>OZ010786.1:255266638-256573850 GCA_963932465.1 Maratus speciosus
GATGTTTCATACAAAAAAAACGATGTTTTAAAAATACAATACAAATACAAAAGAATATAGAATGAAATAGAAAATTCTATTAGATGTTAAAACTACATCAAATTTTGAACAATAACTGAAAAAATTTCAGCAGCATTTGGGGACCCCTGAAAATCAGGGACCCTGGGCCCAGGCCCCGAATGCTCTGCCGTAAATCAGGCACTGTGTATTACAAGTAACTGTAATCTCTCAGAGAAGTGATTAAATTTTTTTACGCATTCAACACTGAAAGAACTACAGATCTCATGCTGAAGCAAACATAATATTTGAACATTTAACAGTTGGTATAGAATATTTGATACTGACAGATAATTACAGCTGATAGATAGTTTTTATTCCTAACAACAGAATGAGGAGAACAGTTTGCTCTAAGATTTCGAAAAAAAGTGAAAAGTTATTGAGTAATGAATGAAATGAAAATACTTGTTGCCTTTTCTTTTTCATACATAGGAAGTGGTTGAACGATATGTGTTGGCTTTTCTTTTTCATACATAGGACGCAGTTGAACAGTTTTGGGTTTTGGTTTTTAAGCTAAAGTGGATTTACTTGACTCTTTTGTAATAGCGGATTTTTTTTAGAAGGTTATTAAGAGCTAGGAAAAAGATTTTGTGATTTTATTTTCATCGCAATATAAAATTAAAATAAAG
Organism: Maratus speciosus; assembly: GCA_963932465.1. Lineage (NCBI taxonomy): Eukaryota > Metazoa > Arthropoda > Arachnida > Araneae > Salticidae > Maratus > Maratus speciosus. The sequence continues at coordinate 255,267,325 of OZ010786.1, forward strand.
CTAATTTTTTTTTTGTCTTATTTTCAGTTTTTTGCAAGGGAAATTGATAAATAGTTATAAAATTAATAGGGAGTTTCTGATATTCTAGTACTAAAAAACAAACTTTAAAACAATAACTGTGTTTTTTTAACTGTTATGTTAAATAATGCCCACCTCTAATGCAAATATAGCAGATGTAGACATTCAATTATACTTTAAATTTTGATTACTGAATAGCAATTTAATAATAATTCCTGATACAATTTCTTTTTAAAATATTAAGTATCTCATGAACATTTGTAAATTTTTCATAAGTTTTCTCCTTTTGCCTAACTTGGAAGTTTTAAAATTGTAAAGCTGGTGGTTACTTATCAGATATTTAAAGTTTGTGCACAGATACTTTCTTCAGGAACTTTCGTATGTATGAATTTAAATACAACTTAATTTCTAATGTGTAGTAATTTTTTTACTACAGTGAATAGTATTTAAGGAAAAATAATTTTTTTCACCCTTCAGTTATGTATAGTTAATTTAGTAAGAGAGAAAATTAAATTTTACTGTTAAATAAAATATGATAGTAAAAGTAATCTTGTGTTTTACATTTGTTTATGCATTGAACGATATTTTGTAAGTGGCTTGTTTCGTTTTCTCTTGTGCTGTAAACTGTGATAGTTTAATTGGCATTCTAATGGTTATTTTCAGTTCAGAGCAGTAAGCTTAAGCCTGTATGTGTTCAATGGCTTGCTTTGTTCAAAGTGTAGACTATGAAGGTTTTAGTAATGTTTAGGTTTCCTTTTTTTACAGTCCATGATGTTAAAGTGTTGTGTATTTAATGAGTGAATTTTATACATTCAGTGCAACATTTGTTTATGTGGTGAATTTGAACAAAATTTGAAACCATCCTATTTTTTTCTTTCATTCAGCAAATGTCTTTTTCACTCTCACTGGCTGAGTGTTTTGTATGGGTATTACCATTACCTTTTGTGGAACCACCTTGCAACTTGTTGAGCTTTTGCACAAAACAGTCGAAAAGAGCAGAGTTTGAAGAAAGGTGGTTGGTAGGTTCATAAGGTTGCGGGCCTATAACTTGATTAATATACTTAAACATGACTGATACTACTAAGTCAAGATTCTGGGACATTCTTCTTAAAATTGCATTTTATATTGAAAGATATGAAACTTGATAAGAGTTATACAGTAGACTCCCTCAAATCCGCACAGCTTGGGACCAGGGGTTGTGCGGAATTTAGAATTTTGCGGATTTCTGGTCATTGATTTGTTTACATTTTTGAAACATTAATTTGATTGGTAGTTAAGCAAGGGAAATTATAATGAATGCTTACAATAAAGTGAAACATTAAAATAAGTAAAATATTAAAATAATTTATTAGTTTAAAAGTAAGTAATTATTAAAATAATTATGTAAAATAAAAATATTACGAATGAAATCGATTCAATTCGATTCCAAAAGTCCTATGCTGCCATCTAGTGATAGCAAGGAGAACAGTGTTAATGCTATTATCAGTATATATAGCTTATTGTGCTCACTGTAACTTTTTTCATTGTTATTTAGAGTCCTGAATGCTTTTCTTATACTGCTTTGTATGTTTAGAAATAAATTTGTCTATAATTAAAAAAAAAATTCCGCGAACAATAATTTTAAAATAGCGTTCCGGTTCGTGGATTTTTCCATTTCGAACCCTGGAATTTTTGATATAGATATGCTAATTTATATCAAAATCAAAAGTAATGTAAATTTATTTAGTAATAAATCAGCTGTAATAGCCAAAAGAGAATGATTAATGAAAAATTTAGTAAAAAAAACATTGCGGTAGTCGCTGATTTCGGCCCCGTCTTGAATTTTGTTCCTGCAACTTAACTGTAAATTTCATTGTTTACATCGGAAAAAAATACGCGGATTTTAGGGTCACGGATTTTAGGGAGTCTACTGTATATACTGAATCCAAGACAAGAATATATGTATAAAAATATTCAATACAGATAACTTTGTCCATGTTCTTGGAAAAGATAAATCTTAATTTAAATAAATAAAACAAGAAAAGTTCTACACTGCTGAAAAAAACTAAGGGATATTATGATTTTGGATATAAATTGCAAATGAGGAAATGTTTTGTTGACTGTTATATGATCTATATGTGTTGTAAAATGTGTCAAAAGAAAACTAAGCTACAAACATGGGATAATTAAATGTTTATTTGTCGGTAAACAAAAAATGCACAATTTATGTTTATCATACGAACAAACAAAAAATGTGATTTTTCAGATACAAATGAGTTTCAATAAGAGGTAAGGCTTCCCCTGACTAAAAGCAATGTCGCACATACCTATGAGGAACATAATCAACGAGCTTGTCTAAGAGGCATTAGGGATATTCTCTCCACTGCTGTAGAAGAGAATTTTCCAACTACTGACTTGTTTGCAGGGATGATAAGCAACCAGCAATTCTTCTCCCTAGAATGTTCCAAACATGTTCTATGGGGTTCATGTCTGAGGAATTTGTTGGCCAATCCATTTGAAGGTTTCCTTTATCAAAAAGGAAATTGTCCACTAGTCGGGTGCAATGTGGCCTGGTGTTATCATCCATGAGAATGAATTCCTCCCTAATTGTTGCAGCATAAGGGCTACTGGGCCATAATAGGTCTGAGGATCTCATCCCTATATCACTGAGCCATCAGTGCTCCATTCCTGATAATGTACAGGTCAGTGTGGCCATTGATAGACATACCGGCCCATACTCCAGATCATAATCCACCTATAGTCAGGTTGCAAGACTCGTACATGAAGAGCACGTTACACCACTCATCAATCCCTATCTGAGATACTCTTGTGCCTACCTTCTGCGGGCAGCACGATGGCCCGCTGTTAAAGAAACACAAATCATAGGTCTGCGAGTATACAATCCAACATGATGGAGTCAGTTTTGAACAGATTGAGTCGAAACTTTGGCACCAATAGCCCTCTCAAGGTGTGCAAAAGATACTGCATCATACTGTTCATACTGCAGTTTCTTCTAGCAGTTGATTTTAAATACCGATTCTTATTTTGTGTTGTTGCACACCTATGACCTTGTTCTGTTCTTTGGCTAACATTTACAATTTCCAAAAATCGATTCCATAGTCTGGAAATGACATTTTGTGAAACTCCAAATGCTGCTACAATGATTGTGTTTCCCAGTAGCAGAAATTTCTCCAAGTGTCTGCGATAGATAATTCAGGGGCAAAAATAATCTGCAGATAAAATATTTTTACAACTGAAGCATTAATCAATCAAACAATCATTTACCTGTAGCGTTTTTAGGAATTTTATAAATTTTTATTAATAATAATCTTAACTTTTTGTATTAAGTAATAAAGAGCTAAACATAATACAAAGTAAAATAAAGGTTCGATGAAAAAGAATCTGCAAAAGAAAAAAGAAAATCTTTGTCTCCCGTCTCGAACTTTCTGCTACCAGGTTGTGTTTGACCCAATTGCTTTAAGAAAGCTGCTTTTTTAACACTTTCCAACAAAGTTGAAAAGTGTTTATGAATTCGGTTTGTCTGTCTTCTGTCAGCACTATAACTCACGCAAAGTGTACTAGGATTGCCATGTAATTGATATATGTTATTGAGATTTGCCATGGCATGTTCGATATTGAAAATGAAATATATAGCGTTGCTATTTCCTTTACAGGGTTACTCAACTTAAATCCAAGTTTTGTCTCTATCTTATTAATTGTGAAATTTTGCTATAAAAATAATTTTTTAGAATTTCACATTCTTTAATTTTCTTTTCTTTTTTTTTTTTTTTTTATAAAGCTCAAAATCTAAAAAAAAAATCATCTGTGTTGAAAATTTTAATTTTTTGGTATTGCCAGATTATAAAAATTTAAGTATTCATCTCTATATAATAAAACTGTGTATGAATCCCTAAAGTCTCTACCAAAAACATTTATCTTCTTAGTTTAACCAAATTAGTAGTCTTTCTTTAAGTGAATCATGATTTTGACTAGAATAATTCTTTCAGTTGCTATGTTTTATTGTATATTTGTTATGTTTATTTTTTGGAAATTCTGATAAATGTTTTCTTTTAATTTATTCTAAAAGTAAAATTTGTGCATCTTTTCCTTTTTAGAAAGCCCTTGTGATGCCAAACATGGATGATTTGTTGATACCAATTATGTATTCTCCTGTATACGAACTTTAAAATGTTTCTATACATTTTCCTTTTAAAAAAAGCTTTAAAGTTAATACTGTTGCAAATTGTGCCTTTCTTTATAGTGTTGGTTGTGCTCATGAGCTTTAGTGGCTGGTTAACTGTTGTACATATTTTAAGGTGTTGTTTAAATGTCTTGTGATAAATATTTAACCATAGAGAATTTTTAAAAGTGACTGTGATAAATCTATTAGATTATAACTTGTTCCTTCCTTCACAAGTTATATGTGTCAGTTACATGTGTAATTTATCATTTATTGTTCTAATAGCTTTAAATTTATTTTATATATCTATATACTTTTTGTACTTAGATTTTTTTTTATATTGAATGGTTATCTCTATTTTGTCAATGTATATGCTTTAATATCCAGGGATGTTTAAGCTTAGAGATTTGTTGGTATTTTAAACAGTAATTCTTTTTTAATTCAATAATTTGTTTGTGAATTTCAAAACTATGCTTGAAATTATCCCAGATGTTCAGTTTATTGTAACAGTATTAAAATAATAAAATATAAGTACTAGAACTTTATGCACTTCGACACTTTTAAATACATTCTGATGTACTAATCATGCATGAAATGCATGCTATGTAAGTTGTTGACTTACACTATTTTCAGAACAATCCATTATGTTTATTTAATTTTTATTCCCTTTATCTTGTATAAAAAACCGTGAAGGACGTGCTTCATGTTTAAAAAAAAAGAAAAAAAAGACATTGCAGCTTTTATTTTGCCTAATTTAATATTTTAACTTGCTAACATAGCAGCAACATACGGAAATATTCTTATATAGAGTAAACATCCAATGTGTGTTTTTATCCCAGAAGTCTGTATTATATGTGAATAACAAATTTAGTAGGATTGTATCCCAATCTTTTTTATTCTTTTCAGGGATGAGAAATTTCCGTCTTTTGGCGGATTTCCGCTTTTCTGTTATTTCAAGGAATTTCCGCTTTTTTTTTCTCGAAATTCCGCCTTTTTTTCCGAGGATTCCGTATTTTTTCTCCTGCAAAATTTTGTTATTTTCCGCAATTTTCACTTTCCTATCGATTCCGCTTTTCTTCCGATTTCGAAAGAACATTCAAAGGTGATGAAAAAACGGTAAATTTTGTCAAAAGATCGCGAATTGTGGCAAATTTTGTCAAAATGGCGCGAAAAATACATGTATTTAGTGCTTTTAGTGTATTCTCCCCTTCCCCCCTTTTTTGTAACCTTTCAGAAAATTTGCTGTGAATTTCATTTTTTTTTTTTTTTACTCAGAATCTCTCCTTATTCAAAATTCACATTAAGCTGGCTATAGTTCCTGGTCCAATTAGCCCGTGTGACCAAAAATAACTAACCATTGTGATTTTCACTAAGTTTTTCATATTTTTTGCTAAAAAATTTATTCAAATTATGACACACAAAAACTCTATTCTTAATTAAATTATTTCATTTTCAGGAGCAGTCATGATTCTGATAAGTCTAGCATTTCATATGACCTACACTCAATGTTTTAAGAGCTGTGTGTAATTTGACTATTTTCACTCTCGTAATGCAGTATACAGGTTTGTGCGCTTGTCTCCATTTGCCCGTAAATCAGACCCTGGTTTTATTTCTTAAAGTATCTTTCACGGATAAAATGTGGTACAATTTTTTGTTTGCACGTGGTTTCAGTCTTTTTGTTTTTTTGCAATTCTCATCCCTGTCTTTTTATTTATTTTTACTTTTTACTTACTTCTATCTTCAATAGAAGAAAATATTGTAATCGAAATTTTTTTCGACTTCCGGTTTTCGACGGATTTACATGTTTTAGGGGTCAGAGATCTCAAAAAACATGTTTATAGAAAATGTCTGTCTGTCCGTGTGGCCGTGTGTCTGTCACCATTGTACCATCAAAAAGTGTATGAATTTATGCATAGAATTGAACCAAATTTTTATGTTAAGTTTTTGGCTATGGCAAGCAGATCCTCCCTGAATTTGGAAAAAATTCGCCGGTAGGGGGCGCTGATATAGCGATTTTTGTGTGATTTTGAATATTGTACCATCCAAAAGTATATGAAGTTATGCATAGGATTGAACCAAATTTTTATTTTAAGTTTTTGGATATGGCAGGTAGGTCCTCCCTGAATTTAGAAAAAATTCGCCGGTAGGGTGCGCTGTAACAGCGATTTTGAATATTGTACCATCCAAAAGTATATGAAGTTATGCATAGAATTGAACCAAATTTTTATTTTAAGTTTTTGGATATGGCAGGTAGTTCCTCCCTGAATTTGGAAAAAATTGGCCGGTAGGGGGCGCTGTAACATCGATTTTTGTGCGATTTTGAATATTGTACCATCCAAAAGTATATGAAGTTATGCATAGAATTGAACCAAATTTTTATTTTAAGTTTTTGGATATGGCAGGTAGGTCCTCCCTGAATTTGGAAAAAAATCGCCGGTAGAGGGCGCTTTAACAGCGATTTTTGTGCGATTTTGAATATTGTACCATCGAAAAGTGTATGAAGTGATGCATAGAATTGAACCAAATTTTTATTTTAAGTTTTTGGCCTTTGCAGGCAGATCCTCCCTGAATTTGGAAAACATTCGCCAGTAGGGGGCGCTGTAACAGAGATTTTGAATATTGTACCATCCAAAAGTGTATGAAATTATGCATAGAATTGAACCAAATTTTTATTTTAAGTTTATGGCTATGACAAGCAGCACCTCCCTGAATTTGGAAAAAATTTGCCACTAGGGGGCACTGTAATAGCGATTTTGCATATTGTACCATCAAAAAGTGTATGAAGTTATGCATAGAATTGAACCAAATTTTTATCTTAAGTTCTTGGCAAGCAGGTCCTTCCTTAATTTGGAAAAAATTTGCGGGTAGGGGGCGCTGTAATAGCGATTTTCGTGCCATTTTGAATATTATACCATCGAAAAGTGTATGAAGTTATGCAGAGAATTGAGCCAAATTTTTTGTGTTTCTTTTTGTTCATGGCATGAAGGTCCTCCCTGAATTTGGAAAAATTCCACTGGAAGGGTGCGCTATAATTACGATGTCTGTACCATTTTCTTTATTGTACAATCGAAAATTGTATAAAATATGCATACAATTGAACCAAATTTTTTGTGCATGTTTTTGGCTTTGGTCAACAGGTCCTCCTTGAATTTGGAAATATCGCGCGGTAATGGGGCTCTGTGATGGCGATTTTTGTATACTTTTCTTGATTTTTCGTAGTTGTATTGTCCATCGGCGGCTCGTGCAAAGGCGGGAACTCACTTCCTGCTAAGCCGGCTATTCACATACATCTGATAACAACAGAATAAGGAAAAACTATTAATTTTAACAAATATCATGATATAGATTAACTCGTTTTTAGTTCATTTAATTGACTGAAGCAGAAATTTAAGATGAAAATCAAAGTTGGTATAGTAATGAACTAATAATATTGAAGTATTAACATGTGTAACTAGTTTTTGAAATATTAAGATGTATAAGATAGAAGAAAGTTTTGGGATTGGCACATCCAACTAGTTTAGGAATCTAATTAAATTTATAAAAATATAAACAGATGGATTAAGAAAATATGATTATAAGCTCATATTAATTAAAAATGGATAGTTTCACTAACATAATTTGATTAATCAACAGATAAAAAGTAATTAGGCATTTTTAAAAAGTATGTCCATATACTTTTTAAGCCGCCATATCTACACTGTAAGATTGATTGATTATTAAAAATACTGATCTTTTAATGAAAACAACAATGAAGAATGTTTCTGAAAGTTTCAAAGATTGTAAATCTTACTTTTTCAATTAATTTTTTAAAAGTGTTTTCTGTATGCATTAGGTTCAGTAATCCTAAAAAAGAAAGTGTAAACTGTCTAATTGAACCTTCTGCATATTATAATTTAAAATAATATTTTTGTGAAATCGAAAAATATGGTGGAAAAACTGTACAGTGCTGCACATTTTAAAGATTATAATAATGAGTTTATTAGGGGGAAAAAAGGGAATCAATATTAATAGGTATATCAATAGGTAAATTAAAAAAGCATACATGTGTCAACTACAAAAAATGATAAAAACATTTGTCCTTCTATTTAAATAATGCACGGCAGCGCAATACTTATTTATTTTCAGTGTCACTTCTCAATGTTAATTTAACATAGAAAAGCCTATGGAGATCATAACTTTTTCATTTTTTCTTCCCAACTTTTTGTCCCTGATGCCACTCATTTTTTATTCTTTACATAATTCTAATGATATTATAAATTTAAAGTATAAAAACATTTGCCTGACCTGAGGGTCAAAGCGTATGGTAAAAGCCTTTGCATATGGGTCAATTATGACCCAGAGAGAAATATGGGCTCCCGCGGGCCGTTTTTCCCATGAAATTTGATGAAATTCACGTATTTTTCACAATCCCTCGACGAAATTAGTGTTTTTTCCCCGTGATCTTTGATGAAATTCATGTTTTTTTCTTTCAAAAATCAGGGCTTTTGTCGAGATCCTTTGAAGAAATTAACGCTTTTTTGCGCGATCTTTGACAAAATTAGCGTTTTTTCACGCGATCTTTGACAAAATTAGCATTTTTCCACGATCCTTCGCGATCGTTTTTTCCGCACGCAAAACCGTACATTCGTACTGTTCATCCGTACAACCGTACATTTAGAACAAAATCCGTACATTGTACGGCCAATCCGTACAAGTTGGCAACTATGCTGCTACTATAAAATAGGCGTAACTTTATTTCATAATAATTTATTCTTTTTTTTTTTTTGCTTATACTATGCATTTTTACAGTTAAACATGTAAAATATTGTGTATTTAAAATCCTTATAATTTTATTCCATGCGTGGTGGAAGTTTCTTTGAACTGCTCATGCTCTGCTTCGCGCTTTTCCTTTAATCATCCCTATGGGGTTCATCTCGGTATCCTCTTTTATTTTGGCGGTTGATAAGGCTGGGAAAGTTGTCGCAGATGTATTTAAAACATTTACCTTCTTTTGTTAAGGCTTTGACAAATTGCTTTGAGAGATTTTCGCTATTTTTTTTTACTTTTTAACTTTGGAATTTACGATTTGCAAAAATCGCGATGTGATGGCTAAACATGAAGGTCATATTCGGATTCAGTGCTAAAAAATACATCAAAATCACTTATCAAAAGTTAAAAAACACAATCATCGCAGACTTATGTTATTAACATTGTTAAAACTTCACTATAAGTAAAAGAACAAAAAATAAGATAAATAATTACCACACTGCAAGAGTAAAAAGAAAAAAAAAATAAGACATTTAATAAATAAATTCTGTTATAACGTTTTTAATTTTTCGACCTAATAAGTAACAATAAACCATATTTTGATGAGAGGGCAGGATTACATTATTAGAGTGTTGGATAACCGAGTGTTTCGGTTAATCGGATGTCGGATAATCGAGAGTCTGAAATATTTTTAAATTGCATTAATTATTTCATATTCATTTAATAATTAACTGCAATGAATTATTTGAGCAACAGAAATTATGACTACGTTGATTATATGTCATTCGGTATCGCCCCCCCCCCCCCAAACGATTCTCTGGATCCACCCCTGTTTGAGGTTCTCTGAATTTGTTTTCGCCATTTTTATATAGGGTTGCTACACCACCTGGAAAACTTGGAAAAGTTAGGAAATTTGGAAATTGGCCTAATAAGACAGTGAAAAGTCAGGGAATCTCAATATTTTTTCCAAAATCTGGAAAAGTCATGGAATTTGATAAAATTTCATTGTGATCTCTAAGAAAGTTTGATCATTGCGTTGTCAGAAATGAGAATCTTCCATGGTGTGGCAAATTCCACATTTAAAAATAGAAAAAAAAAATGTAAATTACCCCTTTTTTCAAAAATTTCCACTTTCATCCTCTCCACCCCTTTGCACTATAACTCCCCAACATAGCAAATAGTTTAAATTTTTAATGCTCATTATTACAAATTGTAAAACTTTTCCAGCAGTTATTTTCAAGTAACAATAAATAATTATTACAAGCCCCCCCATCTTCCCACTGAAATGTGTGCTTCTTCTCCTTTTTTGCCTCCTGTTGAAAATAAAGTTTATCTGGACATTAGTGATTTTGTGATACAGTTGGTGAAATTAAGGATGGCTCAGTGCACAAATATTGTGTAGCAAGTTTGTACAGTTTGCAGGAAACTTTATTTGAAAGCTTTTAATGATCATAAATTATTAAAAAGAGCAATTCCAATTATAAGCTTCAAAGCAAGATTATTATTGTTTTGGGAGGGACATGAAGGAAATTGGGATAAGGAGCTTTTGATTGTTAACAATTATATTCAGTGAATTTTAGCGTTTTGAGTGATATAATATTTGTTTTATCCTCAGCATGTCTACTACTCACTACACCACTAAACTAGAATTTTCTTGAAATACACCCGGAAAAGTCAGGGAATTTCATTCTCCCATATGAGTAGCAACCCTATAATATCTATTCTATATACATACTTTTGTGTGTGCACGTAATTTAGAATTTCCACAAAGGTTTAAGACCCTAGAGCTCATTTTTAGTGAAGAACTGAAATAAAGATGGCTTTACTGCTTTTTTTATTGTTTGTTTTATACTGTATGTTTAATTTTGAAATTGAATTTTCAAAACAAACATTCTTAAAATTCTGGGCAATGCCGGGTACTTTAGCTAGTACATGGATGAAAATAAGTTCAAGAACTTTTAATGAATAATTTGATGCATTAGAAATTAAAATTACTCCTCTTCTCCTGAAAAAGGACACATTATATTCTATTTAACATTTCATTTAAGTATGCAAATTCATGTTTAATTTTTATTTAATTTATTGTCACCAACATTATCCATTAAATGTGCATTTAAAGTTGTAAGCTGAAGTAAAAGAAAATATATACTGTTATATTTTAGAAATTGATTGTAAACATCCCTGAATATTATTTTCTATTTTACTGTTACATTCCATTAAAGCTGCAGTTTTTGTTTTTATACTTTTTTGCAAAGTTTATAAAAAGTTGAAGATATAAAATGCTTTTCCAATTTTATACTGTCATATAATATATTGATCTGACATCTATTTTGCTTATATAATTGTGTGGGAAGGTAAAATGTGTAACAAATACTTTAAGATGTTGTTTACAAAAATGTTGTAATGGTAATATATCATTTTTGATACGATTACATCCTATATTTTGACAAAAAAGTGGATATACATGGCTGGAAAAAAGATAGAATTGGATCATTAATTTCCATATCTAAAATACTATGATTTTATGTGCTTTTTGATAATTTAAAAATAAAATAAGTTTGAATTGTATATGTACATACATACATACATGTATATAGCTCAAACTTATTTTATTTTAAACATTTTTATACATATAGACACACACACACGCACATAAAATAAAAGATAGAAAAATTTTAAGCATAAATAGAATTTGATGTAAAATTATTCCCAAATAAAGCTTTTACGGTAAAACCTCCATAATGAACACTTCCAAATAGCAAATGCCTCTATTTAGCAAACACTTTTTCAATCCTCAGAACCTATATATTTGTATACTTTTACCTCTGAATAGTGAACAAATTCCACAGTTTCAAGGAATCTAAAGGTTTTACTGTATTTGAAAAACTTTTATTTTCTGTCAGTTGTTTCATTCTGAAAGTCTTTAATCACTTTTAACAATCACTTTTAACATCAGTCTCGAGATAAGGCAAAGATAACAAGACTGTTTCTCTGTCCTTGCAGCCATTGAAGTGGTTAACATATTTGTGAAAAATTTTCTTGGATATGTATTTTTTAATAGATTTTAATCTCTTACCAGTATTACCATAATCCAGTTCAGGCAATAGCATGTTTCTGAAGCAAGCAATATTTGAGGTTATTCAGATACAGTTTGATTTGTGAATTATTTGATAATTTTATGTGAAAGCTGATCTGAGTTCATTTAACATTAGATATTTAAATATAATTCACTATTTTCACATTATTCTTATTATACTTGGGATAGAAGAAAATCATGCCACACTCTTAAGGGATTAGTTTTATTGCCTCATATTTCCCTTTTGCATAAACCTGTTTTTCTTGTATTCCCTACAATTTTTTTTAGATTGAGGTTAATGTTCTATTATGACAGTAAAAATGTTGGCTTTTGAAACCTTAATTTTGAAGTTGATGATGTTAAATGGGTTGTGGTATTGTCGTATATAAAAATTACATTCCTAAGTATTCAATTATACATGCATTTAACTATAAGTTTTTAACAAACATACTACTAATTATTGTTTATTTTAATTTGTAAAAAAGTTTTTCTTAGTTTTTTTTTTTTTTTTTAATACATAATAATTATGATACAAATATTGACAGAACTTTTTGATCTGTTAATTCTTACTGGGATGTCATGGAAAGTAAAATAACAGTATATGTGTGTGTGTGTATATATATATATATCTGCTATTGATGGCAGTAGTTTTTGTTTAATATAAATAATACTAACATATTAACAAATTCATATAAATAATAAATACAATACCATATAAATACATTACATATAAGTAATACTATACAAGTAATACTAACATATTGTTCTGACTATCAGTATTTATAACTTTTTTTTTTTTATTTGCAAAAAGTTTGAAAATACTGTAAAGTTATTTAAAGGTATTAAGAATTTGTGTAACTTTTTAGAATAAAAAAAATTGTCTTTATATGACTTTCTTTAGGGGGGAAAAAAAATTGTAACATATAATGACAAATCTTTAATTTAGTAAAATGTTTTTTTCTTATCATTTGCTTCCAGCAGTGTACTTTAAAAAGATATATAACTATAGGATTACCTAATTTCCTTCTTGACTAAAAGGTGATTTTCAAACATAATAATTGAATGCAGAAGTGTGTACAGAAGTAATACTATGTTTTATAAAAATGGTAAGCTTACAAACTCTTTGAGCATTTCTAATTAAATAAATATCTTTAATTCTGATTCCATGTTTTAAATTCAGAAGTGGCATTGTCTTTATTATATTATGGTGCAGAATCTACACTAATAATTCTTTTAAACATTTCCACTGCATTAAATAATCTTCATGTTCATGCAAAAGCTCAATAAACAGTATTCTTGTTCAAAGTCTTTTTTTAGAGAAATATTTCTATGCTCTAATCCATCGTACCGTAACTAATTGTTACAAAGAATTAAAAATTATCTATTCATTTTACAATGTTGAATTACTGCGCCTGATAAAGGCTGCAAAACTTTACAAGTAATGTACAGTTTTTACAAAGTTGTTAGGTTTTTATAACTTTTTAATAAATAAAAAAGTACTTTTAAATATTAAATTTTCAATCCTTATATTTCTTGTATTGAATTTATTTACTATTTGCTCTTGTTGCATAACACAGAATTGCCTCCAGAACTTAACCCTTTTGTGTCTGAGTTTTTTTCTTTTTAAATTTTGGTGAAAAATTACTTTAAGTTTAAAAAATTAAAAGTTGCTACCCAAATGTCAAAGTTTAAGGTTTACCGTATTTTCCGAGAATAATGCCGCACCGAGTATAACGCCGCAGTTACTTAAAAAACAAAACAAAAAAACCTAGTTTAACGCCGCATCGGGTATATCGCCGCGCTGTTCATAACGTCACATACGTTATAAAAATATACCAAGTGCAATTAATTAAAATTATTAATTGGCGGACATAAAATTAAGCATTTTGAACTTAAATAATTTATCTTTTAATTAATTGAACAATTGATTCCATTATCAACGTTATTTATTTTAACAAACGGAAAAAAATAATAATACAGTAGCAACGAATATTAATGTTATACATTTGAAAACCCATCAAAATCTTTGTCCTCGGTATCACTGTAGAATAAGTTTTAAATTTCAGGTGAGAAACTTTGATTGGTGTCTATGAAATCATCTGCATCATTCGTGTCATTATAAAAAAAAACGAGCCAGCAGATCGCATCTCGTTTGTTTTGGATCGGGGTTGCATGCTCGATTGTGTTTAAGATTAATCAAGCTGTTGCCAAACGCAATGCTGAAAGTAATTACGAACATAGAGTAAAATAGTTTTCCTGTAGTTTTATCGGCTCTGGCGAAGAATGAACGAGGCAGAAAGTGGGAGGAGTTATTCCTTATATGGCATGCAAGATGCCAGGTGAACTTGAGGAGAATAATTGTGATTGGATGCTATGCCCGGACAAAGTGCAATTTTTTGCTCATGAAAATTACATTGTTTCTAAACACGTTGATAGCTTTCCGCCGTGCGAGACATTGTTTTTTCTTTTCAGAAGTACGGCATAAGATCATGGATTTTTTTTTTTTTTTTTTTTTCTAACCAGATTTCCAAATTTTTAAATAAAGATTGGCAGTAAATTTGGTACTATTTACAAGCCGCACCTAGTTATTGGCCGCAATTTTGTTTTCAAACCAGAAAAATCTAGTTTAACACCGCAGCGTTATTCCCGGAAAATACGGTACTGAAATTTAATGAATAAGTCATTTACTAAAAATGCGGTAATTGGCTAAGAAGAATTAAAAAAAAAAAAGTTTTGAAATTGTCATACAGTGAAACCTCAATTTAACATTATTCAAGGGACCATAAGGAAATAACGCTAAATGCGGGAAACCGTTAAATCGGGGTAAGACGAAAACAAAACATTGACCGTAAAATAAAGACTAATTTATGTAAGATATGTTTCATTTCTTGATTTACAATGATTTAGATATCAGGTTTCTAAATTATGATTTAAAGAATTATTTTATCTTACTTTGTGCCCTGTTTTTAACAACTACATCACAAATCACTTTCTCAATGTATATGAGTTTTTGTAAGCTTTTCTCTTGGTCTTCAGTATTTCTAAAGAATGCTTTCAATGTTATGAAAGTTCTAATGGCTTCCAATTTTTTAAATTTATTAAACGGTGACGATTTCACGTTTTTTTAGCCTGTTTTTCCATTTTTTACAATTTTGCTCCATTAAATCTACTTACTGTGAAATTGTTTACAAATTTGAAAATGGAATTGAAATTAAACATATTAATTGTAGTTTTGGGCTTTTGCGATAACTTCCAATTTTTCAAGTAAAGTAAATCACTTTCTTTTTGACGCCATACAATCTAAAGCTAATGAAAAATCTCTAACGAATACTATCAGCTCCATTGTCATACATAAAGCACAATCGAATAAAATAAAAAGGTGCGGGTGAAAAAGAAGAGAGCTTTTGAATATTGCTCCTGCAGTAAGCAAGAAAGGATGAAAAAAAAAAAAAAAAAAAGTGAGAGATTCCGAATTTTGTACATTTTGTAATTTTTTTTTTTTAAATCATAAATTCTGATTCTTTTAGAAAAATGTCATTGAAATTTTATCGCTTTAAATAAACCTTAAATGTGGGAAATAATTCAAAATGATAACGTTAAATCCGGGATTTTTTAACATTACAAGTATAGGAAATTGATTGGGACTAGCTAAAAATGATGTTATATGCGGGAAATCATTAAATACGGGTTACGTTAAATCGGGGTTTCACTGTATTATAACAGGATTAAATAAACAAAACTTTCCATTATTTCTTCTTTTTTTTTGTCATAAATTATTTGTTCAGATCAGTAACCCCTATTTTTAAATTAAAAGAATGGAACACATGTTCTCAGCAGCAATAATGTTGAGAATTTAAAGTAATTTTTCTTGTTTTATTATTAAATATTAAAATATAAGTAAAATGGTAATAGTAAGTGCAAAGGTATATAATAACAAAAGTAAGGAGATTGTAAAGATGATATAATAGTAAATGTAAACACGTGGCCTATTATTAGGATCCCACACTCGAAAGGGTTAATTTATTTTTATTTATTTATTTAAGTAGGAAAATAAAACAGTTCTAATCTGTTCTTTATTTGAATTGAAATAATTTAAAAATGGAGACATTAATGGCATTCTGCAGCTATATCATTTCTGGAGAGTAAAATAAAATGCTTCAAGTTTTCAAGAAGTTATCTATCAACTCTCATTATAGGAAAGCTTCATAAATTGTTTTGCACTTTGTGTATATCCATGGAATGTGATAATTTTTATGCAATAAAAAATTTGTTTCAAATTGTGTCAGAATTTATATATATTTCAATATTGGTTGAATTGTGGGTTTGTAGTTCTCTTTATGAACGATTACATTCATGTATGTTCATATATGTATGCGTCTATAAATGTCCATGTATGTGTGTGTGTGTGTTTGTTATATTACGAATTAATGTTTTTCATCACTTCTGGTGAAACTTTGCACAATAGCACTTTTAGTACATGAGAAAATTGTAAGTTGTGTAAAAAGTGATTGATTACCCTTGTAGCTTAAATTCATCATGTTGAAACAACTATAACTACTTTTAATTTGAATGAAATAAAATCTAGTTTTAGTTTATTATTTAATCTACTTTTCTATTTTTGACTTATGAAGCAGTGAATTAAGTTAAAGATTCTACTTATTTAAATTGCATTCAGTTTTAATATATATTATTTCCCAGTGTAGATATTTTGTGTTTTCTGTTAATTATTGAGTCTCTTGTTAGATGATTATAAATTCTATATAGTTGACAAGTTATTGAAATAAATCAATTAAATATTTAAAGAAATATTATTTATGATGTTTATGTGTTTTGCAGAGAGATGCTTCTGATTAAACATTCTATGTGAAATTTTTCGACATAAAATTTGTATTAGTTCTGCCATTTAAAACAAATATAAACATCATGTCAGTTTTGATAATAATTATTGTTTTCATAAAATATTATAGTTATTAAAACTGATTGTTAAGACTTGTTTTAATAATTGATTTTGGAGATTGAATTTGTATGACAGTTTTTTGTTTTCTCATGATGCACAAATTTGTTAAAGTTTCTCTCTCTCGGAAATTTTTTTTATCTCAAAGCATATTTAGACTTTAGATTGGTATATATTATTTCCTTAATAGCTATATTTATCTTATGACAAAGTGCTGTCAGAGTTCGTTTTTCCCCCTCATTTTACTGATACCTAATTTTTAGTTGAAAATTTATTGTCCTTAAGAAATAAAGCTTTATTAATATTTTTCTAAATGTTTTGTTATTATGAAATTTAAATATAAAAAAATTGGAGTTTGATTTCAAACTGTATTTCAGGGTTTAATGTAATTAAATTCAGTCTAATTCATATTTTTGTTGTTATTATTGACAGCATTTTGATGCAAAATGTTGACTTTGGTTTATAAAATTTCATTTGCCATAAAAATGTCAAAAACAACATTTAAAAGCAAAAAAAAAAAAAAAAAATTAGGAACAAGTTTAATTTTAAACATTTTTTGTGGAAATCTCGTCCTTTTTACAAAATTTTCAGAAATAGAGAAAGAAATGATAAAGTCACAGGAATCACGTTCATCTGGAAATTTGCCACACAACAAATATTCTGCCTCATTTTACGTATTAGCAAAATTTGGATTATCCTGTTATTTTGTATTATTATTCATACATCATTTTTCTGATTATCTGTGTAAACATTTGCTTGACATTAATACTTTTCAGACTATTCGTATATGCTTTTTTAAATTAATAATAAAGGGAGATTTTACATTTTTGAATTTACCAAAATACTTGTATGCTCTAATTTAATTTTACAGTTGACATGCCTATAAGCAATTAAATCATTTTGAAATAGAATGTTTTAACTTATTTGCACTATTAGCATATCTTTAGGCTTAGTTTTTATACTATTATCATTTGAAAATTTATATACATACTAATTTTTTGTTTATTGATCAAATCAAGTTGCCTTTTTAGATAAAATTTTAACTCCCATGAATAATTTTAATCTATTCTAGGTTCTAGGTGTAGTTCTAATCTTAGAGTATACGAGGGTTGTTTTTTAAGTAAGGACCGTTTGAAAATAAAAACTAAATGAAAGAAAATTTTCATGAACCAAATTTATTTTCAGATTCTACTTACATTTTTCTATTTTTCAACATAGATGCCAAGTTTGTTTAAACACTTATTATAACTTATAACTAGATTTAGAAAACCCTCTTCATAGAAACTTGCCACCTGTTCTGATAACCAAGAGGTCACAGCCGTTTTCACGTCTTCGTCATCCTTGTAGTGATTGTCGCCCAGATGATGTTTGAGATAGTGCAAAAGATGGAAATCGCTCGGCACAAGGTCGGGGCTGTAGGGGAGGGGGGGGGGTCCAAAACTTCCCAGCCTAAAGTGTCCAACAAAGCTAGGGTCAGAGCTGTGGTGGAGGTCTTGCATTGTCATAGGGTAGCAAAATTCCCTCTATCAGTATGCTGCATCTTATGTTTTGAATCTCTTTGCGACAAAAAACGTATCACTGACCGTACCTACATGGGGCGGGCGATTCGAAAATCTTGAACATTTTAAAGGCACAGAACAGACCGTACAGGCTACCTATATAGCTGCAACTGAGCCCAGTTGTTCCCAAGGAATGCCGGGACGCGACCCCAAGCACTCATTGTGACGCGCGCCACCTATTAGTGTATACAACAAAACAGCCCTTACTTAAAAAACATCCCTCATATATATAATAAAAATGAAATCACAAATATATGAACAAATTGGTAAAATTCTAAAGATGAACAAGATATGAGCATAGGAAAACAGTATGTAAAATAAGAAACTATGAATAACCCACAGAATCATCAGAGGAGCTTGCAGGTTTAATTCATAGTGAAGATGGGTCATTTCATCCAATTTTGTCGGCATTAAACCTAAAATGACAAAATTTAGCCCCTAATAGCGCATCATAAAACAAAATAAATGATAAAAAACCAAGATATATATATATAAAATACAAGATAAAATCACAAATATATGAACAAATTGGTAAAATTCTAAAGATGAACAAGATATGAACATTGGAAACGAGTATATAAAATAAGAAACTATGAATAACCCACAGAATCATCAGAGCAGCTTGCAGGTTTAATTCATAGTGAAGATGCGTTATTTCATCCAATTTTGTCAGTGCTAAGCCTAAAATGACAGAGATTAGCTCCTAATAGTGCATCAAAAAACAAAATAAGTGATTAAAAAAAAAAAAAAAAAAAGATTTAAAGAAAGATACACCTCACACACAAGATATTAAAAATTGAAAAATGATTAGAGCAAAATATCTCAATTATAGACAAAAATCCAAAACTCCAGAAATTTGACCCACAAAATTATAACATGTGAGGATGCAATCAGAATTAAGACTATTAAAACATGTGTGGCATGATTGAAAGTGTCTAAACCAGCAGTAAGTCAATGAAAACAAAAACACTGGTGTGAAAAAGGAAAACTATATTGTAACTAGATTTTTAACAAAAATGTTTAGTGCTGCCATCTATACCCATAGAAAAGAGTGAAATCAAGAAATGACTTAAATTAACATTTATTTAAAGTAGAATGAAAAATAGGAATAAACTTAATAAGTACTGAGTAAATAAAAATAAATAAATAAATAAAAGGGCATTGATTAAGTTAACCAGTTTAAAACAAATGTTGTGCATGTAACCCATATGATGTAAATGTTTAAAAAACAATCAGGATTATATTGAGATAGTAAAACATAGCCTTGTATTATGTGCCAATATGTGAAATATTAATGAAAAATTAATGATGTGAAATGTATGATACTCCTGTTGTTGTTACATATATATATATTATATATATATATATATACATATATATATATATATATATATATATTGCGGGTGCTGTCACAGCTGTGGGCAAATGCATTGGGCCTAGAAATGAAAGGCTCCACAAAGCTCTAAATAAGATTTCATACACAGTCTTAGACAGTCTCCTGGATTACTGGAGAAGAAGGGATTGTCCTATAATTATAATCTGTACTGGCCTTTACTATCTCTTTTGATTGTCCCCGTCGGCCTAATCGTTCGGAGTTTTCGTGGTTTTCTTCGAGCCATGGATTTCCATGCGTAAATACGGGTTAGGTTCCCTTAGAAAGACCCCCATGAAGGGCACTCCCCCCCTCGGGCCTATATCCCTATCGTCGATAATTGGCTGTCAAAACCAACCAACCAACCTCTTTCGATTGTCCTAGGTGTTGTTCATGCTTGGTTGGTGGTAAAAGTACTAATTTTCATTCTGAAATAATTACATCTCTGAAAAAAAGACATAGAAAGAAAAGATAATGAACAATATAGGATAACTTTATTAAATTCAAGTAGTAAGAAAAAATGTTCTTGAAACCTGCAAATGTACTACCCTATATATTTTTTAGCATAGTAAGATGTTACAAATTTTACAAAGCAACATTTGAAATGGCAGAAGCTGGGTAATAATTTCCTTCAATTATAGAAACACTTTCACTAAAATAAGCTCAAGAATGTTTTTGTTTATCTCAAAAAATGTGGAAAATACAGAATATTTTATGCATTTACTACTTAAGTAACACTATACTGAACAAAACAATTTAGCCCAGGTTCATATTATTATTAATATAAAAACCCTTCATTTTATTAATGTAGGTAACAAGTATCTGCATAACATTATCTTTGAATTTTTTCTTTTTAAATCTGTAAATTTTATTATTCGTAAATCAATTTTTCCCTTTCTGTCTTATTTCACATTAAACTACATTATATAACAGATATATACATTTATAAAATATTAAAATTAATGATTTTTTTCTGCATTAATAAAGCGAAAGAAAATTTGTTGGCACAAGTGTTTATTTTTTCCCCAACATGATGCAAACTGGAGAAAGTTACTGCTGGAAGTACAGTGGCTGATTAATGGTAAATTCAGGGGTTTACCAGCAGGAAAAGCATTCCTTCATCCCTACTCTCAGTGTTTGCCTTGAGAGTATTACATTCTTCACTCAGAGAGAAAGATGTGAATTCAACACTGATTATAGTGACCTATATTTTCCCATTTAAAGTGAAATTTTTCCATTGATGTCTCTATTTTTCCAAGAGACAAATGCATACAGAGTGATTCATAAAAATCTTCACATTTTTACAGCATCTTTTAAAATGGCTTCTTCAAATATCATAAAGTAGTATATATAAATGAAAAAAGTAACTTTCAAAATTTCATCTGGGTTTATGCATGGCTGGTAACTTGTACATTCATAAATGTCATTATAAGATGAAAATAACTGACAGGTGTCATAATACTTTTTAATCTATTATTAATTTCATATAAGGGTAGCACAAATGGAGAGAAAAAATGTGATGAATGAAAAATTTTATGACTGAAGTTCAAGGACACTTTTGTACATTTTCCATGAATTATCAACCAAATTATTTTAAGCATATAAGTGGTAGAGGTTTTCTTTTTTCATTCTTATATATGAAATATATATAGATATATTTGACAATCAGAAAGTGCCCATTATTATATGTATATAACATTTTGAAAATTTATCTTTAAGATTATTGTATTACTATTCATCATAAAAAATGGTTTTAATCACCTTGCATGTATCTTTTGATACTTACTACTCTGTCACTCTTGCTTGTTTTCGCCTTTTAAATATTGTCTCGAGATCCACCCCCCTCCTCTCCTGTCCTTTTTCTTTTCTGTTTTATTTCAAAGTTACATGGCATATAATAAAAAATAATTTTCTGAATTTGTGAAACTGGGTAATTGAGATCTTTTTTTTTTTTTTTTTTTTTTTTTTTTCCCCCTACCTAATTATGATGAAGCTGAAAAGAGAGTAACATTTATCTTGTTTGGCATTAATGTTCATTAATTTCTCTCAATAGCCCAAATAAGTGTAAAATTTTAGACAGATGAAGTATTGTTGTATTCATCTGTACTGCAATTCTATGTAAAATAATTTTTGAATATTGATTTACTTAACTTTAGCAGAGTAAAATGTACTCTCCCATCTTTTTTCTTATGCTCTAGTGATACTTAAAATGTGTTTGGTGCGTATTCACATAAAATTTATTAGTTAGTCATACACAGGTATTTTTTATATCATTAAGTCAGTCAATTAAAGTAGTAATGCTTAATACAAAAACTTTTTATATGTAAACATACAAAATTTTTAACTAATAATTTACTAAAAGTTTATTGGTTTGCAAAAATGTGATAAACTTTGATTAAATATATGAAAAACTTTAATGCATTTTGAAATAATAACACACTTTTTCTTTATTTGTTGCAAGATTTTGCATTGCTTTTTTTTTTTTTTTAAATTGTTGTAATCATGAAAAATAAAATAGGCAGGCATTACAATCATTGTTATTTTAACCTTCTAATTCAGCATTTCCCATCCTGAAATAGTACATAAAAATAATTTTATTAAAAGCAGAAAATTAATTCCCCAAAACAAAAGTTTAAAATGAAAAAAAGTTGTAGAGTTTCCCTCATGTTTAAAAAAGGACGTGATACTGTTGGTGAGAAAAGGGTACTTAAATTCTTAAAGGCACGTTTTTTGTTTTTAAAGCTACTCTTGATTTTTAAGCGTAGTCTTGATGTCTAAAAATCAGGATATTATTTCAAAACATGACAATGATTTAGTTTTCATTATACATAAATCTTTTATTACAAAAGACAGTAAGGGCACCAATTTTTTTCACTGAGAGACAAGAAAGATGCAATTTTTTAACCAAAGAGTAGGCAGGGTGCAACCTCATGAAAATTATTTGGGAAAACCGAAGTTTTCTTTTACAATGAGAAATACAATGTGCAATCAGTGGTGAGATTCAGTCGGTATGGTAGAACCGTTATCTAATATTTTGTTGACTTTGGTGAACTAGCTGTTAAAATGCCATTTTAATGCTTAAGTAGCAAATTTGTATATCTAACTTTTTTCAAACATTCCTCTGTGCAACAACATATTTTAAGCATAACATTGTGACTGGTTTTAGCTTTGCTTTTGATCCAGAATTCTTTTTAGTTAACTGCACTGTTGTTTTGTAAAGTATCTTTATAGGAAAGTAGTGACAAATGCTCTGAGCAAATGATCAGATTTGATGGTTTTGTCCAAAACATGGCAATTTACATTTAATCAGCATACTTTTGAAAAAATAATACAGAAAGTAGTTCAAAATTTTATGGAAACTATTTTTACGGTTAAGTTCAACGTGTAAATACTGTATTCTTTGCAACAAATTGACTCTATTGAATAGCCTTGAAATATAAATATATATATATATATATATTACGCTATCGTATGTGGCACAGAAATCGCGATTATTTGTTAATTTTTTAATGGCAACGCCCAAATGAAACGCATCTCATTGGTTATTGAACAGCATTAAATGCATCTCCATACCTATAGGGGGGGGGGGGGGGTGACCGTGTTCTGTCGCCAACATAGCGATATATAGCCAAATTTTGCGACCAAAATTAGTCGCCAAAAGTGACACCAACTTGGCGATATCTCTAATATTTCGCCAAATTCTCATAGACTTTCATTGTAAACCAATAGGGTTTATTTGCTTACAAAAAATCAACAATTGGGATATTTTAATGCTACAAAAACTAATATTAGCTTAAGGGATTATATTAATTATATTTAAGGGAGTCCAAGTAAATTAAATTATCAATAAAAGTAACATGATACAATGCTTAGCATGCTTTCCCAAATATAAATTTAAAGGGAGACCAAACTGGTTGCCAAGGACGGCTAGTTTAAATGATAGTACAATTTATCATAGTACAGTCTTGCCAATTTTCTTCCCCACCTCTCAGGGAAACTTCTCAACGTTTGTGGATAGCACCTTTCTAATGCTTGCTTTACAACAGAAATCTAGTAAAGACCATTGTGTGTGTGTTTCGGAGTGGGGGGTGCGGGGGGATCTTTAGGTGATTTTGCGCATATTTTTTCAAATGAGACACAGTTTATTCAGTTTCTTTCCTTTTGTGATTCTTTCTTTAAGTATGCGGCTGGAAGAATTAATTTGGAAGAGTGACTGGAAGCTCGTCCACATGAACAATGAAGCTCAACTTTATTGATGTCTTTTCCATATGAAGCTGGAATTTCAACTTCAAAAGGGGTTCTAAAATATTTTACTAATTCAAAGTAATATTATTGGCTTATTTCTTCATTTTTTTTATGGCTACAATCATTTAAACAAAACCATGTTCCAATCAGTGTTACTAACAATTTCCATTATTTATCACCATCTAGGTATATTTGTAAAAGCGATTGTTGGGTAGACACTATCCACGAACATTGAATAGACTTTGGAAAGTTTTCAAAGAGGTGTAGGAGAAAGTTGACCAACTGTGCTCAGACAAAATTTACCATTATGGAAATTTTGAGCCATAGCCAAGAACCAAGACCATCCAATAGGGTTAAATTGTCACACAGAATATGGCATTTATGTGCAGAAATTAACTGCGAAAATCATTTCTATAAATCGTTTTTTATTTTTACAACTACAACTTTCATATTCTGTCTTGGCGATAATGGTGGGCCGAATGCAAAAATTAGTGACCTTATTGACTAAACTTAGTGCCAAACACATATTTAAAACAATCTAGAAATCAAGCTTCTACATTCCACAGAACGCATATTATCTAGTTAGTGGCTTCTAAATTTTCTTTGAGGGAGTTACAAGTATTTTCTACTAAAGCAAAAGTATAAGTAGGAATGCTTGACAGTCAGTGAGTTAGCAATTTTGTTTTTTGTAATATAATTCTTCTAATGTCAGAAAATGTTTAATAATCTATATACAATGCACTATTTTCCTTTCTTGTTTATACTTGAAGACATAAGAGCAGATAATCGGATGTTAAATTATTTGAATCCCACCACTGTGTGTAATCCAATTGACTAATGAAATGAGAAAAAAAAGCCTAGGCCTAGTAATTATTTGATATTTGTTGTGACTGACACCACCAAACCTACAATCATATTGCAAGATTATCGTGTATTCTCCATCCTCTTCATCAAAATTTGTTACTCCCCATTGTGTATGTTTATTTTATGTTGCACCTTCCAACATAGATAAAAAGTGTTTAACTTCTGTTTGTCATCTGCCCGTGCTCTAACTCTCATCATTATAAATACTCGGATTATAATTTATATGTGTTAGTGAGTATTACTATGGCTGTTCACTTTCGAAAATGAAGTGTGTAGCATTTATAGTTCACTTTCTGGGACATTCTCAAGTATTCTGTTACATTATAGTGTATGGAGAAAAGTGGTGAAAAATAGTTTATTTTTCACTGCTTTTAGTATTATATTTTATTATGGGGAAAAATAGTGTATTTTAATTATGTTACAGAGGTCGATCCAGGCAAAGTGTGGGTCCTATTTAGGGCCCTTTCACAAAAATCTATTTAATAAAATAGGCCCCTTCACAAAAATAAATTTAATAAAATGGGCCCCTTCACAGAATTCCTTTTAATAAAATGGGCCCCTTCACAGAATTCCTTTTAATAAAATGGGCCTCTTCACAGAATTCCTTTTAATAAAATGGGCCCCTTTACAAAATTCCTTTTAATAAAATGGGCCCCTTCACAATGTCCTTTTAATAAAATGGGCTCCCTTCATAACATTCTTTTTCATTAAAACTGTTTTAAAATGTGTAAATTGTAAATAAAACTAGCTCACGAAAAACTTTAGAAAGGGGATTTAAAGAAATTTTGTCAATAAATTCTTTGTTCGAATTTGAGTAACTGGATTTCAACTTTCGATACAAAATATTATTTTTCACAAAAATATAATAAAATTCACAAAAATAACTAGTACTTTTCACAAAATGGGCCCCAAGAATAAAAACCTGCATCGACCCTTGTGTTACAGTATTTCAAACATAAGGAAATTTATATAAATTTCTGAGGTGCATAAAAACATGGTTTCTCTAGAATATGAAGTGCAAAGCATTTATTATTTTACAGGATTACATAAAAGAATTCTGTTACATAATGGTGTCTATGATTGAAAAGCTGTTTGCAGCACAGTTTAATGATGTTACACTGTTTCAAACATAATGAAATTTATTTACTTTACTGGGATTCACTATAAGATGCTTTTTGTAGAATGTGACGTGCAAAGCATTTATCGTTCATTTATGTGGGACACCTAGTTGATTTCAGTTACAATACTGTCCGTCAGTGATAGTTGCTGGAAATGCATTTTCAATTATGGTATACGTTTTTAAGTTTAATTGAATGTTTAGTGTGTATAAATTCTATAGATCATATAAAGGACTATAGTATCATAGTATGTATGGGCGTGAATTGCTTAAAGGTGGTTTTTAATTAAGTTATATATTTTTCAGATGAATTATATGTAGTATACTAAGACATGTTTGTAGAATATAAATAAATTGATATACAGGTTTATTCAAAGAACTGGAAACTTCGCCATCTATAAATTGTAATTTCTGGAAGTGTGTTTTTAGTAGTGTTATGCATTTTTTGCTGAATTAAATTTTAGCTTAATATGTGGCATGTGTAAAAAAAAAATCCGTAGATAATCTAAAGTAGACTGGAACTAGTTGGCCAGCTTTTTCTTCTAATAATTTAAAAAAAATTACAATTCAACATTTTAAATTTCTTTTTATGTTACCACTATCAGTGTACCTTCAGGAAGAAGTCGCAATAGTAAAACTTGAAACTATTAACTATAAGTATTAGTTTAAAAGCTCAAATTGACACCAAGTCGCTTGGTCCAACGTTCCGATTGCGGGGTAAGTTGGCTCACATCACTTTTTAATGTTCTGATAGTGTAGAAATTTAAGAAATGATCAAGATTTTACCAAATCTTAATTTTTATTTCTTGCGAACGAAAACACAATATAGCCTCCTAAATTAAAATAAAACTTTTAAATATTAAAACTGTGAGTTATTCAAATTATTAACTTCGACCAAAAATTGCTTTAAAAATTGCTTTTATTTTCTGATAAAAAAGTCTTTAATACATTATGGAACAGTAATAAATTTTAATAAAGGCATGCTAGGTGTTAAAACACCGTAAATCTTAGAGTGCAGTAATTTAAGAAATCATTCATCCTTAATTAGATGATTTATTATAAACACCAGATGATAAATAAATTGTATCAAGGCCTCTGTACATCTGTTAAGTGCAATAATTCTTTTCTTTCGTTTATTATGTTTTTCTAATGCAGCATTCCCTTCAAATTTCTGTGTGTAAAATGTAATATTTCTTCATGATGCTTTGGGTAATGCCAGCTTCTTTGAAATAATGATAATTTTCGTTTATATAAAACTTTAATTCCTAAATTATAAAAAAAAAAAAACAGTTTTTTTTATCATAAAAAATATATATATTTATTATTGATTACATTCATGATTTATTATTGGTATAATGAGATTTAGATAATCTAATAAGTTAGGATATAGCAATGTGCTTGATATAATTATGTTTGGTGATATCATTTTTTTATATCTTTTGTTTGAACTGCTGATCTTTATTAACGGTTCAGGAAGTGTAGTTCTATTCTGTCTGTGGAAGGGACAACATATATCTTAAAGGAAAAGGTATTTTTTGATAATTGAAAAATTGTTTCCTGAAACTGCCCTTTTTATGGATTATGAAGACAGAAAGGATTATTTAGTTTCAACGAATAACTACCCAGTTAAGAGGTTTTTACTTCATAAAATGTGATGTTATTAAAGCATTATTTGTGGCAAACTCTTCTCTGGATGGGGGAACAAGGGGATTTTATTAATAATTGAGAAATATCAGAGTTGGGTAGGTTTTGATTGTTAGATTTGTTACTTTTAGCGGTAGTATGTAACACTTGGAGGCCGAACTTTTAGGTATATTTTGTAAGAAATACTACCTATTGCAATCTCCCATATGTTGGAATTTTTGAAAAACTTTTGCAGATCTACACCGATCATGACCCCTAGAGCCCAAAACCACCCACAGTTCAAAATTTTATCTATCTATATATATTCATATTTTTACTTTTCTATAGACACGATAACATATCCAATCAGTTTAAAGTTTTCAGAACTTCTAGGAAAAGGGCCAAAAAATTATGCATGACAGGTTTTTGATATAAGTAAAAATGGCTTCAAGGAGTGCAAGAAATAGGGTTTTCAGAAGAAAAAATTCATAACTTCGTCGATTCACAAGATATCAAATTCATTTAAATTTAACCTAAATCCTCTTAATATTATCTACAACTTTTGTATTGACAAGCTTTTGATAGGAGCAACTCTTACAGCAAAAAGAAATTAAAAACAAAAAAGTGTGTGTGTGTGTGTGTGGGGGGGGGGGTTATAAAGGAAAAAAATCACATTTCCCTTAATCCGTTAAGTTCTTGGTGAAATTAGTGCTTAACTTCGAAATCTACCTGCGCCTGTAGGCCAAGCCGACAGGATTTTTTCTATAATTATGAAAGTTATAAATGTTTTTGTACAACAGGAGCAGCTGATTTAATTTGAGGGAAGAGGTAAACAACATTATAACTTCATTTTTTAAAAAGATTGACTGGAATAACCAGCATTTCAATTAATAAAATAATTCCTTACTATTAACTAATAATAAATTAATTAAAATAATGATAAATGTTTATTAAAATAATTCATTAAAACTATCAAAATTCCAATCCCTCAGAGCCAAATTCTTAAGGAAATGTTGGTCCGCATGGCGAACCTGCTCGTGCCAAGTGGGTCAACTAACCCCATTTCGCCATTTTTATTTTTCATGACCGTAAGCAATTATTCTGAAAGTATTTCAATAAAAAAACATGCCCTACAATAACTACGAACAATTTTTTTTTCTGAATTATTATATATCAAAAGCTAAAATGTAATCTACAAACAAATAAAAAAACGTTTATTTATAAGAGAGGAAATTTACTCACCTTTGCAAAATTTTGAAAATTCTCAATAATTCTTTAAGGGACGCTCCGATTTCAAATGTGCTGATGTTGGAGGAGGAAAGCGAAGCAACGCACAATTGCCTGGACTGACAATGTCATCTAACGCAAAGTTAAAAAAAATATCGCAACTGGGCCAACTAGCCCCGGTCTACCCTATATAGCTGTCCAAAAAAGTTAAAGTAATTTTCCGCCTATTGGTGAATTTTCAACTATGTTATGTGTTTTTTCACTTAACTAAATTTCAGCATACTATGTAGAATATATAAAAATTATAGATCATATATAGGGCTACACAAAGGAATTGGAGCGCCTTTCTGACTATTGATGGTATTTGGTTAAGTATGGTTTTCAAACGTGTTATGCATTTTCCAAATTACTTAGATATCTTCTTTCATCCTATTAAAAGGCAAAGTTTCATCAAAGTGTTGGAAAGTTTTTCATAACCTATGCTTGATGCATGGTTTTTCTTTCTTGCTTTATTGTTCTTTTCATTTTTTGTAATTCTGCTGCATAATTGAAATGAACGCTCATCATTACTTAATGTGATTAAAAATTATTTTCTGTTTTTATTTGTGTTGATATTAGGCTGTTATAAATTTTTTTAAATGAACTTTAAACCGTAAGGTTAAAAATAAATGCCTGTAAATTGTGTTAAGTTAATTTAAGCTGTTTGATTGTTTAGCTAAAACTAAGAACATTTTTAAGAAACAAAAACAAGCCTTTTTTCATAGAGGCATGGGTGAAGACTGTGATGAATTCAGAAGATGGCTTGGGAGCCAGAGCTGCAAAATTCCCTTCTGGAGAAAAGTGTCTGAATTCAACCCTGTATGAGGGTAAGCTTAAGGCTAATGTCAGACGAACGGCTATTCGCACGCTTTTTGTTTCAACACGAAAAGCCCTAGCTAATAGCGGGGGCGCCATTTGAGAGGGGCTGGGGGGTGCAATAGCCCCCTCCCAAGGAATTTGATTTTTCAGAAAATTTATCAACCATCAATTGTCAGACTCAAAAAAAAAAAAATTTAAAAAAAATGCTCAAACGCTAAAATAATTTATCCGATTTGATTGCAATAAAAACATATGCATTAAATAAATGATTTATGCATAGAAATTAATAATTATCAGAAAAAAAAAATCCTATTCGAAGTTTCTTAACGTGAGACATATATCGTGCTTTGGTTAATTTAAAAAATACATGAGAGACATTTTCTTTTATCAATTGCTTCTCAGCTTTGTACAACTTGATCATAGGAAATCTAGTAACCCTCATGGCTAGAAATTCAGGTTTAGAGATTTTTCAGGTAGTTTTTTTTTTTTGGGGGGGGGGGGGGGGAGGGATCGAAGGTACGAGTATAATTCAAGTTCTTAATTATCCGATTTCTTTTACTTTTTTGGATTATTAGTGTCACATTATACTTACTGCAATCATTGTAGTGTTATCAAATTATTTAAATATTTGCTTTATTAAATCATATATGGTACACTCTCAAAATTCTTCAACATCTAGGAATGGAGTCTGCGCGCACCCGATAAAGCAATTCCTTCAACCCAAAAACCGACAGACTTCCACCAAATCCCAAGTTAAAAGAAAATTACTCCATATTTTAACACGTTTATAATAAAGTAGTCTATAATTTTATCCCTTATGTACAGAAATGAGCACATGGGTTATTACTATGGGCCACCCCTGAATTGTCAAATAATAGTTTTTCATTTGAAAAATGTTCAGGACCTCCTTGTAAAAAACCAGGTCATCCCGACTCTGACGGAAAGAGATAAAGCACAATCAGAAAAACTTAAAGTGTACCTCACTCGCAACGAAGAAAATACGCCAACCTACCTGACGCAGGACTGTAATTTCATGTAAATCCTAAAACCGATGAAAAGATTTCCATTGAAAGCAACCCGACCCGAAATAAAAGAAAATTAATCCATATTTTAATACAATTATTGTAAAATAAGCCTACAATTATATCTTTAATATAAATTTTACCTTTTATGTAGAAAAAATGAAGATATATACAATAGAATTCATTAATGTTCAAATATGTAGCTTCTTCATCTGAAAAATATTCAGGATTTCTTCGAAAAATAGTATTAACACGAACCCACCTCAAAATAGTGAAAACGCAACCCGAAACGATTAATGCTTTACCTTACCTTTACTTGCAGAAAATCACTAATAGAAATTTTTCTTATCGCCATAGATAGATCACAAAAGTTGCAAATTTCTCGACCTATTCATGACGTTCGTGGGATGATTATCTCATGACTGATTGAATTTCATGATTCTTTTTCGCGATCATCTGACGAAATTTGCGATTTTTTTTGCCACCCTTTCACAGAATTCACGGTTTTTTTCTGCAACCGTTTTTTTCGAAAGTTGTTTTTTTTTTCGCGATCGTTTGTCGAAATTCCATATTTGTTTCTGCGATTTGACAAAATTCGCGCTTCTTTTTCACGATCATTTGTTGAAATTCGTGATTTTTTTTTTTCTACCATCGACTAATAATATGTGAAATTTTTTCGGCGATAGTTAGACGAAATTTTGTATCTTATTTTACGATCGTGTGACGAAATTCCCCTCTATTGTTTGACTAAACTTTCGTGATTTTTTGTGCAATCTTTTAACGAAATTCGCGATTTCTTTTGCAGTCCTTTTACAAAATTCGAAATTTTAGTTTGTACAATCATTTGACGAAATCTGCATTTTTTTTTTTTCGAGATCTCTGATGAAATTAGCAATATTTTCCACTGTAGTTTGGAGAAATTAACGGTTTTTCTGCAATGATTTGGGGATTTTTTTTTCAAAATTTTTTAAATTCGCGATTTTTTTCTGTGACCCATTGACGAATTGATTTTGCGTAATTCGGAAGGAAAAAAATCCTGGACTTTCACGAAAATTAAAAAAATTCGCAGAATAATCACATATCCGTGAAAGAAGTGAAGGAGACAAAATGATGCAAAGCTTTTTTTATTGTGCGGGATTTTCCCATTTTGTGTGATTTGTGCAGTTCTGCACGTTCTCTGCTCCTTAAAGAAAAATTTTCCATGTCCTTCACCAGGAAACTGTAGTAAAACCTTAAAAAAAAAAAAAAAAAAAAAAAAAAAGAAGTCGAAAGGGACTAGAAAAAAGTTACATTTTATACAAGTCTCTGTATTAGCAAGTATAATTGTATGATGTTTTTTCATCGAAATTTGATTTTTTTTCCCCTTTGAGAAAGAATCTTTTATAGACAGGCTTCGTTTTTTCAAGTTTTAAATATCTTTTTAGAGCTATACTATAGAGTGGATGGTTTAAAGGTGTTTGTAGATACCTGTAAAAATGGAACCTATAATAGAATCCTGTCTAAAAAGAAAAATTTTCATATTCAATAAACTGATATTTTACCCACTAAGACGGAAACCTGTTTAAAACGAAATTTTTCATTTGTTCTTGAGTTTCCGTATTCAAAGTTTTTACTGTTTTTGTAAGCATGATTCAGTTTACGTTTCTCCTTCGAGGGGGGGGGGGGGGGCATAGAAATAAAACGATCAATGCGAGAAAACGATGGATGCGGGAACAATAGATCGGGGTTTCACTGTATCTCGTTTGCACCTCGGAAGTTTTAAATATTTTTTTGCATTGGATAGCTGAGGTTGATCTCTACATCCCTTTTTTTTTTAACTTTTTCGATTTTGGTTGCAGATATTTTTTATTAAGTTACTTTCACTTTCGAAACCGGTTCCGAAAATGAAAGTGTCATTCTAAAAAAATATCTGCAACCAAAATCGAAAAAGTAAAAAAAGGAGAGATGTAGAGATAAACCTCAGCTATCCAATACAAAAAAAAAAAAAATAAATAAAAATAAAAATGTCGAAACAAGTTTTTAAAAGGAAGAAGTCTTTAAAACAGAAATTTGTATTCGGGTATGGGTTAAGGGACGGTGAAACTTTGAAACGAAAAATGTATGTACTTTCATTTTGAAAAAAACATTCTCGATATGTATTATACAGGGTGATTCATAAATAGCGAAACAATAGGCTATCTCCTGAAATATCGCCCCTAGGCACATACTTCCAATTGCAAAGTTTCATTAAAAAAAGTGCAAAATTTGATGAGATAGGTTTCAACTCCATGGGGGGTCTATATGAGAAAATACAAAAATTAAATTTTTATACGGCCTCCGTAGAGTAAAATTCCAAATTAGGAAAATTTTCCTTATCCATTCCTGAATTAAACACAAAAAAATTCATCTCGATATCTTCAAAATTCGCAAAAATATCAAAATCCAAAATTCGTGACTTACACCATTTATCCATGCCTGTGAGCGAGGAATTTGTGACTCATTTTGAATGCAAGATAGGGGTCAGCCACAAATTGTACAATATTAAAAGTCGATATAAGACGGTGCCTCTCCTTTGGACATAAAATAGGCAGCGTATAGATTTTACGTTAAATCTGTTTTCAAAGTATGCTGGTGGTCTGGACTAGAGGTCTGCACGGATCAAAATATCTAGGCCTGGTCCCGAACCGACCCATAGGAAAAAAAGTTCGGCCCTGCCTGGAAAAAAGTTCAAATCGTAGCCTGACCCGGCCTGACTGAATTTCTACATAGTTTTTTACATCGATATGGTTAAAAGTTTGTTTCGTATGGAGGAGTTCTGAGTTCTGACCAAAAATACTTATTGCATCTTTTCTTTTTTCATGTTTATAATTATTTTTAAAGAAGCGCGAAAAGCTATGATTATTTGTTTTATTAATGAATCTCTTATTTATATGTAAATGATCCACTTCTCCTTTAATATCGTTAATCCATATTCCATGTGTTGGAGACTATGAAAAATGCTATAAAGTAAAATCTTTTAAGATGGAATTACATAGGAAAGGGGAAAAAAAGCGTTATAGACAAGTTCCCTTCTTAGGAGTTGTAAATGTATTCTATTTTTTCTCAGGTATTATTATATTCATTTTCTATGTATCAACAGTATTTTTCCGTTTAAGAAAGGATTCCGTCTTAGGAAGATTTTTTCACTAGTTTTACTGTATTTAAAAAATTTTTTTTTTGCCTTAAAATATACTATCCTTTAAATATGTGAATTTTAAAATTTTATTGTAAAATAATGGCCATTTAAAAATATATGCATTTGCTGTAAAAGTTTTCAGGCTGAGCCAAATTTTAGTTGTTTTTGCACGGATTAGGTCAGTCAGAGATAATGATTTTAATACTGGTTGTCTTGAGACCAGGACTGAAAATTTCGCCCAAGGGAGACCTAGGAATAAGGAAGCCAGTCCCGGTTCGGTATAACCAGTGGCCGAGAGGTTCTGCTCTCATGCTGGGTTCGAACCCAATCGTGCCCTTCGGCCCAATCGTTCGGAGTTTTCAGTGGTTTCCTTCGAACTTTGGATATCCTTGCGTAAATATGGGTTAGGTTCCCTTAGAAAGACCTCAACAGAAGGCACCCTCCCCCTTCGGGCCCACATCCCTCGTATAGGTAATTGGTCGTCATAAATCACACCAACACCCGGTTCGGTATGAAAAAATACGTTAGGCCCGGCCCGGCGTGGTCGAGTTTTCAGAAAAAAGTCGCCAATCCCGGGTCTGGCCCGGCCCCAGTATACAGACTTTTTTATCGGCCTCGCCGGGGCGATAAAAAGCCTGAATTTGTAAGGGCTAAAATTATGAAACTCTCAATCGGCATATTAGAAAAAGCATTGTTTCAAATTATACATTTAACATTTATTTATGGACATTTAAGTAGTACAAAAAGGTGGTGGAAATGGCAAACGTTAAACTGAATCGGAAGTTTAAGCTACCGAAAGAAGTTACTTTTTCACGTGCAGTTTTTTAAAATGCATTTAAACATGTTATTAGGAGCCAATCAATGCTTAAAACTTTAAATGCGTTTTTCTGCATGATGTTTTTTAAATCGTAAATTAAAAAGGTGCAAACTTGGAACATGTCTTTTTTGATTATTTTACATTAATTTTATTTCGGCAAATTTGAAAAAAAAAATTACATTTGAAAATATGATTTTTTTAAAAATAAGTTACATAATTTTTTAAATAAATATTTTTAATATTTTTTAAATTAAAATAAAAGAAAAAAATTCTGAAGCAAAACTAAAATTATACTTTCCTCTTTAATTAAAGGAAAAAAAATTTGAAATCCAATGAATAATGTTTCGAGTTATAAAGATTTTAAATTAAATCCGCTTAAAAAATACTAAACATTTAAGTTTTTAAAAACTTTATGAGAAATATTAGGATGTGATTTTGTTTGCAAATTATATAGTTAACCATCACAAAGAAGAAAAAAAATGAAAATTCTAGCTCACCAAATATATTTTTTGCATGTTTCATAGAACTCTTAAAGTAACATTGTTTCTTCGATTGCACATATTTCAATGTCTAATTCCTTAAAACCTGATGAATTATTTAAACGGCCATAACTCTGCGAGTTTTTCAGATATGAAGATGCAATTTTTTGTGCTTAATTCAGGAATGGATAAGGAAAGTTTTCTTACACTACGGGGGCCGTATAAAAATTTAATTTTAGTATTTTTTCAAATAGACCCCCTATGGAGTTGCAACTTATGTCATTAAATTTTGGACCTTTTTTTATGAAACTTTGCAATTGGAAGTATGGGTCTAGGGGCAATATTTAAGGAAAT
Source organism: Maratus speciosus (assembly GCA_963932465.1). Lineage (NCBI taxonomy): Eukaryota > Metazoa > Arthropoda > Arachnida > Araneae > Salticidae > Maratus > Maratus speciosus. Next base: position 255,302,969 of record OZ010786.1, read on the forward strand.
AGCCTATTGTTTCGATATTTATGAATCACCCTGTATAGATAATTTCTTGTAACAATCAAAATAAGATGTTTGTGTTGGTAGTCACGCCCCTCAATCTCCGCGCCTGGGACGACTGCCCCCCCTTCGCTCCTCCCATTTCGCACGGGCCTGATTGATTTATGTCAAGTTAAATTGTAATTTTACTTATCAAATCAAATTAACTTACATTTATGCATAAAACTGTAGAATGCATTATGAATAACTGGTGAATTTTTTCTTGTTTTTTGTGTCTAAAATATTGAATTTATACTATTGTTTAAAAGACAAATTAATTTAACCGCTGATCAATTCTTTCTACGTAAAATAAGAGTAGTTTAAACTTCTGTTTGCGGAAGGATGGAAATTATGTCGTGAATGTACTTAAGAAAAGCCGCATTAAAAAAAAAAAAAATAAAAAAAAATAAAATAAAGATTAGTTTTAATTTACACAAAGAAAATTCTTGTTATTTTACATATTCTTTCCATGTGCTTCATATTTACTTGAGATGAAATTGTCTAATCCACCAAAATTTTCTATCCAACGCGATTGTCCAGTAAATTAAAGAAATAAAAATACATTCTTAGATAACAATTGCTTGTGATTAATTTACCGGAAACTAAGAAAAACTATTCGATTTCAAATTCTTTCAAATATGCCTGCAAGTATCCTGTTTTTGCGTTTAAAGACAAGCCCTAAAATAGAAAGTTTTCGGTTCTTGGGCGGGGGAAAATAGTTTTATGAGAACAGTCTTAAAAAAGAGCTTCTTTTATTCGTTTTAATTAGCAAAAGAAATTTTTCTTTGTTATTTTAAATGTCTCACCCATATGTTGGGTATGTACTTGTGGTGAAACTTTCCGAAAAATTCGAATCCACCGAAAATTTTTCTCTATATTTAATAGATTAAAAAAAGAAACTTTTGATTGGACATAAAAATCTACTATCTCTGATAATAAGAGGAGGCTGTATCTATTGACCATCACCCCGCAGATGTCTGTTGGGGGTCTAGGGTTACTAGCTATTTGCTTGCACCTCCCCAAATTCTCACCAGAATCCTTCCTTGCGAATAAATACACATTTCCTTGATTATTATTAGATATTTATCATAAAAATGAATATATGTTAAGCTCAATCGATTTTGATTTGTGAGTCAACCATTTTCCATATGAAAATGTGGAAAAAAAGAGATTTAATATACCATTTCTTTCAGATTCAGTATAGAACTATTTATTGTCGCGGACTTGCACTCCTCTCTAGTATAATCTCCATTGACAACTAAGGTCTTCCCCAAGATTAGTGTATAAATTGATTTATTATATTATGGAGATGTATTATCCCCCGATCAGACTTTAAGAATTTATTTTGTTAACAACTCCATATTTTGGATGCACTTTCATATTTTAAATCTATCAAAGAATTTTTGTCATTTATTTTTTACATGAGAATTTGCTGCAGATCACGAGTCAAATAAAACATACAGTGGGCAAAAAAAGTATTTGCACACCAGGTAAATTTGTTGTAGCATATGTATAAATAAATAAAAATCAACTAAGAATTAAAAATACCAACACTTTTACAAAACAAATAAACATATTTAATATCTGATTTAATAATTATATTTAAAATATGAAAACGTAAAAAAGTAGCATTTGTACTGCCAAAAAAATATTTGCACACTAGCAATAAAAATAGAACTAGAGGAATTATTTATAAGTTAAAAACAGTGCTAATATTTAGTATGCATGCCCTTTGCTTCAATTACAGCTTGTAATAGTCTGGGCATTGATTCTATTAATTTGTGACATGTTTCACTGCTGATTTGTAGCCATTCTTCCTTAAGAGCTTGCTTAAGTTATGATTTGTTAGAAATTTTCTTTTTCCTTTATTTTCACATCCAAAATATGCCATAAATTTTCAATCGGATTGAGGTCTGGTGATTGTGGTGGCGTTTTCAATTGATTTTTTACATTATAAAGCAACCATTACCTTGTAATATATGCAGTGTGTTTCGGATCGTTATCCTGTTGGAAATAATATGAATTAGGAATTCCTAATGTCAGAGCACTATTAGATAAATGATCTCGCAATATATTAATGTATTGTTTAGCATTTATATTGCCTTCAATAAAGGTCATTTCGTCAACTCCGTTAAAAGACATGCATCCCCAAATCATTACACGACCACCGCCATGTTTTGCAGTTGGTTTCAAGTTTTTAATTTGAAGAGAAGTATTTGGCTTTCGCCATACATAACAATTTTCCAAAACTCTAGTGGTTTGCTGACATAAGCTTTTGCAAATTCAAGTCTTTTCACCCTATTTGTTTCACTAATAAATGGTTTTTTTCGAGAGGCTCATCCTCGAATATTTGCATCATGAAGAATATTTCTAATTGATTGTGGTGTAACTATTGTTCCCGACGTTGAAGTGACATCAACAGCTAATTCTCGAGCACTTAGAAAAGGGTTTTTTGAAGATTCTTTTATGATGGCTCTCCTTTGCCTGGTATTTAGCTTTCTTGGACGCCCAGTTCGCTGCTTATTTATTGTCGAACCAGTTTCTTTTTTCTTCTTAATTATATAACGAACACTAGAAAAGTTTAGATTTAATTTTTTACCTATTCCTCGGTAACTTAATCCAGAATTGTGAAGAACTATAATCTTCTCACGGGTAGCAATAGACAGTTCACACGTTTTCGGCACCATTAGAACAAAAACTCCCCAGAATCCCTGCTCCAGTTAATATATTACGTGACTTTAAAGTGCGGGGCTAATGTACTGCGGGACTGATATGCTAAACATTTGCGTATTGTTCACATTTAATGCCTTTTTTAACAGTCAATGCTTCTTGTGCAAATACTTTTTAGGTATGAGAAAATATTAATTTATTTTTTTAAATGTATAATATTACTGTTTAAGGAAAATGGGTAGTTATTTTTATTTTCTTCTTATTTAAATAAATGAATAATTGAGAAAATAGTATCAAATTTGCTTTCTATGATTACTTATGCAAAAAATCGTCTGCGTGCAAATACTTTTTTTGCTCACTGTGGGTTCTACATCAAAAATGTTTTCCAATCGTTGCACTTACATTAATTTTAACACTTTTTTACTTACCCATCGTACGTAGTATAGGGTAAGTCTTGTAATCGTTTCAAAAATCGAAAAAAAAAAATTGACGGATTTACACGTTTCAGACATTGGAGATTCCGAAAAACATATCCTTCTACAGTGGCTCACGTTTGTTTTTGGACACTTGTGTTTTTGAAATTTACTTATAAAAAACATCATCTAAATATTAAAGGATCTACTTAATTTTTTTTTTTTCATATAAACTTTATTTTCCCTATAATAAAATCTACGTATTGTAATGAAAATATATTTAAAAAACTTTTTTTTTTTTTAAATTAATTTACCGAGAAAGGTAACAATCTCACATAAGTAATTGGACACTTGAAAGCTTTACAAAATTTTTTGACAGACAATTTTTTTTGTTATTTATTTTTATTTAGGTCAAATATTATCGTCCGCACTTTGAAATTACTACTAATTCATGTAAATTTGTTTACATTTCTATATTTGAAGAGAACATGACCGGACGGTACAAAGTTACAGTAAATTCCATTCTTAATTTAATCATAGAACATTTTAAAGATGATAAAAGCATCAGAACTATCGCAAAACTTGTTAAAGTGTTTCAACTGTTTTTGCTATTGTAAAATGATGGAAATTACATGGAACTGTTGAAAAAGCATTAAAATCAGGAGCTTCTTACAAGCTAACTCCGTGAAATTGAAGGTTTATTATACACAAAATCAAGAAAAATCCAGGAATTTGTGCAGTGAAACTTACAACAGAATCAGAAAACAGATTTGCAACAAAAGTACACACCAGAACTGTTTGACGAGTTGTATGTCACATGGATACAACAGTAGAGTTGCCAGAAGAAAATTTTTCATTAATGAAAGAGCAAGGAAGTTACGTCTGGATTTTGCAAAATCCATGGTAGTCAAAGATGTATCGTTTTGGAAAAACGTGATATTTGTGAATGAATCAAAATTTAATGTATTTGGGTCTGATGGGCGAGTGTGGAGAAATGTGTTGCCAACTGTCAAACATGGAGGTGGAAGCATAATGGTTTGGAGATGTTTTGCTGCTTCTGGTATGGTAAATTTAGTTTCCTTTGAAAATAATATGGACCAATATAAGTATATAAATATCCTGAAAGAAAACTTGAAAATATCTGCCCAAAAACTCGGAATTCAAAATGCATTCAACTTGTATCAAGATAATGATCCCAAACATACAGCCCTAAATGTTCGCTTATGGCTGCTGTACAACTGTCCCAAAATTATCAAGACTCCACCATATTCTTCAGATGTAACTCAGTTGAAAATGTGTGGCATAAACTGGAGAAAAGAACAAGAAAACATGGATATTTCTTCGAAAGAACATTTTAAAACAGTATTAACAGAGAAATGGAAAAAAATTGAACATTCTTACACAAAACAACTAGTTGCATCCATGCGAAAACTTTTTAAAAGTGTAATTTCAGCTAAAGGATAACCAACAAAGTAATAAAATGTTTGATTATTTGCATATTTTTGTTTTTATTTGTTGAATCTTCAAAGTGTCCAATTACTTATGTGAGATTGTTTTTAGCCCTTTCTCGTTAAATTAATTTTTTGAAAAAAAAGTTTTGAATATATTTTCATTACAATAAGTAGGTTATGTTATAGGGAAAATAAAGTTTATATGAAAAAAAAAAAATTAAGTAGATCCTTTAATATTTACATGATGTTTTTTATAAGTAAGTTTCAAAAACACAAGTGTCCGAAAACAAATGTGAGCCACTGTATCTATACTACTATCTATACTACTATTATAAAGAGGTAAAAATTGTTTATTTGTAGGAGGTTAGCTCTGGAACTACCGAACCGATTCCAAACGTAATGGTCTCAAAATGATGGTATTGGTCCAACTTAGAACATAGGCTATATCTTATGTCCGTGCCACTGGCCAAAAGGGGGTGCAGAAGCAAAAAACATTCTAAAAATGCGATTTTTGTGTTACTGAAGGGCCTGGAAACATGAAATTTGGAATGGTAGTTACTTATAAGATACTAATGATCTCTAAGGACATTTCTTAAAAAGTTCGAAATTTAAAAGGGGTGAAAATGGGCGAAAAGCGTTCTAAAAAACGTTCTAAATGGCGATTTTTATGCAATCTCAAGAAGTACCAAACCGATTTAAAAAATAATGGTGTCAAAATGATGGTGACAACCCTTGCTCCAACATAGGCTACATTTTATGTCGGTGCCACTACCCCTAAAGGGGGTGCAGGAGCAAAAAAATGTTCGAAATTGCGATTTTTGTGTTAATGAAGGGCCCAGATACATGGAATTTGGCATGGTAGTTATTTATTAGATATAAATGATCGCTAAGAACATTTCTTAAAAAATTCGATATTTAAAAGGGGTTAAAAGGCTCAAAAAGCGTTCTAGAAAACGTTCTAAATGCCGATTTTTTCGCAATCTCAGGAAGTACCAAACGGATTTCAAAAATAATGGTGTTAAAATGATGGTGACAACCCTTGCTAAAACGTAGGCTACATTTTATGTCGGTGCCATTACCCCCAAAGGGGGTGCAGGAGCAAAAAAAGTTCGAAAATGCGATTTTCGTGTTATTGAAGGGCCTAGAAACATGAAATTTAGAATGGTAGTTACTGATAAAATATAAATGATCTCTAAGAACATTTCTTAAAATATTCGAAATTTAAAAGAGGTGAAAATGTGCGAAGAGAGTTCTAAAAAACGTTCTAAATGGCGATTTCTACGCAATCTCAGGATATATAAACCGATTTCAGAAGTAATGGTTTCAAATTGATGGTGACCGTCTCCCCTATAGCCTATATTTTACGTTGATGTCACTACCACCAGGGGGTTACAGGAGCAAAAAATGTTTTAAATTGCGTTTTTTGTGTTAAAGAGGGGGTAACATTTTAAATTTGGAATGGTAATTACTTCAAAGATGCAAATGCTTTCTAAGAATTGTCGAAAGAAAATTCCAAATTTAAAAGGATGAAGTGAGCGAAAGGCGTTCTATAAGAGTTCTAAATTACGATTGTTATGCAATCGTATGAAATACGAAACCGATTTCAAACATAATGGTTGTAAATTGATGGTGATAGAACCTGCTCAAACATTTAAGCTATATTTTATGTCGGTGCCACAACCCCTAGAGAGTAGCAGGAGCAAAAAAATTTCTAAATTGCGATTTCTGCGGTAGTGAAGAGTACCTTAAATACAGCACGGTAGTTGCTTATAAAATATGAATGTCCTCTAAGAACAGTCGTATATAAATTCTAAATTAAAAAGGGTTGAAGGGAAGGAGCGAAAAACATTCTAAAAGAGTCCTAAATTATGATTTCTATGGAATCTCAGGAAATAATAAACCGATTACAGAAGTTATTGGTTTCAAATCAAGAGTGATAGTCACTGATCCTATACGGGCTATATTTTATGCCGGTGTCAGTACCACCTGGTTGGCAGGAACAACAAGAAAGCCTTTAAAAACATCTAAATTTCGTTTTCTATAGAATATTAGGAAATACCAACCGATGTCAAGGTTAATGTTGGCAAATTAATGGTGACAGTCTCTGTTTCAACATTTTTAGAGACATTTTATTTTAACTCTGTTTCGGCATTTTATGTTGGTGCCACTAACACCAGAGCTTTGGTAGACTGCTAGACAAGAAACTTGGAATTTGACATGATGGTTAATTTTAAGATGTAAATGTGTTAAGATGGTTTCTAAAAAATTCAAAACTTCAAATGAATACTGAAATGAGCATAAAAGTCTCAAAACACTTTCTAAATTATCATTTATTTGGAATTAATTTTAGTTCTTCTTATTAATTAAAATCTCATTTCTATCTGTTGCACTTTTATAATGAAGTTTAGTCAAACTGTGGCTTAATTTGTAATGTTTGAATTATTCATAAAGTGTTGTTCTAATGAACAAGTAATATAAAAATTTTGTTTTTAAAGTCAATTCCTACTTAGGTCATCAAAGAAAAATTTAATATAATCCCTTAAGCTAATATTAGTTTTTGTTGCATTAAAATATCTCAATTTGTTGATTTTCTATAAGCAAGTAGATTTACAATGGAAGTCTATGGGAATTTGGCGAAATATTAGAGATATCGCCAAGTTGGCGTCACATTTGGCGACTCATTTTTGTCGTCAAATTTGGCGGTATATCGCCAAGTTGGCGACAAACTTGGCAGTATTTGGTGACATAACAGGGTCCCCCTATGGGAGCCCTCTTTATAGATATGAAGATGCATTAAATGCTTCAATAACCAATGGCCGCCATTTTGTCTTCTATGAAAAACTAAAATTAATTAATTAAAATTTAATTAATGAATTAATTATTAGATGTAAATTTCCAACTGGGCGAAAAATGTCCGGACCAGGATTCGAACCCGGGACCTCCTGGCTGAAGCCACCAGTGCTCTGCCATCTGAGCTATCCCGGACGATTCTGGTCGAACTTTTTCACCCAGCTAACCTTGATGGTTACAGCATCTGGTCTGAAACCTGGTTCAGCTCAACAGAATAAATCTCAGGTAATGGAACTCCAGAAATCGCTGGATACGAAATTACACTAGATTAATATTAACACAATTATTCCAATTGGTAAACAAATCATATTAGATGTAAATTTTCAACTGGGTGAAAAATGTCCGGACCAGGATGCGAAACCGGGACCTCCTGGCTGAAGCCGCCAGTGCTCAGCCATCTGAGCTATCCCGGACGATTCTGGTCGAACTTTTTCACCCAGCTAACCTTGATGATTACACATTGGACATTTTTCGCCCAGTTGGAAATTTACATCTAATATGATTTGTTTACCAATTGGAATAATTGTGTTAATATTAATCTAGCGTAATTTCGTATCCAGAGATTTCTGGAGTTCCATTACCTGAGATTTATTCTGTTGAGCTGAACCAGGTTTCAGACCAGATGCTGTAATCATCAAGGTTAGCTGGGTGAAAAAGTTCGACCAGAATCGTCCGGGATAGCTCAGATGGCAGAGCACTGGCGGCTTCAGCCAGGAGGTCCCGGGTTCGATCCTGGTCCGGACATTTTTCGCCCAGTTGGAAATTTACATCTAATATGATTTGTTTACCAATTGGAATAATTGTGTTAATATTAATCTAATGAATTAATATTTGAAAAAACTGTATTAAAATCAATTGTCATCCAGTACAAGTTTAAAGAAATTTATATCAACTTGATAGGATGAATAATAAGTATTTTATTAACGATTGAAAATGTGAACAAGATATATAGTATATGTAAATAAATAAATATAGGGAGAAAGTGAACTAATACTAGGAATTGAAAAATAGTTATGCAAATATCACTTGGCATATTTCAACTATTACGCGAGCAAAGCCGCGGGGTTTGCTAGTATATAATAAAAAGTTTTGATTTGGAAATGGACCAATGAAAATCTGTGTAGATATTCCGGGTAGATCGGCATCCAATTTGAATGCTTAAGCATGGTCTTTCATCGTTAATATTAAAAAAACTGTTGTATACAAAAATATGAAAATCGGTGGTATTATAGAGAAATTTTTGATAAACACGCTGATGCAGACAGTTTTCAAATCGAAGAATTATTTTAAGAGATATTTAATGCTAAAGTTGGACAAAATCGTTCCATTAAAAAAGTTTTATTGGAGCAAAAACTATACATGAGAATTTAATCATTTTTAGATCATTTTATACGTTATAAGTTCCCGGTGTGCAGATTGCATTTCTTTTTCTTATTTGACTAATTTTTTGAGGTTTTATTTCAATTTTAAATTCAAATTTTCAGCATTTCGAGAGATATTTTTTACAAATTTTAGGAAATGTTATTAATTTAAACTGTTGCCAGTTGTATAAACAGCGCAAACAATAATGTTTACTTCAAATTAAAAATTTATTTACACGTGACTATTACAAATAGAAATTTTTTTTTAAATTAGAATTAAATGATTACATGTTAAAAGCAGGAAAATTACGTCATAAGAACCATAGGCACAGATGTCATATAGAACGATTTGGTGAAAACATCAATAGCATAAACAACAACATCCGGGTTACCATATCAAGCAAAATAACGACACTTTAGCACCAATTAAGTAACCGTCGCATATATGAAATTGGCGTCAGAAAAAAATTGCGCCAATGACATCTGTGCCGAACCATATTTACACTTGAATTTTAAAAGATAAACAAAATCTTAAAATAAAAAAAATCATTATTATGCGTTAAAACTTGCAATTTGAGGAAATTGCATCATATTTAAAATGGCAAAAAATATAGCAAAACAATTTAAATTGAAAAATATATTTGCATGAGATATTTTGAGATAATCGTCTCAACTATTATCGTGAATTCGAAGACAGCGCAAATAATATTTCCTTCTAACAACAAAAGTATTTTCACGTGAATATTAATAAGCGAAATAAAACTTTGGTGTAATTACATCAGATTTGAAACGATACATTTAAAATGAATTATTTAAAAGAACTATCTTATAGCGCTGTTAAAAAATACCGGGAGACAATGACACTGTTTACTTAATTCATTTTACATTAGCTTATTTTCAAATGTTTAACTAATTTTTTTAATTAAATACGAAAACAGCCATTGTATCTCTTAACAGCAGCAGATTTGGCCTTGAAAATCCCCAATCCAAGGAAAACGAGTGGAAACCCGTTTACAGAGAGATCGCTATTGTTTTTTTTTGTTTTTTTTTAAATTCAATATTTTTAAAGCCGATCAAATTAGCGTGCTTTTTGGATTTTGGTGTGTCTAAACGGAGGTTGGCGAGCGTAGCTCGTAGGGGCCAGAGCCCCCTAGTTTTTTAAAAAAAATTTTGCCGTCCGTCCGTATGTGTATATGTCTGTAAACGCTCTATCTCCCGAACAAATTGAGATAGAGACTTGAAATTCGGTGTGTACTTAGGAAGTAACAATGGTAAGAAGACTATTGAATATCAGTAACCTCGATTATCCGGAACTATTTTTTTATGCCCATAATGATTAAATGCCAATAATGGCTTATCATAGATGTCAAGCATTTAATGCATATCCATACCTATAAGGGGGGTTACCATAGGGAAGACCCTGTTCTGTCGCCAAATGCCGCCAAGTTTGCCGCCAAATCGGCGATATAGAGCCAAATTGGCGGTATCTCTAATATTTCGCCAAATTTCCATAGACTTCCATTGTAAACCTAATGTTTACTTGCTTACAGAAAATCAACAAGTTGAGATATTTTAATGCAACAAAAAGTAATATTAGCTTAAGGGATTATATTAATTATATTTGAGGGAGTCTAAGTAAATTAAATTATGAATAAAGTAACATGATACAATGCTTAGCATGTATCACATGTTTTATTTTCATATTTTATATTATGTATATCCATGATGGGTAAGTATTACGGTGGCCCCCAACGACTAGTGTGTTTTTTTTTTTTGTTAAAATTTAGTTTACACTTTTATGTTTAGATTGATTATTAGTTGCAATGCTATTATTTAAGTAAAGAATTTTATGGCTATTTGTAGAAAAACTTGTTTATTTTATTAACTTTTGTAAAAGAAAAAATATTGATATCACCTTTTTTCTTTTCTTTCTTTTCCCCCTTAGGACCTTGGATTGTCTTTTAAATAAATTGCATTTAGCTAGATACAGTAAAATTGGTATTTTTTTCATTATTTTATAAGAGTAATAGTAAGACCATATGCTTTGAGTTTAAGACATCTATGACTAATAGATAATAAATTGTGCATTGAAAAAGCGAAATTCCGTCCGTCTTCTACTTTTTTTTCCTACTTATCTATTTTTCCTACATTTGTTGAATGTATTTCTTTCTTCCATTTGAATGTAACTTTACTAGTTTATTTTTGGAGTAAATCATTTAATTAAAATTGTGTATACCTGTATCATAAATTATTGAGAAAATATGCTTGAAAATCTGTAAGGGAAAAAAAAAAGATAATAAAAAGTTGCATTGAAATTTTCATTATTAATGTTTAATTCTTCATGTATTTCATTCACATTTAACCCTTCATACAAACATAAATATAACTTTTTGTTTCCTTTATGGTAAAGTAATAATGTATGTCCTACATATTTTATGTGCTGTTCCTTTTCAAGGAAATAAAACAATATAAACACACCAGAATAGCTAAAACTTATAAATGCTTACTTTTTAATTTTTTTCTTAACACTAGAAAGACGGTGAGCGGTCATTTTGACCGCTTCCAAAGTAACATATTTCGGTTCGAACCAGAGATATCTTTATAAATTAAATTTAAAAAGCACAAAAAGAAAAAATGTTAAATAAATAAGTTAAAACGTTTTAAATAAAATTTTTGGTGTGAAAATGTTTTTTTAAAAAGTTGAGAAAAATTCCCCGTCCCTCTAGTGTTAAAAATGGTGTATTAAGATTAAATTGAGCTATAATGATCTCGTATCCGCAGCAGCTGTCTGAAGTGTTAAACGTCCCGTCCCAGCCCAACTCGTTGGTCGATGCGTTAAACGTATTGAATTTAGCTTATAAATTTTTCCGGTGACATCTTCCAGTTTGCCGTTACCGTTCCGGTCAAGTGTCGGAAAAGGAAAGGTACACCTAACGAGCGCGCGGCCGCCTTTTTCCCGAAGTAGTGGCGGTGCGGCACAGCCTGGTACATAAAAACTGCAGGTGTAGCAAGTGTTCAAACTTCCCATGCATCAACGATAGATTATGACACTTCCCAACACTATCAGAATATTGTTAAGAACTTTCTATTTTTCCATATAATGAAATGAGGTATCTAAATAAACAATTTAAAAAAATAACGCAGTAAAAAACTATTTTCAGCAATTGCTGTTTGTAGCCAGTAATGTGCGTGAATTCTTTCATGCAACCCTTTATACGATCTATAGAATTTATACATATCACATAATGCATGCAGCTGAAAACTCACATGCAGACTGCAGCTGGAAACTAACGCCCTCTATAGAGGGTAGAATATGTAGAGGGCATTGCTGGAAATTCACTTCCAGCAATTATTGCTTTTAGTCAGTCCTGCAACCGGATTCTTATGTGTGTTTCTGCAAATGAACGATAATTACTAACGCGCTGCATGTTCTATTGAAAACATGTTCTATTGCATCGGATTGGCGCATATCAATTTAATTATGTTTAAAGTAGTGCAATATCATTGAAATATTCTGCAAACAATCTTTCCGTATGCAGATTACTAGCAGCCTTCTCCCGCTACGCTGGTCGATTTTTCTAAAGAAACCTTGAATCAAACGAAATATATCTGTGAATTTGATCATGCGTTTTAAAGCAATATGGATATTTATCTGGAATGTCCAACCGAATTGCTGAAAACAATATGAACGTCATTACGCTATTATATCTTTAATTGAGTCATACAGAATTTAGGTTGTTAAGGACCACCTTCTTTAGTTGATCATTTCGTGTAGGATTCGGTAAAAAACGATAGAAAAATAGAGCTGTGCTGCTGTGCAAGGTGACGTCACGAACAGGTTTTTGCTGCTGCTGTAGGACAGCTATCGCTACTTTTATCAATGCTTTTCCTATTTGTGTGTCCTACAGCTTTCTTCATTGTTCTCCGGTAAAAGTCACGTGATGTGAATTGCTCTGTATGTAATATATTAAAAGTCTTCATGAAAAATTATCAGTGCAAGTCTCATCAGAATCCGTTAATTGAATTCATTGAAAAGGATTATCGTTCATAACTAGCCGCCCTTGGCCACCAGTTTGGTCTCCCTCAAATGTATGCTAAGTATTGTATCATGTTACTTTTATACATAATTTAATTTACTTATTCAATCCTTCGCCAAATCCGGAGATTCTGATACAGAAATCATGAACTCGGTATTTTTATGTTAGCCGGGCGCAGGTGATAAATCGCCAAACATTGTTCCCGTCGTATTTTTTCGTATTTCATTAATTTCATTTAAAATATAGCACTTTCACTCATTTTACTTAAAATGCATAACTTCAATTGAAAACTGAAATATTTAAAATGTATGACTCTCAATTGTTGCTTTAAAAAAAAAGAACAAAAAAGAAAAGTAATAAATAATACCATAAACCATGCCATTTAATTTCAATTTCAAAGCTTTGTTTTAATTTACCACGCGAAAAATTGTTTATGACAGTCGCATGATATGGACTGTTATAATACTGATTACTTGATGGCGATGGAAGAATATTTGGTGATTTATCACTTGCGCCCGGCAAACATTAAATTACCAAATTGGCCGCCTGGCATACAAAAAGCGAAGCGGTCAACCTGGATCTGTTGATGACAGTTACATGACTTAGGCTTTTATTATGTAGATAATTGGGTTCGCCTGATTCTATAACTTTCAGCCATAATTCTACAATCAAGCAACCTGACGACCAAGAAAATGATATCTTATAATACGAGCAAAAATTGTGTGTGTGTGTAAATTTTATCTTAAAAACGGCTCTAAAGATTTTGACTAAATTTTGTATTTTACTATTTTCGGGCACGAGAAGACCATTGGGCTAGGTCATGTGCTCGAGAAAATTCGATTAGTGAGTCATAATGGGTCAGGGTCAAGCTAGTAATATCTAAAAAACGGCTCAATCGATTTTGACTAAATTTTATATCCAATTATTTTTGATCGCGAAAAAACTATTGGGCTAGGTCACGGTCACATGTTCGAGAAATTTCGATTAGTGGGTCACTTCGGGTCAAGCTAATTTTATTTAAAAAAACTGCTCTAATGATTTTGACTAAATTTTGTAATCAACTATTTTGGATTACGAGAAAACCAATGGGCTAAGTTTCATGTGAGAGAAAATTCGATTAGTGGGTCATTTTTGGGTCACTCTGAGTCAAGCTAAATTTATCTAGAAAACGGTTCTAACGATTTTGACGAAATTTTGTATTCTATCGTTTTCGGGCACGAGAATACCATTGGGCTAGGTTGCGTGTTCATGAAAATTCGATTAGTGGGTCATTTTGGGTCACAATGGGTCAGGTGTCAAGCTAATTGAATCTAAAAAAGGCTCAAAACATTTTGATAAAATTAATAAAATATACCGGTAGATGATCATTGCGCTAAGTCATATGTTCGACAAAATTCGATTACTGGGTCATTTTTGGCTTTTGAGTCACTGTGGGTCAAGCTAATTGTATCTAAAAACGACTCAAACGATTTTGACAAAAATTTGTATTATTATACCGTTTCTGGGCATGAGAAGACGGTTGGGCTAAGTCACATGTCCTAGAAAATTCGATTACTGGGTCATGTTGCACTGTGGGTAAAGCTAATCGTATTTAAAAAACCACTCAAACGATTTTGACAAAAAATTGTATTATACCGTTTCTGGGAATGACAAGATCATTGGGCTAAGTCGAATGTTCGAGAAAATTCGATTGTGGGTCATTTTTGGGTCACCGTGGATCAAGCTAATTGTGTCTAAAACAAAGGCTCTAAACATTTTGACAGAATTTTGTATTATATCGTTTCTGAGTATGAGAAGACCATTGGGCTAAGCCGTGTGTTCGAGAAAATTCGATTAGTGGACCATTTTGGGGTCACTGTGGGTCAGGCTAATTGTATCCAAAAAACGGCTCAACCGATTTTGACAAAATTTTTTATTGCATCGTTTCCCAGCACGAGAAGACCATTGGGATAAATCACATGTCCGCTAAATTTAGATTAGTGGATCATTTTGGGTTACCGTGGCTCAAGATAATTTGATCTATAAAACGACTTTAATGATTTTGACTAAACTTTGTATTCTATCGTTTTCGCGTTCGAGAAGAGCATTGGTTAGGTTGCATGCTCGAAAGAATTCGGTTAGTGAGTCATTTTGGGTCACTACCATTAGGTTCATGCCAATTGTATCTAAACAGCAAGAATAGTACAATGAGAATAAACTGTAGAATTGAATACAAGACAAATTTTGACCGAGCTTAGCTCAGTGATTCCTGCTAGTGTGTTTTATACTAAAACATTCACTCAACTAACCGATCATCCGAAAAATCAACTAGCCGATCAAGTTTCATCAAAATCCACTTAGCAGAATCTTTTTATCTGGAAAATGTACCGAAACCTTCCCTAAAAATGATCTAATTAACAGTTTAAATCGAATAAGAAATCATTCATCGGATCCTTTTAAAAAAGCCAATCTTTCGAAATTGGGATCATCTGATTTAGAACTTTCCACATAATTATTTAACGAAGCAACGTAGAACTTTATGTTTTATACTAATATCATTTCAGAGAAATTATCTAATTAACACTGTAAGTTCCATCAAAATCTATTCAGCAGAATTCAAGTTATAAGCGTCCGGAATGAAATTTCTCTTTGCATTTTATATACAGGGTGGTTCAAATTAAAGTATCCCTGTTTGGAACGCCTTAGGTAGAGAGGCAGTGGGTGTAACGTCTTCACATTTGGAAGATATAAATATCAGACCATGGGAAACTGGTTCAAAAATTTTTTTTAGTTCAAACAAAGGCCACTAGGGGACAATGAGGAACTGCGATCGATTTAAGGTAAGGAAAATGTAATATGACCAAGGGTGTAAACATCTAGGTGCCAATGGGCCGATTCCCACCAATAATTTTCATTAGTATTATTCGTTTAAATTTTATTAGTATATGCTCCGATTTATTTTATTAGTATCCTTATTAGGCGAAAAATACTAAAAATTTAGTGGTGGGAAATTTAAAAAAAATGTTAATTACCAATACCTTGTATTCTTTACTTATTTGTTTGCGCGCGCAGTACCTGAGAACAGGCGGGCAAAAGGACCGTCGTAACAGATAAAAACAAATGCGAATAGGTTCGAAAGTTTCTGAGATCCGCATGATGGTTCTCTCGTTTCCTGAACGTGCTTTGCTGTGAAAGTTTTTTTTACCAATATGACATTAACGCTGCCAAAGCGCTTCGTTTGTACCGACGGCAGAAATATTTGCGTACAGGTCCAGTGACACCATGTGCTCTGCGACGAATGGTCATATGCTTTGAGGAAACTGGTAGCCTTGCAGTTCAAGCAGGCCGAGGACGAAAAAAGGATACCGCAGGTGATGGATGATACCGTAACCGCTGTTGAGCAGACCAGTACAAACACAGCACAGCAGGAGCATCCAGTGTTCGAGCCGTATCAAGGCAACTGGATTTGCCATATAGTAGCGTATGGAGATGCTTGCGTATAGCACTCAAGGCCTATCCGTATAAGATTCGTCGCTTCCAAGAATTAAAACCTGGCTATAACAATCTTCGTGAAACTTTCACTTTGATGTTCTTGGCAAGGATGAAGGTGGATAAGAATTAGCCGTAGAACATCATATGGACTGATGAGGCTCACTTTTACATGTGCGGAACAGTAAACGTACAAAACAGTCGTATCTGGTCTACTGAAAATCCTCACCATACTAACAAATGTCCTTGCATTTTCCGCATGTTATTGTGTGGATCGGCTTCACTGCGATCTTTTTGATTGGGCCGTTTTTCTTTGACGAAATCCCTCCTCAGGGACCAAAAACCTGTTACGTAACTGCAGCACGTAATTGGGGCATGTTGCAAAGTGTGATCAATCCAGGACTCTAATAGCGTGGCTGCCTCGCTACAACAACATTCCAACAAGATGATGCGCCCCCTCAGATTGGACGTGAAGTTCAAAAATTGCTGCGATGCCATTTTACAGGGGATCGCATTATCAGCCGTGCATTTCCTACAAGATGGCCTCCACGTTCACCTGACACCCCGTGTGATTTTTAGCTTTGGAGTTACCTCAAAGATAAAGTTTATCGAGGAAACATAGGAAATCTGGCGGACTTGAAGAACCAGATCTTCTTGCAAGTACGCAATATTGGTCGCGATCAGTTACACACCGCTGTGGATCATTCGGTGACACGGTTTCACGTTTTGGGGCTGAAGCAAGATGGACATATTGAATCCGACCTATGAAAACTTTGTGTGCTGTGTCTTACCACGCGCGTGTCTTTCGTTTGTGCTGTCGCTAACAGTTTTTTAGGATCGCCAGTTTGTGCGCAGAAAAATGTAATAATAAAGTTAATTACCGACACCTCGTATTCTGTTCTTTATTGGTTGTGTCATATTCAAGGCTGTTAAAATCTAGGCGAAAATGGTCCAATTCCCACCACTAAATTTTTAGTATTTTTAGCCTAATAAAAATACTAATAAAATTTAAACGAATAACACTAATAAAATTTATTAGTGGGAATCGGCCCATTGGCATTTAGATGTTCACACCCTTGGTCATGTTACATTTTCCTTGCCTTAAACCGATCGCAGCGCCTCATTTTCCCCTAGCGGTGTTTCTTTGAACTAACATTTCTTTGCACCAATCAGTTTCCCATGGTCTGATATGTATATCTTCCAAATATGAAGACGTTACATCCACTGCTTTTCTTGCTAGGGCGTTCCAAACAGGGATACTTTAATTTGAACCACCCTGCATATTGAGATAGTTAAATATAGCTTTTATAATCACGTTAACTTGATTATAGAACTCTCACTCTCTGGGATGTAGGGGTAGGTATACATCGCATCATTTCTGGATTTTTTAAGAAACTCTGCACAGCTTCCATAGCTATAGCATATATACTCTCTAGTGTATACCCACTGTCTGTAGCGTATATCCTACAATTTTCTTTACTACATCACTGAGAACTTTTTCCGGATAGCTCTGTAACTAAACAATATAGAATGATACGATAAATATTGAAAAAATCTCTGAAATATTATCTAACTGTGGAACTGTCATTAAAATCCATTCAGTAAAACTTAAAATCTTTCATAATCTAGTTCACCTAATTTTAGAGCTCCCGTAGCTATAACAACTTAGAACGATGATTTTTACATTAAACCATTTTACTATCTAACAGTGTAAATTCTACAAAATTCTGTTCAATAGAATCTGAGTTAGAATAAATCGGAATGAAATAGGAATTTGCGTATGAATAAACAATGTTACTTACAGTACAATAAAAATATTTATAATACGTTTAATTAACCAATGTTACTTACAGTACAATAAAAATATTTATAATACATTTAATTAAACAAATTAAGTTTTAAAAAAATCAAAAAGTGTAGATTGTTTCAATGGTGGTCTAGTTTTTAATACCCTTGTTTCAAGCTTCTCAAGAAGGTTGAATGAGTCATCTTCCATATTTGATGAAACAGTGTACTGGCGAAGAATATCCAGGGCAGAATTCACATCTGAGTAAGAAGGAAGTGGTGTCTCGCTTTCTATATCATCAGCTTCATCACCATTTTCCGCGTCTGAACTTGCATTTTCATTTGCGATGTCTTTATAAATTTGATCTAAATTTCTGAAGTGAGTTGTTAAAACGTCTTCGTCATATGGGTGAAGTCCATTACACCCTTCTCCTTTATCTGTACTCATTTGAATTGCAAGAGAACTTGCTTTTTCTATCAGAGGAAATTCCCTCGTTTAACACGCTTAAAGTGAACGGGAAAAAAAATACGGGATAATCGTCGTTAAATAGGAAAAATTTCGTCTTTAAATAGAGATTTTTTTTACTTAAAGGAGACGGGACCGCAAAATATCGTCCTTAAATAGAGATCGTCGTTAAACAGAGAGACGACTGTATATATATATACAATATTATATACATATCTATATTATATTATATTAAACAGTTATATGTATGAATGCTTTTTGATTGCCTTTAATATTTCCACTAGTTAACATTAACGATAACTTTCCTGCATAGGGGCCTTGGAGAGAAAGTGAAATTTTCATGCATAGTTTCTGACAACCTATTCAATGTATCATATAATACAAGCAAGTTTTTCAATATTTATAAATTTATTTATTGTAAACAACCATTTGTCTACTTTTATATTCAAACAGAAGTTAAGTCAAGATCCCTATATACTGGAAATTACAAGATTAACATTCATAGAAAGAAAAAAAATAAGTTACTGAATTATTATTACAGGCGGCATTGTTGATGTATTTACATGGCACAGAACTTAAACATCAGTAGAATTAAGCATAATTGCAAAAGCAAGTCAGTGAATTACGCAGTTATGAAAGCATCTGAAATGTATCGGGAATGAGAGCAAGTAAATTTTAATCAGATTGCACGATAAAAGCAAAAAGTGCGCGACACTAACAGCAAACATGGTTTAAAGAAAATGCGAATGTCATAAGTTGCTTCCGAAAGTTCTATGTTTTGCAGTACTATACTCACTAAAGTACGCCGCTTATTATGCAGACCGATGACACTTTAACCGGGATTATTAAATGACCATAACTATGAATTTCTAATTTTCCGTAATCGAGCCCACGGTTAAGGCTAGCGTGAAACAAAAAAGATATCTGCAACAATGTGGTTTAATGTAAACGTCCCAAACAGCAAATAATCCTTGGCCGAACTTCCGCGGAAGTCCTAACTCGACTATATTTCGTCCTGGCGATCACTTTTCGATCATCGCATTCCGACTACAATTGAATCGGTTTTGAAGCCTTTGCGTATTAATTTTCAATAATTTGGTCGTTTGGTAATCTTTTACCGAGTACATTGCAATATCATATGATCCTTTGCCGATTAGCTACCCATATCGAATAGAAGAATTTGTACGGTGAAAATAGTATTTAAAACGTAAAAAAATTCGTTTTCATCCAAAAATTAAATATTGTTAATTGGGAATATTTTCCACTATAAGATACAAAAATATTTCCAGATCGAGGATGTAACTTATTGAAATGTAATAAATCTTGTTTTGTTTAAAGTCAAAATATTGCTGTTAAATAATTTTACAATGAAAATTACAATTTAAATTAAAATTAATTTTCTATTGTAAGATACAGATAAAATTACATTTAATTCAAAAATTATATTCTTGCTTATAAGTAACTCACACTGTTGATATACAAATATTATTGCATCTTACAAAGAATAGTTAACTGCAATTTTCATCCCAAGATCAGTAATATTTAGAATTTAAATTAAACAAAATGTCTTACCTTTTAATTAATTACACCCTCGATATGAAAACATTTTTGTATTTTATAGCGGAAAATACTTCCGATTAACAATATTTACTGTGTGAATTAAAACGAACTTTGATGCATTTTAATTAGATTATTTTTACATCTTACAATGTAAAATATTCTTATTTAACATTACGTCCTAGCTGTGAAAATTCTATCATTTAAAGCGCGTCATTAAATTTTGGTTATGTAAGGAAAAATTTCTTTTTTTTCAATAACTAAATAATTATTTTAATAAAAAAAACCCATTCATTTTTCTTCTTCTTTTAAAAGCTATAAAATTAAATTTATCACTATCTGGAGAATAAGATGATCAACTTCTTTTAGTCCAGGGGAAATGTACATTTTACCTTACAAAAAGTCGGGTAGAAGATTTTTTTTTTACTTGTTTATAATGATGCCAACATAGAAAAAACAAGTTTTCTAACAAAATTTCTTAAGGCTAAATTTTCTGTGTTCAAAAAGCAGCAAAATTTTGGGACCTTTTTTGATGTTTTTTAAATATCTCGAGACCCGTTGTCGTAGCATATTATTTGTCGATTACAGTATTAAAGGAGACAAAATTCTTTGCAACTTTCATATTTATAACTTTTTTATATACTCAATAGAAAAGTTTGCGCAGTACGCAATTTCAAAAATAAGACATTTTTTTCAATTTTCTTAAAAACCGTGAAAAACGTAGTTTTCCCCGATTATTCAAATGTTTCCCGCAGATTTAATCGTGTATGTCGACTTCTAAAAATTGGTAGCAGTAAATTACCTATTATTTGCACACTCACGTCTTTATTTTAATCTCAACAGATATTTTATATTAAATAAATTTACATAATTTTAAAAGTAGGGCAGAGTGTAGATGAATGAGACAATTTTCATATTTAGACATACAGTGAAACCTCTCTAAGGAGACCACACATTAGACCATAAAAAATCGGTCTTTCAGAGAGGTGGTCTCTGAATAGAGGTGATGGGTAAAGCAAAGTTTCATTAAATACATACTACAAAAATACGGCTTTAATGAAAGAATTAATTGTAGTTTGCTTTAATTTTAACAATTTTTGTTTTTAAACATTCTTTGATCTCTTTAAACAAATTATTTGTTTGTATCATCTCTAACAAGTACCGAACTTTCTATCAATCTATTGATTTCAACAATTTTTCTTGACATGAAATAGAAGTTTTAACGGCCGGAAGCTCGTCATCTGAATCAGAATATGATTGGAGAATTTATTTTTTAATATAAAAATTTTAAAGTCTTACCTTTGTAGAGATTTTCTATCTCCACATAGGTACAATTGGGATACGATTCTCTCAATTTTCAGATAAATCATCGTAACACTCAAAAGCTTCCTCATATTCATGTGATTTGGGATCATAATCAACTGTAGCTGCGTTTGATAGCTGAATCACTTCATCTTCTAAGGCACTGATATCACCAATGTATTTTTCTATGAATACATTGCTTAGTGTACAAGTACTGAAGCAGTTGACAATTGCCTGTGTCTTTACATTATCCCATGCACATTTTATCCATCGATTAGCATCAAGTACATTGATGGATTTCACAATGTCGGACGCATTTTTGGTCTCATTTATTAGCGAAATAAGCTTTCGTAAAACAAAATGTCTGTATTCCAGCTTGAAACAATGAATAATTCCCTGGTCTAACAGCTGAATCTTGGATGTCATGTTAGGAGGGAGAAATTGACGTTTCACACTTTTCAACTGTGAAACAATTACAAGAGACATGGAGCATTATCCAAAATAAAGATAATGTTTCTACCTTGTTTGGTCGTCTTTTTGTCAAAGACATGTAACCAATTTTCAAAAATAGTGGATCTCATCCACACTTAGATTCCCAAATCACTCTTATTTTTGTCACATCGATATTTTTAAAGCAATGAGGCTTTTGAGCCTTCCATATTATGATTGTTTTTTTTTCTCTCTCCTGCGACATTCCCAGAAAGGGCCACAGTAAGTCGCTGTTTGGTCTGTTTCCCTCATTTTGCTTCATCTGTTTCCTACGTAAGAGTTTTAGCGGGCAAGGCACGGAAGAATAATCCAGTCTCATCCAGATTATAAATGTCACGATCTGAATATCTTGCGAGAATCAATGGAAGACGAGATTTCCATTCCACTAATCCATTTCCACTTCAGCTACATCGCCCGATGATTCTCAACAAATAGATATAAAGACAAAGTTGTTTCTGTGACAAAACTTCTCCAGCTACCCATTGCTTGCACAAAAATGTTTTTCTCATATAGTTTCCACAATTTGAATGGCCTACAGTTTCATCAAAGTTCCACTCAGTGAGATATGTGCCGCCAACTTCGTCTCTAATATTTCATTCTCGTGTGCTCTTAAAACTTTGTCTTCCAAAGTTAACACAATTCATCTAAATTCTAAATTGGTATACTAAGCACACAGCAAGAAAAACACGATATGCACTTTGTTGTGAATATAACCTGTGTTATAACTTCCACTGTTAAACAAAACTGAGGTGATAACAACAAGTGGCAGTCTTTCCAAGAAAAGCAACATAATTGAGATAAACTGGAATCTGTACGACTCCCACTTTCCCTCATGAAAAAGATACCTGCACTTTATAGGTGTCTGTTACTTGGCCAATTCCAGGAAAGGGGAAAATAACCTTTCTCCTACCAACACCAACTATCCCTCCGTAACATAGTGACATTAAACACAGTAACGCACGAGAACCAGCTTTTTCCTCCTACACGGGGGGAATGACCTTGATTCGCCTGGTCTAAGGAAATAGATTTAGCTGAGCGTGTTTTCCGGAGAGAAATGGAACTTCGAGATGTCCTCATGCAAAGGAAAGTAATCCTATTCTTCGACTGAAAAGTTGAAAAGTGATCTTTCAGGGAGATAGACGGGAAATAGTGGTCCTTTAATGAAGAAAAAGTAACATTGATCCTATAGCCAAAAATTATAGACCATAAATAAACGGCCTTTATGAGAGGTGGTCTTTCAGGGAGGTTTCACTGTAGTAACTTTACGTGTATACAATGTTAGCTTCAAAGCACTATTTAAAAGAATATTTCAATATTTAGTAACTTATTGGCACGATAGTTTTAATTAAGAAAGAATTCTTGTTTAATTTTAATAATATTTAAAATGCATACATATTTTTCCAGGTATCAATGGGATAGGTATGAAAATTTGCGAAAAACATATTTTATTCCACACTACAATGGTATACTTTATTTACCAATTATTGATAACATATGTTTTAATGTTTTACTGTTTTAAAGATAGCAAACATTGGATTGTAGTTCAACATAAAAGGGGAGACTCAAATAAATAAATGTCTTTTATGCAAGGAATTCTTTTACCTTATAAAATAGCTACAATATAAATGACAACAGAATATTTCACTAACTAATGTCATGCATTTATTTCTTGTAAAATTTAAAAATTCTGTCAATAAGATATTTGAGATCTTTAGTTTCATGAAAATATTTAAAAGATTAGTTTTAAAAAATGCGGTTTTTAAGAAAATTGAAAAAAATGTCCTATTTTTGAAATCGCGTACTGCGCTTGCTATTGAGTGTATAAAAAAGTTGTAAATGTAAAAGTTGTAGAGAATTTTATCTTCTTTAATATTGTAATTGACAAATAATATGCTACTGCAACGCATCTCGAGCTATTTAAAAAAAATAAAAAAAGGTCCCAAAAGTTTGTTGTTTTTTCGCCGCAGAAAATTTAGCCTTAAGAAATTTTGTTAGAAAACTTGATTTTTCCATGTTGGCATCATGATAAACAAGTCAGAAAAAAAAAGTCTTCTACCCGACCTTTTACAAGGTAACCCCCTTTTTTGGTACATTTCCCCTGGACTATTTATAATTTATACAATAACATATCTGAATTTTTTAATAAGAAATTTCCAATTCATAACTAAGAAAATACATTTAGAGCAAATATTTTGTTGTTGTAATAGTCAAAATTTCAGATATTATCCTGATATAATCTAAATTTCAGATCTTACAATTTTCAATTTATTCATGTAATAATTATTTTAATTAGAAAAAAAATGTTCAGTCATCTTTTTTTAACTTTTAAGGGGTCTCAGGACTCTTAAAGCTTTAAAATTTTCGAAATTTTAATTTTTTTAGATGTTAAATTCCTATCTTTTCTGAACATTTTGACATAATTGTTTCCTTGAAATTCCTATTAGAACTGAAGTTATGGCTTTTACATTTATACACGTTCAATAGCTGAAGCGTCGCGTCGTTTCGGAAACTTTGAAGCCATTTTTCTCCAAATGACGTTTTTGGGCATAACGCGCACGATATCTCAAAAACTTATGAATATTTTTTCATAAAATTTTCAAAACATATGTTTCATGTTAGTCTGTATAAACTGAATCTAAAATTTCCTTTTTATTGTTCAAAACAATATTATTTTAGGTGATTATACTGTTGAAATTTTCTTACTTTTGCATTAGCTAAATACAACTTTGTATTAAAAATATAAAATAGCTTTAAATCCAAATTTATTTAGGTTCAGGGTAATTATTACAATCTGAAGTATAAGTAGGCAACAAAATTTTCATTCTAGTTGCAATACTTATTTTGTAATCGTGCGCGTAAGGTATGTTATGCCGATTTTTTGCTCGTGAAATGTCTAACAGTTTGGAGCCCCCTGTAAATGCTAATTCTGCATCTTATAATATTTTAAATACATGAAATGAAAGAACATACTTATATATTTTATTGCAATTAAAATTGAATCTTAAAATCAAATACATTTTAAGATATTAAATGTTGAAAATGGTCTTTTTTTTTTCATTTTTTCCAATTTTAAGAGTCCTGAGACCCCTTAAAAGGTACAAAATTAAATTTATCACTATCTGGGGGAAAAAAGATGATCAACTTCTTTATAATTTATAAAATAACTTTATCTGAATTATTTGTAAATAAATTAATTTTTTAATCAGAAATTTCTAATTCATAATTAAGAAAATACATTTTGAAGAAATAGTTTGTTGTTGTAATAGTCTAAATTTCTGATAGTCTAAATTCAGATCTTATAATTTTCAATTTATTTATCTAATAATTATTTTAATTAAAAAAAATGTTCAGACTTTTTTTAACTTTTAAAAAGGTATAAAATTAAATTTATTACTTTTTTGGGGAAAAAAGATGATCAACTTCATTATAATTTATACAATAACATTATCTGAAATATTTCCAAATAAATTAATTTTTAAATCAGAAATTTCTAATTCATAACTACTAAAATACATTTAGAGCAAATAGTTTGTTGTTGCAATAGTCCAAATTTTAGATATTATCCTGATATAATCAAAATTTTAGATCTTATAATTTCAATTTATTTATCTAAATCAACAAAACAGCAAATATCTCTAAGCATTTTATTAAGTATAATTTTAAGTATGAATGTCTATACATACTTATTAAAAAAAGAAAGAAAGAACAAACAAACGCGTTTAAATTGTTAGTTTACTTTTACACTAATTGTCCTACTATCTGTAAGTTTTTAAGAGATTTAAGTTTACTGGTTTGCAAATAATAATGTATTCTCACCAAAGAACATTTCTTGGAAAGTATTTTTTCCCCTGTATTCTTTCGACTGTCCTTTACAAATGATGTCCTTGAAACCCGAAAAAGCATTTTGAACCGGAGGGAAATACGGTATTGCAGGGCATTGGACAGTTTTATTCACGTGACACCCCCCCCCCCTATCATCGCTTCAGGGGGTAGCTATACATCGGAAACAAACAATAACACCTCAGAAAAAAGATTCATTTCTCATTACTTTCCGATTGCCGTCCGATTATATACGTAAGAATATTTTGCCTATTAATTGACTTGTAATAATAATACAATTTCCTGTCGGCATTTTCCCACGACATTATCTAGGTAAATCGCTAGATTTTGTTTAGATGATATTAAGTGAAGCTCTCCATTCGACTACTGATCATTTACCGACAATTTTGGCATTAGGCCGAAATTTAGCCGATATCTCTTGCTATTGGGGGTGGCTATCATAAAATGTTTATCTCATAAAAATGCTTCAATGCACCAAATCATATTAGCTCAGAAATGCCAATTGGCAGTGGACCCAATAACGATAGATTACTTAATAGTTTTAAAATATCCACTACCCAACATATTGCAAATGATGATGCAATAAGAAGCATTAATGCCTAAGTGAGTTATAATATCTCCATATAAGAAAACATTAATGCCACCAAAAAATAAATTGTTTTTAAGTTCTTGAAGCCTCAAATGAATTATACGTAAATTCTCTTTTGACACTATAGGAATTTCATCAATGACCAGCCATTTGAGGGAACGCCATTTGAGATTTTCACACTGTAGTCTTTTCACGATAATTTTTTGATAAGCCATAGGGTTGCTATGTACCCTAATGGCTCCTAGTGCATGTAAAATCCGTCGTGGGTGCTAAGTCCTCGAAGTTACCTATAAATTATACCTCTGAGGTGCCTTGCCAATTGAAGATTTCGTCATCTGATCAAGCTTCTAAATTACGAGATCAACAAGAGTAGCAATGCACAGGTGCTAAACAACAAGATATAAATGCTAAGTAACCGGCATAAAGAAGTTCATAATTAAGAAATAGGCACTGCATATAGGAAAACGAACTAGACACTCATCAGGTTTATCAGGCGATTAAGCCGTCACTCACGCCGATGCCAGGTAGCAAACCCGTTCATCTAGGGCCACTCGGAAGATAGGGGCCTGGTCATCGGTTATAAAGTAAGAAAGATAAGTCATTGGGCCTCCCTTCTTTATTTCATAGAGCATTTTTAGTAAGTCGAAGAATTTTTTATTGCCAGTTTCCAAAGTTCGATATTTTTTCATGCGAGCAGCATCTCTTGTCGTTCTACCCATGTCCAAATAGAGAAACAAAAATATTTAATTAAAACTTAAAGCTATTCAATCTGAATAAGAATAAATGTAATATATATATATATATATATAAAGAATTTTTACAAAAAACCCGTATTATGAATGTACACACTTGAACTTTACTAATCAAAATAACATCTTTAAAATTTTCTTTAAAATTTGGTGATTTCCTCCAAAACAATCATGCAAAAATCGTAACTCGAAAAAAACTAAAAAGTGAAAAATAAACTATTTTACAAAAAATGAAACCGACTTCAAAAACTACTGCAAAGTAAAAAATATTTTTTTTTTTTTTGCATAATAGTTAATAAGAAATTAAATTAAGAGCATTGTATTTACCATGTGTATTATTATATTTATGTACATTAATTTGATTTTTTGGAGTCGGTGCCAGTCAAGCCAAGTTCAAAATTAAAATTATTTATCCAATTCAAATCGTAACAAGATTCAGCAAAAACGTTGCGGAAAAAAGTCCATTCTCAATCAGCTCTGACATCCTGCATTTGAAAATCTGTGTTTGCCTACGATTTTTTTGCATAATAGCCTGTATAAACGCACTAATTTTTATAATAACTCTTAATTTAGCACACATAATTATAGCTAATCTCACTTGAAAATACACGTTTATAAAATCAGATGAAATGTTTCAAAAATGGTAAAATAAATTTTTTTAAACTAAATAATAAATCGTAAAAAAAAAACACGTAGATATTTGGATATGCTTCTGTTGGATAATTATACTTAACTTCGTTTGGCTGGCGCTGGCTCCAAAAAATCAAATTAATGTACATAAACATAATAATACACATGGTAAATACAATGCTCTTAATTCAATTTCTTATTTTTTACTTTGCTGTAGTTTTTGAAGTCGGTTTCATTTTTGGAAAAAAAGTTTATATATGAAATAGATTCACAATTAAAAAAAGCCGCAAACAACTCTCCCCTATACCATTATGTAACGGAAAACGTTTGTGTGGCCCTGTAAATGAATAACAATAAATATTCTTTGCACCGCATATTCTACAGAATGCATATTTTAGTGCACTTTGTAAATGCATATTAATTTTATTATGTTTGAAAGGGTGTAACGTCATTAAAATTCATTTGGGACGATTTTTTCGCATTGGTCGTAATGTAACGGAAAACTTTTGACTGTCCCTGTAAATAAACTAAACATGCTACAAACTTCATTTGAAATAGAGTTCGTACTAGGGTGAACGTAAATAACATAAAAAAAAAATTCAGGACAATCCGCGTATATTTACGAGATCGCGGACAGACGGCCAGACAAATCGAAGTCATAAACACTTTTCAACTTTGTTGAAAAGTGTTAAAAATGCATTTCGAGCAATCAATGCTAATATATAGTAATTCGGATACAACATAGAATCTGAAATCTTTTGTGTGTCCCCGTAAATGCTAGGCACTTCGTATTATACATGAAGTAACTTATACTAAAGCACAGCGACGTAATATCAGTTTCATTATATATATGAAATAGTTGTCGGAGCACAGTTCCGGCTTCCCTGCAAAAATTACACTTTTGTTAACACGATAGCGTCCAAAATATTTGTCGCATCGACACAAAAAATGAGCTGTACGGTAGCGCCAAAAACTCGGCGCGTATTCAAAATCAAAAATATTCGTCAACCTTAACAGCCTGAAATGTCGGCTCAAAATTTTCACTATAGAGTTAACATTGTGAGTTTAAATCTATACATTTGAAAGACAAGGTGATTTTTTTTTTTAGTCATCTACCTTGAACTTTTTTCTGAACCAATTTTAATAGTTCTTTTTTTTTTAATGAAAGCTGTTTCTTCGTAGATTTACACGCACTAGCTATTTTTTAAAATATCCCAATTTTTATACTTAAATTTAAAATTTGCAAAGAAAGGAAAAACAATAAGGTTTGTTTATCTGTACTGATGCCATTTTCTCATAAAAATTCAAAATAAATTAAAAAAAAAACCTGAACAGAAAATGACGTTGTGGTTTAAAAATCACGCATTTTTCCCTCAAAGGCTCTTTCAAATCAATACTTTTCGATCGCGCTGATGCTGAGTTTGAGACATAATAATAATAATAAAAAAAAATAAAACTATTCTAAATTTGCACGGTCTATGAAACGCCATCATTCAGCTTTCCACGTATTCTTTCATATTATGCACGTTATTTTTTATTTTACTTGGATGTTTATTTTATTTTCATAACCATTGAGTATGGCTCGAGCTACTCAATGGTTCCTCAGAAATCGATAAAAATATCAAGAACTCAATTCATAATTAAAATAAAACTAGAAAACAGGACTTCTGCTTTTTCAGAATTTAGTGTTGCCCTCGATGAAAAAAAAAGTATGTATATATAAATAGTACAAAACATATTTCAATTTTAAGACTTAAAGCACATATTTTTATTTTATGTAAAATGACGTCATTCGCATCCGCGTCAGAATTCCACATTTACGATCCACTCTTAAACATCTACAGTAACGCATGCATAGGATGTCACTATCGCAAAATAATACACAAATGCAGCAAAAAGATGCCGTCATTAAATAAACTCGACAAAAAAAAAAAAAAAAAAAAAAAAGAAAGAAAAACGGCTATCTAATGATTCATAGGCATTCATTTGTTTGTAACATTAATATAAACGATTTCAGTCGTGACGTCAGTCATGACGTTTTGGTTGGAAACTGATTCCAAAGAAACAGTTGCTATGCTGTATATTCTATTTTGTTTGTGTGTTGCAGCTATATCTTATATCTATATCTCACATCTAAGTGTTTTAATACTTGATATGTACTGGTAACATTTTCCACGATTTATATTTAAAAAGAAATGACGTATAGCAACCGTTTGTTTGGAGTCAGTTTCCAACCAAAACATCATGACTGACATCACATTGAAATCGTCTACAGATACTTAAAATTAAATATAGTTTATAACAGCTCCGTGTTTTAACAGAAATTATTCGTTTACATTTTTTCAAAATAGCACGTATTTTAATTAGATTTTCTTTCGGTTGTTATGAGAAAATGGCAACATAAAGATATAATTGCTATTTTTCAACTATTTTCCCTTTACTTTCTATATAAATGGAGTACTTGAGTTGCCAAAATTAAACAAATGGTGCTAAAAACTACAAAAAAATTAATATTTCAAAAATAAATGAAGATACAGTTTTCAAACAAATTGCATTTAAAAGTACTTTTTTTTTCCAATACGACGGTATAAAAATTGAAAATGTGCGAGCTTAGAAATTTTAAAAAATGCTATGGAGCATTTAATCGTAAAATAATACATCTCCTTTGTTTATTGCTGGCTTCTGTAAGGTAGCGTTATTTTTCTGTTTATTTTTTGGAAAATAAGCTGGGAGAAAGAAATAGCACACCGTACCGGGGGCTAAAAAGATGAAGTACAAACTGGCATATTTAAATTAAAACGATCATTTTATATATTAAAACTAAATATTTTACTACGAATGCCACTTAAAGATATAAATTTCTGGAATTTTACTCTCAGGTTACACAGATTATATCCTCAAGTAAAGAGCGAGAACGTTCACGTGCAGAGTCGTAGCTGACAAACTTCATTTCAAGTTTGGAAATGTATGTATTAATAACGTATTGCGTATTGCAGTATTATTACCTTCCAAATCGATGCAATTTATTTTGAATTTTAATTTAAGAGAAATGAAAAGATATCGAGTACGATGAGTAAGATTTTGTGTGTCAGCCTCATGGTAACGGATTCCGTATTAGCCGCATGGCAACGAATGATAATCAAAGAAATCGAGAAAAATATAATGTCATGTATGTATTACTTATATGTATGGGTACTACTTTATTATCCCGTCGGTCGACCAATTTCGACAAAATATACAAATCGCCAAACTATTCGCCAAATTGTATAAATGTACTTAATTTTTATTTTAAATAATAAAAGAACAAAAAATTAGTAAAACATTAATAAAAATAGAAAACGTCAAATTAAAAATAACTTGATGACGTAACAAACACGTATAACGTGTTTAATGTCAAGCGAATGTTACATTTGAAGCCCAGTAGCGTAGTGGTCAGCCCACCTGTCTGCCACGCTACAGGTCGCGAGTTCTGCTCCCGGCTGGGCAAGTTTCACTCAACCTTTCATCCCTGCGGGGCTGATAAAATGAGTACCAAGCTTGCTTGAGAAATAAACACCGAGGTCTCGCGCTGGGTTGACCACCTGGCCGGGGCACATGCTGCATAGCACCTCGGGGCCCAGGATCAAGAAAACAGAGTTGAGCACTGTAGGCCCTGATCCTTCATGGATCGTACAGCCACAGATTTAGTTTTTAGTTTAGAATGTGACATTTGCGATGATCCTGTATTGGCATTTAATCTTATAGGCCTTATTGGCATTTAATCTTAATCTTTGGCGATAGTTTTTTGGTCGACGTGATAATCAAGTATTACCTATACATGTATTCTTATGTATGTGTGGCATTATCCTGAACTATGAATGATAGTGTTAAGTCCGAACTCTGCGTTTAACCTTTAGAACTATTTAACCGGTTGTTAATTGTAACTTTAGTTGTGATGTATGTTTACCGCTTGTATTTGTCGGTGTCTTCAATAGTGTTTAAATACACAAACACGCCAAAAAGATCGGTATTTTTAACTAGTAATGTTAAATAAACATGCGTAACAACACATGGCGGCAGCGGTTAAAAGTAAAGAAGTAACTTAGCATTTTACGTGCTTTCAAGTTCGAAATCAACTTCTAGTTTCGTTCTGCGAACAGTTATGGCAACTGCTTCGGCATATCATATAACGCCACCGGATTTATTTCAATTTTCGACACCAACGGAGTGGCCCAAATGGAAACAGAGGTTTCTTCGATTCCGAACTGCTTCAGGTTTGAATACGAAGACACAAGAGGAACAAGTTGATGCTCTGATATATTTCATGGAAAGGCCCAAGATATTTTTCTGGCTTTCACTTTAACCCCTTGGGGACGAGCGACACGTATACGTGCCGCATGAAGCGATCAGAATCCTTGTTTTTTCTCACCAGTAAAATTTTACTGTAAAATTTGCCTTATTTAATCAGCGCATTTTCTGAATTCAAGAAGACACAAATATCTGTTTTTAAAAATCGGTGACAAAAGATTAAAAATTTCGTAAAAGGCTCCCGTCCCGAAGGGGTTAACAGAAGCTGAGAAGAAAAACTTCCAGGCTGTATTAAGTAAATTCGATGATCATTTTATTGTAAAAAGAAATGTACTTTTCGAACGCGCACAGTTTAACAGACGGTTACAGAGAGAAGGTGAGTGTGTTAATGATTTCTTTACTGATTTATATGCGCTTATGGATAAATGTAATTATGGTGCATTACATGATGAATTATTAAGGGATCGCATAGTTGTTGGTATTACTGATCTGGCTTTAAGTGAAAAGTTACAACTAGATCCTAAACTTACTTTGCAAACAGCGATAGACAAAATTCGTTTATCCGAATCGATCAAAAAGCAACAGTCTGTTTTAGTAAATAATTCATCAGTTAATGCAGTAACTCATAAAAAGAAATCTGTACAATTTTCAAATAGAAAGAATTTTCTTCATAATAAAGTTAATGTAAGCATTTCGAAGTGTAAATGGTGTGGATATTCTCCGCACGATAAAAAGAAGTGTCCCGCCAAGGACTCTTTTTGCAGAAAATGTAAGAAGAAAGGGCACTGGAAGAAAATTTGTTTATCCTCCAATAAAAGAATTAACGAAGTTAAATTTGAAGCAAGTTTTATAGGCTTAGGGGGAAATGTCAAAAATGAAGATGATTGGATTATACCAATTAAAATATTAGGAAAATCTGTTAAATTTAAAATTGATAGCGGTTCTGACCACACTGTTTTCCCTTCTCATGTTGCACAAACAGTGTTGAAAAATGTTCAAATTAAAAGAACAAACAAAGTAATTTTGGGTCCTGATAGATCATCCTTAAAACTTAAGGGGAAGATTGTTGAAAATATAGAGTATAACGGAAAAAATTGTTTGGAAGAAATATATGTTATAGAAGGTGCCCAGACATGTTTGTTGGGGAAACCAGCCATGAAAATGTTTGGGATAGGTCCTAATATACTAGGCCTTTGTGTGCGTAGTATTAGTAGTTTCGATCCTGTTAATGAATTTCCTTCTCTATTTCAAGGGCTTGGTTTACTGAAAGGTGACTACCGCATAGAACTTATGGATGACGTTAAGCCTTATGCTCTTACTTCTCCTCGGCGAATACCTGTGCCATTATTAGAAAAAACAAAGTTAGAAATTAGAAGAATGCAGGAATTTAATGTAATTCTGCCAGTGGAAAACCCAACTGAGTGGTGTTCTCCTGCTGTTGTTGTCAGAAAAAAAGATGGAAATGTCACGATTTGCGTAGATTTGACAATACTTAATAGAAGCATTTGTAGGTAAATGCACCCATTGCCAACCACCGAATACAATTTATCTCTCTTGGCGGGGGCAAAAATATTTTCGAAATTGGATGCCAATTCCGGGGGCAAATACCTCTTGACGAAGAATCATCCTACCTTACAACGTTCATAACACCCTTTGGCAGATTTCGTTTTTTGCGTCTACCATTCGGAATTTCGTCGGCTCCTGAGCATTTCCAGTGGAGAATGTCGCAGGCCTTAGAAGGACTTCACGGGATTATCTACAACATAGACGATATCCTTGTTTGGGGGTCTAGTCAGGCAGAACACGTCGAACGGTTAAAAATGACCCTAAAACGGCTTCAACAAACGATAATTATCCTAAATAAACAAAAATGCGTTTTTAATGTCAAGACCATAAAATTTCTGGGTCATGTCATCGACGAGTTAGGAATACATCCCGACGAAGAAAAGATTGCAGCTATACGCAACTTCAAAATTCCAACAAATAAGACGGAGCTTAAACAGCTTCTTGGTAAGGCTAATTACCTCGCACGATTCATCCCAAGATTTTTGGAAACTTTGGCATCTCTGAATTCTTTATTATCCACGAAGAACGAATTCATTTGGGATTCACCGCAAGATGAAGAACTGAAAAACTTAGAGATTTTGTCGTCCGAACCGGTGCTGGCAATTTTTGATCCTGGCAAGGAATCTAT
This sequence comes from Maratus speciosus, assembly GCA_963932465.1. NCBI lineage: Eukaryota > Metazoa > Arthropoda > Arachnida > Araneae > Salticidae > Maratus > Maratus speciosus. The sequence goes on from OZ010786.1 coordinate 255,337,140, forward strand.
TAGGACAGCAGATGCCTTATCCTATGGTCTAGGGGCGACGTTGTGTCAATGACAGAGTGACTCTACATTGAGGGTAATTGAATACGCATTTCGCATGCTGACGCCAACTGAGCGATGTTATGCACAAATGGAAAAGGAAGCACTTGCGCTAACATGGGTATGTGAAAATTTTTGTAATAACTTGATAGGCACCAGGTTTCTTCTAGAGACAGATCACAAACCTTTTGTCCCTATATTGACAAGAAAATCCTTAGATGATTTAACTCCTCGTCTTCAAAGATTGAAAATGAGATTGATGAGATATTCTTTCGACGTTTTTCACACCCCAGGAAAAAAATTATGTGTAGCAGATGCATTATCTGGATCATCTATCCAGGAGGAAGTTCCAGATTTCGAATTAGAAGACGAAGTTGAAGCTTATGTCGATATTTTAACAGAATCCGTTCCTGTAGCTCCGCAAAGGCTCTCACAGGTAAAATTGGAACAAGAACAAGATTCAACATGTAAAATGTTAACAGCCTATGCTTTACGAGGATGGCCAGAAAAAAATAAAATAGAATCAAGATGTCTAACTTATTGGCCTTTCAGATACGAAATATCCTTGCAGAATGGATTACTTATGCGAGGAACTCGACTAATCATTCCACGCAATCTAAGACAAGAAATTTTAAAGAAAATACACGAAGGCCATATGGGTATAGGCAAATGTAGAGATTTGGCGAGATCTGCAGTATATTGGCCGGGTATCAGTAAAGACATAGAGAAGCTGGTGCGAGAATGTACGGCATGTATACAAGAAGCTAAAAATCTTTCGGAACCATTGAAACATACAGGATTTCCTCAAAGACCTTGGGAAATAGTAGCTATGGATCTGTTCAAACTTCACTCAGACTGGTATTTGTTAGTGACTGATTACTATTCACGTTCAATGGCGGATCTAAGGGGGGGGCGAAGGGGCGATCGCCCCCCCCTTGGGCTAATAAAGGGTTTGTAAAACGACATTATGCATCCTCACGGGAAATGACTTGGGGCGGAGCTCGAGCCCGGCGCGACCCGACCCGGGTCGCGCCAGTTTAAATCCACGGGACTCGGGCTGGGTCAGGTCTTTTCTCTTTTAGAGTTGGGTCGTGCCCTGATCTTAATTTTTTCTGCAGATTCGGGTCAGGCCAGACTTCTTTTTCCTCCAGATCGAGCCTGGCCTGGACTTCATTTTTCCTAAAGGTCTGCAATGGCCAAAATTTCCAGGTCGGGGCTCGGCCCGGAATAAAAGCTAAACATTCGGTCCGTGTCAGCCCGTATGATAAGCATTATTGACCCGACTACGACCCGTGCACTCCTCTAAATTCTTCCTCCCGAGCCCAAGTTGGTCCTACCCAACACGGGTTGTGCCAGTTTAAATCCACGAGACTCGGGCTGGGTCTGGTCTTTTCTCTTTTAGAGTCGGGCCGTGCCCTTATCTTAATTTTTCTGCAGATTCGGGTCGGGCTAGACTTCTTTTTCTTCCAGATCGAGCCTGGCCTGGACTTAAATTTTCCTAGAGGTCTGCACTGGCCAAAATTTCCAGGTCGGGGCTCGGCCCGGAGTAAAAGCTAAATATTCGGTCCGTGTCAGCCCATATGATAAGCATTATTGGCCCGACCACGACCCGTGCACTCCTGTAAATTCTTCCTCCCGAGCCCAAGTTTGTATGGCATCTTACTTATTTGTCATTCGTAAAAATTATATTTGTGTACATTTGTTTATGTACATTTGTTTAGATATTTGTTAAAATGTACATTTGTTTAGCGAAATCTTTAGAAATGTAATTTGATTTGATAAGTTTCAGAGATGCATTTTCTAAATTTTACTTTTTTTCTTTGTAGAGCTTTAAAATTATGATTTTTTTTTATCAACCGTTTCTTTCATTCTAAACTGATTATCTTACTGGATTTTTATTTGAATGTAATTGTCTAAGTCATATTTTTAACGTAGCGTTTACGTACATAATTACCTAAATAGTCATTGTTATAGTCATTAATATTGTTGTTTTTCTGTATTCATGAATTTCGAACATAATCTGAAAATAAAATATGAGCATAAGCAAGTGTGCTTTATGAATAATTTTAATTTTAATTGCAAAATGCAGGCAGGGCTGGAGTTGATTTTTTAGCTTTATACCGGGCGGGACCAGGGGCGTAGCGACATATATTTATTGGGGGGAGGGGGTTAAAAAATTTCCCAACATGAAATAAACTACTCTAATTTCCAACTCAAATGATATGTGCAATGTACCGGGTGTCCCAAAAAGGACTGACTGATTTTAAAATTCAATAACTTCCAAACGGTGACAGATATTAAAAAAATTCTTGCAGGAGGGTTATGAATAAGGTCAAAAGTTTTATTACAGTGATTTTCGATTTTAGTTCGAATTACAAACAATAGATGGCGCTGTAAGCAATAGTCTCTAAATACAGGATCGATTTTTGGTCCTTTCTGTTGTTCCATGCGAAAAAGGAGATGGAAATGTATTATCCGGGCCACGAAGTACCAAAAATCGAGCCTGAATTTAGCCTCTATTGATCTCAGCGCCATCTATTGTTTGTAATTCGAACTAAATTCGAAAATCACTGTAAAAAAACTTTTGACTTTATGCATAACCCTCCTGCAAGAATTTTTTTAATATCTGTCACCGTTTGGAAGTTATTGAATTTTAAAATCAGTCAGTCCTTTTTGGGACACCCGGTATATTCAACTTATTTTAATGCTATTTGAGATCAAAATGAAGGGGAGAGAGACGTGTTTTTCTTTTCTAGTATTAGAATAGAATGCTATTTTTAAAGAAAATTTGTGATAGTTGTAGATAATGCCATCTATTGATGACAACGACTAAGAACCTTCTATAAGCACTCAGGCAACGACCTATTGCTATAGCGCCAATCGGAAGACACGTGAATAATTTGTTGTCCGATTTTCGTTTTTAACAGTAGAACATGTTTTTTTTTGAACGTTTATTTTATTTTTTTTATTTTTGGAAGATCTAACGTGAAATGGCTATTTCCTTTTTCTTTTTTGTCAACTTGCATTAGTTTGTGAATTATTTGTTTTCTTACTGTGAGCGAATCATTAATCACTTTTCATATGAAAATAATGTCAATGATTCTTAATAAAAATTACTGACGTTATCTTGAAATTGTACAGTATAAAACAAAGTTTTGTAGGAAATAAAAGACATGGACCAGAGTCAGCTATTGATGGACAGCGGTAGAGAAATTGAGGTCTGGTGGATGTATTTTTCATGGATGGTTGGTTGTGTTTATGACGGCCAATTATCAACACGAGGGATATAGGCCCTAAGGGTGGGAGTGCCCTTCGTGGGGGTCTTTCTAAGGGAACCTAATCCGTATTAACGCTTGGAAATCCAAGGTTCGAAGAAAACCACGAAAACTCCGAACGATTAGGCCGACGGGCGCGATTGGGTTCAAACCCAGCACCTCCCGTCTACCAGAGTTGTATAATATAGACGCACACGCGCACGCCGTGCGCGGAAAATTTTCCGCAAATTTCGGAACTTTTCAGAAAATTTCTTAGAAAAAAAAGTAGTTTTTTTTTCTTGTATTTTTTTTTACCGAAAAATTAAAAATGTTCCCCAATTTTATGTACGATTTATTTACTGTTTGCCAGGGGTAATTCGTGATTCTGTTCCGAATTTTCCGAAAATTTAATGTATTCGGTTCCGAAAATTAAAAAAAAAAAATCGTCCGCATCAGTCCGAAAATTCAGACATAAAAAAATATCACTGAAATATACTGCGGATTTCAACAAATGGTCGCCGAAAATAAACCAATTCCGTCAATCGTTCGCAGAAAACAAAACCCAATTTTGTCAAAGCATCACGGAAAAAACGCAAATTTCGTTAAAGGACCGCGGAAAAACGCTAATTTCTTTAAAGAATCGTGGACAAAAACATTTTTTGTCAAAGAATCGCAGAGAAAACGCAAATTACAAGCGCAGGAAAAAAAATGAATTTCGTAAAACACAGCGAAAAAAGCGCAAATTTTGTCAAAGGATCGTGAAAAAAACCCCGCAAATTTCGTAAAATAATCGCGGAAAAAAAACTAATTTCGTTAAAGGATCGCGAAAGAAACTTAAATTTGGTAAAAGGGCCGCGGAAAAAGTATGCATTTCGTCAAGGGATCGAGAAAAAACATGAATTTTCCTAAAGGGCCACAGAAAAAACGCGAATATCGTCAAAGGATCGCGAAAAAAAGCGAATTTCACCAAAGAATCGCAGAAAAAAGCAAATTTCGTCCAAAAAAAGCGCAGGAAAAAAAACAAATTTCGTAAAAGCATAGCGTAAAAAAGCACGAATTTTGTCAAAAGATCATGAAAAAAATGTAAATTTCGGCAAAGAACCGCGGAAAAACTAATTTCGTCAAAGGATCGCGAAAAAAGAGCGAATTTCGTCAAAACGCCGCGAAAAAAGCGTGAATTTCGTCAAAAGATCGTGAAAAATGCAAATTTCGTCAAAGGATAGGAGAAAAAAAGCGCATTTTGTCAAAGGATCTCGAAAAAAGCGCGAATTTCGTCAAAAAATCGCGAAAAAAACGCAAATGTCGTCAAAAATCGCGAAAAATGCAAATGTCGTCAAAAAATCGCGGAAAAACGGAAATTTCGCCAAATGATCGCGGAAAAAATGAGAATTTCGTCAAAGGGCTGCAATAAAAACTCATCGGTCTCTTTAATGATGATAACTATGAATGGACCTCTCCTTACAAAATGAGATTCGGTTGTTTCAGAAGCAATGTCCGTCCATTATTGCATTTTGGTAGAAGAGGTCACAATATTAAGGATTGTGCTGTTTCTAAATGCATTGACAACATAACTGATAAGAATTCACTTCTTCATATCATGGATTATTATCGCCGCTTTATTATTTTTTTAGCCACCATAATAATTCTGTAATTAATATTAATTTTTAAATTAAACGGTAATTATTTTAAAACTACTGCTTAAAATTCATACCGTCAAAGTAATATAACACGTTATTTTATTAAACATTAAATTAATTTGCAGAAAGTTTTTGATCCAATATTTATGTGCGCAGAAAGTTTTTGGTTTTATACAAGTCTGCCGTCTACCAACTTCGAGAGCAGAACCTCTCGGCCACTGGTGGCTATTTTTCATAGAACAGTGAAACACAATGGCAGACTGAGTCTGGCTGCTTTCGTTTTGTATTTCTTCCTATTATTTGACTTGTTTACAGTTGCAGCTTTCAGAAAAGAAGTCACCAAAACAATAAAAAATTCATATTTATTTTACTATTATTTTTTAAAAAGAAAGAAGTTTTTTCAAAAATCTAGAATTTCCCAACTCTAGATCAAATTTCCCCAGTTCCCAAATGTTGGAGGGGGAGGCTCCCCCCCCCCCCCCATAACCCCCCATGGCGACGCCTCTGGGCGGGGGCAATAGTTTTTTTTTTAATGTGGGTTGGACCTGGGCTTGGGCCTGATAATTTCAGCCCAGATTAACCTCTAACTGACAAATCGAAGCCAGCTTAATTTTAAATGCTTCTTTCAGCCATCATCCCATAGCTACTGAATATACCGGGTGTCCCAAAATGGACTGACTGATTTTAAAATTCAACAAATTGCAAATGGTGACAGATATTAAAAAAATACTTGCAGGAGGGTTATGTAAGATGTCAGAAACAGGGGTGATTATGTTCCGAATTTTCCGAAAATTTAACCCTCTCGCTGCGCAACCCGCGGTTTCCACGGCCAACGTAAAAGTGGCAAAATTTGCGCAACCCGCAATTTCCGCAGCAAATCTTTTTTTATGATCTAATTCTATTTTTTAAAAAAACCTGTTTCACAAAGATTTTGGACATATTTTATTCTAAAATGTGTGCAGATTTGAAATGTGTAATAAAAAATATGCGCAATTTTTAAACCTATTTTGATGATAATAATAATAATAATAATAATAATAATAATACGCAGCTCCAAGGTTAAGGCATTCGGTTCCAAAAATTTTGAAAATTCACCTATCGAAAATTCGGACATACAAATAATCGCGACTTGTATAAATGGTCTCCATAAAAAATCTATTTCGTCAATCGTCCGCAGACAATAACTTCAATTTCGCCAAATGATCACTGAAAAAACGCGAATTTAGTCAGGGAGCCACAAAAAACATGCAAAATTCTTCAAATGATCGCGGAAAACGCGAATTTCTTCAAAAGGCATCGGAAAAGAGCTCGAATTTCGTTAAAGAATCGCGGAGAAAACGCAAATTTTGTCACATAGCCGTGAAAAAAAAACAAACGCGAATTTCGTCAAAGGATCGTGGAGAAAACACAAATTCCTTCATAGACTCGTGAAAAAAAAAACGAATTTAGTCAAAGAATTGCTTTAAAAATGCGAATTTAGTCAAAGGATCGCTGAAAAAACGCGACTTTGGTGGAAGGGTCATGGAAAAAAACGCAAATTTTTGTCAAAGGTCTGAAAAATTACTCTAATTTCGTAAAAGGGTTGCGGAAGAAACGCAAATTTCATTAGAGGGTCGAAGAAGTGCGAATTTCATCAAAGAGTCGTGGGAAAAATGCAGTGGTGTCTTTAGAAAACAGCACACATTCATACGTTTATTATTTATTATAGGTATAATTTTTAACTTGAAATAATATACTGAACTAATTTTTGGAAAAAAAAAACAGGTTAACACAAACCTAGCTTGCCGGAATCTCTACTCAGCCTGAAATCGATCCGAATCCAAAATAGCTTACCCGACCTGCAACAAAAATAATTAGTGCCAGAAGGGAATCCCTGCTGTAACCTTTCAGAAAATTTTCTTTGAATTTCAGATTTTTTTTTTTTTTTTTTTTACTCTACTCCTGATAATTTTATTTTTAACAGCGATTCTTGATTTTAGTTTAAAATAGCAACGATAGACAGTGCTGGAAGCAATAGGCGCTAAATCGGCTCTCGGAGGAGGTAGACTTTACGACCATTGTTTACAGCGCCATCTATCGCTGCTATTATACAGTAAAATCAAGGATCGCAGTAAAAAAATCTCCTGACATCTTACATAACCCTTCTGCAAGATTTTTTTAAATAGCTGTCACCATTCGAAAAGTACTAAATTTTAAAATCCCTTTAAAACACCCGGTATGTTTATTAATAAGTTTCAGAGCATTCTTTACTGAATTACAACTGATCTTAGATATTAAGAGACAAGCAGTCTTAAACCAAATTAGTATTTTTTACATAATTCTGGAGGTTAAAAAGTATTCCTAAATAATTATTTGGACATGTCCGTTATGGAGATTTTACTGCATATAGTTTTTATCTTCAAAAATACTTAGACTTTCTTTTTAAAAAAAACTGATCAACCCGAACCTTCTAGCAAGTCGCAGTAGTGAAAACCCAATCCGAAACTGACCAAAACCGGATATGATGTTTGTCAATCTGCCCCAAACCCAACGCGCTAGGCGCAGCTAAAAAGTAAAAGTCAACCGGGCCCAAACCCGACCCGCATCAAAAAAGTAGAAGTTAACACGGCCCATTGCAAACTAGTATGTTGTGGCCATCACAAAACTTTCTTCTATATAAATCACGTCAATTAAATCGTTTAAATAGTACCAATTCATATCACAATATATCTGAATTTGAAGTTTGGTGAAAATTCGTGCATTAGTTCTTGTATAGAGCTATAGCGGAAATTCTGAAAAATGTAGTATAGCAGCGCCACCTGTTGAGCGATTTACACCAAAACATAAACAGCACTAATTGATATCAAGGTATACCTGAATCTGAAGTTTGATGAAAATTCATGCATTAGTTATTGAGATACAGCTGTGGCGGAAATTCTGAAAAATGCAGCATAGCAGCGCCACCTGTTGAGCGATTTGCACCAAAACATAAACAGCACTAATTCATATCATGGTATACCTGAATCTGAAGTTTGTTGAAAATCCAAGCATTAGTTCTTGAGATAGAGCTATTGCGGAAATTGCAAAAAATGCCCAATAGCAGCGCCACCTGTTGAGCGATTTACACCAAAATCTATAAAATGTCTAGTCATGTCAAGGACTAACTGAATCTGAAGTTTCACGAAAATCCGTGCATTAGTTCTTGAGATAGAGCCATTGCGGAAATCGTAAAAAATCCAGCATAGCAGCGCCACCTGTTGAGCGATTTACACCAACACGTAATCAGCATCAAGTCATATCAAGGACTAACTGACTCTGAAGTTTCATGAAAATCCGTGCATTAGTTCTTGAGATAGATCCATTTCGAAAATCGTAAAAAAGGCAGCATAGCAGCGCCACCTGTTGAGCTATTTGCACCAAAATCTATAAATTGTCTATTCATGTTAAGGACTAACTGAATTTGGAGTTTCATGAAAATCCATGCATCAGTTCTTGATATAGAGCCATTGCGGAAATCGTAAAAAAGGCAGCATAGCAGCGCCACCTGTTGAGCGATTTGCACCAAAAACTAATCAGCATCAATTTGTATCAGGGACTAACTGAATATGAATTTTTATTAAATTCCGTGCATTAGTTCTTGAGATAGAGCGCCCACAAAATTTGTGTCACACAGACAGACAGACAGACGGACAGACAGACTCACAGACAGACATTTTGTAAAAACATCTTTTTCGGGTTCTCTGACCCCTAAAACGTGCAAATCCGTCAAAAACCAGAATTCGAAAATTTTCATGAATCCAATACTTTCTTCTTGTAAAGATAGAAGAAAGTAAAAAGTAGAAGTTTACCTGACCCACAGCAAAAAATAGAAATCAACCAGACCCAAACGCGACCCACAACAAAAAAGTATGAGTTAATCCAACCAGCAGCAAAAAATAGAAGTCAACCGGACCCAAACCCGACCCACGGCAAAAAGCAGAAGTAACATGACCCGCAGTGAAAAAATTAGCCCCGACCCGCGCATCAGATTGGACTTTCCAAATTTCTAAAATCGCCCCCCCCCTTGAGGACTCTCCAGATCCGCCCTTGTTCACGTTATCCAGAAATTGCTAAATTAGACAGGCTTACATCTCGTGAAGTGATTCTACATTGCAAGTCAATTTTCGCCAGACATGGAATACCTGATATTGTTAGGTCTGACAATGGGAAACAATTTGAAGTAACGAGTACAGCTGAATTCTATCAATTTGCAAAAGCATATAGGTTTAAACATATCACGTCTAGTCAAAGATACCCTCAGAGCAATGGATTTGTAGAAGCTGCTGTTAAAATTATCAAGCTCAGATTGAAAAAATCCAAAGATCCTTATTTAGCACTACTCAGTTACAGAGTTTTGTCTTTAAAGAATGGATACAGTCCAGCTGAGTTATTGATGGGTAGGAGATTACAAACAACGTTACCCATACCACTAACAGCACTTCAACCAAAACTCATACATAAGGAGAAATTAGAAGAAATAGAGTAGGGGCGCACAACCTTTTTAAAGGAAGGGCCACTTACAAAAATGTCTGGGTTGTCGAGGAGGGCCACATCAGCAACACGGAGAAAATTCTATTTCGGGGACATGATCGGTGGCTTATAATCAGATAACAAAACTATGATTTCAGAGAGGGGGGGGGGGGAGGTTTATTCATCTAGGTTCCCCTATCCAGTCAACATATCCAATTCAGTTGGCAAGGATATATTAACAGTTTACTTTTGTACGTATAACAGAGATATAGCAAGGGTTATTTTGAAGGAGTAATAATATTCCTTGACTTTATTCGGGTGAGTAAATTTTGTTTTATTAAAAGTACTAAAAAACAAACATAGGCATGAAAATGGCTAGTGTCGAAAAAAATGTGAACTTTATGAAGGAGGAGGGAGCGGGGGAGCCGATCAACGAAAGTTGATACTTTTTCCGCACCTAATCGACAAAATGCCCGATTTTTTTTTTGTGCCGGACCAAAGAAATTCGCAATTTTTCTGCCCCTGATCGACAAAATTTGTGATTCTTAACTGATTCGGACGAAATTTTCAATTTTTTTCCGCCGCAAATTGATGAAATTTGCGAGTTTTTCTCGCGATATATTGGCGAAACTCGTGATTTTCCCACAGTCGATCAAGGAAATGTTCAATTTTGTCGCGCATCATCGAGAAAATTCGCAATTTGTCCGTTCCCGATAGACGAAATTTGCGATTTTTCCGTGCCTAATAGACAAAATTCGCAAAGTTTTCGAGCCCGACCAAAGAACTTTGTGATTTTTCGGTGCCCGATCATCAACACTATCGATTATTCCATGCCCGAATAGACGAAATTTGCGTTTTTCCGCACCTGATCGACGAAATTAGCAATTTTTCCGCTCCACATCAACGAAATTCGCGATTCTTAACTGATTTTGACGAAATTTACAATTTTCTTCCAGAAAATTGTCAAAATTCGCGATAAATAGACGAAACACGATTTTTCCGCTGTGGATCAACGAAACTTGAGATTTTTCCGCTGCTAATCTGTAAATTCGTAATTTTGTTTGCACCCGATCGACGGATTTTGCGATTCTTAACTGAATGACGAAATTTGCAATTTTTCCCGCGGCAAATTTCCGAAATTCGCGACTTTTTCTCGCGACTGACGAAACTTACGATTTTTTTGCAGCCGATGAACAAAATTTGCATTCTTTCCACGCATGATCAATAAAAATGACGATTTTTCCGTGCCCGACCAAAGAAATTCGCGATTTTTTCCGCGGCTCATCGACAAAATTCGCGATCTTTCGTAGCATGATGGAAAAAACTCGCGATTTTTCCGCGCCTGATCGGCAAAATTTGCGATTTTACGTCCCTCATTGGCGAAATTTGCGATTTTTACGTTCCCGATTAACGAAATCTGTGCCTCTTAACTGATTCTGACGAAATTTGCAATTTTTTTCTGAGGAAAATTGAAGAAATTCTCAAGATTTTTTCGCGATAAACTGACGAAACTCGCGATTTTGTCACAGCCGATCAAGGAAGTGTTCAATTTTGTCGTGCATCATCAAGAAAATTCGCGATCTTTTCGTCCCTGATAGACGAAATTTTCTCTTTTTCCGCGTCTGATCGACAAAATTCTCGATTTTTTTCGATCCCGACCAATGAAATTCGTGATTTTTCGGTGTCCTATCGACAACACTAGCGATTATTCCGTGCTCGAATAGACGAAATTTGCGATTTTTCCTCGCCTGATCGGCGAAATTTGCGATTTTTCCGCGCCAGGTCAACGAAATTCGCGATTCTTAACTGACTTTGACGAAACTTGCAATTTTCCCGCTGAAAGGTGGCGAGATTCGCGATAAATAGACGAAACGCACGATTTTTCCGTAGCTGATCAACGAAATTTGAGATTTTCCCACTACTAATCGGCAAAATTCGTGATTTTGTTTTGCAACCGATCGACGAAATTCGCGATTCTTGACTGAATGACGAAATTTGCAATTTTTTCCTGCGGCAAATTTCCGAAATATGCGATTTTTTCTCGCGACTGACGAAACTCGTGATTTTTCCACAGCCGATGAACAAAATTTGCACTTTTTCCACGTATCAACAAAATTGACGATTTTTTCGCACCCTATCAACAAAATTTGCGATTTTTCCGCGCCTGAACGACAAAATTCGCGATTTTTCCGTTCCCGACCAACGAAATTCGAGATTTTTTCCCACGCCTTATCGGCTAATTCGCAATTTTTCTGCGCCTGATGGACAAAATTTGCGATTTTTCCGTGCCCGATGAACGAAATGCGCGATTTTCCGAGCCTTATCTACAAAATTCGCTATTCTTTCGTACCCGATCATTTAAATTCGCTATTCTTAACTGACTGACGACATTTTCACTCTTTCGCGCGGTAAACTGACGAAATTCACGATTTTTTCCTTCGACCTAAGGACAAAAATTGCACTTTTTTCCTGTTATAAATTGACGAAATTTGCAGGCCACACGTTAACTCATCGGGGACCACTTTTGGCCCGCGGGCCACCGGTTGTGCACCCCTAAAATAGAAGAAAATCGAATAAAAACACAAGAAAGGTACTTTAATCAAAGACACAACTCCCATGTACTCAAGTCAATAAATCCAGGGGAGAAAGTGTGGATCACCGATAGAAAGGCTATTGGTACAGTACAGAAACATGCTGATAGACCAAGATCATATTTCGTAAAAGAAGGACATCATATCCTGAGACGAAACAGAAAACGTCTAATTCCGAGTGCGAAACTGCAACCACGTCCGACAGATGATGACATCGAGGAAGCTCTTTCTACAGAAATTTCTAAAAGTGAAGTACCTGAAAATGGAACACCAAACCCTTCAGACTCAACTAAGAGAAATGATCAGCTTAACCCTAGAATCAACCAACCTGTAGTAACTCGAAGTGGAAGAACTGTTAAACCTCCAAATCGACTAAATCTCTAAAAGGGGGAGATGTGGCATTATCTTGAACTATGAACGATAGTGTTAAGTCCGAACTTTACGTTTAACCTTTAGAACTATTTAACCGGTTGTTAACTGTAACTTTAGTTGTGATGTATGTTTACCGCTTGTATTTGTCGGTGTGCTTATTAAATGTGTTATTCGTTATTACATTGTCTTCAATAGTGTTTAAATACACAAACATGCAAAAAGCTCGGTATTTTTAACTAGTAATCTATATCTAAAGAACAAATCGCTCTGTGTATGTTCGTGTGTGTGTGTCTGTCGGTGATGGCTAGCAAAATCTACCGCACGTACAAGTCGGAAAATTCAGGTGAGGTTAGTCAAAGACAGGTCCTGGTGCACCTGAGCCTCAGCTTTTTAATTTTTTAAGGGCCGTAGGCTCCTTTACGTTTTTATACACTAAATTGTTAATAACATGCCTATTTTCTATCCGATCTTCTTCGTTTTTGGGATGAATTCTCCTTTCAGTTTCTGCCCCTTTTCTACATTTCAGTTAAGACCCTGGCACCCTTGAAAGGGGCCCAGTACAAGGTCCCTTGAAGTTTTAGTGTACTAAATTGTTAATAACATGCCTCTTTTCTATCCGATCTTCGTCGTTTTTGGGGTGAATTCTCCTTTCATTTTCTGCCCCATTTCAACATTTCATTTAAGACCCTGGTACTCTGTCAAGGGGCCCAGTACAGGGCCCCTTGAAGTTTTAGTGCACTAAATTGTTAATAACATACTTCTTTTCTATCCGATCTTCTTCGTTTTTGGGGTGAATTCGCCTTTCAATTTCTGCCCCATTTCGACATTTCAGTTAAGACCCTGGCACCCTTGCAAGGGGCCCGGTACACGGCCCCTTGAAGTTTTAGTGCACTAAATTCTTAATAAATTGCTTCCTTTTTATCCGAACTTCCTTTTTGGGATATTTTCTCCATTTAGTTATTCTCACGTTTCTACGTTCCAGTTAAGACCATGGACCCGTCTATGGTCCCGTAAGTCCCGGTCCAGAGCCCATTAAATTTTTTGTGTGCCATGCGTTTTTCACACCCTAATTTTCTCACCTTCGCAGTGCGTAATTTTAAAGTTGAGTCTTGAACTCCTCTCCTTAGATCAACACTCACGATATTTAATAAACGGATGAAATCCTTTTTCTAAAGTTACCTTTAAAGTAACGCGATTTTTAATTTACGGCTGTACTGAATAGACGTACGTTGATGCTGGAAAGGGAGATTAATGTTCGAAAAAGGTGGTAACTGAGGTATAAAGAAAGACCGGTGCCTGGGGGCCAGGGTGTTAACTGGAATGTAGTTGGGTATACGAAAATTTTGTAGTGGCTTTAACGTAGCTGAAAGACGCTAAATCTAAGTTAAAGAAAATTGCAATAGAATAGGATAGTTTTTAAAGAAGCTGCAACAAAGGTCCCAAAAAGACGATTAATATTCAAAATTGGTAGTAGATGAAATCTGCAATTTTTTTTTTTTTTTTTTTTTTTTTTTTTTTGTCGTTCATGTGTTTTGTCTTTCTGGAGAACTTAAGAAGTTGTTAGAAAAAAAAAGTTCGTGAATCGGACCATTTTTAAGGGAGCTATAACAGGGGCCCCCAAAGGGCCATACTGATAGTTGAGAGCAGGGCCCTAACATGAAAACATGTTTAAATGTTGTTAGCATGTTTACTTAGCGTTTCAGATCTTCAATTAGTCAAAATTAATTATAGGGTATGAAATAATCATTAGAATATATTTTAAAGAAAAACGCAAAAATGGGGTAAATGCTTAAAAAGGGGCCCTAGAGTCCCAATAAAAATATGAGGATGTTGGCCTAGGGGGAAGAGTCCAAGACTCAATTTTAAAATTATGCAATGAGAAGGTGAGAAAATTAGGGTGCAAAAAATGCATAGCACACAAAAAGTTCAAGGGGCCCCGGATCGGGCCCTACAGGACACTAAGGTGCCCCAGGATTTTAACTGAAATATAGAAACTGGATAATAACTAAATGAAAAAATGGTTCCAAAAATGAAGATCGAATTAAGAGAGGCAATTTATTAATAATTTATGGGGCAAAAGCTTCAAGGGGCCTTGTACCGGGCCCCAAGGAGGAAGGGACTTAAGTGGCATGTAGTTTGGTATAAATACACTTTTTAGTAGTTTTTAATGTAATCCGAGGACGCTAGAACTATGGTAAAGAAAATTGAAAGGAATTCGGATCATTTTTAAAGAAGATGCACCAAGGGCCCCAAGAAGACGATTTATATTCAAAATTGGTGGTAGTTGTAGTCTGAAATATTTTTTTTAAAAAAACTGAAGAGATAAACAATAACAGGAAATAATTCCATAATTAAAAACAAAGCATTATTTTTAATTTACATACGTAAAATGTAACTACTGCTACTGGTAATTTTAAAAATGTTATTGGCGAGATATGCGCACGGCTGTTATAATTGTAACCATTTTTTCTTATTATCGAGGAGCAAATTATAAATCGCCAAATATTATTCCAATTCCAATTTCTTTCATTGAAAATAATTTTTAAGTCGTTACAAACATTGCTTTCATATTTAAATATTTTCGTTGGTACTACTTAGTTATTCCGTCGACCAATTTCGCCAAATTATATAAATCGCCAAATTATACCAATTGACATATTGATGACGTAAACACTTGTAACTTGCGTAAAGTCAGGTGAATTTGACATTTACGATCAACCATTATTAGCATTTAATCTTATAGTTTGGCGATAGATTTTTGGTCGACGGAATATCTAAGTAGTACCTTTTCGTTCTAAAATGCTAATTTCTTAGTAATTTTTTTCCTTTTATTTTACATAAAATCACTGATTTTTTTTTTTTTTTTGGTACTACTTAGTTATCCCGTCGACCAAAAATCTGTCGCCAAATTATAAGATTAAATGCCAATAACGGTTGATTGTAAATGTCACATTCACTTGACTTTAAGGAAGTTACACGTGTGCTTACGTCATCAAGTTATTTTTATTTTGACGTTTTATTTGAATATTTATTATTATTATACTAATTAATTTGTTCTTTCATTATTTAAAATACAACTTATAGTCCAGGCAATAGGGAATTTTACCTAGCGAAATTAATGGTAGTTCTGGAAATCGGCTTACTATATGTTTTTTGGGTTGCTGAATCCGAATTTGCAACTTCCCACCAAAATTTCTACCGGCAACCCCCCCCCCCCCAAATTTTGGTAAAAAGACCCCAAAAAAGGTTTTTATTAAAAAAATCAATTCTTTTATTGTTTTAGGGAAAAAGTATCTAGAGATTCAAGAAGTAGACAAAATTTGCAACAAATTAGATATATGACATTATGACTTAGGATGAAGGGGAAGGGGGGATCTGCCTCGGAACATGCGCGCGGTGCTGCGTGGACTAAGTTGCGCAATTCCATTTAACCACTCACACGTTTACATTCGCCCTCCCATCTCCGCACCGAACTTTCTCTATAAGGTTTACTTTAAGTTTTTTGGGTCGCTGAATCCGAATTTTTAACTTCCCCAAAAATTCCTCCCCCCAAATAGTTGTTTTTAACTTAAATTTCTTATTGTTTTAGAGGAAAAGCATTACGAAGTGCAGAAACTAGACAAAATTTGCAACAAATAGGATATATGACATTATGACGTAGGATGAACGGGGAGGGTGAGGGCTGCCTCTGAACATGCACTGCGGCGCTACGTGCACTAAGTTAGGAAGTCCAGGCAATAGGGGATTTTACCTGGGAAAATTAATACTAGTTCTGGATTTCGACTCACTTTATGTTTTTTAGGTCGCTGAATCCGAATTTGTAACTTCCCACCAAAATTTCACCCAGCAACCCCCCAAAAAATTGATTTTTTGAAAAAATTTGGTTTTTGAGAAAAGCGCGCGGGGAAAGCTCCGAGGCAGCCCCCTCTCCCCGTTTATCCTACGTCATAATGTCATATATCCTATTTGTTGCAAATTTTGTCTAGTTTCTGAATTTCGTAATGCTTTTCCCCTAAAACAATAAGAAATTTAAGTTAATAACAACTATTTTTTTTTTGGGGGGGGGGGTTCGGGGAGGGGAAATTTTTGGGGGTAAGTTAAAAATTCGGATTCAGCGACCCAAAAAACTTAAAGTAAACCTTATATGGAAAGTTCGGAGGGGAGATGGGAGGGAGAATGTAAACGTGTGAGTGGTTAAGCGGAATTGCGCAACTTAGTCCACGCAGCACCGCGCGCATGTTCCGAGGCAGATCCCCCTTCCCCTTCATCCTAAGTCATAATGTCATATATCTAATTTGTTGCAAATTTTGTCTACTTTCTGAATTTCTAGATACTTTTCCCCTAAAACAATAAAAAAATTGATTTTTTTAATAAAAACCTTTTTTGGAGGGCTTTTTACCAAAATTTAAAGGGGAGGGGGGGTTGCCGGGGGAAATTTTGGTGGGAAGTTACAAATTCGGATTCAGCGACCCCAAAAACATAAAGTAAGCCGATTTCCAGAACTACCATGAATTTTGCTAGGTAAAATTCCCTATTGCCTGGACTATTATGATTATTATAATTCTATAATATGTAACCTGTTAATCGATATGTACGTTAGAATGAATCTTCTATAATCCAGTTCCTCCCATTTTAGTTTTCAGGTTTTGAATAAAATTAGCTCAAATCTTAAAACCATGGCACATTGATTAATTCTTCAACACGATCAGATGAGAAGAATGATAGATTTTCAAATGGATCATAGCAGTGAGCCGGTAGACCTTCTATTCTTCCGTAATCGAGTCTATTGAAATGGTTAACGTGAAACAAAAAGATATTAGCATCAATATGGTTTAATGCAAATGCAGATATTGTCAAAGGATTTCATAAGAACCATTTCACTTGTACCCAGTCGTATCAGTTAAAATACAACAATTGGCAGTGAGCCCAATTAGAAAAGATTACTTAATAGGATTAAAAATTTCCGCATTAGACAACGAATCGTAACTGCTAAGGAAACATGCATAAGTGAGTTAAGAGATATTTGTCACGAAAGATGAAATACTTTACAACACAAAATATATGATGTGCTTCCATGATCGTGAAGAGTTCCTGATTTCTCTATCAAAAGCTTCCGACTTGGGAAGGAATGGGCAAGTTAATTAAATTATGAATAACAGTAACATGATGCAACGTTTAACATGGAATTAATAAGGTAAATACTGCTTGCTAGACGCGGCTAGTACTTTAATATAAAAAGAAATAAAGTATAAATTTGTAAAGCTCATTAAAATAAATTTAGGTATATTTATGTTAGCCGGGCGCAAGTGCCAAGTCGCCAAATACTGTTCGTAACTCGATTGTTCATATTGCATTCATTTCATTTAAAAATATATACTTTTCAGTCAACTCATTTAAAATAGATGCATTTTCCTCATTTTATTTAATAGAATATTTAACATAGAAATAAATAAATAAGAAATAATAACATAAACCAAAATATTTTATTTGAAAATCAAAGCATTGTTTCTAATTTACGCATGTGAATAATGAAAACTGCTATTGGCGAAAAAACAAAAGGTTAATGAGGAGATTTGCTCCCGGCTAACATAAAAGTACCGAAATTTAATTTTTTTCATATTAATATAGTTTAGAATAACAAACTTGAAAAAACATACAAAAAGTAGTGATATTCCAACAAAAAGTTTTCGGTAAAAAAAAAAAAAAAAAGCGCCAAGTTCTCCTTAATGTTTCGGCCAGAAAAAGTAGTGATATCTGAAGTTCGCACAAGTTAAAAGCCAAACATACCAAATCTTTCATTGAAAATGGCTTCCTGCGACTTGGCCGTTAATGCCTTCGAGAGAGTTTTTCAAATTTTAAAATATGTACAAATGAGCTACATGCCAACTACATTTTTTGATTATTTTAGGCATTTTGTGGCATAGAGTACAGAAATAAAATACACATTTGAAAAAAGCATTTAAGCAACTTCAGTCTATTTAAATGCTTAGAAGTTAAAAATAACAAAATACTTGTATTCAGGAGATAATATCCCTAATTGCTAAAACATAATTAGTATCAGCTTTAAACAGTTAATAAATCGAATACCTCTTAATGTATGCAAACAAACTATAATAAATGGTCAAACGAAAAATATCTCTTTCGTCAATACACAAGATTTCAATATTATACAATAAAATATAATGTAACATATTGTGAGATTTGAAGTAAGTAAATTTTGTTTTATTTCTTGGGTTTTACGTTAATGGCTTTAGCTTTAGACCGTACAAAATGGCAATTAAACCACAAGTGGACTAAATGATCTGTAATCAAAACTAATGTTTGTTGAAACTGAATGGTAGTTATCAGAAACCTTTTACTTATAATGTCTTTATGTGAATTTGCCTCTTTGCATTCTAATATTACTTTTAATATTTAAATAATTCATAAAGGCGTAGTTTCCAATAATTAATTTTGAAATGCTGTAGAAGGCATTAACGGCCAAGTCGCAGGAAGCCATTTTCAATGAAAGATTTGGGATGTTTGGCTTTTAACTTGTGCGAACTTCAGATATCACTACTTTTTCTGGCCAAAACATTAAGGAGAACTTGGCGCTTTTTTTTTAACCGAACTAGGGGGCTCTGCCCCCTACGAGCTACGCTCGTCAACCCCCGTACAGACACCGCAGACTCTAACAGCACGCTAATTTGATCGCCTTTAAAAAGATTTCGGAAGATTGAATTATGATTTGAATCTGACAATTATAATCTGACGTAATTATCACCAAACTTTTCTTTCTCTTTTTAATATTCACGTCAAAATACTTTTGTTAGAAATGAAATATTATGATCACCTTAAAATGTCAAGTAAATGTCTCGCGCAATTTTTAAATTAAAACTGTTTTGCAATATTATTTTTTGTTCATTTTACGTAATAAGTGTAATATGACGAAAATTCTCCTATTTAGGACTTCTAACGCATGTTGCTGAATTTATTATTTTACAATGTTCTTTCTCATTTAAAATTCACGTGTAACTATAGTTTTTAGGACGTAATTTTCAATGAGTTCCTGCTTTTTATATTTTTTGTTTATAATAGTCACGTGTAAAATAAATTTTTAATTTGAAACAAACATTACTGTTTGAGATGTTTATACTGTTGGCAACAGTTTAAATTAATACAATTTTCTAAATTTGTAAAAAATATCTCTCGAAATGCTGAAAATTTGAATTTAAAATAGAAATAAAACCTCGAAAAATTATTCAAATTAAAAAACTAACTGCAATCTGCACACCGGGAAATTCTGACGCATAAAATGACCTAAAAATGATTAAATTCCTATGTACAGTTTTTGCTCCTATAAAACTTTTTTAATGGAACGATTTTGTCCAACTTTGGCATTAAATATCTCTTAAAATAATTCTTCGATTTGAAAACTGTCTGCATCAGCATGTTTATCAAACATTTCTCTATAATACTACCGATTTTCATATTTTTGTATGCAACAGTTTTTTTAATATTAACGAAGAAACACCTCCGGTCACAAAAAATTCAAAACCGGCGGCGGCGGCGGCGGCGGCGGTGACAGCGGTAGTTACTTTTTTTTAGAATAGAGAGAAACTTTTTGTTGGGATTTAAATTTTTTTTAACCTATTATTCTAAATATATCTATTTGCAGTTGAAATGGTTTTCGAATAAATGTAAATTTTGAGGAGTATCTTAATTTGAATTTAAGTGATGTAAAGTTGTTATTGGCAGTTTAACTTAAAATGTAAGTTTTTCTATGACGTTTTTGAATATAAATTTAATGTTTAAGCTAATGGGGGGAACATCGTCCTCGTTTCTCCAGTTCATTGGTTGTTTCATTTATCATTCATATAAGTTTTCATAATGTGTAAAGAAAGTATCACAGTGTTATATTGTGTAAATTATAGTGTAATATGATGTTTTTATAAATATACTCAAGTATAAGTGTTATTAAAATCGTCAAATGGCCATCTGGGATGGCCATCTTGGATTCCTAAAAAATGAATAGTTTTTATGCAAATATAGTAACTTTTGTTCAATAGTAGTAATCTTTATGAAAAATGTTTAAATATTTGAAGCTTAATTTATGAAGTTAATCCTGTTAGAGCTAAAAATAGAATGCTACCAGTCGTTTGAAATTCTATGCTTGAATATTTAAGTAGACAGGACAGGAGCTATATTTTTTGTATACTTTTCAGTAAATGGATTTCTTAAGCTAATTTAAATACAAAATGGTTAAATGTACATTTTTTTTTAGGTTTAAATAAAAGTTAAGGGTTTTTACTATTCAATGTGAATTTAAATTAAAAATGTTTCACTATTATGATTTCTTTATGGTTTCTCCTCCCCATATAGGTAAGTTTTGTAGGAATTAAGATAATAGTATTAATTTTATTTAACTGTGCTTATTTCAATTTAAAGTTGAGTTTTTTTGACATAAATATTAAAGTAATTGCGTATCTTTTCTTTATATATATATTAAAAATTTAAGTTACAGGTTTACCTAAATTTGATGCTGATAATATTCTGACATAAAAGGGGGGATTTTTTTAACCAACTATTATTTTGTGTTAGGTGGTTGAGAAGCCCGGGCCCAGGTCATTGAAGTTTCTGCATTAAATTGTTTTATTTAAATTTTTCAGTTTTATTGAACAGATTTTTATATAATGTGTGAATTCTTGTTTATCTAATATTAATAGAATTCGTTTTTTTGTGTTGAGGGGGAGGCCATTGTGTTATTTTAAGTTCTATCAAATTTAAAGCAATAGGTTTAATATAATAAGATGAAGAAAAACTAGTTGGATGTGCCAATCCCAAAACTTTCTTCTATCTTATACATCTTAATATTTCAAAAACTAGTTACACATGATAATATTTGAATATTATTAGTTCAATACTATACCAACTTTGATTTTCATCCTAAGTTTCTGCTTCAGTCAATTAAACGAACTAAAAACGAGTTAATCTATATCATGATATTTGCTAAAATTAATAGTTTTTGCTTATTCTGTTGTTATCAGATGTTTGCGAATAGCCGGCTTAGCAGGAAGCGAGTTCCCGCCTTTGCACGAGCCGCCGATGGACAACAGAACTACAAAAAATCAAGAAAAGTAGGCAAAAATTGCTATCACAGAACCCCTTTACTGTGCAATATTTCCAAATTCAAGGAGAACCTGTTGTCCAAAGCCAAAAACATGCACAAAAAATTAGGTTGAATTGTATGCATAACTTCATACACTTTTCGATTGTACAATAATGAAAATGCACAGAGATCGCAATTATAGCGCCCCCTTCTGGCGGAATTTTTTTAAGTTCAGGGATGACTTGCTTGGCATAGCCAGAAACATACACAAAAAATTTGGTTCAATTATATACATAACTCCATACACTTTTCGATGGTACAATAATGAAAATGGTACAGACATCGCAATTATAGCGCCCCCTTCAGGCGGAATTTTTCCAAATTCATGGAGGACTTTCGTGCCATGACCAAGAACAAACACAAAAAATTTGGCTGAATTCTGTGCATAACTTCATACACTTTTCGATGGTAAAATATTCAAAATGATACAAAAATCGCTATTACAGCGCCCACTACCGGCGATTTTTTTCCAAATTAAGGAAGGACCTGCTTGCCATAGCCAAGAACTTAAAGTAAAAATTTGGTTCAATTCTATGCATAACTTCATACACTTTTGGATGGTACAATATTCAAAATCGCACAAAAATCACTATTACAGCGCCCCTTACCGGCGAATTTTTTCCAAATGCAGAAAGGACCTACTTGCCATATCCGAAAACTTAAGATAAAAATTTGGTTCAATTCGATGCATAACTTCATACACTTTTGGATGGTACAATATTCAAAATCGCTCAAAAATCGCTGTTTCAGCGCCCCCTACCGGCAAATTTTTTCCAAATTCAGGGAGGACCTACTTCCCATATCCGAAAACTTAATATAAAAATTTGGTTCAATTCTATGCATAACTTCATACACTTTTGGATGGTACAATATTCGAAATCGCACAAAAATCGCTGTTACAGCGCCCCCTACTGGCGAATTTTTCCCAAATGCAGGGAGGACCTACTTGCCATATCCGAAAACTTAATATAAAAATTTGGTTCAATTCGATGCATAACTTCATACACTTTTGGATGGTACAATATTCAAAATCGCACAAAAATTGATATTATAGCGCCCCCTACCGGCGAATTTTTTCCAAATTCAAGGAGGATCTGCTTGCCATAGCCAAAAACTTAAAATAAAAATTTGGTTCAATTCTATGCATAACTTCATACACTTTTTGATGGTAGAATGGCGACAGACAGACGGACAGACGGACAGACGGACGGACGGACGGACGGACGGACAGACGGACAGACGGACACACAGACAGACAGACATTTTCTATAAACATGTTTTTTGGGATCTCTGTCCCCTAAAACGTGTAAATCCGTCGAAAACCGGAAGTCGAAAAAAATTTCGATTACAATACTTTCTTCTATTGAAGATAGAAGAAAGTAATAAGTCAATTTTTTACTTTCTTCTATCTTCAATAGAAGAAAGTATTGTAATCGAAATTTTTTTCGACTTCCGGTTTTCGACGGATTTGCATGTTTTAGGGGTCAGAGATTCCAGAAAACATGTTTATAGAAAATGTCTGTCTGTCTGTGTGTCCGTCTGTCCGTCCGTCCGTCTGTCCGTCTGTCTGTCGCCATTGTACCATCAAAAAGTGTATGAAGTTATGTATAGAATTAAACCAAAATTTTATTATAAGTTTTTGGCTATGGCAAGCAGGTCCTCCCGGAATTTGGAAAAAATTCGCCGGTAGGGGGCGCTGATATAACAATTTTTGTGCGATTTTGAATATTGTACCATCCAAAAGTGTATGGAGTTATGCATAGAATTGAACCAAATTTTTAGTTTAAGTTTTTGGATATGACAAGAAGGTCCTCCCTGAATTTGGAAAAAATTCGCCGGTAGGGGGCGCTGTAAATGTGTTTTTTGTGCGATTTTGAATATTGTACCATCGAAAAAGTGTATGAAGTTATGCATAGAATTGAACCAAATTTTTATTTTAAGTTTTTGGCTATGGCAAGCAGGTCCTCCCTGAATTTGGAAAAAATTCGCCGGTAGGGGGCGCTGTAATAGCGATTTTTGTGCGATTTTGAATATTGTACCGTCCAAAAGTGTATGAAGTTATGCATAGAATTAAACCAAATTTTTATTTTAAGTTTTTGGATATGGCAAGCAGGTCCTCCATGAATTTGCAAAAAATTCGCCGTTAGGGAGCACTGTAATAGCGATTTTTGTGCGATTTTGAATATTGCACCATCGAAAAGTGTATGAAGTTATGCATAGAATTGAACCAAAAAAAAAAATATTAATTTCTTGGCTATGGCAAGGAGCTCCTCCCTTAATTTGTAAAAAAATCGCTCGTAGAGGGCGCTGTAATAGCGATTTTTGTAGAATTTTTGTGCCATTTTGAATATTGTACCGCCGAAAAGTGTATGAAGTTATGCATAGAATTGAACCAAAAGTTATGTGTTTATTTTTGGTCATGCCACGAAGGTCCTCCCTGAATTTGGAAAAATTCTGCCGAAAGGAGGTACTATAATTGCGATGTCTGTACCATTTTCATTATTGTACCATCGAAAAGTGTATGAAGTTATCCATATAATTGAACCAAATTTTTTGTGCATGTTTCTGTCTATGGCAAACAAGTCCTCCCTGAACTTGAAAAAATTCCGAAATAAGGGGGCGCTATAATTCCGATCTCTGTGCCATTTTCATTATTGTACCATCGAACAGCGTATAAAATTATGCATACAATTGAACCAAAATGTTTGTGCTTGTTTTTGGCTTTGGCCAACAGGTTCTCCTTGAATTTGGAAATATTGCGCGGTAAAGGGGCTCCGTGCTAGCGATTTTTGTATACTTTTCTTGATTTTTCGTAGTTCTATTGTGCATCGGCGGCTCATGCAGCGGCGGGAACTCGCTTCCTGCTATGCCGGCTATTCGCAACAGCTGATAACGACAGAATAAGGAAAAATTAATAATTTTAACAAATATCATGATATAGATTAACTCGTTTTTAGCCCGTTTAATTGACTTGAGCAGAAATTTAAGATGAAAATCAAAGTTGGTATAGTATTGAACTAATAATATTGAACTATTAACATGTGTAACTATGTTTTGAAATATTAAGATGTATAAGATAGAAGAAAGTTTTGGGATTGGCACATCCAACTAGTTAATCATGACATCAGATAAGGACTCTCAATTTGGACTTTCTTGGAATGATCAGTGTTATTTGAAGATCAACTAAGAGTCTATTTAATGTGTAATTGTTGGTTTAACTATACATGTTTTAAAACCAATAATTTGATGTCATGTCATATTCATGATTCTATTTTTTTGCTCCTTGTCCTGTGCTGAGTTCATATAGCTCAAAAAAAAAAAAAAAAAAAAAAAAAAAAAAAAAAAAAAAAAAAATTGTGTGAAATATATCCTCAAACGAAGACCTCTTTTGATTGATCTGATCCTGTGGCTATATTGTGTGCTATCCAAATTTAAACATAAATTTATGGTTTTAATAAAGTACCAATGATTATGTAATTTTCTGTTTTATATTTTCTCTTTTAGTTTAATTGCATATGGTGAAATTAGTGCTGTTCTGGAGTCTATTATATAATTTAAGTTTATGTGCCATTATGATAAAAGTTTTAAGAAATGGTATAACACGTTTAAGGATGATCTTTGTTAAGATTAGAGAAGACTTCATATCTGAACAGCATGTTTTTTTTAGAATGAAGTGTTATGGCTTTACGGCACATCTTTATTTTTAAGGAACTCACATGTTTTACTTTTAAGAAAGACTTTTAAGGAGTGGATGATTTTTATCATTAACCCTAATTGAAGTCAAAAGACATGTGGGGTTGGGGGGGGGGGGGGGGGGTGCTAGTTTTGCCGTTATTTTTTTGTTTTTGGTTTAGTTTAAATTTATCTCATTTAATTATTAAATAGTTTGATTTCTGTTGAGATTTTTTTTTATTTGGATAAGGATTAGCAGTGTGATGTGGTTTAATATGAGGCTGGTTTGGTCAGGGAGGCTTAATCCTGGTAGACATTGATAATGTTGGACATTTAAGGTTGTTGGAAGATTAAGAGGTGGTTCTGGATGGTAGTTTAAGGTTTCCTGTGGAAAATAGTAAATTTCTCCGGAAATAATTTTATATTGTGTAAGATCACTTGTACGAATTTAAGACATCATAAATTTTTATTCTTTTTAATGAATCAAAGTGAAAATTTTTAGAAAGTTGCCATGTTTGCTGGACGGATAGAGGCTTGACTTTGTTTTGAATTGTATCCTGTGAAATTTAATAGAAGGCTTAACCAAGCTTACTTAGAGAATGTATTAGGATATTGAGCCACTTTGATAGTTTGTTTTTGCCCTATTTGGAAAGCAATAGTTAATATAAATTGGTGACCTGTTCTATCCTTTTTTCCCTTTACGTTTTTCCATTGAGGAGTGTAAAAATATCCTAGGTTACTCTTCATGGATGTAGTATGTGGGGGGATTAAGATTTAGTTATATTTTTCATCTTTTAACAGAAAAGTTAAATCTGTTAAATTTTTAGGAAAGACATTTTTTTAGTGGTCCTGGCGGGCAGCAATTTTTTTGGCATCATGAATTGAAGAGTGAACAACCTAGGCTTTTCTGTAATTGGTTGCTTCTTCAATGGCCATCTGAGGGATATCTTTAAGGCATGGTAAATTGATTCTGAGTACCCTGGTGGCAAATAATGACTCTAGCTGTTTCTCTTTTCTGGTGGTGATGGACATTGTGCAGGAATGACTATAGGAGGAAAGAAGAAAATCTTTAGGGTTTGAATAAATGTTTTGTCACTTATCCGTGTCTGCAGTTTTGCCTTCGTCAAATTCTTGAGAGATTGGTGTGAAGACTTGGGTACCTGAGCATGTGAGTCTAAGTTAGAATGTGTGTATGAAAGTGACGTACCACATTAATTTTTTATGTTTTTCAGGATTCAGAGGCAGATTGCAGCTTAAAGTTTTTTTGTGGGTCCAAGCTGACTATAACTACGTGTTTATGTTTAATGTGAGAGAAAGAGATGGATGAATGCGTGCTTAGGCATTAGTGCTGAAAGGTTGTATTGATGGTCCTGGGATTGATAAGTGAAGGTGCGCGTTGATTCTTGGATTTTTTGATGCATTTTTGAATGACATGAATGTTATGTCCCCTGAAATAATTTTTGTTGTCCCAATAACTGGGATATTAAGTTTTGGTTTTGTGTTGTCCAACGTGTCAGGATCCTTGGTTATTTGTATAGTGAGGATAAGACGTAAAAGTAATTATATATATATATATATATATTAGTAACTGTCCATACATCTTGGGGGAAACAGTATTGGTTTAGATTAAGTAGTTTGAGTCTTGATGAAAAATGAGTCATGTAAAAGGAGGGCTCGGTTAAATCAATACCATTTTTGCTGATTAATTTATGTAAGGTTTCCAGTGGCCATGTTTTGAGAATTGCTTGTCTAAGACTATTACTGATTATATTGGATATAATATGTATAAATTTTTCATAGTAAGATTCTCTTAGCATGTTAAAAATCATGTAAAAGTGTTAAATATTCTAGATTTTTATAGTGTAAATTTTGATTATAAATCGGGTATTTTTGAATTTTAGTGAATATGTTGAACTACTTAAATGTTTAAATTTTTTAAATGTTTGAAATTTTTAATTTTTTTTGAAAATACAGTGTTAAAATATGAAATTTTCTTATAAGGAATGTATCGTATCAGTGGCCATGAACTGGAGAAAATTTTTACTAAAACTTGATTATGTAATGTATGTATGTATAATTTTGATCATTAATGTTTATACAAATGTTTTTAATGAATTTATTTTAGGTGTGCAAGAGCTTGCTATTTTTTATATCATCCGTCATCTTAAGTTATTTTTCCAGTTTGCTAAGCTTTCATACGTAATTTGAGTTTAGTTGTTTTTTTAGATGCTGTGATTTGGTGAGGGAAAGTGGTTTTAAATTTTTTTAGGCTTGCTGGTTTAGCAGTTGGCATGTATTTTGTGGCTTAGCTTGGGGAACTCCTGTTGTGTTAGAAGTCGTCAGGCGATGGCTATTGGGTTTTTCCTTTGAGCAGTGCCCTTTCATGTTGTACAGAGTAACAAGAGGAGGGCCTTGATAGGTATACCCTTAGTTCTTGTTCCTGTACATATCTTTGCCAGCCTTTACTTTGTGTAATTTGTGTACCTACTGGTGCACATGTCAAGCATGTTTACACCCTTTAGAACCTAACCTATTCACAGCTATATAATTATTAACTTCATTTACATTCCATTATATTTCATTAACTTCATCCTTTCATTCATCTTCATTCATTCCAGTAATTACATTTTATTAAAAGATCGTTCTGCTTTATTTACATTTCATACAATTTTAAATATAACTTTTACTTTTATTAAAAGCTCTTTCTTTATTAAAGATAACAGTTTACTTACCTCTTAAATAGCCCTTTTCCATTACTTGTTATCACTCATGGTTTACTCTTTTCCTTATTTACTTTTTATAAATCTTTATATTTCCCGGCACCTGTTTTTCATTTCCATCACACACTCTTGCCGGACACACTCCAAGGTATGACGTAATTTGGTTATTCCGATCGCCATTAGGTGGCGTGATCAGCCTGTGTCAGTGACGTCTGCACTTACGTGAATCGACGATATGACTTATTGACCAATCGTATTACTGGATTTGGTAGGTGTGTCTCGTGGGGTGTGATAGGAGGCTTTTCAATCCGGTGAATCATTTATATACCGGAGCTTCACCGTGCAGCAGTAGCTTCGTCTGTTGAGTTTGTTTCGTTTTTCCGTTACGAGATGTAACATCATTTCTGGAAGATGATTCTCGCTCATTTAAAACAGTTTCTAATTAGATATATTAAAGTTTCAGTTTGTCTCTCTTAACTTTTAACGAATATGAAATAGTGTTTTATATTTTAAGTTGTTTACCATCTGAATACATTGGTCGTTAGTCGCCGAACTCCTGTAGACGATATTCGAGAGACCATCTGTTTTCTTGGAACTACGTTGCTGCCGTTTAAAGATAGTTTCATTACCATAAGAGACTTCGTTCAGCGTAACGTGTTTCCAGTGAAAGTCCCATTGTGATTTATGTGAAATGGATGATGGCGTGATGACTTATTCATATGACCGTCGGTACTCTGTTTTATCGGCTCGATTTGAGAGTGTGCTGTTAGTTCTTCCTGTTGCTGTAGCCTTTAACTTTGTTTATGGACGTAGTTCAGTAAAGAGCATTGCGTCATGGATTGTGAAATACGTAAAGAACATTTACGATGATCCATAATGCTTTTTCAGGTGGACTATTGATCAGGATGGACTCCGGTACTTTTCTCAGCCGTTTGAACATTCTAAAATGCCTTTTACAAGAATATTAATAAGCTCTGGTGCATCTTCATTATTACAATAGTAGTTTATTTTATTGTGTTTATTTAAAGTGATCAAAGCAGTTAAGTTTACTTTAATTTAAATCTTGTTTAATTGAATTATTGTGATGTTTAAGTTTAAAATACATTCTGTTTTCTAATGGCTTTTATTTTTACTTTACCAATATAATTTCCTGTTTTTATGTTAATGAACTAATAAATGTTATTGTTGATTTTAATCAGTGTTATGTTTTATATTCTTTTCATTAAGTCTCTTTGGGTTTCTTTGAATCAATTAAATGCAGGATATCATATTTAAATATTTCTTTTGGGGGTAACAAAATCAGCTATTCGCTTCTATCTGCCTTAAGCAGCTCTGTTAATCTTTAACCCCTTGGATACTACGTAAGTAATATTCATCAGCCCTCGCCCTCCCCGTTCAACCTACGTCATAATGTCATATATCCTATTTGTTGCAAATTTTGTCTAGTTTCTGAATTTCGTAATGCCTTTCCCCTAAAACAATAAGAAATTTAAGTTAACAACAACTATTTTGGGGTAAGTTAAAAAGTCGGATTCAGCGACCCAAAAAACTTAAAGTAAACCTTATAAGGAAAGTTCAGAGGGGAGATGGGAGGGTGAATGTAAACGTGTGAGTGGTTGAGTGGAATTGCACAACTTAGTCCACGCAGCACCGGCCGCATGATCCGAGGCAGATCCTCCCTCCCCCCTTCCCCTTCATCCTAAGTCATAATGTCATATATCTAATTTGTTGCAAATTTTGTCTACTTTCTGAATTTCTAGATACTTTTTCCCTAAAACAATAAAAAAATTGATTTTTGTAATAAAAACCTTTTTTGGGGGGCTTTTTACCAAAATTTGGGAGGGGGGATTGCCGGGGAAATTTTGGTTGGAAGCTACAAATTCGGATTCAGCGACCCAAAAAACATTAAGTAAACCGATTTCCAGAACTATCATGAATTTTGCTAGGTAGAGTCCCTATACGGTCTCTATGGCCTGGACTATTATGTCAATTAATATAATTTGGCGAGTGGTTTGGCGATTTATATCATGTGGCGAAATTGGTCAACGGGATAACTAAGTAGTACCATTTTTTTTATTAAGATGTTCGTATTTTTTTTTTTCAAACTCATAGAGCAGTTTTTATTCTTTAGCCAAAAGAGTTAATTTGAATTTTTTTCGTTGCTAGAGTAACGGATGTAATGTTAGCTATTTTGAGGTTTAGACGCCAAAGAAATCGCTAAATTAGAAAAATATGAAAAATGTCATGAACTGTTAAACTTATAAGAATTTACTTTGCACCATTCGATTCAGCATACAAAAATACATTAAATTATGCTATCATTTGACGCATAATTATAATATCCTATTTTTAAGGAATTTTTTCCCCCACCGTGCAAAAACGCCGTTAGGGATGATACTTTAGAAAATCCTTTCTTAGCGGAAGTCTATATCATAAGAAGTGTTTTTACCACGATTTTCAAGATCTTAGGTTCAGTAGTTTGCACTGTGCGTTAATTAGACCCCTAATCTAGACTTTATTTTATATACTAGACTTTATTTTATATACTATAGACTTTATTTTATATACTAGGGGGCTCCGTCCCCTGCAAGCTACGCTCACCAATCCCCGTTCAGACACCGCAGAATCTAAAATCACGCTAATTTAATCGGTTTTAAAAAGATTAGAGAAGATTGAATTATAACGAAAAAACCTACAGCGATCTCCCTGTAAACGGGTTTCCATTCAATTCCCTTTGATTGCGAAAATTTAAGGCCGAATCAGTAGCTGTTAAGACAACCAATGGTTGTTTTCGTGTTTGATTAAAGAAGACCAGTTAAACATTTGAAAGGAAGCTAAAATAAAATGAATTAAGTAAACCGAGTCTTTGCCTCACGCTATTTTTTAACAGCGTTGTAAAGCGATTCATATACTACAATTTACCGCTTCAATCCTTTCAAGGGCGGTGGTTCATTTTTGGACCACTTAATTTTAATTCTTAAATGCCACATTGGCACCAGAATATTGGAATGAAATTTTTTCTTTTATTAAGTAAGTGAACAATTACCGCCGATTATTTACTGAAGAAATACAGGATCAAGTTTGAAGAAATTCTGTCCTATGCCGATGATTTCGTAATTTTTGCTGGTGCTGACACCAGAGCCGAATTAGAGAGGAACATGAATGATCGTATTAAGTGGTTTGCGGAAATTAGCAATGAACTGAAACTAACGATAAGCAGGGAAAAGTGCATGGGCATGCTTTTCGGTAGATATCTTTTGGAAAATCGGCATCCTATCTTCAAAATTGACAACATCTCAATACCAATTAAAGATACCATCACTTATCTAGGATTGACTTTGGACGCGAAGTTCAATTGGATCTCACATTTGGAAAACATCAGAGAAAAAATTAGAGATCTGGCATCAAACATTAAGAAAACAGATAAACGGGATCGAGGACTCCAAGCGAACTTCCGAAAAATATGGTATAAGACAGTAATAGAAAAGCAGATAGTTTATGGTGCTGAGGTTTGGTACAGAGATTTGAAAGAACATGCACTTAGTAAATTAAGCTCATGCCAGCGATTAGGTCTTCTCACCATCTTGTCTACATACAGGACAGTCTCTACGGATGCATTGTGCGTACTAAACGGAATCCCTCCTTTGCACATTAGTTTAAGATATCTGGTTAAGAAATATGACATAATGATTGGAAAGGACAATATAAAATATGAGGATGTAGTAATAAAAAGACAGAATATAATGATTAATCTTGCAACAAAAGATTTTCCTAAGTATACTGCAATGCATAACCTACAAATCACAGATAAATCGGATGATGATATTAAAGAACGGAAAGTTCCCATCGTGTACACGGATGGATCGAAAATGATAGCTGGCGTGGGTGCCGCATATACAGTTTATCTGTATGGTGAATTTATTGAAGATTTTAAAATCTCGTTAAATAAGATGAATTCAATTTATCAGGCTGAGTTGATAGCGATTAAATATGCTATTAATTGGTTTTTGGATACCGATTACAAGAAAGTTTATATATATACCGACAACAAATCTTCAACTCTAGCTCTACAAAGAAATTTTCCCGCAAATTTGATAATTAAAGAGATTTATGCTAATTTGATACAGCATCCTGACAAGATTGTGATTATTGGGTGGACCCGTGCACACGTCGGAACCCTTGGAAATGAACGAGCAGATACTCTTGCGAAAGAGGCTATTAATCGTGAAAATGCTAATATTACCGAGAATGTTCCTTTTCCTGTCACCTTAATTAAGAGAATTTGCAAAATGAATACGGTAAAGGATTGGCAAAGAGAGTGGAGGCATAGTGGTAAAGGTAGAGACACTTATACAGTATTAAATAGGGTGGATGAAAACTTTGTATGTTCAGGCCAGTTATTGCAATATTTTATTACTGCTCATGGCAGCTTTCCCGAGTACCTGAAGAAAATCGGAAAGAGAAATAGCGACCTCTGTGACTGTGGTTATAAAGGGAATGTTAGACACTATTTATTTGGAAGATGTCCCAAAATGCCTTATTTTTTCTATTTTAATAACTCACTTACAGTTCGCCAAAATATATCCAGAGTTCTTTTTTGTAAAGAAAACTATAGAAAGCTCTGTGCTAACTATAACGTCCTTAATGAATTGTACTCGTTCATAAGATACAAGTTTTAAACCTAATATAGTGTGTTTCTTTGGTCCTGAGGCATGGATCGTCATCAGTTACTGCTGACTTGTTTTTAATAATACTCGGAATTCTTAAATATCATATATTGTGTCTGTAGTATGCTACAACCATTGTTTAATTTATCAGAATATACTATCCTATACAACTGTCAGATAGTGATTAGTATGTGGATGATGGTCTTTGAGCTGGGACTTCCTGTCTTCTACGGAAGATTGGGGTGCCATTCATTTGATGATCTGAACGTTGGTCATTGTGGAAGTGATATATGCTTTTAAAAAGGTGCGACATTGGTGCTGCAGTGTTCCAGACTTTCGGAGATGGTAGAGGGTCATTGAAATGGACCTTTTACTGAGTTACATTTTGGTGATGTTACATGACTATGGATATTGAAGTGTAATGACTGAACTTTGAGGATCGTCTTCTCTGACTCTCTCTGTGAATGTGGTGCGTTAAGTTTGGGACTTTGTATAGACATTATGCATGAACTATTTATCAGTATAGACTTTGATACGCCACTGGTTGCATGTTACCCATAAACATGCGAATTATGTTATCTTAGTTTAATTTTGTTTTTGCCAGAGTTGCATGTAACCTCTAAACATGCGATTTTTGTTCATTCAGGTTAGTTAATCTTAGTTTTTATTTTATATTATATTTGCATGGAACCTATAAACATGCGTTTTTGTTAACTTTTGTTGGCATAGCAGGAATCTATGCTGCACAGGATTGTGCTTTTGTTTTTCTATTTTATTTGATTAAATAATTGCCGTTGGTAAGCCTGTTCCGGCGGATGATGTGGAGCTGGATTGGTGGAGAGGGTTTTCCCGCCAGGACATGCGGTCCATTAGCCTAACGGTTGGCGTCCTGGCTGGGTGTCCAAGTAAGTGAACAACACTGAACTCACACTGAAATCTGAATTCATATGAACATTAGTGAACAGTGAACTTTAATGAACATTTACACTTCATAATCTTGAACAAGGATCTATAGTCTTAACTTTTGTTATACATTTAAGTCACCTCACTATCGTTTTTTATTTTTATTATTATGATGAAAGCAAAATTAATTGTTTTGTAAATTTACGATTTACTGATGTAAGTACGTCAGAATATGTGCCATTTTCCTTGTTATTTTGGGTGCATTCCGATGTCCGGCATCGGGGATTGTTATGGGGATTTTCCACCGGAGCGTTACATCCTATGCCATTCTTTGGTTGGTGCACCGGTCGGGTGATCAAGTAAGTGAAGAAAAGGATTTTCGTATTTCGCATTTTGTTTGTAAATTCTGGTGCCATTCACTGATTTCAACATTTTACGGATAGAAGTCCCTTGCCCCTGAAAGGGTTAAACGCATATTAATGTATTTATACGCGTAAATAAAATTTTCAAGACATAATTTTTCCTGCTTTTAACACTTACTCATTTAATAGTAATTTTAAAGTTTTTTTTTCTGTTTTTAATAGTCACGTGTAAATAAATTTTTAATCGTTAGGAAATATTATTCTTTGCGCTGTTTTTAGAATTGAAAACAATCTCTATAATAATAGCCTAAGTTATGTAACTATTATCAACAGTCCCGGGCGGATCCCTTCGCTTTTTATATTCCAGTTGGCCATTTTGGTACGTTAGCCAGCTAGAGGCTATAAGTCGCCAGATATTATTCTATCGCCATCATTTCACTTTTTTTTTATAATAGTCCAAGTCATGTAACTGCCTTAAACAATTACAACCCTTCGGTTTTCATAAGAAAGGTTTCCATTTTGATTAAAGAATCAAAGTTATTTTTTCGAATAAAACTACATAAAAGATGCCATGTTTGCAAAGAATTCTTGGTACTTTTATGCTAGCCGGGTGCAAATCTCGCCAATAGCTTTTTTTTTTTTGTTTTGTTTTTTAACTCCCAGTTAGTATTTTTTTATTTTTTGAGTGGTAAATTAAAACGGTACTACTTGGTTATCCCAGCGACTAAGAATGTATCGCCAGACTATAAGATTAAATGCTAATAATGGTTGATCGTAAATGCCACATTCACATGGCTGTAAGGAAGTTATGCGTGTTTACGCCATCAAGGTTTTTTATTTCGACGTTTTATTTATTTATTATTTTATTAATGCTATACTAATTTATTTGGGCACAGATATCATATACGTGATAATATTGGCGCGATTTTTTTTTTCCGCTGCCTTTTTGACGAAAACATCAACAGCATAAACAACAACATCCGGATTAACATATCAAGCAAAGTAATGAAACTTTGGCGCCAGAAAAAAAATCTCGCCAATATGGGGCGTATATGACATCTGTGCTTTTATTTGTTCTTTCGTTATTTAAAATAAAAATTATGTGAATTTGTATAATTTCGTGAGTGTTTTGGCGATTTACATAATTTGGCGAAATTGGTCGACAGGATAGCTAAGTAGTAACATTAAAACATTGCTTTGAATTTGAAATTAAATGTCAGGATTTGTTGCAATATTTAGTCGGGTTTGGCGTGATTTTTTTTTACGACAATTTTGCGAAAACCTCGTTTTCGAATATCAGTTACATATGTATTTTAAAATTATTTTCTATTATTTTTAAAATGAAATAACAATAAATAAAAATTATTGATTAATAACTATAGAACAAAAAAAAAAATTATAACATTTTTTCTAAATAAAAGAAAATAAAGATAAATAAACATTTATTAATAAATAAGCAACAATAGCCGGGTTACCATGGCAGGCAAAATAACGCCCTTTTGGCGCTATTTAGGTACCCCGGTGCGTATATGACATCCGCAATCAATATTTTTCTTTTCGTTTCTCTCTATTCTAAAAAAAAGTAACTACCGCCGCCGCCGCCGCCGCCGGTTTTGATTTTTTTGTGACCGGAGGCCTTTCTTCGTTAATATTAACAAAAATAATGCATACAAAAATATGAAAATCGGTGGTTTTATACAGAAATGTTTGATAAACACGCTGATGCAGACAGTTTTCAAATCGAAGAATTATTTTAAGAGTTATTTAATACTAAAGTTGGACAAAATCGTTTCACTAAAAAAGTTTTATAGCAGCAAAAACTATACATGGCAGTGTAATCATTTTTAGATCATTTTATGCGTTAGAATTTGCCGGAGTGCAGATTGCATTAATTTTTTTATTTTGACTCATTTTTTCAGGTTTTATTTCTATTTTAAATTCAAATTTTCAGCATTTCTAGAGATATTTTTTTACAGATTTCAGAAAATTGTACTAATTTAAACTGTTGCCAACTGTATAAAAAGTGCAAGCAATAATGTTTTCTTCAAATTAAAAATTTATTTACACGTGACTATTATAAACAGGAAAAAAAACTTTCAAATTAGAATTAAATAATTACGTATAAAAAGCAGGAACTTATTAAAAAATACGTCATAAAAAG
Source organism: Maratus speciosus (assembly GCA_963932465.1). Classification (NCBI taxonomy): domain Eukaryota; kingdom Metazoa; phylum Arthropoda; class Arachnida; order Araneae; family Salticidae; genus Maratus; species Maratus speciosus. The sequence goes on from OZ010786.1 coordinate 255,373,151, forward strand.
TATACACGTGAATTTTAAAAGAGAAAGGATATCGTAAAATAATAAATTCATTAACATGCGTTAGAAGTCTTAGGAGAAATTACGTCATATTTACGTCACATTATAGTTATTACATAAAATGAACACAAGATAATATTGCAAAAAAGTTTAAATTTAGAAATTGCGCTAGACATTTATTTGATATTTTGAGAATTAATTTAAAATGTCTCATTTAAAAGAACTTTCTTTTCGCTTTGTTAAAAAATACCAGGAGACAAAGACTCTCTTTACTTAATTCCTTTTATATTAGCTTATTTTGAAATGTTGTTACACGTGTATACGTCATCAAGTTATTTTTATTTCGACGTTTTATTTGTGTTTTTATTAATGTTGTACGAATTTATTTGTTCTTTCGTTATTTAAAATAAAAATTATATCAATTTGTATAATTTGGCGAGTGGTTTGGCGATTTATATAATTTGGCGAAATTGGTCGACAGGATAATCAAGTAGTACCGTAGCGGATTTGGCTTTAAAATTCCCCAATCAAAGAGAAGTGAATAGAAATTCGTTTATAGGGAGATCGCCACTGTTTTTTAAATTATAATTCAATCTTTCGAAATCTTTTTAAAGCCGATGAAATTAGCGTGCATTTAGAGTCTGCGGTGTCTGGACGGGGGTTGGCGAGCGTAGCTCGTAGGGGGCCGAGCCCCCTAGTCGTTAAAAAAAAAAAGAAATAAGTGAAAGCCATTGATTTTATTTTTTTTAGTTTTAAATGAAAGTTTTGTATTAAATAAAATAATAATGAAATAATAATAAAAAGCATTGTTCTTAGCATACATTGAAGGGAGGCCAAACTGCTCGCCAAATTAGTTTAAAATAATAACCTTTTCTAAAAAATAAAAAAAAAATCTTTTATGATTAACATTTGAGTTTCCATCATTAGAAAAAAGTATTTAAAATTAGAAAAAAATTAATATTTCGAAAACTAATTTCAGTTTAAAAAATCTAATACAAGTTTTGAGATCTTCGGATCAACACGGAATTTTGGTGTTAATTTCATCGCAAAGTATTCCATATTTTAGAAGAAATAGCCGCGAAACGTAATCAGTTGTTTAATCAGTCGTTTAATAGAATCGTTTCATAAATTCGTTACATTTCAGTCGTTTCATATATCCGTTTCATAAATTCGTTTCATTAGGATTTTATATATATATGGTAGATAGATATGCCATTGGCGGTGACTGGATGATCGAAAATTAGTCCAATATCATTTGAAATATTACGTAACACAGGAGAAATTATGAAAAAAGGTGAAGAAGAAATGACGAATTACAAAAGCCTTTAAATTTTTTTTTTCAAAACTAGGGGGATCGGCCCCTACGAGCTACGCTCGCCAACCCCCGTCCAGACACCGCAGACTCTGAATGCACGCTAATTTGATCGGCTTTAAAAAGATTTCGAAAGATTGAGTTATAATTTAAAAAACAGTGGCGATCTCCCTATAAACGAATTTCTATTCATTTCTCTTTGATTGGGGAATTTTAACGCCAAATCCGCTGCGGTACTACTTGATTATCCTGTCGACCAATTTCGCCAAATTATATAAATCGCCAAACCACTCGCCAAATTACACAAATTGATATAATTTTTATTTTAAATAACGAAAGAACAAATAAATTCGTACAACATTAATAAAAACACAAATATAACTTGATGACGTATACACGTGTAACAACATTTCAAAATAAGCTAATATAAAAGGAATTAAGTAAAGAGAGTCTTTGTCTCCTGGTATTTTTTAACAAAGCGAAAAGAAAGTTCTTTAAATGATACATTTTAAATTAATTCTCAAAATATCAAATAAATGTCTAGCGCAATTTCTAAATTTAAACTTTTTTGCAATATTATTTTGTGTTCATTTTATGTAATAACTATAATGTGACGTAAATATGACGTAATTTCTCCTAAGACTTCTAACGCATGTTAATGAATTTATTAGTTTACAATATCGTTTCTCTTTTAAAATTCACGTGTATACTTTTTATGGCGTAATTTTTAATAAGTACTTGCTTTTTATACGTAATTATTTAATTCTAATTTGAAAGTTTTTTTCCTGTTTATAATAGTCACGTGTAAATAAATTTTTAATTTGAAGAAAACATTATTGCTTGCGCTATTTACACAGTTAGCAACAGTTTAAATTAGTACAATTTTCTGAAATCTGTAAAAAATATCTCTAGAAATGCTGAAAATTTGAATTTAAAACAGAAATGAAACCTGGAAAAATGAGTCAAAATAAAAAAATTAATGCAATCTGCACTCCGGCAAATTCTAACGCATAAAATGATCTAAAAATGATTACACTGTCATGTATAGTTTTTGCTGCTATAAAACTTTTTTAGTGGAACGATTTTGTCCAACTTTATCATTAAATAACTCTTAAAATAATTCTTCGATTTGAAAACTGTCTGCATCAGCGTGTTTATCAAATATTTCTGTATAAAACCACCGATTTTCATATTTTTGTATGCATTATTTTTGTTAATATTAACGAAGAAAGACCTCCGGTCACAAAAAAATCAAAACCGGCGGCGGCGGCGGCGGCGGTGGCAGCGGTAGTTACTTTTTTTTTAGAATAGAGAGATGTTGAATTTTTCGATAATAATAACGCATAATTGTATAAATTTCCTTAAAAAGTATCTTCATTTCCTAGATTTCGAAGCTGTGAATTTTCCTATAAATGAAATCGGCGATATGACTTAAGAAAAAATAAAATAAACAATAGATAATATTTGCTTAAAAAATGGATAATATTCATTGATTTGAGTTCGAGTTTATAAATTTCACATGCTTTCGGAATTACGGTGAAAAAATTTTTAAAAAGTACGAAATTATTTTACAATATGTATGTGTGGCAGAAATTCACACTAAAATTTAAGTATTTGATTCCATTTTTAAAATATTAACTGATATCTATATAAGTTACAATTGAATATAAAAATGTACTCAAAAATTCACTTAAAAATTCACTTAAAAATACACCATTTGTGTGAATAACCTGAAGCTAGTGTCACGCTTATGCATTTTTGACTTAAAATCACATTGTTTGGCGACAAAAGTAAAATAAAAAATCGTGAAGAAACAAATAATAGTTATACATCTGACTTACTATTACGTCTGCTTGTTTCTTCTATAAGTTACGTGATGGGGCAATTAGATAAAAATAAAAAGAAAAGAATAAAATGAAAAAAAAAGCCATTAAAGATTCATCTAAACAAATTTTCAGATCCACTTCTATTATCTAACGCAAGCGGTAATGAGCCAAATATTGCGTATCAATTGTAATCTTTCTCATTAAATTAATTTTTAAGCATTACAAATATTTCTTTCAGATTTAAATTAAATTACAAATATTTCTTTTAGGTTTAAATTAAATATTTTCGTTTTTTAACATTATCCCTCATTTAAATGGATTTTTCTTTCTTTTTTACAACTAAATATCAGTAATTATTTTTTCATTTATTTTATAACGGATACAGCGATTTCAATTCATTTGTCGCCAAAAAATAACCTCTGGCAACCTTTTCGTTCAAAATAACAATAAAATGCAAAATTTATTACCAAAAATCATAGTTATCCCTATATATTTAGTTTTACAGGTGAGGATGTGCTGTTTAGGTTCAGGCCTAACACTAGATCCAATTGTATATCTAGCAATAGCATCTGCTTCTTCATAGGCCTTCAAAGCTACTGCATATGCTTTTCTTTCGGAAGCAACTCAAGAGGGAAGCGACTCAAGAGTGAAAGGTTCCATTCTCTCATTGGTTGATGAGAAACCGGTCTTGGCTTGCTTCCCACGGAAGATTTGGCGATGAAATGCAAGCACTTTGAGAAATATCGTACCTAGTTAATTCCTTCTATTTTGGTGCAAATATTTTGTGGACCATCCTGTCTAGTGGTCAAAGCGTTCGCCTAGCAAACTCAAGTAGGCAGGTTCTATCCTCCCTGCTACTTTTATATTTTTTATTTGTGTTTTGTTTCGATTTTTATTAAGTTAGGCAATAAAGATTTATCGACTTTTATTATCCATTCATTTCCAATTTTTTAATTGTCAATTAGATAATTAACTAAAATTTTTATTAAATTAAGTTTTAATTGTTATTAAATAAAATTTAGTTTTAAATTAATTAATTAATTTTAATTTATCAAAGTTTTCTTTTAAAATTAATTAGTATTTTTCATACAGAAAAACTTTATTAATTTATTATCAAATGCTTTGTAATTTTTTATTATGTATGAAATACTGTTCATGACATTAATTTTTAAAACTCATATTACTTATAAGCTATTTATTTCAATTCCTTAAAATGAATGTTTTTGAAAATGTTATTTCTCACACTTATATAAAATATTTTTATTTTTATGTTATATTATTTAACAATATATCTGAATACATAACTATATTCAGTTTATTTTATTTGAAAGTAAAATTTTATTAATTTTTGAATGTATATTAATAATATTATTAACTTAATAAGTAATTAATTATTTAAATCAATTTGTAATAGTTATTTGTTAAATACTTTTTATTAAAATTTGCTAAAAAATTTTTAATTGTTATTATTAAAAAAATTTAATGAATACATGACTATATTGAGTTTATTTTATTTGAAAGTAAAATTTTATTAATTTATGAATTTATATTAATAATATTATTAATTTAATGAGTAATTAATTATTTAAATCAATTTATAATAGTTAATTATTAAATACTTTTTATTAAAACTGTTTTATTTCTTTTATTAAAACTGTTTTTATTAATACTGTTTATTTTTTTTTTTAATTCTAATAAACTACTTTTCAAAACAATATATATATTATATATATATATTATTTGAAAACTCAGTCAAAAACATAAATTATTTTTATTAAAAAAATTATTATAAATTGCCCCTTCACTATTACCACCCTAAATATTTGAAAACTAAGTTAAAGCATTAGTCCAAGTAATCATTAACTAGAAATATTTAATGCAACAAAATACATTATAAAAACTTCTTATAGTTTTTGGCAGTTATTGCTCAGATATTGCTGTTTTTGGTTCCAACTTTTTTTTTCTTTTGGATGTGTGAAAAAAAAAAATAAATAAATCTGCTATTATTCTTTAATTTATTTTTTCATTATATTTCACCACAAGTGTGAACTATAATTTATTTTAGTTTGACCTTTTTCATTCACTATCTATGAAACACTTTATTTTTAGATTTTTTTTTACCTGTTTGTTATTTCGCAGTAATAATAAATAGATATTAATATTGCAAATTACTACACAGGCAAGGTAGAATCTAGATGATCTAAATCCCTTTCTGACAATTTTGATTGTTTGAGTACTAGTTTGGCCATTTAATTATTTATATTTACGCACACAAAGTGCCATGAAAAAAATATGCATAAAATTTGACTGAGTATTTTTATTAATTGTTTTTTATCTATTTATTATTTTTAAAAAAACACACATCAGGTATCAAGAAAGGGGGGGGGGGGGGGTGCTTGAGCTTACTGTTGCTTTGCACACATAACTACAGTCAAAACACATAGGTAATTAAATGTAGTTGCGTAGCCAGTATATTATTTCGGGTGGGTGGGGGCGTCTAATCCCCAAAGCTTCTGTCATTCTGGTGCAAAGCTATAAATCAAAAACTATTAATTTTACTTTTCGTATAAATATCAATTTTATACTTTTAAAATATGGGATATGTTTGTTCGTTTTTTTTTTTTTTTTTTTGGTTAAATTTACATTTACCTGTATATACAAAAGGAAAAATATAAGTAATGTGTAATTTAAAAATAAGTTATAAAATAATTTGTGTTATTTAAAAATAAGTTATAAAATAATAAGTCTAAAATATTTAAGTTGATTACTTTTTTAAAAGAAAGTCAGTTTTATCAATTTTTTGCAGAGAAAAAACGGATATTTTTTAAAATATCATATCATTGTTTTCCGTGAATCACTTTATATGAGAAATAAGTTAAAATTCCTTACATGTCGCAAAGAAAATTTAATATGATTGCAACTTAATACTTGAAATAATCTCAAGTGACACTTGGCGATTTGTTTTGGTGGTGAAATGCTATGTGCCCTCTGATTTGTCACGAAGAAATGTCTTCCACTGCTCAATTATCAGGACTTGTAACCTTGAGAATTAATCGCGAGATTCTTGTTTCTTGTCAACCAATGGGAGAATGGAATCTTTCACCCTTGAGTCTCTTCCCTCAAGAGTGAAAGGTTCCATTCTCTCATTGGTTGATCAGAAACCGATCTTGGCTTGCTTCTCATGTATGATTTGGCGAGCACTTTGAGAAATATCGTACCTAGTTAATTGATGCTATTTTGGTGAACGGTTTCTGTGGATGATCTTGTCCAGTGGTTAACGCGCTTGTCTAGCAAGCTCAAGTACGCAGGTTCTATCCTCCCTGTTACTTTTTTATTTGTGTTTTGTTTCAATTTTTATTAAGTTGGTTAATAAAGATTTATCGACTTTTATTATCCGTTCATTTCCAATTTTTTAAATTGCCAATTAGATAATTAAATAAAATTTTGATTAAATTAAGTTTTAATTGTTATTAAATTAAATAAAATTTAGTTTTAAATAAAATTGAAATTTAATTTTTATAAAATAAAATAAAATTTAGTTTTAAATAAATTTCAAAATTCATATAAGCTATTTTTTATGAATTAAAGTGAATATTTATTGTAATTAAATAATAATATCTCCTAAACTTACGTACATTATTTTTTTCCCTTATAACTTTAGTATCAGATAAATATTAAATTAGCAAAATTAATTTTTCAAAGTTTTCTTTTAAAATTAATTAGTATTTTTCATACAGAAAAACTTTATTCATTTATTATCAAATGCTTTGTAATTTTTTTATTACGTATAAAATAATGTTAATGAAATTAATTTTTAAAACTCATATTACTTATAAGCTATTTATTTCAATTTCTTAAAATGAATATTTTTGGAAAATATAATGTTATTTCTTACACTTATATAAATATTTTTATTTTTATCTTATATTATTTAACAATATATCTGAATACATAACTATATTCAGTTTATTTTATTTGAAAGTAAAATTTTATTAATTTATGAATTAATATTAATAATATTATTAACTTAGCAAGTAATTAATTATTTAAACCAATTTGTAATAGTTAATTGTTAAATACTTTTTATTAAAATTTCCTAAAAAATTTTAATTGTTATTATTAAAAAATTCTAATAAACTACTTTTCAAAACAATATATATATTATATATATATTATTTGAAAACTCAGTCAAAAACATAAATTATTTTTATTAAAAAAATATTATAAATTTCCCCTTCACTATTACCACCCTAAATATTTGAAAACTAAATTAAAGACATAAGTCCAAGTAATCATTAACTAGAAATATTTAATGCGACAAAATACATTATAAAAACTTCTTATAGTTTTTAGTAGTTATTGCTCAGATATTATTGTTTTGGGTTTCAACTTTTTTTTCTTCTTTTAGGTGTGTGAAAAAAAAAAAAAAAAAAAATCTGTCGTTATTATTTAATTTATTTTTTCATTATATTTCACTACAAGTGTGAGCTACAATTTGTTTTAGCTTGACCTTTTTCATTCACTATCTATGAAACACTTTATTTTTAGATTTTTTTTTTTTTTTTTTTTGCCCTATTTGTTATTTTGTAGCAATAATAAATAGATATTAATATTGCAAATTACTATAAGGGCAAGGTAGAATTTAGATGATCTAAATCCCTTTCTGACAATTTTGATTATTTGAGTACTCTAGTTTGGCCATTTAATTATTTATATTTACGCATACAAAGTGCCATGAAAAAAAAATGCATAAAATTTGACTGAGTATTTTTATTAATTGTTTTTTATATATTTATTATTTTTTAAAAACACATCAGCTATCAAGTTAGGGGAGGGGGAGTGCTTGAGTTTACTGTTCTTTGCACAGATAACTACAGTCAAAACACATAGGTAATTAAATGCAGTTAGCCAGGATATTAATTCGGGGGGGGGGGGGGGGGGGGGCGTCTAATCCCCTAAGCTTCTCTCCTCCTGATGCAAAGCTATAAATTAAAAACTATTAATTTTACTTTTCGTATAAATATCAATTTTATACTTTTAAAATATGGGATATGGTTTTTTTCTGTTTTTTTTTTTTTTTTTTTTTTATTTAAGTCTAAATTTACATACACCTGTATACAGGGTGATTCAGCTCGTCGGTGACAAACTTTAAGGATCGATAGAGCACACCTAGACGAACATTTTTGAATAGGGAATGTAGGGTCCCTGACGCGATGGTAAGGCGCTAGGCGCTTTCGAAAATTTGGGTGCCGAAATTCGAAACGTCATAAAAACTAGGGAAATGGTTAGATTTTCTTGCTTGTTGCGTCGAAATGATTCTGTTTGTTTAGACTTTCTTCAGTACCAATTTGATAAGCGTATCTCTTAAAACATGGATAGGGGGCGCTGCAGACTTTGGAAAGCTAGACAACAACTTTAAGCCCGTTATTTTGATAATTTAACACATGCTCGCCAAAGTTTATACTCTAACTTAAAGTTTGAACCCAAAAGTAGAGCCCTGCAAAAAGCGTAAGAGCCGGAATAAAATGTCAAAGTACAGGGTGGTCGAAACTCGAAGGCTCCTAGGAGATAAACAAACAGATTTCTTGACTTATGGCATGCATTTTCATGATTCTGTTTGCTGGGGCTCTCTGAAACTCAGTTGAACGGTACAAAAAGAAACATCGATAGGGGGCGCTTTGGGCAAAAAACATAATTCGTTGACATTTCGGACGCTAACTGGAAACGGGGCGCTACGATCAGTTAGAAACAAAACAAGAGAGTAATTTACTTATCATAAGAAGCTATTAAAACTGCAGTTTGTTTGTTTTTTTTAACAAACATAGCTGGTTTCAATCATGCACAATGCGCGCAATAAAATTTACATAAGGTGCTTTTTGCTGATTTATGCAAAAGATATCGTACCATATCGATATGCAAAAGATACGTAATGCGTAGACGACAACGCGAGATGACGTAGTTGTATGCGCAGACACGTCTTTTGAACGTGCGGTACCTACTTAAGCTTCGGGTTACTTGTCTGCAGATCGGTAGTAGGATGGAACGGTACACAAACTCTGAATTGGCTGACATGCATTTGGCGTATGGCGCTGCTGGTTGTAATGGACGAGCCGCTCAGCGGTTGTACGCCGAGCGTTACCCCAACAGGCAAATCCCCTGCCATGCCTTCTTCGCTCGAGTACACCAGAGGTTGTCCACAACGGGATCTTTCGACGGAGGCAGGCCTGAACGGGAGCGATCAGTGAGCACCCCCGACAACGAAGAGGCTGTGCTTAACCTGGTTGAGGGCAACCCAGGTCTTAGCACGAGAGATATCGCCAGACATGTTGGCATTTCGCAAGCAACTGCGTGGCGCATCTTACGTTCCCGGAATCTGCACCCCTACCACATCCAGCGGGTGCAGTTGCTCAGAGAGCAGGATTTTGGCCCTCGAGTGGAATTCTCAAGATGGTACTTGGCGATGAGATCCAGGGATCCCCGTTTTGTAAACAGCATTTTGTTTACGGACGAGTCCACCTTCAGCCGGGAGGGAATGTGGAACGCCCACAACAGTCATGTGTGGTGTGATGAAAATCCACATGAAACCAGAAGCCGAGCAGCCCAGGAGCGTTTCTCAGTAAATGTGTGGGCCGGCATTCTGGGGGATTGCCTCATTGGCCCTTATTTGTTACCTGAACGGCTGACAGGTGGAAATTACCTGATTTTCCTGGATCATGTGCTGCCGCAGCTTCTGGATGAGGCGCACGTACCCGAAGGTTCGCGTCGCCAGATGTGGTTCCAGCACGATGGAGCTCCGGCCCATTACACGAACGACGTGCGTCTCCATCTAAACGCAAGGTATGGCCAGCGGTGGATCGGGCGTGGGGGTCCAGTTCACTGGCCTGCCCGATCACCAGACCTCACCTGCTTGGATTTCTTCCTTTGGGGTTACCTGAAGGCCGAGGTATACCATACACCTGTCAGCAGTGCTGAAGAACTTGTGGCGCGCATTGTGGCAGCTGCAGGGCAGATCAGAGATACTCCTGGCATTGTTGGAAACACACACTCCTCAATGCGACGGAGGTGCGAAGCCTGCATCATGGCCCAAGGTCGAAATTTCGAGCATCTTCTGTAGTGTTATTTTTTGTAAATAAATTTCCAGTATCATTGATGTTTTTGGTCTAAATTTATTCAGAAGTGTTGAGCAGAGGTAGAAAATGTGTTTTCATTATTACTAACTGATCGTAGCGCCCCGTTTCCAGTTAGCGTCCGAAATGTCAACGAATTATGTTTTTTGCCCAAAGCGCCCCCTATCGATGTTTCTTTTTGTACCGTTCAACTGAGTTTCAGAGAGCCCCAGCAAACAGAATCATGAAAATGCATGCCATAAGTCAAGAAATCTGTTTGTTTATCTCTTAGGAGCCTTCGAGTTTCGACCACCCTGTACTTTGACATTTTATTCCGGCTCTTACGCTTTTTGCAGGGCTCTACTTTTGGGTTCAAACTTTAAGTTAGAGTATAAACTTTGGCGAGCATGTGTTAAATTATCAAAATAACGGGCTTAAAGTTGTTGTCTAGCTCTCCAAAGTCTGCAGCGCCCCCTATCCATGTTTTAAGAGATACGCTTATCAAATTGGTACTGAAGAAAGTCTAAACAAACAGAATCATTTCGACGCAACAAGCAAGAAAATCTAACCATTTCCCTAGTTTTTATGACGTTTCGAATTTCGGCACCCAAATTTTCGAAAGCGCCTAGCGCCTTACCATCGCGTCAGGGACCCTACATTCCCTATTCAAAAATGTTCGTCTAGGTGTGCTCTATCGATCCTTAAAGTTTGTCACCGACGAGCTGAATCACCCTGTATACAAAAGGAATAATGTGTAATTTAAAAATAATAAGTCTAAAATATTTAAATTGATTACTTTTTTAAAAGAAAGTCAGTTTTATAAATTTTTTGCAGGAAAAAAAAAGTATTTTTAAAAATACCATATCATTGTTTTCCGTGAATCACTTTATATGAAAAATAAATTTAAATTCCTTACATGTCGCAAACAAAATTTAATATGATTGCAACATAATACTTGAAATAATCTCAAGTGACACTTGGCGATTTGTTTTGGTGGTGAAATGAGATGTGCCTTCTGATTTGTTAGGAAGAAATGTCTACCACTGCTCAATAATCAGGTCTTGTAACCTTGAGAAGTAAATCGCGGAATTCTTATTTCTTCTCAACCAATGGGAGAATGGAACCTTTCACCCTTGAGTCTCTTCCTTTTCTTTCTACCTCTGTTGCACCATCCGGAAGCTCTACAGGCTTAGTTGTTACACCCAAAACAATGGGCATGGCTTTCTGTACTGTAAGTTGCAGTTCAATATCAAATTTCCAACTTATACAGTTCCTTTCACCTTCCAGTTTTTCAATAAAATTAAATTTATCCATGATACTCATCGAACTGGAACACACGATTCGATGATAAGGAAATTAAGCGTAACTTAAGCCTAACGACTTGCTGACCGGCGATGTTTCAAAGTTTAAAAACTAATAACTGGGCTTACTGGGACCATAACCACATAAAACTACGGCACAGATGTCATATTCGCCCCATATTGGCGCGATTTTTTTCCGACGCCGATTTGGCGAAAACATCAACAGCATAAACAACAACAACCGGGTTACCATATCAAGCAAAATAACGACACTTTGGCGCCGGTTAAGTATACATTGCGTATATGACATTGGCGTCAGAAAAAAATCGCGCCAGTATGGGGCGAATATGACATGTGTGCGAAAACTACTTACAAAAACTGTAATTAAGTTTTAATTACTGCTATTAAACATCAGTTACATAGTATTAAACTTTAACATCATTTTACAGTGAGCAACCGCATGTAAACAGATGCAGCCCTCAACAACTTCTAGTACAGTTAACTTAACAGTTAATATCTGGGTTACAGTGAATAAATAATAGGTGAATAAATAATAGGTATTGATTTATACTTAACACACATTAACAAACTCATTGAGACAAACGACGATCAACAAACAGAGTTTCGAAAGACTCTTAATTCACTTTGCGTGGGTGACAATTTAGACTACCTTTCGTTACTTTTCCAACGACGAACGCAAAAATATACTGCTTCCGTCTAGCTTAAAAGATTTGGAGATGCCATATGTCTTTTTCGCAAAAACAAGCAATCTAAAGAACATAATCAAGAAGTAATTCTTAAATCAAAGTGGTCAATGACAAGAATTTTAGAAGACCACAATAATTAAATATCAAGATGAATTGGAGATAATCACGCGTCTGGACCTAAGGCTAGATCTGTGGGCTAGACTTACCTCAGCAGCTGGATGCAGAGTTATGTTACATACCAATATCTAGAAGGAGTGAGGATTGGTAGACGATGCACTGATAACAGTAAAAGATATCGTCTATGGCCCAAGATTTTAGCCTCGAGGCTTGCCACATTATATAATGGTTCATTTTGATGATTATCATTGGTCATTTGTAACTGGAAGATTTTTCCTTATCAAATCTATTTGTAAATATTGGAAAGAAGAAAAGGCCTTATGCTCACGAAGTCAGTTATTTTTAACTATTGCATACCTTGCTACCATACATAAATCCCAGAGTTATAAAAAACTGCTGTGGACATTGATCTAAAGGATTTGTCACATAAAACGACTTGTGTCACATTTAGTATAGTTTGTCGTTTAGAGGAAGCTCTCATTCAAACGTTTTTCGTTAAGGACAGGCTTGATCAAATTAGTAGTATGAAATCACTTGCTGACAGATTAGCATTTGAGCATTATCTGATGCAACTGACGACTGAATTAAACATTTTAAAATGAAGATTAGACATACATGTTACATAACCTCTTCAGTTCCGAAGCTCAAATAATAATACAACTGCTTATTCATTAGTTTTTTCCAAACAAAATGACATCGTAAATGACAAAAAAAAAAAAAAAAAAAAAAAAAAAAATCTTTTCTGAAATTGATTCTTTAGGCGCTTAGTAATTTAGGTTCAAAAATATGTATCTAAACATACAAACCCCCTTAAAAACATGAATTAATAACCAATAACCTAAATAAACCGAATCACAAATTTAAATTATTGATAATTTAAATTTAAATTAAATTATTATTAAATTATTGAAATGAAATTATTGATATAAGATAAACTAAAACTCCGATCGATAGCCACAGAGGTTTTAGTTTATCTTATATCAATAATTTAATTTTTCATAGAAGGGGATAGGATACCTTTGAACACGTCAAAAAAAAAAAAGGAAAAATTACTACTATGTTCCAAGCTTCAAAACTTGTGGAATAAGTCAAAAATAAAATTCAAACTTCATTTAAATATAAAGCTCATATTTATATTTATATTTAAAAAAAAATATATATATACTTGTAAATACATAAATAAATATTGAAATGATAAATTAAAAAATATATGATAATAAGAGAAAAAAATATTGCGCGCATGATAAAATATGAAAATATGCATATAAAGGGGAAATTTTCGTGAAAATAAATACATAATACTGTTACTTTTATACTAAAACCAGAATATTTGTAAAAAATATTGACTAAATTAAAAAATTAACAAAAAATTAAAAATTTTCACTTTTTAAAAAATGTTTTCAAAGTAAAAAACAAAAAATAAAATAAAATCTTACCTTTTTCTGGTTTTAAGTTGTAGATAATACAGTAATGAATATGTGGTGAAAAGTTTTTTTGATTGCCATGCATAGTTTTTTAGTAGCACTGCACGCAGTATCAAAATTCTTCGTTTTGAATGAACGCAATGCAAAGTTTAATTATCCTATGTAGTCTTAATATGTAGGCTTAATAAAACTGCCATAATTAGTACACTAATGGGAATTTTTTAATGCGGTTTTTTGCATATTGTTCACAAATGATTACGGAATCAAAATATGCATTAAAAAATTTTCGAAAATTTTGCAGGTTTAAAGGTATCCTACCTCCAAATGTGTTAATAATCGTGATTCTTCTGTTACTGCGGTTTCTATTTCTAATCTTATCGTTTTACCATTTTATAATAGTATTAGCTTTAAGATGGCTAATATCTTAAGACATTATGATTTTAATGTGGTTTTTAAACCAGTTAATAAATTAACTTTTTCACAGCTTAAGGATCAAATTTCTCCTCAAAATTATTGGGTTGTTTACAGCATTCAATGCCAATGTGGTTTGTCCTATATTGGACAAACTAAACGAAAACTCCGTTACAGAGTCAAAGAACACATAAACTATGTAACGAAAAAATAATTTCAGAAATCCTCTATCGCCTCTCATTGCTGGGGGCAGGGACATAATTTCAATTTTGACCCTGCTACCGTTATCAAGAAATGCATTACTCCTCTGGATTTAAACTTTTTTGAAGCTGTTCATATCCATAGATTTAAAAACTGTTTGGTTAATGATTTGTATCGTGTACCATACATCTCAACTTTCTGGGTGGATTTGTTGGGTCACGGCACTTCATTTCCGCTTTAATTTCATTCGCTGTTGGAACTTGATGGTCTTTTGGTATTGTGTTTTGACGTTTGGGTTTTCACCGTACATGTAGTTGAGGGGATATTGTTTTTATAGTTTTTATACACTGAGGATGTGAGTCCTGGAACTCACGAAACGTATACGTCTGTTCAAATTAACTTATTTTATTGTGTGTTTAAACGTTGTTTTTAAATAATTTGTACGTGAAGTAGTTTTAGTTTGTTGAAAAAAGTTGTTTACTTTGGTTTGGTGCAATGTAGGGCGAGATTTTATAACGCAGATTTCTGCATTGTTGATGTGGTAGAAAAAAGTCTTCGACGGAGGGACCAGCATCCATCGAAGAGGCGTAGAGTCGAAGTAAGCTGAACGAGCTCATTACAGATGCGAATGATGGTATGGCTGGTACATCCGTTTCTTCATCCGCGTCGTCTTTTGCTTCTTCTGAAGACTTAGGTTCATCGGAACTTTTGACGTCCGCGATTATATCCGCGATAGAACGAACTTCACGTGTTACAACCTGATCGTCATATTTGACAAATGAGTCCCAATCTTTGCATTCTTCCTGATGCTGCTCCTCTTCTGCAATGTCAACGTTTTGCTAAGTGCCGTCGAGGTCAAAGGCTTTACAGAAGCAGTTCTGAATGGTGGTTGATGTTACTACTTCCCAGGACGCACCCAGGAAATGCATGGCGTTCAAGAGGTTAATAGACTTACATGTTGGGCAGGACAGATTCTTTTCGTGATGATCTATTTGGTGAAGATGACATACAACGACACGACTTTTGTATTTCATTTTAATAACATGAATTATGCCCTGATTCGTTGGTTGAACCACGCTAGTCGCATTGGGTGATAAAAATATTAGTTCGATGTTTTGTAAGCTGGGAATATCCTTGGGATAGGCGGAACAGTTGTCGGCGAGACACGATACTTTCCTGTACTTGTTCTCCATTCGTTCATCGAACTTGATCCATGGTTTGGCTTGACTTTCATAATCGCAGGGCAGATTTCTAACATTTTTAAAGCAGCGAGGATTCCGCGACATGCTGATGACGGGGGTTTTAATTTATCAGTTCCGCTCATATTTGATCGAAATAACAAATCAGGATGGAGCAACTGAATGGAGCAACAAATGGAGCAACTGAACCGATTGAAAAAATTCTTTCAAGTGATAGCCTCTGCTTAAAACCGAGCTTTATTTTATTATTATTATTATTATTTAAATCCCTGTCCAAATATTTTTATCTTTGTCCCTCAAGGGGTTACAAGAATGACAAACTTTCTGAAATTACGATTTCTTTGAAGTTGTTGAAGCTAGAAACATCAAATTTGACACGGTGGTTACTTTTAAGATGCAAATGCTTGTTGAGAATGGTTATAAAAACATGGAAATTAAAAGTGCAAAATAAGCGGAAAATGTTTTGAAAAAGTTCTAAATTATGTTTTTTTTGAGCCACCAAAGTTAGAAACACGAAATTCAACATGTTAGTTACTTGTAAGACGCACATCTTTGCTCAAAACAGTTTATAAAATTTCGAAATTCAAAAAGGTGAAATGGGCAGAAAGCTTTCTAAAATAATGATTACTTTGAAACTTCCGAAACGCTATCCTTTCTCAGGACAATAATGATGACATTCGTTACTTAAACCTCCTCACTATCAAGCCCGCGTTAATACGTTTATTAAGCTCCAGGTTTCACTGCAATATTCAAAGTACAGTCGAACCCCTTTAATACGCGAATTAAGGGACCGATAAAATTCGCGTATTAAACGGGTTCGCATATTAATCGAAATTCGCGAATTTTTGTCCAATGATCCATCTATTAACAACCTATATGGATAAAACACATCTTTTTGACAAGTTTTAGCGTTTTTAAGACATAAAATGACATTTTATTTGTTTTAATCATTATGTGCTTATTAAGCGGGAATTGTTTGAAAGCTGGAAATTCAAATAAGTGTTATTGTAATAGATAAAAACCGAAGAAGTCGTTTCAAATATAGATTTATTATGTATGACACATTAAATGGAACAAAACTAACACAAAAACTTCTGCTAACCATGTTAACTAAAACTAATGTTAACAAAATTTAAATCCTTGTTAGCTATACAGAACAAATAGGGAACAGTGTTGATACTAATAAAAAATCAATATAAAAAACAAAAGTTAAAATTTAATAAAGACAATAATGACATAAAAATTACATTTTAGCAAAATAGCTACAGGATCTGTCCGGGAAGTAATAAGACTGTTTCCATAAAATTCGTTTATTTGAATATAATTTTACAGACACTTAATATTCTTGAAAATAGCCTCCTCCTGCATTAATACTCCTTAGCCAATCACTCCGCCATCCATTTATGTCCGCCTGGAAGTCTTCAACCAGAATGCTGTTCAGAACATGCGTTACATTTTTCTGAAAGTTCTCCAGATTGCCAAAATGGTGACCTTTTAAGCTGAATTTTAACGAGGGAATAGTAAAAGTCCGGCAGTAAAAGATCAGGGCTGTACGATGGTTGGGGCAGTGTTGCGACGTTGTGTTATGCCAGGAATTCAGTTTGAAGTTACTAGCTTGGCACAGATTTTCCGTTCTTCCGAGACGATTTAATGCACAATCGATTTTGTGAGTTCCGACGACTTCGTAATCATTCGGACACTCATCCGACGATCAGAGTTCAAAAGCGCTTTAATTTTAATCACATTGCCTGAAGTTTGAGAACTTGATGGACGCCCAGAGTGTTGTTCGTCATCGACGTCCTCTCTTCCGTCTTTCAAGGCTTTGTACCACCTAAACACTTGAGCCTTGAACAAAACGCCCAAGAGCCAAGAACAATCCTTCTCGTAGGCTTCTTGTAACATGGCAAGCATCTCAGCAGCCGATTTCTTTAGCTTGACACAAAACTTTATGGCGTATCACATCGCTGCTCAACACTCTGCTGAATTCTGAAAACCTAACGCCACTTTCAAACACGTGTCTCCGTACGCTGCCAAGGCTTAAAGCCAACTGACTACCGCTAGACTCTGTAGCTTACATTCCTCACCGCACGTACCGCCCGCAAACTCCGTCCCTTTGCCCTTGTGTTTGGTGCGACAAAACCTGTCTCATTACTTCCTGGACAGATCCTGTATCAATATTGGCCTATTTGACATGCGGTCAAGCTGTTTTCAGCCCAATTCAGGTGATGGTAAAGCTTGCTTGTCAAGGGCCCTTCGTCGAGTGGCTATGCAGTGGCATACAGTCTGAGAAAACTAAACGCATCAGGAACTTTGGAGAATGGAGATGGAGCCGGACGCGCAGGTTCATCACCTTCTTCCTCCACATCCGGTTTATCAATCGCCATTACGGCGATGATGTCATTCAGACTTCGGAGGTGACTAGATCTTTGTCGATATTAATGAACCTATCTAAATCGACAAAATCTTCCCCTAAAGTTTCTTATGTGCACAGTCTGTCTTCTGCAACATTAGGGTGCAAGGTTGGCTCTTTATAAATTATGTCCTCACTACTTTGGAAATTGCTTTTGCGGAGCGGGTTTCTTCGTCAGCGTGAAACTCTCGCATGCTGTGGTAAGCATGTGCAGAGCGTCGAGGACTGCTATAGGATGACACTTATAGCAAGAAAGGTTGCTGCCGTGCTCCATTTGGTGAAGGTATCGTCGTACTAGACGAGTCTTGTAATTTACATTGGCGCTGTTAATTATTCTTAGGCCCATTGGCTGAGTGACACTGGTCGAATTAAGAGCTAGAAATTCTATTTGAACATGCTTCAGGCCTTCGTTATCTTTTGGTTGCGTAGGACAGTTGTCCACAAGCAATAAGACATGGAGCGATCATTTTTCCATACGCTGTACAAAATTACGAACCCTTGTTGAAAAAGGTTGCCCGTCATCCACGCTCTGCGCTGACTTCTGTACAGGAAGGGAAGATTCTTAATATTTTTAAAGCATCGCCGGTTGCATGATTTCCTTATGACCAGTATCTTTAACTTGTTGGATACATCACAGTTGGCAACGAGGAAAGAGTAATACGGGCATTAGTTTACCCAATGACATGTTGCTCCTTTCATAGCCATTGTTTTCTTTTGTGTCATTTTGTAAAAAAGCCCAAATTCATTCACGTTGTAAATATCGCGGCTTGACTAGTTTTTTACACGGAAGCACATTTGTTTTCCAAAAATCGACGTCTTCATTGTTGACAGCAGCTGACTCATCGCACACTTGCTTGAATTTTATTTCATGGCGAGCTTTAAATCGATCCATCCATCCATCCATTTGAGGCATTGAAATCCAGCAATCCCTTTTTTGCAGCAATTTCAGAAGCTTTATCTTGGATTAGCAGGCCGCTTATTGAGATATTCGAAGAGAGCGCTTGAACAAAACACTCGTGGATGGTATTTTCTATGTCCTCAAACTTAGCAGTTTTATTTTCTTGTTCTTTGTTACCCCAACAACATCTTGGTTAACGATGGCATCCCTCTTCTTTAACAAAGTTCTTAAAGTTGACTCCGATAAGACTTTTTCTTTGGTGAATGCAGACTTATTCGAGACATCCTGGGCATCTTACTGATTTATAATTTTTAACTCCTCAGTGATGGATGTCAATGGCTTTGTTTTAAAATGTTTTCTTTCTTCCGCCATGGTATAGATTAGATTATAATTTGAAAAGCACAGGTGGATATCGTAGACTAGATTCTCTCGATAACAACGACCTATTCCTTTTTAAGATATTACAGCACCGATCAGGCATCGAATGGGAAGATTCACGTGTTTAACTTGCGATTGCAGCGCAGTCTATCGGTTCGTCACCACTCTAAGTTAAAGGGGGCATCACATAGTTTCTCATTCGTGGTGGGAAAAGTTCGTTTTTTTCTCCTTATCGGAACAGACCTCTTCAGCCTCTTTCTCGTCACGGAAAAAACGGCATTTTTGCTTATTTTACAATGCGTTTGTTAGCAGAAAAAATTTTCCCTTCTCTCTTCCTGGCTTGTTTGACTTTACGAAGTAATCGAGGCAGGGAAAGAATTCTTCTTTAACCGGGAGAGGTTGAAATTGATATTTTTAGTAAAGCTATTTATGTTTGCATTAAATTTTGACAGAAAAAAGCATTCATACTTTAAAGAATTGTCGTATAAAATGCTTGGGAAAATATTCCCTCTAAAACCTCGTCTGTTTCGAACCAAGCTCATTCGCGTATTAAACGTAGGTTTTTCTTGCCAGGGACTGATAAAATTTCGCGTATTAAACGGGTTCACGTATTAACCGTTCGCGTATTAAGCGGGGTTTTTATATACATAAGATAGGCGTATTTCAAGGGACCGAAGGAAATTCGCGTATTACGCGGTTTCGAGTATTAAGCAGGGCACGTATTAACGGGGTTCGACTGTAATATAATTCTATTGATTTAATGTATTTTTAATACATTGAACAATGATTAATACTTCCAATGATTGCATTCATATTCGTTATTTTCTTATAAAATGTTGAAAGAAACATCTTTTTTCAGCATTTAAAACAAAATACAAAGAAAACAACATTACAATTTTGCCTTTTTCCAAGACTGTCAGAGTGTTAAAAATAGGCTACATTTTATCTCTTTAGAAACTAACCTCAAGAAGGTGAAGGAGTGAAAAACATTCTAAGATTCGCAATTCTGTGATCCTGTTGAGGCTAAAAACATGAAATTTGATATTATGGTTAATTTTAAGGCTTAAATGCTCGCTAAGAACGTTTCTTTAGATATTCGCGATTTAAAAGGATAAAATGATTATAAAACGCTTTATAAATCATGGTTACTCGGAAACTATTGGAGCTAGAAATCTTAAATTTGACATGCAGATTTTTGATGCGATTCCATCAAAGAAAAGTAAATAAATAAATAAATAAATAAAAATAAATAAATAAATCAAATTTAAATTAAACAGAATGGAAGGAAAACATTTTACAATTACATTTTCTCTATGATTTCTCTGAAGCTGTCAACCAAGGAACTTTAAATTTGGGATAGGGATAACTTTTAAGACGCAGATGCGCACGAACTAAATGTTTTTTTAAAATTTAAATTTAAAATAATTGAAAAGAGAAGAATAAGTATAAAAGTAAAAAATTGTTTTTAAAAAAGCACTCTTTTACAAGCATTCTATGGTCATCTTGAAAATACCGCCTAAATGTTTTACTACAATTCATATTTTCTCCCCAAAATTTCCGTTACAATACGCAAATTTGGCGTGGGCAACGAACTCTTACTATTAAAAATTCACTCTTCTTTTTTACTCTTGGTAGAAAGCTCAAACAACTGAATTTATTAAAAAATATATAACTTTTGCTATGTTTATTTTTTAAGAAATTAAACAGGAAAGAAAGAAATGAAACATTATTAGCCCCCGATATGCTATTTCTGCCAGCCAGCAATTAAAATGTCGTCTCTAAAAAATAACGCTACGTTACAGAAGAACAGAAGCCAGCCGTAAAATAAAGCAGATGTATCACTGAACTGCTAAATAATGATAATCTCTATTGCAATTTTTTAAACTTCTAAGCATCGCACACTGTCAATTTTTATACCGTCGTATAGGGGAAAAGAGAACTTTTAAATGCAATTTGTTTGAAAATTGCATCTCAATTTATTTTTGAGATATTAATTTTTTTTTATAGTTTTTAACGCCATTTTTTAAATTTTGGCAGCTGAAGTACTCCATTTCTGTAGAAAGTAAAGGAAAAATAGTTGGTAAATAGTAGATTATTATATCTTTTGGTTGCCATTTTCCCATAACAGCTGAAAAAAAAATTGTAATTAAAATACGTGCTATGTTGAAAAACTTTAAATTTATCATTTCTGATAAAACATGCAGCTATTATAAACTACTAGGGGATCGTACCCGGGCTTCCCGGGTTAAAGAATATAGGCGAAAACATTTTTTTAAATTGAAAACTAATAATTTTTGTATATGCAATAATTTTTTTTAATTCACCACTTACATTAAGAAAGCATTTCTCATATGGAAAATGCGAATTATACAATCAAATAAATTATTGAAGTTTATCAAAAGCGATATTTTCTTATTAGCCGCATGCTAAGAGTTATTTGCCAAGATTTTGCTACTTATGGCATCCTTTTATATTCTGATAATTTCAGAGCTTATACATGTGTGGTAAATTTGTGTTTTATTTATATTATTTTATTTTTTTATTCATAGGGAAGTTTATTTTAATGGATATTAGCCGTAAGAAAATGATGAACTCTTTATTTTGTTTTAAGGGCAATCGGATTAATCTTTCGTAATCGAGCTCCGCGCGATATAGATAAATTAAAAAATATTTCATGCTTTAAAATTGTTTTTAAAAACATAGACAATCAGGAAACTGAGATGAACTTTGCAAACAAATTCCATTTGAAAAAAAAAAAATCTTATTTGGTGACCTAAAAATTTAAATTGTACGATTAAAAATATCTTAGATTTGTGTTTTTTCAATATTATTCTTTTATTTGTTTATAAAAGTATTAATTTCGTTAATTTGTCTTTCACAAATATGTTAAATTGGTGGTTTTTTTTAATATTATTCTTTTATTTTTGTTTATAAAGGAAGTATTAATTTTATTATGCAAAAATAGTCAGAAACAAATGCTGAAAAATGTTTGTTGCTTTATGTGCAAAATGTTTATTATTATTATGTATTGAAACCGGCACGTGATAAGATAAACTTTAAAAAAATCATGCTTAAAAATTATTTTAGAAAATATAATACATCAGTCAATGAATGCAGTTTTTAAACAAATTGCATTTGAAAGTAAATTTTTTTCCCAGTGCGACGAAAATTGAAAATGTACGATGGTCAGAAGATTAAAAAATTGCAGTAGCGAAAATTTCAAGACCGAAATTTGATCATGACGTGTTGTCATTCGCAAAATGACATCAGCGTTACGCACAGATACGTTTGTTCTTTATAATATAGATACTTAATTAGTAAAATATAATAAAGATCATTTATTAGGATGAGGTTATCAATTGAGGCTCTTATGATTGGATTTCCGGAATGAAAACAGCAATTTTCACCTTCTCAAAATTTGCATACGCACTTCTCATATCCATATTCATCATTAAAAAAAAATTGTATTTTGTTTCATCATTTAAAAATCATTTAAACTGAAAACTTGAAGTCACGATTGTCAGCAACATCTTTTATGTCAACAGATGCACTCTTTACTTGAGATTCTAATCTCAATTCCGGAGAGTAAAAATTTCCATAATTTATGTTTTTTAGACGCATTTGTGTTAAAATTTTTAGTTTTATCTAAGAAAGTGATCGTTTTCTTTTAAATATGATTTCATTTTCATTTAAATAAGCATTTCGCCTGGTGTCTGAAACTTAGTATCAGTACACATGCTGAAGGAAAAACAATATAGAAAATTTATGAGGAAAAATCAGTGTTTTCAAACGCAGTATGTCATTTTCCGTTATTATGCCCCTAATATAATATTCTGCTCCTAATGATATTTTGCGACACTAAACCCTATAGAACAATTTTTATCAACAATTTTGAATTTTTATCAGAAAATAGCATGAATAAAGTTAAAAATACCTCATTATTTCTCTCTTGTCTGCAATAATGAAACCTATCTAATTTTCATCATTTTGAAGAAATTTCATAAAATGCTTTTAAAATTAAAATATAAAAGTGGGGACATTTAAAAAAAATACAGATTGTACGATCACATCTAAAAAGGAAGAGCTTTCTGTTTAGAAAAAATGTCAGTAAAATTGGTTCAGCAGAAAGATCAGGCAGATGACTAAAAAACACACTTGTGTTTTAAATATATAGATTATAAAAAAATTAGGAAAA
Organism: Maratus speciosus; assembly: GCA_963932465.1. Taxonomy (NCBI): domain Eukaryota; kingdom Metazoa; phylum Arthropoda; class Arachnida; order Araneae; family Salticidae; genus Maratus; species Maratus speciosus. The sequence continues at coordinate 255,396,633 of OZ010786.1, forward strand.
ATTAAATTAAGCAAATTATGTTATTTTGATAAAATTATAGTAGAATGTCCTAAAGAATAGCATTGAAATTTTATTATTCGAGAGAATTCTTGACAAAAACTTCAGGAACACGATATTATTTTAAACCGCGAATTATTTGTTTGCTTGTCTAACTCGGCGAAGCAAATCCATCCAGGAGAGAATCATCAATTTCTGTAACATAAATCACTATTATTTACATATCAACTCACTTTTATAAAGACACTCTAAATTTTTGTAAAGCATTGCGTTTTATCAGTGAGTGATTTCGATTACACTATTTTCAAAAGTGAAGCATTTTACCTGTGAAGAATTTCAGAGCTGCTGGGCTTTGAAAAGGACGCACTTCTACAAAACATAATTCAGGTTTAAGAAATAAAATACACGTTTTTTTATAAAATGACGTGCGTCCGCTAAAGCAATCCACTTTTATAATACAGTCTTAAACTTCGTCTATAGAAAATTGTGCATATGACGTCATTATCACGGAATAACAGACAATATTCTTGATATAGCCCCTATCTTAATTTCAACTTTTTTTCAGGTTTTATGAGAAAATGGCAACAAAAAGATACAGTATCTCTTATTTTCGACTAATTTCCGTTTACTTTCAATGACTGTCAATAGAAATGAGGTACATTTGTTGCCACGAGAAGAAAAATAGTATTAAAAACTACAAAAAAATTAATATCTCAAAAATAAATGGAGATACAGCTATTAAACAAATTGCATTTAAAAGAGCATTTTTTTCCTTATACGACGATGTAAAAATTTAAAATGTGAGATGTTTAGAAGTTTAAAAATTTGCAGTAGAGAAAATTGCAAAACCAAAATTTTATTTCAAATTTCAAAGTGTTGCCATTTGCAAAATGACGTGTGCGATACGCATAGATATGTTTGTCCTTTATAATATAGATAGATAGTTAATTTTATGTATCCATATTAATGTTACAAGCATATGAATCATTCGACCTTTTCTTTTGTCGAGTTTCTTGAATGACGACATCGCTTTTTTGGCTGGATTTGTGTATTATTCTGCGATAGCGACGTCGTATGCATATTTTTCTGTAGATGTTGTTTAAGACCAGATCGTAAATATGGAATTCTTCAGCGGATGCAAAGGACGTCATCTTATATAAAACGAAAGCGTTTGTTTTATGTCTTCAAACTGAATTATGCTTTGTACTATCTATATTTATACTATATATATATTTTTTCTTTTCATCAGAGGCGACACTAAATTCTGAAAAAGCAGAATTCCTGTTTTCTAGTTTTAACTATCTTTTTAGGATTTTTATATTGATTTCTCCACGTATAATCATTAATTAATTAATATTTAACTATTAATTTATAAAAGGGTATTTTTTTTTAAATATTAGACACTTCATTTTAGGCAGATTTTTTAAGAAATACTACCTATTGCAATCTCCCCTATGTTGGAATTTTTGAAATATTTTTGTAGACTTACGCTGATCATGACCCCTAGAACCCAAAAACACCGCCAGTTCAAAACTTTATCTATCTCTATATTTTTATGGACAGGATAACTTCCGTAATTCTGCACAAATCTCTTTCAAACTGATACATAAAATCAAGGATAGAAAATCTCGCTCAAGTTCGTTAATGGGCAAAATCGGACCAAGGGAGTGGAAATAGTGAGGGGTTTTGTGATAACCGAAAAAAACATAACTTCTTAATTTTTATACATATCAAATCAGTTTAAAGTTATTATTACGTCTAAGAAAATTCAAAAATTTATGTATCACAGATTTTTGATAAAATTTAAAATGGGCTCAAGGGGCGCAAAAATAAGTTTTTAGGGAGAAAAAAATTCACAACTTCGTCAATTCTTAAAATATCAATTTCACTTAAACTTATTATAAATCTTCTTACTATTATCCACAACTTTTATATTGACAAGTTTTGTATAGGACCTACACTTACCGCAAAAAAAAATAAATAAATAAAAATAAAATAAAAACGGCGAAAAAAAAAGAAAAAAAAAGGAAGGTTGAAGAAGAAAAAAATTCATGACTTCGTCAATTCGCAAGATATCCACTCCGCTTAAATTTATTATACATATTCTCAATATTATCTACAACTTTCATATTGATAAGTTTTTGATACAGCAAAAACAAATTAAACAAAAATAGGGGTTGACGAAAAAATTATCGTATTAATGGTGTACTCATACGCAAACTGCTTATTTTCTGACTCATTTTTAAATCATTTTTGCACTCAAACGCATCCAATTGGCAGGTTTTCTTATTCAGAAACTATAATGTACTGCATTGTTCGATTTTTTGATAAAGGCAGAATATATTTCAAAAAATGCTGTCAAAGTGGGCATTTTGAACCGAATTTACGAAGCGGCAGTGCTGGAAACGAAAAAAGAGAAAAAATGGTCGTACTGAGAAAATAATTGTAAATCAAGTTCTAATTAATTGAACGGAAAATAAAAACGCAGGTCGTTTATAAATCTTTTCAAAAAATCACGTCAGCAAGTTTCATGTTTTTACTTTTAAAAATGAATCTGAAAATGTGTCCGAAAATTTCGAGTTGTTGAGCGTGGAAAAATATTTTTCGATACCGCCTTAATATGATTCTGATAAAACGAGCTCTTACAGAAAAATGAATTGAAAATTCGTCAAAAGCGGTCAGATAAAATTGTTTAACTGGATTTAGCTCTAATCTTGATTTTTTTTGCGTTGGTGAAATTTAGTACTTAACTTCGAAATCTAGTTCCGCCGGTAGGCCGAGCTGGCAGGGATTTTTTTATTTATAATTTATTTCAAACTTTTAAGTTTTTAAAGTTATTTCTGCAGTTTTACAGATTTTGGCGATTATTTATTGGCGCATAATCAAATCCATTATTTTTTCGGCACCCATACAACGAGTTACAGAGAATGTTTGGCGATTTATCACCTGTAGCGGTCTAATTGAAACATGACTTAAAATTAAAGTATCTCTATAATAAAGGTCTACTATAATAGAAGTTTATAAAAAAAAGTTCTATTGATGAAGTCATGTGACTGTCATCAACAGTTCTGCGTTGACCACTTCGCTTTTTAGATGCCAGGCGGCCACTTTACTACTTGGCGCAGGTGATAAATCGCCAAATATTGTTCCATCGCCATCATTTCATCTATATTATAATTGTTCAAGTCATGTGACAGTCATAAACAATTACGCTTTTCATACGCAAGGCGGCCATTTTCAATCAAAATTATATTTTCGAATAAAACTACATAAAAGATGTGATTGCAAAGAATTCTTGGTACTTTTATGTTAGTCGGATGAAAATCTCGCCAGTAGCATTTTTTAACTTGCCAGTTAGCATTTTTTATTTTTCGCGTGGTAAATTAAAACAATACTTTGAATCTGAAATTAAATGTCATGGTTTATTATAGTATTTATTATTATTATTATTATTTTTAAGAAGTAAGACAAAGTCATGAATTTTAAATGTTTCAGTTTTAAATTAAAGTTGTGTATTTTAAATAAAATCAGTGAAAGAATTATATTTTGAAGGAAATTAATGAAATACGGAAAAATGCGACGATAAAAGTGTTTGGCGATTTATCTCCTGCGTCCGGCTAACATAAATATACCGAGTTCTTGATATCTCTATCAGAATCTATCAATTTGGCGAAGGACTGGAAAAGTAAATTAAATTATGAATAAAAGTAACGTGACAAAATGCATAGGATTACATTTAAGGCAGACCAAACTGGTCGCCAAGGGCAGCTAGTTAAATTACAATTAAGTCGTAAAAATATTAAATATTGTATTGTCATCGGAAACGCACCTTTGTACCCAATTTGCATAATTCTATCAAATCAGAAAGTGGGTTAAAAATCGATTAAAAAATTATATCTTTACATACAAAAACAGGCTGAGTTAAATCAAAGAGTGTAAAAATCAATTACTTGTCATGTCAGTGTTAGGTACAACTTTTTCTGATCAATAACATAAAACACAAGTACCAGTAATTGCTATAATTAATTAAAATGACCGTTACTTTAATAATAATAATTTATTGATAAAATAATCTATCAATTATTTAAACTTTTATTATTTAATATAACTTAAGAATAATTAATATTAATTTATTAGATTATTAGATTATTATTAATTAGACCAGTTAGATTGTTATTAATTTAATTATCTATTATTTAAACTCATTATTCGTACTATAATTTAAGAATCTTTTGGGATGATATTTTCACTAAACGGCATGACTCCACAGGGGATAAAAGCGTTTTTTTTTTTTTTTTTAGAAAAATCACTGCACTCTTTATTATTTATTTATTATTTTTATTTTTATTTTTATTTTTATTTTTATTTTTATTTTTATTTTTAAGTGTTTAAAATATTTTATTATTGCAGCTCACTACCAGTTGGCATATTTTAGTGAGCGTGATTTGGGGGATAATTAACTCCATTGTTGGTGTAACTCTTCTACAGTTATAACCGTAAAGAATATTTGGCGATTTATCACCTGCGACTGCCAAACGGAAAAATGCCTTAAAATTAATTTTAATAATTTATAATTAAATTCTAAAAATATTAAAATGTTGTATTATCAGCGCAAAAACACCTGTGTACATAATTTGTGTAATTCTAGCCTATGGGAATAGAAGGGAAAAGTCGTTTACAGAATTCCTACATGACCCAAGTTAAATTTAATAAAAGAGTGTAAAAAGAAAACTCAGTTTTCACACTTCATTATACTCACATTTTCCAATCTTACTGACTAAAATCCTTCTTTCATTTACCATTTGCGGTTCCCTTTTGCCTTTTAAACAAATAATTATTAATTTAGTAATAAAAATATAGTAATCTATTATTTTTCGTATTTTAATTTCAGTGTGCCACGTAAAGGTAACTGCAGGTTTAAGCGTGCCGTTAAATAAAATAACGTCGAAAACATTTGTTCTACATCAATCTTTTGGAATTTTCATTACACTACAGTAAAACCCGGTTAAGAGGGGTTTCAAGGGAGTGGATAAAAGCCGCGCATTAAACATGATTTACATAACATTGCAGGAACTGGCCTTATTTACACATCTAATCGTCTAAATGAATTTTAGAGCTTTCCTTTATATATTTACGGTCTAAATTGTATCTTTTACGGATATTTAGAAAATAATTTAATGGTATTCAACTTTAACTCATTGTTTCTTGTTATAGGACCGATTGGAATAATAACTGAAAATAAATATGGATTTAAAGATAACTTTATTGTGGATTACGTTACAATCCCCCCCTCCCCTCCAAAAAAAAAAAAAAATCCTACTAGACTATTTTTTCTTTAACAGAAAGAAAAAAGAAATATTAAATCTTTAAAGCATAATCCAGTTCTTAAAATCATATTTAGTCTTCGTGATAATGAGTACCACTATAATTTGTTCTTTGTAATATAAGAAAAAAATTATCTTTATTAATCTTTGGCTATAAAATATTGTTAGCGTAGCAAAAATTAAAGAAAACATAAAGGAATTGTACAACCGTAATCCGATTTGTTTCATCTTTACGAGTATCTTTTTTTTTTTTTTTTTTTTTTTTTTTTTTTTTGTCTATAATATGCATTATAAAGCATAGTAGTGAAATAACGTATATTTAAATCTTCACAAACAGCAGGTATAATCATCTCTAATCATAATAATCCTTATGAGGTGCCTGAGTATATACTGGTTTCATCTGTTCCTCTCAACTACAGTAAAAACATACACGAAGCGAGAGACAAAGAATGTTAGGACACGGGATTAAAGAACCGCAGTGTTGCTAATTTAGAGTTTTTTTTAAATTAAAATATCTACCACTATTTTCGATTAGTAATGTTCGCCTTAATTAATTGTTTATTAAATAAAATAAATATCAGAAACAGTGTTTTTAAATGAATAATAATAAAAAAATCCGTTAAATTGGCCACACTGTTGAAGAGAGGAGGAATTCGTATCTTGATCAAATAATTCGCGTCTTAAACGGGATTTTTTGACTCAATAGATCGAAAATCTATCGCGTATTAAACGTGATATGTTTGCATTAGGCTGTTGGGCGATGTTCAAGGGGTCGGAAAAAATCCGCCTATTAAGCAGGATCACGTATTAAACGTGAGCGTCTTAACCAGGTTCGGCTGGATATGGTTTCAGAGGGAAGAAGAAAACTGACCTTTCTCCCCCCCCCTCCCCCCATCCTTCCATATTTCTCACATCTTCCAATCCCACTGACTAAAATCTCTCTCTCCTTTACTCTCTTCGGTATTTAAAAAAAGAATTATTAAAATAATAATAATAAATTAATAATCCGATTATTATTTAAATTATTATTTTTCGTATTATAATTCAAGTGCGGCAAGTAAATTTAAATGTAGGTTCAAGTGCGCCGTTAATTAAAATAAAGTTGAAAAAACACTGTTCTGCATCAATCTTTTGGGACGAATTTTCACTAAACGGCATGACTCCAGAAGAAAAAAGAAAACCGAGCTCTCGCACCTCATCCTTCCATACCACCCACATCTTCCAATACCACTGACTAAAGTCACCTCTCTGCTTTACTCTCTTCAGCATTTTTAAAAGATTTATTAAAATAATAATAATAAATTAATAATCTAACTATTAAATAACAGTTTAAATAAACTATTATGTTTCGAGTTATAATTCAAGTACGTCAAGTAAATTTAAGTGTAGGTTCAAGTGCGTCGTTATTTAAAATTAAGTTAAAAAAAAAACACTGCTTTGCATCAATCTTTTGGGACAAATTTTCACTAAACGGCATGACTCCAGAAGAAAAAAAGAAAACCGAGCTCTCGCGCCTCATCCTTCCATACCACTCACATCTTCCAATACCACTGACTAAAGTCTCTCTCTCCTTTACTCTCTTCAGTTTTTTTTTAAAGATTTATTAAAATAATAATAATAAATTAAAATTCTAACTATTATGTTTCGTATTATAATTCAAGTACGTCAAGTAAATTTAAGTGCAGGTTCAAGTGCGCCGTTAATTAAAATAAAGTTCAAAAAACACTGTTCTGCATCAATCTTTTGGGACGAATTTTCACTAAACGGCATGACTCCAGAAGAAAAAAGAAAACCGAGCTCTCGCACCTCATCCTTCCATTCCACTCACATCTTCCAATCCCATTGACTAAAATCCCTCTCTCCTTCACTCCCTTCGGTCCCCTGCGCCCTCTTTCTCCGGCGTCTCTCTGCGCATGTGCAATTACTGAAAACCCTCGACACTGTGTTCCCCTGCATTGCCTAGACTTTTCCGTGTCTCCGGGATGAAGCAAAGGTAGGCTAAAGAAACCTAGGAAAACAAGATGGCTGATGATGATAGGGGAAATACGGACGGAGCTGCCGGGAAAGTAAGGATCCGAAAGGGAGCCCTTAAGAAAAAAAATGTAATATTTATCAAAGATCACAGATTCATCCCCCGCTTCTTCAAACAGCCGACGTTCTGCAGTCACTGTAAAGATTTTATTTGGTGAGTTACATATTTATATATTTTTTCTATCGTTCTCATGTTTTGAACGTGTATTTCTTGTTCTAAAACCAAAATTAATTAAAACTATTTAAAAAAAAACACTGTTTATAAACATATAACTTAGGTGGGATGTCAAATTTTTTGCTTTTCTAATTTCTAGGAGAATTTAAAGAGTGAATGAAATTGAACAACAACAACAAAAAATATATATATATGTATGATAAATTATTTTAATACTTAAAATGATAACTGATTAAAAAAATTGACACACATAATTCCCCCCCCCCGCCCCCCCAATGTGCTACTTAATTTTTTTCATCACTTGAAATCAAAATTTTTTTCAGTTTTCCTCTTAAAGACATTACTTGATCAAAAAAACATATTTACCACACATCGGATGCTATACAAATACTACTCAACCAATGAACAAATATATTACTTAACTGAGTTTTTGTGTAACATAATATTGTAAAGTGATACTCTGCCTGATTTTATTATTGTCATAAAATAAATGTTTTTTAATTCTTTAGCAAAGAAAAATAACTAAATCCGATATTCAAAGATGACAGATCTTCAATTGTTTATATTCATAGAAATAGTTAATAAATAATAATAATAATAACTATTATGCTTGTAATAATTTATTAAACATGATAATTTTTATACTTACTTATATAAAGTTATAAATATGTTATAATTACATGTGGCAATTATAAATTATTGTGCATATATTCTTAAAAATATTTAAACTACATCAATAATTTAACTAAAAAAAAAAAAAAGAAAAAAGAAAAAGATGAAAGAGTAAATTAATTAGGAAGTCAGCTTTTACAAAGAGTAAGTTGAGTAAAAAAAATACTTTTAAATACGCTTGGTAATACGCATTCCAAAACATGTAAATACAACACATGTAAAACATTCATATGCATATGTATATGTTTGTATAGACATATGTATGAATGTATATGCAGACATACATAGAATATTGTATATAAATATATATACTACATGCATATATATTTATACACAATATTTATATATCTGTATGCACTACATACATATTCTTCCAAAAAAGAGAAATCAATAGATACACAATGCTGCAGAAAGATTAGAAATTATTTTATAAACATTCTTAAAAAAAGGAAAAAAAAAAGAAAAAAGAGCTATATGATTTTTCTCTTTTCTTTTCTTTTTTTTTACGTACACTAGGGAACACAAATATATAATGAAAAAACTAAATGAAACATTAAGTTCATTGTCATTATTATTGAAATTATTGTTATCATTAAAGACACTTATTTATAATAATTTAATTTCACAATATTCGGAATTTTTCATTTTCGTAAGATTTTATTTTTCATTGCGATATATGTAAGTTGATGGTGTGAATGTGATCATAATTATTAATGTATAAAAATGATTTTGTATTATTAAAAAATAAATATAAATTACAACCATCTCAAGTTAATTTTAATTAAAAAGTAAAATAGATGGCCTGTATTTTTTCAAACTCTGAGTAAATACACTGATATTTAAATGATCCTCCAGTTTTCTGTAGATTTTTGTGCATACTCGATTTTAAATTTGTTCAGAAAATTTTAAAGGTAAGAAATATCAAGTTTATTTCTTTTTGCACCAATAAACTTTTATATATATACTAACGAAATTTATTTCTTAAAGTGTACCTTTTAAAAGTTGAAATGCAAACACATTTCGAAGTAAAAGTAATCGTAACTAAAATACATTATTTATTTAAGAAAAAAAAAACGATGAATCAACATGGTAAGTTTTAAAAATTTATTTTTAAGCAGCAAACATTTAACTAAACAGAACACCAAACTAATAATAACCACAACTTTTTTTAAAGTTAATTTTATTCAAATAGGACATAATAAGATTATTTTTTTTTCAATAGATGTGACAGGTTAAAATAATATTTAATATAATATAAATATTTAAATAATACCTTTAATTCGTTGAATGGTACAACAAAAAAATTATGTATTTCAACTTTCACGCACTTCTTAAAAAAATTTGTTAATAAAGTAAGATTTTTCAAAGATGTATGGGAACGTCCATTCGTTACTCTTGTGATAATTAGAGAAAATTTTCATATATAATTCCAATTATTTTATTACAAAATATAAGTAAGATAAAAATTGATATAACCAGCTAAATACCACTGTGTTCCACATACAAACATATATCTAATTTATAACAAAGAAAAAAATTACTTATGTATATATTAAATGACTCTTGTGACATTCTGGTCACAAGAGTAACAAAATTTTGATTGATTATATAGACAAGGGAAATACTTTTTGTTACAAATTAGATATATATTAAATGAGTGGAACACAATAGTATTTTACTGGTTATATCACTTTTTATCTTAATTATATTTTATAGTAAAATAATTGCAAGTATTTGTAAAAAACCGCACGAATGGTCACAAGAGTAACAGTGGACGTTCCCGTATATTAATAACTTAAATGAATATGAACTTACTATATATTTTTCTAAACTTCTCTCCGTATTTATGCACTCATACAGATGTGCAAAAAAATTAAAGCATATTTTATACAATTTATTGCAAACATTTCAAGCATAGAAAATAAGAATAAGTAAAATATAAAAGGAATTATAATTTAACGGAATGAAAAAATAAATTATGGTCATTATTATAAAAATAATATTAGTATTATAATATATTAGAACATTATTGTAATAATTAATATTACAATAATTAATTTTATATTATATTATAATATTAATACAGTAAAAGTTGTGAGAGCGAAACCTATTTATAAAGAGATCGTGCCTTAAACAGAAAAATTTCATGGTCCCGCAAAAGGAATACCATGGAATTATACGTTGAATGATTTTATATTTTTAACATAAAATTTTTTCAAACGTCCCTAATATTATGGTCCCCACTTCGGCAACGTACACCTTCGAATGTATGTGATTTTATATTTTTAAACAAAAAATTTACCCAAACGAACTGGAGATGGGGACCTCACTTATTTCGGCAGCGTACACCGGGAGTGCTACGCACGCTCCGGTCAGTTTTGATTTCATATTTTTAAACTAAAACCTTTCCAGAGGAAACTAATGTTATTGGTCCCACTACCTTGGTTGGTATTTCAGTTAAAATTTTCTGAAAATCTATGAAGAAGTATTACTAAATCACATTAAACTAATTAAGAAAACGCGACATTTTCTTCTGGTTTTGACAATTAATTTTCATCATTCAGTTGTTAAGTATAGTTTATTTCATCCTTACTGTAAAAAGCTCTACTGAAATAAATGTTGAAGATTGCGTGTTCTTAAAACTCATCCTATTTTAGATGATAATGGTAAACCTATTTCCGTCAGAATATAATATTTTTTATTCTTAGTTGTAAAAAACTAATGGACTAGGATTGAGTACTCTACATTAAGTTTTCGAAAAGAAAAATATGTTCAAAGTATTGAAAAACAACTTATGTTCGCTCGTCAGTTAGTTCTCAAGTCACGAGAGAAAACGTTTTTGATGTAACTTCCATCTGCTTTAATTAAGCAAAAGTCAGTTCATGTAACATAATATAAAGATAACGCAAATTTATCTTTCTTTGAATAAATATAGAAAAGGGAGAATGAATTACCCATACATTTTTCATACATTAATTCGCGTATTACATACACACTTACTTTTTATTCCATATTCTGCTTGATTTGTGACACTAAAAAACTATAAAAATGTTGAAAAACAGAACTGTTTTTGTTATATATATATATATATATATATATATATATATCACACAGACATACATACATGTACAATGTACACGTATATACAGACGGAATTCTGTTTTATTAATATAAGATGTTTATCAAAATAAAACACAATGCCTGCACAATTGTTTTTAAATATGGAAACACAGTACTAATTAATGAAATATAAAAGTATTCCAAATTTTTAGCATGCGTCAAAAAATCCTTTATACTGCATATTTATAATTGATAAAGATTTTCCGAAAGTTTATCTTAAATTATTTTGATAGAATAGCCAATGTGCTTTCTGCATTAAGAATATATGGGTACGTCCATTCGTTACTCTTGTGATCATTAGAAAAAAAAATTCAGAAATACTTCTAATTATTTTGTTATTGGATAAAAATTGGTGTAACCAGTCAAATACCATTATGTTCCACTCACGTAAAATACATCTAATTTGTAACAAAAAATATTTTACTTGTCTCTATAATAAATCAAAATATTGTGGTCACAAGAGTAACAACATTTTGATTTGACACCAATATTTTAAAACAATATACTTCGTAGTAGATTAGTAATCTCTCTAGATTACGATATCTAGATTCGAAGTAGATTAGTAAATTTCTTTTACAAATGTTGTACTGCTGAGATTACTATTTGAAAATAGAGGTATAAGTTGTTTTTGGTGCCAATATTATTCGGGATAAAGTCCAGCTATAATAAGCTAATATAGCTATATAATATGTACAAAGCGTTATAATAATTAACAATGTAGAATTTTCAAGTTTTTGAGATAAAACATCAAGAGATTGCCTTTAATAAATCAGTCATTTTCTCAATACATTTTCTTTTTATGTAAAAATGTATTGTTCGAATTTAATTAATTTTGAATAATTTTGAATTAGTGTTAACTCCTTTGTAATGAGTGTCACGTTTATGTGATGCATAAAGTGCTTAGGATCTTCGATTATTTCTACCAGTAATTTTTGTCAAAATTTTGCCTTAATCAAATGTATTTCTGGGATTAAATTAGACAAAAGTTGTAATTTTAAAAATGTGTGATAACAGATTAAAAATTATGTAAAGAACGCTTATTGCGAAGTGGGTAAGAAATGTATACATCACTGTACCAAAAATAGGACTACAAGTAAAAGAACTTTTGACTAAGAAAACGGCATTTAGGATGTTTTAACATGATTAAAAATAAATTGTAAATAACAGGACAGTTTTGCCTCGTCATAAAAGTATATAAAGCAACAGTGCAATTTTTAAATACCTTTTCTATCGATCTCAATTCACTTCATAAATATAAATTAACGATTATATGTCTAGGATCGCACGTAAAAGGTTTTCGGGCCACATGCGGTTCGCCGGTTGGGTATTGCTTGTCTTGAAGATGTAGTGTGGCAACCGGCTATTGTAGTATTTCTTTCAAAAGCGCGAAAAAAATTGAAGCCGATAAACCCATAATCACTGATATGATGTAATAACTATTCGAAATTTCATAAATAAACAATTAGTTGTTTATGGGGCATTCTCATAATCTTTTGACTTTCATGTCCCTGAATAATAATTTTTATTTTAATACACATTTTTGTGTTTTTTATTTTTTTCATATACTGGCGAACATCCCATTGCATGATTTCACAACAATATTAACGAGATAAATAAGTTTTGGACGATGTTGGGGGTCCCAAACACCTGGAAAACTCCTATACCGTCCCGTGTCCCTGATGCTGATTTTTAAGTTTGGAGTTGTCTGGATAAAATTGTTTCAATAAAAATAATTCGATGTAATTTTTTTCTGCAACTGGAACTATTGTTTTATATATATATGTAGCTAAAAATTAACCTGCACACATTTTTAGGGTCGTTATTATTTTTTAAACTCTGTCCCTGGGTTTTAGATTCCTTACCATCCCTCTTCTAAAATTATACAGAAAATCATTTCAGATGCAGCCACATAATTTTTTAAAGTTTTTTCTCATGCAGAAGTATGCTAGAGAAATAATGTCTAAAATTCTTTGGCAGGAAATTTACTCTAGAGTTTAAATCTGCATTTAAATATCAATTTCAAGCATCGTGGCTTTATTGGTAGTCTCACCGTCCCCAAGGTTTATTCCTGCAGTTTTCGAGGTAAATTAAAAAAAAATAATTTAATCCAATTTTAACAACTGTTTCTAAAAATCAATGAACATTGTGGCTGTCACTTAGTCTTAACATGATTTTCCTAAAAGTAGGCGGTAATTTTCCTTACCGTTCCATCCTTTCCGTCCCTTTTTCCCAATACCATCCCCTTTTTTTATCTTACCGTCCCTTCTTTAACACCCCTTTAAGACAATGTTATACAAAAATTCTGTATTAAAAGTACTATATTGTTATTATTTCTTATTAAAATGTCCTGTTGGTACTATGCAAATTCATTATAAGTAAAAATTTAGAAGAAAATAAAAAGTTATAGGGGTAAAATGGTAAAGAAAATTAAACTCGCAAGTTTAACTTAAACCTCAGTTAAATAAAAATTTTTTCGCTGCTGACAATTTTTTCTTTATTTTGAATCATTAAGGCATTCGTCTATCAGATTAAAATGTTATTTTAGCAAGATTTATTTTGTCAGATTTTTTTTTTCCGAAAGTCAAACGATTGTGAGAATTCCCCTTATATGTAATTGCCATGTTCATGAATTTTTCAATTTCGGTTCAATGTGTGCCGCCTTCAATAATATTGCTTCCAGGAAAAATATTAGGCAAATATTTTTTTAGACCCATAAACTTCATTATTATTATTATTATTATTATTATTATTATTATTATTATTATTATTATTATTATTATTATTATTTTCAAAATTTTATTCTGTTCTCGTAAAATAAAAATAACACGTGGACTTATTAATTAATTAGGAACGTTTATTCAATTAAATAAAAAAAAAAACTTATTTTTGAACTTCTTTCATATTAAAATCACTCGAGTTGAATAACTAGAAAACCTTTATTTAGATTAGAAATTCTTATGCAGCATATTTAAAATGATAAAGTTTATATAAATGTATAAGGGGACTTAGTTTGCTTCACTTTACGAAAGATGGCTAGAATCTCAATTTTCCAAATTTTTGCCTAAAATGTATTTAGACATCCCTTGTACATTATGATGAAGTTACGTAATGATTCGACGTTTATAAATCTAACCTGTGAAAAATGCTTTCATTTCCCATTTAATGCATCAGAGTTGCAATCTTTAAATTCCTTTTTCTCAGTTAAAGATTTTTTTTTTACATTTTGCTATCTTTAAAATGTTTCAACTTCGACAGATATGTAAGAAATGATATATAATCGTATACTTTTTTTACATAATCAAGAAGGTATATTGAACAGAATTAAAGAGGAATTTTGCAATATAATTTATACAAAAAAAAAAAAAAAAAAAAAAAAAAAAATCCTGTTTTTAACACTTTCCAACAGAGTTGAAAAGTGTTTATGACTTCGGTTTGTCTGTCCGTTTGTCCGCGCTCTAACTCCCGTAAATATACTCGGATTGCCCTGAAATTCTTGGAGGTTATTGACGTTTCCCATAGCACGTTCCCTATTTCAAATGAAGTTTGTAGCATGTTTTGCTCATTTACAGGTACAGTCAAAAGTTTTCCACTACATTAAGCTGGCATGGGAAGAAATCGTTTAAAAGGGTTTTTAATGATGTCACACGCATCCAAACATAACAAAATTGATATGCATTTATGAAGTGCACTAAAACATACATTCTGTATAATATGCGTTGCAAAGAATAGTTATTATTGTTTTACAGGGCCACACAAAAGAATTCCGTTACATAATGATATAGGGAGGTGGGAAATGTTTGCGGCGGATTTTAATTACGTTAAACTATTTCACATATAATGAAATTGATATACGTCGCTGAGGTTTACTATAAGTTACTTACTTTTAGTATCGATAAAGGACGTTTCATTTTTTTTCTCTCATAAACTAATGAGTTTATTGAGAAATCAGTCTCTAACGTTATAAAGAATATTCTTGTTATTATAAGAAAAATAAAACGTATAAAAACATTAAAAATTGGAAAAAGTGAAAAGTTTTTAAAATTTCTCAATTTTCAAAAAATTTCATTTTACAAAAAAAAAAAAAAAAAAAAAAAAATTAACCATGATATTTTTTGTCGTGAAAATAATTTGGTTTAATAGTTTTAGTTTTAGGTAGCTTCCATTACTAAGAGTAAAAAACTACGTATTGCAACTATCCGGAAGGAAGCAATTCCAAAAAATTTTGCTATATTTTCACCGATCATGACTCCCAGACCCCAAAACCACCCTCCGTTCTAATGTTGATTTATATAGAGAGAATATATTAATATTTGCTGTTACTAATAATTCACATAATCATAAGTATAATAGAAAAAAAAAGCAATTTAACAAATTACAACGACCATTTGGAAAATGATTTTTTTCAAAGACTAAAATTTAAGACATAAAAAATCGCACGGAGTTGATCATACATTACGTACGCCATGGATTAAACATTAACATTCCTGGACCCATCATGAACAAATTTTAAAAGAAATTTCAGTTTTACAATTTTAGGTACTGTAAATTTTTAAACTTCTACGGAGCTGGTCATACATTACGTACGCCATGGATTAAACATTAATATTCCTGGACCAATTTTAAATGAAATTTCATTATTAAATTTCTAAATATCCCACAATATTACTTTTTACCCCGTCGTATAGAGAAAAAAATGTACTTTTAAATGCAATTTATTTGAAAGCTCTATCTCAATCTGTTTCTGAGTTATTAATTTTTTTTGTAGTTTTTATTACTTTTTTGTCATAGTGGCAACAGAAGTATCCATCTCTGTTCAAAGTAAAGGGAAAATACAGGTTACTGTATAGACCAATCAGAAAACGAATAAAATACGGATTCAACCAATAAAACGCCTCAGATATGTTTTTGATTTCCTACCCTGACAGAGAACAATAACCATTTTTCCAAATGGTTAATAATAATAATATTTTTTAGCGAAGAAAAATTTGTCAGCTTTCCCTACCAAATCCAAAATGGAATCCATATTAGCTTGTTTCTTTAGTCAGTTTCTCGATGACTTCTTTTTTCGCTCTCCTAATAATTAAGCATTAATAAGATTTTGATAAATACTATGTTTTATTTAATAAATTCAATAAAAAAATCAACAAAAGTCTATGTAAGAGTGGACCATACATAAATTTTTAGATTAATGTGATAACAGCAAATACTTTGCTTTCAAAATATGTCACAAATAAAAGTAATAAGTATGTTCTGCCAGAATTTTTTGAAATGAAAATCTCGTCTGAAAAATAAGCATAGGCGAGTTCTAGTTGTCATTTTTTTCTCTTTTCTTATGTCGAAACTTATAATTTCTTTTTATAGTCATAAGATCTTCGGTTTTAAATGGCAAACAAATTCGGAAATAAGAGAAATAGTGTAAAGGTAAAAGAAAGTGCTTTCGTGCAAAGAACTAGACTTTAATTAACAAGATTTTTGTTACGTAACACAGCAAAACTCTGCTCCTGTTAAACAGGATTCCCTTTTTTATACATAAGATTGTGAGTTTTATTGTATACGAATATTTTTTTCAGTGTTACAGAATTACGCTGTCTTTAACATGGAGAAGTTTTGTACCAATTTAACAGGGTTTTCCCATAGAAATAACAGGTCGAAACCGGTAGCATTGTAGGCAGGATTTTCCCGTAACATCTACAGGATTGTTTTTGAAGTGCAGAGATAGCAATGAATTGTTAAATCATTAAAATAACTTCCTAAAAGTTATGTAATAAAACCATCCTTATAAAAACCACTGTATAAATAACTGAATCTTTATTTAACCCTTTATATCCTGATGGTAGTTTTAAGTATCATTAAAGAAAATTCAATGTAAAATTGATTTAATTCGTCTTTTAATAAAAGTCAGTTGCACTTTTCGTACAAAATAATTTGATCGATCCTATTTAGAAAGCACAGTGAAACAATCGAAGCTAAATATTTTTTAATGGAGTTATTTTCTCAACCATTTACCTATAGGTATAGCTTTTATCCTATTAAAAAATGTTTACGAAAAATTTCCAACTGCAAAACATTCTTCTGCTACAGATAGGATCACCCTACATTTATTTACACTGTTTTTATAAGAATTGCGAGATTTCTATACCAGTATTTTTTGTTAATTAATCTAATTATTCTTGTAAATATTTTGCAAAAAGAGCTGTAACTACCGATTTATTAAAACAGTTTTAATTAAAACAATATCTAAATATCAAATTATTGTTATATACGTTGTTCTGGATATCTTAGACATTAACGTAAAATAATTATTCAGTAATTGAATTCATATAAACAGTACAAATACCTGTACAAGAATTACTTGCAGGTGCATATATATAATTTATAAGTCTTTAAAATACACCAAAATATCTTAAAATACATTAGAAAAAAAAAACCCAGAAAATTTTCAACCTTCACAAAGCCGTCGTCAGTGGGATTTAAATGTTATTAAATTCTTTGCGCTTATTTGAGAATTGTTAGGATGAGCGAAGCGAATCCTCTACTAGGCTACACAAATTACATTTTGTCGTACACTTTACAAAAAACTATTCAGTATTTTGACTTGAAATGAACCATAAAAATAAATTATGATCTGTAGATTTGCACAATATTATTATTTTTTTTTTTACAGAAAAATTTATTATTTTAATTTTAATTTTACATGTTTTTCCATTACGGATGCGTCTTTGCAGATCAAAAATGAAACACGTATATTTTCAGAAGAAAAAATAAATCATGGAGTTATGAAACTTTTAAAATACCCTTTTTTATGAAAATTATAGCTACAGCATATTTATAGCTATAGCATATTTTTAATGAATTAAAATTTGTGAAAATTCAATTATTTACATTCAATTATAAAAGTATTTTTCAGTGTTAAGAATTCAAATACACAATTCACTATTATTATGGTAAATCATTTACGCAGACGATACTTACGCATTTTAAAAGAATTATATCATGATTTTTTTTTTTTTTTTTTTTTTGTAAAGTGGTAACAAAAGAATTGTAAACAAATAAAATTAATCGTTAAATTCGTTATATAAATATTTTGTAAAATTTTGCTTCGAAAATATTTTTATTTATACCAGTCTTATAATCATAAATAAAAAATTCCGAGGAAATTCTTAGTTATTTGGCTGAATTTACATTTCTAAAATTAAAATAACGTTTTTGCTTAATAAAGACGCAAGAATAATATTAAAAAAAAATTGTTACATTTAAATATTTATCTTATTAAATAACGCTTCGCGAATCCAAACAAAGCATGGCTTTTGCTAGTCTAGAAGAAATTTATTTCAGTTTAAAAGTTATACGTCAGGTGAGATGATAAAGTTATTCAAATATTAAACAAAACGAGCTTTCATTTATTATGCAGCAAATTTATCCATACTCCATGGATATCGTAAGATAGGGCATCGTTACATCTTTATTTTTTCTAATGTATTTTAAGATATTTTGATGTATTTCAAATACTTATAAATTATATATATGCGCCTGAAAGTAATTCATGGACAAGTATTTGCACTGTTTATATGAATTTAATTATTTAAGGTGAATTGAGCGCTAGAATTTAACTTCCATTTATAATTATTCAGGTGAACGCAGGGCCGAAACTAAGGGGGGGGGGAGGCAGAGGGGGCGTGCGCCCCGGGCGCCAGAACAAAGGGGCGCCAAATGAAGGATTATTTTCTTCTGATGGACTGATGGCTTCATTATTATGAAACAGTCATTATAAAGGAAGTGTTAGGTGAAGATGAAAGAGCAGCCGTAAAAAGTTTAGCACTTAGCATTTATTTTTTTTGCAAAAAAAAAAAATTATGGCCATTTTTTTCCCCCCAATTCGGACCAGAAAATCAGAGTTCTAACTTTTTACGGCTGCTCTTTCATCTTCACCTAACACTTCCTTTATAATGACTGTTTCATAATAATGGAATACATTAGTCCATCAGAAGAAAATAACTCGGTGAAAGCGGAAACTCGGTTAGGCGAGATTCGGGACTCTACTGAATATATCATTTTAAAAATGATCTTTAGAATATTTTTGTTGATGTTCAGAGGGACCTCCCCCTTGGATCCGCCACTGTAGATTACGTAGTTCAGTATTACATATTTTATGATTACATATTTTAAATTTTAAAATAAGTCGTCTATTATAAAACTAGTAAAATTCTCTTTGTAAATATACTTTGTGGAAGAAAGGGGAGGGGGGGGGCGCCAAAATCCATGTTTGCCCCGGGTGCAAAAAAAGGCTAGTTTCGGCCCTAAGGTGAAGCAATTTTTGTATTCAAAATTCAGGATATAAAGGGTTAAATAAATAAAATGAAATGTATCAGATAAGGTACAAATTAATATTTCGATTAATCTGAATACGTAGAATAAATATAGAGAGTGCAAACTAATTAATACGAAGAAAAAAAACTCTCTGATACTCTCGCATCATGCATTAGCATTTTATTTCATGGTTCATTAGGGATCCTATTAGATGCAATTCGATAAATCACCACTCAAATGTTATTCAGAATATGATGGAAAATCAAAGAAATCTCTTCTGGAATTGGCGAGCAACAATTTTGACACATTGCTCAAAGAAGTATTTCTTGGCAAAGTAGCAAGTTGTTTTCAGATAAATGCCAGCTGGAAAGATATCAGCTATGAGAGTGCTAAACTTCGAAAACTCAAACGAAAAAAATAAAATAATATATCTATTAAAGCGTAGAAACCTGTATGAATGATTTTTTGTTTCTTTTTACATTATTTATTGCTTAAAGGAAATATTAATCTTAAATGTATCTTCTACTTACATAAAATCCAAGTGTAGAAAACTGCAAGTAACCATGCCGGGGCAAACCGTGCCATGCTGTTTTTTTAGTCATATGCCCTGAGCTTTCTTCTGAATCAATTTTGCTAATTATTCTTTTAAATGTTCACGTGTAGATGATTCGCACTAGCTATTTTTTTAAAATATTCCAATTTTTATATTTTAATTTTAATTAAATTTTTTTTTAATGAAACTAGGGGGCTCTGCCCCCTACGAGCTACGCTCGCCAACCCCCGTTCAGGCACACCAAAATCCAAAAAGCACGCTAATTTGATCATTGAATAATTAAAAAAATAATAATAAAAACAAAAAGTTGCGATCTTTTTGTAAACGGGTTTCCATTCGTTTTTCTTGGATTGGGGATTTTTAAGACCAAATCTGCTGCTGTTAAGAGATACAATGGCTGTTTTCGTATTTAAAAAATTAGTTAAACATTTGAAAATAAGCTAATGTAAAATAAATTAAGTAAACAGTGTAATTGTCTCCCGTTATTTTTTAACAGCGCTATAAGATAGTTCTTTTAAATAATTGATTTTACATGTATCGTTTCAAATCTGACGTAATTTACACCAAAGTTTTACTTCTTTTATTAATATTCACGTGAAAATACTTTTGTTGTTAGAAGGAAATATTATTTGCGCTGTCTTCGAATTCACGATAATAGTTGAAAATATTATCTCAAAATATCTCGCGCAAATATATTTTCCAATTCAAATTGTTTTGCCATATTTTTTGGCTATTTTAAATATGACGTAATTTTCTCCAATTACAAGTTTTAACGCATAATAATGATTTTTTTATTTTAAGATTTTGTTTCTCTTTGAAAATTCAAGCGTTAATATGGTTCTTATGACGTAATTTTCCTGCTTTTAACTTGTAATCATTTAATTCTAATTTTAAAGTTTTTTTTCTGTTTGTAATAGTCACGTGTAAATAAATTTTTAATTTGAAGTAAACATTGTTTGCGCTGTTTATACAATTGACAACAGTTTAAATTAATAACATTTTCTACAATTTGTAAAAAATATCTCTCGAAATGCTGAAAATTTGAATTTAAAATAGATATAAAACCTCAAAAAATGAGTCAAATAAGAAAAATAAATGCAATCTGCACACCGGGAACTTATAACGTATACAATGATCTAAAAATGATTGAATTCTCATGTATAGTTTTTGCTCCAATAAAACTTTTTTAATGGAACAATTTTGTCCAACTTCAGCATTAAATATTTCTTAAAATAATTCTTAGATTTGAAAACTGTCTGCATCAGCGTGTTTATCAAACATTTCTCTATAATACCACTGATTTTCATATTTTTGTATGCAACAGTTTTTTTAATATTAACGATGAAAGGCCATACTTAAGCATTCAAATTGGATGCCGATCTATCCGGAATATCTACGCAGATTTTCATTGGTCCATTTCCAAATCAAAACATCAAAACTTTTTCTTATATATAGAAGGATTTCCCTTAAAATGGTTGCCATAAGATTATTTCCATTGTTTCAGATAAAAGAGAAATAATGAAAAATATTCAGACACGTGCCTTCCTGGACGTATTTTTTCATTCGTAAATTATTTTAGGTTAAAAAAAAAAAATATGCACGTGCACTTTATTTTTATAAGCGAATAAAAATTGAGGTTTATTTTTACATCACGAGAATATTGTCTATTGGGTTTATTTTCTCTTATGCATTATGACTTTATGCATTATGCTTTCATTACAGTTAAATAAAAGATATATTTTTATTTGAATATACTGTGGATAAGTATAAAAGTACGTATATAAAGTTTGCGCCGGTGACATTATGCTTAGGTTGAAATGCATTTTACGTTAATAAAGCTAACGATAAAAATTAATTTGATTGTGTCAACTTGACGTAATTTTCAGTGATTTTTTTTTCATTTCTTAGACCAATGTCAGACGGGCGACTTTATTGCTGCTTTTTTGCTTAAGTATTATCCATTCACAATGCTATAGCATTGTGAATGGATAATACTTAAGCAAAAAAGCAGCAAAAAAGACGCCCGACTGACATTGGTCTTAATTATAAAGATTACAATCGGAGCCTTATGATCGTTGAACTATTTAGGAAATTGAATACTGAGTAAAAAAAAAAAATATATATCCTAATCATTTGTATTTGTAGAAATTATTTGTCATTTTTTAAATGTAATTTTCTACTAAGCAAACCTTTCTATAATAAAATCATCATGCAGTTTGTTTGTATGAAGACTTGTGAAAATGTAACGCAGATCAACATTCCGTCATTTTTGGCGAAGTTGTATACTAGTTTCTAAATAAAATCATATTTACAGCGTTGTTGTAAAACTTTAAAGATCTACCTAAACAAGCGCCGGAAGTTTAACAAAAGAGTTATTTCTGAATTTGTTGCGTTGTCTATTAAAAAGAAAAGTTTTTTAATTCACCCTGTCTCTTTTTAACTTTGAGAGAAAAATTTTAGGAAAAAAAATATCACCGCTTATCTGTCGTTAAAGAAAAAAAAAAAAAAAAAAAAAAAAAAAAAAGTGTCATCTTGTTTACACGGAGAGTTAAAAAAATAGCGAATTGCTAAAATTTTGTCAACAATCATTGGAAATTTGACAGAAAGCGAGGGAGTGAAAAAAGTTATGTGCCACTTGGACAGATAAAACAAACGTGTCATCTATTTTTATTTTTTTATATATTATTTAGAATGAATGGGAAGAGTTTGCTCCAATGTATACGATGGGAATTAGTTTATATTATTTGGTTGTTTATATATATTTTTAAACACTGGAACTTTCTGGAAGAAGTTTCTGAAAGAGGAAGTTGTGCCAAATAAGATATTTAACACTAACCAATAAAAGCTTTTTTTTCAAATACTTTGTATCGGTTATTTTGGAGACGAATATTGCACCAACATTATAAATACTTCTAATGTTGGTTAACCAATATTGGTTAAATGTTCTTTTTAGATGAAAAATATTTTAAATGCCAGTATTATAGAAATATTGCTTTTAAATTGGAAAGAATTTCAATGAAAATGATCATATTGCAGAAATATTGGCTTTGCATTAAAAATATTCGAAAGTAGCAAAATATTTCTTAACAATATTGGTGCAACATTGACTAAATGTAAACATACTATCTAGGGGTAATGTTTTATGCCAATATTACCAATATTGAGCCATATCTGTCCAACATATTGTCAATGCTTCCAATATTGGCCCAAAATTGTTTTGCTATTCGGGTAAAGCCCTTGCTTCTTTACTGAGTTAATTTCATTCTTACTTATATAGTGAGATATTTGAAATTTTTGAAATATGTTGAATAACTTACAATTATGAACTGACTTAATTTTCTTTAATCCTTTTTATTATGTATAGCAGGTGTACAACTTACGAAATAATCATGCTTATTGTAAAATCCAATGTCATCTATAGCATTGCATCTTATCCAAATTATTTGTAGAATTTTGAAGATATAATGTTATTTTATTGTTTTTAAAACCAACGCGTCATGTGCGCCTTAATTACTGCATGCCACAATTTTTCAAGTCACAATTTTATGTTTATGTAAGTTAATGAATTATGTGACACCTAGAAATAGATAAATCATATAGGTAAATGCAAATTATATATACATGAATATATTAAAATATTATTCGGGTCAGAAAATTCATAGTACTTTCAGGAGACATTTTTATTGGAGATGCTTTTATCGGTAATTTTATTTTTTTCTTATTTTTATATGCTTAAACTGATATTTCTAATATTCAAATAAGTTACTATAAAAAAGAATTACCGAGATATAAAGGATTAAATACCCTTATATGCCAAGTCGTAGAAAAAAGGCCGGTGGACTAAATTTTGGGAATTTTGTTTTCAATAAAAATGCATGGGGCATTCTCACAATCTTTTCACTTTCATGTCCCTGAATAATAATTTTTATTTTAATACACTTTTTTGTGTTTTTTTAAATTTCATATACTGGGGATCATCCCATTGCATGATTGCACAACGATATTAACGAGACAAATAAGTTTTGTTCGATGTTGGGGGTCCAAACACCTGGAAAACTCCTATACCGTCCCGTGTCCCTGATGCTGATTTTTAAGTTTGGAGCTGTCTGGATAAAATTGTTTCAATAAAAATAATTCGATGTAATTTTTTTCTGAAGCTGGAACTATTGTTTTATATAAATATGTAGCTAAAAATCAACCTGCACACATTTTTAGGGTTGTTATTATTTTTTAAACTCTGTCCCTGGGTTTTAGATTCCTTACCATCCCTCTTCTAAAAGTATACAGAAAATCATTTCAGATGCAGCCACAGAGTTTTTTTCAAGTTTTTTCTCATACAGAAGTATGCTAGAGAAATAATGTCTAAAATTCTTTGGCAGGAAATTTACTGTAGAATTTAAATCAGCGTTTAAATATCAATTTCAAGCATTGTGGCTTTATTGGTAGTCTCACCGTTCCCAAGGTTTATTCCTGCATTTTTCGAGGTAAATAAAAAAAAAAATAATAATAATTTAATCCAATGTTAACAACTGTTTCTAAAAATTAATGAGCATTGTGGCTATCATTTAGTCTTAACATGATTTTCCTAAAAATAGGTGGTAATTTTCTTTACCTTTCCATCCTTACCGTCCCTTTTTTTACCATTTCGTCCTTTTTTCCAATACCATCCCCTTTTTTTACTTTACCGTCCCTTCTTTAACACCCCTTTAAGACAATGTTATACAAAAATTCTGTATTAAAAGTACTACATTGTTATTATTTCTTATTTGAATGTCCTGTGGGTACTATGCAAATTCATTATAAGTAAAAATTTAGAAGAAAATAAAAAGTTATAGGGGTAAAATGGTAAGGAAAATTAAACTCGCAAGTTTAACTTAAACCTCAGTTAAATAAAAAAAATTTCGCTGCTGACCATTTTTTCTTTATTTTGAATCATTAAGGCGTCTATCAGATTAAAATGTTATTTTAGCAAGTTTAATTTTGTCAGATTTTTCCCCCCAAAAGTCAAAAGATTGTGAGAATGCCCCGTATTTTATCACAAATTTGATTTCTGAAAATTTAGTAAAATGAATAGCCAAAATACAACTGATATATATATATATATATACTAGCAGAACTACCCAGCTTCGCCCGTGTCAATTATAAGGAACCTTCCAGGTAAAATAAATTAAAATGAAATAATACCGCTATCACAATAACTAAAATTTGTGTATTCCTATCCACAAACCATTATAAAGACAATCAGAAAACATGACGTGATTGTGGCGGATGTAAGAGAAAGATATATCATTTTTCTGACAATACGAAAAAAAAAAAAAAAAAAAAAAAACACCGAATCGCGCAGCATTTAGTGAAATTCTCGTTTGTATAGCATATATGTACATTATAAAGCAAAAACACATACATCATACTGATGATAGTAACGACTTAACCCATAAATTGTGCCTTTGCTGCAATTTTTCTAACTTCTAAACATCACACAATTTTTACATTTTTACACACATTACATTTTTTTTTATATTACAAATTAAACATTTTTTACAATGGCTAATAGAAAAAAGTTCTTTTAAATGAAATTTGTTCCAAAATTGTATCTCAATTTTCTGATTTTAATGGATTTTAAAGTAATTTTCAAGTATGGATATTTTTAAAGGCGCGCGCAACCTGATTACGAAAGATGAACTACGAAAGATGAACCGTTTACTCTTAATGCAATAGTATAAAGAAAAGACATGTGTATGAGTAACGCTGGCATCATATTTTCGGTAGCAATAACCTAACACAACAACAAAATTCCCTTTTACTGCAATTTAACCTCTAAACATCACACATTTGATTGTTCCAACGTCTTATAGAAAAAAAAAGTACTTTCAGTAATATTTGTTTGTAGTGTTTATCTCAATTTACAGATTTTTTATGGATTTTAAGTAATTTTCAAGCATGAATATTTTTTAAATATGCTTGCAACCCAATTAAAAAATATTAATTGTAAATAATTCAGAATTTGTATGTTTCGTGTACTATTCAATAACTAAATTGGAAAACGAAATTAAAACGCCAAAAATAAAATAAAATAAAACACAATTTTAACAGATATCAAATGAAACTACTCAAAATAATCCAATAAGTATATAAAATGCAAATGGGAATTTTGTTCCGGCTGCATATAACTTGAGTGTTTCAGAACGGATTTCCATGCGATTTGCACTATTAGTTTTTCAGGGAATGTTCTAGCGCGAAATATATTGTTTTCCGTTGCTTAGCCATAAAATTATAGGGGAAAGTTATGTAATCATGTGAACCCAGTTATGAAAAAAGTAATTGGACTGTGCGCTAGTTGGCGTATTCGTATTTTAATGAGTGTGCCTGACACCTGTTATGGCATGCACTTTTGTTTAAAACACTATAGCATCGCTTATGTTTTAAGCTAATATTTGGCATGAAACTCGATTAAAAAAAATAACCTGCAATAATGCTTAAGGGTGTATTCCAAAAAATATTTTTCCACCCTAAACAGCTCGAAATTTTCTGAGACATTTTCAAACTCATTTTTAAAAGTAAAACCATGAAACTTGCTGAGGTGATTTTTGAAGAGATGTATAAGAGGCCGTGTGTTTTCATTTTTCGCTCAATTAATTAGAAGTTGATTTATAAACAATTATTTTCTCAGTATGACCCTTTCTTTCATTCCTAGATCGTCCGCTTCGGAAAAATCGGTCCAAAACTCCAAATTTGACAGCGTTTTTCACAATATTTTCTGCATTTATCAAAAAATCAAGAAGCACGGCACATTATGTAGTTTCTAAATAAGAGAATTTCCCAGTTTGATGCGTTTGAGAGCAAAAATGAATTTAAAAATGAATAAGAAAATAAGCAGTTTTTATTGGAATACACCCTTAAGGTGGTTCTCCAGTCCCTGCTCAACAACGAGAAACTTTCTGACACATTTTCTGACTCATTAAACATGAAGACCTAAATTTGTAGGCCTGACTATCGAAGCGATTTGGAATTGAAATGAGTTTTCCATTTTTTGATAAATAAACTACTTATCGATTTATGAGCAATTGTGGTCACGTGACGACCGATTTTTCTCCTTTATCGTGGTGTTGCGTTCAAAATTCAGTTCAAAACACCAACTGAAAGATCTTATGCCTTTACCAAAAAATTGAAACTATCTTTCGATTACATAGTTTTTAAATAAGTACTCCTGCCAATTTCATGCGTTTCCGAACAAAAATTAATTAAAAAATATGTGAGAGAGTAGCTCCTTTGAATTTGGGAACAGCCTTAACTTTATGAACAACCTTAACTTGACGTTTATCAAAAAACTCGCATTCAGAAAAAAGGATATTCTTTTGACACAATTTTGGTAATTTTTTTAACTTTAAAAGTTAAATTACATGTTATCTTTAGCACGCGTAACACGCGTATACGATTTCTCACAATACGGGGAAAAATACAATAAATGCATCCAAAGAAGTAGCAGTTACTGACATTTTATCTGGAAAATTAGAAATTTCATTTGCTTAAAGATAAAAGCTTTACTTTACGTGTAATTATAAGTTTTAATTAAAGTATTAGATCAAGAGGGTTTCCACTCTAAATAAAACATCACTCTTAGACGTAAACTTAAAATTTTCATTAATAGAAATTAAATCTACAATGATTAAATGAAAATATTGTCATTTTCTATTAATTTTAAGTCGTGACATCAGGCAAGAATTTTTTGAAAAGGGAATTAACTTATCTCTTTTTACTATAAATCACAGAAAATGTTGCCACTGAATCTAAACCAATAAAACACTTAGCTATAACGTATAGCTATAAGATACGGCTGTAGTATACAATCGAAGTTGTAAACAAAATATAGGAGCCATTTATTTACAGTGAGTTTGACTACACGTTGAAAAGATTTGATAGAATGTGACGTCATTTCTAGCCTTTTTTTTTTTTTTTTTTTTTTTTTTTACTTTATTTAGCTTTTTTTTTTCTTCAGCCAGTTTCGTGCAAATCGGTCAAAAATCACTAATAAATATTTTCTATTAAAAAAATAATAAATTAAAAAGTTTTACGAGATTACTATCGAATAATACTCATAAAAAATATTCACGTTCAATAAATAGCACATGTTAATATTTGGCTCGGTTTCCAATAAAAATCGTTTGCACGGTTATAGGATTGAAATAAATGTCATGATACCGTATATTTTGGTATGGTGTTGGTAGAACAAAAAAGTACAACAGTTTTATTTATTTATTTATTATTTTTATTTTTTTAGTTTTAGTTTTTGAAGCTTTTGTAATTTTTTTCCTAACTGACAAAGTTGTTTTAATTATTTAACCAAAAGAATTGATTAAAAAACTATTCAATTTGAATTACTTCCTTTGCCATAGTAACAGAATGAAAAGAATGAGTTTTTAGAAATTATCACTTGAAAATTTGAAGTTTTGGCGCCAAAGATAGGCCAAATTAGAAAAACATGAAATATCTCATGAACTATTAGACTTAAAAGAATTTGGTTAGTACCATTCGATTCAGCATACAAAAATACACTAAAATATGTTATCAGGTGAAAAATAACTATAAAATCAGATTTTTAAGGAATTTTTTAAAAGTTCGTTCTATTTTTTACCCCCCTTAGGGGTGGAATTTTAGAAAATCCTTTCTTAGCGGCACTCTATATCATAAGAAGTATTTTTACCCCAAATTTCAAGATTTTAGGTTCAGCAGTTTGGGCTGCGCGTTGATTAATACAAAATCCAGACTTCCTTATATATATATAGATGTATAATTATTCCATTTGAGATTAATCATATGTTTTTATAACGGATTAAAGTTGCAAGTTCTGTAAATAAAATAATAATAAAACAAATGTCATCAAAATTTAAAAAAATTATTAATTTTAAGTTTAATGTGCGTTAACGCACCATTGACCCAATGCATGAAAATGCCTAATGCATTTTATTTCTTAAATAAAATACTATTTTTCATGCACGAAACTTTTTTTGCGTCTTAATGAATGTAGTTTAAGCATATTTCAATGAAAATAATACCAAATTTTACAATTTCTAGGCTTGCCTAAAATGGGTTAATGGGATTTTTTTTTCTGAGTAGTGATAAGAGAACACGTTATAAAACTATTAAAGATGTGTCATTTTGATACTAACGTAGCTTCAATCAGATATACCATAACAAACTTAAAAAAGGATTTTTTTTCAATAATTAAAAAAATTGAAAAAAAGTGTATATCACTGGATATATTCTAACGGGAAAACATTTTTTTTTTTTGAGTAGCATAAGAGACTTATATTTAATGATATTTTAATTGAACACGTTATAAAACTATTAAAGATGTGTCATTTGGATACTAATGTAGCTTCCATCAGATTTACCATAACAAACTTATAAAAATGATTTTTTTTTTTTTTTTTTTTTTGCAATAATTAATTTAAAAAAATGAAAAAAAAGTTTATATCATTGATATATTCTTAACGGGAAAATATTTTTTTTGAGTAGTATAAGAGACTTATATTTAATGATATTTTAATTGAAACGTTATAAAACTATTAAAGATGCGTCATTTTGATACTAATGTAGCTTCCATCAGATTTACCATAACAAACTTTAAAAAAGGATTTTATTTTATTTTATTTTGCAATAATTAGTTTAAAAAATTGAAAAAAAAGTGTGTATCACTGATATATTCTTAACGGAAAAAAAAAATATTTTTTTGAGTAGTATAAGAAAGTTATATTTAATGATATTTTAATTGAACACGTTATAAAACTATTAAAGATGTGTCATTTGGATATTAATATGGCTTCCATCTGATTTACCATAACACACTTTAAAACAGGATTTTTTTTTTCAATAATTTTAAAAATTGAAAAAAAGTGTATATCACTGATATATTCTTAACGGGAAAATATTTTTTTTGAGTAGCATAAGAGACTTATATTTAATGATATTTTAATTGAACGCCTTATAAAACTATTAAAGATGTGTCATTTGGATACTAATATGGCTTCCACCTTATTTACCATAACAGATTTAAAAAAAAAAAATGATTTTTTTTTTTTTTTTTTTTTTGCAATAATTAATTAAAAAAATTGAAAAAAAGTGTATATCACTCATATATTCTTAACGGGAAAATGTTTTTTTTTGAGTAGCATAAGAGACTTATATTTAATGATATTTCAATTGAACGCCTTATAAAACTATTAAATATGTGTCATTTGGATACTAATATGGCTTCCACCTGATTTATTATAACAAACTTTAAAAAATGATTTTTTTTTGCTATAATTAATTAAAAAAATTGAAAAGAAGTGTATATCACTGATATATTCTTAACAGGAAAATATTTTTTTTTTGAGTAGTATAAGAGACTTATATTTAATGATATTTTAATTGAAACGTTATAAAACTATTAAAGACGTGTCATTTTGATACTAATGTAGCTTCCATCAGATTTACCATAACAAACTTTAAAAAAGGATTTTTTTTCAATAATTTTAAAAATTGAAATAAAGTGTATATCACTGATATATTCTTAACTTGATTTTTTTTTTGAGTAGTATAAGAGATTTATATTTAATGATATTTTAATTGAAACGTTATAAAACTATTAAAGATGTGTCATTTGGATACTAATACGGCTTCCATCTGAATTTTTTTTTTCAATAATTAATTAAAAAAAATGAGGAAAAGTGTATATCACTGATATATTCTTAACCGGAAATTATTTTTTTTTGAGTAGTATAAGAGACTTGTATTTAATGATATTTTAATTGAACGCCTTATAAAACTATTAAATATGTGTCATTTGTATACTAATATGGCTTACACTTGATTTACCATAACAAACTTTAAAATAGAATTTTTTTGCAATAATTAATTAAAAAAATTGAAGAAAAGTGTATATCACTGATATATTCTTAACGGGAAAATATTTTTTTTGAGTAGTATAAAAGACTTATTTTTAATGATATTTTAATTGAACGCCTTATAAAACTATTAAAGATGTGTCATTTTGATACTAATATGGCTTCCACCTGATTTACCATAACAAACTTTAAAAAATGATATATATATATATATATTTTTTTTTTTTTGCAATAATTAATTAAAAAATTGAAGAAAAGTGTATATCACTGATATATTCTTAACGGGAAAATATTTTTTTGAGTAGTATAAGAGACTTATATTTAATGATATTTTAATTGAAACGTTATAAAACTATTAAAGATGTGTCATTTTGATACTAA
Source organism: Maratus speciosus (assembly GCA_963932465.1). Taxonomy (NCBI): domain Eukaryota; kingdom Metazoa; phylum Arthropoda; class Arachnida; order Araneae; family Salticidae; genus Maratus; species Maratus speciosus. Next base: position 255,428,079 of record OZ010786.1, read on the forward strand.
TGTAGCTTCCATCAGATTTACCATAACAAAGTTTAAAAAAGGATATTTTTTTTTTCAATAATTAATTTAAAAATTGAAAAAAAGTGTATATCACTGATATATTCTTAACGGGAATTTTTTTTTTTTTGAGTAATATAAGAGAGTTATATTTAATGATATTTTAATTGAACACGTTATAAAACTATTAAAGATGTGTCATTTGGATACTAATATGGCTTCCATCTGATTTACCATAACACACTTTAAAACAGGATTTTTTTGCAATAATTAATTAAAAAAAAATTTATGTTCTCTTATAAAAGAAAAGGATAGGTTTTTAAGTTCACATATTAATTTAAATATATATAGTAATTAACTAGTATGGCATTGATTTTTGATTCACAAACTAATACAGGATATTTTTATTAAAAATAGTTTTTTAAATACACACTTTTATAAGAATTAAATAGTTACCTTGAAAATCACGCGCAATTTCATGATTTTAATTCAGGATTTTTCCAAAATATTTATAATCAATTTGCTGCGGTCATCGAACCCGATTCTGGAAAATTCACTGCTTTTTTTTACACTTGGTAGAAAGCGAAACTAGCGATTTCTATTTAAAATTATTTATTGTTTATGCTCTGTACCTGTTAAGATACGGCAACAGGAAAAGGAAAAAAAAAGGAAAAAATCTCTACCAATAGAATATTCCGTTTTGTTTTAACTATATTTTTTTTGGCAACTTGATGTAATGTTTTTCTACTTGTTGAACTTTAACTAGTATGACTTTTACGTTAGAAATTAGCTGATGAGGGATTCAGAATGAATCCGAAACGTCCTTTTATGTTTTTAGTGTTTTTATCTTGTAATGTAATGTAATGTCTGTTATTTTGAAAAGTTTTTATAAATATGAATGAATTCAGACGTAGTCCTTTTGTTTATATCAAATAAAAAATATTTGGCTATTTATTACCTGTGGCGTGCTAACAGAAAAATGCCTTAAAGGCATTAATTTATAATTAAGTTCTAAAAATATTAAAAATGTATTGTCATCGTAAACACATCTTTGTACGTAATTTTTATGATTCTAGCATATCAAGAGGTGTGTTAAAAGTTGATTACAAAATTTCAGAATGATATTTATGCACTAAACACTTGGCTAGAAAATTATTTTTCCGTCACGATATAATAATAATAATAAAAATCCCCCAAACTTCGTTATTTTTCATATTTTCATAATTTAACTAACTAAAATACTTATTCATGTCTTTTTAAATGAAGCATGCTTCTCTGACTAAAATTATTCTTAATGCGTCTCAGCTCTATGAGGAATTTAAATTAAACACAAAACGCTATTCAACCATTTCCTTCACGTCCCTTAGAATATAAAATGTGGCCTTGGAGCTCTATTGGCGCCCATTTTCTGTTTCCGATTTATGGAAAAAAATGAATGTTTAGTAGGATTTACTTGTGTTAGCTTTCGTTACTTTTTTAGAAAAACGTACACTGTTAAAAATTTTTGGTTAAGTTGAACCAATTTTTGGTGGTGTTGTAATATAATTTCAACTATAATGGTGAAAATGTTTACCATGATTTGGTACTTTATACACTATATGGGCAAAGGTGACCGGCCACTTGCGATTTTAGACGTTTTGTTAAATATCTAGAAAAATACATGAGAAATTAACCTGAAACTCCAGGTGTGTAAACAGTATAGTATAGGCCATATATTTCTGCGAAGATTTTTTTTCCGAAACCCCATAGGGGGCCGTCAACAAATTGAAAAAGAACAAATATCTTTTGTATAACCTTCTTAAAACTAGTGTAGCAAAAGCGTTCAAACTGTAGATTATGATTAAGTGGCTTATTGTAGTAGTTTGTGTTCATTCTTTTGAGGATAGCATGCATACTCGAAGATAAATTCAGGTTTTAATAAAAACAATCTCAAATTTTGCCAAGTTTTTTTCTTATAATTTGAAGAGTTCTTAATATAAAAAAGCTTTTTAATATAAAATGAAGCAAAAGGATGAGGGGCTGTATCCAAATATCCATTGGTTAAAGCCAGTATAGCATATATAATATTGCACGCTTTACTGTATTTGGACACAACCCCTCATCTTTTTGCTTCCTTTTGGGAAAACGGATTTCGAGCTTATTCTATCAACGATAATTTTCAGACTTTTCAAGCTATGTTTTTGAGACTTTCATAAAAGTTGCTCTATACATTTAGCTAACACATTATGCAAATCATATTTTGATTTCATTTGGGCACGGCAGTGAATCATTATTTAGTAAACCTGCTCATTTTTCATTTCTACAAATTATGATAAAAAAACTTGGCAAAATTTGGGACTCTTTTTATAAAATTTTTAATTTCTCTACGAGTATACATGCTATCCTTATAAGAATGAACTCAGTTTATTACAATAAGGCACTTAATCATAATTTACAGTTTGGACGCTTTTGCTACATTAGTTTTTACAGGGTTATCCAAAAGATATTCGTTTTTTTTAATTTGTTGGTGGTCCCCTAGGGGGTTTCGGGAAAAAATCCTCACGGAAATGTATAACCTGTACTATTCTGTTTACACACCTGGAGTTTCAGGATAATTCCTCATGTAGTTTTCTAGATATTTAACAAAACATCTAAAATCGCAAGTGGCTGGTCAGTGGTCACCTTTGGCCATATAGTGTATGAACCATTAAATGGTACAATAATGAAGTATAATTTTGCTCTAGGTGAGTTATTATCTTATGTAGATTGAACTAACTGGTAAAATGTTAAAGGAGAAACTCATGATGTGAGTATGGTATTCCTTCAAAAAGAAGGGGTAATCAGACCGGAATCTCTGATTAAAGAGGAATTCAACACATTATACAAGCTTGCCTTATCAGGTATTCGAACTTGATACCTCTTGAATTGTACCCACTGTTCTAACAATTAGCCACGCATGCGGATACTATCGATCACTAAAATAGCCATATTGAGAGTGTATACAATTATTTGTTTTCATTGGCTGTCGAATAGCTCCATTTTTCAGTGAAAGTTGAGATCTTTTTCAAGGTGGAGTCATGAAGAAGGTTTTTTGAAAGTTAAGAAGATGGCTGTTGGTTGTCGGTGTTTTTTACGGCCGAATATCTGCGCGAGAGATATAGGATGAGGTGTAATTGACAACCATGCGGGTCGTTCAAAGGGAACCTAAGCCGTATTTACGACAAAGTTCATAGAAAACTCGGAACGTTTACGTTGACGAGCGCGACATGAGTTCGAATTTAACATCTTCTGTCTACTAGTTTTGGCAACAGAACCTCTCAGCCGCTGGTAAAGCCGCCTCATTCAAGTTTTTAACCTTGAACTAAAGTTTTTAACAGTGTGTGGATCTTTTGATAAACAACTACTTTAATACCAAAATAATATTGGTTATATTGTGATCCAATATTGAGCCAATACTGTACTCATCGGAAAAAATTCGGAACGTTTACGTTGACGAGCGCGACATGAGTTCGAATCTAACATCTTCTGTCTACCAGTTTTGGCAACAGAACCTCTCAGCCGCTGGTAAAGCCGCCTCATTCAGGTTTTTAACCTTGAACTAAAGTTTTTAACAGTGTGTGGATCTTTTGATAAACAGCTACTTTAATAGCAAAATAATATTGGTTATATTGTGATCCAATATTGAGTCAATACTGTACTCATCGGAAAAAATTCGGAACGTTTACGTTGACGAGCGCGACATGAGTTCGAATCTAACATCTTCTGTCTACCAGTTTTGGCAACAGAACCTCTCAGCCGCTGGTAAAGCCGCCTCATTCAAGTTTTTAACCTTGAACTAAAGTTTTTAACAGTGTGTGGATCTTTTGATAAACAACTACTTTAATAGCAAAATAATATTGGTTATATTGTGATCCAATATTGAGCCAATACTGTACTCATCGGAAAAAATTCGGAACGTTTACGTTGACGAGCGCGACATGAGTTCGAATCTAACATCTTCTGTCTACCAGTTTTGGCAACAGAACCTCTCAGCCGCTGGTAAAGGTTCTTTATTATCATTCAAGTTTTTAACTTTGAACTACAGTTTTTAACAGTGTGTGGATCTTTTTATAAACAACTACTTTAATAGCAAAATAATATTGGTTATATTGTGATCCAATATACTACTACTTTATAACAACTAACTTATATATAACAACTACTTTATAACAACAATATACTACTACTATATAACAACTACTTTAAAAGCAAAATAATATTGGTTATATTGTGATCCAATATTGAGCCAATACTGTACTCATCGGAAAAAATTCGGAACGTTTACGTTGACGAGCGCGACATGAGTTCGAATCTAACATCTTCTGTCTACCAGTTTTGGCAACAGAACCTTTCAGCCGCTGGTAAAATTTCTTTATTATCATTCAAGTTTTTAACTTTGAACTACAGTTTTTAACAGTGTGTGGATCTTTTGATAAACAACTACTTTAATAGCAAAATAATATTGGTTATATTGTGATCCAGTATTGAGCCAATACTGTACTCATCGGAAAAAATTCCAATGTAATACCTTTAATAGTTATATATTGGTTTTCTATTGAAAAGATTTGTAATGGAATGCTACTGTTACAGAAATATCAGTTTTACAGGGTGTCTTAAATTAGACTGAATATTTTAAAATTCAATCAAGGAAATAGTGACAACTGTCGAAGTTTTTCTTGCCAGTGATTGTTGTGTGAAGTCAAGAATTTTTTTACTACATTTCCTTGTTTTAATTTCAAATATCATTGATAGATCGCGCTGCACTGTTTCAAACTGTAATGAGGTTCAAAATCATCTTTCAATTTCTAAAGCAAACGATTTTTTTTTTTTTTTTTTTTGGTTTTGCAACAGAATGAAGGGTAAAAAGTGAGTAAATTTTGTTCCATTTTAAAACGTTAATTTGAGCACAACACCATCTATCGGTGATATATAGAAGTAAAACGAGGAAGCGTATATGCATTCCTGAACATACAATAATATTCTTCAAAAGTAACTTCAATATCTGTAACTATTGATTTGTTATTGAAATTTAAAAACAGTCAGTCCAATTTGTAGTAATTTTGTAGCGCTGTGTACATTAGGAATATTCTAGATGAAATGGGGAACTATTTCTTGAAAATATTGCTTTAATATTAGCAAAATCTAAAAACTTTAGTGTTATTGCAATATTACATAACAAAACTGACAGTATTGGCCAAGATATAACCAATCCAATAAAATATTAGCTCAAGATCATTTTGCTTTTTATTTGGGATGTTCTTTTGATCTTGTTCTCGTTTTGTAATTTTAACAAAGGATTGTAAGTTAAAATTCGATTAGCAGTAAAAATTGTAATCCAAAGGTACGATCGTGATAGTGAAAGAGTCATGTATGTTCATATAAATTCGAGTTTTCTGCAGTTAACTTGTTTTAAGATATGCATAATTACTTAAATCACTCATAAATGCTCATTTTAATAAGCATATGCCTTAATTTCTTTTCTAAATATGCTATCCGATGGTGTTACCATATGCAGATGAAATATAATTTGAAGTAATTGCACAAGTTTGTCCAAAATATTTAGGCATTAATATTGTCTTTTAGAAAGTGGTCTTATAAGCTGGTAGTGCTAGTAACAAAGTAACAATAAAAGCATTTTTCTTAATAATGAGCAAAATGTTAATCAATAATCCTTAATAATAATATTTACTATTTCTATAATAGTAAAAACCTTGGGAAAAAAAAGAGCTCTCATTCTACAACATTTAATTTCCTTGAATAAATGATGTATTTCTAGGGAACTTTTGCCTTGGAAAATATATTCAGAAATAAGAATAAATTAAGTTAATTTTCTTCTAATTCAAACTAATTACATAAAAATCATTATCAAAACTACAAAAACATCGAAGTACATAAAAAGTTTTAGACTGCAAAATGATAAACAAGAATATGAAAAAAACAAAACGTGGAATTTTTAAATAAGTTTTGCTTTCACACCGATAATTTACGTATTTGTATTCACGTAACATCCTGCGATAAAACATAAATTTCGCAGATTTTTGCACGCAAAGTCTAAGTTTATTATGAATGCATGGAAAGTTTGAAAAAATTAACAATTATTGCATCAACAACAAAGGGAGTTTCCAAGTTTTTACTGATAAAAACTTGTTTTATCCATGTTCTGGAAAAAAATAATTTTTATTAGGGAAATTTAGCTATCACCGATACTTAGTCGCAGAAAGTTTGCTTGTGTAAAAATATAAATGTTAAGAGAAAGTTCTAGTTCTTTCGTGTCCAAATTTTCGACTTTTTTCTTTTGCATTTTTTGCATCCTTCAAGTCTAAATATTGTACGTGTAATATTATTGCACTAAAGCGGTTTTGTCATACTTCAATTTTTATTCCAAGGAACTGTCACTTTCTATTTGGCGTCATTTGTTTGACCTATTTATTACGTCAATAATGAGCATAAATTAATTTTTATCATCTGAATAATTTGTGAAAATTTGAAAAGTATATGTTAACATAAAAAAACCCACCAATAATTGCATTAATTATTTATGACATGTATAATATTTAAATATGTCTGTCTAACGCTCAAAAAATCTTACTCAAAAAATATATTTCTTTATTTAATATGTTAACTTTTCTCTTTTTAATATAATATAAAGATACTATTTACAATTTATATGGTCATATAGAAAGATATAATATTTTTAAATCGTTAAAAATATGAAAAGAACTATCATTTTCTCTTTGGAATCCTTTACTTGACCTGTTTATTGTGGGGGCTGGTCACTCAGCTTCGGAATTCTCCTCCGTAATGTTAAGTTTATGGACTTTTGATGCATTCGTATACATCTTCCCTAGAAATTCATATTTTTAACATATTTTTTCTGTGTACTCTTCTTAAAGAATGTCTTTTTTTTTCTTAGTTTTCAAAATATTTCTAAAATCTATGTTGAATTTAATATTTTATGTGTTAAAAGCGGGCGAACTGTGAGTAAGATTTTAAGACTTCATATAAAATTAAGCCTATACTTTAAAAATATTTTGAGAACTAAGAAAAAAAAAAGAGACATCTTTTAGGAAGTGTACATAAAAATACAAGTTAAAAATATTAATTTCCCTAGGAGATATTTTAAATATACGAATGCATCAAATGCCTATAGACTTTACATTAGTGAGAGAAAATTGGAAGCTGAGTGACTAGCCCCCTTCAGTCATAAGCTGGTAAGAACAGATTTTTTATTAGCTCAAAAAATTAATGTAGATTTCAAAAGTACACTAGAATCTCGTCACAGCGAATTTTACTTTAACGAATTTTTCAGTTTAACAAATAATTGGATTGTTAAAAAAATCCTACTATCCTATTTCATTATAAAAATATTCAGTTTAATGAATTTTTCAGTATATTGAGTTTCATCAGTTCTCCCCAGAGATTCATTGTAATGAGATTTTGCTGTATATGTTAAATTTTTAAATAGAAAAATGGGATGTAATTACCTATTAAAAAAATTATAATATTTAAGTATAATATTACGTTTTGTCTAATTCTACAGCAGTCATGAAAATTGTTAATATATTATTCAAAAATATTTTTCATCAATCAAATAACGGTAAACTTAATCTTATTTAATATGTTTACCTTTCATTTTATCATATAATATAAAAATACTACTTATAATTAACATGACAGATATAATTTTTAAAAATCGTCACAAATCTGAAACGAACTGTCATTTTCTGAGCTACCTTTTTCAATACCTACTATTAGCTCACACTCTCCCTATATTTATTTATTTATTTATATATTTATCTTGTTCAATTTTTCAATCGTTAATAAAATACTCATTATTCATCCTATCAAGTTGAAATAAATTTTTTTAAACTTGTACTGAATGACAATTGATGTTAATACAGTTTTTTCAAATATTAATTAATTAATTTTAGTTTTGCATGGGAAACAAAATGGCGTCCATTGATTATTGAAGATCAATGAAAGTATTTTCAATAAGGGGTTACCATAAGGGGACCCTGTTCTGTTGCCAAATACCGCCAAGTTTATCGCCAACTTGGCGATATATCGCCAAATTTGGCGGCCAAAGTGAGTCGCCAAAAGTGACGCCAACTTGGCGATATCTCTAATATTTCGCCAAATTCCCATAGACTTCCATTGTAAACCTACTTGCTTATAGAAAATCAACAAATTGAGATATTTTAATGCAACAAAAACTATTATTAGCTTAAGGGATTATATTAAATTTTTCTTTGATGACCTAAGTAGGAATTGACTTTAAAAACAAAATTTTTATATTACTTGTTATTAAGTCATTCGAGAGAATAAATTAATTTTTATCATCCGAATAATTTGTGCAGATTTGAAAAGTATATGTTACATAAAAAACTACCAATAATTGCATTAATTACTTATAAAAAAAAATGTATAATAGTTAAATATGTCTCGTTTAACGTTAAAAAAAAATCTTACTCAAAAAATATGTTTCATCAATGAAATGACAGGGAACATTTGAATCTTATTTAAAATGTTAACTTTTCTCCTTAAAATATAATATGAAGATACTATTTAATATTTATACTCTGTAAAAAAAAATCTGTAAAGTTACTAAAGTTTTTCTAGGAAACTGGGATTCCTAGAGCTTTTTATGTAACGGCAACTGTGCTGTTACAGGAATTTTTGTTGTTGCCGTTACATAAAAAGTTCTAAGAATCTCAGTTTCCTAGAAAAACTTTAGTAACTTTACATATTTTTTTTTTACAGTGTATGTCAGATATAAAGACATAATATTTTTAAATCGTCAAAAATATGAAAAGGCCTACTATCATTTTCTGTTTGGAATAATTTATTTGACCTGTTTATTAAGTCACAAGCTGGTAAAAACAGTTTTTTATTATCTGAAATAAACAATGTAGATTTGAAAAGTATACGTTACATTTTTAATTGAAAAATGGGATGTAATTACCAATTAAAAATGTATAAAATTAAGTATGTTTTGCCTAATTCTACAGCAGTCATGAAAATTGTTAAGATTTTATTCAATAATATTTTTTATCAATCAAATAACGGTGACATTAATCTTATTTGATATGTTTACATTCCTCTTTATGATATAATATAGCGATACTACTTATATACCACATGACAGATATAATTTTAAAAAATCATCACAAATCTGAAAGGAACTGTCATTTTCTGTGCTGTGGTCATTTATTTGACATTTTTATTAAGTTATTAGAGAATATAAATAATTTTTCTTATCCGAAAAATTTGAGCATACTTGAAAAGTATATGTGCGTAAAAAACACTAATAATTGCATTAATTATTTGTAACAAATGCATAATATTTAAATATGTTCCATCTAACGCTGCAACATTCATGAATATCGTATTCAAAAGATATGTTTCGTTGATCAAATAAGAGGGAACATCTAAATTTTATTTAATATGTTAACTTTTCTCTTTTTAATATAATATAACGATACTATTTACAATGTATAGACACTATTTAAGTGAATAATATTTAAGTATTTTTCTGTAATTCTACATCAGTCATGAAAATTGTTAATATTTTATTCAAAAATATTTTTCACAAATCAAATGACCGTGAACTTAATATTATTTAATATATTTACCTTTCACTTTATGATATAATATAAAGATACTACTTATACACTGTAAAAAAACCACTGTAAATTTGCCAGAACAAACTCGATCACAGTGAATGTGCAGTATCTTTCTATGGTTTCCTGATTATATTAACATGGAAAATACAGTACTTGCGTAAAATTAACAACACAATGTGCTGGCAATTTGGGCGCATTTTTTTTACAGCACAAACTGCTGGCGTCCAAATTGCCAGCACATTGTGCTGTTAATTTTACGCAACTACTGTATTTTCCATGTTAATATAATCAGGAAACCATAGAAAGATACAACACATTCACTGTGACCGAGTTTGTGCGCGAGATGAACGGTACTTTGTACTGTAAAAATGTCGTTTTTTTTTACAGTGTATACTACATGACAGATATCATTTAAAATAATCATCACAAATCTGAAATGAAGTGTCATTTTTTGTGCTTTGGTCATTTATTTGGTCTTTCTATTAAGTCATTAGAGAATAGAAACAATTTTTATCATCCGAATAACTTGCGCAGATTTGAAAAGTATATGTTGAAAAAAAAAAAAAAACACACCAATAATTGCATTAATTATTCATAACAAATGTATAATATTTAAATATGTTCCGTCTAACGCTACAACATTCATGAACATTGTTAATATCTTACTCAAAAGATATGTTTCATCAATTAAATAACTGGGAACATCTGAATTTTATTTAATATGTTAACTTTTCTCTTTTTGATATAATATAAAGATACTATTTACAACATATAGATACTACTTCAGTGTATAACATTTAAGTATTTTTCTTTAATTATACAGCAGTCATGAAAATTGTTGATACCTCATTCAAAAATATTTTTCATCAATCAAATGACGACGAACTTAATCTAATTTATTATGTTTACCTTTCACTTTATGATATAATATAAAGATACTACTTATATATCACATGATAGATATTTAATTTTTAAAAATAGTTACAAATCTGACAGGAAGTGTCACTTTTTGTGCTGGGGTCATTTATTTGATCTTTTCTATTAAGTCATTAGAGAGTAAAGAAAGGAAGGGCCTAGTAACATATTCTGTGGACGAATTTCTATCGCGAAAACGTGAGTAGAATCAAGGTTTTGTTTTGCTTTCGTAACTCGGATCCCGGCCAAGATAATTCGCTTTGGCACAAAATCTTAATCACATTAGGTAACGAATAAATCTTGCAAATAAAGCAAGGGCTATCGAAACCTCAAATTGTTCGGAAGTAAACGAGATCTCTGTGCGAGAATATGCATTATATTATCTTTTTTCTTCATCTTTTTTTATTTTTTTTTTTTCATATGAAGATAAAACCTTTTACATGCGCTTCTTCCAGAATGAATGAATCATCAATAATTTTGCTTTATTTTATGCTTGGAATTGATTTTATATTATACCTTAGTAAAAATAACTGTTTGATTTTTAATCAGATATTTTGTCATTTTGTTATGTGAAGCCCTAGTAGAGGTCTGCGCGGTACCCCGAGCTAGAAAATTCTATAAGCCTAAAACCGACAAAAAATTTTTTCGTCAACACATTTCGATCCGAATACATAAAAACGATTAACTATTTTCTTATTAAAATATTTTAAGAAATAGTAAGGAATTACAAGCTACAGAAATTAATCAAATACGTAGAAAAATAACTGATGTAAAAAATATTATAGTCAAGATAAACCATCATCGTTTTAGTAGTATATTTATTAAAATTTATCAAAAAATATGTGCAGTTTAGTACTTATATTACTAGAATTGTGTCTGATATAATATATATAGTTTGATATAAATATAAATATTTTATTTACAGTTTATATATTTTGGGTAATCAATGCTGGGCTGGATTAATATTCAGGAATGACATCCATTGTCTGTACCTTTCTAAAATATTTGTTTTACAATTTTGCGTTCTAATGTTAGGCGACATATCAGAAAAGGCTAGTATATATTTTTCAAATAAAACTTTTAACAATTTAGAATATTGTTATTTATTCCTTATTACTGAGTAAATTGTATTAACAAATCAGTCGCAAAGACTAGGGTTTATAAGACTATGAAAAGGGTCCCTTTCATTCCTAAACATATGTGCTTCTTTTAAATAAAAAAAAAATCGTTTATTATATCTATTCAGTATTATACTCTGTTACGCTGGAAAAAACAGACAAATATTTCTAAATCGACGGGAATATACAACAATCTCTTCCAGTCTCTTCCAAATACTAGAATATATTTTTCAAATGAAACTTTTAACAATTTAAAATGTTGTTATTTATTCCTTATTACTAAATAAATTTTATTAACAAATCAGTCGCAAGACTAAGGTCTAAGAAACTATGAAAAGGGTTCCTTTCAATCATGAACATAAAAGCTTTTTTTATTTTTTTTTTTCAAATTGTTAATTTATCCATTCAGTATTATACGCTGTTACTCTGTAAAAAAAGACAAATATTTCTAAATCGACGAAAATATACAACAATTTCTTCCAGTCTCTTATAAATGCTAGAATATATTTTTCAAAAGAAACTTTTCACAGCTTAGAATATTGTTATTTATTCCTTATTACTAAGTAAATTTTATTATCAAATCAGTTGCAAAGGCTAGGGTCTATGAGACTATAGAAATGTCCTTTCAATCCTGAACATAAAAGCTTTTTCTAAAAATTTTTCAAACTGTTTATTATACGTATCTATTCAGTATTATTCACTGTTACACTGTTAAAATATATATATATGTATATATGTTCCATTTCATGGCATTTAATATTATTCTGTTTTCATCTTGAATCTATTTCTTTTGGTCATGTAGTCCTTTGAGTACAGGGGATAAAAATTTCAGCTTTTAGCTTTTTTTTCTCACAGAAAACGACTATTTTGCTTATATAATTGAATTTTGTACTCTTGATAACGTAATTCAATATATAAGCTTTTCAATTACTTTATCGGTATCCATATTTTTCTTTTTTCTTCCATATTAATACTTGTAATATAGTACAAGGGACTATATTTTATACATAACAGCTGGTATATACTATGTTTTTGGTATCCGTGTTAAGTATGTTTGGGGACACTGTATTATTGTCATTTCATTCATAATATCACAAATTTTGTTGGTGGTCGGTAATGTTTATTTAATGGTTATATATATATAACCATTATATATATATATTTCTTTATTGAACACATACATCTGACTTGTGTGCTTGACAACAACTGTCTGCTTATAAGTCATCGTCAATAAACAAGGACGAGATAGCCACATTCACAAAGAGTGTGCAACGGAGCCAGCGGGACTCGAACCCGCAGCCAACCTACGCTCTCAAGCGATTAGCGATATGGTGCCTTAAGCACTCAGCCACGGTAGGCCCTGTTAAAAAAATACAAATATTTCTAAATCGATGAAAATAAACAACAATAACTTCCAAGTTACCTACTATTTTCAGCTGCGTGTTAAATTTATGCATTCAAGAGTAACAAAATAAGGTACTACTTAGTTATCCCGTCGACCAATTTCGCGAAATTATATAAATCGCCAAACCACTCGCCAAATTATACAAATTGACGTAATTTTTATTTTAAATAACGAAAGAACAAATAGATTATTATAATATTAATAAAAATACAAATAAAACGCCGAAATAAAAATCACTTGATGACGTAAACATGTGTAACTTTCTTAAAAGCAAGTGAATGTGACATTTACGATCAACCATTATTGACATTTAGTCTTATAATTTGGCGATAGATTTTTGGTCGACGGGATAAACAAGTAGTACTCTTTAGCAATATGTACTAATTTTAGTGCTAAAGTTAATGCCGTTAATGTATCATTTTTGTCTGTAAACATGATTGTTGAACATGAAAATGTTTACTTGAGAAAGGATAGCATATGAAAAACCTATATTCCAGGCTGAGAAAACTGATTAATACACCATAAAAACTACTCGTAGAAGTTTCCGAAAATCTGTGGCAACAAAAAGGAAATTTATTTTTATAAGTGCTTCTTTAAATCTCGAAAACATATTAGTTTCTGAGGCTCCTACAGATAAAGAACGCTTTTCGGAATCTTTGGTAACTCGAAAGAGGTTATTAGATACAATAGTTTGTGGCAGGGCCGAAACTAGGGGGGAGGGGAGGGGCAGAGATGTCATGTGCCCTGGGCGCCAGAACGAAGGGGCGCCAAATGAAGATATTTTGTTTGATGATTTTTCTCACATCTATGTTTAGCACGGTATTGTTAAAATCATCCTGTCTCGCGTATGACAAAGCCTAGAAAAATCTAAAGATGATATGGCATAAAGATCCTGTATAAACTATATAGCGGAATTTTTTTTCGATTCCGTTTTCAAGATTTTAATCAATCAATATTTGACAAAGCCAAGGGCGGATCTAGCTCACCATTTAGAGGGGGGGGGGGGTGGTCATGGATTTTCTTTGTTTAAGTGGGAGGGGATCTCATCTCGTTATGAGAATTTTTTACATTGAAAGCTATTCCCAAATACAAACTAACTACGTTTCTGATACTTTCACGAAGTCATTTTCATTCGTAAGTACAAAAAAATTGCATTAATATCCGTAAAAATACAAGATTTACCGATTTCGTTCAGATTCCAAGAAATTAAGAGTTTCCCGTTTTTCTTAAAAAGGCAAAAATTCATTCAGAAAATGTTGTCAAAGTTAGCATTTTTATCCAAGATTTACGAGTTGACAGCCACAGAAATGTCGTCGCAAGGGAACAATTGGTTGTCACATCCGGAAATTCAGTTTAAAAAGTCTAACAATAGTCAACGATTAAATAGGGCAAAAATTTGTATTAAATTTTAGAGGTAACTAAAACGTACAAATTGGCAGCTATGTGATTCTATTAGTCTCATGAAAATTGCAGGTGTAGCAGGTCTTCTTTCTGCTCAATGTATGAAATAGTCTCTTTTTCAATCGAACTTATACCTTTGGAATGGATCATTTTCTTCTGATGGACTGATGGCTTCCATTATTATGAAACAGCCATTATAAATGAAGAGTTAGGTCAAGATGAAACAGAAGCCGCAAAAAGTTAGAGCTCTGATTTTCTGGTCAGAATCTCTCTATTCTAAAAAAAAGTAACTACCGCTGTCACCGCCGCCACCGCCGCCGGTTTTGAATTTTTTGTGACCGGAGATCTTTCTTCGTTAATATTAAGAAAAATAATGCATACAAAAATATGAAAATCGGTAGTATTATACAGAAATGTTTGATAAACACGCTGATGCAGACAGTTTTCAGATCGAACAATTATTTTAAGAGATATTTAATGCTAAAGTTGGACAAAATCGTTCCACTAAAAAAGTTTTATAGGAGCAAAAACTGTTCATAGGAATTTAATCATTTTTAGATCATTTTATGCATTAGAATTTGCCGGAGTGCAGATTGCATTAATTTTTTTATTTTGACTAATTTTTTGAGGTTTTATTTCTGTTTTAAATTCAGATTTTCAGC
Source organism: Maratus speciosus (assembly GCA_963932465.1). Taxonomy (NCBI): domain Eukaryota; kingdom Metazoa; phylum Arthropoda; class Arachnida; order Araneae; family Salticidae; genus Maratus; species Maratus speciosus. The sequence continues at coordinate 255,443,218 of OZ010786.1, forward strand.
ATTTCTAGAGATATTTTTAACAGATTTTAGAAAGTGATATTAATTTAAACTGTTGCCAACAACAGCGGAAACAATAATGTTTGCTTCAAATTAAAAATATTTATACGTGTAAATAAATTAAATTTATTTACACGTGACTATTATAAACAGAAAAAACATTTGGAATTAGAATTAAATAATTATGTACAAAAAGCAGGAACTTATTAAAAATTACGTCATAAAAACTGTAATTACACGTGAATTTTAAGAGAGAAAGGAATTTGTAAAACAATAAATTTATTAACATGCGTTAGAAGTCTTAAATAGGAGAAATTACGTCATGTTTACGTCACATTACAGTTATTACATAAAATGAACACAAAATAATATTGCAAATCGGTTTAAATTTAGAAATTGCGCTAGACATTTATTTGATATTTTAAGAGGATACTTTTCAACTATTTTTGTTAGGAAAGCGCAAATAATATTTCATTTCTAACACAAGAATTTTCACGTGAATATTAAAAAGAGAAAGAATAGTTTGGTCAAAATTACGTCTGATTAAAAACGATTAATTTAAAATGTCTTATTTAAAAGAACTTTCTTTCCGCTTTGTTAAAAAATACCGGGAGACAAAGACTCTGTTTACTTAATTCCTTTTATATTAGCTTATTTTGAAATGTTGTTACACGTGTCTACGTCATCAAGTTATTTTTATTTCGACGTTTTATTTGTATTTTTATTAATGTTGTACTAATTTATTGGTTTTTTCGTTATTTAAAATAAAAATTATGTCAATGTGTATAATTTGGCGAGTGGTTTGGCGATTTATATAATTTGGCGAAATGGGTCGACGGGATAATCAAGTAGTACCGCAACGGATTTGGCGTTAAAATTCCCCAATCAAAGAGAAATGAATAGAAATCCGTTTATAGAGAGATCGCCACTGTTTTTTAAATTATAATTCAATCTTTCGCAATCTTTTTAAAGCCGATCAAATTAGCGTGCATTTAGAGTCTACGGTGTCTGGACGGGGGTTGGCGAGCGTAGCTCGTAGGGGGCCGAGCCCCCTAGTGGGAAAAAAAAATTATGGCCATTTCCCCCCCCCCCATTCTGACCAAAAAATCAGAGTTCTAACTTTTTACCGCTGCTCTTTCATCTTCACCTAACTCTTCATTTATAATGGCTGTTTCATAATAATGGAGGCCATTAGTCCATCAGAAGAAAAAAACGCGGTTAAAATTATCTTTGTAAATAGTATACTTTGCGGAAAGGGGGGCGCCAAAATCATGTTTACCCCGGGTGCAAAAAAGGCTAGTTTCGGCCCTGGTTTGTGGTTGCATCATATTTTCGTAGATTAAGAAAAATTGTCTTTTTTTACAGTGTATAATATTTCTTATATAGCAAACACAAACTTCTATCTTTATTGTGGTAGAAGATGTAAATATTAAGTTTATTCATATAATTCATGTAATTTACAGGGACGAGGGTATTTTCACATCAAAGGACTACGGTAAATCAGCATATAAATGAGACCCTGCAACACTGATGTAAATTTTAAAGTAATCATAGGAGAACTAATAATACGCAATTAAAATTATTTAAAAAACTCTTATTTGAATACAATTATAAATATTGGAAACAACTGTTAACCCTTTATGTACTGAATTAGGAATTCATGAAAATTTCCTCTTCTAAAGCCTTTTCGTGAAATTTTAAAACTACGATAGAAGATTTGCATAATCATTTAATAAATTTTAGAAGGACTGAAGGATTTAGAAGAATTAATTAAATTTGAATTTATCGGGATTTTGTGCAAAATTTATAACTCCACTCAAATCTTTTATTTTAAATATTTTATTTAGAATTTTGTAGAATTAAGAAATATACAAATATAATGTTCTTACAACAGAAATATACAAATATTTCCGAATTGAAACCCCCCCCCCCCCCCCCCCACACACACACAAAGCCAAGAAAGCTGAAAAGATGCAAAGGCAAAAGAAATCATTCATTTAAAAATATTTTTGTTTTGTGTAACCAATAATGCTTTTGGAACAAGATAAAGTAATGCATCTATAACTCATTCTAAACTGTATTACTACTAATCGATGTATTAAATGAATTTTATAACAAGTTATTTTAATGGTACTTACAAGTACTGTTAGTAGATAAAGGGTTAAATAGGCATACAGTTAACAGCTGTTAAATAGGTATTTTCATGGTGGTGAAATTTGGAAATTTTATATATTTTTGTTATTTTTTTCACATTTTATCTATTTGACTACGCGGAGCGACCGAAAGCACCGTTTTGATTTGAATATGAAGCATTCTCACAAAATTTTAACTTTCAGGAATAAAAATCTGGTGAAATTAAACTCAACAAAACAACATTTTAAACTTATAGATAGACGAATGCCTTAATGACTTAAAATAAAGAAAAAATGGTCAGCAGCGACGATTTTTTCATTTAACTGAGGTTTAAGTTAAATTTGCGAGTTTCTTATCGTTTTATCTCCCTAACTTACTTTCTTCTAAATTTTTTCTTATAATGAATTTGCATAGTACTCGTAGAACATTCAAATAAGGAATAATAACAATATAATATTTTTAGTACAAAATTTTGGTATAATACTGTCTTAAAGGGATGTTAAGGAAAGGTCTGTGAGGAAAAAAAGGGGATGATAAGGAAAAAAAAAAAAAGGATGGTAAGGATGGGACGGTAATTAAAATTACCACCTATTTTTAGGCAAATCATGTTAAGACTAAGTGATAGTCGCAACGTTTTTTGATTTTTAGCAACAGTTATTTACATTGGATTAAATTACAAAAAAAAAAAAAAAAAAAAATCAATGGCTGCATTTGAGGTGATTTTCTGCACAATTTTAGCAAGAGGGACGGTAAGGAATCTAAAATCCAGGGACAGAGTTAAAAAATAATAACAACCCTAAAAATGTGTGTAGGTTAATTTTTTGCTACATATTTATATAAAACAATAGCCCCATTTCCGGAAAAAAATTTACATCGAATTACTTTTATTGAAACAATTTCATACAGACAGCTCCGAATTTAAAAATCAGCATCAGGGACACGGGACGGCATGGGAATTTCGTGGTATATTTGGACCCCCAACATCGTCCTAAACTTATTATCTCGTTATATAGCCATGCAATGGGATGTTTTGCAGAATTAAGAAATAAAAAACCCACACAAGAATATGTACTAAAATAAAAATTATTATTCAGGGACTTAAAAGTCAAAATTATGTGAGAATGTCTCATATATGTTTATGGGTATATGTTTTAGTTATGGGTATATGTTAGGGGCAGAAGGATTTATAATCCATTAAAATAAAGTTAGTATCTTAATTCGTTCATACTAGAAATAACTGTTTTTTTATATTTCACATTTTATCTTCTTGTTTGACACTGAACGATAGTTGGTAACATCTTGATTTTGATATACGTTTATGTTAGCAGTATAAGAATTTATAAACGTTAAAATAAAGTTGGTACCTCATTTTTCTGTTACTTGAAGAACATTTTTTTTTCGTTTACAATATCAACAAAGTTTATTATGTTATATTTTTATGTATTTTTATATATTTATACAAAATTATGTTTCTACAATAACAATAAATGAAGTTTATTTCTTTAATGTCGATATGTAAAATATTTTACTGTAGTATCAATTTATATTAATATAAGTTGACATTACAGTAAAATACTTATAATTGTATTAAACTAAGCGTTTTCCAAATAATTTTAATTGCGTGTTGTTAGTTTTTCTATGATATACTTTAAAATTTTCATGAATGTCAGAGTTTCATTAAATGCTTATCTACTAGTCCATTCATGTAAAAATGCCATCGTCCCTGTAAATTACTAGAATTAAATGAATAAACGTAATATTTACGCCTACAATAATAAACATAAAAGCTTGTGTGTGTGTGTGTGTGTGTCTTCTGAAGAGACCGGTGCATGCAGAGGTACAGGATTTAGCATGAAGATACTTCTATGTAGTTATGCATGTCGAAACTTGATTTTTCATTTCTTGATTAGATTTTTTTAAATTTAATTTTTATGCGATTTTAAGCGCTTTTTCACGTTTTCCAGCAATTCTTCCACATTAGTAAAATGAATCCGGTTTCAATCTTTTAGCCCTACATAATAAATTTTGTCCTCTTTTTAATAAAGTTTATTCCGAATTCGTCCAGAGATTTTTTTATTTTGTTTTTCGATTTTTAGTGTTTTTTCTCGTTTTGCGCCATTTTTTTGACATTCATAAAAGAATTCCAATTACAATGTTTTGACCCACTGTAAGAAATTTTGTCCTCTCCGATTTTTGAATTTTTTAGTGATTTTGTATGCGATTTTTAGCGGGTTTTTTAGAGTGGCAATTTTTTCACATTAGTAAAAGGAATTCAGTTATAATCTTTTAGCCCAATATAGTACATTTTCTCCTCTTTTAAATAAAGTTTATTCGGAATTCGTACAGTGATTATAGAATTTTTTAATGCGATTTTTAGAGCTTTTTTGCGTCTTGCTGCGATTTTTCAACATTCCTAAAAGGAATCTTGTTTTATTGCTTTAGCCCATTATAGTAAATTTTTTTCCTCTGGAATTTTTGTAATTTAAGCGATTTTTTGTGCGACTTTTAGATTTTTTTTTTTTTTTTTTTTTTTTTTTTTTTTTTTTTTTTTGCGATTTGCTATGATTTTTACACATTAGTAAAAAGAACCCAGTTTCAATCTTCCAGCTCACTATATTAAATTTTGTTCTATTTTCAATAAAGTTTATTCAGAATCCGTGCAATGACTTTAAAATTTTTCTCGTTTTTTCATTGCTATTTTTAAACTTTTTTCGCGTTTCCTGCGATTTTTTGACGGGCCCATGGCAACGGCTTGTGCTGCAGCCAGCATGAAATAAACTCAAGCATTTTTTTTTCAGCATGAAATAAACTCAAACATTTTTCTGACGTAATGATTACGTAATGATTAAAATTCTGTATTTATTTCTCCCGTCTATTATGTAACTGAGCCAGTTCTAATGCTATAAAGAGATTAACAAAAGTCGTATTTGTTTATTGCTTATTGTGAAATCAGCCTGACGTGATTCAGTTCCGTACTGTATGTTGGCTTTTCGAAAACATTAAGTGGGAATTTGAGTGACACGGCTTCCATAGAATATCACACTTGTGAGATTTCCTTGTATAGTCACAACGAAACATGATAAAAAGAACCTTACTAAATAGAAGGGATTAAGATAGAAGAAGCCTTTCATACACGTCGATCGATAGACTACAGAGACATATATATTAAGACGACCTATATTTGGTACAAACAAATAAAAGTGCTATATAAATATTTATATTTTAAATTTAATATATTGCATATTAAATAATTTACAATCTGCAAGTGATCTCACTTTTATGCCAATACATATTCTATTGGTGTTAAAAAAATTACACTTCTTTCTTGATTTTTAAAGTGTCGTGCAAAAATTTTATTCTCGATATGTAAATTTACGTTTAATTCTGCTATATAAAAAAATATATTGTTTGAGGATAATGGGATGGTGACAATTAATTAAAGTACATGTAATATCCATATGAATAATTTTCTAAATTAAATTTATTTTCAAGACCAATTTGGAATTATTTCTTCGTTGTTTCACTAAATAATGATACATTTTAGTCCTTATTTTAGCGTGACTGATAGCAACTGATTAATAAAAACGTGTATTAATTAATATTATACCTAAATTTTGCCACGTCTACATATAGAAATTCTAACACATTTTAGCATTTTCAATAATGACACCCAAGTTTGACACCATCTTTTCATTTTTCGGTTAATTTTACCCTCGGATACCAAACATGAAGTCCTTCAGTCAAGTAGTTTAAGATTTAAGCAGGTTTAAAGTTTGGAACTCTCAAGGTTAAATTCATTTTTAACACTTTCCAACATAAGTGAAAAGTGTTTATGAATTGGGTTTGTCTGTCCGTCTATCTGACCGTGCTCTAACTCGCGTAAATATACTCGGATTGTCATGTAATTGATATACGTTATTGAGGTTCACCTTGGAATGTTTGGTATTGAAATTGAAGTGTGTACATAGGGGTAGTCAGAAGTATTCCCTTAAATTATGATATATGATGGAAATCATCTGCGGTGTATTTTAATAGTGTTACAATATTTTATGCAAAATGAAATTGACATACGTTATTGAGGTGCACTAGACGATGATTATTATAGAACATGTTATGTGTAGTATTTACAGTACGCATACAGGGGAACTCAGAAGTGTTCCGCTATATTATGGTGTATTTCAATTATGTTGTACTATTTCAAACATGATTAAATTGATATACATGAGGTTTACTATGAGATGCTTGCTGTAGAATATGACGTCCATTTCATTTATCGCTCATTTACAGGGACACATAAAAGATTTTGTATATAAAACTCTATTCGAAGTGTTGTCTCTTATGGATGATTGCTGAAAAGGCGTTTTAAGTTATGGCAGGCGATTTTAAGTTTAACTAAATTTTTGTATACTGTGTGGTGTGCATAAATTCTATAAACCATACACACGGCTATACAAAAGAATTCGTAAACTGTACTGAGAATGAGCGTGAATTTCTTAAAGTAGATTTTTAATTTGAGTTATGCATTTTCAAGCTTAGCTACATTTTGTATAAGCGATGTTTGCACATATTAAAAGATGTTTGTAGCATATAAATAAAATTATACACAAGGCTATGCAAAGAACTGAATATCTGGCCGCCTATGAATAGTAATTCCTGGAATTGTGATTTCAGTACTTTTAAATATGTTTTTGCCTGAATTAAATTTCAGGTTAATATGTGGCGTTTATAAAAATCTGTATATAATATACAGATCTGTATATAATATAAGTGTACGAAAGAATTCAAGTACGTTTCCGCCTATTTGTAGAAATTGCTGAAGGTGAATTTTCAACTGTGTTATGCATTTTCATACTAAACTAAATTTTTGCATACTATGTAGAATCTGTAGAAATCTGTAGGTTATAGACAGAGCTACACGAAAAAATTGGAGTAAATTTCCGGCTATGAGCAGTAATTGTTGAAATCTAAATTTGAGTTTACTTTTTCTAAAATGTTTACTTAGGTATCTTCTTTACCTTATTAAACTGCGAAAGCTCGTTAAAATAGTCTGGAAATGTTGGAAAGTGTTACATAATCTATGCTTGACGCATGATTTTTCTTTCTTGTTAATGTTGCAAAAGAATTTGTAAGGCGAGTAACTTTTAAAACATACTTCAAAAATTAACAGGCAAAATGAGTGGTATGTTTGGAATAGCATATTTGAAGCTTATGGAAATCAATTTCTGCTCCAAAATTCATAGGTTAGAATTAGTATTTTGTCGAATATTTATTTCAAATATTGTAAGTTTTGAAATTCATATTCGAAAACTAGTCGTTGGGGACCACCGTAATACTTACCCATCATGGATATGCATAATGTAAAATATGAATATAAAACATGCGTAAACTATTTATAAAATGCATTGTAAGTCCAAAATACAATTTAAACGTATATTTAAATATTTTTAATACATAGTAATGCTCTATTACCGAATTGCGGATACAACTTGACTAAGCGGTCGACCCATTTCGACAAATTATATAAATCGACAAACTACTCGTAAAATTATACAAATTGGCATATTTTTTTATTTTAAATAACGAAAGAACAAATAAATTAGTAAAAGATTAATAAAAATCAAATAAAACGTCAAATTAAAAATCACTTGATAACGTAAAAAACACGTGTAATGTGTTTAATGTCAAGCGATTGTGACATTTACCATAATCCATTATTGGCATTTAATCTTATAGTTTGGCGATAGTTTTTTGGTTGACGGGATAATCAAGTAGTGCCGAATTGCGTAAAAGAAACATCCCTATAGCTCCAAAAATGATAGCCATATTAACTAATTAAGCGTCTCATTTCCAATTAAAATATACCTTTGAATTGAAATTTGAATGAAATACAGGGTCATAAAAAATCGAAGAGTGTGGAAAATATGATTACAAATATCTCGGCAACTAGTTACCGGTCCATCTCATTCTTTATGCAAAATTTATGTTTTTTTTATTGTCTTTTATATTCACTCCTTCAAATAAACAATTTCGAAAATTTTTGTATGCCTTTTATCAGAACGAATATTTCGGGAATCCGAAAAAAATAGTTCCGGATAATCGAGGTTACTGATATTCAATAGGCTTCTTCCCATTATTACATACTAAGTGCAAACCAAATTTCAACTCTCTTTCTCAATTTGTTCGGGAGATAGAGCGTTTACAGACACACACACAGACGGACGGCAAAATTTTTTTTTCTAAAAATATGTTTTTCGGAATCTCCAGTGATCCGGAATCCAAAATTTTTTTTCGATTTTTAAAACGATTACAAGACTTACCCTATGTACTATAGGGTAAAATAATATGAATTTTTTAACAGAAATCTATTTCTTAAAACTTTAAATATGCGAATCCAAAGATACAGCTCATTTCGTCAAGTATTTTCTGAGTTATTCTTATAAAACTATCCGCATTGAAAAATGAATTTAACTTTAGGAATTCCAAACTTTAAACTTGCATAATTACCAACCTACATCACGGAATGATTTCCTGTTTGCTATTCTAAGGTAAAATAACCAAAGACTTCAAATATGATGTTAAAATTACGTGTTAGTGTTAAAAAATTTAAAGTTTGCTATAATTTCAATATGTAGATGACCCCCCGAAAGAAAATTTAACCATAACATCAATTAATAGACAGTATGCTTAATGCTTAATGGGGAGGGGGGTGCCAGTTACATTTTTATACGACTAATTGCCTCAGAGTTAGTAGGAGGATCCATTTAGATTTCTTCTGCTATTTTACCAGTCGTTATTTGATTGGTCGGTGTGCCCCACTGTCATTGGCTAATGAACTTTACAGTAGAATCCTTTCATATCTCTTCAGAATTAACTGACATTTTGCAGTTTTTACTACTTTAGCGATTTTTATATTGTATAGTGCCTGATTTGGGCTTTTTTTTGGAATGGGAGCAGTAATCTGTTTACTTTTCTGAGCCTTGCCGCTATTTCTGCCAGTTTCTCAGGATTTTATGAACTTTAATGTTATACAACTCGTTAATTCTTACTGAAGGTGCATGTTATTCGGCCCCCAGTGCTAATTTTTTCCCTCCAAGTTCAAATTTAGTAGGAGGGGCATCCTTTTTTTCCCTTCCTACTGCTGTACATCAAACATTATTAATATTATAGAAATTTCCTAAATTTGGGACAAGCTTTCTTGATTTTTTTTTCTTTCAAAATTGCCTTTGATAATTCCTTTGGTAATTATCCTTTCTTTTAATATGAATACTCACTTATATAAAAAATGAAATCATTAATATAGAGAGAAATTCGAAAGGAATTGAAGGAAAAATTATTCGTGTGGGCCACTTTAACTATTGCTTACATGTGAGAATTTAAAACAGATTAAACTAAGTTGAAAACTTGATCGGATTTAATCATACTCAGCCTGTTTTGAGATGAGTTCACATAAATTACCAAAGAAAAGAACTAGTTGCTTATTTGTGTTTGGATTTTTTTTACTTGGCTCATTTTTAAAGTCCACCGTCCGTTTAATAGTACTCAATAGGCGAATATTTTAATTATATGTACAAAAAAAAAATTCCCCGGAAAAATTAATCATTACAAAAAATTCACAGAAGTAAGTATTTTTATTTCATTTATTTCATATTTCAATAAACTTTATTTTGGCTTTATTTAATATCACAACTCGTTCTATTTAATAGCAATTAAGATGATGGAATATCTCATGAAAACTGGATGTCATATCTTGGTTACGACGACTTATCTGATGTGCGTGTGTATGTTTTATTAAATAATTACATCATGAAGTATTCAAAAACGTTTTTAGAAATTTCCATACCACATCTTGCCTCTAACTTCTTGACATTTTCCTTAACAAATCGAACTCTTAACAGTTTTCATTAAATCATTTTTCTAATGATACGTGATTTTCTCCACAAAAATCTTTTCAAGAGCAGGTAAATATCTTAGAATGCGAGTTAGTTCAAGCACACAACTCTATTTGTATGTTTTTCCTCTTTCTTTCTCTTTTCCTTTATCTGGAGATCGTTCAGTGTTTCTGGAATAAATGTTAATTCAGAACACATTATTTTAAAAACATCTTTTTTCCTTATTAATTACTCCAATTCATCGATTTATCTTAATTTATACTTCTGTAATTGTAATAACATAGGCCAAAAATGTTTTTCTAAAGAAAAATTCTATAGATTAATTTGAATATTTTTGTGATGCTGAAATCACATTTGACCTTTAAATATAGCTTTTTGTTGTATTATGGTTGGTTATTTTGTAACTCCGTATTTATGCTTTAGGGGCTACATTACATATATAACGTTATCAACTTTTTGGTAATTTTGCTCCCCCCCCCCCCCTTATGATATCATACGTTATCATTTCTCGAAATACTTCCCCCTTTAATGATATATATCGACAAAGAAGTGAAGGGTAAAACTGAAAATCTGTCCTTTTCGTTTTGCATTACACTGCTTATTGAAAATATATTATAATGAAAATTATATGAAATAATTATAAATCTAAAAGAAAAAAAAATTGCTTTAATTAAAATTTGCAAAAATGTAGAAATATAGATTAATTGATTTAAGTAGGAATTTCGCCAAATTAGCCATTTAATTCGCCATTTAATAGCCATTCAATTTCGCCAAATTAGCTATCGCCAAGTTGACTTCATAAATGCAACTTATTTTGCCGTTAAATTTGGCGATATTTAGCCAAGTTGACCCAAATTTGCCGCTATTGTGGTAAGCCTGCCATTAGTACTTAAAAAAAAAAAAAACTAGGGGATCGTACCCGGGCTTCTCGTATTAAAGAATATAGATGAAAACATTTTTTTTAATTGAAAACTAATAATTTTTTTATATGCAATAATTTTTTTAGATTGCCCACTTACATTAAAAAAACATTTTTCATATGGAAAATACAAATTATGCAATCAAATAAATTTTTCAAATTTATCAGAAGCGATATTTTCTTATTAGCCGCATGCTAAGAGTTATTTGAGCATGATTTTGCTACTTATGGCGTCCTTTTACATTCTGATAATTTCAGAGCTTCTACATGTCTGTTAAATTTGTGTTTTATTTTTATTATTTTATTTATTTATTCATAGGGAAGTCTTTTTTTTTTAGCGGATATTAGCCGTAAGAAAATGAGGAACTCTTTACTTTGTTTTAAGGGCAAACGGATTAATATTTCGTAATCAAGCTCCGCGCTATATAGATACATAAAAAAATATTTCATGCTTTAAAATTGTTTTTAAAACCATAGACAATCAGTAAACTGAGATGAACTTTGCAAACAAATTACATTTGAAAAAAAAAATCCTATTTAGTGATCTATATTATTCTTTTATTTGTTTATAAAAGAAGTATTAATTTTGTTAATTTGTCTTTCACAAATATGTTAGATTGGTGGTTCCTTTAATATTATTCTTTTATTTGTTTATAAAGGAAGTATTAATTTCGTTATGCAAAAATAGTCAGAAACAAATGCTGAAAAATGTTTGTTGCTTTATGTGCAAAATGTTTATTATTATTATGCATTGAAACCGGCACGGGATAAGATAAACTTTTAAAAAATCATGCTTAAAAATTATTTTAGAAAATATAATACATCAGTTAAATAAGATACAGCGTTTAAACAAATTGCAATTGAAAGTAAATTTTTTCCCTATGGGACGAAAATTGAAAATATACGATGGTCAGAAGATTAAAAAATTGCAGTAGCGAAAATTTCATGACCGAAATTTGATCGTGAAGTGTTGCCATTCGCAAAATGACGTCAGCGTTACGCACAGATACGTTTGTTCTTTATAATATAGATACTTAATCAGTAAAATATAATAAAGATCAGTTATTAGGATGTGGTTATCAATTGAGGCTCTTATGGTTGGTATTCCCGAATGAAAAATAACAATTTTCACATTCTCAAAAGTTGCTTACGCACTTCTCATATCCATATTCATCATTAAAAAAAATTGTATTTTATTTGATCACTTAAAAATCCTTTTAACTCAAACTTGAAGTCACGATTGTCAGCAACATCTTTTATGTGAACAGACGCACCCTTTACTTGAGATTCTAATCTCAATTCCGGAGAGTAAAAATTTCCTTAATTTATGTTTTTTAGACGCATTTGTGTTTCAGTTTCATCTTAGAAAATGATCATTTTCATTTAAATATGACTTCATTTTCACTTAAATAAGCATTTCGCCTAGTGTCTGAAACTTAGTATCAGTACACATGCAGAAGAAAAAACAATATAGAAAATTTATGAGGAAAAATGCGTGTTTTCAAACGCAGTATGTCATTTTCCTTTATTATGCCCCTAATATAATATTCTGCTCCTAATGGGATTTTGCGACACTAAACCCTATACAACAATTTTTATCAACAATTTTGAATTTTTATCAGAAAATAGCATGAATAAAGATAAAAATACCTCATTATTTCTCTCTTGTCTGCAATAATGAAAGCTATCTAATTTTCACCATTTTGAAGAAATTTCATAAAATGCTTTTAAAATTAAAATATAAAAATAGGGGATATTAAAAAACAGATAGTGCGATCACAAATGAAGAGCTTTCAGTAAAAAAAAAAAAAAAAAAAAAAAAAAAAAAAATATTAATAATATTGGTTCAGCAGAAAGATCAGGGCAGATGACTAAAAATCACACTTGTGTTTTAAATATATAGATTATATAAAATTAGGAAAAATTAAAATAAGCAAATTATGTTATTTTGATAAAATTATAGTAGAATGTCCTAAAGAATAGCATTAAAATTTTATTATTCGAGAGAATTTTGGACAAAAACTTCAGGAACATGATATTATTTTAAACCACGAATTTTTTTATAATAAAACACACATACTGCAATACATATTAAAACACACATACACACATAAATAACGCCTGCATTCAACAGTTAAAGGTATGTCTGTATAATATTTATATATACCTTTCATGAATTATTTGTTTGATTGTTTAGCTCAGCGAAGCGAATCCATCCAGGCGAGAATCATCAATTTCTGTAATATGAATCGCTATCATTTGCATGTCACCTCTCTTCAATAAAGACACTCTAAATTTTTGTAAACCATTGCGTTTTATCAGTGTGTGATTTCGATTACATTATTTTCAAAAGTGAAGCATTTTAGCCTGTGAAAAATTTCAAAGCAGCTGGGCTGTGAAAATGACGCACTTCTACAAAACATAAATCAGGTTTAATAATTAAAATACACGCTTTTTTTATAAAATGACATCATTTGCATCTGCTAAAGCAATCCACTTTTACAATCCAGCCTTAAACTTCGCCTATAGAAAAGTATGTATATGACGTCATTATCACGGAATAACAGACAATATTCTCCACATAGCCCATATTTTAATTTTAACTTTTTTTTCATGTTTTATGAGAAAATGGCAACAAAAAGATACAGTATCTCCTATTTTTGACTATTTTCCGTTTACTTTCAATCACTTTCAATAGAAATGGGGTACTTTTGTTGCCACGATAAGAAAAATGGTATTAAAAACTACAAAAAAATTAATATCTCAAAAATAAATTGAGATACAGCTTTCAGACAAATTGCATTTAAAAGAGCATTTTTTTCCTTATACGACGGTGTAAAAATTTAAATGTGCGATGTTTAGAAGGTTAAAAATTTGCAGTAGAGAAAATTGCAAAACCAAAATTTTATTTCAAATTTCAAAGTGTTGCCATTCGCAAAATGACGAAACATATGTTTACTAATTTTAATTGTACTATAGGCATGTCATGTTTCAAGATATTATTATCATTGGTGTATGAGATATGGTGTTTTTTTTTTTTTTATTTTAAATTTGCCCCTGTTGCTTCCCTTAGGGATCGAATTTTATAAACTCAATGTCAATATTCGTACATTGCCCTAAGGAATACAGAAATAGTCCAAATTTCAAAGCTCTGTTGCAAGAGGAAGTGGGTGAAAAATGAGTGACAAGATTTGACTGCCACATACAGCAGAATTGTAAGTTAAAAGGAAGCATATAATGAAAAAAGCTAAGGTTAGTTTAAAAAATTAAAGAAATAAGGAAAAACTGAATTTAAATTTTAAAAAAATTAAAGAATTTTACTTTTGTAAGTACTTTGAAGTTATCATTTGCCAATAATTAGTCGTTAGCCGAGTTTAATAAATAAATATTTATTAAGCATATAATATAATAGCGTATATAATCCACATAACAGGCCATTATCGCCCAGCCATTATTTTACATATGTGACTTTAAATGCCCGAATTTACTTATATTAAAACATGCTTCTAAATTTTACAGAACATGAATTTTATAACTTTCGAGGATTTCGCATTCACGTGGATCTGGTGAAAGAAGGATGTGCATTTCGTAATACAGAAAATCTACAACAATATTATGTAAACAATTAGATTTTCAAACTGACCTAAACAAATTTTCCCATTCATTATTCGGATGTCAGGTTTTCAACGGAAACATGGCAGTAATCAGTGATCTGTTATCTAAAACAATCTTTTTCATTGCTTTTAGAAAAAGCATTGCTCTATCTTGCACTGAAGAAGAATCTCGCTAGTAGATTCGTAACAGCTGTTTGCTGCTTTTTATGTATTATTTGTGCATTTTTAAACATTGGTTTCCTGCTTTTTAATTGTTTCAGTAATTTGATTTTAAAATGATAAAAGTTTACTTTTAATCTTCCCTGCGTGTCTGTGAAATATATAAATGTTAATTGCTTATCCTTCTTCTTTTAGGGGTTTTGGAAAACAAGGTTTTCAGTGCCAAGGTAAGTAACTTTTAATGATAATAAGTATAATCGCTGTTTTGTGTTATTGACTTGAATTTAACATTTTGTAGTGTTAAAAATACTAATAAAAAAATTGTGAAAAAAGTATTTTACAAAAAGAGTTTTTTAAATTTTAAAATGACTGAAAGAAATTGATTAATAAAAAGTTGAGCAATTGCATCAATGTCCAAAATTAAAGTGATAAACACGAAATCTATAAATCTAAAAAAAACAAAAAAACAATTGATGGATCAAGGGTAAATATGATAGTAGACACAGACAGATAGGTGATAGTTATTCATCGTCCTTTCCTTTACGCGTGTGGATTTGTTATTGTTTATTCCACCTTTATAACTGATATTCAATTGTGTTTTTCAAATTAGTTTGATAGTTCTTTGTGTACCTATCTTTAAACATATTTTCCAAAGCATTACCTTCATTTTTGCCTCGATCCAAAATTGTCGAAAGATAATCAAATTAAACTTGCCAACCAAAAACTTTTTATTTTTAAATGCTCATATTTTACCTGGAACTCCGAATACTACGTTAATAATAAGTTAAAAATTGTTTCATTCCATTAAAATCCAAAGTGAAAAACAAATGTATACAAATTGTAAATTGCAATTTAATGTTTATCTCAATTCCAATTTATTTGTCGTACATTATATCGAGTGCGAAACAATTCTGTCGTTCATGAAAAATTATTCTTTGGTATTTCTTTGATGTTAAAGGAAAAAAAAAAACAAAACTCACGCCCTTGTAGCCCCCGCCCTTCCCCCCCCCCCCCCCAAAAAAAAAAAAAAAAAACTCTACGTAGAAACCTGCTACGAAGATTATTGTTTTGAAATATTCGTACAAATGAAATATAAAAATAGACAGTGTCACTCTTGTGTTGTTGCACAGGGCATCAATTGGCCCTTTTCTTGCCTTATACCTTGTGAAAAATTTCCTTTTATGATTTTTGTACAACCAAATTTACAGTAATAATTTAAAAACACATTTGGTCTTGGGAAAGAATGTTTTTAGCACACGATATTACCCTTAGTGGTAACAAAAGAAAAAAAATTAAATACAACTTTTCTTCTCTTTCATCAATATTTATTTATTCTGACAAAACATACTTAAAAGAAAAAATAATGTTTAATTCACCATTTTATTATTAAATTACATTGGCTTTTCTTACATTTCAAAATGAATGTTCTCTGTTACACGAAATAAGTTTTTTGGGGAGAAAAATAAGCTTATTATTTTTCTAAAAACAAAATTTATAGTAATAATTTAAAAACATATTTGGTCTGAAACACTACTAATTCGACTGTCCAGCTACACATTAAAAATGAAAGTGACGTATGAGAACAGAGCAATGTAATAAAATAAATGAAACTGCAGTTTAAAAAATTACATATATATTCTCTAATTAAGTTCAAGCCAAGAAACTGCTACTTCTACTTTCAACTCTAATAATTATTGGTTCTCTCATTTTCAAAACGAAGTGACATACACTATATTGCCATTAATGACCGGCAACTTTCAATTTTAGACATTTTGTCGAATATTTAGAAATATACTTGACAGATTCTTCTGGAATTTCAGGATTGAAAAGAACAGGTATGACCTCATATTTAGCGATGTCGATTTGATAAGTGGGGCAATTAGGGGGCCAACAAAAAATCAAAGAAAAAAAATAATACTTGGGATTACCCTGTAAAATAAAATGCACGAAATGATCTACCGCTACCGAATATAAAGAAACAGACATTGTGCAATATGTATATACTTTTGTGTAAGAATAGCACGTATATTGATAGAGATTTATTTAAAAAAAATTAAAAAATCATGCATGTTTTTTGCTTATAACATGCTGGGTTTTCGACCAAATTTAACGCCGGTTTCAGAAAAATTGACAAAATATAGTAGAAACAATATAGTGCAATTGGAATATAAATATATTAAATATTTTAGGAAATATGAGCAGTTGTATGAAATATTTTTTATCTGCGCATGCGCGAACGATAACAAGGATCATTTTACATAATTTAATAGTCAACTCTATGGAGCAACTTATTAAAAAAAATCTAGTCAAATATCGTAAAAATTCGGAAAGATATCGGCGTTAAAGTGAGCAAATTTTTAGTTGTTCTCTAAAAGCAGCTGAATGGTAAGGGATTTTACACAAATTGTCATTTTTCATTAACTGACTTTAAGAAAAAGTTAGTATTTAGTTAGTATCAACGAGTAGATTTGGAAAAAATGCTTCGATTTTGATACTTATTTTGATCATGGTATAGGCTCGTTCTGGTGGTTATCCAAGAAGAACTAAAGCATCAATAAACTAGTATGTTGTGGCCATCACAAAACTTTCTTCTATATAAATCACGTCAATTAAATCATTTAAATAGTACAAGAAATTACATCAATTTAGCACCAATTCATATCAAAGTATATCTGAATTTGAAGTTTGATGAAAATTCGTGCATTAGTTCTTGAGATAGAGCTACAGCGGGAATTCTGAAAAATGTAGCATAGCAGCGCCACCTGTTGAGCGATTTACACTAAAAATATACAGCACTAAATGATATCAAGGTATACCTGAATCTGAAGTTTGTTGAAAATCTAAGCGTTAGTTCTTGAGATAAAGCTATTGCGGAAATCGCAAAAAATACAGCATAGCAGCGCCACCTGTTGAGCGATTTACACCAAAAATTAAACAGCACTAATTTACACGTCAATTCATGTCTAGGACTAACTAAATCTGAAGTTTGATGAAAATCCGTGCAATAGTTCTTGAGATACAGCTCTTGCGAAAATCGTGAAAATGCAGCTCAGCAGCGCCACCTGTTGGACGATTGACACCAAAAATTAAACAGCACTAATTTATATCAAGGACTAACGAAATCTGAAGTTTGATGAAAATTCGTGCATTTTTTCTTGAGTTAGAGCTATTGCGATAATCATGAATAATGCAGCATAGCAGCGCCACCTGTTCGGCGATTTTCACAAAAAAGTAATTAGCACCAAACTATATCCTGGACTAACTGAATCTGAAGTTTTATGAAAATCTGTGCAGTAGTTTTTGAGATATAGCTATTGCAGAAATCGTGAAAAATGCCGCATAGCAGCGCCACCTGCTGGGCGATTTTCACCAAAAACTAATCAGGTCCAGTTTATATCAAGGTCTAACTAAATAATAAGTTTTGTGAAATTCTGTGCATTAGTTCTTGAGATAGAGCGCCCACAAATTTTTTGTCACATACAGACCCACAGACAGAGTGACAGAGTGACAGAGTGACAGAGTGACAGACAGACTCACAGACAGACATTTTCTAAAAACCATCAAATCGTGTTCTGGGCATTCTAAAACGTGTAAATCCGTCGAAAACCGGAAGTCGAAAATTTTCACGAATCCAATACTTTCTTCTTGTAAAGATAAAAGAAAGTAAAAATGAAAATTTAAAAAATTAAAAATTAAAAATGGCAATTTGTGGAAAATCCCTTATCATTCAGCTGCTTTTAGAGAACAACTAAAAATTTGCTCACTCTAATGCCGATATCTTTCTGAAATTTTACGATATTTGACTAAATTGTTTTTAATAAGTTGCTCCATAGAGTTGACTATTAAATTATGTAAAATAATCCTTGTTATCGTTCGCGCATGCGCAGATAAAAATTACTTCATACAACTGCTCATATTTCTTAAAATATTTAATATATTTATATTCCAATTGCACTATATTGTTTCTACTATATTTTTTCAATTTTTCTGAAAACGGAGTTAAATTTGGTTGAAAACCCTGCATGTTATAAGCAAAAAACATGCAAGAATTTTTTTATTTTTTTAAATAAATCTCTATATTTCTATTAATATACATGGTATTCTTACACAAAAGAATACACATATTCCACAATGTCTGTTTGTTTATATTCGGTAGCGATAGATCATTTCGTGCATTTTATTTTACAGGGTGATCCCAAGTATTATTTTTTTTATTTGATTTTTTGTTGGCCCCCTAATTGCCCCACTTATCAAATCGACATTGCTAAATATGAGGCCATACCTGTTCTTTTCAATCCTGAAATTCCAGAAGAATCTGTCAAGTATCTTTCTAAATATTCGACAAAATGTCTAAAATTTAAAGTTGCCGGTCATTAATGGCAATATAGTGTATTTGTATAAATAAACAGCAATTAGTTACTATAATATTCCCTGATGAAGGGCTTGGGAAAGCTCGAAAGTACTAACAAATTTTTTAAATAAAATGTATATATTTTTAATACTTGTAACATCGCTTTTATTATTTTAGTCGCCTTTTAAGTAAAACAGTGAAGTTTTTAAAGTTCATGTTACATATTTTAAGATATATTTGGTATCGGAGGAAAAAAAAGGGTCTTAGCACACAATATTTGTACCCTTTTCAATGATAACAAAATAAATTATAAATACTAATTTGCTTCACTGTCATGAATATTTCTGCAATAGGAAAAACAAACTTACAAGAAAAGTAACTTTTCTTTCGCCATTCTTTTCATCATTTTTACAACT
Organism: Maratus speciosus; assembly: GCA_963932465.1. Lineage (NCBI taxonomy): Eukaryota > Metazoa > Arthropoda > Arachnida > Araneae > Salticidae > Maratus > Maratus speciosus. The sequence continues at coordinate 255,462,696 of OZ010786.1, forward strand.
AAATCACTCTGGTTGTGAGGACACAACAGTTGTCTCTTTTCTTTTCATTCGAAAATCAACATTTCCTGCTACACGAAAAACAATTATTACTTGAAAACTTTTATTTTTGATTTTTAAAACTAAATTTGTATTACAATTTAAAAATTTATTTCGTATTGTAAAAAAAAAATATCGGTACCAGTATCGGCTTACGATATTTTTAATATCTTCAGTGCTAGCAAATTAAATGTTAAATAACATTTTGCTTGATTCAATGTCACGGAATTGAAAAAATTGTTCCGGAGTCGCCGTAATTCTACTTTTGAGAACCACTACTTCTAAATAGTAATCTTCGTCTTTTTTAATGACAAATTCTGCAAATAAATAAGGCAAAGATTACTATTCGGAAATATCGGTCATCAAAAGTAGAAACCGTGTAAGCCTTACGCAAAATTTCCATATCTGTTTTAATTAATATTTATTTAATACGACATTACATAGTCACAAAAATATTAATTTTTAATTCACCTTTTCCACAATTAAAGCCCCCGGTTGCAAAGAGCAACAGTTTGCTCTTTTCTTTAAATTCTAAAATTGATAGCGAAATCCCAAACCATCCCTTTCAAATACCCGAAAAACAACAATTTTGTGATTTTTTTTCTGATTTTTTAAGGCTAAATGTATAATAATAATAATTTAAAAATACATTTGGTGTTGACAACACAAAGTTCTTATCGCACGGTATTACATTCAAATGGTAGTAAAATAAATGTTATATATTATTTTGATCCTCTGTCATCAGTATTTATTTAATATGACATAAGATACTCATAAAAATGGAAGAACAGTTCCGATATATATCACCAGGTTCGGAACGTTAATATAGAGGGAATCGACCTTTAGCATTTATCACTCCACATAACAAACCCCTACTCTTCTCCGCCCCCACATCGCCTACGATTCGAGAATTTAAACGCCCACGAAATCGAATCGGAAGTTTCTTTGCAGTTTTGGATGCGAACTCAAATTTAATATTCGACAGCGATATTTAGAGAGAAACATTTGTGAAAGATGCGATAAGCTAGAAATTTCTGCGGAAATTTTCAGTAGTTTTCAGCTGTAATGATGGTACTTGTTTACATCTTAGAGAAAAGAACAGAAAAAAAAATTGAAAGAATTTTGAAATGAATAGAGATCAGAGGGAGGGTACAGATTTCGTAGGGTCCTTGAACTTTAACATCACATTTTCCGTATAGTAATCTTAACCTATTTAATCACAAATTTTCTGACAGTATATATAACCAATAAATATTAGTTTTCGAAAAGCGTAGTATTAAAATTTATGAAACCAGGCGTAGCATTTCAAACATTACGAAACGGGCTCAAGTTGTCATTTAAAAAAAAAAAAGAACGGGGAAAAAAAAGAATAGTTATAATTTTTACTAATTAAATAAAATATTTATCAGAAATGATTCATCGTTCGAAGTAATTACTAATGCAATTAACTCAAAATCAAAATTCTATCGTTTCATATAGATTTAATATACTGAAAATTTCAGAGAGTTACAATCAATATATGAGATAATGAGATTTAAGGAGGACAGAGTCCCCCCTCCCCCCCCCCCCAATCACATAATAAATTCACTGAAAATGAAGAACCTAAGAGTGTTAGTGCATCTAATCGTATTCTTCGATACAATTCATAAGACACAGTCTCTTGAAATTGTGTAACTAACCTCCACCTCAGCCAATGATTCGACAATTCAAACGCTCTCGAAATCGGAAGTTCCCTTCCAATTTTAAAATTTAATTAACAAAATTTCCTTATTTTGTGATAATTTTTGAAAAAAAAAAAGAGAAGTATAAGTTTCCCAAGTGACTTAACCAGATGGATAAAAAAAACCCTAACACCCCCCCCCCCCCCATTAAATCAATTTTTAATTATGTTTTCTTTTTATGTTCATGCATTTAAAATTTGTCTTATCTTAAGGCATAATATCTTAAGGCTCAAATAGATATTTCCCTTAGCTCGGTAATGCGAAACTTTCTGAGACAATTTCTAAACCCTATGAGCCCCACTCTTTCTACGTCTCTGATATAAATGAACTGCTAAAGGAAACCCAGTTCATTACTTTCTTATAAATCCACACATTTTGATATTTAGGTTTTACAAATTAGTTTTAATTTAGAATCGTTGATGATTATTTAAAAAAAAAATATATATCGTGATTTTGAAACGCTGTCAAATAGTCAATTTATATTCCCCAGAGATTTGCGGTTCTGCCTTTCTATAAATCATAATTATTCCCTACTGTTTGTATTCCCCAGACACCTAACCAATTAAGTGGAGTAGTAAGTTTATTTGCAGTTTTGGATGCTGTCGCAAAATAATATTTGATATCGGGATTTAGAGAGAAACATTTGTGAAACATGAGACGTTAGAAATTTTCTCGGAAACTTTTAGCATAGATTTTAGCTATAATGATATGCTTGTTTATATTTTAGCGAAAGTAAACTAGTTGGATGTGCCAGTCCTAAAACTTTCTTCTATCTCATTATATTTTAATATTTTAAAATGTCGTTACAAATGCCAATATTTCATTTTTATTAGTTCAATACTATATCAACTCTGACTTTCATCTTACATTTCTGCTTCAGTCAATTAATCGGAGTAAAAACGAAGTAATCTCGATCATGATATTTATTAAAATTAATAGTTTTCCGTTATTCTGTTGTATATCAGCTGTTCGCGAATAGTTAGCTTATCAGGATGGGAAGTTTACGAGCCGCCGGTGTACAATAGAACTACGAAAAATCAAGAAAATTACACAAGAATTGCTATTATAGTGCCCACTTTCGGCGGAATATTTTCAAATTTGGAGAGAACCTTCTTGTCATGGCCAAAAACATACACAAAAAATTTGGTTTAATTCTATGCGTAACTTCATACATTTTTCGATGATGCAATATTCAAAATGGCACAAAAATCGCTATTACAGCGCCTCCTTCCGGCGGATTGTTCCAAATTAAGGGGGAACCTGCTTGCCATAGTCAAAAACTCATCAGGATGGGAAGTTTACGAGCCGCCGGTGTACAATAGAACTACGAAAAATCAACAAAATTACACAAGAATTGCTATTATAGTACCCCCTTTCGGGGCACTAGAAGAAAAAAAATTGGTTCAATTCTATGCATAACTTCATACACTTTTTGATGGTACAATGGCGACAGATATACGGACACACGGGCAGACAGACATTTTCTATAAACATGTTTTTGGGGATCTCTGACGCACAAAACGAGTAAATCCGTCGAACACCGGGAGTCGAAAAAAATTTGGATTACAATACTTTCTTCTATTGAAGATAGAAGAATGAAATCATTTTGAAATTAACACAGAGGAACTAAATACCATTCTCTGCAAAACAACATAAATCTAAAGGTTTTTTTAGAATGCTAATAGCTTATAAAACAAATAGCTGATAAACGACATACGTTTTAAATATTTAAGAAGTATAGTGACACAGAAAAGTTCTTAAAATACCTAGAATTTGTATGTAGCACATTTTTATTGATTCCTAAAAAATCTCTCTTGCCCCACCAGTGGCCGAGAGGTTCTGCTCTCGAAGCTGGTAGACGGGAGGTGCTGGGTTCGATCCCAATCGCGCCCGTCGGCCTAATCGTTCGGAGTTTTCGTGGTTTTCTTCGAGCCGTGGATCTTCCATGCGTTAATACGGATTAGGTTCCCTTAGAAAGACCCCCACGGAGGGCACTCCCCCCGGGCCTATATCCCTCGTGTAGATAATTGGCCGTCAAAAATCAACCCAACCCAACCCAACCCTAAAAAATCTACTATATTGATCTTACAAAAGTTTTTGAAATCACTGTTTTTTTTTTTTTTTTTTTTTTTTTTTTTCATGCACAAGAAAGCATAGAAAGTATTCATTTCTTATAAAAATAAAGTAAAATCTCTCAACTGTATAATTTTACCATAAAATGAAATATAGGGGGAACTTGGGATACTTGACCGAAGGCCTTTTTCTCAGAATTAGGAAAGTTTTGTAAGTTGGAAGTGGCAATACTTCCTTTCTTTCAGTTAGCTGATCACACGTTGACAATAATAACTGAATCATTTCTTAAGTTTTTAAACTATCAGACAAAATACATTTTCATGCTCCAAAAGTAATTTTTTTGGTCTGTAAACTCTGATGTTATAATTTTTTCTCTTTAAAGGTAAGACTTTTTTAATTGGTCATTTGTTTTGTATATGTTTTTAGCTACAGTAACATGTATAATAATATTAATCTTCTTATTAGGAAATGGCTGTATTTTAATATTATGTAATAAATGTGCAACTAGGGATATTTGACCCAAGTCACCTAGGGACACTTGACCCACCATTGCGATTAGTACTATTCAAATGCATTTAGCGTGTTTTATTTTTGAATTAAAAATATTATGATATTAAATATTATAAACATATAAATATAAGTATTATAAGTAAATAATATAAATATTATAAGTAAATGATTGGGTTCTTGTCAAATATTGCGGGAAACGGAATACAAGAAGGTTTGTTGTAAAGGTTCTTGAAATCAATTCTGGCAGGCTTAACTATTCAGTTTGCAAGAAGAACAGATGGTACGCCATTTAAATGGCCTGAAATGAATGATATATCACAAGTTGATCGTGACCAAATAGAAGCTATTCTTCATCCACCTGAGTTTTCGATACAAATGATAGAATTACAAGTTTTGTGTTTAAATATGACTTTACATTTGGAGTTGAATAAATTGTTATTTTCTTATTCTGGAACTTGTTTAGGCACAGAATGATCTTTCAGACTACTAATATTTTGAACTTTCTTAATAAAAATTTAAATTGGATATATTAATGTTAGGCCTATGTACTAAAATTTAAAAGTATTAATTTTATTTGACAAAAAATAAAATTATTAACCTTAATATTAATTTTGTTCTTATGTAAAAGTGTTTTGTTTATTATTTTTAATCACTAGCCGCCCTTGGCGAGCAGTTTGGTCTCTTTAAATCTATGCTAAGCATTGTATCATGTTACTTTTATTCATACTGTAATTTACTTGCTCAGTCCTTCTCCAAATCGGAAGATTCTGATACAGAAATCATGAACTCGGTATTTTTATGTTAGCCGAGTGCAGGTGATATATCGCCAAACATTGTACCCGTCGTATTTTTTCTTATTTCATTAATTTCATTACTTTCACTCATTTTATTTAAAATACATAACTTTAATTTAAAACTGAAATGATTAAAATTTATGACTCTCAATTTTCTTTTATTTCTTAAAAATAGAAAAAAAAGAAAAGAAAAAAAAAGTAATAAATAATACTATAAACTATGACATTTAATTTCAAAATCAAAGCTTTGTTTTAATTTACCTCCCGAAAAATTGTTTATGACAGTAGCATGCGATGGACTATTATAATACTGATGATATGATGGCGATGGAACAATATTTGGCGATTTATCACCTGCGCCCGGATAACATTAAATTACCAAATTAGCTGTTTGGCATATAAAAAGTGAAGCGGTCAACCCGGAACTATTGATGACAGTCACATGACTTAGGCTATTATTATAGAGATACTCCCAAATCTATGACTTAGGTCAAGTATCCCTATACATTGGGATACTTGACCTAAATTGAAAGTTTTGAATATTCATATTTTACTACCTTTTATAATTAATACTTTGGAATAATAATAATAAATATTGGGTAATACTTCATTAAGTATATGTAGACTGCATTTACACACCCATAAGTAACTTAAAAAAATAATTAATAATCCAAAACTAACAATTGGGTCGAGTACCCCTAGTTTTCCCTACTTTGAATAAAATATTAAGACTCCGCCAAGACTGGAAAATATGGAATTTTGGGCTTATTTCATTCTTATGATCTTTAACAGAACAAAGAAGCTTTGTGACCCATTTAATAAATACTGTTATCTTGCGTATGCTCATTCAATATGAAAAAAAAAAAAAAATTATTAAATCGCAGAACTCGACGTTTAAATAAAGCAAAGATTACCATTCGCAAAGACTGATACCGAAAATTCATAATCATTGTTACTTATTTATTAAACAACATAATCATTTTCACATAAAGCAAATTATTTAAAGCCCATAATCATTGAATAAGGGGGAGATTACCATTCGGAAAGAGCGGTGCTAAAAATTTTTAATCTTTGGTACTTGTTTATTAGTCATGTAATCATTTTGATCATCGAGTTTTCGATCTTACTATTTTCCTCCTGTTTTGTCGTTGGCAATTGTTATGTATATTAACATTGTCATTAATTAATATTGTTTTTGCAATAAACGGCAATTTTACCGTGCTTTTTGAGTGATAACGGATTGATAAACCAATGTATTTTTTTTCCTACACAAGTAAGCCTATACCTTCAAGGGTACGTTTCCAAAACAAAAAGGGGCATTTTGAAAAGAATTGGACTAATGAAATGACTAATTCAATTATATTGGTATAATTTTTACATGATCTTCATTTATTAACCCCTTCGGAACCGGCGACTTTTACACAAATTTTATTCAGTTGGCACCACTTTATTTTAAAAAGTTACCTTTACTTAAACAATCACGAAAATGCTCCAATTAACCCTTTATGTACTGAGTTATGAATTCATGAAAATTTTATCTTCTAAAGCATTTTTCGTGAATTGTTTAAACAATATTAGAAGATTTACATAATCATTTAATAAATTTTAGAAGGATTTTAAAAGGATTGAAGGATTTAGAAGAATTAATTAAATTTGAATTTATAGGGATTTTGTACAATATTTATAACCCCACTCAAATCTTTTATTTTAAAATTTTTTCTTAGTATTTTGTAGAATTAGAAAATGTACAAATATAATGTTCTTACAATAGAAATATAGAATTATTTCCGAATTGAAAAATCCCCCCCTCTTCCCCCTAGCGCCAAAAGCTGAAAAGATGCAAAGGCAAAAGAAATCATCCTTTTAAAAAATTTGTGTTTTGTGTAACCAATAATGCTTTGAGAACAAGATAAAGTAAAGTATCTATAACTCATTCTAAACTGCAATACAACTAATCGATGTATTAAATTAATTTTATAACAAGCTATTTTAATGGTACTTATAAGTACCGCCAGTAGATAAAGGGTTAAAGAAACTAAATATAGCTTTTCTTTTTTACTGGTGCATAAAACAAATTCTGTATGCTCTTTTTGAGGGTGCATATATGCACCCACGGTCCTGAACGGGTTAAGTTGCAGTATTGTAGTTATAAGATTAGAAAAAAAAACTAATATGGTGTAGCCATCACGAATTTTCTTCTACATAAATTAAATCAGTTGTGCGACTTTAAATTGTAGATATAAACATCGCATTTTTCGAACAAATCATCAAAGTTCGGTATTCCCTCTTATGCTCGTATTCACCATCTACCTCGACCTAGAAAACCTAGGTCGAACGCTCAAATGAAATTCACGATAACATTTGATTGGACGTTATCAAGGAGACGTCGAATACCGTTTGAGCGTTTGATCGAGGTTATCGGTATAACTCGGGGTCGAAGTAGTTGGTGAATACGAGCGTTAGACGTCTGCAATCAAAATTGAGTATAACAATGTAATTTGAACGGGTATAAACATCGCATATTTCGAACAAATCATCGAATTTCGACACCCCTTTGCTTACATGACCGCATCCAAAACCGAATGGCAATATATTTCTATCACGAGGATTATAAATTTGATGTTTTGTTGAATTCTGCGCGCATAAACTGGAAATATAAGTATCACATAAATCGAAGAAATCGTCGATTTGTGGCACCTCCTCTGGGGGGATTTTGCCCCAAAACTAATCAGCACCAGTTCACACAAGGATAGAACTTTAAAAGAAATTTTATCCTATTCTACGTAGTAATTACCGAATTAGAACGCCCACAAAATTTGTGTTACATACATACATACATACATATCGGCAGACTCATGGACAAACATTTTCTAAAAACGGTCAATTCGTGTTCAGGAGTTTCTGAACGTATAAATGCATCGGAAACCGAAAATCGAAATTTTTCACGAATCCCACAATTTCTTCTTGTATAGATAGAAGAGAGTAAAAGCGCATGATTGTAATATTTTCATTGATCATTAAGTAATAACGTTTGCATTTAGACTTTAAAACTTACTCATTAAAGTCATTCAAAATTAATTTCTCGTGATTTAATTTCTGGTGGAAACTTGACGTTTGTTGACATAATAAATAGAGAATGATCTGCTCGATTGGATAAAAGCCGTATACTTTTGACTAAAATATATCGAAATTCAATTTATTAATGCCCCACCAGTGGCCAAGAGGTTCTGCCCTCGAAGCCGGTAGACGGAAGGTGCTTGGTTCAATCCCAATCGCGCCCGGTGGGCCTATATCCCTCGTGTAGATAATTGGCCGTCAAAAATCAACCAACCCAATCGCGCCCGTTGGCCTAATCGCTCGGAGTTTTCGTTGTTTTCTTCAAACCTTGGATTTTCCAAGCGTAAATACGGGTTAGGTTCCCTTAGAAAGATCCCCACGGACGGCACTCTCCCTACCCTTTGGGTCTATATCCCTCCTGTTGATATTTGGCCGTCATAACACAACCAATCAATTTATTAATTTTACATACAGTATAATTTATATACTTGGCGTCCATAAGAGAATGCTCCAGTTATAAATTTTAATAGTACCCATTGTAAACGTTGTAGAATGTTGGTTCAAGATCTCAAATAAAGAGTAACTCAAACAGTTTTAGATAAGCGCATGTGCGAGTACTGCTTTATTATTGACTCGCTTGCAGTGCCACATACGCAAAATGGTGACTCTTGAGCGTAAAGCGTTATTGCTGGGTTGAAGATTTAAAAGCCATTCCTGTCATGCGATTTTTTCCTTTGGAGCTTTAAAAAGATCGTGTCTACGTTCCGCCACTACATAGTGATTTACCCGAGTTGAGGCACAGAATTGAAGAGGCTGTTGCTTCCATGACTCCGGACTTGTTAATCGAAGTGTGGGAAGAATTGGACTTAGGTTCGGTGTGAGCCGTATAACTAAAGGTTAACATACTGAACATTTGTAACAAAAACCAGGTTAGTTTACATTCAATTTGACGCGTGATTTGTTGTAAATCCTTCTATATATAAAAAAAAAGTTTTGATTTGGAAATGGACCAAAGAAAATCTGCGTAGATCATCCGGGTATTTTCCTACTAGATCGGCATCCATATTTTTTACGACCGGGGGTCTTTCTTCGTTAATATTAAGAAAACTGTTTCATACAAAAATATGAAAATCGATGGTATTATAGAGACATGTTTGATAAACACGCTGATGCAGACAGTTTTTAAATCGAATAATTATTTAAAGAGATATTTAATGTTAAAGATGGTCAAAATCGTTCCATTAAAAAAGTTTTATAGGAGAAAAACTAGACATAGGAATTTAAACATTTTTGGATCATTTTATACATTGGAAGTTCCAGATGTGCAGACTGCAATTATATTTTTAATTTGACTCATTTTTTGAGGATGTATTTCCATTTTAAATTCAAATTTTCAGCATTTCGAGAGATATTTTTTTACATATTTTATGAAAGAGCAATTATTTTAAACTGTTGCCAATTTTAAAAAACAGCGCAAAGATTAATATTTCCTTCAAATAAAAAAAATATTTACACGTGGCTATTATAAACAGAAAAAAAACTTTCAAATTAGAATTAAGTGATTACGTATTAAAAATTAGGAAAATATTGAAAATTACATCATAAAAACTACAGTTACACGTGAATTTTAAAAGGGAAAAAAATTTTTAAATACTAAATTCATTATTATGCGTTAAAAGTCACAAATGAAGGAAATTACGTCATATTTAAAAAGGCCAAATAAATAAAAGTTGCCAAAACACATTAAATTAAAAAATATATTTGCACGAAACGTTTATTTCATATTTTGAGATAATCTTTTCACCTATTATCGTGAATTCTAAGACAGCGCAAATAATATTTCCTTTCTAACAACAAAAGAATTTTCATGTAAATATTAAAAAGAGAAAGGAAACTTTGGTGAAAATTACGTCAGATTTAAAACGATACATTTAAAAGAACTTTCTCATAGCGTAGTTAAAAATTACCGAGAGACAAGGACTCTGTGCACTTAATTCATTTTACATTAGCTTACTTTCAAATTTTTACCTAATTTCTAACACTTTCCAACAAAGTTGAAAAGTATTATTGATTTCGGTTTGTTTGTTCGCGCTCTAATTCTCGTAAATATACTCGTATCGCACTGAAATTTTTGGTTATTGACGTTTAGCCTAGCACGAACCCTATTTCAAGTGAAGTTTGTAGCATGTTTAGTTCATTTACAGGGACAGTCAAAAGTACTCCGTTACATTACTACGGCCAATGGAAAAAATAATTTCAAATGAATTTTAAAGATGTTACACCCTTTCAAACATAATAAAAAACTATGCATTTACGAAGTGCACTGAAATATGCAGAATATTCTGTAGCATATGCGGTGCAATGAATAGTTACTATTCATTTACAGGGCTACACAAAAGAATTCCATTACAAATGGTATAGGGGGAAATTATTTGTGGCGTATTTTAATTATAAAAATTCATATAAAATAAAATTCATATACGTCGTTGAGGCTTACTTAAGTTATTGCATGTATAATACGAAGTGCATAGTATTTACAGGAACATACAAAACATTTCAGACAAGTATTTTCTATCCGAAGTACTGTATATTAGCGGCGATGGCAGGGAAGGCATTTTTAATGATATGCGCTTTTAAGTCTCACTATATTTATGCATACTATATGGTGTGTGTAAATATTATAGTTGATATACAGGGCTACGCAAAAGAATTCGTAAAGGTTACTGAGTATGACCGTAAATTGCTGAAAGGTGGGTTTAAAATGTGTTATGCTGAACTGCATGTAGTTTCTATGAAACGTTTGTAGAATATAGATAAAATAATATACAGGGCCACGTAAAGAATTGGATACATGGCCGCCTATAGACGATAAATTCTGGGAATATGATTTCAGTAGTTTTAAGAGTGATTTAGTTTGAATTAAAGTTTAGCTAAATAGTGGCATGTAATAAAGGTACTAGGTAAACAACAGCCGGAACAAAAGTATTCAAGTATGTTTCCATATATTAGTATAAATTACTGAAAGAGAAATTTCAACCTGTTATGCGTTTTCTTGCTAAACTAAATTTTCTATTATATAGTATATATATATATCAGCCTACAGATCAAATACAGGGCTGTTCGGAAGAATTGGAATAAATATTTGGCTATGGATGGTAACTGCTGAAATCAGTTTTTTAAATGTTTAGTTAGTTATCTTATTTACCTTATTTCCCTAAATAACGAAGTTTTGTTAAAGCTTTCAGGGAGTGTTGGAAAGTGTTTCATAATCTATGCCGTACGCATGATTTTTCTTTCTTGTTTTTAATCAAAGACAAAAACAGCCATTGTATCTCTTAGCAGCGGCTGATTTCGTCTTAAAATTTTCCAATCAAAGGAAAATGAAGGAAAACCCGTTTACAGAGAGACCGTCACTGTTTTTTAAAATTATATTTCAATCTTTTTAAGGCCGATGAAATTAGCATGCTTTTAGAATCTGGGGTGCCTGAACGGGGGTTGGCGAGTGTAGCTCGTAGGGGGCAGAGCCCCCTAGTAGTCTAAATTAAACTGTTACAATATACCATTGAAACTGGGACATTCTTTTGTGGACACCCTGTATAATCACGGGATTGAAATCGATCTATTTGGGTTCACTGAGCTCCATGTATAACAGGAGTTCTTAGTCAGCGGTCAGAAGCTTGCAAGGCAAATGAAGCATGTAAGGCAAAAGCAAAAAATAGTCCGCGTTATCAATGTTAGATATTTGTGTTCTCATTTACTATTATCCTAATTTATGCTTCCCTAATTAAGTTATACTTATGAAATTAATAAATGATTCTGTAATCGTAGAAGGGAATGTGATAAACAACATTTTTTGCCATGAATGCGAAGTAAAATTATCCTCATTGTATCCTTCCGCGCTGACTGCTGGAAATCATGTTGGGAAATAGGAAGACAGATCTCCTGTTATATAGGGAGCTCAGTGTTTGGGTTAGAGAACATACTTCCGGTGTCACGGTCGAAACTAGCCTTTTTTGCACCCATAGCTAACATGGATTTTGGTGCTCCCCCTTCTTCCGAAAAGTATATTTGCAAAGAGAATTTTACTAAATTTCTAATAGTCGACGTATTCTAAAATTTAAAACATGTAATCATAAAATATGTAATACTGAACTACGTAAGCTACAATGGCGAATCTAAGGGGGCGGTCACGGGGGAGTCATGACCCCTCTCTGGACACCAACAAAAAGAGTCTAAAGATAATTTTTAAATGAAATATACAGTAGAGTCCGGATTATCCGAGTCCCGCTTAACCGACTTTCCGCTTTAACCGAGTTATTTTCTTCTGATGGACTGATGGTTTCCATTATTATGAAACAGTCATTATACATGAAGTCAGTGGCGTAGCTACATATTCAGCGCCCTGGAGCAAGCAAAGTTTGTGCGCCCTCTTGTCTCTCAAAAAGTTCTGCGTAATTTTGTTTGGAAGTTACACATATATATATACATGTAACTAGCTGACCCGCCCGGCGTTGCCCGGGGCCGTTATAATAACGTAAACTAAAATCAAGTTTGTATGATTTTATATATTCATAAGTAATTCAAATAAACATAGTTTTAGGGGTGGCCCACTGCCTTCGGCAGCGTCTAGTGTGTTCCCGACAAACCTCTTTCAGAACGAAACTGTGGCCTGGGTCCCCGCTACCAAAGGCAGTCTATGCCAGGAGTATTTCGTACGCGACGAATACAATCGAAAATTGAATGAGTAAACCCCGTAGTAATCGAGCCCATTGAACCCGATATAAGTATGCGAATCCTGGCGGTGGAACTATAATCTTTAAAACAATCGTAAGCTAAGTTGAATGCACCAATTTCCGTTGAAATAGAGCCCATAACAGCCGAGAAAAGAATGCGCCGTTAATGTTCGAAAATGGTGGTAACAGAAGTCTAAGATAAACTTTCACAATGCAGAAAATAGCTGAATAGTAAGCTAAGCTTAATTATCCATTTACCGTTGAAATCGGACACATTGAACCCGAGAAAAGAATGCACCATTAATGTTCGAAAATGTTAATAAATGAAGTCTAAGACAAATTTTCATAATACAGAGCTGAATCGTAATCTAGGTTGAATAAACCAATTCCCGTTGAAATCGGCCTCCTAGAATTCGAGGAAAGAATGCACCCCGAAGCAGTGGAAGGTGCTTGTTGCCCCCACCCCCTGTAAATTTAACGAATTACCTTTAACATTAACGTGATATTTAATTTACGGAGGAAATCCCATCCCTCTAAAGTTAACCACTTACCTTTAACAGTAGCGCGAATTTTAATTCACGGCTGTAGTGAGTAAAAATAAGTTGATGCCGTAAAAGAAGATTAATATTCGAAAAAGGTGGTAGCTGGAGTAAAAGAAATTTTTTAATGGTTTCTAAAGTAGCCAGAGGATCCTAGAACTATGCTAAAGAAAATTGCAAGACTATCGGATAATTTTTAATGAAACTGCACCAAGGACCCTAAGAAGGCGATTAATATTCAAAATTGGTGGTAGTTGAAGTGTGAGTAATTTTTTTGTTATTCATGTAGTAGCTGGGGGGACTAAGAAATAGTTAGGGAAAAAATCCTAGTGAATCGGATCATTTTTATAGGGGACCAAAAGGAACTTATTGATAATTGAGAGCAAGGCCTAAGATGAAAACACGATAAAAAGGTCCTAGTACTTAGCGCTTTAGATTTTCAATTAGTCGAAATTAAGTATAGGGTATAAGTATTAATCATTAGAAAATTTTTTCAAAGAAATGCTTTAAAAAAGAGCTCTAGAATCCCAATAAAAATATGAAGGTGTTGGCTCGGGGAGAGAAGTCCAAGACTCAATTTTGAAGTTATGCAATGAGAATGTAACAGAATTAGTGGGTGAAAAATGTATGGCGTACAAAAAGTTACCCTAGGGGGGCCAGTGTCTGAACTGGAATGTGGAAACGAAAAAAAAGCCAAATGGAAAAAGAGCCCTAAAAACGAAGGACAGATTAAAAGGGGTGATTTATTAACAATTTAGGGCACAAAAACTTCAAGTGGCCTTGTACCAAGCCCCAGGGGTCCAGGGTCTCAACTGGAATGTAGCTGGGCAAGGGCCCCAAGAAGGCGATTAATTTTAAAATTTGGTGGTAGCTGAAGTCTAAAAAAATTTTATGTTGTTCGCGTAGTAGCTGGATTTCCTATCATGTTGTTACAAAAAAAAGTTAGAGAATCAGACCATTTTTAAGGGAGATATAATAGGAGGTCCAAAAGGGGCCAACTGATAGTTGAGAGCAAGGCCCTAATATGGAAACATGTTAAAAGGTTCTATTACTTTGCGCTTTAGATCTCAAAAAGTCGAATTTAAGCATAGGGTATTTATTATTCATTGGAATAAAATCTTAAAGAAGCGCGAAAAAAATGGGGGAAATTCTTAAAAAAGGGCACTAAGTGCCCAATAAAAATATGAGGGTGCTGGCCCAGAGAGAGGAGTCCAAGTCTCAATTTTAAAGTTATGCATTGAGAGGTTGACAATATTAGGGTGTGAAAAATGCATGGCGCAGAAAAATTTCAAGGGGTCCAGTGTCTTAACTGGAATGTAGAAACGGAGAATAATTAAATGGGAAAAGGGCCCCCAAAACGAAGAAGATCGATAAAAAGGGGCAAGTTCTGAGCAATTCAGGGCATACAAACTGAAAGGCGCTAAGGGGGCGCCGGTCATAAAAAATTAAAAATCTGAGCTCTAGGTGTATCAGGACCTGTCTTTGGACTACCCTCATCCAAATTTTCAGACTTCTACGTGCAATATATTTCACTAGCCACCACACACAGAGCGAAAATTCCTTTTATTAGTATAGACTAGCTGACCTAGCCGGTGTTGCCCGGGCCCGTGATAGTATTCTTAAATGAACCTGAAATTTTTATGATTTTATTTCTTAAGGCTGTTCTTAAATCCTGTGGGGCAATTTTATGACATGCATTTTAATTAATATTTGCTGAGAACTGGCATGTATTGTTATTCAGAAACTTTGTAATCGAAAGAAGTTTTCCGGATTTTTTGTAAACACAATAGATCTTACTGAAAACATTGTCAAAGATGGCGTTTTCAACGGAATTTCCCGACGAAAGCATTAAAAACAGTCAACGAAGGGGAAAAAAAGTCTTGTCCTATATCTTTAACACGATTTTGTCTGAAATACGAGTTCGATGACAGCGTAAAAAATCGGTTTAAAAATTAAAAAAAAAACAAAAACAGTCCTGTTCTAACGTATATACAAAATAGCTTACCGCCGTTCTGATTATCACATTTATAGACAATATTGAAACAGCCCCGTTTTCATATTAAAATGTAATTTTTAACAAAAAAGAATGTTTTAATTACATTTTCTTCACCGAAAATATTCTGTATAAATACATTTGCACATCAAGCGCAAAAATCAATATAATACACATAAATTTAGGGGAAATTACAATCATAGCATTGTACGAATACACGAAGCCTACACATTTCAAACAAATACTTGATAAATGATTTTACAAAAAACTAAATAAAATAAAATACGTATATATATATATTTAAAGAGAGGTCGCTCTGTTTGGTACCAGACAGGCTGAGAATTCTTGGGGCAGACCATGTCGCTATTGATCACAAAGAAAATTACAGAACATACACATTAGGTTTTAAAAGATTTAAATGGTCCCCTGAAGCAAAGAAACTTTCAAGAAAAAAAAATCAATTTTTCTGGCTTGCAAAGAGAAATAAAAATCATTAATAAAAATGATTCAAAAAATTGATTTTTGTTTTAAAAATTATTAAATGATTTAAGACTTTTCATATGTAATGCGTATAGCAAATTTTAAAACTATTAGCTTCACCTAAGGGAGGGAGCAGCTTTACCTGGTTTAGGGCGCACAGACCTGCAGGTCGGTTGCCAGTCGGGCCAGTCAGCCTTATTTAATCCTAAAATTATGCGATTAAATAAGGTTTAATGCGGAAAAATACTGTTACCAAAAAGTGATGTAATTTTGCATAGGCTATAATCAGGCCCTAAGGAACATTGAATTGGGTACTTAACTTTTTCTCTCTTTTTGAAGCTTATTGATTCTGCATTTGACATTTGCAATATTTTAAAAATCTCAAAAACAATACTCACAAAATTTAAGTTGCTGCATCTCCCCCCCCCCCCCTCCCGTGTAAATTTTGTCGCCGGGAGCTGATGTGGAATATGTTTAAATCCAGCTCTTATTATTGTTTTGTAATCTGTATTAATGCATGTTTAGTTTCCACAAAAAAAAAACCTTCAAAATTTTCGTTTTCTTGGATTTCGTCTGTAAAATGGTCAATAATTTTCTTCAAATAGTCAGGCTATTCTTTTCTGCATTTGACATTTGCAATATTTTAAAAATCTCAAAAACAATACTCACAAAATTTAAGTTGCTGCATCTCCTCCCCCCCCCCCCCCTCCCGTGTAAATTTTGTCGCCGGGAGCTGATGTGGAATATGTTTAAATCCAGCTCTTATTATTGTTTTGTAATCTGTATTAATGCATGTTTAGTTTCCACAAAAAAAACCCTTCAAAATTTTCGTTTTCTTGGATTTCGTCTGTAAAATGGTCAATAATTTTCTTCAAATAGTCAGGCTATTCTTTTCCAAATCGTAAAATAATTATCGTAAATTACTACTGTTACATCGTACATATAGGTTTCTCAGCGGTGAATTCTTTGGCTACCATTATTTCCGCACAGTAATCATCATGATAAATTTCTAAAACATTTTTAATAGAAATGTACCAGAAATATTATTTTTTGGAAATAGTGGTAGCCAGTAAAGTGACCGATGATAGCCCTGTTAAATAAGTTTTGATTACTTTAAGATCTGAAAATCTTCAACGGTCATCTCCAGAAAAGTTACAGAAAATAATCAGGCATGCTGAAACGCTGTTGGAGAAGTTACTTGAGGCTGCAATATGGTATGAATTAAAATTAAAACTTCCTGAATAGAAGTCATATCTTTCAACTGTGTATGAAAACATATTTTAAATCGAAATAGTTGAGATTAAACACAAGGTAAAATATCATAGGAATACGCTGATTGTAACAAGATTCATCTATAATGTCTGATTAATAATGAAAAAAAAAAATACAAATATTTTAAGAAATCTTTATTTCGCTTTTTCTAATTTTGCGCCCTTAGGATTCGTGCGCCTGGAGCAGTCTGCTCCAACTGCTCCACGATAGCTACGCTCCTGCATGAAGTGTTAGGTGAAGATGAAAGAGCAGTCCTAAAAAGTTAGAACTCTGATTTTCTGGTCAGAATGGGGGAAAAATTTGGCCATTTTTTTCCCCATTCTGACCAGAAAATCAGAGTTCTAACTTTTTACGACTGCTCTTTCATCTTCACCTAACATTTCATGTATAATGACTGTTTCATAATAACGGAAACCATCAGTCCATCAGAAGAAAAGGATCCATTCCAAAGGTATAATCCTTCATTTGGCGCCCGGGGCACATGCCCCCTCAGACCCCCCCCCCCCCCCCCCCCCCTTAGTTTCGGACCTGCTCCGTGTACAAAACATAGGTGAAAATCGTTTTTTTTTAAAAATTGAAAACTCGTTTTAAAGATTTCCTTGCGTATGATATATTTTTTTAGGTTGCTCGTAAATTACACCTGAAAGATATTCTTATGTGAACGATATCAATTATGTATGTAAATAATAATGCTTTTACATTTATTAAAAAGTACATTTTTAAAACTTGTGTCTAATCTCGTCTTTAATCTATGTGTATAGACGTGTAAAAGGAATTCAGCCATTTTTCCATTTTGTGTAAAAAATTGGCCTTGTCTTTGGTTATATGAGAAAGGTTAAAGCAATAGCACTCGTCAATCCATTGCCCATTGGTGCAAAGAGACCTATCATTTTCTCTTTAGATTTACACGATTACTGTTATTATTGCAAATGTTTCTTTGTATCTTTCTAAGAAAATACCTTTATTGTTGAGATAGATTTAAAGAAATTATTTAAAAAACAATAATTTAAAAAAGCAGTAGATTGAGTTACGATTTTCAAACAAAAATTTTTTAAAGCAATTTTTTTTTGCTATTCGATGACATAAAACTGTATGTGATATTTAGAGGCCAATATTACGTGCGATTAGCGTCTTTCACATTAGCATGACACTTATGTTTCTGCTTTTTAATGTAGATATAATACATTTTCTTAAGAATTAGAAATTTTGCGTAAATTTAGGTTTTATATCATGCATATTTCATAACATGCTGACATTGCATGTTACCCAACTATATAATGCAAATGATGAGGGGAAAATGCGGTTTATTAGCCAATACACCACATATAGAGCTATTGTGAAGTTTCATTAAAGGACCTTCATATTCTTTATGAAGTTTTTTCAAACGATTCAAGTACAGTGAGCGAATAACGGAGAACATGTCTGGGGCTTTTTTTTTTCATTAAGCATGATCAAAAATGTAGGCGGAAACAACAGCAACAAAAGTTGTGAAAATTTCACCCAGCAGGAATGCAGTCTTAAGGAAGTATGTGTGTGTGTGTGTGGGGGGGGGGGTGTTAGAGAGGATATATCCTAAGCTTTATTTAATGCCATTTATAAAACTATTAACGATTTTTTTTTTTAAAGTTGTATATTATTACACTGACTGCGATGAAAATTTTCCCTTTAAAGCCGTAATTCCCAACGAGGAATTCACAGGTGGAGCAGTTTGACTTTTTAAAGTGGGAAATTTAAAAATAATCATTAATGGTTAATTTTTTGTGATTTTGGGGAAAGTCTCATGCACAATATATAAATACATGGTGTTTATAAAGTTTCCATACATTTTTGAAAAGTAGATTTTAAATCCATTACTTAGCATATGATCGGATAAAATGCATTCACCAGAATAAAGAAGAGACTTTTTTTGTGCTCATCTTTGTGAATTAACATACAAACAAGTACAGAAGGTCTTCATCTGCATTAAGTTCTCATTCTCCATAATTTCCAGCAAATTGTTTATATCGCAGGCCGAGTTGAATAGTTTCCGGGTTTAAATTTATACGCAGTTTGAATCTGGCAAGCAAGTTTTTTAAATGATAATGTAGAGTTTCCTAAATAGCAGAACGCAAAATAGCAAGTCCCTGCCTAAAAATCTGCGTGGATGTTCTTGCACTATGCATAACTGCTTCTTGTACATTTTATTCAATTATCGATGTCATGCCTGAAAGACCTTCATCTTTAACGCTACTCAACTTAAATTTGTTTGAATATTAAAGATGGGAATTATCACTTTGCTAACTAATCGTAAACCAACAGAGTTAAAAATGTCCATGCCGGGAATCGAACCCGGGCCCCTGGAATAGCGCTCCAGTGCTCTACCACTAAGCCACGAGGTCGATGCCCAGCTTGGCATCTCTCACTCATATAAGTCGGTAAGACTGCAACCGCAGCTACTAGATATGGAAAAGTCTTCATGAGCACACAATCTTGCGGCGTTACATGAGACGCAAATGAACCCAGCATCGGTGAATGCAATTTTAATTAATTTTTCAACTACTTTTTTCAGCAGTGAAATTACGCTTGGAATTATTGAATATTAAAGATGTGAATTATCACTTTGCTAACTAAGCGTAACAGAATGAAAAGAGGTGAAAACTCTCCAAAAGAGTGAAACAGTAACGCCAACAGAGTGAAAAACTCTCTGTTTGGCGAGAAAGTCTGCTACCGGCGATTTTCTCCCTTTTTATACGATTTTGTTTCTAGGATTGTTATAGGGAAAACCAAAAAGCACTGTTTTAATCGTTAAAAACTTTTATGACCTAAACAAGCAGAAAAAAAAAGTAAATCATTGAAATTTACCTAAGATTTCTGCCCTTCATTTGAAGAACTATATTTTTACGGTGGGGGGACTTGTATGCTATTACAGGGTAGGCCAAAAGTCCCTGGCATGTAAAATCAAGTAATTGAAATCTTTTTTTTTTTTTTTTTTTTTTTTTTTTGTTTAACCCCTTGAAGGGAGGTGATCCCGCCATCACATAATTTTAGTCCCTAAATGCCACATCGGCACCCGCATTTTTTTAATCAAAAATTCACTTTTATTAAGTACGCAAAAATATACGTTTACTTGTTTACAAATACATTTTCTTGTAAATACTGGTGTCATACAATTATTTCAACATTTTACGATAACAAGTACCTTGTCCCTGAAAGGGTTAAAAGTTTATAATTATTATTTATTAACATCTCTTTATTAATACACTTAGAAAGCGTACGGATATTCAAAATAAAAATATCCAGAAACCTAAAATATATTGATTGAACATTTTTTATTGCTTTCTATTTCTTTATAAAATTGTCTCTAATTATTATTCTGTTTCTTTCTTCCAGTTTGTAGCTTTGTAGTCCACAAGAGGTGTCATGAATTTGTCACGTTCAAATGTCCTGGTGCTGACAAGGGGGTTGATTCGGATGTAAGTTATTTTTGTTGTATCGTAATATTAAAAAAGTGACGAAAATATATGAGGCATTCTCACAATTTTTTAACTTTCAGGAATAAAAATCTGGTGAAATTAAACTTACTAAAATAACATTTTAAACTTATACACGAATGCCTTAATGATTTAAAATAAAGAAAAAATGGTCACCAGCGAAGATTTTTTTTTTAAATTTAACTGAGGTTTAAATTAAATTTGCGAGTTTAATTTTCCTTACCATTTTATCACTATAACTTTTTATTTTCTTCTAAATTTTTACTTATAATGAATTTGCATAGTACCCACAGGGCATTCAAATAAGAAATAATAACAATATAGTAGTTTTAGTACAAAATTTTGATATAATATTGTCTTAAAGGGGTGTTAAAGAAGTTACGGTAAGGAAAAAAAAAATGATGGTAAGGATGGGACGGTAAGGAAAATTACCAGCTATTTTTAGGCAAATCATGTTAAGACTAAGTGATAGTCACAATGTTCATTGATTTTCAGAAACAGTTATTTACATTGGGTTAAATAAAAAAAAATTAATTTACCTTGAAAAGTGCAGGAATAAACCTTGTGGACGGTAAGACTATCAATAAAGCCACGATGCTTGAAATTGATATTTAAATGCTGATTTAAATTCTGCAGTAAATTTCCTGTCAAAGAATTTCAGACATTCTAGCATACTTCTGCATGAGAAAAAAGTTGAAAAAAATTCTGTGGCAGCATGTGAAGTGATTTTCTGTATAATTTTAGCAAGAGGGACGGTAAGGAATCTAAAACACAGGGACAGAGTTAAAAAAATAATAACAACCGTAAAAATGTGTGCTGGTTAATTTTTTGCTACATATTTATATAAAACAATAGTCCCAGTTTCGGAAAAAAAATTACATCGAATTACTTTTATTGAAACAATTTTATACAGACAGCTCCAAACTTAAAAATCAGCATCAGGGACACGGGACGGCATAGGAATTTCGTGGTATATTTGACCCCCAACATCGTCCAAAACTTATTTATATCGTCAACATTATTATGTAGTCATGCAATGGGATGTTTTCCAGTATAAGAAATAAAAAACCCTCCAAGAATATGTTCTAAAATAAAAATTATTATTCAAGTACTTAAAAGTCAAAAGATTTTGAGAATGCCTCATATTTTACACTGTAGTAATTTTTATAATATTAAAAAGTGGTCGATTAAGACAACACAACTAGAACAATGAACAATGTAACAAACTAACTAGTTTTACTAGTCCAAAAACTTTTAAATACGTGAAACAATATGCGTTTTTAGTGAAAAGACTCTGATTCAGTGTAAAATGTAAATTTTCAAATACAAACTTCGTTATTTAAAATTACACAGAACAGTAAAATGTCATTAATGTTCATTTTATCTATCTATCTGATATAAAAAAATATATATAAACCATTTTAAACCAATACAAATGATCATCTACAAAAGTGAATATATGAATTATAAATGAAGTTTTTGAAAATTAAAAATAAAGTTTTACCCTTTAGGGAAAATAATTAATTAACAACACATCATCACTTCAAACAAAACAAGCAAATAAAAATTCAAAGAACTTTGAAAAAATAGGAATATTTGTGGAAATAGAATGCAGATTCTTCATGCCCACAAACCAGTTCCACAAATAGCATTCACGGTTTCATCATAGCATAAGCCATATAAAGCTAAAAAAGGCAAAATTTGGGCTACCATGCACAATGAATCCAACAAAAAATAGGCCAAAAATAACAATAGATTTAAAAAATAAATAAAAAACATAAAATAAATAAAATGGATTAAAGATAGCAATTACCAATTGAAGAACCAATGGATTCATCCATCACACAGCAAGTTTAAAAAATGCTTAGAAATGATTTGCACTTGTTACCAGAAATATTGCAAGTATAATACTATTAGTTCAACCATAGAGTTAGGAAAAACAGTTCAATAATGTTGAAATAGATTAAATACAGCATGTCTACTATATTAGAACAGAGATAGTGCTGCTCTCTATCACATGATAATAGAGTTAAAGATCACTTCGAAAAAGAGTAAAGTGAATAAATAACTACTACTACTACTAATAATAACTATATGTAGATTAAAGTTTAAAAGCTGTAACTATATTAATTTAATACAAGTGATGAATTTTAAAGAAAAATAAACAACAATTTGATGTGGATAAGTTATTAAATAATGATTCAATTTTAAATAGATGTAAATATACTATATTATAGATCAATAAATATAAAACTAAAGAGTTTAAAATATTTAATACAAATAAATAACAATTAAATTGTCTTTAAACTTGCATAAAATTTAAAGTACGTAAATTAATTATGGGAGAGGAGAAAGAAGAAAGAAGAAAACATTTAATTAATTCATATATTTTTATTTATATTGTAATGAAATTTACTAAGTATGAGATGATAATGTCCTCTATGTGCTAAAAATCGAAATAAAAATAAAACTTTAACCAATATTATTTAATAAAAAAGATGAAACTATTAAGGTTGGCATGATTGAAGTGTGCTGAATATATGTACAGCATTATATGGGCATTGATGATCGGACATTTTCAATTTTAGACATTTTGTCGAATATTTAAAAATATATTTGTCGAATTTTTCTAGAACTTCAGGATTATGAAGAATATGTTTTACTTCATATTTATAAATGACAATTTGATCAGGAGGCCAATTAGGGACCAACAAAAAATCAAAGAAAAATAATAATGTTTTGAATCACCCTGTAAAATAAAATGCACGAAATGATCTATCGCTATAGCTTACGAATATATGGACATTGTACAATATATGTATTCATTTGAGGAAGAATAGAACTTATATTCATGGAAATATATAGATTTTTTTTTTTAAGTTCAAAAATTTTTTGCATGTTTTTTGTTTATATCATCAGGTTTTTTTTTTACCAAATTCAACGACAGTTTCAGGAAATTTGGAAAAATGTAGTAGAAATAATATGGTGTAGTTGGAATGTAAATATATTAAATATTTGATGAAATATGAGCAGTTAAATGAAATATTTTTTATCTGCGCATGCGCGCACGATAAAAAATGTTTTTTTTTTTTTTTTCATGATTTGATAGTCAACTCTATGGAGCAACTCATAAAAAAAGCCACTGAAATATCGTGAAAATTCAGAAAGAGATCGGCAACAGAGTGAGCGAATTTTTAGTTGCTCTCTAAAAGTTGCTGAATGATACGGGGTTTTCCATAAATTGTCATTTTTTATTAATTGCTTCCAGCAAAAGAGTTTGTACTTAATGGAAGTCAACGAGTAGATTTAGAAAAAATGCTTAGATTTTGATATTTCTTTTTTCTTGGAATAGGCTCGTTCTGGAGATTTTCCAAGAAGATCTAAAGCATAAAAAAATGAAAAGTAAAAAAAAAGTAAAAAATAAAAATGACAATTTATGGAAAACCTCTTATCATTTAGCTGTTTTTAGAGAACAACTAAAAATCAGTTCAGTCTATTGCTGATATCTTTCTGAATTTTCACGATAGTTGAATGGCTTCCTTTTATGAGTAAATGTCATGACTATCAAATCATGAAAAAAAAAAATTATTTATCGTGCGCGCATGCGCAGATAAAAAATATTTCAGTCAACTGCTCATATTTCGTCAAATATTTAAAATATTTATATTCCAATTACACCATATTATTTCTACTACATTTTGTCAAATTTTCTGAACTGGCGTGAAATTTGGTAAAAAACCCTTCATGTAAAACAAAAAACATGCAAAAAATTTTTGAACTTTAAAAGAAAATCGATATATCTCCATGAATATACATTCTATTCTTCCACAAATGAATACATATATTGTACAATATACATATATTCGTAAGCTATAGAGATAGATCATTTGGTGCATTTTATTTTACAGGGCGATCCCAAACAGTATTCTTTTTCTTTGATTTTTTGTTGACCACCTAATTGCCCTTCTGTGATGAAAAATATCAATATACATTCAAGTAAAGTTTTGAAATTTATTAAAACGATACTTTCGTATTAGTCAGTCTGTTAGTAGCCGAAGAAATCGCAAAAGATTTCGCTACTTCCAGCTGCCATTTTGATTCTTATAATTTTAATAGTTTAAGAGCTTAATTCGATTACGTTCCTTTTAAATTTGTGTTTTATTTATATTATATTATATTATTTATTTATTTAATTATTTTAGAAGTTTTAATTTCGTTACGGGATATTAGCCGGAAACAAATGTTATACTATTCATACACCGTTTTAAGGGCAAATGGGTCAACCTTTCGTGATCGAACTGCACTCGATGGAGATAGATGTTTTTAAAAAAATCATACTTGAAAATTATTGCAAAAGCATAAAAAATCAATAAATTGAGATACAGTTTAAAAAAAAATTACATTTGAAGGAACAGTTTTTTTCAGAAATTGCTTGATATTTAGAAGTTAAAAAAAAATTGCAGTAAAAGGGGAATTTAATGGCCAGCTCGTTGCCATGCCACCGAGGCTAACGAAAAAGACAGGTTATCGCGGTGCTCATCCTACGTGTCTTTTTTTACAGATCGCTAGAGTCACGTGATACTCTTTTCGTACACCTGAATTGGTGCATTCGAGGATCACGTGACTCCAGCGGTCTGTAAAAAAAGATACGTTGAATCCACCGCGGTAGCCAGTCTTTTTCGTTAGCCTTGCACGCCACTATGTGACGTCAGCGTTACTTAAAGACAGATTTATACTTTATAGAGCGTTCGTAACGATAACATTTCTATATTTAAACAAAGTTTTCTTTCAATTAATATAAAAAATAATTAATATAAAAATTATATAAAAAATAATTAATATAAAAAATACTTTTATTTCTAGAACCCAAGAAATGCTCAAAACCCACCCCGAAATATGCGAGTATATACGGTAATTTCTTGTATAAAGAAGGTTTCAAAAGAATAAGGTCCTGCGCAAAAAAATAAAAATAAAAAATAATAATAATGAGCAAAACAGAGTTTATCATGACAAACATAAACTAGTGCTATTAGAATGATTAAAAAACACAAAATTAACAATAACAAACATTATTTATTAAAATACATTTTGTGAAAATTATCTTTACTCTCTTAATACCTTTTACAAGAAATCGAAATTATAGATAACAATTTGTTTTCGAGTAATTTTTAAAAATATTTCTTTATTCAAATTTTACAGGTAGACTAAAATTATTGTACCAAAATCAATGATTTTTTTTCAAAAATTTAAATTTATAATAATTACCAGCAAGCAGTTATTAAATAGCATAAAATAGGTGATTTGTAAAATTGTGCTATTTGAGCTAATATTTAATCGATAGTACGAATTTTCTTTAGAAAAAAATTTCTCTATTATAAAAAATATTGCTTCTAATTAATGCAATAAGCTGAATAATAACTTGTTTTACTATTATTAATTGAAAATAATATAAACATTAAATAATCAATAATTTTATAAAAAGCACTATTTTATATATTTCTCTTTACAATCCTGAATAATGTTTCCCATAAATATTCTTGTATGTTAAAAGCCATCATTGGTACAATATGCTGTAAACGATTTCAAAATAATGGAAGATATAATAGAACGACAATTTCTCAAAACAAATTTAAATTAAAAAAAATTTAAATATTTTTTAATATTTTTAATTTTTTATTTGATTTTTGAATATGTGTTTAATTTCGACTATAATGTACAGTCGTGGAAAAAAAAGTAAACACGCCCTAGTAACTCTGCAACTAATAATAATAGAAGAAAGTTACTAGTACCAAACGATTGGAAATAAAGTCTACTTTTAAATGATGCATATAAAATTTGCTGAGGGGCTATATACAAATCAAAACCAGACAATTTTTTTTTCAATGGCAACACCTAAATTAGACAATATATTTTATATCTTCGGTTCAAACTATGCCTAGAAACGAAATTTCAAGTGATCTGAATGATAAGTTTTTTAATTAGAAACATTCAAAATTTAAAATTTCTAATGTTAAATTATATATTCATATTTTTATTAATATCTCCTGAAATTATAATCCTAATGTGATATTTTTTAGTGTGGTTATAATACTAAAAAAACCCAACCATAAGCACATCGAATTTTTATTTTTTTTAATAATATTAATTATGAATTATGAAATTAATATTCTAAAATATATGAATTGCAGCCTACAACTTTTTTGATAGATTTATATTTATTGTGTTCTGCTTTATGCGAATTCTCAATTTCAAATTTTTCTTCCAAGTAGTTTTCGAATTATGCTTAAAAAACGTCAAAATGATGGTTTAAGGGGCCGTCTATGATGTGCAGAAAAGAATAATTTGGAAAAAAAATATATTTTACTCATTTTATTGAAACATCTGAGATGGCAATAGTCGAAACATATTAAGCGAGTAAAGTGGTCATATTGCCACGAAACAATACATTAATAGAAGTGACATAGTCATTCTGTAGCATTTCGACAATCGAGTACCGAACTCCAATTCAGATACAACCCCCAAAATATGCCCACTTAATAATTAATTTCCCTGAAACTTCATGAGAATGAGAACCTGAATTTCATGAAAATTTGTATTTAGGCTAATTGAAGGGTTTAGAATTTATTTATGGTGTCAAACTTGGGTATTGCTATTGAAAAAAACAGAGAAAAAGTTTGGGTTTATTTTGATATGTATCATAATAATCATCTTCATAATCAAATTTTATATACATCGTTTAGAAGTAGACTTCATATCCAGACCTTTGGTACCAGTAACTTTCTTCTGCAATAATAAGTTGCAGGGTTAGTAGGGGTGTTTACTTTTCCCCCCAATGGACGAGATAGCAGTTCTTTGATATCCATATAGTATATGTGCTTCATCTTCTAAAATGTGCGGCAGTTAATTTTTTAATTTTTGTCTTAAAAATACTTTTATTTTGCGCTTTTTACTTACCCATCATACGTAGTATAGGGTAAGTCTTGTAATCGTTTTAAAAATGGAATTTTTTTTCTTTTTTTTTTTTTTGGCGGATTTATACGTTTCAGATACTATAAATTCCGAAAAATATATTTTTAGAAAAAAAAAATTTGCCGTCCGTCTGTCTGTATGTGTATGTGTCTGTAAACGCTCTATCTCCCGAACAAATTGAGATAGAGACTTGAAATTGGGTGTGCACTTAGTATGTAATAATGGGAAGAAGCCTATTGAATGTCAGTAACATCAGTTATCCGAAACTATTTTTTTTCGGACTCTAGAAATATTCGTTCTGATAAAGGGTATACAAAATCTTTTGAAATTGTTTATTTGAAGGAGTGAATATAAAAGACAATAAAACAAAAAATTTGCATAAAGAATGAAGTCGATTGGATAATTAGTTGCCGAGGTATTTGTAATCATACTTTTCCCACTTTTCGGTTTTTCATGACCTTGTATTTCATTCAAATTTCAATTCAAAGATATATTTTAATTGGAAATGAGACGCTCAATCCGACGCAGTAAACTGTTAGTTAATATGATAATTATTTTTCGAGTTATAAGGATGTTTCTTTTACGCAATTCGGTACTACTTGATTATCCCGTCAACCCAAAAACTATCGCCAAACTATAGGATTAAATGCCAACAATGGCCTATCATAAATGTCACATTCACTTGACATTAAACACGTTACACGTGTTTGTTGCGTCATCAAGTGCTTTTTAATTCGACGTTTTATTTGTATTTTTATTAATCTTTTACTAATTTATTTGTTCTTTCATTATTTAAAATAAGAATTATGCCAATCTATAAATCTGTTCCGTCACAAAATGCCGCCAAGTTTGTCGCTAACACGGCGATATATCGCTAAATTTGGCAACCAAAATTAGTCGCCAAAAGTGACGCCAGCTTGCTCTAATATTTCGCCAAATTCCCATAGACTTCCATTGAAAACCAATAGGATTTACTTGCTTACAGAAAATCAACAAGTTGTGATATTTTAATGCAACAAAAACTAATATTAGCTTAAGGGATTATATTAATTATATTTAAGGGCGTCCAGGTAAATTAAATTATGAATAACAGTAACATGATACAATGCATGGCATGCTTTCCCAAACATAAATTTTAATTGAGACCAAACTGGTCGCCAAGGGCGGCTAGTTTGTATAATTTTGCAAGTAGTTTGACAATTTATATAATGTACCGAAATTGGTTGACGGGATAATCAAGTAGTACCCTCAATTTAGTAATTAAGTATTACTATGTATTAAAAATATTTAAATATACGCTTAAATTGTATTTTGGAATTGCAATGCATTTTATAAACAGTTTACACATGTTTTATTTTCATATTTTATATTATGCATATCCATGATGGGTAAGTATTACAGTGGCTCCAAACGACTAGTTTTTAGTGGCAGTAATTTTCTGTGTACATTCTAATGGTGCTTAATTTTTAGGACGTTCGAACGAGACATCAGTACTTTGATATCCATATGTATGCGTTTTATCCTCTAAAATGTGCTGCAGTTAATTATTTAATTTTCGTATTAAAAACTCTTTTTTTAAAAACTTTTTTTTATGCCAGTAGTTTTTTTTGCATTCTAATGATGTCAAATTTTTTAGGATGCTCGAACGAAACATCACTTTCAAGTTCACACATATACTAGTCCCACTTTTTGTGACCACTGTGGATCTCTCTTATACGGGATCATCCATCAAGGATATAAATGCAAGGGTAAGTGTCTCTCTATTCTAAAAACAAGAAAGAAAAATCATGCGCCAAGCTTAGATTATGAAACACTTTCCAACACTTGCAGAATTCTTTACCGAAACTTCGCTTTTTAATAAGGTAAAAGAAAATCTAAGTAAACATTTTAGAAAACTCATAACACATTTCGAAACCAGTTTTCAGCAAGTACCGTCCATAGCCGGAAAAGCAGTCCAATTATTTTGTACAGTCCTGTATTTAATGTACAATTTGCACGTATACTACTTAGTATGCTAAAACTTAGTTTACTAAAAAAAATGCAGATTTGAAAATTCCACTTCAGCATTTTCCGATATACCGAAACATACTTGAATTTTTTGTACAGACCTGCATATTATCAACAGATTTTTATATGCGCTACATATTAAGCTAAAATTGAATTCAGGCTAAAAAAGTACTCAAAACACACTTCCAGACATTAACATTCTTTAGGAGGACATGGCTCCAGTTCTTTGCGTGGCCCTGTATATGATTTTATTTATATTATACAAACATCTCTTAGAGTACTAAATATATTTCAACTTGAAAGTGAACAACTCAATTAAAAGTCGCCTTTAAACCATCCACGCTGATAATCCGTAATGCTTACGAATTCTTTTGTGTAGCCCTGTATATGATCTATAGCATTTATACACACATAGCAAACAAAAATTTAGTTAAACACGCATACCATAAATAAAATCGCATTTCCATCACTTATAGCTGATAGTCAGTACTGTATCCGAATCTTTTGCGTATCCATATAAATGAACAAGAAATGCTATGCATATCGTGTTATATAACAAGTATCTTATAATAAGCCTCTGTAATGTATATCAATTTCATTATATTTGAAATAGTGTAACATAATTAAAATACCCTGCAAACAGTTTTTCACCGATAGACCATTATGTAACGCAATGCTTTTGTGTGGCCCTGTAAATGAATTGTAAATGCTTTGAACCCCATATTCCATGGAATGCATGATTCGGTGCACTACATAAATGCATATCAATTTCATTATATTTGGCATTTTGTAACATAATTAAAATGAGCTTGAACCGCTTTTTTCCCATTGACCATAATGTAAAAGAAAACGTTTGACGGTCCCTGTAAATGAACTATGAATGCTACACACTTCATTTTCAATACCGATCGTGCTATTGTAAGCATCAATAACATTCAAAAAATTCAGGGCAATCCGAGTATATTTAGAGCTCGGACAGACAAACCGAAGTCATAAACTCTTTTCAACTATGTTGGAAAGAGTTAAATAACAACTAACGCTGCCGCATGGGATTAACATTAGTGAACGGGTATTTTAGCTTGAGTGAAGTAGCCTCTTAATTTAGATATTATTTTGAACACTTTTTCAATTTACTTCGCCTGCGTATCTCCATTTCGCAAAAAATTTAAAGCGCGTTTCAATCTTTTTTGGGACACCTATAATTGTTCCGAAACAGCTATAATCTATATTATAAAGGACAAACATATCTGTACGTAACGTCTGCGAATGGCTACACTTTGAAATTTGAAATGAAATTTCGGTTTTGCAATTTTCGCTACTGCAAATTTTTAAACTTCTAAACATCGCACAGTTTCAATTTTTACACCGTCGTATAGGGAAAAAAATGTACTTTTAAATGCAATTTGTTTGAAAGCTCTATCTCAATTTATTTTTGAGATATTAATTTTTTTATAGTTTTTAGTACCAATTTTGTAATTGTGGCAACTGAAGTACTCCATTTCTATTAAAAGTAAAGGGAAAGTAGTCATGGTTTATTTATTTTTATTAATTATATCCGTATTGATGCCATTTTCACATTATAAATAAAAGTAATTTTTTTCTAATTTTTGAACAGAAAATGACGTCAGCCATTAAAAAAAACACGCATCCTTCTTCATAATAGCCCAGTGGTAGGGGAGCAAAAAAAAGGCCCAATTCGAAAATAATTAGGAGAAAGCTGGAAATTGTTTTAATCCCTTCAGTTTATGTCTAGAATGAATATGCTGCGTTTCCCCCCTCGTATTAGGTGAGCGTTAGGAATTATACATTGATTTATAGTAAAAAAACATGTTTTTTTTTAAATACCATAACACTATCTCGAAATCACTAACTTTATCAAAAACATTGTCAATACAAATGTTGTAGAGCTTAAAATTCTGAATAAAATGAGTACCTACACTTAATACTTTTGTTGAATATTAAGGTCACAATTCTACTTTAACGTTTTAGCTCCAGTTTAGTGGTCAGAGGGTTGAACTCAGAATTAATTAGGGGAAAACTGGAAATCGTTTTAATCCCTTCAGATTAGGTCTAAAATAAATATTCTATGTTTCCCCCTTCGTACTAAGTGAGCGTTAGGAAATATGTACACATATATATTTACATTCGAAAAACACGTTTTTCTTTAATATTTTTTAACAATATCTGAAATTGCGACCTTAATTTTGAACAAAAAATATTTATGTGTGTATTCATTTTATGAAAAAATTTAAGCTTGGCAACATCTGTATCGGCAATTTTTTGATATAGTTAGCTGTTTTGAGATATTGTTAAGGTAATCTGGTCTCTCCCATCTTGAAGTTCTTGATTAGTGATTAAGGCATAATTTTGAAATGGAATTGCAGTCTTAATATTGAACAAAAATATTAAGTGTAGGTACTCATTTTATTCAGAATTCTAGGCTCTACAATTTTGTACTGACAATGTTTTTGATAGACTTAGTTTTTTTTTTTAGATATTCTTAAAGTAACTTGGTCTCTCAGGACTTCAAGCTCTTGATTAGCGATTAAGGCAAAATTTTGAAATTAGAATTGCGACCTTAATTTTAAACAAAAATACTAATGTGGTTGCTCATTTTATTCCGAATTTTAAGCTCTACAACATTTGCATTCACAATGTTTTGATAGAATTAACTATTTTTAAAAATTGTTAAAAATATTAAGGAAAAACATGTTTTTCGAATGTGAATACGTACATATTTTCTAACGCTTACTTGGTAGGAGAAGGGAAACAGAATATTCATTTCAGACCTAATCTGAAGGGATTAAAACGATTTCCAATTTTCCCTTAATTAATTCTGAGTTCAACCCTCTGACCACGTTGCTAAAACTTTAAAGTAGAATTGTGACCTTAATATTCAACAAAAGTATTAACTGTAGGTACTCATTTTATTCAGAAATTTTAAGCTCTACAACATTTGTATTGACAATGTTTTTGAAAAAGTTAGTGATCTCGAGATACTGTTATGGTAATTAAAAAAAAAAACGTGTTTTTTGAATATAAATCAATGTGTAATTCCTAATGCTCACCTAGTACGAAGGGGAAAACGTAGCATATTTATTCTAGACCTAAACTGAAGGGGTTAAAACAATTTCCAGCTTTCCCCTAATTATTTCCGAATTCAACTCCTTAACCACTGGGCTATAAATCAAAAGATTGAAGAAGATATTTCAATATTTTTACATTACGCTGATACTGTGTTTGAGACGCTAGGCAAAATGATTCAACAAGTAAAAATGATGTCATATTTAAAACAAAACGATCATTTTCGTTGCTAAAACTAAATATTTGACCAATACTAAATGACCAATACTATGGCAACTAAAGGCAAATTTCTGAATGGTAAATTTTCGCGGTACTGAGATTAGAACTTAAAGTTTGTGTGAATGTTCAAATGAAAAGTTGTATTGGACAAACGTGACTTTAAGTTTGGAAATACATTCATTAATAATGTATTGCGCGTTAACATACTTTTAAATTGTGAATTTGATGTGCGTATGTAAATTTTGAGAATGTGAAAATAACGTACAGTTTAGATTTTATGGGGTAAAATTTTATGATGTGATAAAGCGAAATCCTTTTTGACTGATTTTTCATCCCGTAAAAACAAACATAAGAGCCTCAATCGATAACTTCAACATAATTACTCATCTTGATTACGTATTCTAATACAATTTAATTTTTCAATAATTTAAGCAGTTGAAGTTTGTGGAAATAATATTTTGGTAATTTTAGGTTAAAAATAGTATTTGTTTTAAGCGTTAGACAACCAATGCAAGATGAATTTTTTATTGTAATTATTTGTGTAGGTTTATTATAAATTCGATCTAACAGTTCCATTCTGAACATTTTAATTCGTCGAATTTCGACGGGTTTCAGCTCGTTTTAAATAAAAAAATATATATCTTAATTCTTTTTAAATTTATAGTTGTTACAGTTTTTGTTTTGAATTTTCAGCCTGTGATATGAATGTCCACAAACGATGTCAAGAAAGTGTGCCAAATCTATGTGGGTGCGATCATACTGAACGTAGAGGGAGAATGGAATTGAAAATATACATAGAGCAAAGAGATAAACTTATTGTTGAAGGTAAATATCCTTTTATTACCTATAAATCTATCCATCAAGCAATCAATCTAGTTATTTATACTAACTATAACAATTAATTATAAGGATAATACTATAAGAATTTATTATATTAACTATAAGAATAGCATAAATGATTCATTACTTAAAAGATGATTAAACAATAAAAAATATGTTAAAAATCGAGTACTTTTGGCTAACACTTAGCCATCATCAGGATTTGAAATTTAAACAGTTGTTACGAACGCTACTTGTCCATATCTCACTCATAAAACCCTCTCTTCAAACCGTTGAGTGAGATATGGACAAGTAGCGTTCGTAACAACTGTTTCAATTTAAAACCCCGATGATGGCTAAGTATTAGCCGAAAGTACTCGATTTTCAACATCTTTTTAGTTGTTTAATCATCTTTTATGTAATGAACCTTTTATGTAATTTTATAATGTATTATTGAGATGAATTTTAGCACTCTCAACTTGTTTATTTTATAAGAATAGCTTTTCACAAATTTATTTTTAGTGAGGAAAATCCTAAAATGGACATTAATTTACATTGTTACAGTTAAAATACTGAACAATTAACAACAACAAAATTTATGTTCTTTTCATTTGTTTATTTTTATAACAAGTAATATATTAGAAAAACAAACCAAAAACAATTAAAATCTCTTAAGAATTTCTTGAATGTGTTTTCGATGTGTTAACTTACACATTTATATGAGGAGTCTCCGCTTTTTAATAGATAATTCTAAACTATTAGTATTAGGAGTATACTTCCAATTTAAAAAAAAGTTTAAAATGTTGTTCTTTATCCTAGTAACAGTCAATCATGTTAATAAAGTTATTTTTGTAAAAGTATTAAATTTAAATTATTATATATACGCTGAGTGCTATAAGTTATATTTACAAAAACATTCTCCAAGCTCTAGCATGTAAAAAAATGATTTTCCTATGACCCAAATTTGCCGAGTTATCATTCGGTAAATTTTCATCATTTTCTGGAGCTAAAAATGGAAAAACATGTTTTTAGTGCGGAAAAAACTGAGATTTTCTAAAATTCTTTGAATTATAGAAAATTTTGTGACTCAGTAAATTTTTGTCTAAAAAATTTTTTTTTCTGATTTACCTTTTCCAGCATGTGTTTGTATTCAAAATGTAATTTACAGGCACCAGAGATTGTATAAATATTCAAATTTCACAAATGCTACAAAAAACATTGTTAGGTAGCTCCCATTACAAAAAAGTATGAAGCTACCTATTGCAGCCGTTTGGAGGGACGCAATTCTGGAAAATTTCGGCATATATTCACCGATCATGAACTCCAGAGCCCAACACCACCTTCCGTTCAAATGTCGATATATATATATATAAACGTTTTGTACAATTAAACCATTTAAACACATGAAAATTTACGAAATTTGATGCAATAACCAGTTATAGACAAAAGATACAAAAATTCAGCTAAATAATGTTGAATGTATGAAAAAACAAATGAAAGATCAATCGGATGGATGTAGAAGGAAGCTTATAGTGTATTTCATTTCATCAGGGGTATATGAAATACAAATATAAGCAATACACAGTCGATTTCTGTAAAAGAATCAAGATAAATTCTATAAGCTGAAAAAATAAATTCTTTTATGTACCCAATCGACTGTAAACCAAGAAGTATAAAAACAACATAAAATAAGAGCCACATTATATATATATATATATACACATACACACACATATATATATCCATATATACAGGGTGATTCATAAATATCGAAACAATAGGCTATCTCCTTAAATATTGCCCCTAGGCACATACTTCCAATTGCAAAGTTTTATAAAAAAAAAGGTGCAAAATTTGATGAGATAAGTTTCAATTCCATGGGGGGTCTATATGAGAAAATACAAAAATTAAATTTTTATACGGCCCCCGTAGAGTAAAATTCCCAATTAGGAAAATTTTCCTTATCCATTCCTGAATTAAACACAAAAAAATTCATCTCGATACCTTAAAAATTCGCAGAGATATCAAAATCCAAAATTCGTGACTTACACCATTTATCCATGCCTCTGAGCGACGAGTTTTTGACTCGTTTTGAATGCACGATAGGGATCATCCACAAATAGTACATTATTAAAAGTCGATATAAGACAGTGCCTATCCTTTGGACATAAAATAGGCAGAGTATAGATTTTACGTTAAACCTGCTTTCAAAGTATGCTGGTGGTCTGCACTAGAGGTCTGCACGGGTCGAAATATCTAGGTCCGGTTCCGATCCGACCCATAGGAAAAAAAGTTCGGCCCTGCCTGGCCTGGGAAAAAAGTTCAAATCGTAGCCTGTGCCGGCCTGACTGAATTTCTACATAGTTTTTTACATCGATATGGTTAAAAGTTGTTTCGTATGGAGGAGTTCTGTCCAAAAATACTTATTATATATTTTCTTTTTTCATGTTTATAATTATTATTTTTAAAGAAGAGCCAAAAGCTGTGATTATTTGTTTAATTAATGAATCTCTATTTATATGTAAATTATTCACTTATCCTTTAATATCGTTAATCTATATTCCATGCGTTGGAGACAATGAAAAATGCTATAAATGCTATAAAAATGCTAATCTTTTAAGATGGAATCACATAGGAAAGAAAAAAAATCGTTATAGACAAGTTCCCTTGTAAATGTAATCTATTTTTTCTCAGGTATTATTATATTCATTTTCCGTGGAGCAACAGATTTTTCCGTTCAAGAAAGGATTCCGTCATAGGCAGATTTTTTTCACTAATTTTGCTGTATTTTAATTTTTTGCCTTAAAATCTACTATCCTTTAAAAATACGAATTTTAAAGTTTTATTGTAAAATAATGGCCATTTAAAAATATATGCATTTGTTGTAATAGTCTTTGGGCTGAGCCAAATTTTAGTTATTTTTGCACGGATTAGGTCAGTCAGAGGTAATAATTTTAATACGGGTTGGCTAGAGACCGGGACTGAAAATTTCGCCCAGGGGAGACATAGGAATAAGGAAGGTTCGGTATAACCAGTGGCCGAGAGGTTCTGCTCTCAAAGCTGGTAGACGGGAGGTGCTGGGTTTGAACCCAATCGTGCCCTTCGGCCCCATCGTTCGGAGTTTTCAGTGGTTTTCTTCTAATCTTGTATATCCTTGCGTAAATACGGGTTATTTTCCCTTAGAAAGACCTCCACGGAAGGCACTCCCCCCTTCGGTCTCATATCCCTCGTGTAGATAATTGGGCGTCATAAATCACACCAACACCCGGTTCGGTATGAAAAAATACATTAGGTCCGGCCTGGCCGAATCTTCAGAAAAAAGTCGCCAATCACGTGTCTGCCCCAACCCGGCCCGCAATACAGACTTTTTTAACGGCCTCGCCGGGACGATAAAAAGCCTGAATTTGTGAGAGCTAAAATATGAAAAACTCCTAATCGGCATGTTGAAAAAGCATTGTTTCAAATTACACATTTAACATTTATTTATGGACATTTAAATAATACAAAAAGGAGGGGAAAACGGCAAAAGTTAAACTGAATCGGAAGTTTAAGCTACAGAAAGAAGTTGTTTTTTCACGTGCAATTTTTAAAAAAGCATTTAAACATTTTATTAGGAGCCAATCAATGTTTAAAACTTTAAATGCGTTTTTCTGCATGATGTATTTTTTTCTTTTTACCATTTCTCGTCTTTAAATTATTATAAGTCATGAATCGTAAATAAAAAAGGTGCAAACTTGGAACATGTCTTTTTTGATTATTGTACGTTAATTTTGTTTTGGCAAATTTGAAAAAAATTTTACTTTTGAAAATATGATTTTTTTTTAAAATAAGTTACATAATTTTTTAAATAAATATTTTGAATATTTTTTAAATTAATATTTTAAAAAATCCTGAAATAAAACTAAAATTATACTTTACTCTTTAATTAAATGAAAAAAAAATTGAAATCCGATGAATAATATTTCGAGTTATAAAGATTTTAAATTAAATCCGCTTTAAAAATACTAATCATTTAAATTTTTTAAAAACTTTATGAGAAATATTAGGATGTGATTTTGTTTGCAAATTATATGGTTAACCATCACAAAAAAAAAAAAAAAAAAAAAAATCAAAATTCTAACTCAAGAAATATATTTTGTACATGTTTCCTAGAACTCTTAAAGTAACATTGCTTCTTGGATTGCACGCATTTCAATTTGTGTCTAATCCCTTAAAACCTGATGAATTATTTAAACGGCCATAACTCTGCGAGTTTTTCAGATATGAAGATGCAATTTTTTGTGTTTAATTCAGGAATGGATAAGGAAAGTCTTCCTGATTGGAATTTTTACCCTACGGGGGCCGTATAAAAATTTAATTTTCGTATTTTTTCAAATAGACCCCCTATGGAGTTGCAACTTATGTCATTAAATTTTGCACTTTTTTTTATGAAACTTTGCAATTGGAAGTATGGGTCTAGGAGCAATATTTAAGGAAATAGCCTATTGTTTCGATATTTATAAATCACCCTGTATATATCTGATTTTTGTCATGCAATAGTACTCATACTTTTAAACAGATTTGGATGTAACTAAGCATATATGTTAAGCTTACCAAGATCTCGGCCGATCTCGTTGGCCAGTTTGGTCAGAATCTTGTTTAAAAATAGCGGCCACTTATAGATTTCAAACTAAAAAAAATATGCGAAAAAATTAGAAATACAAATTTATTTTTATTTTTTCCTTAAGTGTTAGACTAAGGATTCCGGAGCATTTCTTGTTTTATCTCTATCTTAAAAAATGGCTGAGATATAATAGTTTGAAATTCTAGGGTGACTGACATTTTGAAACAAAACAACAGATTGAAAAAATTTCTGAGTTTTAGTGAGCGTGGTTTCTCGCAAATTATCTTTTATTGTTGTAACCCTTTTCCAAACTCGCATATGCATAAAACTATAAAGTCATTTCCGCTAGCATCAAATTGTCGTCAATCTAGATAACTTTTGGGGAAATATCGCCAAATTTGGTGACCAAAAATAAATCGACATAAATGAACCAACTTGGCTATAGCTGACTAATTTGGCAGAATTCTCATTTAAATTCAGTATACTGACGAAAGCTGATTATGAATCTTCTGTAATCGAATTCTTCGCATTTTAGCTTCCTAGAAAGCAGGATACAAAGTAAGCGTCCTATCTTAAATGAGAGAGGTAACCGCAAAATTAAAGGCGAGGACACATCAATCAAGGTCACATGCCACGTAGCGGACGGAATTGAACTACAGGAATATACCTAACTGTTTTCTTCTTTGTGGATAATCAAATAATCGTACATCTATGAAATAACGGCGCAAGCGCAAACGTCGTGTTTTCATTTGTTTGTAGTATTTATATTCTGAAAGTATAAAATATTCTATTAATTTTATTCGTGATTATTTAATTTATTTATTACAGTGAATAATTTAAATAAAAATAATTTTTTTAGAACTAATATTATTTGTTAAAAGGGCAAAATGTTGGCCATCGAATAGCTGTAGTTTTCGAAATTGTAAGAAAATTATTTTTCGCATAGAATTCCGCTATGTCCTTTTCCAAAGAGTAAAACAAGTTAGTTACGTGTTTTTATTTTAATTTATTAAAAAAACAAAATATTATGTAATATGTATTACCAAATATTGCTGATTTAAATATGCTCGATTTTAATTATGTATTTTTTAATGTAATGAAAAATGACGCATAAAAATGTGTAAGTAGTTAATATATAAAGATAGAATTTTGTAGTCTCATTTTTTACTCAATTCTTGATGTGCTAAAGTTATAAAAAGGGACATACATGGTTGCATTCCCGATGAGAATACAACGTTTATGAATGTTTAGAATATGTATAGAATTTAATTATAAATAAAATATTCAATGTTAAGTCCTTTTTTTCGTTTATCTAGCGCAGACGATAAGTTTCTAATATTCTCTTGCTCGAATTGCACTCATGCTATTTAACTTAAAAATATTCCATTCATTCAATTTGAAACTCATTTCATTTTATATTTGGAATCACTTTAATTTAAAATGCATGCAATAAATGTTGTATTATTAAACGATCAAATATTGTTCATTTATTTGTTTAAATATTTTGCGATTCTAGACAATAGCTTCAATAAATTTCCTAAAATAGCCAGATTAGATTTTTTTTTTTCTGAAACAGGGAGAGCCATTTAGAGAATCCCTGTTAAAAATTCAATCACGAATTTCAAATCATTACTCACTCACAGGAGATGAATCTTGTTCACCAGATTTATTGCAAAATATTTCTGTTACAGCTTGTTTTGATAAAAATATGTGTAGTTAAAAAATAGTCGCAATGCCGTTTTAGTTTCAGGGCAAAAGGCAATAATGTTTTCGTAGCATTAGTGCTCTTTCTCCCGAAATGAAAATATCATTGCAATTTTTGTGTTTTTAAATGTATATAATTTTATCAAAACAAACTGTAACAAAAAGTATTTTGCAATAAATCTGGTAAACAATATTCATCTTAAATAAGTGAGTAAAGATTCGGAAAATATGCGCAAGAGATGCGCAGACAGTAGATATTCTGTCATATAAGACGCCATACTAAAAAACCGCGTATTTGTATTATCAACCCCGTCCACAAGATGGCGCAACTATGTCAATTTACGCCAGATTCCAGCATCAACATTGTACGCTTAATTAGCATGCAGTTTTGGTTCCCTGTTTTAGAGTAAAATTAGCTAAAATCTTAAAACCAAAAAATAGTAAAGCTACTTTTTCCTTCCGGTACAGGCCGGAAGGACTTTTTTGATTTAATTTTTTCTAATTATGTGTTTTTCATTTAAACTGTTCCGCTGTAATTTATAAGAGTAGTCTTTAGATGGCGCTTCTAATTACAAGAATAGCTTTTCAGAAATTTATTTTCAGTACAGAAAAGTTTAAAATAGACATTAATTTACATTGTTTATATACCGAATAATTAATAACAACAACATTTATGCTGTTATCGTTTGTTTATTTTTATAACAGGTAATATATTAAAATATACACAATTCGAATCTCTGGAGAATTCTTTGAACACGCTTTCGATCTATTAACTTGCAAATTTAATCAAACTGAACTGATTGCGTGAAGTTTAAATGGAAAATTGTTAGAAATTAACAAAATTATTGTCATACTTCTCCTATATTTATAAAGCTGAATATTAAATAAAAACAATTGGCAAATTAACGTCAATCTGGTTGTGATTTTGGTGATTTATTTTTTGTGCCAAATTTAACCATATTTCGACAAGCATTGCCAAGACGTTTTTAACCTTTAGACCACTTTTTAACCTTTCATTATTATATTTAAATTTAGTGATGGGCAAAATGAATGATCTTACTATTCGAATGAATCATTCGGACATGCGCAAAAACATAGTTTTCAACCGTTGTGTATATTTTTAATCAATTACCACCAGAAAATTTGTAAAAAGAAAAGAAACAAAAGCATAATTGCTAGTCTTCGTCATTTTCTTAATCAATTATCTTCATAAGTTTCAAAGGTAAAAATAATTTTTGTATTTTTATGGGGTTCTTAAATTAGTT
The DNA here is from genome assembly GCA_963932465.1 of Maratus speciosus. Taxonomy (NCBI): domain Eukaryota; kingdom Metazoa; phylum Arthropoda; class Arachnida; order Araneae; family Salticidae; genus Maratus; species Maratus speciosus. Next base: position 255,504,044 of record OZ010786.1, read on the forward strand.
TTAATAAAAATATGAAACTTCTTTTTTGATACAAAATTTCTGGTAGAAATTGAATTAAAAAAAAAAAAAAAATTGGCAGCTTACTTTTGTGCATTCCCGAATGATTCACTCCGAGTAAAGAGGAAGAATAGAGATGAAGTATGGTGGTTGGGGGTGACGCCAAAAATGCAACCCTAAAATCCGCTACATTCGGCCCAAACACAACCACATGCTTTCACGAAAAAAAAAAAAAAACCAGGAAGCTTTTAGTAATACAGTTTTTAATTCATAATACAATGAAATGCTACTTTAGAATGCTTAAACACAAGCAGATCACTTTCATTTAGAGAAAAAAAATGCACGGGTGATGTCAAAGAATTTGGTGCCTGTTTCAGATGCTTGTTTTGTTTGGGTCGAATGAGGGCATTTAAATTTAAGCAATAACCGGATTTATATCGCAAACCGTTTTGAAGGCATACAGCATCTCTATTCTTTCTCTTTACCCTATCGATTCATTCGAATAGTAAAATCATTCCTTTTGCCCATCACTATTTTAATTTGCCATGCACTCCTATACAGAATAATAAATATGTGCTTCTAATTAGTCTAATAAACTTTTTATTTAATTTCCAGTTCGCCAAGCTAAGAATTTAATCCCTATGGATCCAAACGGTTTATCTGATCCGTACGTGAAATGTAAGCTTCTTCCGGATTCTGGAGATTCTGCAAAAAAGAAGACAAAGACAATAATGAGAAACTTAAACCCTCAGTGGGACGAGACAATTACTTTGTAAGATATTTTATAGAACTATACAGTAATCTCTCACTTGTACGTAGTACTTAATTTGTGCTGGAGTTCAGCTCCAGTACTTCTTTATTTTTAGTTAATATTACTTGGAACCCACCGGATCAGATTACACGTAGTGCTTAATTTGTGCTGGAGTTCAGCTTCGGTACTTCTTTATTTTTAGTTAATATCACATGGAACCCACTAGATCAGATTATACGAGTGCTTAATTTGTGCTGGAGTTCAGCTCCGGTATTTCTTAGTGAATATTACTTGGAGTCCACCAGATCAAATTATTCGTAGTGCTTAATTCGTGCTGCAGCTCAGCTCCGGTACTTCTTAGTGAACATTACTTGGAGCCCGTCAGATCAGATTATACGTACCGCTTAATTTGTGCTGGAGTCCAGCTTCGGTAGTTGTTCTTTATTTTTAGTGAATATTAGTTGGAGCCCACCAGATCGGATTATACGTAGTGCTTAATTTGTACGTAGTGCTTAATTTCTGCTGGAGTTCAGCTTTGGTATTTCTTTATTTTTAGTAAATATTAGTTGGAGCCCACCAGATCAGATTATACTTAGTACTTAGTGCTTAATTTCTGCTGGAGTTCAGCTTCGGTACTTCTTTATTTTTAGTGAAATTAGTTGGAGCCCACCAGATCAGATTATACGTAGTGCTTAATTTGTACTGGAGTTCAGCTCCGTCGGTACTTCTTAGTGAATATTACCTGGAGCCCACCAGATCAGATTATACGTAGCGCTTAATTTGTGCTGGAGTCCAGCTTCGGTAGTTGTTCTTTATTTTTAGTGAATATTAGTTGGAGCCCACCAGATCGGATTATACGTAGTGCTTAATTTGTACGTAGTGCTTAATTTCTGCTGGAGTTCAGCTTTGGTACTTCTTTATTTTTAGTAAATATTAGTTGGAGCCCACCAGATCAGATTATACTTAGTACTTAGTGCTTAATTTCTGTTGGAGTTCAGCTTCGGTACTTCTTTATTTTTAGTGAATATTAGTTGGAGCCCACCAGATCAAATTATACGTAGTGCTTAATTTGTACGGGAGTTCAGCTCCGGCGGTACTTCTTAGTGAATATTACCTGGAGCCCACCAGATCAGATTATACGTAGCGCTTAATTTGTGCTGGAGTTCAGCTCCGGCAGCACTTCTTCGTGAATATTACCTGCCGCCCACCAGATCAGATTATACGTAGTGCTTAATTTGTACTGGGCTCAGCTCCGGTACTTCTTAGTGAATATTACCTGGCGCCCACCAGATCAGATTATACGCAGTGCTTAATTTGTACTGGGCTCGGCTCCGGTACTTCTTAGTGAATATTACCTGGAGCCCACCACATCAGATTATACGTAGCACTTAATTTGTGCTGGAGTTCAGCTTCGGTACCTCTTTATTTTTAGTGAATATTAGTTGGAGCCCACCAGATCAGATTATACGTAGTCCTTTATATTAAATTCAGCATAGATTTTAGAAATATCTTGAGAACTAAGAAAAAAAAAAAAAAACGTGTTTTAAGAAGAGTACAAAGAGAAAAGGAGTGAAAAACATTAATTTCCCGAGTATATATTATAAATATATGAATGCATTATATGCCCATAGACTTAACATTAGTCAGGGGAATTTGGAAGCTGGGTGACTAGCAGCCTTAAGTGTTACGAAAGTTACAGAAAACGTGGCATATAAAAGAGAAGTTTTATTAAATTCCGCATAAGGCGTTGCACATTGGTTCAACTTTAATATTTAGCGCGAAAAAATAAAATTTTCAAATTACTCTTTTTTTTTGTACTTAATATTTGTTTTTTTTTCCTTTCAGGTTGTTGGTCGGTCGATTCCCTTTAATGTTAAACCTATGGGCACATAATGCATTCGTATTTTTCAAATATCTCCAGAGAAAATGAATAATTTTAACATCTTTTTTCTCTGTATTCTTACATTTCTTTCTTGACTTTCTCTAGTTGACGAAATATTTAAAAAATATACAGGGTGTCCATGAACTCATGGGCCAAACTGTAAGGGAAGGTAAAGTACACATAAAGAGGCAGTACTTATAGAAATGTACGGACGGGAGTGAAAAATGTTGGTGAAAACAAGGAATGCAGAGGCAATGAAAACGAGCGCTTTATTGACATAACAATTACAGTAAGTACTCAGATGTGCCACCACCAGCATCGATACAGGCCTGGCAGCGTCTAACAAGTGATTGGCGTACCCTTTTGAAGATTCTAGGTGTCTCATCTACGAGACGCCGATAATTATCCAATTGAAGCTCCAACCATTCCGTTTATGGATTAATGCTCCGGCACGGATGCCCTTCATCATCCAGCAAATCCCAGCCGCAGAAACGAGCCTGAAACACAGGCAATAAATAAAATAAAATAGAAAACAGGAATTGTGCTTTTCAGAATTTAGTGTCGCCCCCGATGAAAAAAAAAATATATGTATATATAAATAGTACAAAACATATTTAATTTTAAGACTTACCGCACACGCTTTTATTTTATGTAAAATGACGTCATTCGCATCCGCTTAAAAATTACACATTTACGATCCACTCTTAAACATCTACAGTAAAGCATGCATAGGATGTCACTATCTCAAAATAATACACAAATGCAGCAAAAAGATGCCGTCATTAAAGAAACTGGACAAAAAAAAAAACCCGGCTATCTAATGATTCATAGGCATTCATTTGTTTGTAGCATTAATATAGGCGATTTCAGTCGTGACGTCAGTCATGGCGTTTTCGTTGAAAACTGACTCCAAACAAACGGTTGTTATGTTCTATTTTCTATTTTGTTTGTGTGTTGTAGCTATATCTTATATCTATATTTCACATCTAAGTGTTTTAATACTTGATATGTACTGGTAACATTTTCCACGATTTATATTTAAAAGAAATGACGCATAGCAACCGTTTGATTGGAGTCAGTTTCCAACCAAAACGTCATGACTGATGTCACACTGAAAGGGTCTACAGATACTTAAAATTAAATATAGTTTATAATAGCTCCATGTTTTATTATTCGTAGAAGTTATTCGTTTATATATTTTTTTCAAAATAGCACGTATTTTAATTACATTTTCTTTCGGTTGTTATGAGAAAATGACAACAAAAAGATATAATTGCTAATTTTCAACAATTTTACTTTACTTTCTTTCTATATAAATGGAGAACCTGAGTTGCCAAAATTAAACAAATGGTGCTAAAAACTACAAAAAAATGAATATTTCAAAAATAAATGGAGATACAGTTTTCTAACAAATTGCATTTAAAAGTACTTTTTTTCCCCAATACGACGGTATAAACATTGAAAATGTGCGAGGCTTAGAAATTAAAAAAATTGCTATAGAGCATTTAATTGTACAATGATACATCTGCTTTGTTTATTGCTAGCTTTTGTAAGGTAACGTTATATTTTGGAGACAAAATAAGCTGGGAGAAAGAAATAGCATACCGTTCCGGGGGTTAAAAAAAGCATTACAAAAGCAACTCAATATTCCCAACATGTTTCGCAGAGCATGATAAAATGAAAAAAAAAAAATTCTTGCCGTTAGCGGCAGAAATAAGGAAAATGTAAAGTCAGACAAAATTAAAAATACATGAAAAGCTGCTTTAGAATTAATTTAACATGAGACAGAAGCGCAAATTCTTAAGTAAGAAAAAAAACAACAACTCAATTTTAGAGTTCTACGTAACAGTTCAAAATTAAGTCCTGCATTACAATAGATTTCTAAAGTAAGTAATGAATGTTATAATAATACACTTCATACAAATAACGTCATCGAAAGCTTATGCAAAAATCTCCATGTAAAGAGAAAAGCTAAACTCTGATGAGGACATCATTGCAAGACTTTCAGTTGCTGCTGCAGCTCTTCCTGAAACACCTGGAATCTTTAAAAGGGTACGCCACACACTTGCTAGACGCTGCCATGCCTGTACCGATGCTGGTGGTGGTACATCTGAGCACTTATTTTAATTGTTATGTCGATAAAAGGCTTATTTTCATTTCCTCTCCATTTCTTGTTTTTCGCCAACACTTTTCATTTCCGTCCCCATATTGCTAAACCAAAATTGCTTCTTTATGTGTACTTTACCTCCCCTTACAGTTTGGCCCATGAGTTCATGGACACCCTGTATATATAGCTACTTTTTATGTGTTAAAATCTTAGCGATCGAGAAAATGATTAGGCCAGATCGCATGTTCAAGAAAATTAGATTAGTGAGTCATTTTGGGTCACAATGAGTTAGGGTCAAGTTCGTTGCATGTAAAAAACGGCTCAAACGATTTTGATAAAATTTTGTATTATACTGTTTCCGGGCACGAAAAGATCATTGGACTAAGTCACATGTTCGAGAAATTTTGATTAGTGGGTCATTTTTGGGTCACTACGGGTCAAGCTAATTTTATCTAGAAAATGTCTTTAACGGTTTTGAATAAATTTTGTTTTCGATCGTTTTCGGGATCGAGAAGACCATTGGGTTAGGTCGCTTGTTCGAGAAAATTAAATTAGTGGGTAATTTTGGGTCACTATGAGTCCGGTTCAAGCTAATTATATCTAAAAAAGTCTCAAACGATATTGACAAAATTTTGTATTATACCGTTTTGGGAACGCGAAGATAATTTGGCTAGATCATATGAGGAATTTGGCCAGGTTTTTGACCAGGAGAAGACTATTGTGCTAGGTCACATGTTCAAGAAATTTCGTTTAGTGGGTCATATTTAGGTCACTACTGGTGAAGCTAATTTTATCTAGAAAACGGCTCTAATGATTTTGATTAAATTTCGTATTCTCTTGTTTTCGGGCTAGAGATGACCATTGGTTTAGGTCGCATGTTCGAGAAAATGCGATTAGTGGATCATTTTGGGTCGCTATGTGTCCGGGTCTATCTAATTGTATTTAAAAAAAACGGTTCAAACGAGGTTGACAAAATTTTGAATTCTACCGTTTTCGGTCTTGAGAAGATCATTGGGTTGGGTCACATGTTCGAGAAAATTAGATTAGTGGGTCTTTTGAGGTCACAGCGGGTCAAGTTAATTTTATCTATAAAACGGCTTAAATGATTTTGACTAAATTTTCTATCTTACAGTTTTTAATTAACAGAAGTCCACTAAGCTAAGTCACAGGTTCGAGTAGATTTGAATAGTGGGTCACTACGGGTCAGGTTCACGAATCCGCGAAGTTAGCAATATTTGGCGAAACATTCGCGACATTTGGTCGAAAAATCGACTTTCAAGATTACGTATGCTAAAACACATACTTGGCGCCAAATGAAATAATGTAGACAAATTTGACTATATTTGGCGAAAAAATAGTCTTTCAGAATGTGAAGGAATTTTTTAGAAATTCTTAATACAGTCGAACCTCGATTTAACGAATCGTTCGGGACTAGCAAGTTTGTTCGTTAAACCGAGATTATTTGTTAAATCGGGATAATCAAAGGAATTTTTTTATACAACAGTACAAGTTAAAAAATGGCTGTAAGTAAAAAGAATATTGCTCACTTATCTTAATAAGGATTTTAAACATTTGTTGCTTTACGAAAATACATTGTATACAAATTCATTCTTTTTTTAGGCACTGATGTAAATCACAATTATTTTAATTAAGAAAAAATATCATTTATTCAAATTTTGTAGATAAATTATAAGATATCTTTTATCGATGTTTGTTTGCTTTATTTCAGTTTTGTATTCCAAACTTATTTATTGATTTTTTCCTGAAGCTGTAAAAATAGTATTATCAATATTATAAGTCATCAAATTCCGTTTCAAAGAATCTAAACTGCTAACTGCTTCTTTGAATGTTGAATGCTTCATCTCTATTTCATCTTCTTCATCCGATCCCTACTACAGCATGAATAACCTCGGTATCTCTCTATTCTAAAAAAAAGTAACTACCGCTGTCACCGCCGCCGCCGCCGCCGCCGCCGCCGCCGCCGGTTTTGATTTTTTTGTGACCGGAGGCCTTTCTTCGTTAATATTAACAAAAATAATGCATACAAAAATATGAAAACCGGTGGTTTTATACAGAAATGTTTGATAAAGACGCTGATGCAGACAGTTTTCAAATCGAAGAATTATTTTAAGAGTTATTTAATGCTAAAGTTGGACAAAATCGTTCCACTAAAAAGTTTTATAGCAGCAAAAACTATACATGGCAGTGTAATCATTTTTAGATCATTTTATGCGTTAGAATTTGCCGGAGTGCAGATTGCATTAATTTTTTTATTTTGACTCATTTTTTCAGGTTTTATTTCTATTTTAAATTCAAAATTTCAGCATTTCTAGAGATATTTTTTACAGATTTCAGAAAATTGTACTAATTTAAACTGTTGCCAACTGTATAGAAAGCGCAAGCAATAATGTTTGCTTCAAATTAAAAATTTATTGACACGTGACTATTATAAACAGGGAAAAAACTTTCAAATTAGAATTAAATAATTACGTATAAAAAGCAGGAACTTATTAAAAATTACGTCATAAAAAGTATACACGTGAATTTTAAAAGAGAAAGGATATTGTAAAATAATAAATTCAAGGAGAAATTACGTCATATTTACGTCACATTATAGTTATTACATAAAATGAATACAAAATAATATTGCAAAAAAGTTTAAATTTAGAAATTGCGCTAGACATTTATTTGATATTTTGAGAATTAATTTAAAATGTCTCATTTAAAAGAACTTTCTTTTCGCTTTGTTAAAAAATACCAGGAGACAAAGACTCTCTTTACTTAATTCCTTTTATATTAGCTTCTTTTGAAATATTGTTACACGTGTATACGTCATCAAGTTATTTTTATTTCGACGTTTTATTTGTGTTTTTATTAATGTCGTACGAATTTATTTGTTCTTTCGTTATTTAAAATAAAAATTATATCAATTTGTATAATTTGGCGAGTGGTTTGGCGATTTATATAATTTGGCGAAATGGGTCGACAGGATAATCAAGTAGTACCGCAGCGGATTTGGCGTTAAAATTCCCCAATCAAAGAGAAATGAATAGAAATTCGTTTATAGGGAGATCGCCACTGTTTTTTAAATTATAATTCAATCTTTCGAAATCTTTTTAAAGCCGATCAAATTAGCGTGCATTTAGAGTCTGCGGTGTCTGGACGGGGGTTGGCGAGCGTAGCTCGTAGGGGGCCGAGCCCCCTAGTAATGTACATTTTCGCATGTAAATATTTCTGCGTTATCTGATACATATTCAGAAAATCGACAATCAGGAGCACTGAAAATATTTTATAAATATTAGAAAATTTCTTCATATTTTCACTTTTTTTCATAGAAAGTTATTCGTTAAATCGGGATTATAAATCGTTAAATCGAAGTATTTTTGTTCCATTTTTGTCGGGACCATAAAAAAATTCGCTAAATCGAGAAATTCGTTAAATCGCAGTTCGTTGAATCGATCTCGACTGTAGAACTCGAGATGCACGGTTAAATCAATCAGAGTCGATTTAAAAATGTAATTTGGATTGATGTTCTTTCGTTGTAAATGTGTAAATAACGTAAAGTTTAGAAATACGTATGTGCATAGTTTTCCTGTTGATTGTGTTTGTAAATAATCTCTCTATTCTAAAAAAAAAAGTAACTACCGCTGTCACCGCCGCCGCCGGTTTTGAATTTTTTGTGACCGGAGGTCTTTCTTCGTTAATATTAAGAAAAATAATGCATACAAAAATATGAAAATCGGTGGTTTTATACAGAAATGTTTGATAAACATGCTGATGCAGACAGTTTTCAAATCGAAGAATTATTTTAAGAGATATTTAATGCTAAAGTTGGACAAAATCGTTCCACTAAAAAAGTTTTATAGCAGCAAAAACTATACATGGCAGTGTAATCATTTTTAGATCATTTTATGCGTTAGAATTTGCCGGAGTGCAGATTGCATTAATTTTTTTATTTTGACTCATTCTTTCAGGTTTTATTTCTATTTTAAATTCAAATTTTCAGCATTTCTAGAGATATTTTTTACAGATTTCAGAAAATTGTACTAATTTAAACTGTTGCCAACTGTATAAAAAGCGCAAGCAATAATATTTGCTTCAAATTAAAAATTTATTTACACGTGACTATTATAAACAGGAAAAAAACTTTCAAATTAGAATTAAATAATTATGTATAAAAAGCAGGAACTTATTAAAAATTACGTCATAAAAGGTACACACGTGAATTTTAAAAGAGAAAGGATATTGTAAAATAATATATTCATTAACATGCGTTAGAAGTCTTAGGAGAAATTACGTCATATTTACGTCACATTATAGTTATTACATAAAATGAACACAAAATAATATTGCAAAAAAGTTTAAATTTAGAAATTGCGCTAGACATTTATTTAATATTTTGAGGGGATCTTTTCAACTATTTTTGTTAGGAAAGCGCAAATAATATTTCATTTCTAACAAAAGTATCTTCACGTGAATATTTAAAAGAGAAAAAAATAGCTTGGTAAAAATTACGTTAGATTAAAAACGATTAATTTAAAATGTCTCATTTAAAAGAACTTTCTTTTCACTTTGTTAAAAAATACCAGGAGACAAAGACTCTGTTTACTTAATTCCTTTTATATTAGCTTATTTTGAAATGTTGTTACACGTATCTACGTCATCAAGTTATTTTTATTCGACGTTTTATTTGTATTTTTATTAATGTTGTACGAATTTATTTGTTCTATTTTTATTTAAAATAAAAAATTATGTCAATTTGTATAATTTGCCGAGTGGTTTGGCGATTTATATAATTTGGCGAAATTGGTCGACGAGATAATCAAGCAGTACCGCAGCGGATTTGGCGTTAAAATTCCCCAATCAAAGACAAATGAATAGAAATTCGTTTATAGGGAGATCGCCACTGCTTTTTACATTATAATTCAATCTTTCGAAATCTTTTTAAAGCCGATCAAATTAGCGTGCATTTAGAGTCTGCGGTGTCTGGGCGGGGGTTGGCGAGCGTAGCTCGTAGGGGGTCGAGCCCCCTAGTGCTGTTATAAAATAACATGCTTTATAGCAATAATGCATAGAGAATGATACAATGAGAATATTATATCGTGTTGAATACAAAGCTAATTTTGACCGAGGTACGCTCGGTCATCCCCACTTGTTTTAATTAACAAAAGAACAAATAAAGGTTCTACGTTGTTATCCCGTCGAACAATTTCGCCACATTACACAAATCGACAAACTATTCGCCAAATTATACAAATTGGCATAATTTTTATTTTAATTAACGAAAGAACAAATAAATTAGTAAAACATTAATAAAAATACTAATAAAAAGTCGAATTAAAAATCACTTGATAACGTAACAAACACGTGTATCGTGTTTAATGTCAAGAGATTGTGACATTTATGATCAACTATTATTGACATATAATCTTATAGTTTGGCGATAGCATTATGGTCGACGGGTTAATCAAGTGGTACCCAAATAAATTAGCAAAGCATTAAAAAAATACAAATAAAACGTCGAGTTAAAAAGACTTGATGACGTAACAAACACATGTTTAATGTCAAATGAATGTGACATTTACGACCATCCATTTTTGGCATTTAATTGTAAAGTTTGGCGACAGTTTTTTGGTCGACGGAATAATCAAGTAGTACCCCTTTTTTAAACGTAACTGTTATAATAGATGTAAATTTCCAACTGGGCGAAAAATGTCCGGACCAGGATTTGAACCCGGGACCTCCTGGCTGAAGCCGCCAGTGCTCTGCCATCTGAGCTATCCCGGACGATTCTGGTCGAACTTTTTCATACAGCTAACCAATTAGAATAATTGTGTGAAAATTAATCTAGTGTAACTGTTTTACTTTTGAAATTTTAGATCTTATTTATTTTTTTTACAAGTTTTTAGTATAAATAAGTATTATTCAGTCTTTTTTTAATGAACTCCACTCCACTGTTATATTTTTCAATGACAGTCTGCCAGGGCAACGCCGGCCTGGTCAGTTAGTTTAATAAAAAATAAACAAATAAAAATATTTATATAGGCATTATTGAAGTGTGCTGAATCAACAACGTTAATAAAATATGTAATGTTGCTAAATAATTATTATACAAATGTTCCCCCCTCTCTCTCTTTTTAAAAATAATAATAAATTAAACATTTCGCATAAATTTTGCAGACGACGTCGCTTTCCTCCGTACTCTAATATCTATCCACCCATCCATCTTATTATAATTTTTTTTGTATTTTTAATTTTTTATTGTTATTTTATATATTTTTTTTTTTTGATTTTTTACGCAATGTGTTAATTGTGCCGCGAGATCATTGATGTACTAATTGTATATTAAAGAATACATGCATTTTTCGGGAAACACACATATATATCTACCCTATATAGATAAAATCCTAATGAAACGAATTTATGAAACGGATATCTGAAACGACTGAAATGAAACGAATTTATGAAACGATTCTTTGAAACGACTGAATAAACAACTGATTATGTTTCACGGCAATTTCTACCCTACATATATAAAATCCTAATGAAACGAATTTATGAAACGGATATATGAAACGACTGAAATGAAACGAATTTATGAAACGATTCTTTGAAACGACTGAATAAACAACTGATTATGTTTCACGGCGATTTCTTCTAAAATATGAATATTTTGCGATGCAATTAACACCAAAAATCCGTATTGATCCGTAGATCTCAAAACTGGTATTAGAATTTTTAAATTCGAATTAGTTTTCGAAATATTAATTTTTTTAAAATTTTAAATACCTTTCTCTATTGATGGCATCTCAAATTTTAATCATAACAGATATTTTTTTTTCACATTTTAGAAAAGGTTATTATTTTAAACTAATTTGGCGACCAGTTTGGCCTCCCTTAAATGTATGCTAAGAAATGCATCATGTTACTTTTATTCATGATTCAATTTGTATTTCATTATCATTTTATTTAATACAAAACTTTCATTTAAAACTGAAACATTTAAAATAAATGGCTTTCACTTCTTTCGTTTCTTTTTTTTTTTTTAAACGAAACGAAAAGAAAAATATTAGGCACAGATCAGGGCTTAAATTCTAACAAAAAAAGTTCCGGAGCCCTAATATTCTGCGCTACCGGTACAACAACTGTACCGTTCCACCCCCCTCCCCCCTGCCCCTGTAATCTGCATATTTATATTTCGTACATTAATTGCAAAATTTAAAACATTTTTTTTCTTTAGCAAAATAAAAAAATTAAATATATCTATCAGCATATACTTAGCTGTCAACTATTCTACTTTTTAGTTATCACTTCTTCTGAATAGTTAAAATCAGTGCCTATTTTTTATGTTAATTAATTGCAGAATTCTACGATTAAATAGGGTAACGATTATGATTAGAAAATGGTGTTAACACAAAAAAGAGATACTTCGCAGCTATGCATTTTTAAGAAAAAATGAATGAAATTTACAGAAATGAATATTTATATGCTGAAGAATGGAACAATGTTTTACAATTTCCTGTAAAAGGTGCATATCTTAAGCTATAATCATTTCCTTCCGCATAACAATCTTTTGCGGTGAGTCCCTGAAAATCAGATAAAATTAAAAATTTGACAACGTTATCGGAAAGAATCTATGCTTTTATAGAAAAAGGGGAAACACTGCTCGATTGCTTTCTATCAGAATAACAATACATGGGGTAATTATTCTACTTACAAAGGAAAGTGACTTCGTATAGGTGCACAGAGCCTTAGCGCGGGTACCGTTCATGATACAAAATAAATAGAAAAATCACTAACGTGATTTTTATACTCGTACGCAATAGAAGACAAAAAACCTCGAACAGACAAAACGTCAAGCTGATGCTTGTTGGATAAAACAGAAAATATTCTTTTCAGGTTAGATATCGAAATAAAAAAAGAAAACCCAGCCAATAAAAAATTATCCTACTGTCACAAAAGAAAATCGAACTCACAGCAAATTTATTGTTCACTCTCTTGAGTGGCGCCGTATCAACACGTCGCCGATATAAATTTGAAATAGAAAAACACGATTTCTGTTTCTCCTTCATTCTGATCAAAATAGCATTAAAATGATTTGAAGTGGAATATAATACGTAATTTTAAAAGAAGATTTTTTTTCAATACATGAATAAATAAAATTTTAAATGCAATACAGATTGAGCTCGAGTCAGTCTAAGCCAAAAAACTGATATAAAAATTGAGTACGTTTCATCTGCATCCCCTACGCGTGTGACACATTACGTCACATATAAGTGTTTTGGTAAAAAGAATGCAAAAGCTTGGAGATGGGAAAGAAAGGAAAAGGTAATTTAAGCTTCGGTTTTTCGGAAGCGCTATTGCACTGGGCTCCGGAGCCCTGTATTTATGAGCTCCGGTGAATTCCGAACAATATTTAAATATTTACTAAAAACAGAGAAGTACCGGAGCCGGGCTCTGGTGGGCTCCGTCGCAAATTAAGCCCTGGCACAGATATCATATACACATCAGGGTACCTAATTGGCGCCAAAATGGCGTTATTTTGCCTGACATGGTAACCCGTCTATTGTTGCTTATTTATTAATAAATGTTTATTTGAATTTATTTTCTTTTTTTTTACAAAATATGTTATAAAATGTTTTGTTCTATAGTTATTAATTAAGCTTTTTTTATTTATTGTTATTTCATTTTAAAAATAACAGAAAAAAATTTAAAAATACATATGTAACTGGTATTCGAAAACGAGGTTTTCACCAAATTGTCGTAAAAAAAAATCACGCCAAACCCGGTGTGTATATGACAATGCAACAAATCATGACATTTAATTTCCACTTCAAAGCAATGTTTTAATGGTACTACTTCTCCCGTCGACCAATTTCGCCAAATTATACAAATTGACAAATTTTTTTATTTTAAATAACGAAAGAACAAATAATAACATTAATAAAAATACAAATAAAATGTCGAAATAAAAATCACTTGATGTCATAAGCACGTGTAACTTCCTTAAAGTCAAGTGAATGTGACATTTACGATCAACCATTATTAGCATTTAATCTTATAGTTTGACGACAGATTTTTGGTCGATGGGATAATCAAGTAGTACCATTTTAATTTGCCACTCGAAAAATAAAAAATGCTAACTGGCGAGTTTAAAAAAAAAAAAAAAAAAAAAAAAGAAAAAAAAAAAAGAAAAGAAAAAAGCTATTGGCGAGATTTTCAACCGGCTACGACATTTATGACGTTGACATTTACGATCAACCATTATTAGCATTTAATCTTATAGTTTGACGACATATTTTTGGTAGATGGGATAACCAAGTAACACCGTTTTAATTTACCACTCCAAAAATAAAAAAAATTAGTACTAACTAGCGAGTTAAAAAAAACTATTGGCGAGATTTGCACGCGGCAAACATAAAAGTACCAGGAATTCTTCAATCATGGCAACTTTTATGTAGTTTTATTCAAAAAAATAATTTTGATTCTTTAATCAAAATTGAAACCTTTCTTATGAAAAGCGAAGGAATCAGCCCGTTGTTTATGGCAGTTACAAGATTTGAACTATTAGGTAGCTTTCATTACAAAAAGCTACCTATTGCAGCCGTTCGGAGGAAAGCGATTTCAAAAAATTTTGGTATATTTTCATCGATCATGACCCCCAGACCCCGAAACCACACTCAAAAGTTGATATATATATATATATATATATATATATCCATATATATATATATATATCTGATCTTTGTCATACTGTAACTCTCGTATTTATGAACCGATTTGGATGAAACTCGGTGTGTACATAGTACATACCAATGTCTCGACTGAGTTCGTTGGCCAGCTTCATCCGCCATCTTGTTTCAAAATGGCGGCCATTTAAAAATTTAAAAAAAAATTAAAATTTGAAATGTGGTACCAAAAAATTAAAAATTGAAAAATATTTTTTTCTTATGTATTTGACCTTGATACAAAGATTACGGAGCAGTTTTTGTTTTGTTTATATCTTAAAAAATGGCTGAGTTATAGCACTTTCAATTTCTAGCGTGGCTGTCATTTTGAAACGACCTGATTTTTGTCATGCGATAACAGGCGTATTTATGAACCGATTTGAATGCAACTTGGTGTGAACATAGTACATACCAATGTCTCGACCGAGATCGTTGGCCAGCTCCATCCGACATTTTGTTTCAAAATGGCCGCCATTTAAAATTTTTTTAAAAATTTAAAATTTAAAATGTGGTACCAAAAAATTGAAAATGGAAAAATATTTTTTTCTTATGTATTTGACCTTTATACAAAGATTCTGGAGCAGTTTTTGTTTCGTATATATCTTAAAAAATGGCTGAGTTATAGCACTTTGAATTTCTAGCGTGGCTGTCATTTTGAAACGATCTGATATTTGTCACGCGATAACAGGCGTATTTATGAATCGATATGGATGTACCTTCGTGTGTACATAGTACATTCCAATGTCTCGACCGAGTTCGTTGGAAAGCTTCATCCGCCATCTTGTTTCAAAATGGCGGCCTTTAAAATTTTTTTTTAAATTTAAAATTTAAAATAAGGTACCAAAAAATTGGAAAATGAAAAAGATTTTTTCTTATGTGTTTGGCCTTAAAACAAAGATTCCGGAACAGTTTTTGTTTCGTCTATATCTAAAAACATGGCTGAGTTATAGCATTTTGAATTTCTATTGTGGCTGTCATTTTGAAACGACCTGATTTTTGTCATGCGATAACAGGCGTATTTATGAACCGATTTGAATGTAACTTGGTGTGAACATAGTACATACAATGTCTCGACCGAGTTCGTTGGCCAGCTTCATCCGCCATCTTGTTTCAAAAGGGCGGCCATTTAAAAAAATTAAAAGAAAATTTAATTTAAAATCAGGTATAAAAAAATTGGAAAATGAAAAAGATTTTTTTTTCTTATGTATTTGACCTTAATACAAAGATACCGGAGCAGTTTTTGTTTCGTCTATATGTTAAAAAATGGCTGAGTTATAGCACTTTGAATTTCTACCATGGCTGACATTTTGAAACGACCTGATATTTGTCACGCTATAACACACGTATTTATTAACCTATTTGGATGTAAGAAGGAATTTGGATAGTATATAGCAATGTCTCGACCAAGTTCGCTGGCCAGCTTCATCGGCCATCTTGTTTAAAAATGGCGGCCATTAAATTAAAAAAAATTATATTTAAAGTTAGGTGCAAAAAATTAGAAATTGAAAAAGATTTCTTTCTTAAGTATATGACCTTGATATAAGGATTCCAGAGCTTTTTTGTTTTGTCTTTATCTAAAAAATGGTTCAGATATAGCAGTTTGAATTTCTTTATGTGGGTGAAATTTTGAAAAATCTGATTTTTTGCCTGCGCAGCACTCGTATATATCAACCGATTCCGATATGAGTGAGCATGTGTACAGGAATTTCTGAGGTCTCGACCAAGTTCACGGGTCGGCCTCATCCACCATGTTGTCTTAAAATGGCAGGCACTTCAAGATATCGCCGAATTTGGCAACCTAATATAAGTTACTTTAAATAAAAGCATCTTGGATAAAGCTGACTAATTTCGCGAAATTCTCATTCGTAAGGATTTAGTATTGATAAAAATTAGTATTGAATCTTCTATAATCGATTTCCACCAAATTGAGCTTCGTGTGTTTGAATAACATAGCCTAGCTTTTTAAAAATAAGGAATATGAAAGCTACCTCTTCCTCCCGGCACTGGCCGGAAGAATTTTTATAATATAAATAAAATAATGGCGATAGAATAATATTTGGTGACTATCACACCTGTGGCTAACATTAAAGTATCAAAATTGCCGCCTGGAATATAAAAAGCGAAGGCATCCGCCTGGAACTGTCGATGATAGTCACATGACTTAGGCTATTATTATAGAGATTGTTTTTAATTCTAAAAACAGTGCAAAGAATAATATTTCCTAACGCTTAAAAATTTATTTACACGTGACTATTAAAAACAGAAAAAAAAAACTTTAAAATTACTATTAAATGAGTACGTGTTAAAAGCAGGGAAATATTGAAAATTATGTCTTGAAAACTGTATTTACACGTGAATATTAAAAGAGAAAGGAAACTTTAAAATAATAAATACATTAATATGCGTTTAACCCTTTCAGGGCCAAGGTACTTCTATTCATAAAATGTTGAAATCAGTGAATGGCACCAGAATTTACAAACAAATTTCGAAATACAAAAATGCTTTTGTTCACTTACTTGATCACCCGACCGGAGCACCAACCAAAGAATGGCATAGGATGTAACGCTCCGGTGGAAAATCCCCACAACAATCACCGATGCCGGACATCGGAAAGCACCCAAAATAACAGGGAAAAAGGCACATATTCTGACGAACTTACATAGTAAATCGTAAATTTACAAAACAATTGATGTTGCTTTCATCATAATAATAAAAATAAAAACAAAAGTGAAGTGACTTAAATGTATAACAAAAGTTAAGACTATAAATCCTTGTTCAAGATTATGAAGTGTAAATGTTCATAAAAGTTCACTGTTCACTAATGTTCAAATGAGTTCAGTGTTCGAAAGAAAAATGTTCATAAAAGTTTTATATAAGATAAACTAACTTGAAGAAAGATCACCATAATGTTCAGACCTCAAGAGAAAATCACCGCCAACAAAAATGTCAGACAAAGGACAGTTACTATAAAAGGCACAATGTTGAGCCTTTGATGTAGTGTCAGAAAACCACGTAATGTCCGTAGCGAACCACTGATGAGTATTAACAGTATGATAGAAGTAAAAAGTTACAAGTGTAAAAATTATCAAAATTTATACCTAATAAATGAGTATTCCCTATTAAGTGCGTTGTACATAGCACACAGTTTTCTATAGTTTGAACGGGTGGTGAGAACGTTTCGAATATTCCATCTCAGTGTACAATTCCTGTTGAATTTAAATGTACAAGACATTAACGGACAATGTCCAAACAAATAATGTTGTATACTTCCTACTTCACCAGAGTTACACCTGTTATCTGGGCGTTTTCCTATTTTAAACAGATACTGTGGAAATGCTCCATGTGAAGAAAGAAAATAACCTATCATCTGGGATTCACATAGAAATAAATCGTTAACCTTGTTTAATATCGCATAAGTATCTCTTCCCTTCTCCGAATTTTCCCAAGAAACCTGCCATTGATCATGTAGAAGTGTTTTAAAATGACGCTTTAAAATAGAAGTTGGTGCAGGAATGCGTAGAATTTTATCATACAGATCATTTATAATAACTGATTTTGCCAACATGTCCGCTCTTTCATTTCCTGATATTCCAACATGCGATTTTATCCAGCCAATATATATGACTTTATTATGTAACAGGCGCAAAGAGTTGAAGATATTAAAAAGCTGACCGTTAGATGGAAATAAGCGCTGAAGAGCGTAAATTCATGACAAACTGTCAGTATAAAGATGAAATGAATCATGCGGGGAGTCGATGCACCAACTGATAGCCTCGTCTATCGCAGCCAATTCTGCTTGAAAAACAGAGTTATAGTCATGTAATTTTAATCTCATGTCTAGCATAAAAGAATCCCTATACCAAACCGTAAATGCAGCTCCTACACTGTTCATCATTCGAGAACCGTCAGTATACAGTATCGGATGATTCACCACTGGTACTGTATCAACCACTGGCTTAACAAATTTTATATTTAAGTTTTCAAAGAAGTAAGGATAATTATATGTCCTCAGTTTATTCATAAAATCTTTACCTTTAAAACACATATTGTCAATCAAGACTGTACCATTTCCATAAATGATATTATAACGCTTAGAAGACAAATTCAGTTCTATGTCAAGTGGTGGAGCACCCACCAAAACACACAATGCGTCATTAGAAATCGTACGATATGCCTTTAAGACAGAGAGCAGACATAGACGTTGACATGAGAGTAATCTTGTTATTCCATGTTGATTTAAGTCAGGCATTCAGATCTCATGCCCATATGAAATACGTTTCTTCAAGACGGTATTGTACCATATTTTAAGATAAATAGAAGGAAGGCCTCTATCACGGATTCTGGTTTGGCGCATTTTACACGTGAAATCGTTAAGCCTAGTTCTAATCATATCTAGGTGATCCATCCAGCGAAAATTGCTGTCAAGTAGAAATCCCAAATAAAGAATATTGTCCTTTACACTGATACTTTTGCCATTATGTTTGTTCACTTACTTAATAAAAGGAAAATTTTCATCCCAATATTCTGGTGCCAGTGTGGCATTTAAGAATTAAAATTAAGTGGTCCAAAAATGAACCACCGCCCTTGAAGGGGTTAAAGCAGTAAATTGTAGTAATTGTAGTAAATTGTATTATGTCAATCGTTTTATAACGCTGTTAAAAAATACCGAGAGGAAAAGACTCTGTTTACTTAATTCATTTTATTTTAGCTTCCTTTCAAATGTTTAACTGGTCGTCTTTAATCAAACACGAAGACAATCATTGGATGTCTTAACAGCAACTGATTCTGCCTTAAATTTTTGCAATCAAAGGGAATTGAATGGAAATACGTTTACAGGGAGATCGCTACAGGTTTTTTCAGTATAATCCAATCTTCTCTAATCTTTTTAAAAACGATCAGATTAGCGTGCTTTTAGATTCTGCAGTGTCTGAACGGGGGTTGGCGCGCGTAGCTTGCAAGGGGCAGAGCCCCTAGTATATATATATCATTTACCATTTTTTTTATATTTTCTTTTATTTTATTTATAATTTTTCCAAACTACCTTACCAAACGCCAAAAGGTAGCAGAAACCACATCTAAACAATTATCGCCGAAATTAACTTGCCAAATTTTCCGGCACAGGTTATGGGACTTTTCCAAAATTTCATAATTTTCTTTATTTCTTGAAAAATAAAACTGCTTGAATGTTTATTATTAATAATTGAATGTATTTCATCTGATATAATGTATTTGTACAGTGACCTGAAACCTGAGGATAAAGACCGACGACTCCTTGTTGAAGTATGGGATTGGGATAGAACCTCCCGTAACGACTTCATGGGATCTATGTCCTTCGGTATTTCAGAAATCATGAAGGAACCCGCTGAAGGCTGGTTTAAACTGCTTACAGCTGAAGAAGGAGAATTCTACAATGTTCCAGTTCCACCTGATGATAAAGATATAGCAGAATTAAAAAACCAAATGAAGGTATAGACGCTATTTATTTGATAAATCTGCTATAATTTTGTCATTTTTAAAGCTATTTTAACGTATTTTTAATGCAGATGAGGAAGTATGTTTGTGATTGTTTCATATAAGTTCAAAAATCGCATGCTTCGATCTGTGTCCTTTTCGCAGTTTATTTATTTAATGTTGAAAAAACTAATTTTTTTTACTTTCCTAAATATTTTCTGACTACTATCTTTATTCTAGAAATATTTATTATAGCTCAAATATTTATTAAACCAAATGAAGGTATAGATGCTATTTCTGTGATAAAACTTCTATAATTTTGTCATTTTTAAAGATATTTTAACGCATTTTCAATGACAGATGGGGAAGTATGTTTATGACTGATTCATATAAACTCAAAAATCGCATGCTTCAAACTGTGTCCTTTTCGCAGTTCATTTAGTTAATGTTATAAACCCTATTTCTTTTGCTTTCCTAAATATTTTCAGACTACTCTCTTTATTTTGCAAATATTTATTATAGCTCAGTAAATTAAAATTTTTATAACACGAGATATAAAATCAGTTATTTTCAATACCTAAATTCATAGAGTATTTAATTTTGTCTTTCAGAATCGTATTTCCATATCTGCAAAGAAAAA
Source organism: Maratus speciosus (assembly GCA_963932465.1). NCBI lineage: Eukaryota > Metazoa > Arthropoda > Arachnida > Araneae > Salticidae > Maratus > Maratus speciosus. The sequence goes on from OZ010786.1 coordinate 255,524,600, forward strand.
GGAAGTAATACATAGTAACATGGACATTCCACACAATATGGGCAAGCAGGATGTGATTCGTGCTTCCGATTTCAACTTCATCATGGTTCTCGGCAAAGGCAGTTTTGGTAAAGTAAGTTTAGCGAACTGACTTATTTTCTTTCATTAGAATGTGTTAATACTTTCGCTTTATATTCATTTTCAATTTAAATGTCTTTATAAAATTCATTTGCTATTAGATTGCTGATGAAAGATGCTTTTCTTTGACTTATTTCCTAAGGTATCTCGTCTACATTAAAACAGCTGTTTTGGTGAAATTTTTTGACATATTTTTTTATTGTTTTATTTGAAACAGCAATATTTTACGATTCCAAATGTGTTTTAATTTTATTCCTACAATTATTGGAATAGCTGCTATGGCCAATTTAATAAACAGGAAGTAATGAGTCAACTACCGGAAGTTTGAGTTGGAAAACCAGGAGAAATGTAAACAATGTTTCTATGCATGGTTTTCTTAGTTTTTCACTTAAAAACACTAATAAATCTTTATTGACACTTCTAGATTAATTTTATAGATAAGAAACAATATAGATACGAAATCATTAAAGGCGATATCTGGAAAATCAATTATTTCGTTATTTCTATGTTCGATAAACTCCATTACGTAAAATGTTTTAAACATATTTCAGTGAAATTTTCTCAAATGCTTACCATATTACTTACTATGTTCTGAACTAGAATCTAAGCTCTATGTGATAATGTAATTATTTTATAGGTGCTCTAATATAAAAAAATGGTAAAAAAAAATTATTTTTTGACGTATTTTGAAATATTTCAGTTAATTTTAAAGATATTGTAAAAGCCCTAGTTTAGTGTACACGTAAGTGTAATAGTAGTATTTACTTCAAAGGAAATTTAATAAGATTTAGCTGAATTGAGTGTTCGCTGTCTGGCGTAAGCATGAAATTTTACTAAAAAATGTGCAAAAAACCCTTATTTTTTAAAATGGTATGATAATGTTAGGATTTTATGTTTTTTCATCATTCATTTATTACAATTGCTCGTAGAGGGCAGAGCCCCTTAGTATAGTAAATTTTCGTAGTTTAAGAAACGTCTGTATTTTTAGCTCACAGGCTATCAAAGTCTGAGAGCTTATGTGCCCGCCGGTTCTGCATGTATGTATGTACGTACGTACATACGTAACGCGATAACTCTTGACAGACATATCCGATTTGCTTCAAATTTTTTTTCTAGGTTCATTCTTTTACATTCTGATTTAGGTTCCCTGATTAGTTTTTGGGGTTTATTGGTTAAGGGTAAAGGGGGAAAAGGGGGGCTAGTGCCCCCCCCCTTAATTTAGTTAAATGGGTTTTTCAGGCAGAAATATTCGATTTGCTCCAAATTTGGTATGCCGGTTTATTATGTCAAGGGGCTTCCTTGATTAGATTTGGAAGCTCATTACTTAAGTATAAAGGGGAAGGGGGGGTAGGCCCCCTTCATTTAGATAAATGGGTTTTTCATGTAGAATTATTCGATTTGCTCCAAATTTGGTATACCGGTTTATTATGTTAAGGAGCTGCTTTGATTTAATTTGGAGGTTTATTAGTTACATATAAAGGGAGGAAAGGAAGGCTAGCTCCCCCCTTAATTTAGATAAATGCGTTTTTCATGTAGAATTATTTGATTTGCTCCAAATTTGGTATACCGGTTTATTATGTTAAGGAGCTTCCCTGATTAGATTTGGAAGCTCATTACTTAAGTATAAAGGGAGAAAAGGGGGAGCTAGCCCCCCCCCCCCTTAATTTAGATAAATGGGCTTTTCATGTAGAATTATTCAATTTGCTCCAAATTTGGTATGCCGGTTTATTATGTTAAGGAGCTGCTTTGATTTGATTTGGAGGTTCATTTGTTACATATAAAGGGAGGAAAAGGGGGCTATCCCCCCTTAATGTAGATAAATGCGTTTTTATGTAGAATTATTCGATTTGCTCCAAATTTGGTATACCGGTTTATTATGTCAAGGGCTTCCCGGATTAGATTTGGAAGCTCATTACTAAGTATAAAGGGGGAAAAGGGGGCTACTCCCCGTTCATTTAGATAAATGGGTTTTTCATGCAGAATTATTCGATTTGCTCCAAATTTGGTATACCGGTTTATTATGTTAAGGAGCTGCCTTGATTAGATTTGGAGGTTTATTGGTTAAGTATAAAGGGGGGGACGGGGGCTAGTCCCCCCCTTAATTTAGATAAATGGGTTTTTCATGCAGAATTATTGGATTTGCTTCAAATTTGATATACCATTTTATTCCGATATGGCTTCCTTCATTTGATTTGGAGTTCCATTGGTAAAGTATAAAAGGAGGAAAGGGGGGCAAGTGTCCCCTCCCTTTACTTTAGATAAATGGGTTTTCATGCAGAATTATCTAATTTAGTTTAATTTTTTTTTATGGTTCATTCTGATAAGGAGATTTTCTGTTTAGATTTGAAGTTTCATTGGTTCAGCATACAGGGAGAAATGGGGGAGCTAATACATCTCCTTAATTTAGCGAAATGGTTTTTTCATTCAGAATTATCTGATTTGCTTCATTTGGTATACCAGTTTATTATGTTAAGGAGCTTCCCTGATTAGATTTGGAGGTTCTTTGGTTAAGTATAAAGGGGTGAAACGGTGGCTAATCCCTTCATTTATTTTCAAGGGGCATTTTTCTTTGAAATAAGAGTATAATATACAAGTAGTGTGAATAGTCTGTGAGCTCAATGGCATCAGTTTAACTGGGCAATTTTCTTTTTATTTTTCTTTTAATTGTAAGAAAAATGTTCATATTTTATGGTACAAGCAATAAAATTTCCTTAATAACTTTATTTTACAGTGTATCAACACTCATCAAAAATAAAAACCTGATACTTGGTTGGCTAAATCTTTCACATTGGATTTTGAATCTTTCAAGCATACACTCCTATACATTGATTATGTGATCTAGATGTAATCTAATAAGTAAACGAATCAAGAAACAAATACCATACGCCAAGCATAGATTATGACTTAAGATTACGACTTAAACACTTTCTAACTTATTCAGAATACTACCATTAAAAAAATTCCGTTTAATAAGACGAACGATAATATTTAAGTAAGCAATTTGAAAAACGTATAATAGTATAACACACTTGAAAATCCAATTTCGTAAATTACCTCTATAGTCGTGGAAAAGTATTCAACTTCTTTTGTGAAGGCCTGTATATGATCTATAGATTTGCATATATACTACATAGTATTCTAAACTTTAGTTCAATTAGGAAACGCATAACACAATTGATGGATTCTTTTGTACAACCCTATATGTAATCTATAGCAGGGCTCGAAATGGGAAAATCCACGAACCGGAACGATATTTCAGAATTATTGTCGATTATTATTTTTTTTTTTTTGAAAGTACAGTGAAGTCCCGATTATCTGAGTCCCGCTTAACCGAGTTTCCGCTTTAACCGAGTTATTTTCTTCTGATGGACTGATAGCTTCCATTATTATGAAACAGCCATCATAAATGAAGTGTTAGGTGAAGATGAAAGAGCAGTCGTAAAAAGTTAGAACTCTGATTTTCTAGTCAGAATGGGAGAAAAAAAATATGGCCATAATTTATTTTTTCCACCATTCTGACCAGAAAATCGGAGTTCTAACTTATTACGGCTGCTCTTTCATCTTCACCTAACACTTCATTTATAATGGCTGTTTCATAATAATGGAAGCTATCAGTCCATCAGAAGAAAATGATCTATTCCAAAGTTCGATTGAAAAAAATAATTTCATTCCCGGTATTTCTTAAAAGTAACGGAAATGCACATCAAAGAAAGGCTATTAGTACCACAAAAATGGACGAATTAAGTGAAAATTTATATTTCATCTCCTTAGTGGGTGACGATTTGTGTAAATCCTGTTTATACGAGTTTCTTCCTTATCGGAGGTGAGCTTGGTCCATATTAACTCGGATAAGCGGGACTTTACTGTATAGCAAATTTATATTTAACCGTAGAAAAACCAATTTTAAAAAATGCATTCAAGATTATAAATAATTACATAGAAAAAAACGTTACAGAGAGCATTTAAGCTATATGTATGAAACTGTAATAATATATTTTTAATAATTACAAGAACCGGAACAATATTTTCCATACTTTCACGAACCGGAACACTATTCGTCAAAATATCACGAACTGGAGCATCGTTCCGGCTTGCTCCGGTACATTTCGAGCCTTGATCTATAGAATTTACACACGACAAGTAATATGCAAAAAATTGGTTAATTTTAAAAACGCATACTACAACTGAAAACGCACTTCCAACAATTATCACTCATAGACAGTACTCTAATTCTTTTGTGTGACCTTATAAATGAACGATAAATGCTATTCACACCATATTCTAAAGTAACCATCTTGTAATGTACCTCAGTGATGTACAGTATAACCTCAACAATCCGGCATCCTCGGGACCGAAACAAAGCCGGGTTTTCGAAAATTCCGGATTTCTGGAGGAATATCAAAAGTATTTCCGATATTCCTCTTTATTTATAATTTAATTCATGTAACCAAGTGATAATTATGTGACAAAAGAAAGAGAAAAATAAATATTTAAAAAAAATCTTACTTTAATTGATATTTTCTATGTTGCAAATAATAATTTTAAAAAAGTCTAATAAACAGTAAAGTCATTTTCTTCTCGTGTAATCGTTAATGTTATTTGCTTCAATTTTTTACGCTGTTCTTTAACAAGTTTTTATTTTTATTTCATGCAAGTAAAGAATGCTTATTATGGGGATACAGTCTTGTTTCTCTAAAGGGGATATTAATTCTCCTGTCAAATTTATGCATTTTTTCGAGCGATACCTTTTCTTCTTTTGGTTCCTCGATCTCGTCCCCTAAGCTACTACTAGCGTTATTGACGGTGCTATTGCGGCCATACATTCCCAGCTCCAAATTTTCTTGGACTTTCTGCAGTTCAAGGAACTAATCGGGTCTGACATATGAAGAAAACACGCCTACTTTTTAATCAATTATTTATTTTTCGCACCTTTTCTTTCGAACTCAAAGTTTTTAATTTGTAAACATTCGCTATTTTTCTTTCTCCTGTCATTTCGAAGTGTAAAAAAAAAAAGGAGGGAAAAGGAATTTGATGCCGGATTTTTGTAGTAGCCGGATTTCTCAATGACGGATTTTTGAGGTTATACTGTATATGAAGCTCAATATGTTTGAAATAGCGTAACGTTATTGAAATACATTCCGAACGACTTTTCACCATAGACCATAATGTCACGGAATTCTTTTGAGTATCTCTGTAAACAAACTATGAATGCTACTACATACACTTCAGTTTAACACGGAACATGCCATGTTAAATATCAATAATATATATCAATTATATGGCAATTGGAGTACTTTTAAGAGAGTTAGAGCGCGACCCGAAGGCCAGACGCAGGCAGACAAACGGCCCTACAAACCGAATTCATAAACACTTTTCAACTATGTGTTAAAAGATCCCTGTATCTTTGAGTTGCAACAACTGCAATTTGAGATAAATAACTTAGTTGAATATGTTAAATGATTTTTCAGATTATTAAATATATAATAATCAAGAACACTAAAAAAATTAAAGAGTGATTGACCGAAATGTGGCAAAAAATTATCCAACAAATATTATGTGTTTACTGACATATAAAATATGCTTATCTGATTTTTTTCTAACTTTGATGTAAATTTCTACTAGAATCCTACTATGAAAACTATTGTTTGGAAATAGTGGTAGAGAGAGTCGAAAAAATAGTCGCCTGTGGCAAGCCTGTATTAGTATTGCAGTAAAAAATTCAGTAATTAATACAATCTTGATTTGTTATACGTTTGTAATAATATTTGAACATTATGAATTAACATCAAAAATCGACTTTGCTCAAAAACAAATGTATCGATACTTTTTTATTCAGGTAATGCTTGCTGAAAGGAAAGGCACAGACGAATTATATGCTATAAAGATCCTCAAGAAAGACATCATCATCCAAGACGACGATGTCGAATGTGCCATGGTAGAAAAAAGGATCCTAGCACTTGCCAACAAGCCACCCTTCCTAGTACAATTACATTCCTGCTTCCAAACTATGGTAAGCTAAGGGGATTTTCAATTTTGCTTGCATGTTTCAGGCTTAAAATGGTTCGCTGTAAATGAAACGAAATTATCTGCGAGACATAGTGTCAGAAATGTACATTTTGAAAGTTGTTCCCATGGACAGCAAAAGTCATTTCCATAGACATATATTCCATAGACGTCTATGAGCAGAGATATTAAGGTAAATTAAAATTAAGAATGCATAAAAAAAAAGTTTAAAATTTCTTTGAACGTATCTAATATCATGCCAATATTCGCCAAGATCTTGAATAAGTAGTTTAGCGAGGAACAGTTTGCAATGTTTTTGCCTGTCTACGGACATGATTAGAATCATGTCCGTAGACAGGCAAAAACTTTGCAAAACGTCTATGGAAATGTACGTTTTTAGTAGAATGATAAAAGCATAAATAATAAGAAAAATAAAGTTACAGAAATCGTCATCCCGGTATACCAAAATGTGATGTACACTATAGAACCATTAATCACCGGACACTTTCAATTTTAGACATTTTGTAGAATATTTTAAGATATACTTGTCGGATTTTTCTGAAACTTCAGGATTATGATGAATATGTTTTACTTCATATTTATCATCGGCGATTTGATCAGAAGGACAATTAAGGGGGGGGGGGGGGCAACAAAAAAGCCAAAGAAAAATAATAATATTTGGGATCACCCTGTAAAATAAATGCATGAAATGATCTATCACTATAGCTTAGGAATATGTGGCTATTGTACAATATGTATATTCATTTGTGTAAGAATAGCACGTATATTCGTCGAGATATATCGATTTTTTTTAAAGTTCAAAAAATTCTGGCATGTTTTTTGTTTATATCATGCAAGGTTTTCTACCAAATTTAACGCTAATTTCAGAAAATTTGACAAAATGTAGTAGAAATAATGTAGTGCAATTGGAATGTAAATATATTAAACATTTGATGAAATATGAGCAGTCCTGTGAAATATTTTTCATCTGCGAATGCGCACACGATAAAAAATATTTTTTTCATGATTTAATAGCCAACTCTATCGAGCAACTCATAAAAAAACCACAGTCTAATATCGTAAAAAAAAAATATCGGCGATAGACTGAGATGAATTTTAGTTGCTCTCAAAAACAACTAAATGTTCTGGACAGAAATAGTTTCAAAATCATTTTTGTTCAAGACTATAAAGTCTAAACATAAACTCAATCCAATAAATTCAGTGCTGATCATTTTGTGGCTAAATCACGGTTCACTAATAGATTTCTATTAGTATCAAATTCAGCATCATTTTAAAGATTTTTTGTGCAGAAATATCGCATTGAAAACTGGGGTTTAATTAGAATAAGAAATGATAATGTGGAAAAAAAAAACCCAGTCTTTCGCCTTTTTTTTTTTTATCACGGTATTGAAGACTGTACGAACGAATGCACATACGCAGCAGCCATATATATGCATGTTCTTAGCTTTTCATGTCTACCTAAAGGATTGCTAGCTTACCAACAAACCTATATAAAAGATAACAACATTATAAACTAACGTTTAAAATGAAAATTAATTTTAATCATTAAAATATTTTAAAGAGAAATCGCTCAGGTTCATGTTTTATCTTTTTAGAAATGATGCTAGTTAGATTTATTATACAACTTTAATCATTCATGATATGGATTTGAGATGTTGATTATTTATTTCCTTTACTTTCATGACGTACGCTACGTACGTCATACATTTTTCGTACATCCTCCCCCCCCCCCCCTCTCCCCGAATTCTAGGACTACGCGCTGACACAAAAACGGGGGATGTCGTAGGAGGGGTTTTTTTTCAGCGTTTGCACGGTCCCTTAACCCTTTTGGGACGAGCGTCTTTTACAGAATTTTTAATCTTTTATCACTGGTTTTTTAAAACAAAAATTTTTGCCTCATTTAATCGGGAAAATGCTCGGATTAAATAAGGCAAAATTTACAATAAAAATTTACTGGTGAGAATAATCACTGATTCTGAGCATCTTACGTGGCATGAATACCGGTTGCTAGTCCCCAAGAGAGTTAGGGCTCGTCTCCAACTTGAATATCAATAATTTCTAAAAGTTTTCTATGCCTTCTTTTTCTCAGATTAAATAAATCCAAGGAAACTTTTAGAAAATATTGGTGTGAAAATTCAGAGAACCGTACAAACGATTAAAAAAATTGCTTACGACAAATAGCTTTTTTTGTATCAGCGTGTAGACCTGGTATTCAGGGCGCGGTTGTAGGTCACTACAAAGTGGCGTATCTAGACTTATCATTTCGGATTGGGCTGAGATACAGCAAAAGTTTCTAAGATGGAATTACTAGGAATCGAAAAATTTCCACTTTAAACAGGTTTTTATCATAACAGGTAATACATATATTATACAATCAAATCTGCTAAGATGAAATCACATGGGACTGGAGAAATTTTCGTTTTAGACAAGTTTTCGTCTTAGCAAGTATAATTCCATGGTTATACTGCATTTTTATAAACAGAATATTGAAAACTATCTGCTAAACGGTATCTCAACAAATAGTAAATAAAACCGAAGTAAACAGCAAATTAAAAATTACTTAAGAGCATTCTCAGCTTACCGCATTTAAGTAAATTTAAAACAAGTTTCAAGGCTTTGCAGTTCATACTAAGAAGATACCTCAATCTATGCATAACTTTAAATCACAGACTTTCAAACTGATATATAGCAATAAAAATGAATTATGTACTTTTAATCGCCATATATCATGTTTTATACAATAAAACGTATATAAAGAGAGCCAGTGTGTAACAGAAAAGTCGCTCAAATGGAAAATTTCATTGTCTCTGATGCGAAATAACACACTAAGATGATTTCTAACACACGTTAATAACGTGTCCAAAACGGAATATTTTTTTGGTTCCATTTGAATTTCATCTTAGTAGTTTTCATTAGATTTTGTTGAACTTTCGTAATTAAACTTGATTTTTCTATAAATTTCGGGGGGGGGGGGGGGCTGCAGCCCTATCAGCCCACCCCTTGAATACGCCATTGTCACTACATGACGTAAAACGTACATGTTTCTGGCAGTAAATTTAGAATGTCAGTTGTTATTCCTAACTAAACTCTTTTGTTCTGTTTTCTAGAAAAAAGCTCACGTCTCGAAAGTGGCTTATATAAGTGCTTTGAAGCCTTCTAAATCAAAGTGGTTTGAAGCCTTGTAAATGCACGAGAATAACGGCCTGGATTTGAAGGGGTTAAAGTTCTTTAGATGTGGATTTGATTTCTTTTGCATTTAAACATTATTATTTCAAATCCTAAAATTAGAGAAGAACTTTCCTGTTTTTTAAAACTAATGTTCAATTTAATATGTAATCGTACATTGATATTTAAAGGTTTGCTATAAGGCTGTTCATTTATAATAATTTATTTTCTAAAAAATTCTATTTAAATAATTTCAACATTCCAAATTTACAGGACCGATTGTACTTCGTGATGGAGTACATCAATGGTGGAGACCTTATGTTTCAAATACAACAGTGTGGAAAGTTTAAGGAACCCGTTGCTGTGTAAGTAGAAGGATTAAGATAAGTAAATTAAGTATATAAGTTTGACAAATTATAAATTTATGTCATTAATTTTTTTTAATTCTCTGCAATATATCTAAAGCATGTACAATAACTTATTATTATTATTTGTAAACGATCATTTGAGAAGATACTTTTAGAGACCCAAGTATATAATTACATTCTAAATTTAGAACTGCAGTTATATTTAGAATTTTAAATCATTTACAAAATTACAGTTCATATTTTTCGTTTCCGATGTATGGAAATTTAATCAATTTGTAAAATCTAAACATTATAAACTTTTTTTTTAATTATTAGAGGGCTCTGGCTCTGCCATCCTACGAGTTACGCTCGCCAACCCTCGTTCAGACACCGCAAACTCTAAATGCGCGCTAATTTGATCGTCTTAAAAGAAAATTCGGAAGACTATACACTGGCGATCTGCCTGTTAACGGGCTGTTTTCATCCTTGATTAAATCAGATAAGTGAAACATTTCAAAATAAGCTAATATAAAATTAATTAAGCAGAGTCTTTGACTCCCGGTATTTTTTAACAACCCTATAAAAAGTTCTTTTAAATAAGACATTTTAAATGTATCGTTTTAAATCTGATGTAATTTTCACCAAAGCTTTCTTTCTCATTTTAATATTCACGTGGAAATACTTTTGTTGTTAGAAAGGCGATATTATTTGCGCTTTCTTAGAATTCACAACAATAGTTCAAAAGATTATCTCAAAATATAAAATAAATGTCTCGCGCGAATATATTTTTAAATTTAAACAGTTTAGCAATATTTTTGCTTGGACATTTTAAATATGACGTAATTTCCTCCATTTGCAAATTTAACGCATTTTAATGACTTTATTATTTTACAATTTTCTTTCTCTTTTAAAATTCACATGTACATATAGTTTTTATGACGTAATTTTCAATATTTTCCTGCTTTTAATACATAATCATTTAATTCTAATTTGAAAGTTTTTGTCATTTATAATAGTCACATGTCAATAAATTTTTAATTTGAAGAAAATATTATTCTTTTCGCTGTTTTAAAAATTGGCAACAATTTAAAATACTACCCTGCTTTTCTAAAAGATGTACAAAATATATCCCAAAATGCTGAAAATTTGAATTTAAAATGGAAATGAGTCCTGAAAAAATGAGTCAAATTAAAAAAAATCGATGCAGTCTGCACACCGGGAACGTCTCATGTATACCCTCAGAAAAAATTATTACATTCCTATGTATAGTTTTTGCTCCTGTAAAACTTTTTAATGGAATGATATTGACCAACTTTAACATTAAATATCTCTTAAAAATAATTCCTCGATTTAAAAACTGCCTGCATCAGCGTATTTATAAAACATTTCTCTATAATACCACCGATTTTCATATTTTTATATATAGTAGTTTTCTTAATATTAACGAAGAAAGAGTCCCGGTCACAAAAAATTCAAAACCGGCAGCGGTGACAGCGTTAGTTACTTTTTTTTAGAATAGAGAGCTTAAACTGTAATGTAACAGGCTTATATATATTGAAACATTATCACGATATGTGGCAGCACTAGCCGGCGTTCTCCTCATTCATGTCATTACGCGTGCTCCTTATTTTTGTGCACAAGTCTTACTTTAGAAGCTAGTATGTAGAGATTGTGAAATGCTCGTGTTTTGTTCGCGCGGAATAATGAAAGAATTTCTTCTCAAAGTAATTCATTTTGTAAATATTACTTTATGTATATAGTGTACATAGACATGTGCCATGAAGTCAAGGAGCATATATTAAAAGGTTTTTACCTAAATCCCAGAGTGCTGTTTTATTTTGAAGAAATGTGTAAATTTTTAAATTGTGAAGTCGACTTTTTAAAAGGGGGTACTACAATACTATTTTTTTCAGTTATAGAAAATTTCTGTTTTAATTTTTTTTATCTTAATAATTTTACAACTTAAGTAATATTTCCCTTTAATTGTATATTTAATAATTTAATAATTTATTTCTTTAGATTCTACGCAGCAGAAATAGCCATTGGAATGTTTTTCTTGCATAGCAGAGACATTATATACAGGTAAAATATTCTTTACAGTACATTTTATTGAAACTTGAAAAACACTTTGAGGAAAGTTTTGTTACGTATTAGTGTTATAAAAACCTAAATAATGCATCTTTAATGAACTATGTACTATCACTAACTATATCTATTATTGTCAATATTAACATTTATGCAGATAAATGTTAAAACAATAGCTCAAAAACACGTTGACTCATGTTTTGATTAAATAATCTATGAGACATGGCTTTAAATAATAAAATAAAATAAAGAATGGATTTTTGGACATGTGAATTTGTGAACTCTTACAATTAGAAAGATTATGCAACCGAAAAATATATGCCATCTACTTATATATATAAAATTCAAACGGAGATTTCGTTCCTAATCTCTATATTTTGAGTTCTACTGCATGGATTTTGACGGAACTTATACTGTTAGATAGGTATCGTTTCAGGGAAGGTTTTAAACCATAACGCATCATTCTACGTAGATTACTTATAGAATTATGACGGAAAGTTATGTTATTTTGGACGAAAAGGTTACCATTTTATATCTTGGCGAAATTTCCCGTTGATAAAAAAATTGAAACGGCTATTACACCTCAAAAAATAAAAGAAAAAACTATTACTGATTTTATTAAAAAGAAAAAAATAGAAGAAAATAATCCGTTTTAATGAGTGATAATATTAAAAAACGAAAATATTTAATTTAAACATGAAAGGGAATGTTCGTAATGCTTAAAAAATTACTCAGTTAAAATATTGCAATTGAAATAAGATTTGGATATTTAACTTTTGCGTCAGGTTAAGAAAAATGCATCTGAAAAATTGATAGGATGATAATCAAGGAAGTTTCCATAAGCGCATGCTCATAAATATTTGAAAAAAATATATAATAATCTTCTCATGAGGAATATATAGAACATTCTTCTCATGACATATAATATGTTTATAAAAAAAATCGACAGAACCTCGAATTAGCGTTCATAAAAAAAAAATAATGAAAATTTAATATTTTTGGCGATTTAATGCTGGTTGGCGACACAATAAAATTTTGAATGATACTTTACTTTTATGATAAATAATTTTTAAGTAAGACCTTTTTCTACTCTTCATACGAAGTTAGTTAGATTAAGTTTAACTTAAATAAATACATTTTTATTACTACAGTTTTGTCATGTACCTTTATATGTGTACTAGTAAACCCCACGGCTTTGCTCGCGTAATAGTTGAAATATGCCAAGTGGTATTTGCATGACTATTTTTTATTAGAAGGACACTTTTTGAAATAATTCAAAAATTACAAATTAAGCCACAGTTTGACTAAACTTCATTATAAAACTGCAACAGACAGAAATGAGATTTAATTAATAAGAAATAAGACTAATTCTAAATAAATGATAATTTAGAAAGTATTTTGAGACTTTTATGCTCATTTCATACGCTCATTTCAGTATACATTTGAAGTTTTGAATTTTTTAGAAACCATCTTAACACATTTACATTTTAAAATTTACCATCATGTCAAATTCCAAGCTTCTTGTCTAACAGTCTATCATCTCTCTAGTGTTAGTGGCACCAACATAAAATGCCGAAACAGAGTTGAAATAGAATGTCTCGAAAAATGTTGAAACTAAGACTGTCACCATTAATTTACCAACATTAACCTTGAAATGGTTGGTATTTCCTGATATTCTATAGAAAACGGAATTTAGATTTTTTAAAGGCTTTCTTGTTGTTCCTGCCAACCAGGTGGTAGTGACACCGGCATTAAATATAGCTGGTATAGGATCAGGAACTATCACTCTCGATTCGCAAGTAATCGATTTATTATTTCCTGAGATTCCATAGAAATCGAAATTTGGGACTCTTTTAGAACGCTTTTCGCTCTTTCCCTTCGCGTCACCCCTTTTTAATTTCGAATTTATTTTCGACTGTTCTTAGAGGACATTTATATTTTATAAGTAATTACCATTCTATATTTAAAGTTTCTAGCCACTTCAGTACCGCAGAAATCGCAATTTAGAAAGTGTTTTGTTCCTGCAGCCTTCGACATAAAATATAGCTTATGTTTGAGCAGCTTCTATCACCATAATTTGCAACCTATATGTTTGAAATCGGTTTCGTATTTCATACGATTGCATAAAAATCTTAATTTAGAACGCTTATAGAACGCTTTCTGCTCACTTCATCCTTTTAAATTTAGAATTTTCTTTTGACAATTCTTAGAAAGCATTTGCATCTTTGAAGTAATTACCATTCCAAATTTAAAATGTTAGACCCCCTCAGTAACACAAAAAAACGCAATTAAGAACATTTTTTGCTCCTGTGTCCCCCAGGTGGTAGTGACAACAACGTAAAATATAGGCTATGTTGGAGAGGCGGCTGTCACTTCTGAAATCGGTTTATACTTCCTGAGATTGTGTAGAAGTCACTATTTAGAACATTTTTTGAACGCTTTTCGTTCCTTTTCACCCTTTTTAAATTTCAAATTTTTAAGGAACTCTTCTCAGAGAGTATTTACATCTCATAATTACCATGCCAAGTTTCAAGTTGCTTGCCCTTTCAGTATCACAAAAATCACAATTTAGAACGTTTTTTAAAATGCAACCGTAAAGTGGTAGTGACGCCGACATGAAATAGATCCTATATTGGAGCAATGGCTGTCATCATAAATTTCCAACCATTACTTTGGAAATCGGTTGGGTACTTTCTGATATTGCATAGAAATCGCAATTTAGAACGTTTTTCGGCCATTTTCACCCCTTTTAAATTTCGAATTATTTAGGAAATGTTCTTAGAGATCATTTATATCTTATAAGTAACTACCATGCCTAATTTCAAGTTGCTAGCCTCTTCAGTATGACAAAAAAACGCAATTTAGACTGTTTTTTGCTCCTTCACCCCCTTTGGGGTAGTGGCACCGACATGAAATACAGCCTATCTTACAGCGAGGGCTGTCATCATCGTTTTCACACCATTATTATTTTTAATCAGTTCGGTACTTCCTGAGATTGCGTAAAAATCGCAATTTAGAAAGATTTTTTGAACGCTTTTCGCTCATATTTTCACTCCTTTTAAATTTCGATTTTTTAGGAAATGTTCTTAGAGATCATTTGTATCTTATAAATAACGGCCCTGCCTAATTTCAGGATTCTAGGTCCTACAGTAACACAAAAATCGCAATTTAGAACGTTTTTTTGCTTCTGAAACCCCTAGATCGTAGTAACACCGACATGAAATAGAGCCTATGTTGGAGCGAGGGCTGTCATCATCAATTTCCAACCATTATTTTTGAAATAGGTTCGGTACTTCCCGAGATTAAAAATCGCAATTTAGAAAGTTTTTTTGAACGATTATAGCTCATATTTTCACCCCTTTTAAATTTAGATTTTTTAGGAAATGTTCTTAGAGATCATTTGCATCTTATAAATAACTGCCCTGCCTAGTTTCAAGTTGATAGCCCCTGGAGTATTACAAAAAACGCAATTTAGATCGTTTTTTGCTCCTTCACCCCCTTTGGGGTACTGGCATCGACATGAAATACAGCCTATGTTGGAGTGAGGGTTGTTATCATCCATCGTTTTGACACTATTATTTTTTAAATCGGTTCGGTACTTCTTGAGATTGCGTAAAAATCACCATTTAGAATGTTTTTTAGAACGCTTTTTGCGCATTTTCAATCCCTACTAAATTTCGAATTTTTTAAGAAATGTTCTTAGAGATCATTTATATCTAATAAGTAACTACCATGCCAAATTCCATGTATCTGGACCCTACAGCAACACAAAAATCGCAATTTCGAACGTTTTTTTGCTCCTGCACCCCTTTAGGTGTAGTAGCACCGACATAAAATGTAGCCTATGTCGGAGCAAGGGATGTCACCATCATTTTGACACCATTATTTTTGTAATCGGTTTGGTACTTTTTGATATTGCATAAAAATCGCCATTTAGATCGTTTTTTAGAACGCTTTTCGCACATTTTCACCCCTTTTTAATTTCGAATTTTTTAAGAAATGTTCGTAGAGATCCTTTATATCTAATAAGTAACTACCATTCCAAATTTTATGTTTGTAGGCCCTTCAGTAACACAAAAATTGCATTTTTAGAACGTTTTTTGCTTCTGCACCCCCTTTTGGCCAGTGGCACGGACATAAGATATAGCCTATGTTCTAAGTTGGAATAACACCATCATTTTGATAACATTATTTTTGGAATAGGTTCGGTAGCTCCAGAGCTTACCTCCTACAAATAAACAATTTTTACCTCTTTATAATATTAGTATAGATATATTAAAATTTTGCTATCATAATTATACGGTTTAAAACAAAGTTTAAGTTTATTAAATTTGTTACAAACTCAAAATTAATGTCCGATTCTGATCATTGGCAATTTGATTTCGATATTGTTAGTGTCAAAAACAAGAAGTGAAGGTTATTGTTGCCATGGAAACAACTACTTAATATAAAAATGTTTAATCATAGCATTTTTAATTAGCCAGCTACTTTTAAAACAAACTTAAAACGGTATTACTTGATTATTACGTCGACAAAAAAACTATCGTAAAACTATAAGACTAAATGCCAATAATGGCTGATCGTAAATTTTACATTCACTTGACATTAAACACGGTACACGTGTTTGTTGCGTCATCAAGTGATTTTTAATTTGACTTCTATTTATAATTTTATTAATGTTTACAAATTTATATATTCTTTCGTTGCTTAAAATAAAATTTTGTCAATTTGTATCATTTTGCGAGTAGCCAGGTAATTTATATAATTTGGTGAAATTGGTCGACAGGATATTCAAATAGTACCCTTAAAACTTTTCCTGCCGGTGAAACCATGCAAATTTAAATAACTACTGCAACACGCAATTTGTATGCACTATATGGCCAAAGGTGAACGGTCACTTGCGATTTTAGACGTTTTGTTAAATATCTAGAAAAATACATGAGGAATTAACCTGAAACTGCAGGTGTGTAAACAGTATAGTATAGGTCATACATTTCCGCGAAGATATTTTCCCGAAACTCCATAGGGGACCGTCAACAAATTGAAAAAGATGGAATATCTTTTGGATAACCCTGTAAAAACTAATGTAGTAAAAGCGTTCAAACTCGAGATTATTAATAAGTAGATTATTGTAATATACTGTGTTCATTTTTATGAGGATAGCATGTATACTCGTAGAGAAATTAAGGTTTTTATAAAATCAGCCCCAAATTTCGCCAAGTGTTTTGCTTATAATTTGCAGAGTTCTTAATACAAAAGAAAGTTATTTTCAGAAAATATGACAAACAACATTGTACACAATACTCTGCAATTAGAATTAAAAAATAATAAAAATTGGATGAAAAATGAGCAGGTTTACTAAAAAATGTTTCCATGTGCGAATGCAATCAAAATATAATGTGCATAATGTGTTAGCTAAATGTATAGAGCATCTTTTGTAAAAGTCTCAAAAACATACTTTGAAAAGTCTGATAATAATCGTTAATAGAATAAGCTCAAAATCCGTTGTTCCCAAAATGAAGCAAAAAGATGAGAGGTTTTATCCGTATATTCATTGATTAGTGCCAATTTAGCATGCACAATATTGCACGTACTACTGTATTTGGATACAGCCCTTTGGATCAGACTTTTCAAACTATGTTTTCAGACTTTCACAAAAGTTGTTTCATACATTTAGCTAACACATTATGCAAATTTGATTTTGATTACGTTCGAGCATACGCAGGGAATCATTATTTAGTAAACCTGCTTATTTTTCATACGATTTTTATTATTTTTTCATTCTGATTGCAGGGTATTGTGTACAATGTTGTTTGTCATATTTTCTGAAAAGAGCTTTTTTTTTATATTAAGAACTCTGCAAATTATAAGCAAAAAAAGTGGCAAAATTTGGGACTGCTTTTACAAAAACCTTAATTTCTCTAAGAGTATACATGATATCCTCATAAAAATGAACGCAGTATATAAAAATAAGACACTTATTAATAATCTCGAGTTTGAACGCTTTTGCTAGATTAGTTTTTACAGGGTTATCCAAAAGATATTCGTTCTTTTTCAATTTGTTGACGGTCCCCTATGGGGTTTCGGGAAAAAATCTTCGCATAAATATATGACTTATAACATACTGTTTACACACCTGCAGTTTCAGGTTAATTCTTCATGTATTTTTCTAGATATTTAACAAAACGTTTAAAATGGCAAGTGACCGGTCACCTTTGGCCATATAGTGTATATTATATACGCTTACAGATTAAAAATAATACGCTAATCCTTCATTTAGGTTTAAATTTATTGAGTTTTAGGCTTTTAAACACTTATTTAGCAAGCAATTTCCAAATGCATTTAAATATCCTGCATTTGGGAAGGAAATGTGTTGGCTAGCTAAATAGCGTGGAACGTTCGTCTTTTTTGCTCCAAATACTCGAATATATTTCTTTTTTCTTTTTTCAGATTTTTACTGAGATTCCGCCGCCAAATTTGACTGATGTTTTACTAGATACACGAGTAGTTTTATAAGCATTTTTTTTTCAAAATAATTTGAGTATGCTCTTTAAGGGGACCTTCTTTGTGCAGTGGTGAAAATTGGCTCAGAGGAGGAGCCTATTGACGCCACTAATATTGTATATTATTATTCCCTTT
This sequence comes from Maratus speciosus, assembly GCA_963932465.1. Taxonomy (NCBI): domain Eukaryota; kingdom Metazoa; phylum Arthropoda; class Arachnida; order Araneae; family Salticidae; genus Maratus; species Maratus speciosus. Next base: position 255,542,977 of record OZ010786.1, read on the forward strand.
AATAAAAACCTAGAAATTCTGTCATTAGATAAGCCGAAAAATACTACTAAAATTTAGTGATATCAATAGGCTCCTCCTCTGCTCCAATTTTCCACCACTGCTTGTGAGTAACAATTTTGTTTTTAATTTGTTCTTTTTTATTTCTAACTCCTCCATCATGTGACTTACAGACGAAACTAGCAGATGTAATTGTAAAAATGATGTTTCTTATGATTTACATGTTATATGTTTATTCATGATTTTGGGTTCACTTTTTCCGCCAAACAATTTGATTTTATGCCAAAAAAGACGTAAGCGTAACATAGGTTCAAGCGATGTTTACAATAAAGGTGTTTTGCAAGTGTACGAAAGCATTTTTAGAGTATTTTTTAAAATACAAATGTACAATATATAAATAGCATTTAATATTTTTAAAATGCAGTCATATATTTTAATTTTAGTATAAATGTCTCCCACACACGCACATACATATTGTAAATTAATTTAATTTATTTTAATTTAAATTATTAAAAATAATTAAAAAATTTTCTCACCATACTTTACTGCGAAAACATGTCGGTTTGCTTTCCCCAAATTTGTGACTTTTATAACCTCTAAGCCAGATTAGCTAATATTGTCCACTAAAAAACATAGATACTACTTAGTTATCCCGTCGACCAAAAATCTATCGTCTAACTATAAGATTAAATGACAATAATGGTTGATCGTAAATGTCACATTTACTTGACTTTAAGCAAGTTACACGTGTGTACGTCATCAAGGGATTTTTATTTCGACGTTTTATTTGTATTTTTATTAATGTTATACTAATTTATTTGTCCTTTCACTATTTAAAATAAAAATTATGTCAATTTGTATAATTTTTTGAGTGTTTTGGCGATTTATATAATTTGGTGAAATTGGTTGACGGGTTAACTAAGTAGTACCAAAACATATCTCTAAATTCCCTTATAGAAACGTCCAATTCCTTGTAATGTTAAGTAGTAAAGATTATTCTTAAGAAAATGTAAGCAATTTTGCGTTATTACTATCACGAAAGAAAACCTTTTGAAACAAAAATTGCTTTCGAAATCAATTTCGATATTTCATTTAATTCGTCATTTTTTTCCATATCCTCGCTTCTTTTAGAAATGTTATTAAAAGATATTGGATGAATCTTCCATAATCAACCACCCTACAATTGGCGAATTTACTATATAATGTTCGAAGATTCGTTTATATTTAAAAGGAACCGTCGACGGTAAATCCGATTTCCGAAGTTTACTCGAAATTTGTACTTAGCAATTTGTAAATTTATGTTTTTTTATTATGGATTAAACGGACAAAAGAATATTTACTATTATATATTTTTCATCTGCAGTTATTTTACTATCGCTAAAAAAGCATCACTTTGAATGTACAAAAAAAACTTTGAAATGCCAAAGGCGGCCAATGGAACAATATCTGTTCATTTAGAGGTTTTAAAAAAAGTACCTCAGATTCAAATAAAATTTCAATAATTATAAAGCAATTTTGGCTGATGCACAGCCCGAGCAACTGATCGCAGTCACAAATTAACGTTTTTAGTTTATTTAGGCAACAGACTGATGAATAAAGACGTCTTGAAAATAACAAGCATGTTTTTTTCTCCGCCTTATTACGCTCATTAGAGAAATGCGAAAAAAAAAAAAATCTTCGGTTTGCCAAAAAGATCATTACTTAAAATTTTGCATAACTAACTTTATTTATCATTCGCAAAGAGTTTTAATAGTGAATGATCTAAAATTCAATCAACAGTAATTTGACATTATTTAATGGAATGTAGTTTGGCGCGTAATTAACTCTGTTTTGTTGCTAACTCTAGTACATTTGTAGCCATACCGTTACGAACATTTCTAACGTTTCACAGCAAACTTTGTTATGGATTCGATTACGGATGATTGGGGAGATTTTATTGAATGAAAACTAGAAGTTTAGTTTTCTATTTGAATCAGTTATCGAGGTTGTTTTCCTAGGTTAATAGTTGCATGATTAAAACTGGTATATAAAAAGAAACGGCAGTTAAAATGACATTGTTTTAATTTTATTCACACAATTCAGCTTTAAATATCCACTTTTACATAATTCACATTTTTTAAAATATAAAAGTTAAATACTGTTTTGACTGTATTTACTCTACTGGAATTCGAAGATAAGAAACTGTAGAAAACCTGCCAAAAAAAAGCCATATTACCAAATATAATGTAACGCAGAGAGAGATTGTATTTATGTTATCAGATCCACACACAGCACCAAGCTGAGAAGCCCGGAGTAAAAGAACAAACAAACGTAAGTGAATAACCAGAACATTCTTTGAGTCAAATGCTCAATCTCTGCAATCATTGCAATTCTCTCTTTTTTAGTAGTGTGGTGATGAGAGAACATTTTGATTTCTGATGATCGTAATGGCCGCATTTCCCTCCCAAACTCTACATAATGTACTAAAGAGTTGATTCTGAACTGCCCGAATTTCGTCTAACGCATCAGATAATATAATAGCGCAATGGCGTCCGATGCGTATTCAGAAAATGCGGAAGGACTTTCTAGGTGAAGGCCCACATTAATTTAAAATACAGGGTCGAACTCCCCATTTTGTTTGATTAAAGGTTTGTTCGAAAAATGGACCAACGCAGTGGGCTCAGCCTGCTAGTCATTAAATTAAAAAAAAAAATTACTATCTTTGTGATAGAAGATGCATTAAAAATGTTTACTCTATCAAAATAAATTTAAAAGTTTTAAAATTTTATTTAAATAAAGCATCGAAAAGAGCTTTGTATATGGATATGAATATATATTTTGATAAGCATAAAATGATAAGCATAAAGCGATTAAAACTTAAAAAAAATTTCCTCTGCATGAACATCTTATAAAGAATAACGTTCTCCAGAGGACGGTCGATGGTGGTTATTCATTTTCTAGAACTTCATCGAAAACGATGAGTTGAATTTTCTCGAGTTTGAGTCCAATATTTAGAGCATAAAGGCAATGTATTTTATTACAGCAAGAGGAGATTCTAAGTGAATGGCAAACTCGGTACTTACCTCATCGTTTAGTTTTGACAACGTTGCATCGTGTTTGATATACATATATATACATACAGGGTGTGTCAGCACAGCGGTTACAAAGTTTCAGGAGAGATAGAGTACATCTAGACGACGGGAAATCACATAGCAATGCATGGCCGGAAACGCTTTCCTGACACGGTAGATGATGACTCCAAACACAGGAAAGGAATGACACGAATAGGGTGAGAAAACATGTTTATTATTCTTAGTACCGCAAAAATGCTGGACAGTGCTGAGGAACTTGTTGCACGCATCGTGGCAGCTGTTGGAGAGTTCGGGACACTCCCACTCTTTTCGAGAACATTAGATCTTCTATGAGCCGGAGATTTGGGGCCTGCATCACGGCCCGGGGTCATAATTTCGAACATCTTCTTTGATGACGGTCGTTTTCTCTCTCTTTTTGTTCTTATTTGTTATTTTTTTGCTGTATTAAGAATGATGAACATGTTTTCTCATACTGTTTGCGTCCTTCATTTCTCGTGTTTTGTGACGCCATTACCGCGTCAGGAAAGCGTTTCCGACCTTGCATTAATGCCTGATTTACAGTCGTCTAGGTGTAGTCTATCTCTCCTGAAACTTTGTAACCGCTGTGCTGAAACATACTGCATATTACCAAGATCGCTACAATCTAAAGTAAAAAAAGAAAAGTATATTTTACTTATGATATTGTTTACGATTATGTTAAATTTTTCGAGCTGTTAGAATGTGTAAGAGGCTTGTCTTTACAACTTTGATCCTCAATGAAGCCGACAAGGAGAAACAAATCGCATTGCTTGTACATTTAAGAACAACACATAGTTTCGTTTGTGTGCTAAAGGATTTTTTCTAAGAGGTTTCGTTAAATAACACGTGTACCGTACTCAAGAATAAATTCAATGGTCTGAAGGTAAGAAACACAGTTGAAAGTACAAAATTTCCCTGTGGATATGTTGAAGTGTAAATGAAAGAAACTGGTGTATTGCTTGGCTATTTTTAGAATAACGTTACAAGCGTTGGGTGCTTCGGGTTTTGAGTTATTATTTATAAATAAAATTTAATTCGAATGTGCTGGCGAATCTTTAATATACTCTCTTTTACAAGCAGGTTAGTTTCTTCCTTTTTTCCCTCTTTATATTTTGATATAAATTAAGCTACGTGTGTTTTTGCATGTACAGTCGTGGAAAAAAAAGTAAACACCCCTTACTAACTCTACAAAAAATTATCGCAGAAGAAAGTTACTGGTACCACACGATTGGTAATAAAGTCTACTTTTAAATTACGTATACAAAATTTGCTTAGAGTGCCATCTACATATTAAAACGAACCATAACTTTGCTTTTTTCAATAGCAGTACACAATTCTGACAGCATAAATGAACTCCACAGTCTTCAATTAGCCTAAAAACAAATTTTTATGCAATTCGTACAATCAGTTTCTAAGAAATTAATTATTTTAAAACGAGCGTATCTTAAGGGCTGTATCCAAATTGAAGTTCGGTACTCGATTGTTGACCGAGAGAGCCCCCTTCTTGATCAAGGCATCTTAAGCGCCACCCCCAGCTGTCATTGAAGACTGCTAGATTACAGGATAGCATAAGAAATTTCAAAATATGTAGTCACTTCTATCATAGACTAACTTTAAACTATCATTTTGCCGTTTTTTAATCATAATTTGAAAATTACCTGGAAGAAAAATGTGAAATTTTGGATTTCCATAAAGCAGGACTTAATAAATCTAAATCCATCAAAAAAATTGTAGGTTGCAATTCATAATTTTTTCGAATATTAATGTCATAATTCATATCGTAAAATTATACAAATTGCAAATTCAACGTATATATGTTTGGGTATTTTAGTATTATTGCTACACAAAAAATTAGCATATTAATAGTATAATTTCAGGAGAGATTCATAAAAATATGAAAATGTAATTTAACATTAGAAGGACTAAATTTTGAATGTTTATAATTCAGACATTTACTAGTCAAATGACTTGAAATTTGGTGTCTAGGCATAGTTTGAACGAAGATTTGAAATATCTCGTTAAAATTGGGTATTGCCATTGAAAAAAATGAAGTTTGGGTTCGCTTGAATATGTAGATGGCCCCCTAAGAAAATTTTATATACATCATTTAAAAGTAGACTTTATTTCCAATCGTAACTTTCTTCTACGATAATTTGCTGAGGAGTTAGTAGGGGGCATTTACTTTTTTTTCCACGACTGTACAAGTAGTCTGTACTTCGCTATCTTATTTCTTTATAAGTTGTTCTTTTTGTGTGAAGTTTTAACGATGATTACCATACAGCCAGTATTAAATAAAAAAGTTTTTACAAGTGTTTTAATAATGATATAATTCACTGCATCTATAAGGGAGACTGGGGTGTGATAAGTGGATTTTCCCGTAAAATAAATCTGTTAAATGTTCAGACGTTTTGTAATAGATAAAAGTATCAGAATTACACAAGCATATGTATTGAAATTTTTTTTTGTTAGCTGGTTGCAAAGTAAAAAGTAAAACATACTTAAGTTTAACTATGAGGGATTGTTTTATATTTAATAAATATTTGTTTTGATTAAGTATTAATTCTGTTTTTCACAATGCTACATATGATTATGAATTTTTCTAATCAAAGTTACTCATTGGAAAACTCCGTGTTGTGTTAGTGATAAATAGTTACTTTAAAATAAGCCTAAATGCAGTCCAAAATGGTATGGGGTCTTGTCAGATTCCTCTCCCCCAAAGTGATTTTATGTAAACATTATATTTAAAAATTATGTTAAACGATAAATTTGTGTGCAAAAAAACTTAATGTGCCTTATTCTTTTACATCTGTTATAAGTAATACCATTGGACCAAATTAATTTTCAATAAAGGCATGACATAATGATTAAGACGTCAATCAATTTTCCTATAGTAAGTTAAAATTCGAAAGACAATTTAATTGTAAAAGTGAAATTCTGTTTATTGAATTTAAAATAGTGCTGATATAAACCTTGAATTTGCCGATTTAAGAATAATTTATGTTTAATTAATGTATTGCGTTAGATTTATGGCAAATCGAACAAAATTTCTTTTCAAAAATTAAAGCTATTTCTGTTTCTCTAATTAAGCTACGACTAACATCTTTTATCTATTAATTGAAAATTGTTTAATTATAAAAAAAGGAGGAATTTTATAAATTACACTTTTTATAGTATAGAATATAAAAAAATTTCCATTAGGCACTAGCCTCTCCATACATATTGCATATATACACATGCCTTTCTAAAGTCATGAATTGGAACGTGTGTGGGTTCGCTTACTACACAGGTAGCCAAAAGAAGAAATGTTTCAAAAAAGAATTTTTTTTAATTATATAACTAGCTAATTTGTCCGGCGTTGTCCGGGTACGTCAAAAAACAGCACGAATTGCGAAAAAGCTCTGAAAATCACAATAAGATATCGAGAAATTTTTTTAAATCGCTGCACAAATTTCTTAAAGAGAAAAATATATATATATTGTGTTCGAAGATAGAAAGTTGTGGAAAAATGTGGAAATCGTTAATGTGGAAAAATGGTAGGAAATCGCTAAAATACACTAAAAATCACATACAAAATTCCCGAAAAATTCGAAAATTGCTATACGAAATCCGAATAAACTTTATTGAAATGAGCGCAGAAATTACTTTAGTATTATAGGTCAAAAATGGAATGTCAAAAAATTGCAGCAGATCGCGAAAAAACGTAAAACTCGAATTAAAAATCACAAAAAGTTCAAAAATCACGAAAGTCGAAATTTACTATAATTGGATAAAAGTTTCAAATTTAATTTCATTGACCGGGGACTCCCTTAAAATTTATGTTTGGGAAAGCATGCTAAGCATTCTATCACGTTTCTTTTATTCATAATTTAATTTACTTGGATTTCCTTAAATATAATTAATATAATCCCTTAAGTTAATATTAGTTTTTGTTGTATTAAAATATCTCAATTTGTTGATTTTCTGTAAGCAAGTAATACCTATTGGTTTACAATGGAAGTCTATGGGAATTTGGCGAAATATTAGAGATATCGCCAAGTTAGTGTCACTTTTAGCGACCAATTTTGGTCGCCAAATTTGCCGATATATCGCCATGTTGGCGACAAACATGGCGGCATTTGGCGACAGAACTGTGTCCCCCCTCGCTACAGTAACCCCCTTATACGTATGGAAATGCATTAAATGCTGTTCAATAGTCGCATAAAAATTTCGTTAAAAATTCAAAAATCGCTGTACGAATTCTGAATAACCTTTTTTGAAAAGAGAACAAAATTTACTATATTGGGTTAAAAGAAAGAAACCGTATTCTTTTCACTAATGCGGAAAAATCGCCTCGAAACTTAAAAGAGCGCTAAAAATCGCATAAAAAATTAAATAAAAGAAATCTAATCAAAAAATCGAAAATCGGGCTTCGAGGTGCAAAACTTCATATATAGACGTACCTTTTCCCCAAATTTTGTAGCTCTACGTGCAGCGGTCTCTTTAAAACACCGTCGACACACTCACAAACTCACACGCAAACTTCTTTTCTTATTAATATATATTAAAATACACATGCCTTTCTAATGTCATGAATTGCAACGTATGTGGGTTCGCTTACTACACAGGTAGCCTAAAGAAGAAATATTTCAATAAAGAAATTTTTTTTAATTTATAATTAAAAAAAAATTAAAAAAATCAGTTTCGTCTTTCACTGTAGATTCTTAAATTAAATAAAAATCATCACCAAAGCCCAACTGATATTTTATTAACCCTTAAATGCCTGATTTTTCAAAAATCATTGTAATAATGTTTTTCGGCTTTCATTTTTTAAGTAAATCATGGTAAAAATACTAATAAAAATCATATTTCGTTTTAAGTATAGTTTACGGCCAAAAAACAGTTTGTTACTAATCGGCAATACTGGTCTTTAATTGAAAAAAGAATTTTCCTTGATAAAAAATTATATTATATTTAATATTATTACTTTAATATTTACTTTAATATTTACTTTTATCACTAAATATTACTTTAATATTTACTTTTATTACTAAATATTACTTTAATATTTACTTTTATATTAGTTATTACTTATAATAACTTTCTATAATATTAAACACACAAGAATTTTACGAACTATAATAAGAAATAAATTTTACTTGCTCACTGCAGAACAAAATAGGATATTTCGCAAGCTTCCAAACAAAACAAAAAGAACAAGTAGCAACAATTGAAAATATAAATCTATCTTTATTCTTAAACAACTCAAGCGTTGCCATCTACATGCTGAAAATCGATTTAATAATATTTTCAGAATTTATTTTATTGGCAACATTAGACATTATAGCTTCAATATTATTCTAATAGTATTTTAGAGCCTAAATTGGGTATGTTGCCGAAAAACAACACCCGGCATTAAAGGGTTAAATAAATAAAGATTTGTTGTAAGCAAAGTAATGTACAAAGTAAACATTGTAAGCAAGATAATGTTCTAAATGCCGGACGCATGCAAAGAATAGTATCATAAACAATCAGTTCAGCTGAGAGATCCCCTGGGCGCATAACCACCATAGAACACCATGCGCGAAACATCGTTTGTAGAAAAGCTTTAAAAAAGAATACAAAAAACTTGTAATCACAGTAAAACATTTTCTTTTCTCGTCTCTGTTGCTATTGGTTGTTTGTCAATGCTGGTCTTTGCATGCATATTACGTCGCCGTTTTTCGTGCTACATGTACAGTTATCACGTCATTTATGTTTTTTCAATGCGCTGATCATTTTGCGATCTTATTCACCACAATCTCGAGCGCATACCTTCAAATAACTATATATCACATTTAATTTCAGTTTGTTGATTCATATATCTACCGCTAGATTCACATATCGACATATATATTCATATAAGTTTTTTCATGATCACCCTGTATATACTCTTAGGATTTCTTTTGCCTTTTATTACTGATCAAGCATTTTTTAATGTTTTTAAAATTTCTGTATTTGATAAAAACAACTGTTTAAACATGTTCCTATTAAATAAGCTATTCACGAATTCACAGCTTTTTTAAACGAAAGTGATGTATTTTTTTGATATTGCCAAAAATAAATTACAATATAATAACAACAGAAAAATTCTTTGTTCATTTTGAAGAAAGAATACTTATCGAATGATCAATTTCGATATATTGCTTTAGTTTCATTTGGATATTTTAGGATTAAAATTTATAGTTTATATTTAAAAAAAAAAGAAGCAAAATTTCCCAATGTTTATGCTTTAGTTCCTCTGGAACAGACCAACAATTCATTCTGTATTTTTTCAGAGATCTGAAGCTAGACAATGTCCTCCTTGATTCTGACGGTCATGTAAAAATCGCAGATTTCGGAATGTGCAAGGAAGGAATCTCCGGAGACAAAATGACGAAAACCTTTTGTGGAACACCTGATTATATTGCTCCAGAGGTAATTTTTGTCTCTTTTTTATTTTTAGCAGAAATTTCAAAAATAAATTTATAAGAATAGATTAATATGTATTAGATGAAATAGCACCGAAAAACAGGCGATAAATCACAATTAAAAAATAAAACTTTGTATGAATCACCATAAAGCAAAAGAACACAGAGGACGCGTTTCGGGTTGGAAAATTTAACAGTTCATCATCAGTCAAAGTAAACACATGTCCGTAAGGGGACAAGGTCACAGATGAACAGTAAGGGCAGGGAGGGGGCTTACAAAGAATGCGACAGGTGGTGCTAGCTGAAAGGCAAGCATCAATCACAGAATTTGTAATACACAGATATAAAAATTCTTCCTGGTCAATTTGTGAAAAAATTCCCCGAGTACTAGGTTGAGCAAAAAGTTCTGGGAAATTTGTGAAAGTTGCGTTATTATGCGCAAATTAGCAACAAAAGCAACAAGGACTATTCTTCCTATTAAGGACTATTAATACAAGGACTATTAATAACTAGAGGCCATCATAGTCCACGACTTTCTGCCATCGTTCTGCCAGATTCCGGATTTGCTAGAAGTACCATGGCGGCTCCTTGGAATCGAATCACTCTTGACATGCTCCTTCAATTCCATTAAAGGATCCAAATCGACGTCAAAAAGTGTTGCATTGATCGAAAGACGCCATAATAGGATGGAGCCACGTCTGGATGTAGCACTAGTGTTCCTATATACGTTACAAATTCTGGTAACTATTAGATTACTCGTAAAAATTTCCCAGAACTTTTTGCTTAACCTAATAATTCCGATGAGTAATTCGCATTAAACAAAGTTCTTCACATTAATTGAAAATAGGAAGTGATTGGAAATGAGGAATTGTTATCTTTAACCGGAGATACTTCAGACGGAGACACATTAAAGATAATCCACTGTATTATATTATTGTGGCATTATTTTAAATAATTAATTACAAGAGAAAAGAACAATCATTCAACAGGAAAAAATAAATTTAAAGTACAGTATTTTAGACAAGTAAAGATTTAAAGGATATTCTTCAAAAGTTACTTTATTTTATTAGTTCAATCGAATACTAACATGAAAGTTAATATTTGATAATTTTTAAAACAAAAGTTACAAAAAAGGGAAAAAAATGAAAGACAAGGAAGAAAGAAGAAAAAAAAATCACTCTAACAAAATGTATTTAATTTTTTTTCAAAATAAATTTTTGATTTTTTAAAAAATATTATCAATAATTGTTACATTGCTAATATTCGGTAGAACCACGTTGACCATTTAAGCATTTATCGTAACTAGGCACAAGTGTCTCAATACCGTTGTTGTACATATCTACCGTCAATGATTGTGGCCTGAAGTTACTACTTCTTTGAGAATTTGATATTTTAATCGTTTTCGAAGTGGTTTTCCCTTGAAAAATAATTGTGTCCAAGATGAAGCGCCTATTCTCACTCAATTTTTCCTTAGCATTTCCTTTAAGGTCGACTGTAACGAGTGACTCTAAATCTTAATATGCAGATGATTTTCAGTGTTATTCAGAAAATGAAAAACACTGCAGATTTCACACGACACATTCAGTATTTTATTGTCGCCGACATTTCAAAACACTGCTAGTAACGCAAACGTGATAACAAAAACAAGATAGCACAGGAACTGCCCACGCCCGTACCCGGCCCGGCCGGCAAAATGAAGGCAAACTTTCAAACGGGCCGGGCGGCAAAAAAATTGAACGGGCCTGCTGGGCCGGTAGAACAAATTAAGCGGGCCTACCGGTCCGATATAAAAATTTAAACGAAGCCGATAAAATATGAGCCATTTTCAATGAATATGAATTTCGACAGAATAAGTATAAATGTGCGTCACGAGCCGATGCTAGTTTGACAACATCAATACAGAAATGTAACATGTCCAGTTTAGAGATCGGCATCAGACAGTTGCATGGTGTCTGAGCCCGGGCTTATTTTTTCCGAATTCTCGTGATGGCTCTCATTTTTTCAGATCAGACTCTCATTTTTCTCAACATAGTCGAAACGGACCAGAACTGGACTTTATTTTTCTCAGGATGTGTAGGGCAGGCAATATGTTTTGTAAAAATATTAACAGTGACAATGACCTTCTGTTAACGGAATCTTTGGAAATATGCCTAAGATGATTATCAAATTCACTGCTCAACAACGCGAAACTTTCTGACATATTTTCTGACTAACTTTTAACTGCAAAGGCATAAAATTGGCAGGCTCGACTATTGAAGGGATTTGGAATCGAATAGCGTTTTCCATTTTTGACAAATGAATTATTTATCGATATATAAGAAATTCTTGTCACTTGACTGCAGGTTTTTCTCCTTTCCAGCGCTATTGCTTCTGGAAATTCGATTAAAAACGCTAATTTTGAGAGTATTTTCTCACAGATATATTGCCTTTATCAAAAAATCGATAACACCATTGGATTACATAGTTTTTGAATAAGAATACCCGGCAATCTTATGCGTTTCCGAAAAGAAATGAATTCAGAAATGAGTCAGAAAATAGCTCCTTTTTATTTGAGAAAAGCCTTAATAAATTTTCGCAAATGTACGTTTTATTATGCAGCTTCAAAAGTTATGTTTTTAACCTTCCTTTTTTTCTTTTATTCTAAACCACATTAATTTTTTAATGAATCCATATTTGAAGATTGAAACGCCTAAGACTCTAAGTAATCATTAATGTTGCTATTGCGTATTTTCTGTCTTGTGAACAAACATCGTAATTTTTAAAGTATACAGTAAAATTATCCCATAAATACGTATGTAGTATTCTTAAAAAAAAATCTTAATTGTATGTTAAGAAAAATTAGAATTTTTTGCAGAAGATGAGTCGGGCAGGATCGAACCTGATTTAATTGATTTTTCCACGGGCTGGGCCTGGAAATTCTGGTCCGTCCAGACCTCTAATGAGGTAAAGAATGGAGCCATATTTGGTGAAACTAGTCAGAAACTACGCCATCTTTATGTGTGTGTGTGAGGTTTGCACGGGTCTGAATTTCTAGGCCCGGCCCGGACAGTACAAAAATCAGTAAAAACAGGCCTGGCCCGTACAAAAATAAATTAAATCCGTCCCGACCCGACTCAATTTCTACAAAAGATTCCGATTTTTTTTTCACATACAATTAAGATTTTTTTAAAAAAAGTACTGCATACGTATTTATGGGTAATTTTTACAGTACATTTTAGATTACTGTGTGTTCGCAAAACAGAAAATACACAATAGCAACATTAATGATTACTTAGACTCTTAGATTTTTCAACATTCAAATAAAGATTCATTAAAAAAAAATTAACGTAGTTTAGAATAAAGAATAAAAAAGAGTTTAAAAAATCACAACTTTTGAAGCTGTATAATAAAAAGAAGATTTTTGGAAATATTTTTCTGTAATTTATTAAAGTAAATTTCCAACGATTCCGTTAACAAAGTTCATTATCGCTATTACCACTTTTACAAAATATTTTGCCTGCCCGACACGTTCTGGGAATAATTAAGTCCAATTTCGACCCGGGGCGACTATGTAGGGAAAAAAAAAAGATGTAAGCATGATTCCCGCCCGATCCGAGTCTATAGAAAAAATTAAGCCCGGTCTCTGACACGATGTAACTGTCCGATGCCGCTGGACATGTTATATTTTTGCATTGATGTTGTCAAATTAACATCGGCTGGTGCAGCACGGTTATACTTATTTTCGCGAAAGTCATATTCATTGAAAATGGTTCATATTTTGAAAGTCATATTCATTGAAAATGGTTCATATTTTATCGCCTTTGTTTAAATTTTTATATCGGGCCGGTTGTTCCGCTTAAGCTTTTTATCGGATCAGCTGGCCCGTTTAATTTTTTTGTCGGCCCGGCCGTTACTTTTTTATCGGCCAGTCCCAGCCTCGTACTGTGCCGTTAAAACAATGATATTTATTCTGCCGGCTCGTTTGAAAGTGTACTTTCATTTTGCTGGTCTCATTTTGAGGGTACGTGTTTCGGGCCAAGCCCGGGTTCGTGCAGATCTTTAGCTTGTGCGGGCGAGGAGACTGCGCGTGGCGTAATGCGCAAATACCCTTTACTTACTGGTTGACCTACGTAATATAGAAAGTAACTTTTTTTGTTAAAACTTTCAATATATCTCTTACCATTAACCAGTGTTAAAATAAAGTAAAAGAAAAAAATATATATTTGGGATAAATTTTATCTCCTGAAAGGAAATTGGAACAACAACAACAACAAATGTTCTCAAACTTTCATAATTTTTTTTAATTTCCAGTCTGTGGTTCTTCCATTGTTAGAATTTTTACGATAAGTATTGTTTACACTGTTAAAAAAAATCTGTGAAGTTACTAAAATTTTTTTTGGTTATTGGGATTCCTAGAACTGTTTATGTAACGGTAACAACAAAAATTCATGTAACAGATACGCTTTTGCACTGGAAATCAACAATCTGTAAGGTTACTAAGAATTTTTTAGGAAACTGGGATTACTGTAATTTTAGTAGATACTTTTGTAAAGCTACAAATTTCTGTAGCTTTAAAAAACTAGTTTTGTAGATTTGCATCTTTTTTTGTACAGTGTACAGATAAAATTTTAGTAAGCATACAGATTTCTGTAACGTTACATCTGTAGAATTACAGATTTTTTCTCACAGTGTACGGTGGATAGATAATAATATGCTGTTTCTTCTCTTACAGATAATTTTGTATCAGCCGTATAACAAATCAGTAGACTGGTGGGCTTATGGCGTTCTTTTGTTTGAAATGCTGGTTGGACAGGTGAGTCATGTTTTCCATACATTTGCATCCTTGATTCTTGTATATTTTAGTTGAATTCTATGTCTAATATTGATATAAAAATGTGTAATTTTTAAGGCGTAGTTTCTTCATTTATTTTAGTGACAGGCCATTTTGAGCATTTCTGTTACATGTGTGTTCGAAAACATTATTTTATTATTAAATTTATAGTTGACCCCTTAATTCTTCCCGTGACTAAATCTTCACTGAAAAATGTGAAGTCAAACATGTGCTTTACATCCTCGAATTTCAAAAACAATTCGTCAATAATTTCAATAGATATTCAACAAACCGTGTACAACCGAAAGCGGCCGGTCAGCATATTAGCAAATCATACAGGAATTCATGTGCATAGAAAATTACTGTTGTACTGTTGTCCAAACTATAAGCTGACGTATTCAAATCTCCGCATCTTTCTTCGTAGTCGTGAAAAGCATGTTAGCGGGAAGGAATAAGCGTTAGTTTTATTGACAAATCGTTACTTTTTTAAATTGTAATTGATTTATATTGTATGTATGACAGTAACACAAGTGTAAAAAGAGTGCAAAATCTTAGCCAAGGCCTTGTTTCCAACGAGAGGAAGGTAAGTTACTGCTTCTGCCATTTATCAACATGAAATGAAACGATATACAAAGTTGAAAAACATAATTTCTTGTACCATACTGATTGAATTAAATTAATGGATTAATTTATAGCGTTTAAAAGCAGTTTGTAAATGCGAAATTTATATTATTATTTTTTAAATATATATTTAAAAATATATACCTTATCAGTATTCTTTAAATCCAAATGTAAGGATATATTGCATTTTTTATGTAACACTCTTACCTAATTATCTATCAGAATTAATTTAAATAAATGTTGTCTTTTTTTGTTGTTACTTTTTACATAAAAATAATTTTAAATTATTAAAAACAGATGAATGACTATAAGAATTGTTTTGAATAAATTGCACTGTTTTTACAAAAATCATATAAATGTTCAAGTAAGATTTGGTTAAAATTTCTGGAATGTATTTGATAGATAAAATGATTAATATTTTATTTTTTCTCCCCTTTCCTCTTTCATTAAGGGGTCTCAGGACTCTTAAAATTGCAAAAAGAGAAAAAAAAAGACCATTTTCAACATTTAATATCTTAAAATGTATATTATTTAAAAATAGAATTCTAATTGGGATGAAAGATATACGTTCCTTCACTTCATGTATGTAAAAAATTGCAAGATGCAGAATTAGTATTTACAGGGCACTCCAAACAGCCATACATTTGTCGAGCAGAAAATTGGTATAACAGCTTACGCGCAGGTTTACAAAATAAATTTTGCAACTAGAATTAAATTTTTCGTGCCTAATCATACTTCATACTATAGTAATTACCCTGAATCTAAATAAATTTGTATTTAAAGCATTTTTATATTTTTAATACAAAGTTGTATTTAGCTAATACAAAATTTTGAGAATTTCAACAGTATAATCACCTAAAAAATATATTTTTTTGAACAATAAAAATGAAATTTTAGGTTCAGTTTATACAGACTAACATGAAACATATTTTCTGAAAATTTCATAAAAAATTATTCAGAAGTTTATGCGATATCCTGCGCGTTATGCCCAGAAACGTCATTTGGAGGAAAACGACTTCAAATTTTCGGAAATTCTTCAGCTACTGAGCGGGTATAATTCTAAAAGTCATAACTTGTGTTCTAATAGGATTTTCAAGGAAACAATTATACCAAAATGTTCAGAAAAGATAGGAGTTCAACATCTGAAAAAGTTAAAACTTCGAAAATTTTGAAGCTTTAAGAGTCCTGAGACCCCTTAAATATAAATTCAGAAACTTGTTGTTAAAAATAAGATTCTTGAGGTGCTTTTAAATGAAATTTTTCTTGTTTGGAAAGTAGTTAATTAAAGGAACGCTCCATAGTATTCTAAAAAAATAATAATCAAAAATAGATAATAAATAATAATAATAGTAGTTATAATATGTTCTTTCTGTGATTACGTCGAAAAAATAAAACTGGAATAACAATATGAAATAAAAATACAATGTGATTTTTTAAACAAATAAATAAACAGGGTTAAAATTTCAAATCATACCATCATTCATATAATAAAGTACACATACACACTTACTTCTAAGCATATAAATTAAATATTAATATATATATATACTAGCAGCGTTCGCCCGCTACGCTGGTCGGTTTTTCTAAAGAAATCTTGAATGAAACAAAAGATATCTGTGAATTTGATCATGCGTTTTAAAGCAATATGGACATTTACCTGGTGTATCCAACCGAATTGCTGAAAGCAATATGAATGTCATTACGCTATTATATCTTTTATTGAGTCATACAACATTTAGATTGTTAAGGGCCAATTTCTTTAGTTGATCTGTTAGTGTAGAATTCGGTAAAGAACAATAGAACAATATGTAGTATACGAATAGCGTTCATGAAAAATTATCAATGCAAGTCTCATCAGAATCTGTTAATTGGACTTACTGAAAAGGCTGATCGTTAATAATAATTGGGTTCGCCTGATTCTAGACTTTCATCTATAATTCTACAATCAAGCAACCTAACAACCAAGCAACAGCAAATGGTATGTGCTTTATACTAAAACATTCACTGAAAAATTAACTAACCGATCAAGTTCCATCGAAATCCACTTAGCAGAATCTTTTAAACTGGAAAATATACCGAAACCTTCCCTAAAAATGATCTATTTAACAGTTTAAATCCCATAAAAATTCATTCAGTGGAACGTTTAAAAAAAGCAAATCTTTCAAAATTGGGTTTATCTGATTTAGAACTTTCCCCATAATTATTTAACTAAGCAACGTAGAACGTTATGTTTTATACTAACATCTTTTCTGAAAAATTATCTAACTAACAATGTAAGTCCCGTCAAAATCTATTCAGCAGAACTCAAGATATAAGCGGCCGGAATGAAATTTCTCTTTGCATTATATATATATATATTGAGATAGTTAAATATAACTTTCATAATCGCGTTAACCTGATTATAGAACTCTCTGGGAGGTAGGGGTAGGTATATACTGCATCACTTCTGATTTTTTTAAGGAACTCAGCTCAACTTCCATAATTATAGCATATATACTCTCTAGTTTACCTTATCTCTGTAGTGTATATCTTCCAGTTTTCTTTACTCTACCACTGAGAACTTTTTCAGCATAGCTCCGTAACTAAACAACACAGAATGATATGACAAATATTGAAAAAATCCCTGAAATATTATCTAACGTACTGTGCATTTAATTAGTTGACTTGAAATCTTTCATAATCGAGTTCACCTAAATTTAGAGCTCCCGTAGCAACTTAGAACGATGGTTTTTACATTAAACCATTTATAAACCAAATTTACTATTTAACAGTGTACGTTCTACAAAATTCTGTTCAGTAGAATCTGCGTTATAGTCATATTTACAATATTTATTGCTCATTAAACCTTTTTTCTTTACATTTGAAATAAAATCAGTAACTGTTTTGGTATTTCCCTGTTATGCCAACACCATTGTTACCAAGCGTAATAGTTTGCGCAAAAATGAAATGATACATTTGAAAAAAAAAAAAAAAAAAAAAAAAAATGTTGATAAAAAAAAATGAGCATTTAAAAAATATAACTTTTGAAAATTACAGACATTGACCTACCATTTTTTTTAAATCAATAAAAATAATGGTACTACTTGGTTATCCCGTCGACCAAAAATCTATTGCCAAACTATAAGATTAAATGCGGTACTTGTTAGTTATCCCGTCGACCAAATTACTGTCGCCAAATTGTAAGATTAAAGGCCAATAATGGTTGATCGTAAATGTCACATTCACTTGACTTTAAGCAAGTTACACGTATTTACGTCATCAGGTGATTTTTATTTCGACGTTTTAAATGTATTTTTATTAATGTTATACTAATTTATTTGTTCTTTCGTTATCTAAAATAAAAGTTATGTCAATTTGTATAATTTGGCGAAATTGGTCGACGGATACCAAAATAAATACTTAAAATATAAGAATAAATAAATATTTTGCAAGTAATAAAATATAGTTAATTTAAACTGCAGTCTTGAAATTGTAAATGTCTTTTACTACTGAAGCATGGCGTACGTAATACGTATGTCTCACATTGCAGTAAACATTTCATTCTTTCAATGAAGACATTCATGGTTTTTTGAACTAAACATTTTTATATGTATAATTCCTAACTTCTGAAATAATTTTATTGTAGCTTCCTTATCATCAGATAACTGCGAAATGGTAAAATCTATATCAGTATCAGTAATAAATATTTTCTATTCAAAAAATAACAAATTAAAAAGTTTTGCGAGATTATGATGGAATAAAATAAATTCCATCATTAAAAATTCATGCATAAAAATATTCACGTTCAATAATTAGCAAATGTTAATGTGTGGCACGGTTTGCAATAAAAATCGTTTGCACGATTATGGTTGACATAAATGGCGCGATCCATACATTTTGGCATGGTATCGCGACGAAAATTAGAACGAAAAAGTACTACAGTTTGTTTGTTTTTTTAGTTTTAGTTTTAGTTTTAGTTTTTGAGGCGTTTGAATTTTTTTTTTTCTAATTGACGAAGTTGTTTTGATTTAACCAAAAGGATTGGTTAAAAAATTATTCAATATGAATTTTTTCCCTTGCTTGTAACAGAATGAAAAGAATGAGTTTTTAGAAATTATCACTTGAAAAATTCAGGTTTTGGCGCCAAAGATAGTGCCAAATTAGAAAAATATGAAATATCTCTTGAACTATTGGGCTTAAAAGAATTTAGTTAGTACCATTCGATTCAGCATACGAAAATACCCCAAAATATGTTATCAGTTAAAAAATAACTATAAAATCTGATTTTTAAGGAATTTTTTAAAAGTTCGTTCTCTTTTTTAACCCCCTTAGGGGTGGAATTTTGGAAAATCCTTTCTTAGCGGCACTCGATATCATAAGAAGTATTTTTACCCCGATTTTCAAGATTTTAGGTTCAGTAGTTTTGGCTGCGGGTTGATTAATACAAAATCCAGACTTTCTTTTATATATATAGATATATATATATATAATTTTATTTCAGACTATTTCACTACTGAACATGATCGTGCACATTCAGAACCATCAATTTCTGGTTTGAAAATTTATTTATATATCTTATGGTGCAAATTAGAGCACATTTACTTAATTTTTTATTTAACGCATTATAAATAAGTGGATAAGTGTGATCGCAGATCGCACAGAGTGTTTTGTTTAATATATCTTTTTAAACATTTTATCCTTAATTAATAAATAAAAATTGTTAATTTATAATTATTAAACCGTTACATAAATGGCAGCTCCATTATATTTAATTTTAAAATAATCAAGAAATATTTTTAGACCAAATTAAAAATGTTCAAGTAAAATTATTTAAATAAAATGAAAAAATCCGAATATTAATTCAGCAATTTAAAAAAAAATTGACGGAAGTATAAATAAAATATAAGTTTTTTTAAAGAAAAAATTGTTTAAAACATATTTAAAATGCTGAAATAATTCCGAAAACATCCATATTAATTCTTTCATCTTCCAAGCTTTCACTAGATGGCACCAAAAAAGGATGTTAACATTTCTTAAAATTCCAAAAAACCCGTAAAATGGCTAAAAAATACGAAATTTTCTAAAATTAAATCCATCGGACAATTGAATGTAAAAAATTGAAACTTCCGCCGACATGCTTCGAACTCGGGAAACTTTCGGTTAGAAATAACACACGCTACCGCAGGACTACCAATTTCACGAAAAGATGGCGGTTGTCACGAAAAGATTGTGTTTTGAAATCGCAAAAATGCTGGCATATAATTACATTAATTTATTTAATTAAAAGAACATAACATTTTCAAGATTTTATTGATTTTGGGTATGACAGGATTCAGCTCTATATGAGAAAAAAAATTTAAGTCTGTAACTTAAATAGTTTCCGAGCACGAGCGCCTGTGACGGACAGACTATAAGAGTTTCGTGAGATGAACGAAACCCTAAAAAGCAATCAACTTCTATAATCTCATGGTTTTTTTTTTTTTTTTTTTTTTTTTAAATTAGGTGTGTTTTAGAAATATGATTTGGGAAGCATTTTTTCTTTTTCTTTCTTTTTGATCCTTTTCTTTTGTGTGTCCGTATTTTCAGCACCTTTTATATTCAGTCAAATATTAACTTTCGAATAGATCATTTAAAGAAGTTTATTCATATTTTTTTTTCAAAATTTTAGAAAATAATTTATAAAAGAAATTTGTTATTTCTTGAATATAAAGAAGGGGAAGTATCGACTAAAAAGTATACTAAAACTATAAGAATTTCGTGAGATGAACGAAACCCTAAAAAGCAATCGACTTTTGCAATCTGATTTTTTTTTTTTTTTTTTTTTTTTTTTTTTAATTAGGTGTGATTTAGAAATATGATTTGGGAAGCATTTTTTCTTTTTCTTTCTTTTTGATCCTTTTTTTTTATGTGTGTGTCTATATTTTCAATACCTTTTATATTCAGTCAAATATTAACTTTCGGATAGATCATTTAAAGAAGTTTAATCATAATTTTTTTTTCAAAATTTTAGAAAATAATTTATAAAACAAATTTATTATTTCTTGAATATAATGAAGGGGAAGAATCGAAAAAAAATTATACTAAAACTATAGGAGTTTCGTGAGATGAACGAAACCCTAAAAAGCAATCGACTTCTACAATCTCTTTTTTTTTTTTTTTTTTTTTTTTTTTTTTAATTAGGTGTGTTTTAGAAATATGGTTTGCGAAACACTTTTTCTTTTTCTTTCTTTTTGATCCTTTTCTTTTGTGTGTCCATATTTTCAGCACCTTTTATATTCAGTCAAATATTAATTTTCGAATAGATCGTTTAAAGAAGTTTATTCATAATTTTTTTTTTAATTTTAGAAAATAATTTATAAAACAAATTTGTTATTTCTTGAATATGATGAAGGGGAAGTATCGACTAAAAATTATACTAAAACTATAAGAGTTTCGTGAGATGAACGAAACCCTAAAAAGCAATCGACTTCTACAATCTCATTTTTTTTTTTTTTTTTTTTTTTTTTTTTTTTTTTTTTTTTTTTAAATTAGGTGTGTTTTAGAAATATGATTTGGGAAGCACTTTTTCTTTTTTGATCCTTTTCTTTTGTGTGTCCGTATTTTCAGCACCTTTTATATTAAGTCAAATATTAACTTTCGAATAGATCGTTTAAAGAAGTTTATTCATAATTTTTTTTTAATTTTAGAAAATAATTTATAAAACAAATTTGTTATTTCTTGAATATAATGAAGGGGAAGTATCGGCTAAAAATTATACTAAAACTATAAGAGTTTCGTGAGATGAACGAAACCCTAAAAGGCAATCGACTTCTACAATCTCAATTTTTTTTTAAAAATTAGGTATGTTTTAGAAATATGATTTGGGAAGCATTTTTTCTTTTTGATCCTTTTCATTTGTGTGTCCGTATTTTCAGCACCTTTTATATTAAGTCAAATATTAACTTTCGAATAGATCGTTTAAAGAAGTTTATTCATAATTTTTTTTTTTAATTTTAGAAAATAATTTATAAAACAAATTTCTTATTTCTTGAATATAATGAAGGGGAAGTATCGACTAAAAATTAACAGTATTAACAGAGAGCAACTGATATGTATGGATTGAGAATATGATAAAAAATTAAACGATGGCCTCAAGAAAATACTAATAAACTTTTAATTCCCACTGAAATTTGAAATCAATATACTTTATTTTAATCACAAAAAGTTACAAAAGTTAATATATATATTTAATGGATAGTTTTGATATTTAACTTTGTTTCAGATTAGTATCTTTTCAAATCGATTTTTGTAGTGGTAGTCAAAATTAGCTTCTGATTTCGTAACCAAGGTAACCACAAAATGAAAGAAGCTAGTTAACGACTCTGTACCTTGAAACTGGTCTAATGATATTAATGAAGGCCACATTTTCATGATCATGTTAATTAGTTATGGGAAAAAACACGCTATTAAACTCTTTCATGCAAACTAATGATAATCATTCCTTAGAAAGAAATTAGTTATTTGGGAAAAATATGTGTGACTTTACATAAACTGTGAAATAAAATACAGAAAAATAAAAGTTTACACCATTAAGTAAGTTGTTTTTAATCGAAAGCATTTTACACTAGAGATAAAGCTTTACCTTATGGGAATTTTAATGAAATTTCATCAACATTCTTAAGCATAAAAAAAAGTTATCTAATTTTTTTTCTTTTAACTGTTACTAATTATCCTGAGTTAATTCGAACGTATATAATTTGTTAAAACTAATTATACTGGTTTAATTCATGTTCGTAACAATACCAAATCATGGTTGAATAGAACATAAATTGTAGATTGACCTAAATCTGAATTTTCATTAAGTTTAATATTATTTGGAAGCTTGTATAACGCATCGGATAATAGTAAAATGTTTCTGTATCTTGTCGGTTTTGTTTACCTGTTTGTTCGGGATCTACCGAAACAGGTTTTTAAGACCGAAACCGACTGTCGGCAATCTTTCTATTTTCGGCCGAAAACGAAAATGAAAATGTCAAAATATATTTTTTAAATAAATACATAAATATACAGAATTATTAAGGAATTATACGTGTGACCCAAGTTGGCTCTCTGTGCCTCTAACCAAAACTTTTTATTTTCATGTAAAATAGAATGTAATTAATTCATTTATGACACAGAATGATTTTCTAATTATACGAATTTCATCTAAATAAAAAAGTTTTAGGTATACATACCTCGATATATTTTTTATAATGATTTTTGTAAATGATCATCGGTTACACTAGAACTTTCTCAAAGAGTATTCGAAACACTTCTGCTGTTTCAAACAAAAATTTTTCTATTGCTGTTAAGTCTGCAGTTTTTAATGTGTACGTAATAAGCGTCTTTCAAAGTTTAGTCCTATATGCATTGCTTGCTTTATAATTTGCACTCACGTCTTGAGTCAGTCATGACTGATAATTATAAACACTGAAGTTCTTAGCAATAAATAAAGAGTGTCTCATTTGAGCCGATGCAGCTCAAATCAGTGAGGAATGTTGAAAATTTCCGAAACAAAAAACGAGATTTTTGGAATACAGACAATTTCGGTCGAGGTTCGTTCCGGCCGAATTTTCGGCAGAATTTTTGCCGAAAATTCGTGTTCGGCGAAATTCTGATTTTGGTCCGAAAATGAAAACGAAACCAAATTTTCGGTCGATTTCTAACTGTAATACCGAAATTTGGTTCAACCTAGTAACATATTTTAAACAGTGTAGACCCATTTTTTTGCGCGAGGAAATAGTTATGCGCATCTAATTTTAATTGAAAGCAATAGATAATACATTAATTCACTGAATAAACTTTGCAATTAAAATATTATCAAAGGTAGTTAAAATTAACTTCTGATTTCCTAACCACAGTAACCACAAAATGAAAGAAGATAGTTAATGACTCTGGTACCTTCGAACTTTTCACGATCAGGTTAATCAGTTAGGTAAAAAATACACTATTTAATTCTTTCATTCAAACTAATGATAACATTTGCTAGAAAAAAAATGACTAGTATTTGAAAAGAAAAAATGTATAAGGTTTTGCATAAACTGAACAATAAAATACAAAAAAGGAAATAAAGTATTATATAAAACATTAGACACAGAATGGTTTATAAAGGACATGTATATATATATGCAAATCTATAGGTCGTATACAGGGATTCTCAAAATAATTGTGATATTTTTCTGACTATTGATAGTAATTCCTGAAATTGGGTTTACAAATGTGTTATACGTTTACCAAATTGTTTACATCACCTTTCATGTTATTAGTGTAAGTCAGGAATTACACGATCGTTACGCTTTCTATTGGTGTTTTGGTGAACCATTATGCGTTACTTACGTGCGATAATAAGCATTTAAGGTCGGGAAGTCTATTTTTATTCTGATTTGTTATCACGGAAAGGTTATAACATCTTTTGTTGATACTGCTTGCAATGTGCTCGAATGGCATTTTTTCTCTATCTTTATAAAGTAGTCATTATTAATTCTGCAAACTATTAAAATCCTTATAAAAATCATTATATCGTTGAATACTTGTCATTGTGTAGTATAAACACTTTAAAGTAAGTATATAATTTAAAATGATAATTTTTTGAGCTATTTTTTGTTATGCAACTCAGGAGTGACATTATGACATTAAGCCCAACAGAAACAAAAATAACATTTTTCACTACAGTAAAACCTCCCTAAAGCGACCACGTTTTGTTCCAATAAAAATTGGTTGCTCCGAGAGGTGGTCTCTTAATGGAGGTCATGTTTAAATCTAGATTTTAATTGTTGAAAAAAAATGAAACAATGTTACTAAAATTTATTTTTCACATTAAAAAAAAAACATGCAAATTTAAGTATCAAAACAAAAGTTAATTACTGAAGAGTTTAAAAAAGGAATGCATTGACGTTTGCTTTGATTTTACGGTTTTATCTTTTATAACTTTTATTTCCAAGTCCTTTCGAAGTTCAGTAAATAAATGCAATTTTTTTTTGGATGGGAACAAATAATGACATTTCATTAATTTATATATTTCTTTGAGAATTTCCTGACAGAACAGGGCAGGGGAGTTTATTGACCGTCAATCTTAATTTGTCGTCAGAGTTAAATTCATTGCCTAAAAAGGTGTAAAGTGGTTAAAACACTTAAAAGTTACCGGTATAAAAAAAGTTCTAAACTTAGTTCAGAAGTTTGATGAGTAATGCACTTTTCGGAATTATTTTTCTAATAAAACCTTCTTCAAGCGACCAGGAAAAACGGAATTTGTGTCATTTTTTTTCAAAGAAATTGGTCGCTCATGGAGGGAGTTCAACTGGGATGGTCTCTGAATGGAGGTAAAATTAGTATTGAGCTTATGGGAATAAATTTCGTTCCATGAAGAAATTGTCGTTCAGAGAGGTGGCCCCTAGAGAGGTGGATGTAGGTGGTCGCGCAGGGAGGTTTCAATGTATTTTTCTAGTGGATAATTAACAGGAATAGAATCAATTATAACGAATTCCGACCAAAATAAACAATCATGCATTAAAGGGTTAAATGGTGAAGTTTTTTTACAGTATTCTGGAAGTGTTGGAAAGTGTTTCATAATCTAGTTTGACGCATGATTTTTCGTTCTTGTTTACTTGTCTTAGAAGTTCATTATACATTAAATAAATTATCGTAAAGAGCTCCACTGACTGCAAAAATAGTCGTCGACGTCCGCATACGGCCCATGGGTCGCTAGTTAGAAACCACTGATCTATAACATCAATAATTGTGGAAGTCATAGGTTCGTTTTCAAATTTTATCGCTTACCAAAATATCGCGTTTTAAATAATCGATAGCTTTGCTAGAAGCGGATAAAATTAGGCTCCGCTCTGGTAGCCACGCGGTTGCAAAGACGTAGAAAACGGGTATAACTTTCATGAACAAAATCGTGTATTCTAAGTTGACTGTAAATTACTAAAATGTTAAAAATTCTGTTAAAAAAAAAAAAAAAAAAAAAAAAAAAACGAAACAAAAACTATGGTTTATTATTTTAAATGTTTCATTTTTACAATCTGTGCATGTAGATTTTATGATATTTAGTAAAAACTAGCTGAGTGGTAACACAATATACAGTAAAACCTCCCTAAAGCGACCACGTTCCGTTCCAATAAAAATTGGTCGCTCCGAGAGGTGGTCTGTTAATGGAAGTCATGTTTAAATCTAGATTTTAACTGTTGAAAAAAAGGTAACAATGTTACTAAAATTTATTTTTCACATTAGGAAAAAATATGAAAATTTAAATATCAAAACAAAAGTTAATTACATAAGCTAATTACTGCAAAGTTTAAAAAATGAATACATTGACGCTTGCTTTTATTTTACGGTTTTATATTTTATAACTTTTATTTCCAGGTCCTTTCGAAGTTTTGTAATAAATGCAATATTTTTTTTTTTTTGGACGGGAACAAGTAATGACGATTTTATTAATTTACCTATTTCTTTGAGAGTTTCCTGACAGAATAGAGGAGGGGAGTTTATTGACCTCTTAATTTGTCATTAGAATTCAATTCATTGCCTAAAAAGCCACAAAGGGGTTTAAACACTTAAAAGTTACCGGTATAAAAAAATGCTAGACTTAGTTTAGAAGTTTGATGAATAATGCGCTCTCCGAAATTATTTTTCTAATAAAACCATCTTCAAGCGACCAGGAAAAAACGGAATTTGTTTCATTTTCTTCAAAGAAATGGGTCGCTCATGGAGGGAGTTCAACTGGGATGGTCTCTGAATGGAGGTAAAATTAGTATTGAGCCTATGGGAATAAATTTCGTTCCATGAAAAAATAGTCGTTCAGGGAGGTGGTCGCTTAATGGAAATGGTCGCACAGGGAGGTTTCACTGTAATGCATTTGATTGCAATCTTCCGATTTTGAGAGAAAAATAAAATTTTTATTTTATTCTACATTTGGAAAACGTTTCTAGTATTAATTTCATTAAATTAATCATAAGTAGGAAATGATATTTACAATAATGAATTGTAAAAACGAAAACACAAATATTTCCTGATTTAGGAAAATATAATATAACCACAAACGAAAATATACAATAACACCTTCCGAGTTACCGATGATTTCGAAAAGCGTTGTTTATCTCTACACTCTCAGAAATGCTTTCTTCAATTCATGGGAATATTCCTAGCAGCACTGCTACCGGTATATGTTCGAGAATTGAGGAAATTTCCGCCCTTTGTTTTGACGTTCTAGGACAGAAAATTTCCGTAATCTGAAAAAAGGAGTTTTTTTTTTAAATACGGCTCTCTTTCTTCCGTGGATCTCACTTGGTTTTGAACCCGGGAATGCGCGTTTGGAATGGAGCATCTTAACAACTCTGCCACTTGGTACACGACGAGCTTAAAATAAATATACGTGTTTTCTTGAAATGGGGGATTGGTAAGGCTTGTTAAATTTCTTGTTCAGGAAGCTCAAAAATTTAAACTTAATTGCAGGGACATTTCGTCGTTATGAAACAATGGCTGGTGTTTTAACACTTATAGAATAATAGAAAATAAAAATTATTATCTATTAGACATATTTTTAATAAGACATAATTTGATTGTAAGATGTAAAATATGAATACTATTATATTTTTAATTAAATTCGAGAAGAAATGTTTGTTTTTTTGAATAAAACCTAATTTTTCAACGTGATTGAAACACTATCTATTTTTTTATAATATATTTTACATGCGAATATATTTTTTAATACTCTAAAAAATAAATTGCGAAAAAGTTCAAATGAATGAGAAAATTACTACCTTATTAAATTTGAAAGCATTATTTTTGTTTGTTTGTTTTTAAATGAATTGGAAATTTTAATTTATTGAATTTTCGGTTTTTCATTTAAAAAATAAATTCGAACTTTGGTATTAATACAGCCAATACGCGTGCGTGCAATGAATAAACGGAATTTTACAGTCTTTTTCTGACTTCCGGGAAGAATTAATGGAAAAAGCGTGTTTTCTAGGAGTACGTAAATTATTTGTTTAAAAATGATGAATAATTTTAGTGTATAAAGACGAATTTTTTTGACAGTATAAAAACCTCAGAAACAAAATATTTTCGAGATTTAAAGAAGAATTTATATATATATAAAAGTTTCTTTTGCTGCTACCGATTTTTGGAAACGTTTCCGAGTAGTTTTACAGGGTATTGAATTTTTTCAAACCGAAATATCAGTTTTTTGAATACCACCGATTCTCAAGTAAACATTTTCAGCTTCGTAATTTAATTTATGCATGCAAAAGTAACAAAATAACATTAATTTTAGTGTTAATGTTAATGCTGTTAATTTGAATGTATAAATTGAAATCTTGTATGTACATTGAGATTTGAATGTAATGGTACGAAAGCTAGGCAAAAATTTAAGCGTGATTTTAGTAATTTTAATTTAAGCTGCATTGAAAAATATCTTTTCTTATTTTGATAAATTCAGTAAAATTAATATAATTTAAATCTTTTCTAAATTCGGAATAAAATTTGATTTGTTTCGTCCTCTTGCCTCCTCCAGTCTCCGGAATCGATTTCATGCATTGCAAATGCTGAACATCGGGTTGCGCTTTTCGAGTTATATCCAATCCGAATCCAAAAAGTCTATTTGAAGTCAGCCAGCAATCCACCCAAAGCCGAGAAAAACACTTTTGGTGACCGCAATTTGGTCTGAAATTGGCAAAATAATTTTCGTCGACCCGCACTCGATCCGACTCTTTTCGACCCGAACTCGACCAGGAACTCGAGATGAAAGAAAGTTAATACCTATTTTAATGGAATTATGGTAAAATAGTGTACGATTATATCTCTAATATGAATTTTGTCTTTTATGTTGTAAAATGAATATATATGTACTCATTCATATTCAAATATATAATTTTTATCTCTGAAACAATATACCATTATCTTTTGTAAAATCAGGTCAACTCAAAAACAATACGCGAGAGTCAAAACGCAAAGCGAAACTAACCCGAACACAAAGTAAATGTTAACTCGACGCGACCGACGTGCCGAAAAAAAAAAATAATAAAAGTCCACCTAACTCGAACCCAATCAGCAACGAAAATAATAAGCGCCAACTTTTACCCCAACTTGTAAGTCGGTTTGGGTACAATCGGGTGTACCCAACCCGATACACGACTCTAGTTGCCAAACAGCTAATAATAATTTTGTGTAATAATTTAATTAACAGCTAATAATAACGTTTAATTTCTTCCTTTTAGCCTCCTTTCGATGGAGAAGACGAGGAGGAGCTATTCGCTAATATCACAGATCATAATGTCTCATATCCAAAATTTTTATCTAAGGAAGGTAAAGAAATACTTAAAGGGGTAAGTATATGTTTAATATTTAAGATTCTAGACTCATTAGACTAATTTACTCATGTCCGCTCCCCATATTAAAATTTCTGTTCTAAATTCAACCGGGAAAAGACTGTTTGTCTAAGTATAATAATACATTAACATTTAAAAATGGTATACACTATTAAACTGAACATTCCGAAGAATATATGGTGATAAGGATGGACAAGAAGAGAGCTTTTAAGAGTTATGAACACACATATCGCTTAAACGAAGAATGTTTCTACAGAACAATATATTTTTGCTCGCAAATACACATGTAAAAATCTTTTGAGGAAAAACATTAATATACGACCTGGTATTAGTTTTGGAAAAACTCGAAATATAATTGTCAGCTGTGGCGAAGATTCTGAACTAGAAATCATAAGGTATGACTTAAAACTAACAAAAGACGCATGTGAAGTCAATTGTATTTCTATTTTTAACACTTTCCAACAAAGTTGAAAAGTGTTTATGACTGTCCGTCTGGCCGCGCTCTATCTCTCGTAACTATACTTGGATTGCCCTGAAATTTTTTAATGTTATGGACGTTTACCATAGCACGTTTCCTATTTCAAATGAAGTTTGTAGCATATTTAGTTCATTTACAGGGACAGTCAAAAGTATTCCGTTACATTATACGGCCAATGGGAAAAAAATAGTTTTAAATGATTTTTAATGATGTTACACGCTTTCAAACATAATGAAATTGCTATTCGTTTATGAAGTGCACTAAAGTATGCACTCTGTAGAATAGGCGGTGCAAAGAATAGTTATTATTCATTTACAGGGCCACACAAAAGAATTCCGTTACATAATGATATAGGGGTGGAGGGAATTGTTTATGGCGTATTTTAATTATGTTAAACTATTTCATATATAATGAAATTTATATACGTCGCTGAGGTTTACTATAACTTATTTCATGTATAATACGAAGTGCATAGCATTTACAGGGACACATAAAAGATTTCAGAAACTATATTTTATCCGAAGTATTGCACATTAGCGATGATTGCTGGAAATGCATTTTTAATTATGATATGCGCTTTTATGTTTCACTATATCTAATCATACTGTATGGTGAGTATAAATGCTGCAATTCCTATACAGGGCTACACAAAAGAATTTGTAAGGTTATTGGGAATGAGCTATAATTGCTTAAAGGTGATTTTTAAATAAGTTATGCATTTTTACGCTGAACTGCATTTACTTTACTAAAAAATGTATGTAGAATATAGATAAAATGGTATACAGGGTCACGCAAAGAATTGGATAAATGGCCGACTATGGATGATAATTTCTGGAAATGTGATTTCAGTAGTTTTAAGAGTATTTTAGTTTGAATTAAATTTTAGCTAAATAGTGGCAGGTAATAAAGATACTAGGCAAACTACACGGATGCACAAAAGTATTCAAGTATGGTCCCATCTATTAGTATAAATTGCTGAAATAGAAATTTCAACATGTTATGCGTTTTCTTGCTAAACTAAATTTTCCCATGATATAGTATATATGTTACCGTGAAACACCGAAATCTGGAGAATGTCGACTTTCACCGGTGAATGTCAGCATTTACATAGTCGCTTGGTGTATGTCCGAAATATTTGCTAAATATCCTTATTTAGGATTATATCCTCACTTACACCGGCAAATGTCGACATTCACCATGCACTAATGGTGAATGTTGAATATGTCGGAAATTTGAATTTACTTCTCCGTATTTCAGACACGATAATTAATTTTTAAGCTCACAGGCTATGAATGCCCGAGAGCTAATGTGCCCTCAGGTTCTTTATGCATGTATGTACGTACGTACTTAAAGCGATAACTCTTGATAGAAATATTCGATTTGCTTCAAAAAAATTTTCTAAGTTCATTTTGATAAGGCGCTTCCCTAATTAGTTTTGGGGGTTCATTGGTTAAGTATAAAAGGGGGAAAGGAGGGCATATCACCCCTTAATTTACATAAATGGGTTTTTCATGCAGAATTATCAGATTTGCTTCAAATTTGATATAAGGGTTATTCTGATAAGTCACTTGACCGTGGTTAGATTTGGAGGTTCTTTGGTTAAGTATAAGGGGGGGGGCGGGGATACCCTCCCCCTTAATTTAGATAAATGGGTTTTTCTATCCAATTTGCTGCAAATTTGGTATACCGGTTTATTCTGATAAGGCGCTTCTCTGATTAGATTTGGGTGTTCATTGGTTAAGTATAAAAGTGGGAACGCGGAGGCTAATCCCTCCTTAATTAAATAAATGGGTTTTTCATGCAGAATTATCCGATTTGCTTCAAATTTAGTATGCAGGTTTATTTTGATAAGGCGCTTGACCTTGATTAGATTTTGAGGTTCTTTGGTTAAGTGTAAAGGGAGGAGGGACGGGGTCCAACCCCCCCCCCCCTTAATTTAGATAAATGTTTTTTTTCTATTCAATTTGCTTCAAATTTGGTATATCCGTTTATTATAATAAGGAGCTTCCCTGATCAGATTTGGAGGTTTATTGGTTAAATATAAAGGGGAGATAATCTCCCTTTATTTATATAAATGGGGTTTTTATGCAAAATTATCCGATTTGTTTCAAATTCGGTATACAGGTTTATTCTGATAAGGCTCTTGCCTGGTTAGATTTGGAGATTCATTGGCTAAGTATAAAGGGAGAAACGGCTGGGGGGAGGGGGGGAACCATCCCATTGATTTATTTTTCGAGGGGCATTAGTCTTTGTAATAAGAGTATAATATGCAATTCGTATGAATAGCCTGTGAGCTCAATGCCATCAGTTTCACTGGGCATTTTTCTTTTTTATTAAAACATAAGAACGTTTTAATCGTCTGTAATCCAAAGGTATCCTACACCTAGTTTTAGCAGAAATCACTTCAGAAAGTATTTTAGAGTACTGTTCTTGAAAAAAAATAAGAGCAATTATTTTCCCGTTTACTCTCAATTAAAGTATTTAATTTTTTTGAAAAAAAAAAATGAGATCACTGCTCACTTCAGTATCCATTCAGTATAAATTAGAATATTGCATAAAAAAATAAAATTTAAGAAAACGTTGCGCGCACCATCAAACCTTGCATAAAACTGACAAAGCAGACTGACTTGCAGTAGAACAAAGAATTTGCGACAGACTGCAGCCCAGAGATCTGCACGGGCCAGCCCTCTCCACTCTTTTCGGACCGGGCCGGGTTCGGGCCTTACTTTTTCCCTAAAGGTTCGGGCCGGGCCGGGCCTAACTTATTTTTTCTGTGCAAAACTGAGACTGGTTTAATTTTAGTCTTCACGGCCCAAATTTGCAATCCTTGTTTTGAACCAGCCCGCATGAAAATCATTGTGTCGGCGTGGAATGGTTCGTTCAGAGACCAGTAAAACTAGGTTTGGCCCAAAAAATTTTTCCAAAAAATGCATACATTTTTAAATCGCCATTATTCTATAATTAAACATTAAAATGCATTCTTTTTAAAGAATAGTAGAGTTCTACGCTTATTAAAATATAGGTAAATTAAATTATAGTAAAACGTGTGAAAAAGAACCTGCCTATGACGGAATTCTGTTTTAAACTGAAAAACGTGTTGATCCATGTAAAATTAATATACTAATACGCAAGAAAAAATATATAATACATTTAAACTTGCTTAGAAGAGAACTTGCCTATAACGCATTTTTTTTATATTTTCTATGCAATTCAGTCTTTGATTTTACCGTATAGCATTTTTCAGATTTTTAACTCTTCAATATATGGAATATGGATTAACAATATTAATGATAACTGAAACATTTACATAGAAGAGGTACACTGGATACACTGGAGATTCATTAAAAAAATAAATATCGCAGCATACGGCACTTCTATAAAAATGGAGATTATAAACATGAAAAAAAAAAATTATGATAAATGAATTCCTCGTACGAGACAAATTTTAAACCCAATCAACGTAAAAATCAATGTTTTTCAGAAATTTCAATCGGACTTGGCCGGGCTCGGGCCGAACTTTTAACTTTTTTGCCGGTCCGGGCCAATATTTTTTTTTGTACGGGCCGGGATCGGACCGAACTTTTAATTTTTGTATCGGCCGGGCCGAATTGTTTTCCCCATGAGTGAGTTCGGACCCGGACCTAGGAATTTCGGCCCGTGCAGACCTCTACTGTAGCCTTTCTATTGAACACTGCTTTTCTTTTCGACCTCCACCAGAGCATATCAGTGATTGCCGACATTCACCGGTGATGGTCCGAACGTACTAAAATATAATCAAATATTCGGTCTTTCACCGACGTATTTGGTATGTGTTGACATTCACCGGTAAAAGTCGACATTTTCCAATTTCGGTGTTTCACGGTAACATGTATATCAACCTACAGATCAAATACAGAGCTGTTCAAAAGAATTGGAATACATATTTGGATATGGGTGGTAACTGCTGAAATCAGATTTTTAAATGTTTTATGCGCTTTCTAAAATGTTAATTCAGTTATTATCTTATTTACTTTATTTCCCTAAATAACGAAGTTTTGTTAAAGCATTCAGGAAGTGCTGGAAAGTCTTTCATAATCTAAACTTAACGCATGATTTTTATTTCTTGTTTTTGAATGTATTCGTTTCATTTCTCTCGAATTTTATTAATTTCTCTTTTTAAAGTTACGCCAAAAACATTATTAAAAAAATAATAAAACAAATGTGAACGAATATATAATCAGTGAATGATTTACGACTCTTTTTTATGATTCAAAAGTCAAAAGTATTTTAGAAACATAAATAGCATAGTATAGTATATTACAGTGCGTTTCAAAAGTTAAAGCACAACAGCTATTTTCAAAATAAATTTTAATTAATCACTCTAATTTAAATCCATGTTAATTTGAGCTACAATGTGTACTTAAAGAAAATGTTTAATGCAATAATGCTTTTAAATTTTAACTGAAACCATAGAATTTAACAACACAACAAAAATTAGCGTGTCAAACGTTTTAGCACAGCAGTTATTTGTTTAAAATAGAAATATAAAAATGAAATATTAATACTTGATTATCGCTCTATTATATGTAATGAGCTTAGTACACGGTGTTCAATCGCTAAAATCAGGCTCTGCATTGCTTCCTGTTAGATTTCAAACCACGAATTCTCAACGGCATATTTCAACTCCTTAATTTAAGGACACCTACAATTTTGCTAGACCGCGCATGTGAGAGTACGCAATATGTTTTCTATCGGTTTTAAGTCAGGACTAAGTGCTGGTCATTTCAAAAATGATATCATGTTCCAACTAAGACACTGTGAAGTTGAGTTGGAGATATCGTCATGAAACATCGTCATGATGAAAAATCTAATCTTTTCCATTTAAAATTTCCCGAACAGGAAGCAAATAATTTCCAAGTGTTTCTTGATATTTTTCGGAGGTTTGACGATCACTCATGAATAGGGGAGCTAGGGGATGAATGGGACAAGGGATGGATGGGACATTCTCAATATTTCAGGCAATAAACATTTATTTTAAATTGTTTCCTACCCCATATAAGGCTGTACTATAGTGTGCTTCAGAACTAAAAGTAGGACCACATTGCTGTTTTCATTTTCTTCAAAGTTGCATTTTCTGAAATCTCTGCTTAAAAGTAAGTTTTTTTTACATTTGAAGATGTGAAATATCTTATACAATATAAAAAATTAAGCTATGTTGTAGTTATTTATTTTAAGGTTCAATATCGATAATTAAAATGAATGAATAGTAACCATTGTGATAAAAAAATTTTAAGGCAAAATGACTGAGAAGGGAATATATGCATCATAGGGATGATTGGGACATTTCAAATGGGGATGAATGGGACATTCTCATTCATCCCTAGAGATGTTGAAAATATTATTTATTAACTAAATAGTATTATATAGGTTGATAAATTAATAATTTACGTTAATTAATAGTATTAAATAGTATTATATGAGTTGTTATTGTTTAAAATTTCTGAGTGTTATTTATTGTATTGTAATTATTACAAATGGATTATCAAATTTGATACTAAAACTTAATCAAAATATATAAAATTGTTAAAATTAGTATATGTTTATTGATCAAATGGGGGAAATTATATTGAATTTTGAAATGTTGCACAAATAAATCTCCACCCCTAACATATTGGGTCGATCGGAGAGTCGTGTCGTGTTGGGAAAATCAATTCGTATCGGAAAATTCTATCATTTAATTATTAGACATCGATTCCGATATCTGATGTCTAATAATTACCGGGCAGAATTTTCAGGTACGAATTGATTTTCCCAACATGACACAACTTTCCGATCGATCCAATAATTTCCGCTCTGCATGTTTCTAAGATACATTTAATTAATATTGATTAATAAGTTATGATTGAAAATTATTATCTTTGCCATACTTAAAGGACATTTTGCATTTTCATTTCAAATCTAAAATGCCTCATATGTGGGAAAAAAGAACAGATTGATAGCCGAAGTCTGCATTAAAAGTTAAAACTGCAATAAAAAAGTTATTGAAAAAAAAAAAAAAAAAACATATCGATTCGTGCGGTAAAATCATATATTACAAATATAATTACATATAAGGTTATAATTATAAATTTTAATTTGGTAAAATTGAATACAGGGAGGAAAATCTTTGTGTCCCGTCCATCCCTATTAGTGTCCCATTCATCCCTGCTGTGGGGATGATTGGGACAGGGAGGAACTTTTTTTTTAATTTCATAATATTTTTCTGAATAAATCATAAGCTAGAAAAAATATTGTTCATATATGTTGTCCAATACCTAATGTATGAAATGTGATACATAATATTGATAATAACTTAAATAAAAAAAATATATATTTTTATGAAAATGTCCCATTCATCCCTCATCTCCCCTACTAGAGATGTCTGATCATTGTAAGAAATAGCTCCGATACCATTACTGAATCACCACCATGTTGTCTACTACATATACTCCTTGGTTCTTTTCGGAGATCATGCCAATATTATACAGAACTATCAGGACAGGCTGAATAAAAAAAAAATCATCGTTGAATAGGATATACAGCCACTTATCACAAAATGACATATGCCATTTGGCCCATTGTAATCGAGCTTTTTTATGGCGAGGTTTCAATCACGAGCTGTAGTACAGTTTTTGACGTACCTCGATTCTAAAACTCTTCTATGAATAGTTTTTCTTCAATATTTGTTCTCCAACTGTATTTTTAATTTGAGAAAGGTATTAATTACCAGTTGAAGTCAAGCATCTGATGCGCCTGTCTTCGTGGAAGCTGGTCACCCGTGGTCTTCCTGAACTGGATTTATCTTTGAAAACTTCTACACGTGCCAAAACTTGATAAATTCTAAGTTTTGATATTTTTTATGAAACTACAATTTGAGAAATGGACTTACGTTTTGCTGTAATACTCCAGATTTTTAATATTTCCTCATGTAAGAATTATTTTGACTTTAACATTTTGTATTAACGTAAAAGTAACAACCTGGTACTCCTTATAAACCAAGAAATCGTTTGCGTGGTTAACTGCTTACGTCATTTTGTAAAATTTGCAAAAAGAAACTTTGCGCTTAAACTTTCGAAACGGTTACTATGCTACATTATTAAACTCTCTCGTTCGGAATAAAGCCGGGATACAGATAGAATTTTCGCTGTTAGCGAAACGAGATTGACCAATCAGAAGGCTGCATTTTTGTAAACAGCGAAAAGTGTGTAAAAATGCATGCGATTGGTCAATCTCGTTTTGCTAACAGCGAAAAATCTATCTGGATCTCGGTCATAAAACACAATTTTGTTGTGTATAGAGTTTAGACTGGCAAATACTAACACATATAAATAATATATTGAAATAAAGTGAATATTTACAGGTTTTATTAAAAAATTGTGTTTGTGCGTAAACTATTGACACACACTGTATTACATTAAATACAGAAAGTCACAGAGACTTATTTATTTACTGCGCATTGAATTTTTGTTTTAAAACAATTGCATGTAATCTACCTTTAAAATAATTTACTAAGCGTAATCATTATTATAAATAACCCACTGCTTTTCACTGATGGCAGGGAGTATATGAATTAATTGGGCGAAAAGAATGGTTTATTTTGCGTAGTCATACTGTGAAAGATGAGAGCATACATAATTATAAGATAGTAAGACAAGAACAATATACCTTTCTGACAAATGTTCTGTGTGGCTGTCCATCGTTACCTTTCAACTATGCCATTGGTAAGTCCATTCTTGGCATATGTTTGTCAGCATGTTCACGTCGATCAAACCAAGAGTAGTGATGTTTCGCGAATTCAATTCAGGAAGGGATTTTGGAAGCTTTAGACTGTAAACCTGATCTTTAGTAAAACCACACACTGAAATCTTGTGATAACACCTCCGAGTCCAATCCAAATAGAGGCTTCAAAACTGAGGTAAGAGGTAGATCCTCAAACTTATGATACATTGCTAGTAATCTGTCACTTTTCAATTTATGTTTAAAAAAAGCTTAGTTGGTCATCTTCATGCTGAAATTGTATCAAACGCTAAATTTTTCAAAATGAGCATCTAATTTTAAATCATATCTGGCTTTTCGTCAAAGTTTACCTTTGGATAGCAAACTTGAAGTGATTCGGTCAAGTAGTTTAGGAAATATGAAGATTTAAAGCTTGGAACTCCCCATGTTAAATTCATTTGTAATCGTTGCAAAACACATTTCAATGCGAGTAGATTTTTTAACTTAACTCAAGAACAACTAGCCGGAATGGACTGTAATTTTGAATTCGCATATTTGAAGATTTTAGAAATAGATTTCTGTTAAAAAATTCATAGGTTACTATTTATAAATGTTTAGAAAAGATACATTTATCGAAAAAAAAATGAATTGTAACTTATTATTTTTAACAAAGATCGATTTCCAGAAGCTTCAAATATGCAAATCCAGAATCACAGTTAATTCCTCCGAATACCTTTTGAGTTATACTTAAAAAACTACCCTCATTATAATTTGTTTTGCAACGATTACAAATTAATTCAGCACGAGGAGTTTCAATATTTAAATCGTCATAATTTCTAAACTACTTGACTGAATCGCTTCAAGTTTGGTATCCCAAAGTAAAATTTACCAAAAAAGGGCCAAAAATTACGTTACAATTATGTGTTTGTATTGAAAATTTCAGAGTTTGGCACCAAGACGACGCCTAATCTTTTTTCTTTCTTTTTTTTTACATAAAATGAAAAAGGACAATTTTTAGTCAAATGGCTATTTCCATTTTTACCCGACTGCCAAGAAGGATTATGTGTTTAACGCGTATCCGGGTATGTGGATTTCTTTATACCCTTGAAACATCCCAACGGCTGGATGGATTTTAATGAATGAGGTCTCTGTCGATTTGTCTTAACCGTCCGATGGTTATAAACTGGTTTTTGTTTTTATAAATTCAAAATGGCGGCCGTAAATTACAAAATGGCGGTAGAGAAGAAACATTTTTTTTACGCACCCTATTGAGTGGCATATCATTGGATAGGTCTTTCAAAATGAAGACGATGTTTCTCTGGCTATTTTACAGTCAGAAGCTCCGTTTAAATATTACACAACCTGGAAGTTGTGTAGGTAGGACCTCTAGCTTTACTACAACTCTAATCTTCATAGACATATATAGGCCTCATGAAAACAGTGTTTATAGATAGGAACTAACAATTAAACACAACTTAAAAGCCATCAATACAAGTAAATAAAAAAATAGGTTAGTAATATAAAAAATAGTTTCACATTCGTGAGAAATAATTAACTAGTTCACTTTTTACGCAGTCAGGTTTTTTGATTTTTTTAAAATTCAATTTTACTTGTTTCTGTAAGAATTTGGAGATTAAAATGCACTGGGGGATCTCTTTTCTCTTTTTTTTGGGGGGGGGGGGGGAGGGGGAGAGATTGTACCTTACAACTAATATTTCGCAGATTATCCAGTTACGAAACTGTTCAACTAATTTGTATGCACCCAGTATTTTACATAATATATAACGTATGCTGCTGTACTCTATCTGTATTCATTGCATTATTCCCGTATTCAGTTCCTAACGAAGCACCCTGCTAAACGCCTTGGCTGCAGTGCGACTGGTGAAGAAGATGTCCGCGCTCATCCTTTCTTCCGGCGGATCGACTGGATTAAAATCGAGAACAAAGAAGTGCAGCCACCTTTCAAGCCCAAAATCGTGAGTAGACAATATTGAAAACGGTGCTATATCTCATTAACCCTTCCGAGACGGCATCCCTTACACACATTTTATTTGGTTGGCACCGCTTTTTTAAAACAGCTCCCTTTAATTGTGAAATACCAAAAAATACTTCAATTAAAAAAGACAAATATTACATTTATTTATTAATGGTGCCAAAAGCAAATTCCACATGCATCTTTTGACGATGCATATATGCATCACCCGTCCCGAAAGGGTTACATAGAAAAAATACTGCGTAACAGATAATGAATAAAAGGAAGGTCTGTCTATACTGTAAAAAAAAAAAAAAGACAAATATTTTTTAATCTAAGAAAATATAATAACCGAGAACAAAAATATACAATAACCGAGTTACACAAAAAGTGTTTTTACCTGTAGAAACACATGTAGATTTAAAGAAATATTTCTATAAAAAAAGGCATCTTTTTGCTGCCACTGAGTTTAGGAAATGTTTTCGAGAAGTTTTTATGATGCATTAGTCAGTATGTAGATTTCTGATAGCGCGGTGAAAACGCTTTGAAATTTTTCGGAATACCTTTCCTCCGGACGGCGGTAATGGGTGACTTCTAACTTTTTGTAACGGGAGCTACCTAATATTGGCTTTATCACTTTAAGAATTATGAAACGGGGGAAAAAAGCACCATCGGCAGGAATCAGAAAAATGATACATAGTATGGCATACATGAATTCTTTTTAATATAAATAAAAATTCACGGATATTCACATTTTATTTTTTATGAATTTTTTCCAAATACTTAGCTTATAAAAACACACTGTTTTTTAACACTTTCCAACATAGTTGAAAAGTGTTTATGAATTCGGTTTGTCTGTCCGTTTGTTTCTCTGTCTGTCAACGCTCTAACTCGCGCAAATAGGCTAAGATTTTCATGTAATTGATATATGTTAATGATGCTTATCATGGCATGTTCGGAACTGAATATGATGTGTGTAGCATTAATAGTGCATTTACAGGCGCACTCAAAAGAATTCCGTTACATTATGGTCCAATTTGGAAAAATCGTTTGCAGTGTGTTTTGGTGATATTACGCTATTTCAAATGTATAGAAATTGATATCAATAACCGAATTTCATTAAAAGATTATTACTATAGAATAGGGCAGTCATAGCATTAAACGTTCATTTACAGGGATACACAAAAGAAATCGGTTACAATATTGTCTTTGAACAATCATTGCTGAAAGTGCGTTTTCCATTTTGGTATGCGCTTTTAAGCTTAACTATTTTTTTGAATGTTACTCGTTGTGAATAAATTCTATATCTCGTATACAGGGCTTAACAAAAGAATTCACTTACCATTCTCTTTATTAGAGAAAATTGCTAAAGGGGAAATTTCAACTGTGGTATGTATTTCCTAACTGAACTAAATTTTTTCAAGCATGTAGCTTATAGATACAAATCTATATATCATATACAGGGCTGCTCAAAGAATTCGGATAACTATCCGACTGTAGATGGGAATTGTTGAAATTAAGTTTTCAAATGTTTTATGCGTTTCCAAATGATTCAATTAGACACCACGTTTCAACTTATTAAACGGTGACGTTTTGTTACATTATTATGAATGTGTTGGAAAGTGTTTTATAATCTATGATTGACGGATGATTTTTTTTCTTTGGATATGTAAGATAAAATGCATAAACTATGTACTTTCCGGGGAGGATTTGATCCAAGGAACATGAATATAGTGTCAAAAATGTGTGTTACTAAGCGAAAAAACAAAGTTGATACAATTTTTAATACGTAGGCGGTTTGCAAACCTTAATCCGTTCATAGCATTTAACAGCAGACGTTATTACCAATCGGTTTGTGCCAGTATAATCTATATATGGTAGTTTGTGGCAATTTAGTAAGAGTGTATCTTTTTTCTTCACGATTGTACATTTTTAAAAGTCCATGTAGAAAAAAAATATTGAAGAGTACTACTTGTTCCTAATTTTTTCCCGTTTTTTTCCTTTTTATTTTACAGAAACATCGAAAAGACGTGAGCAATTTTGACAAACAATTCACAAGTGAAAAGACAGATCTAACACCCACCGACAAGCTGTTTATGATGAACCTCGATCAGACAGAATTCTTCGGGTTCTCTTTCCTCAACCCTGAATTTGTGCAACACGTATAGATAGATAGATGGCGAAAGTGAAGTGACAAATCTCAACAGATAAAAATGAAACTTGCGTAAAACGACACTTTTGACGAAGACATTTCTATTGAAGGAACTCTTCGTTTTTCAGAGTCAAATCTGTTTTTTAAAATTATCTTTTCTGCCTAGTAATAATGCTGTTTGGTATCTTGTTTTTTTTTTATTTTATTTTTTATTTTATGATATTTATTGACTGACTATGAATAGTAAATTCTGTCTAAGGCGGACTCTGTGCAAAGCGGAAATCTGTCTACCGCGGAAAATTTTTCAAGTCCCGGCGAACCCACAGAAAATTACATTAATTCATGCTGCATAAGGTGGAATCTGTCTAATGCGGAAACGGAAAGAATTTTAAGGTCCCACCAAAACCAAAATTTTGCATAAGGCGAAAAAAAAAAAGAGAATATTTTAATAATGAAAGGCATTTTGTTTATCAAACTTTAAAAATGATAAATTAAATACTCGATGTCGAGCATGTTAGTTAAATTCTGTAACACTTCGAAAAAATTAATTCAAAACAAAAGAAACTGTTTAATTTTTAAGGAATTCTTGCTTATGCAATTTTTTCCTATACAAAATTGCATTTAAAAGTTATTATTTCTAGTAGAATGCACATTTATCAAAATATATATTTCCTAAAGTTCTACAATATATTATACTTTAAGGTTGTACTCAAATTCAAAATGATAGCGTTCTGTCTCATTCTCTAAGTTTATTGGATTTTTTTTTTGTGTGTAAACTTCCAATTCGCATATATTATAGCAGTACTAAAAAATTGAATAGCATTTCTCATTTATTTATAGAGACAAAGGATTTTTCAGAATTTCAGTTTTCAACCGATTTTCGAGTCTGGAAAATCAATGAAAAAACGTCATCAGCGAGGGATTTTTTTTTTGTGGGGGACTTTTTTTTTTGCATAAGCCGGAATATTGTCTACCACGAACAATTATCTCAGTCCCGACTGATTCCGTCTTAGACAGAGTTTACTGTAGTTCTTTTTTTCTCTTTACAAAATAGCTTTACTGTGTTACACGACACGATATATACCTCTATTTTTTACTTTATTTTAGAGAAACTTAAATTCCTTGAAAATATCGCTTTAAAAAAAATCAATACTAATCAATACTATTTTGGATATTTGACATAAAAACTATTATTTCTACACATATCTTTTAAGAATTACATATTTATTACTTTATAATATTGTTCTTAATGTAACAATTTTATAATCTTGCATAAGTTGCATAATCTAAATACATTTGTTTCGGTAAATGGAATTTGATGTTAGAGGCATGCTGTACATTTCAAACTCTCGTAACTTTTATATTGTTTGAACGGATATTATAGACTTACAAATAACATATCTCAGTTTAAATTAAAGTCTGTGATTATATGCTGAACTTATACATTCTTTATTATCCCTAATATTTTTAGATTGGGCATACAAATAAAAGAATTGATAATATAAGAGCTAAATATTTCCAAGAGAAAAAAAAAAACTTCCGGAAATAAGTACGAAATGTTCATTAAAACTGTTTGTTTTATAATTTATAGATTTTATAAAATATTAATTTATGTATTTATTTTTTAATTTTGTGATATTTAAACAAACATTTTAGAACATAACTTCAAAATTTGAAATGTTAAATAGAAAAAAAATCTACTTTCGAGGTGCCTTACGAAAAAAAAAAAAAAAAAAAAAAGAAAAGACAAATACTTCTAGATTTCTTATTAGGCTCTTTATACACAGGGCTCGAAACTATGTAAAAGAATATATAAATAAGACTTTTAGCTTGAATATTATCATATCTTGGTGCTATTAGGTGTTTAAACTACGTTCTTTATTATAGTGGAAGATCTGTATTATGTAAATAAACTGGAATATCAAGAAACTATTTATATTAATAAGACACCTGCCTACAATCCCTATCTACTGGTCTAGTGGTTAAGTTGCTGACTACTAGCCATGATGTTCTAGTTGACCAGCCGGACTGGAACCGGACTTGAATCGGAATCGAACCGGTTCGACTTTGAAATTTGGTAGTGGTTTGAAACCCACTTTACACATTTGTGCCTGAATTTTCATT
Organism: Maratus speciosus; assembly: GCA_963932465.1. Classification (NCBI taxonomy): domain Eukaryota; kingdom Metazoa; phylum Arthropoda; class Arachnida; order Araneae; family Salticidae; genus Maratus; species Maratus speciosus. The sequence goes on from OZ010786.1 coordinate 255,586,700, forward strand.
TTCTCAAATTTGTTTCTAAAATCACTTTAAATGTTGCAAATTGAACAGGAAAAATACTAAACAAAATTACGAATTTTTTTTTGTATTTATTTGATAAAATGTAAACGTACTAAATATGGAAATATGCATAATATTTGCAATAGTATAATATGCATAATTATATGTTTTGTCTAAATTTATATGAAATAAGCTTTTAAATTGTATATAATATACTATAATTAGTATTTTTATGAATTACTAAGAAAATATATTTATTTCTTATAAGTATTAGTAATAATAAACTTAGAATAATCGTAAAGCTTAAAAACAATTTGTTTCATAATCATCTTGAAAAAAAAAATACTACATAAATAACTGTCCCCTAAATGGCTAATAAAAATAGGTACCCATTCGTGCCTAGCGCCCTATATTTTGTATGTTACAAAAATGCATAAAAAATAGGCTTGAACATATATAACTTCACAGTTTAAAAAATACGTATTTCAAAGAAGTTTACAAGCTAAGATTATGACTTATTTATTTGTATAATTAGTAGAAAACATACAAATAAACTTTACATTTCGCCATCTTGAAAAATGAAAAATCTATAAACTCCGAAAAAAGCAAGCCTTCATTTTAAGCAAATAAGTATCCATCTTATGCTATCATCTTTCGATAACAGATAAAGACATTTATAGATAATTATTTCATACAATTTTCATGTTATAAAGAAGAAGAAAATTGTTTAAATTTATTAAAATTCGAAGCTTTCCAAAAATGGGACGCCGGGCATAAATGGGTTAAATTGGGGTACCCGTCTGTTAGACCTCGTATGCAACTATAATTCCTAAATGGGAATAACTGTAGTGCCTAAACGGAATCCAAGAGGACCGTAGTGCCTAAATGGTTATTTTCAGTACCTAATGGATGTTTAAACGAGTATTCATATCCTTAATAGGCCTTAGTCTTTATTCAAATATTAAGAAACATTCTTGATAGTGTTGCCAACTCATCAAGGTAGAAAAGGGCTAAAAGTGCCCCGCCCTTTACCCCGAAAAAAAGGCTAAACAGGGAATACATTTTTATGGAAGAAAAAATGCTGGAAAAAAGAGATCTAAATCTTTTCAAAAGCGCTAAAAATGAATATATGAATAAATACTGGATGCATATAATAACAATTGTTATTAGTGTAATATTTTTTCTGTAGAAGTTTTAATACGATTGCAATCCAGAAATTGAACCATATTTCAGAAAAAACAGCACTATATCAAGTTTTCCTTTAAAGAGATAACTATTAATTAAATACAATAATTAAAGCCCATAATAAAAGTAAGAATTGTGCTAATGAACCACTTGTTAATACTTACATATAAGAGGTTCAATAATTACCACTTTATGTGCATTAATGAAACACAGCTGAAATACTGTAATTCAGTATTCCCTACTCATATTTCGACTTATTGCTGAATGCAAAAAGGTAAAATAAACTAAATTCCATATGCTTGGTATAAATTTTACATAAAAAATCCTTTGAAACACCGAACGAAGCTGGAAAAATTCAACAGAATAAAAAAAATGCCTTACACTTTTTTTTTCTTTAATAAGGGTAAAAAATAGAAAAAACGCGGCAAGGACAAATGCAAATTCGTTAGGGTTAAGTTAGTTGAAAAAGGGCTAAATTTAGCTCATTTCAGGCTAAATTGGCAACACTGGATGCTGAAATAAATTTTAATATTTTTAAAGATAGTAAAAGAAAGTAGAATTCAAGTGTGAATTAATAATGTTTGAGAGGCATAAACAAACATAATATATGTAATACAGTTTGTCGATATTTATGTTAGTTAGATAGCAATTTTAAAAATCTTTTATTTTTGATAACTTTAAAGAGTTTGACTTGGAAATGAGTTTTAAAGTATCACAATCGCGGAAAACAAAGCAGCATCAATTTTAATCTTTTTCAAAAGTTAAAACCGTAATTATTTTGCATTAATAATGAGATAATTCATATTGCGGTTACAAAACAAGTTCACGTGTATGTGTTTACAAATATGTAATCTGCTCCACGTATCTCTGTACTTATAGAATACAAATAACATGCAGATTTATTGTCTTCCTGAAAAAATGATTTAATAAGATATTTTCATAAATTAAAAAATAAACAATTAAACAATCTAAACAAATAGTTTGCCTGTATTCCTTTCAAAGAATGTATTAAAAACAAGGTACCAACAGTAATGTTTATGCATTTTTCTGTGTCTTTTGTTGTAAAGAAGTATTTTCTAGGTAGACTTCGTCTTATATGTGCTCAAAAAGTACGTAAACATCACGTTTTCAAACATTCCTTTGTTTACCTGAAATTGTTGTGTTATTTTGAATTGACATTGGCATAGTATTTTTTCATTTCGCTATCCCAAGACATTATTTTTGGCTGTTTTTCTAACATCAATTAAGAAGTAGCTTTGACTCTGACACAGGATAGCAGTGTCAATGTAGGGAGAAGTTTTCGCAAGATAATGGCTCAAAAACAGCGACGAACTATCAAGAGAAAAAGGATTTCCCGTTCTGCAGCTTTATCTTGTTAACATATATATATAAATATATATATATATTTATATATATATTCTGATAGTCTGTGGGGAAATTGTTTTCTCTAAGCATGTATACATTTCATATTTCATATTTTAAATTATAGGATGGAAAATGTTCAATTTATATTTATATGCGCTATTCATATGTTAAATTACGTGTACTCCCGTTCCTTTCACATTCTTTAAGCTTTAAATTTGTAAAAAACCCCTTAAAGTTAATGTATAATATTTTACTTTGAGGCTACAAATGTCATATCGAAAATTTGTTAGTACATATTTTCCTTCATTCTTAAAAAAAAAAAAAAAAAAAAAAAAAAAAAAAACAATTACTGTGAAATATTCACTTATACTGACTTTCGTTTCATTAACTATCAAGTGTGGAATAAAAAAAATAAATAAGTGATCAGGTATCATTTTGATTCAACGAGCAGAGCTTGATTACCATAGGGGAACGAGGGGCAACTGCTTCGAAAAGGAAGTACCGCAATTTCCGAACAGCAATCGTCGTCTTAATTAAAGAAGGAATTTCTGTGATAAGTAAGGCGAAAATTACTATTCGGAAATAGCGGATAATGTCTGCACCAATTCTTAAAAATATTCGAAGTCGTGCTCTGTTAACGTAAACGAGAAAAACTATAAGACAAATACCTTCAAATGATCGACAACAGCAGCAAAAAATTATTCAGGACTTTCGTGGTAATTTAAGTGATTTATAGAGACCGTCTAATGAACATAATATATTTTGAATTAATCAACCAAATTTAATTTATCATTGTCTTTAATACCAAGTTATAGCTTTGTAAAAGTTATATCCAAATTTAATTTGTTTTGTATTATGGATTTCGGTGATTTATCAGTATCTGATATAACGTGAAGTACATATTTTTGCCTATATCAGTTATTTAAATACATAAATAATTAATATCAGACTTATCGAAGAAAAAAATAAGAATATTTTAATGAAAACAGCCATAATATTATATTAAATCTTGTCACATGTTCTTTTCAAAGTATGTTTTTTAATTTATTTTGATGCCTTTACATATATTTATGAAAAATCAGAAATACTAACGAATAGAATTCTATTTATTCATTAACATCAATTATTATTTTTGATTACGAAAAAGAAAGGCGCCATTTACTTTATTTTAACTTTTTTAGATATACTATACAACTTTTATACATTTGCAAAGTTTTTTAAAAGATCGGCAGATTTTTACACTTAATAATTTTTAATAAGAAATAAATGCTTATAAATAATCTAATTTCATTTTTTACAATAATCACAAAAGTAGGCATTTCAACATTGCCTCTAAAGTTTTGTTAGTATTAAATATATTAAATATCTTTTTGCAATAAAAAAATAATCCCTTATAGCAGTTTAATCACCAAATTGTCGCAGAGAAAAACGGAAATTAGCATTGAATGGAATTATGCTTGCGTTAAATTTATTAGGAAAAATTGAATTTAAGAGACTGCCTCCATTAATTATACTGCTATTCAACAGGTTAAATAGTTTATAACAAGAAATATAAAATTTTCATTCAGAAAGAGCCCTTTTCATACATAAAAAAATAAATATTTAATGTATTAAAATTCTATTTTTTATGCGATCTCAAAACTATTTTATTTATTGTTATTATTATTTTTAAAAACCGTTAATAACAGAATGTGTACTTTTTTAAATGAATAACATGTATATTTTTATTTAATTGCTCACTAATTATTTTTTTTATTACTATTTAAAGGTTAAAATACACTTAAAAACCTTTTTCAATAGAAAATTTATATTTTGTGAATCCTCAATCCTACCAGAATGTTCTCATAAATATCGTTCTTCAGTATACTTAGTAATTATCCAGTTTGTGTAACTATTTTTTTATATAAAAGATACTTTTGTACAACTATTTGTCTCATACTTCTGTGTTAAATCGAGTAATTATCACACTAATTTTTAAGACTCCTTTTTGTTGATATATGTTTCTGTACAAATTATTGTCTCATATTTCTTCTTTAAATTAATTGCCACAATACCCTTTGTTGAAATACTTTTGTACAAATTGTTGTCTCATGATGCTGTATATTATCGTACTTTTAGAATACTATATGTGTGTTTCACTCGTAAAACAAAGGCAGCTTTCACTAGTGATAGAAAAAACTTTGCGAAATATGATGAGAACGTCTTTCAAAGGCAGCTTATAATAAGGTGCAAATTGATGTTTTGGTGGAATATGTAGTAAGATAATAGTAAATTTATTTTTTCACTCTTATCAAAAAACCGTTACGTATTTGTTGGATTGATATGGATGTTTTTGCTCTGGAAATATTGCTTATAGATAGATACAGAACCTTTTATACACATTTTGTTTTACTTTAAAAGGGTGAAACTCTGTTCAGTGTCAGTGAGTAGAGATAATTTTACTTCTTACGAAAGTGTTTTAATAAGCATTTATATTAAGAGTAAAATTTGATAGTCCATTATTTTACTGTTATGCAAATTTGCTTTAGTATAGAAAAGAAACTGTTAAGAACCTGTGCTAGTAACACAAAGACAATCGTAATCTAATGTTAAACAAACAACAGCATTCTTTTCAAATTTCTCGTTTGCATTTTAATATTTTTAAATGATTTTTTAATAGGTTATCTTAGATGATCTCTAGACGGGTACTTTCGTTTTTGTTTTTAAATTTTAGTTGGAATTTTTTTTATGAGGACCCTTCCACTTTCGGAACCGGCTTCAAAAATAAAAATAAAGAAAAGTAAAGAAAAAAAGAAAAAAAAAGAAATAAAGAAAAACCTGCAACCAAAATCGAAAACAAAAATACTTGGTTTAGAACTCGACCTCAGATAGGCTATTCAAAAAGAGCATTTAAAATATTAAAATGCAAGCAAGAAACTTGTAAAGAACGCTGTCATTGGTTTAACAGTAGGTTGTGAGTATCTTCTCGTTAATGGCGTAGGCAATTAAGTGTTATTATGTAGGGGTAATCTTATTTCTTGTGAACGTGTTTTGACAAGCATTTACATTAATAGTAAAATTTTATAGTCCATTGTTTTATTGTTGTACACGTTTAGTTTTACTGTAAAAAGGTAAACTTCCTAATAAGGGAAAAATTGTACTTATGAAAATGTTTTAGCAAACATTTATATTAACATTAAAATTGACTAGGCTGTTAAGTAATATTTAGAAGAAGTATGACGATGATTTTCAGCTTTTTGTTTCCTTTTGTACACAGAAGGACTTTAATATTGTAAAGCAATATTTACACGTTGCTGGAGACACAGCATCAATCCAAGAATATTACTGAAAAATATTCTTCACAAAATATGGTTATAACTAGCCATGGGATCTGTGCTGCCCAGATTCACATTAATGAGATTATTGCCTGTAATGTTGAAAATAAAACAAAAATAAGTGAAGATATGTAATTCCAAGGAAACTGTATAGCTTCATAAATCCAAAAAAATTGTATATCATACGCATTTTTCATTGTAATTTCATACACACATGTTTATTAGCTGCCGGTATGCTATTTCTTTCTCCCAGTTTATTTTATCTCCAATAAATAACGTTATCTTGTATAAGCCAGCCGTAAAACAAAAGCCGATGTTTCATTGTGCGATTAAATACCCTATAGCATTTTTTAAAACTTCTAAGCATCGCACATTTTCAATGTTTATACCGTCGTATTGGGAAAATAAAGTACTTTTTAATGCAATTTGTTTGAAAACTGCATCTCAATTTATTTTGGAAATACTATTATTTTTTTTGTAGTTTTTAGCGACATTTGTTTCATTTTGGCAACTCAAGTACTCCATTTCTGTAGAAAGTAAAGAAAAAATTGTTGAAAAATAGCAATTATATCTTTTTGTTGCCCTTTTCTCATAAAAAAAGAAAAAAAAAATTATTAAAATACGTGCTATTTTGAGAAAAATATAAATGAAGGATTTATGATAAAACATGCAGCTGTTATAAACTATATTTAGTTTTAGGTATCTATATTAATGCAAATGACGTCATTTTACATAAAATAAAAGCGCGTGCTTTAAGTCTTAAAATTGAAATATGTTTTGCAGTAGAGTTCCGATTATCCGAGACCCGCTTAACCGAGTTATTTTCTTCTGATGGACTGGTGGCTTATATTATTATGAAACAGCCATTATAAATGAAGCGTTAGGTGAAGATGAAAGAAAAGTCCTAAAAAGTTAGAACTCTGATTTTCTGGTCTGAATGGAAAAAAAATGGCCATAAATTTTTTTTTCATAATAATATAAACCACCAGTCCACCAGAAGAAAATCAAGTAATGGAAATGCCGGGGGCGACACTAAATTCTGAAAAAGCAGAATTCCTGCTCTCTAGTTTTATTTTAATTATGAATTGAGTTCTTGATATTTTTATCGATTTCTGAGGAACCAGGTCACATAGATAGTATAACCAGATTATGCCAGGTTGTTTTTCAATAATATTGGATTGGTTCTTTGTCGTTTGCAACATGCAAATACTGTGTTACAATATTAAAGCTTTCACGTGAACAACACACACATACATACACATATATTTGTATATATATATATATAGATTATTACCTAAAATATCCATTATTTTATTATATTATTTATTAGACTACCTAGATGCACATTTTAAATTTTTTTATGCAGAATAAAACACAAAATTTCAAAGGATCGCTTCTAAGAATACCATCATTTCAAGGAGTAAAAGGAAACCACTTCTTAGCTAGTATCATTTCATTAAAATTCACTAGTTAGACAGATTCAAATATTTTGTTGATAACTATGTACTGTTTTTATACACAATAATTTGAAACAAATGTTTATGAGGTCTCTTAGAGTAACTTTGCGTTGCTTCATCTCTGGACGCCAAGGTAGCTCTTTAAGGCGCCATTAAATATTCAAATATTTTATCTGAAATTATATTTACTTTATATTTTTGTCATTTCGTTGACTTGTTGATTTGGCGAAATGAAATACATCTAATTAAGAATTTTAATCTTTTGATTTTTTGACTCACTTCTCAGTTTTAATTTTAGATAACTCTCTGACTGAGGCTTTAATGAGCTTGGAACTAGTAATTTTGAGATAGAAAATGTTATCTCATCCTGCTTTTTAAAATCAATGGAAAGCTTGAATTAGTTGGCACATCAATATAAATGGAATGCATATGGAAAACAGGATCCAGATGCCTTATAAATTTAATAATATTGTACACATTGAATGAAAGCAGGTTTCGTTTAAAATTTCACTTTTAATACAAAGCTTTTCCATATATACCTGTAAATTTGATGGCTTCAAACTTATAAACGCGAACAATAGGTTAAATTGCATTATTCAAAGTTCACATGTTTTAATCTAAAAAAGACGCTTATATTTCTACTCTATCTCTCGTTTGGCATCATGGGGCGTATTTGACTCCACCCATCTTTAAGACAGAATTTAAATTATCATGAACTATGTTATATATATTTTTTTAATCTTCCGCCATTATATTATGTTTTTCCATGATCACAAATTATGTTGTGTCATTCCATTTTTAAAATACCTCCTTTACACTTTTACATGGATGAACAGTTATTTGTGTTGGTCTTTAGTACAGTTTTTAATGTTTTTGGGGATTGAGATTTACAAAAACCCCATAGTCCTTTTCATGTAATAAAATGCAGTATAACTCGGATTCTGTCTGCTAGAAAACCTGGAACAAGAAAAAAATCTCTTTTATTGTATAGATGATACTTGGGGTCAATATGACGTCGACCTTCAAAAAATCTCAAAAACTTCATAAAGAAAAACACAAATAACTTGACCATAAGTGCAACAGTGTTAGGGACGTAAAATATATGGAAGACATAACATATTTCACGATAGTTTAAAAATTGCTAATTCTGAAAGATTGCTGGAGTCAAATACACCCATGGAACCAAACAAATTTATTATGAATCAAAAATGAAATTGTAATTCACTAATTTATAATAAACCAAAATATATTTTCCAGAAAAAATATCATAAATAACATGAAACGAAAAAAAAAATACTTCAGTATTTTTTAAAATAAAATGTCTCAGAAAATAAAAGTGGAGAACTATCTGACATATGATACTTTATCGTTTGTGTAACTTATTTCAATCTCTGAACTAAATACTAAATCGCTTTAACCCTTTATATCCTGACGGTACTTTTAAGTACCATTAAAGAAAATTAAATGTAAAATTTATTTAATTCGTCTTTTAATAAAAGTCAGTTGCGCTTTTCATACAAAATAATTTGTTCAATCATATTTAGAAAGCGGTGAAACAGTTGAAGCGAAATATTTTTTAATGGGGTTGTTTTCTCAATCATTTACTTAAGTGTAGCTTTTATCGTATTAGAAAAATGTTATACGAAAAATTTGAAACTGCAAAATACTTTTCGGTTACAGATACGACAACAATACATTTATTTACATTGTTCTTAAACGAATTGTGAGATTTCCATAACAGTATTTTTTTTTTGTTAATTAATCTAAATATTCTTGTAAGTATTTTTCAAAAAGAGCTCTAACTACCGATTTATTACATCAGTTTTAATTAAAAAAATTATCTGAAAATCAAATTATTGTTATATATGTTGTTCTAAATATCTTAGACATTAAAGTAAATAATTATTCAGGAAAGTATTTTTTGTATTCAAAATTCAGGATATAAAGGGTTAATTTCATTGTTTGACAGAAATTATTTGTATCAGTATAATGAAGTAGAAAGCATATCAATTCCTCTTCCTTTTAAAAAGAAATTTTCCATTCATTTATTCATCAAATGCGCTTATTGTACCTATTTGTGTGTTATGGATTTTCATTTTTAATTCTTGATGAAATTGAATTTGAGCTGCTCATTTATCAATTTAAGGAAATACAATTGTGATATATATAAAGCTGCACTTACATTATTTGGCACTACTGTATTACTTCATTCAGTATCCATGACTGCTTCTTAGAGCTTCATATATTGTTATTTCTATTAATTATATTGTATATAAAGTACATATGATCTCTTCTGATGTTGCATTCTACTTAAAGTATTATATTAATATCGTTAATTTATTTTTAGAGTTTATAAAGAAATGTTCCGACTAGTGTGTTAAGGAAAAGAATATTTCATTTATATGCATGTTTAGTCTGATCGTGTGAATGTATTAGTGAGACCACATAAAAATCTAGTACTGTTTTATCATAGTTTATAGGTTAAATTTTACATATTGTAAATAATGAAGAATCATATGTTCTCTAAATCTATCATTTATAAAGAAAAATAGATACTTATGTGTTCTGTAAATAATTTTAAAATATCCGTACTTTTTGCTTTAATTTGAAATTGTTTGGTTGAATTTTTGGTTGATCAGGAATATTTTTTAAAACTTAATACTCTCGAGTCTTACGTTTTTAACTGTAATGAAAAGGATAACTATACTACTAACTAACTATAGCACTGTAACACATTCTGAAGTTATTTAAGAAAAATAATTTTAAAAGTGAAAAAATTACTTTTGAGACATGCTTTCGAAATATTTCCAAGTTATAGGAATATTGTGAATGTTTAATGTTTTTTTTACATGTAATATTTAAAATTATTGATAAAGGTAGGGTAATCAAAATTATGTTAGCACTTAAATGGAAAAACATTATATTTACTTTTAAATGAGAATTTTTTTTCTTTTGTTTCCAATATAAATCATGTATGGCAGGCTGTAAAAAATTCATTTAAAAATTTAGGAATGTTGTAATATCTATTCCACATTATGTGTCAAGGCTTTGAATGTTAATTTTGTTTGTTTCAAAGCGGGTGTTAATAATAACGGGCGTATTACATTAAATAAGTTCAATAAATGTTTTTCTATTTAAGTTTTAATATAATTTTGGTTAAAACTTTTTCTATTGAACTATTAACACAAATATTTCTAACCCTGTAATATTACAAAAATACAACAAACTGTTTTTATTTCGTTGTCATCACATTAGACAACTTAATTTTTCTAATCTGCTTTTAACTGTGCAAATATCATAAATAATTTATATTTCAGTAATTTAGATATATACACAGGATTGATTACGATTTCATAGTATTTTTAACTTGATTATCGTAATTTTAATTGAGACGAGTAATATTTTATTTTCGATTATGTGGTCTAACTGATATGTGTGATTGTTTCATTTAACTTGAGTGGCATTATATCTAAATGAGTATCAAATGAAATTTACTTTGTAAAATTAAAAATTCTCTAATGAAAATACATTAAAGATCAATGTTCTTTTATGAACACAATAAATTATTGTAGCTTAAAATGTCACAAAAAATATCATAATTAATTCACAATGAATATATCTGTTTAAGATATTATATTTCATAAAAAGCATCACAGCTAGAAATTTTATAAAACTGTTTTTTTTTAATCGAGAAAATGTATTAACAATCAAATTTTAAAGCCTAAAATGCTTGCGAATTCTAAATAGTATATCATTGTAAATTAAACATAAGAATCTTTTTAATGACATATTTTTTTACAAAAAGGACTTTTACAATGTTTGAATATATTTTAAATTTGAAATTTTAAGCTATTTAATCAAAGGTACATTTCTGCAAGACTGTTTTTAATTTACTATATTTTAGATCGTTACTTAATGAAAAGTCTAAAGTTTGTCAAAGTCAAATAATTTCTAGTTGTTTGCAAATTTTTGCTAAAAATATTGATTACTAAAGAATAACTGACGATCGCCTCCAAAAATTAGTGTTTTGCATGTAAATGAAATGTGGCCTATTGTGGAGCATTTATTGTGTGCAATTGTTCTTGTATTTCTGTACAAAATGCGAAGAATTGTTCATGTAATCTTGGAATGTAAATATATGTAATATAATCTAAAGTATAATAAAGTTTTCTCACTCCTTATTCATCGTAGTTATTTTTCAGATTTTATCATTCGATAGTTTTCTTTTTCATTTGTGTCATTTTACATCAGTGTATCGGAAAGTTCTCCGCCCGAACAAACTTCAGCAGGATGTTACGCTCCTAGCTGAAGTGATTTTGTCAAAATAAGACAATATGCTAAGAGACATTGCTGTGCTAACATTAAGAGTTGTTCAAGTGGTGCTTTTGTGAGCCTACTTGTGTGGAAATCTGTTATTACAAATAGGACAAAAAGATGGAATAACAGACTAAAGGGAAATAGTAAAAAAAATAAACCCCAAAAAATTGACGAAAGGTAAATATAGTAGAACACTTTACTGAGGTACTATAAAAATGATAAAATAAATGCAACAGTGCCTTTTCGATTACATGTTATGTTTACAAAGTTTCAAGACTGGTCTGATAATACAAAATTTATTAAATATTTTTGTACAGAGAATTAAAATTCTTCGAAATATGACCCTTGGGCATCAACACACCGCTGTAGGCGTTTTTTTCATTGTTCATAGGCTCCCTGGAAGCCTTCGCGTGCAAGGCTGTTAAGGGTCCTCGTCGAGCTGCCTGGATCGCTGGATTTGTGTCAAATCGCTTCCCTTTCAGGTATTTCTTGATCCAGGGGAACAAAAAAAATGTCGCTGGGAGCGAGGTTGGGATTGTAGGAGGCTTTCGAGAGTATTGTCACGTTAAACGTAGCCAAAACTTCGGTGGCAGCAAGCGACGTGTGAGAGGGCGCATTGTCGTGGTGAGCAATCCAATCTTGGGCGGATGCGCCGGTAAGGTCAGTTTTACGCTAGAGATTGCCACCATTTGACCATCACTACGCTCCCATTTGAAGGATCAAGCACCCTACAGCCCCGATCTCGCTCCCAACGACCTTTTTTGCCCCCCCCCCCCCCCCGCGGATCCAGAAAGACCTGAAAGGGAATCGATTCGACAAGATTCCAGCGATCTAGGCAGCTTCGACGTGGTCCCTTAACAGCCTTGCTGGCGAAGGCTTCCAGGGAGCCTATGAACTGTGGAAAAAACGCTGGCAGCGGTGTGTTGATGCTCAAGGGTCATATTTCGAAGAATTTTAGTTCGCTGTACAAAAATGTTTAATGCATTTTGTATTCTCAGACCAGTCTTGAAACTTTGTGAACACACCATGTATGTAAAATTAATCCTTCATCAGGTTTTAAACACGTATGGGAAAACATTATGCGGTTGCTTTTTAATCAGACGTGTAGCTTTACACCTAGATCGAGGATCAATTTTATGTAGTTCTGAACGCCATGGTGTGTTTATTTATTTTTTTTAATATAACGATCTTAACAAAGTTTTCTACTTTATATTTAAACTAATGTAAAATTTTGTGTCAAACTGGGTTTTGAATGGAATCTTTAAACATGCTTCGTCAAATTTACTACAATGAGGCAGGTAATATTTTCCAATGTTTTGAATCCCGCAGACTATTTAAAGGTAGGAAAACATACCTCTAAAAGTTTCTTTATAAAAATAAAATAGCGGCACAGAAGTAATAACATTTGTTTGGTGAAGATGATTTTGGAAAAAAAATTTGCAAGTCAACCATCATCACCAAACTAATTTTTGTTCACTTGCACCACTCGTGCAATTAAACATGTACGTGGCCTGTCTGAAAACTATCCAACCTTTGGCCAAAAAAATATATATAAGTTACCTGATGAGATTGGGAAGCTAATCCCATTCAAAGTAAGCCCCTTGCGCCTCCATATACTTAGGCCACCGTTCCTTCTACTGCCGAAAACATTTCTGGAAGGCTTTTTTGGAATGGTTTTTAACATCGTCTTCGCGTCTTGCATATCTCATCTCTATTCTCAAAACGGAACCGTTTCAATGGTACCTTTCTTTTCGGAAACAACCAGAATTCGCAAGGAGCCAGGTCTGGAGAGTAGGAAGGTTGGTGAACGACTGGAATTTCATGTTTTGCCAAAAAAGTCACAATGAGGTGAAATGAATGAGCTTGAGCATTGAGGAATCTTACGACACCCGATAAAGCTTACGAAATTTTTCACTTTGAGAATCACCAATCTTTGACAAAATTTTATGCAGCACCTTTGCTCAACTCGTTCAGTCATCTGAGAAATTAAAATCCGACGAACACGTACGATAACACTTCACTCGGCGGCCAGCAGGCAACGGCTGGCTCACTGGAACAAGGGGAAAAAATTCAAGCATGCGCATTAAGCTGTCTCCTTCCAATGTACAGTGGGGCTGCTTTAGAATCGCTATTGTGTGCGCGAAAAATCAAGCTCGGATAGTTATCAGACAGACCTCGTATGGGTAAGTATCTCTAAGTTCTGGAATATATGTTGCCATCATCTGCAAAAAATCTTCCATCTAAGTATATATCCTGTGTATATGTCGCTACTCTTCAAAGTATGAAATCACTGTACTTGTAAAAGACGAGAAATCTTACTGCTTACAGCAATTTTTCAGGTCTCTCGGGATCATCAAGGGATGCTCTTACACTTTTTAAGTATCTGTGTCATTCAGAACGTTGAATTTATAGATTTCCAGATCTCTCGTAAACGTTAAGGGATGTTCTTATCACCCTTGTAGCATTTGTGCTGTTTAAAACATTGCGACTCATTGCGAAACACACGACTCTTATTTCATCGAACCACGTTTATCAAAGCATATTAAATGTCTCTGTAGCCACTTTGGTCATTTTAAAGGAAATTTTGTCTCAGTTTCGTTGTTTGATCTTTTTTTAGGAGGATAAATTGCAAATTATCACAAAGATTTGATTATAGAAATATCAGCAGAATAATTCTCGATGTTAACAAAGCTAGTTGTCTTGACACTCGGAACTTGGCATACTGATCTATTAAGATTGAATATTAATTATATCTATGACCGTAGGCTTGATATGTCAGTTTCACGAAATTTTCATACACTACATCGAAGTATATTTCTGTTTTGAATCTATTACTAAGTACATAGTTACTAAAAATTAAAAGTTATTATCGTTCTTTCTTATAATGAGATCTAATATCCTCACCAATGAAGAAGAATATTATTACAAAAAACAAAAAAAAATAAATATTAAATTTAATTTATTGAAATCACGAAAGTCCTATTCTTTTGTCGACTGGAAATTTACAAGTTGGGTATGGTTTAGAATTATATTCCGAAAAATAAGATGCATTGAATTTTACAGGTTTACTTTAAGTCACTGTAATTTTGTGTTCACTTTAGCATTAAGAAACACAGCTACAGTTAGGAAATGGTTTTGTTATGTAGTCTAATATGCAAGAGGGTTGCATTTTTATTAATAATACTAATGCTTCAATTTGTCCTCTTCTCGAATTCCAGATGGACATTTACAACTCGGACACAGTCTCGTTGTATAATTTACTATGCATGGAGGTTTGCATTTTTGTGGGTCATATATTATTTCTTGATTTCCAGCTGGACATTTGGAACTGGGACACGGTTTTATTGTACAGTAAAAGTTGCAGAGAGACTGACATTTTCGTAGATAAGATATTGTTTCTCCAATCTGCAGTCATCTTTCAGAACCAGATTGACATTTGCAACTCGGACATGGTTTTGTTGTAATGTCTGAAATACACGGAATAACACATTTTGGTGGATAACATATTATTTTTCCAATTTGTTCCTTTCCTGGTGTTCCTGATGGACATTTGCAACTGGAACATGGTTTCGCTGTGTTGTCTAAAATACAGGGAGCAATACATTTTGGAGGATAACACACTACTCCTCCACTATGGTCATTTCCTGTTGGTCCAGATGGGCATTTACAGCTTGGACATGGTGTCATTGTATGGTCTAAAATGCATGGTAAGTCACATTTTAGTGGGTCACATATTATTCCTCCAATTTGAAGGTGTCTTGGAGATCCAGATCGACATTTGCAACTCGGACATGGTTTCGTTGTATTGTCTAAAATGCAGAGTGAGTTACATTGGGGTGGAACACATATTTTCGCACTTTCCTGTTCTTCTTTTTTGACTTACGTTTGTTACTAGAATAATTTTCTGTTTTATTTCTGACATCCGACGGGCATTTGCAGCTCGCACATGGTGTCGTTGTATGATCTAAAATGCAAGGTGAGTCACATTTTAGTGGATCACATATTATTCCTCCAATTTGTAGGTGTCTTGGAGATCTAGATGGACATTTGCAACTCGGACAAGGTGTGGTTGTATAGTCTAAAATGCAGGGTGAAACACATTTTGGTGGATAACATACTATTCCTTCAATGTGGTCATTTCCTGTTGGTTCAAATGGGCATTTGCAGCTCGAACATGGTGTCGTTGTATGATCTAAAATGCAGGGTGAGTCGCATTTTAGTGGATCACATATTATTCCTCCAATTTGTAGGCGTATTGGAGATCCAGATGGACATTTGCAACTCGGACATGACTTCGTTGTATTGTCTAAAATGCAGAGGGAGTCACACTGGGGTAGAACACATATTTTCGCAACTTCCTGTTTTTCATGTCTGACTCTTGATTTACGTTTGTTACTAGAATAATTGTCTGTTTTATTTCTGACATCCGACGAGCATTTGCAGCTCGGACATGGTGTCGTTGTATGATCGAAAATGCAGGGTGAGTCACATGTTAGTGGATCACAAATTATTCCTCCAATTTGAAGGTGTCTTGGAGATCCAGACGGACATTTGCAACTCAGACATGGTTTCGTTGTATTGTCTAAAATGCAGAGTGAGTCACATTGGGGTGGAACACATATTGTCGCACTTTCCTGTTCTTCTTTTTTGACGCCTGACGTACGTTTGTTACTAGAATAATTTTCTGTTTTATTTCGGACATCCGACGGGCATTTGCAGCTCGGACATGGAGTCGTTGTGTGATCTAAAATGCAGGGTGTGTCACATTTTAGTGGATCACACAGTATTCCTCCAATTTGTAGCTGTTTTGGAAATCCGGATGGACATTTGCAACTCGGACATGGTGTTGTTGTATAGTCTAAAATGCAGGGAGAAACACATTTTGGCTTATAGCATACAATTCCTCCAATCAGGTCTCTTCCTCGTGGTGTGGATGGACATTTGCAACTCGGACATGGTTTTGTTGTATTGTCTGAAATACATGGAGTAACGCATTTTGGTGGATAACATACTATTTTTCCAATCTGTCCCTTTTCTGGTGGTCCCAACGGACATTTGCAACGGGAACATGATTTCGTTGTACTGTCTAAACTACAGGGAGCAACACATTTTGATGGATAACATATTATTCCTTCAATATGGTCATTTCCTGTTCGTCGAAATGGACATTTGCAACTCGGACATGGTGTTTTTGTATAGTCTAAAATGCAGGGAGAAACACATTTTGTCGGATAGCATACAATTCCTCCAATCTGGTTTCTTCCTCGTGATACAGATGGGCATTTGCAACTCGGACATGGTTTTGTTGTATTGTCTGAAATACATGGAGTAACACATTTTGGTGGATATCATACTATTTTTCCAATCTGTCCCTTTCCTGGTGGTCCCAACGGACATTTGCAACGGGAACATGATTTTGTTGTATTGTCTAAAATACAGGGAGCAACACATTTTGTTGGATAACATATTATTCCTTCAATGTGGTCATTTCCTGTTCGTCCAAATGGGCATTTGCAGCTCGGACATGGCGTCGTTGTATGATCTAAAATGCAGGGTGAGTCACATATTATTCCTCCAATTTGTAGCTGTCTTGGAGTTCCAGATGGACATTTGCAACTCGAACATGGTGTTGTTGTATAGTCTAAAATACAGGGAGAGACACAGTTTGGCGGATAGCATACAATGTGGTATCTTCCTCGTGGTGCAGTTGGACATTTACAACTTGCACATTTTTTCGTTGTATAGTCTAACATACAGGGAGAAGCACAATTTAGTGAATAACATACTATGCCTTCAATGTGTTCTTCACCTCTAATTCCAGCTGGACATTTGCAACTGGGACATGGTTTCGTTGTATGGTCTGAAATGCAAGGAGCAACACATTTTGGTGGATCACATATTATTTCCCCACTGTGGGCACGTTTTTTGGCCCAGATGGGCATTTGCAGGTACGACATGGTATCGTTGTATGATTTAACAAGCAGGGTGAGTCACATTTTAGCGGATCACATATTATTCCTCCACTTTGTAGGTGTCTTCGAGATCCAGATGGACATTTGCAACTCGGACATGGTGTTCTTGTGTAGTCTAAAATGCAGGGAGAAACACATTTTTGGGTATAACATATTGCTTCTCTAAACTGTCCTGTAACACCCAGTCTATATGGACATTTACAACGCGGACACGGTGCCGTTGTATTGTCATAAATGCATGGAGATTGGCATTTTGGTGAATTACATACAATTCCACCTGTCTGAAATTGTTGAGTAGTTGACCTTTTTTCGTACAATAGGCATTTACATCTTGGGCATGACTTTGTACTATTGTCTAAAAAGCAAGGTGCATTACACTTTACTGGACTACATTGAATATTTGTAGATTGGATAGCACTTCTATTTTGAGTGGGGCATACGCAACTTGGGCATGGTTTCGTTGTATAGTCTAAAGAGCAAGGTGAGTAACATTTTGCTTTGAAACATACAATTTCTTTTTTATATCCTCCTCCTTTGAGTCGAAAACGACATTTACAAATCGGACAAAGTTTTGTTGTACTGTCTAAAATGCAAGAAATGGGACATTTTTGTGTATTACATATCGTTTTTCCAATCTGTCCTCCTCTTGCGAGAAAAGATGAGCATTTGCAAGTCGGTCATGGTCTTGTTGTATTGTCTAGAATACAAAAAGAGTCACACTTTGGGGGAATACACAAATTTTCCCCATTCTGTCCTTCTTCCGTGGATCCTGATAGACGTTTGGAAATAAAATAATATTTCCATTCATTCAGAATACCCCATGGACATTTGCAACTCGGACATGGTTCCGATGAATTGTTTGAAACGCAGGGAAGAGTCACATATTCTTGGAATACATATTTTTTTGCTATTATCTACTTCTTTTGAGAGTCGTAATGGAAAAGAAAAGTATTTCGTTGCATTTGGGACATCCGATGGACATTTACAACTAGGACATGGTTTCATTGTATTGCCTAAAATGCAAGGATAGTCACATTTTGGTGGAGCCCACAATCTTTCCCCGTTGTGCCCTTCTTTATGGGATCCAGATGGACAGGTGGAACTAGAATACTGTTTTGTTTCGTTTTTTACATTCATTTTACATTTTCAACTTGGACATGGTTTCGTTGTATAGTCTAAAATACAGAAAGAGCCACATTGTGGTGGAGCACATATTTTCACATCTTCCTGTTTTTTTTGTTTAACTCCAGATGTACGCTTGTTACTAGAATAATTTTCTGTTTTATTTCGAACATCCAACGGGCATTTGCAACTTGGACATGGTTTCGCTGTATTGTCTAAAATGCAGGGAAAGTCACATTTTGGTGGAGCACACAATCTTTCCCCATTGTGCCTTTCTTTTTGGGATCCAGATGGATGCATGGAACTAGAATACTGTTTTGTTTCATTTTTTATATTCAATTTACATTTGCAACTTGGACGTGATTTCGTTGTATTGTCTAAGATGCAGGGGGAGTCACATTGTGGTGGAGCACATATTTTCGCACCTTCCTGTTCCTTTTGTTTGACTCCAAATGTAAGTTTGTAGTTAGCATAATGTTTTGCTTTATTTCTGACGTCCGACGGGCATTTGCAACTTGGACATGGTTTCGCAGTAATGTCTAAAATGCAGGGAAAGTCACATTTTGGTGGACCACACAATCTCTCCCCGTTGTGCCCTTCTTTTTGTGATCCAGATGGACTCTTGGAACTAGAATGCTGTTTTGTTTCGTTTTTTATATTCAATTTACATTTGCAACTTGGACATTGTTTCGTTGTATTGTCTAAGATGCAGGATGGGTCACATTGTGGTGGAACACATATTTTCGCACCTTCCTGATCCTCCTGTTTGACTCCAGATTTATGTCTGTTATTAGAATAATGTTTTGTTTTATTTCTGACATCCAACGGGCATTTGCAACTTGAACATGGTTTCGCTGTAAGGTCTAAAATACAGGGAAAGTCACATTTTGGTGGAGCACACAATCCTTCCTCGCTGTGCCCTTCTTTTTGTGATCCAGATGGACTCTTGGAACTAGAATACTGTTTTGTTTCGTCTTTTATTTTCAATTTACATTTGCAACTTGGACATTGTTTCGTTGTATTGTCTAAGATGCAGGAAGGGTCACATTGTGGTGGAACACATATTTTCGCACCTTCCTGATCCTCCTGTTTAACTCCAGATGTAAGTTTGTTATTAGAATAATGTTTTGTTTTATTTCTGACATCCGACGGGCATTTGCAACTTGGACATGGTTTTGCTGTATTGTCTAAGATACAGGGATTGTCACATTTTTGTGGAATACAGAAATTTTTTACTTTCTGTTCTCCTTTTGTGGGTTCTGATGGATGTTTAAGACTAGAGCAGTTTTTTTTTAAAAAGAACGACAGAAATTCGTTTTTGAATCCAAATGGATGTTTGGAAGAAGAATATTGTTTTGTTACATTTTGGTCACTGGATGGGCATTTGCAACTCGGACATGGTTTCGTTGTATTGTCTAAAGTGCAGGGAGTGTCGCATTTTGTTGATGTACAAAATATTTGATCATTTTGTCTTTTAATGGATTCAGATGGACCTTTTAAACTAGAATACTGTTTTATTCCATTTCGGACATTCATTGCACATTTGCAACTTGGACATGGTTTGGTTGAATTGTCTAAATTACAGGGAGAGTCACATTTTGGTGGAGTGCACAATTTGTCTCCCTTGTGCCCTTCTTTTTGTGATACAGGTGGACGCTTAGAACTGGAATTCTGCTTCGTTTCATTTTTTATACTCATCATACATTTGCAACTAGGACATGGTTTTGTTTTATTGCCTAAAAGGCAGGGAGAGTCACATTGTGGTGAAACAATTATTTTCCCACCCGCACCTTTATTTTCTGGCTTTTGTACTTCAAGTATGCGTTTGGTATTAGAGTATTGTTTACTTTTATTTTCGACACTCGATGGACATTTGCAATTCGAACATGGTTTCGTCGTATTGTCTAAAATGCATGGTGGGTGGCATTTTGGTGAACCACATATAATACCGCCGGGTTTTTTTGGTTGACTATTTGTCCTTCTTTTGTCGAATCAGCATTTACAACTTGGACAGGGCTTTGTACTATTGCCTAAGGAGCAAGTTTTATTGCACTTTACTGGGGTGCACTGAATATTTGTACGTTGAATCCAATCTCGATATTGAGTGTGGCATCTACATATGGGGCACGGTTTTGTTGTGTTGTCTAAAAAGCAGAGAAAGTCACATTTTGTTTGATAACAAACAATTTCTTTTTTATATTCTTCATCTGCGAGTCCAGATGGACATTTACATGTCGGACATGGGTTTGTTGTATTGTGTAAAACGCAGAAGGTTTCGCATTTTATTGGAACACATGCTTTTCGTTCATTCAAAGTATGTAAGTTCCATTCTGACTTGTATTTTGGTGCCCAGTTTGTGTATGTTTCCTTATACCCTCTATTCTGACCAGCGTTTTTCGATCCATATGGACGTTCTGCTTTATGGCGACTGTATGGACGTTCATAACTGGGATATGGTTTTATTTGTTTGTCAATAATGCCTGGATATATTTGTGGAGGACCTCTCCAGCCTTTCTTGGCTTGATGTATTCGTGCAGGGCCCCTCCATCTTCTCTTGCTGGATGTAATCGTGGAGCGTCCCTCCATTCTTTCCTGGCTGGATATATTTGTGGAGGACCCCTCAACCATCTTCCGGTTGGATATATTTGAGCAGGCCCCCTCCACCGTCTTCGGGTTGCATATATTTGTGCAGGCCCTTTCCACCGTCTTCCGGTTGGATATATTTGTGCAGGCCCCCTCCACCGTCTTCTGGTTGGATATATTTGTGGAGACCCCTCCACCGTCTTCTGTTTGGATATATTTGTGGAGGCCCCCTCCACCGTCTTCCGGTTGGATATATTTGTGCAGGCCCCCTCCACCGTCTTCCGGTTGGATACATTGGTGGAGAGCCCCTCCACCGTCTTCTGGTTGGATATATTTGTGGTGAACGGCTGAGATATGGTATCATGTTTTTGGCTAAAATTCTTGAATATATTTATGCAGAACCCATCCACTCTCTTCTGATTGGATATATGCGTAGAGGACGCCTGCGATATGGTTTCGTGTTTTTAGCTAAAATTCTTGGATATATTTTGGGAAGCCCCCTCCATCCTATTCTCCTCCTCGGTGTCAAGACAGGTATTAGCACTCTTCCTAGATTGGGTTTTCTTCCTTGAAACCAATTTGCGAACCGGCATATTGGGCATTTGCAGATCGGACATGATTTTCTGTTGTAGTCTAAAATGCACGGAGTTTCACAGTTTGGTTCAATAAATTTTATTCCACTACTTGGAAATTTCCACTCTGTACCTGAAAAGAGAAGAAATTTGTGATATGAAATTAGTTTTCAGAATCATTTTCAATTTCATAGATATTTTTCATGTGTTTAAAAATATTTCTGGATGTGAAAACTTAAGATATTGAAACTGTAAATATTTATATATGTGGTGACAGAGTTTGAACTCTGCACTGCAAAGACCAGCACAGTCTTTAAATGAGGCTCGGGACGATCCACCCCAACCTCTGAGTCAACGAAAAAACTGTTGAACTTACAAAAAACATTTGTGAGAAAGATAGAGATGACTGTTGGTTGCTCGTGAGAGCAGACGTGTTGAAACATTGCTGTTCGGCCAAATACCGGGTCACGGACCTGAGTAAGGCGGAATACTGCCGGCCAGTTATAATTATCATGTTTAATCTAAATGTAAATACCCCATCTGTAAATACCTCATCCATATATTCAAGAACATTAAAGTTTAAGATTCCCTCAAGAATCGGCCTGGACTAAATACTTCTAGACACCGACCACAGTGTACATTTATTCGTCAAAATCAATGTGCATTAAATTTCTACAGATTGGCGACCTCGTCCGGGATAGTTACATGCAAAGTGTGGATTGAACTTGTACTAAAGAAATTCTGATGTCCTTAAGTTGAATGATGTTCTGAAAAAGAAAAGAAAAGAAAAGTTGCTTTCATCGAATGTTCCGTGAATTGCTGGAAAGAGAAAAAAAAGGGAAAATTCTCATGCAGAAGGAAAGATAAAAAGAGTCAAGTCGTTTCTGTCTTGTGCGTCGATAAAGTCCGTTAATGAAGGAAGAAAGTCGGAATTTCAACTGGGTATTTATTTCATCGAAGGATCGAAGTGAGCGTGTTCTGTGATGAATCATTTGTGATCATCGTGAATTCTGAGTGCTGATAAAAAAGTGTGACAAAATTTTCGAGTCTCTGTGAGAAAATATACGCTGACCTAAATAGTGAGCGGTGAAAGATTTTTCCCGTCTTATATGACGAAAGGTTTTCTTTTTTTTCTTCTTTTGTGTTGAAATGGGAAAGTGCGATTTTTATTGTTTCCCAGTACAGTGAGTTTTTGTTGTGTACGCCAGAAGAAAAAGCATATTTAGTTATTTATGCAGAGTGATTTTTTTGTTCTGCATTTTTTTTAAATAAAAGAAATCTAGCGGGTCATCGTACCTTGCTTAGACGTGTCTGCGAAGAGGAAATATAGGAAGGTGTTTTTTTTTGCTTCCTAAGAAATACATGTTTTTTTTTTGCTTCTTTGAAAGAAAAAAGTATTAACGATATAATTTTTTTTTATCTTGTTATTTTTTTATGTGAAAAGAAAAGAATATATATTCTGTGAGAATATTTAAAGGGAAGCAAGTTTTTATAAAATTGGTATTCAATAATTATTTTTTTTGTATTGTTATATTGTGAAGAAAATATATATATTTATTTTTTTTTGTGGAAATATCTGGTACAAAGTAAGTCTATTTTAGAAAACTGTTAATATTATTATATATATAGATATATTTGATTTATAGGGTGCTTATATATTATTGATTTATATTAAGACATTTTATTTATGTGTTAATTGGTTAGCTATAATTATGGCACACTTAATAAGGTCTAAAAAGATCGATCTGGTTACTGCGGTAATCGAGTTAGGTTTAAGTCCTCCAGATGGTGCTAATAAAAGTCAACTGACTGATTTAATTTTAAAATCCGAAGGTTATAATGAGGATTTAGTAAAAAATTTGCTAGCGGGGATTATAAGCGAAAGGGAAGAGAAAGAAAAATTGTTGCAACAAAAAGAAATCGAAAATCGCGATTTTGAGTTAAGAAAATTACAATTGGAAAAGACACAAAATACCCAATTGCATAATTTAATATCTACAATCGCCGGAAAGGGTTCCGATGTTCTAAAATTGTTAAATAGATATAATAAGGAGGAAGAAATTAGCATTTACTTAACCCTTTTCGAACGGCAAGCGAAGCGTCTTGGGATAGAAAAAGATGAATGGGTTACATATCTGTTGGCACTGTTACCGCTTGATATTGTTAGTTTAGTAAATCGCGAAAGTGAAGAACTATCCAGTGATTACGACTGTGTAAAGAAAATACTTTTAAGACGTTTCAAACTTACACCAGAGCAATTCAGGAAAAAATTCTTTCTACATAGAAAACAAAATTCAGCGTATTGGAAAGATTTCTCATTTGAAATCGCAAATTTTCTGAATGAATGGTTATTGGGATTACACATATCAACGTTTGAAGAGTTAAAAAATATTTTAATCATTCACCAGATTAGGCGAAAATTGTCCCTAGAAATGAAGGAACACTTTTGTGACGAATTGCCAAAAATTACGAGTGTAGAAGATTTGACCAATAAATTGGATGATTTTGAAACCGCCAGAATTAACTTACGGAAAACTGAAATTAAGCCCCCAAACACGGAATTTAGGAAACGTCAAGGTAGTGAAAATAATCGAGCGTTCCATCGAAATGATATTAGTCGCGTGCCATATGAGAAAAACTACGCACCTACCCCCCAAAAGAATTTAAATACAAAAATCCGTTGTTTCAATTGCAGTGACTTTTCTCACCGTTTTAGGGATTGCTCACGAAAAAAAGAAAGTCCGGTTTGCTGGAAGTGAAAAATTCCTGGCCACAGGTCTGACCAGTGTACAAATAATTCTCCTAAAAATGCAAAGCTGCCGTAAGCAATAACTCAAATCCGGTTGATAAAATAATAAAAAGCGTGGGGATTTTAGGAAAAAATATGGATGCTTTAATTGATACAGGAAGTGACGTCAATATGTGTAGCAACGATACTTATACAGCCCTGGGATGCCCTAAATTGCATGAAAATGATTTAGTTTTATCAGGTATTGGTGGTAGTCAATTACACCCATAGGATTTACGACAGTAAAAATTGAAATAGATGGTTACACAGTGAATGCAGATTTATACGTCGTAAAAAATTTGAGCCATTCTATAATTTTAGGAAATAACTTTTTGAAACAGGTAAATTTCAATATGTCAGAAAAAGGATTGCAAATTACAGGGAAACGAAAATTGAAGGAAGTTAGGGTGAATTACGTCACTGTTTTCCCACAAGAAACAGTCATGACAAAAACCGGACGCGTTATCTATGTCACACCCAAATTTAATGCGATGTTGCGGTCAGAAAAGCAAAACAATGCCACGATAAGGAAAACGATTGCGACAGCTGAATTGGTGAGAAAGGAGCAAACTAATCAAAATGAAAGAGCTTGCAACTTTAGTGAAAAAATAAACATGCAATTAAGCTCTGATAAAAATTGTTTGTTGGAAAGTGAACAGTGTTCCATCCCACAGTTAGACTCAGCGAAAACCACAGATATTTATTTAGCTGAGACAGCTAATTCTATTAATTTTCAGGAAGTTGAGCTAAACCATATTAAAAACAACACTATTAAGAAAGAGTTAACGGAACTGATCACTAATTATAAGCCAAACAAGGTTAAGGACACAGAGTTAAAAGTAAATATAATATTAAGTGATGATATTCCGATTGCGCAACGACCGCGTAGGTTAGCATATCCAGAACAGGAATTTGTAGACAAACAAATCCAAGAATGGTTGGAAATGGGAATTATAACGGAGAGTAATTCTAATTATGCATCCCCTATTGTGTTAGCGAAAAAAAAAGATAATTCCTGGAGATTGTGTGTTGACTATAGACTCCTCAATAAAAAATAATTAGAGATAATTTTCCCTCGCCAAGAATAGAGGACGTTTTAGATAACATTGAGGAAGCGAAGGTTTTCACTACATTTGAATTTAAAAAATGGTTTTCTTCATATAGACGTAGCAGAAAAGAGTAGGAAATATACAGCATTTGTCACGCATAACTCCCAGTACGAATATTTAAAGCTTCCATTCGGATTATCGATTGGCCCCCAGAATTTTCAGAGATATATTCAAGCTGTTTTTAAACAGTTAATTAAAGAAAAAGTAATATATCAATTTGCTTAGACGATGTCATAGTACTTGCGAAGACTGAGGAAGAAGCGCTTTTAAAACTGAAACGCGTCCTAGAAGTTGCATCGGATTACAGACTTGAATTTAATTTTGCAAAATGCCAATTTCTTAAACGGAAAATTGAATTTTTAGGCTATATTGTCGAAAACGGAACTACTAGGCCCTCGGAAGCCAAAACTTTGGCAGTAAAGAATTTTCCTGAACCCTGCACCCTTAAACAATTACACAGTTTTCTAGGTTTAACTTCTTATTTCAGAAAATACATCCCACATTATGCAACTATAGCGAGACCTTTAAGTGATTTATTAAAAGCGGGAAATACATTTAAATTTGGAATCCTCGAAAAACAAGCTTTTGAGACTCTTAAAGAAAAACTAGTTAACCCCCCCAGTATTGCATACATTCCGACGAGGCGCTAGACTAGAATTGCACACCGATGCAAGCGTCATGGGTTTTGATAGTGTCCTACTACAAGAAGATGAAAACAAAAACTTACATCCTATTCATTATATGAGCCGTAAAACTACACCTACTCAAGCAAAATACTCGAGTTACGAATTGGAAACACTTGCGGTAATAGAATCGGTTAAAAAATTCCGAAACTACTTATTAGGCACGAAATTTAAAATTTTGACAGATTGTTCCGCGTTTCAAAAGACAATGGACAAAAAAGACATTACGCCAAATGTAGCCAGATGGGCTCTATTCATACAGGAATTTGATTATGAAATTGCCCACCGATCAGGGTCCCAAATGAAACATGTAGAAGCATTGAGTAGAAATACAGTTCTAATAGTTACCCAATCGCAAGATGAATTAACATTAAAAATAAAGAATGCACAACAAGAAGACGAACACATACAAGCGATAAAAAAATTAATTGAAAAAAAATGAAAGTTCAGAATATTTTATAAGAAACGACATCGTATACAAATATGAAAATGATAGAGAACTTCTGATGATTTCTACCAATATGCAAAAGGAAATAATACGTGATGTTCATAACAAAGGTCATTACGCAGCGGCTAAAACTGAAATTATTTTAAAAGAAAATTATTTTATACCCCAATTAAGAAAGCAAATTGAAAGTGTCATTGCCAACTGCATAGAGTGTATACTTTGCAATAAAAAGCAAGGAAAAGGAGAAGGTCTGTTAAACCCGATCCTCAAACAAAATATGCCCCTCGAGACCTATCATATAGATCACATTGGTCCCATGCCTTCTACAAATAAAAATTACAATCATATTTTTACTGTTGTGGACGCATTTACTAAATTTGTTTGGCTATACCCCGTAAAAACTACAGCCGCTAAAGAAGTCATCGATAAATTGAGCAGACAACATGTTATTTTCGGAAATCCATCGCGAATTATAACCGATAAAGGACCAGCATTTATCTCTGCTGATTTTGAGAAATATTGTAAGGAAGAGAACATAGAGCATATTCAAACAACAACAGGGATACCTAGAGGAAACGGTCAAATAGAGCGAATGCACAGAATTCTTATCCCAATTTTAGCAAAACTTAGCGTAGAGGACCCTACTAAATGGTACAAATTTGTCGCGCCCGTGCAACGTATCATGAATAGTACCGTATCGAGGAGTACAAAATTTACACCTTTTGAACTACTGACAGGAACGAAATTGCGGCAGAAAACTGACCTGCAAATCAAAACGCTGCTAGAGGATGAGGAATTAAATTCGTTCATATCGGAAAGAAATTCGAATACAGAAATAGCTAAGCAAAACATACTAAAAATACAACAGGAAAACGTGAAAACGTATAACAAAAGGTGAAAAAAGGCCAACACCTATAAACTCGGTGATTTGGTGGCCATTAAAAAAACACAGTTTGGGACAGCTACCAAACTAAAGCCTAAGTTTCTTGGTCCCTATGAGATTACTGCAGTAAAAAGAAACGATCGCTACAACGTGAGTAAAGTTGGACACCATGAGGGTCCAAATACGACCTCAACGGCTGCAGATCACATGAAGCCTTGGACTTCTACTGTCTAAGACGACATATTTGAGCTTTAAGTGATTTTTGTGTTTTTTTTATTTATTTTTTTTTAAACTGTGTGTTATTGATATCTTTTTTTTTATTACTATTATGAGTAAACTGTGGAAAAGAACTGCTTCCAAGTGACAAGCAGAAAAACTTTATTATTTTCTAACTCTAAAAATATTGGTCAAGGACTGAAAACTTTTAAAAAGCAGTATTTCGTGACTGATTTTGTTATTATTTTGTTTTACATATTGTTTGTGAATTTTTTGTGTGTATAATATACGTTCTGGAAAAAGTAGTCCAGTACCAGTCTGGCATATAAAGGAGATGGGTGACTGGGAGGACCCAGCCCTGTCAGATAGGCCGAATTGTGGTGACAGAGTTTGAACTCTGCACTGCAAAGACCAGCACATTCTTTAAATGAGGCTCGGGACGATCCATCCCAATCTCTGAGTCAACGAAAAAACTGTTGAACTTACAAAAAACATTTGTGAGAAAGATAGAGATGACTGTTGGTTGCTCGTGAGAGCAGACGTGTTGAAACGTCGCTGTTCGACCGAATACCGGGTCACGGACCTGAGTAAGGCGGAATACCGCCGGCCAGTTATAATTATCATGTTTAATCTAAATGTAAATACCCCATCTGTAAATACCTCATCCATATATTCAAGAACATTAAAGTTTAAGATTCCCTCAAGAATCGGCCTGGACTAATTACTTCTAGACACCGACTACAGTGTACATTTATTCGTCAAAATCAATGTGCATTAAATTTCTACATATATATAACTTTCACAATGTATATGTTACCTGATTTTCAACTATAAACTCAGTTTAATAGAGGACTTCATAAAATGTTTTATTATTAAGATGATTTTTTGTTTGTACAAAACTGAGTCTAAAAATAACATTACTTATTATAGGCATGAAAAAAATAATAAATTTTGTTAAATGGAATGTAGGAAATCAATTATTGAATACTTATATTTGCTTATACAAAGTATCGCAAAAGGGTTAAAGCGCAATTTAGCGTTTCCAAATTAAGAATTGACAAAAACTGGGAATAAATCTTCTCTAATCGGATTCTTCGCATTTTAGTTTGGTGTTTTCGGGCAAAATTAGATAAAATATTCAAGCCAAGACATATTAAAGCTACCTTTTCCTCCCGGTAGAGGCCGGAAGACCTTTTACAATTGTTACAGTGTTTAGGGAAAGTGATAAATTCACAAATAAATGTAAATTAATTCAAATTAAGCATAATAGTATTAAACAAAAACATAATTTGAAGAACAAATTAAGAAAACAAAATTTATTTCCTACATTGTTTAAACCCGAGAAGGGACAGATATTAAGTTATTTCATTCAATTAGTTCTACATTTAATGTTAAATTTTTGTAACAAATTAGTTAAGCCAATTGAAGATTAAAAAATAAAAATAAAATTCATACAATATGATACTTAAAACACCCTAAAAAATAGATTCCGTTCAAATGAAATCGAAATAAATCGTAGACATTTTTTTAAGTTTTGTATTTTGCATGCATCTTATCATTTTATGCACAATTGTCATAAACATAATACAAAATCTGCGATACAAATATTTTCAATTAAAAAGGGAAGATGTCTAAGATTTATTTCGATTTCATTTGAACGGAATCTATTTTTTAGGGTGTTTCAAGTATCATATTGTATGAATTTTATTTTTATTTTTTAATCTTCAGTTGGCTTAACTAATTTGTTACAAATATTTAACGTTAAATGTAGAACTAATTTAATGAAATGACTTAATATCTGTCCCTTCTCAGGTTTAAACAATGTAGGAAATAAATTTTGTTTTTTTAATTTGTTCTTCAAATTATGTTTTTGTTTAATATGGTCAAGTTTTTCAATAACTACTGCACTCAGACGAACGCATTTCAAAATTAATAGAGAGTATCATCATCAGGCTTTGATGTATGCGGTATTGCATCACAATGTGGGATGCAGTTTACCAATGTGTAATTCAAAATGTTTCACCACTGTAGTAAAGCAGGTTGTGGTAGTTTGGACAAAAAATTCCAATCTGAACATAAGAAATCTATAATCAAATATTAAAAATTAACTTCACTTAAATTTAGATACCCTATTTCCCACTCAGGAATGCTATGAATGTAAATGTAAATTGTGTTGAATCCTTACAGCTAATATTTAACAATATTATAGCTGTGATACAGTAAAAAATAAAAAATGAAATTTTTACTTAAATTTTTAAACCTTAATCGCTCCCAAGGGGTGATGTAAACACATCAGAAAATTATTACCTAAGTTTAACTTGTGGTATAAATAGTTCTCATCTCGGAAAAAAAAAACACATTTTAAAATTTAAGTTATGTAATTCCCCACTAAGTTCGCTACCTGCGTAAAAATAGCTATCCATTAGAAACTTTTTACTAAAATATAAACGAGACCAAAGCAAAAACCTATTCTGAAAATATCCTTTTTATTTCCACTATGACGCTATATTCACCTTTTTAATTTTTGAAAAAAAAAAAAAAAAAACTAGCTCAATTTAATATTTCACGTGAAAATCTTTCACTTAAAAAGAAATAAATTATTATTACGGCTTTTGAAATTTTGCAACAATGAAGCAAAAATTTTACATTTTCTGTGAAAAAATGTCCGTTAATTTTCAAAGAAAAAAGCGAAAATTGGAATTATTAAGAAAAATATTTGAAAAATGTAAACAAAAATTGGCCCATGTTTCTCTCTGGGTTATAATTGACCGATATGCAAAGGCATTTTACCATTCGTTTTGACCCTGACGTCAGGCAAACGTTTTTACACTTTAAATTTATAATATCATTAGAATTAGTAAAGAATAAAAAATGAGTGGCATCAGGGACAACAAGTGGGTAAGTGTGATCCCAGATCGCACAGAGGGTTTCGTTTAATATTCCTTTAAAACACTTTATCTTTTTGTGAAATCTGTTAGTTCCACATTTCGCAACCAGGGGCGCACTCTATTCTACACAAACCTCTATCCAAAGGAAACTCCGTTTTACAACCTATCCGTAGGTATATTAGTCGAGGGAATCGGGTCTATAGCACCCGAGATAGGTGGGCGCCCCAGGAAATTGCACGGAACATTCTTTTATAAGCTTTTTATTATGTGTTATGAACTATGTCAAAGTTTCCAGCAGATCGACTTGTTAGATTTCATAATTTTAACAAAATTGCGTTATGTTAGTTGCAAATTCCACCACCAGGGAGCGCACACTATTCATAACAAAAGTGTATCAGATCGAAACTCTGTTAAACAACCTATCAGTGGATGTGTTACTGGAGTTGGTGGCGGCCTTAAGCGAGAAATTAAGAAATTTGCTGAAAGTACTATTCGGAAATAGTGGTAACTAAAATTTTGACATTTTTATATTTCATAAGCAGCACGTGTCTGAGTATATCATAGTGCTCAAAAAACGACACCTAAAAAGGTCGTAAACGCTATTTTTTTAAAAAGAAATCCAGCGTCATTCCCCCGCCCTCCCTTCACAGGAAATTGCATGCACCATTATTTTATAAGCTTTTTATTATGTGTCATGAAGTATCTTAAAGTTGCAAACGGATCGCCTTGTTATATTTCCTAATTTTAACAAAATCGCGTTACGTTGTTAGTTCCGCATTCCACCACCAGGGAGCGCACTCTATTCTTAACAAAAGCATATCTGAACGAAACTCCTTTGCGCATTCTCTCCGTAGATACATGGTCGGGAGTGTGGCGGTGCAGTCTTAACCAACAATTTAAAACATTTTCTGTGATAACAAACGCTAAGATTTAATAAATAAATCTAGCCCCCCCCCCCTCCACTCCTCGAAATATCACACTCCATTCTTTTTTACACTTTTTCTTATGTGTTATAAAGTATCTTAAAGTTTCGAAGACATCGAGTGGCGGTCTTAAACAATAATTTAAGATATTTCCTGAAATTGCTATTCGGAAATAGTGGGATGAACACTTATAAACCTATAAACTTTTTCATATTGAATAATTAATACTTATCTCATAGCGCGCCGTCGAAACACCCTACGCAAATTGTTAATTTCCTAATTTAAATGAAATCTCCGTTAAAAAAGCACGTGCCTCCATCTTAAACTGGCATTTGATGGAAATAAAAGGAATTAATAAAATAATAATTAATATCTCAGCTCGTAATGAAGCAATCTCTTTGAACCGGGTATGTATGGAATCTGCGAGAAATTTCCGGCCCGGATGTCAAAAAATTTAACCGAAAAATTTAATATTTAAAAAGTTTAAATTTCGTATTAGACTGTCCTCCCCTTAAATTTCTCCCGCGCCGATATGTCGAGATATGATGACAGCTGCCTTCCGGTGAATGGAAATCTGTTTTCATTGTTTTTAAAAACACAGAAATTAAATTTTTATCGATCGATTTTTAGTGGATTTTTTGCGTTCTATCCTACGCAGAAATTTGAAATTTATACCAAAATAAAGTAGAATTTTTTCCGCGTATTTCTACACCTGTTACGAATTTGTACTACCGATATTTCGGCAGATCCAATTTTGCTTTTTGAAGGTCCACTTCATTTATTGCTTAAAGTACTCCGTGGTAACCCTGCACCGGCTGATTTGACGGAGCATCCGCCGAGTTTACTGGCAACCATTAGGAGAAACTGGGGAGGATTTCGATAACGTGCATTTTCACCTGCATTCAAAAGGTTGATTGGTTAATTTTAGAATTTAATTAGCCCGTAATTAGGTTAATTACCAACTTTTTCAAAATTTTATGATTTGTTGTTTGATGTGAGGTGTTCAGCTATAAGTACCCAAAATTTCAAGTCTCTAACATGCATAGTTTCTGAGAACGGGCTCTGTGACGGACAGACGGACAGACAGACAGACAGACAGAGGAGCGAGACGAATAGGGTTTCGTCAGATGAACGAAACCCTAAAAAGGTGAGAAGAAAAAATGAAAAAGTTATCATCTCCATAGGCTTTTCCATGTTAAATTAACATTGAGAAGTGACACTGGAAATAAATAAGTATTGCGCTGCCGCGCAATACTTAAATAAATAATAAGATTTAAACTGTTAACGTGATAACAAAATAAATCTTATTTTTAATATCTAAATAGTATTTATCAAAAGTAAGGGAGCTTGCTTTCCGTTCTAATGTTTTTCAAATTCTTTTCATACAACGCTCCCGAGTATCTCACGACCCCCCGCACACAGATACTTATTTTTCTCAGTTAGTGGAGTGATTTTGGGGTATGCGATAATGTGTTTACACACTGGTTGAAGTCATGTTCTAAGGTGTTGGTAATAGACAATTTTTGTTTCAGTCGGGAGGGACCAGACAGCAAACCTTGCACCCTTTGTGAAATAAACTTCAGTTTTCGACATTTACCTTTGAATTCTATAACAACAAAATGGTACAGTTAGGGATTAGAGATTACACTGGTAATCCAGAAAGATATCTGTTACAGATATTAATCTGAGGGTAGGTGGCACTTGGTCTGAAGTTATTTTGCTATTTAAATTATATGTTATACGTCAGATGCCGGAGGAAAATTTGGGCGAAGTGTGCAAGAGACAATTTATGATTTGGTGTGGGTTTGGTGATTAGGAGATCTAGCATTACACCCCCTCCCCCCCCCAAAAAAAAAAAAAAATGTGCGAACTGTAAGAAAAGGAGGATTAAGTTTTAAAAAAAGGTGAAATATACTCTCTCGTCAGAACATTTTCGTTTTCTGCGTTGGGCTCGTTTTAACTTTTGCCTCTGTGAAATGCCATAAAAGACAGGGCTGTTTTTCTGAGTTGGTTCTCCACTCTTGTCAGCTTCTGTCACTTGGACTCGTTGTTGTATGTAATGGTTTACATAGAGAGTTGTAGGGTGACAATTCGAAATCGGAGAAGAGACGGTCAGTGATAATTAGAGATCTGAAACTGACAGACCCATGTGTAGTGCGAAAAACATCAGTGGAACGCAACACGGTGATGAGCGAAGCGGCCAGAGTGTAAGACGATTGTCCTTAATTAAGACTAGGCGATCGTACTCGAGCTTCCCGGGTTACAGAATATATGTGAAAACCAATTTTTTTAATGGAAAAGTAATATTTTTAGGTAGCTTTCTTTACAAAAAGCTACCTATTGCAGCCGTTCGGAGGAAAGCGATTTCAAAAAATTTTGGTATATTTTCATCGATCATGACCCCCAGACCCCGAAACCACCCTCCGTTCAAAATTGATATATATATATATATATATATATATATCCATATATATATATATATATATATATATATATATATATATATCTGACCTATGTCACACTGTAACTCTCGTATTTATGAACCGATTTGGATATAATTCGGTGTGTACATAGTACATACCAATGTCTCGACCGAGTTCGTTGGCCAGCTTCATCCGCCATTTTGTTTCAAAATAGCGGCCATTTAAAAAATTTTTAAAAATTTAAAATTTGAAATGTGGTACCAAAAAATTGTAAATGGAAAAATATTTTTTTCTTATGTATTTGATCTTTATACAAAGACTCCGTAGCAGTTTTTGTTTTGTCTATATCTTAAAAAATGGCTGAGTTATAGCATTTTGAATTTCTAGCAAAGCTGACATTTTGAAACGTCCTGAATTTTGTCACGCGATAAAAGGCGTATTTATGAACCGATTTGGATGTAACTTCGTTTATACATAGTACAGACCAATGTCTCGAACGAGTTCGTTGGCCAGCTTCATCCGCCATCTTGTTTAAAAATGGCGGCCATTTAAAATTTTAAGAAAAATTTAAATTTGAAATGTGGTAGCAAAAAATTGAAAATTGAAAAAATATTTTTTTCTTATGTGTTTGACCTTGATAAAAAGCTTCAGGAGCAGTTTTTGTTTCGTCTATATCTTAAAAAATGGCTGAGTTATAGCATTTTGAATTTCTAGCGTGGCTGACATTTTGAAACGTCCTGATATTTGCCACGTGATAACAGACGTATTTATGAACCGATTTGGATGTACCTTGTTGTGTACATAGTACATACAAATAACTCAACCGAGTTCGTTGACCAGCTTCATTCGCCATCTTGTTTCAAAATGGTGGCAATTTAAAAAAATTAAAAAAAAAATTTAATTTAAAATGAGATACCAAAAAATTGAAAAATGAAAAAGATTTTTTTTGTATGTGTTTGACCTTAATACAAAGATTCTGGAACAGGTTTTGTTTCGTCTACATCTAAAAAAATGGCTGAGTTATAACATTTTGAATTTCTATTGTGGCTGACATTTTAAAACGACCTGATATTTGTCACGCGATAACAGGCGTATTTATGAACCGATTTTAATGTAACTTGGTCTGTAAATAGTACATACCAATGTCTCGACCGAGTTCGTTGGCCAGCTTCATTCGCCATCTTGTTTCAAAAGGGTTGCCATTTAAAAAAAAAAAATGTAATTTAAAATTTAAAATGAGGTATTAAAAAATTGGAAAATGAAAAAGATTTTTTTATGTGTTTGGCCTTGATACAAAGATTCTGGAGCAGTTTTTGTTTCTGAAAATATGTTTTTTTGTTTATATCTTAAAAAGTGGTTGAATTATAGCACTTTGAATTTCTATCATGGCTAACACTCTGAAACGATCTTGTATTTGTCTCCCGATGCCACACGTATTCGCCTATTTCGATGGAAGAAGGCATGTGGATAGTATACATCAATATCTCGACCAAGGTTGCCGGCCAGCTTCATCAGTCATCTTGTTTCAAAATGGCGGCCATTAAATTAAAAAATATATATATTTAAAGTGAGGTGCAAAAAAATTAGAAATTGAAAAAGGTTTCTTTAAGGTTTGTCTTTATCTTAAAAAATGGCTCAGATATAGCAGTTTCAATTTCTAACGTGGGTGACATTTTGAAAAATCTGATTTTTTGCCCGCGACAGCACTCGTATATATCAACCGATTCCGATGTGAGTGAGCATGTGCACAGCAATTACTAAGGTCTCGACCAAGTTCACTGGTTAGCCTCATCCACCATGTTGTCTTAAAATGGCAGCACTTTAAGAAATCGCCGAATTTGGCAGCCAAATATAAGTTACTTTAAATAAAAGCAGCTTGGATAAAGCTGACTAATTTCGCGAAATTCTCATTCATAATGATTTAGTATTGATAAAAATTAGTATTGAATCTCCTACATTCCGTTTCCACTTAATTGAGCTTCGTGTGTTTGAATAATATAAGTTGGCTTTTTTAAAATAAGGAATATGAGAGCTACCTGTTCCTCCCGGCACTGGCCGGAAGGACTTTTTTTTAGATTGCCCACTAAAAATAAAAAAGCATTTTTTATATGAAAAATGCGAATTATACAATCAAATAAACTTTTGAAATTTATGCAAAGCGATTTTTTCGTATTAGCCGCATTCTAATAGTTATTAGCCCAAGATTTTGCTGCTTTACGGCATCCTTTTATTTTCTGATAATTTCAGAGCTCGTAGTTCAATTACATGTCTGTTAAATTTGTGTTTTATTTATATTATTTTATTTATTTAATCGTAGAGGAAGTTTTATTTTTGTTTACGGCATATTAGTCGTAAGGTAATGATGAACTCTTTATGCTGTTTTAAGAGCAAACGAATTAATCTTTCTTAATCAAGCTCCACGCGATGGAGATAAATTAAAAAATTAACCTCTCATACCCACAATCACCCCTTTAAAAAATTAGTATTTTAATTTGATCATTCAAAAATAATTTTAACTCAAAACGTGCAGTCACGATTGCCAGCACAATCTTTGCATGTGAACGCAGTCGCACTCATAACTCGGGATCCTAATCTCAGTACCGGGAAGTAAAAATTGCTGTAATTTATGCTTTTTTGACGCATTTGTGGTAAAAAGTTTACTTTTATCTAAGAAAATCATCGTTTTCTTTTAAATATGACTTATTAAAGCATTTCACCTAGTGTCTAAAACTTAGTATGCATACAGAAGGGAATAAAATATGGAAACTTTATGAGGAAAATGAGTGTTTTCCAAAGCAGTACGTAATTTTCCGTTCAAAATATTATGTTACATAATGGGATTTTGCGCCATTAAACCTTATACAACAATATGTATTAACAATTTTGAATTTTTATAAGATAATCACATGAATAAAGATAAATAAACCTCATTATTTCTCTCTTATCTGCAATAATAAAAGCTATCTCATTACAATCATTTTGAAGAAGTTTAATAGAATACTTTTAAAATTAAAATATAATAATGGGATATTTAAAAAAAAACAGCTAGTGCGGGCACATCTACAAATGAACAGCTTTAAGTTAGCTTTCAGTTAAAAAATAATATTAGTAAATTTGGTTCAGCAGAAAGCTCAGGGCAGATGACTAAAAAACATCCTTGTGTTAAAAATATGCAGATTATTTTAAATTATGAAAAATTAAATTAAGCAAATTATGTTATGTTAATAAAATTACAATAACATGTTTTAAAGAATAGCAGTAAAATTTCATTAGTAGAGAGAATTTTGGACAAAAACTTGGGGAAACTGATATTATTTTAAACCTCGAATTATTGCCAAGATCATCTTTGACTGCCTGTCTATCTCGGCGAAGCGAATTCATCCAAGAGAGAATCATCAAATTCTGTAATATAAATCGCTATTTTTCGCACAAAGAGCATGCACACTGTATGTTACCGCTCTTCCGCAAAGTCACTCTAAATGTTTGTCGCGTTTTATCCATTGCGTTAATCCATTGCGTTTTATCAGTATGTGATTTCGATTACGTTATTTTCAAAAATAAAGCATTTTCACCTGTGATGGATTTCAAAGCAGATGGGGTGAAAATGACGCACTTCTACAAAACATATTTCCGTTTTAAGAATTAAAATACATGCTTTTTATAAAATGACGTCAATTGCATCTTAAACAACATCTATAGAACAGTATGAAAATGACATCATTATCTCGGAATAAAACACAAACCCAGCAGACAGCAATGACATCACTTAAGAAGCTCGGCAAAGCTATCTCCGGTATCTAATGATTTATATGACATCATTTGTTTGTTTTTAATAGCTCCATGTTTTATCAGGTGTCATTCATTTATATTTTTTCAAAATTCGGAAAATGTAATTACACACGGATTAATAAAATTGCATGCTTTCAGATTTTTGATACGAATTAAGTAAAAGCGGAGAAAATAAGTCACACAAATATTCTTTAAAATACATTTTTGTAAAGAGAAAGTGTTGTATCGTTTGTAAAGTTAAATTGCAATAAATTAAAAATCATTTAATTGATAAATAAAGACGAAATAAAGCCAAAATTCACCGGTTTTATAACAGATGATATTCTTGACATAGCACGTATTTTAATTTCATTTTTTTTTTCAGTTTTTATGAGAAAATGACAACAAAAAGATACGGCAATCTACCATTTTACTTTTTCCTCTTTACTTTCAACAGAAATCGAGTACTTCAGTTGACAAGATTACAAAAAAAGTAATTAAAAGCTACAAAAATATTAATATCTTAAAATGAAATTGAGATACAGGTTTCAAACAAATTGCATTTAACCTTCCGTCTACCAGACGGGTCCATTGGACCCGACATGTACATTCAAAATATTTATTCAAACCAGAAATTTCTTCAAAACAAACTAAATGTATAAATCAGACAATAATAAGTTAAATAAACAAATTAAATAGTTTTAAGTAAAAATTCTGGTGTAGAATGTTTTTATAAAACTTGAGTAAAATTTCCGGTAGTTCTAGGGTTAAAAGAGCATTTTTTTTCTTATACTACAGTACAAAAATTAAAAATGTTCGATGTTTAGAAGTTTAAAAATTTTCAGTAGAGAAAATTGCAAAACCAAAATTTCATTTTAAATTTCAAAGTGTTGCCATTAGCAGAATGACGTATGCGTTAAGCACAGATATGTTTGTCCTTTATAATATAGATAGATAGATAGAAGCTGACATGTGGATAGTGCAGTCAGCATCAGTCATGCTCTACTGCATCCTATATTATACGAGGTTGTCAGAAAATGCAAGTGATGCTCTATCTGTGATATAAAACTACACTGCTAGGATATGAGCTCGCTGTCCTGGACGTTCCATGGAATCCTATATTGAACAGATAAGAACTACACTGGTGGGATATGAGCTCGTCGTTCGGGACGATCCACGAATCCTATATTGAACAAAGCCACAACGGGGGAACCAAATTGATTTTATGAATCATAGGAAGATTATCGGGTGTATA
The DNA here is from genome assembly GCA_963932465.1 of Maratus speciosus. Taxonomy (NCBI): domain Eukaryota; kingdom Metazoa; phylum Arthropoda; class Arachnida; order Araneae; family Salticidae; genus Maratus; species Maratus speciosus. Next base: position 255,625,968 of record OZ010786.1, read on the forward strand.
GTTTAATGGATATTAAAGGAGGCTTGTGTTTTGAAATATCGATGATAATTGGTGTCCTCTGTTCCATGCCTATACATTGGAGATGTTGGTGAGTTATTTTCTTTTAATGCTAAATTTTATTTACGACTAGATGATCCTCCCGGCCATGCCCGGGCCCCGTAATAATAACCTTAAACAAAACTCAAGTTTGTATGATTGTATATCTTTTGAAAATCATTTTAATGAACTTAGTTTCGGGGTCCACGTGACCTTCCGCAGCGTCTAGTGTGTTCCCAACAAACCTATTTCCGAACGAACCTAGGATTTGACTCCCCGCTATCTAAAGCAGCATGTACCGGAAATGCTCCACACATGCCGGAGACAATCAAAAACCAAGTTGAGTGAGCCAAACCTCGTAATAATCAAGTCCATAGAACCTTAATAAAGAATGCACCTTTAATGTTAAAAAATGTTGGTAACTGAAGTCTAACATAAATTTTCATAATACAGAAAGTAGCCGAATTGTAATCTAAATTGAATGAACCAAATCCTGTTGAAATTGGGCTTTAGAACTCGAGGAAAGAATTCGCCGCCAAGCAGTGGAAGTTACCCCCTCCATCATGTAAATTTCACAAATTAATTTTAACATTAACATGATATTTAATAAAGGGATGGAAATACCTTATCTTTAAAGTCACCTTTAAATTAACGCGATTTTTAATTTACGGCTGTAGTGATTAAACGTAACTTTTTCCCCGAAAAAAAGAGTTTAATGTTCGAAAAAAGTGGTAGCTGAGGTAAAAAGAAGGACCAGGCTCTAGGAGTCAGGATCTTAAATGGAATGTAGTTGGGTGAAAGTAAATTTTTTAGTAATTTTAAAGTAGCTGGAGGGCGCTAAAACTATGTTATAGAAAATTGTAATAAAATCGAATCGTTTAAAAAAATGCCACAAAGGGTCCAAGAAGGAGACTAATATTCAAAATTGGTGGAAGCTGAAGTCTGAGAGATTTTTTTGTCGTTCATGTAGTAGCTGGAGGATCTAAGAAGTTGTCAAAAAAGAAGCTAGTGAATCGGACCATTTTTAAAGGAGCTATAACAAAGGACACAAAGAGGGCCAACATTAGCAAGGCAAAACATGAAAACATGTTAAATGGCCTTAGTTCTTAGCACTTTAGATCTTCAATTAGTCAAAATTAAGCATAGGTATGGCTTAATCATTAGAATAAGATTTCGAATAAATATGCAAAAATTGGGGGGGGGGGAATGCTTAAAACAGAGCCCCGGTGTCCTAGTAAAAACATGAGGTGGTTGGTCCGTGGAGAGAAGTCCAAGACACACCTTTAAAATTTTGCAATGAGAATGCGAGAAAATTAAGAGGTAAAAATGCAAACAACACAAAAAGTTCAAGGGGCACCGGCTGGGACACTACGTGATCCGAGGGTACCCAGGATTTTAACTGGAATCTAGAAACGGGAGAATAACTAAATGGAAAAGAGTTCCAAAAATGAAGATCGGATTAAGAGAAAGCAATTTATTAACGATTTATGGTGCAAAAACTTCAAGGGACTTGGTAGCAGGCCCCAAGGTGCCAAGGACTTAACTGGCATGTAGTTAGGTGTAAAGGTATTTTTTGTAGTTTTTAAAATAATCGCAGGACGCTAGAGCTAAGTTACAGAAAATTGTAATAAAATCGAATCGTTTTTAAAAAAATGCAACAAGGGGTCCAAAAAGGAGATTAATATTCAAAATTGGTGGAAGCTGAAGTCTGAGAAATCTTTTTGTCGTTCATGTAGTAGCTGAAGGACCTAAGAAGTTGTTATAAAAAAAGCTAGTGAATCTGACCATTTTTAAGCGAGCTATAATAGGGGGCATAAAAGGGCCAACTGATAATTAAAAGCAGAGCCCCTAACATGAAAACATGTTAAAATGTCTTACTACTTAATGCTTTAGATCTACAATTATTCAAAATTAAAGTAATCAGAGGACGCTAGATCTATGTTAAAGAAAATTGCAAGCAATTCGGATCATTTTTAAAGAAGATGCACAAAAGGTCCCAAGAAGGCGATTGTTATTCAAAATTTGTGGTAGTTAAAGTCTGAGGTTTTTTTTTAAACTTTCATGTAGTAGCTGAAGGACCTAAGGAGTTGTTAAAAAAACAGCTAGTAAATCGGACAATTTATAAGGAAGCTATAATAGGGGGCCCAAACGGGGCAACTGATAGTTAAAAACAGGGCTCTAACATGAAAATATCGTTAGATCTTCAATTAGTCAAAATTAAGCATAGGGTATGAATTATTCGTCAGAATAATATGTTAAAGATATGCACAAAAAATTGGGTAAATATTTAAAAAAGGGCCCTAGGGCTCCATTTAAAGTATGAGGGTGTTGGTCCTGAAAGAATAGTCCAAGACTCAACTTTAAAAAGATGTACTGAGAAGATGAGAAAATTAGGGGGTGAAAAATGCTTGACGCACAAAAAGTTCAAGGGGCCTTATACAGGGCCCTACGGCACCCTCTTGGAGCCCCAGGATCTAAATTGGTATGTAGAAATGTGAGAATAACTAAATGGGAAAATGAAGATCGGATTAAAAGGAAGCAATTTATTGACAAATTTTTTGGACAAAAATTTCAAGGGGCCATGTATCGGGTCCCCAAGGGCCAAGGTCTTAAGTGGAGAGTAGAAAGGCGAGGATAACTAAATGGAGAAAGGTCTCCCAAAACGAAGAATATTGGATAAAAAAGGGGCAAGTTATTAACAATTTAGTGCATAAAAACTTACTTAAAAAATTTAAAATTTGAGGCTCAGGTGCACCAGGACCTGTCTTGGACTATCTTCACCTAAATTTTCAGACTTCTAGATTTCGCTAGTCATCGCACACAAACAGACACACACAGACAGAGTGATACTTTTGTTTTATTAGTAAAGAATATCAGCTATAAATCGTACTATCTATATTATAAAGGACAAACATATCTGTGCGTAACGCATATGTCATTTTGCGAATGGCAACGTTTTCAAATTCAAAATGAAAATTGGTTTTACGATTTTCGCTGCTGCAAATTTTTTAACTTCTAAGCATCGCACATTTTCAATTTTTACACCGTCGTATAGTAGGAAAAATGTGCTTTTAAATGCAATTTGTTTGAAATCTGTATCTAAATTTATTTTTGAGATATTAATTTATTTTTGAAATCGTGGAAACTGAAGTACCCCATTTCTATTGAAAGTAAAGAGAAAATAGTAAATTACTGTATCTTTTAGTTGCCATTTTCTCATAAAAACGGAAAAAAAAATTTTAAAATACGTGTTATGTCAAAAATATCATCTGTTATAAAAAACCCGCTGAATTTTGGTTTTATTTCATTTTATTTATCAATTAAGTGATTCTTAGTTTATTGAAACTTACTTTACAAAAGATACAACACTTTCTCTTTATAAAAATGTATTTTAAAGGATATTTGTGTGACTTATTTTTTCCGCATTTACTTAATTCGTATCAAAAAGCTGAAAGAACGCAATTTTATTAATCGTGTGTAATAAAATTTTCCGAATTTTGAAAAAAATATAAATAAATGATTTCTGATAAATCATGGAGGTATTATAAACAGACAAATGAAGGCATATGATTTATTAGACACCCGATTTGTTTTGCCCAGCTTTTTGAATGACGACATTGTTTTTTGTTTCGTTTGTGTATTATTCCGTGATAATGAAACGATATGCATTCTTTTCTACCGATGTTATTTAATACTGGGTCGTAAAAGTGGAATGCTTTAGCGCATGCAAATGACGCCCTTTTATATAAAAAAGCGTATGTTTTAATTCTTATTAATTATAGAAAGCTGAAATAGGTTTTGTAGAATTGCTCCATTTCACCCAAGCTGCTTTGTAATTCTTCACAGGTGAAAATGCTCCACTTAATCAAAACAACACACTAATAAAACGCAATGTTTTTCAAAAATTTAGAGTATCTTTATACCAGAGCAGTGACATACAGCGTTCATGCTCGGATTGGATGATTCTCGCCTGGATGAATTCGCTTCGACGTGTTAGACAAATAAACATATAAAGACAAATAAAGATATTGGGATTAATTTTAAGTTTAAAATAACATGAGGTTTCTCAAGTTTTTGTCCAAAATTATCTCCACTAATAAAATTTCATTACTATTCTTTAAGACGTTCTACTATAATTTTATGAAAATAACAGAATTTGCTTAATTTAATTTTTCACAATTTTATATAATCTATATATTTAAAACAGTAGGCTGTTTTTTTTAGTCATCTGCGCTGAGATTTCTGCTGAACAAATTTTACTAACAATTTTTTTAACTGAAAGCTTTTCATTTGTAGATGCACCCGCACTGACTGTTTTTTTTTAAATATTTTCATTTTTATATTTTAATTTTAAAAGTATTTTATGAAATTTCGTCATAATGGTGATAATTAGACAGCTTTCAGTATTTCAGAGAAGAGAGAAAAAAAGAGGTTTATTTATCTTTATTCATATTATTTTCTGATAAAAATTCAAAATTGTTGATACAAATTATTATATAGGGTTTAGTGGTGCAAAATCCTATTAGAGACATAATATTTTGAACAGAAAATGACGTATTGCTTTTGAAAACACTCATTTTTACTCATAAGGTTTTCATATTCGTTTCTTTCTGCATATGTACTGATACTATCTTTCTGACACTAAGCGAAATGCTTAAGTAAATGCAAATTACGTAACATTTAAAAGAAACACGTCATTTTTTTACATAACACTAATTTTTACAATGCGTCTAAAAAACATAAATTACGTCAATTTTTACTCTCCGGTACTGAGATCAGAATCTCGAGTTAAGAGCGCGACTGTTCACACGCAAAGATATTGGTGACAATCGCGATTTCAAGTTTTGAGTTAAAATGATATTAAATTGATAAAACTAAATTACCAAGTTTTTGAAAATGGTGAATACGGATATGAGAATCGCGTATGTAAATTTTGAGAGGAAGAAAATGATGTCGGGTTTAGATTTCATGGGGAAAAATTCTACGATCGCGTTGAAGTAAAATAAATTTTGCTGTTTTTCATTCCGGAATACCAAGCATAAGAGTCTCAATAGAAAACTTCATCATAATAACTGATCTTTATTATATTTTACGGATTACGTATCTATCTATATTATAAAGGACAAACGTATCTATGCGTAACGCTGACGTCAGTTTGCGATTGGCAACACTTGACGATCAAATTCCGGTTTCAAATTTTCGCTACTGCAATTTTTTAATGATCGTCTACTTTCAATTTTTAGAACGTCGTATAAGGAAAAGATCTACTTTAAATGCAACTTGTTGTAAAAACTGTATCTTAATTGACTAATTTATTATCTTCTCTAAAATAATTTTCAAGTATGATTTTTTGTAATTTATCTTATCACGTGCCGGCTTCAATACATAATAATAATAATAAACATTTTGCACATAAAGCAACAAAAATTGTTTTGCATTTATTTCTGACTAATTTTTCTTAAACAAATTAATAATTCCTATATCTACCCTATCTATCTATATTATAAAGGACAAACATATCTGTGCGTAACGCATACGTCATTTTGCGAATGGCAACACTTTGACATTTGAAATGAAATTTTGACTTTAAAATTTTCTCTACTGCAAAATTTTAAACTTCTAAAAATCGAACATTTTAAATTTTTACACCGTCGTATAAGGAAAAAAATGTACTTTTTAATGCAATTTGTTTGAAAGCTGTATCTCAGTTTAATTTTGAGATATTAATTTTTTTTGTAGTTTTTAATATATTTTTTGTAATTGTGGCAACTGAAGTACTCCATTTTTGTTGGAAGTAGGGTTGAAAGTAGAGGGAAAATAATCACGGAGGAAAGAAAATAATATATTACTGTACCTTTTGTTGCCATTTTCTCATAAAAACTGAAAAAAAAATTGAAATTATAATGTGTGCTATGTCAGCGATTTTTTAAGTTTCCAAATATCGCACATTTTCAGTTTTTACACCGTCAAATAGAGAAAAAAATTCAAATGCAATTTGTTTGAAAATTGTATCTTAATTGACTGAGTTATTATAGTTTTTAAAATAACTAGTCGCCCATGGCGACCAGTTTGGACTCCCTTAAATGTATGCTAGGCATTGTATCATGTTACTTTTATTCATAATTTAATTTACTTGCTCAATCCTTCGCCAAATCGGAAAAGTCTGATAGAGAAATCAAGAACTCGGTATTTTTATGTTAGTCGGGCACAGGTGATAAATGGCTAAACATTGTACCCGTTGAATTTTTTCTTATTTCATTAATTTAGATTAAAATATAATCCTTTCACTCATTTTAAAATGGATAACTTTAATTTAAAGCTGAAACTTTTCAAATTCATGAATTTCACTTTTAAAAAATTCCTTAAAAAAAGAAAAGAAAAGAATAAATACCACAAACAATTTAATTTCAACATCAAAGCACTGTTTTTATTTGCCCCTCGAAAAATAAAAAATGCTATTGGCGAGAATTGCGCCCAGCTAACGTAAAAGTACAAACTTTTTGCGATCATAGCAACTTTTATGTAGCTTTATTCGAAAAAAATATTTTGATGAAATAGGTTGCCAGAAAATAGGTTGCCAAATTTCTTTTCTCGCCAAGGACCTTTTCTCTATTTCACCAAGTACCTATACTGGAAAAATACCTTTATTTATTTATTTATTTATTGTATTTTAAATGAGATGAATAAAAGACGGCACAGATGTCATATACGCACCCCGTTGGCGTGATGTTTTTCTGATGCCAATGTCAAATACGCACCGAGGTACTTAACTGGCACCAAAGTGCCGTTATTTTGCTTGATATAGTAACCCGGATGTTGTTGTTTATTTATTAATAAATTATTTACTTTTATATATATATTTTAAATTATATAAATTGTTTTGTTCTATATGTATTAATTAAAATTATTTTTATTTATTGTTACTCCCTTTTTAAAAATATTGCACTTTAACCAATGAGATGTGTTTCATTCAGGTGTTGCAATTAAACAATTAAGAAATAATCGCGATTTCTGTGCCACGTACGATAGCATAATATATATAGATTTTCAAACATGAATTATTTTTAAATTAATCTATCACGTGTAGCTCGATTGCAAAAGATTAATCCGTTTGCTCTTAAAACAATGTAAAAAGTTCAGCATTTGTTTTCGTCTAACCATAACAAAATTAAAACTTCCTCTATAGAAAAATAAATAAAATAATGTAAATAAGAAACAAATTTAACAGACATGTTATTGAACCACGCGCTTAAAGCACTGAAAGGATCGGAAAGACTGCCGCAAGTCGCAAAATTTTGGGCTAATAACTCCTGGCATGCGGTGGCATGTGAAAGTATCGCTTTTAATAAATTTTAAAACTTTATTTGATTGCATAATTGATATTTTTCAGATAAAAATTCTTTTTGATGTTAGTGGAAATCTAAAATATATATTACATATAAAAAAATAATTACAATTAAAAAGAAAAGAATGGTTTTCACCTATACTCTGTAGCCCGAGGAGATCGGGTTCGGTCCCCTAGTATATATAAAATCCTAATGAAACGATTTTATGAAACGGAAGTATGAATCGACTGATTAAACAACTGATTATGTTTCACGGCGTTATGTTTTCATTTCTCCTAAAATATGGAATACTTTGCGATGAAATTAACACCAAGAATCAATATTGATCCGCAGATTTCCAAACTGGTATTAGAATTTTAAAATTCGAATTAGTTTTCGAAATATTAATTTTTTTCTAATTTTAAATACGTTTTTCTAATGATGGCAACTCAAATTTTAATCATAACAGATATTTTTTTTCATATTTTAGAATAGGTTATTTTAAATTAATCTGACGACGAGTTTGGCCTACCTTAAATGTATGCTAAGAAATGCATCATGTTACTTTTATTCATAATTAAATTTGTATTTCATTATCATTTTATTTAATACAAAACTTTCATTTAAAATTGAAACCTTTAAAATAAATGGCTTTTACTTCATTCTTTTTTTCAAACGAAACGAAACGAAAAATATTAGGCACAGATGTCATATACGCAACGGGGTACCTAATTGGTGCCAAAATGGCGTTATTTTGCCTGACATGGTAACCCGGCAATTGTTGCTTATTTATTAATAAATGTTTATTTGAATTTATTTCCTTTTTATTTACAAAAAATGTTATAAATTGTTTTGTTCTATAGTTATTAATTATTTTTTTTTATTTCTTGTTATTTCATTTTAAAAATAACAGAGAATAATTTAAAAATACATATGTAACAGGCATTTGAAAACGAGGTTTTCGCCAAACTGTCGTAAAATAATCACGCCAAACCCGATGCGTATGTGACAAAGCAACAAATCATGAGATTTAATTTCCACTTCAAAGCAACGTTTTAATGTTAGTACTTCTCCCGTCGACCAATTTCGCCAAATTATATAAATAGTCAAATTATACAAATTGACATATTTTTTTATTTTAAGTAGCAAAAGAACAAATAAATTAGTATAACATTAATAAAAATACAAATAAAACGTCGAAATAAAAATCACTTGATGGCGTGAACATGTATAACTTCCTTAAAGTCAAGTGAATGTGACATTTACGATCAACCATTATTGGCATTTAATCTTATAGTTTGGAGACAGATTTTTGGTCGATGTGATTACCAAGTAGCACCGTTTAAATTTACCACTCGAAAAATAAAAAAATGCTAACTGGCGAGTTAAAAAAAAAGCTATTGGCGAGATTTTCACCCGGCTAACATAAAAGTACCAGGAATTCTTTGCGATCATGGCAACTTTTATGTAGTTTTATTCGAAAAAATAATTTTGATTCTTTAATCAAAATGGAAACCTTTCTTATGAAAAGCGAAGGAATCAGCCCGTTGTTTATGGCAGTTATATGACTTGGACTATTATAATATAAACGAAATAATGGCGATACATTAATATTCGGCGACTTATCACACCTGTGGTTGGCTAACATTAAAGTACCAAAATGGCCGCCTGGAATATAAAAAGCGAAGGGATCTGCCTGGAGCTGTTGATGATAGTCACATGACTTAGGCTATTATTATAGAGATTGTTTTCAATTCTAAAAATAGCGCAAAGAATAATATTTCCTAACGATTAAAAATTTATTTTCACGTGACTATTAAAAAAAAAAAAAAAAAAGAAAGAAAAAAAATAAACTTTAAAATTACTATTAAATGAGTACGTGTTAAAAGCAGGAAAATATTGAAAATTATGTCTTGAAAATTGTATTTACACGTGAATATTAAAAGGGAAAGGAAACTTTAAAATAATAAATATATTAATATGCGTTTAACCCTTTCATGGACAAGGCACTTCTATTCGTAAAATCTTGAAATCAGTGAATGGCACCAGAATTTACAAACAAATTTCGATATACAAAAATGCTTTTGTTCACTTGCTTAGACACCCAGCCAGGACGCCAACCGTTAGGCTAATGGACCGCATGTCCTGGCGGGAAAACCCTCTCAACCAATCCAGATCCACCTCGTCCGCCGGAACAGGCTTACCAACGGCAATTATTTAATCAAATAAAATAGAAAAACAAAAGCACAATCCTGTGCAGCATAGATTCCTGCTAGGCCAACAAAAGTTAACAAAAACGCATGTTTATAGGTTCCATGCAAATATAATATAAAATAAAAACTAAGGTTAACTAACCTGAATGAACAAAAATCGCATGTTTAGAGGTTACATGCAACTCTGGCAAAAACAAAATTAAACTAAGATAACATAAATCGCATGTTTATGGGTAACATGCAACCAGTGACGTGTCAAAGTCTATACTGATAAATAGTTCATGCATAATGTCTATACAAAGTCCCAAACTTAACGCACCACATTCACAGACAGAGTCAGAGAAGACGATCCTCAAAGTTCAGTCATTACACTTCAATATCCATAGTCATGTAACATCACGAAAATGAAACTCAGTAAAAGGTCCACTTCAATGACCCTCTACCATCTCCAAAAGTATGGAACACTGCAGCACCAATGTCGCACCTTTTTAAAAGCATATATCACTTCCTCAATGACCAACGTTCAGATCATCAAATGAATGGCACCCCAATCTTGCGTTGAAGACAGGAAGTCGCAGCTCTAAGACCATCATCCACATACTAATCACTATCTGACAATTATATAGGATAGTATATTCTGATAAATTAAACAATGGTTGTAGCATACTACAGACACAATTTATGATATTTAAGAATTCTTAGTATTATTAAAAACAAGTCAGCAGTAACTGATGACGATCCATGCAGCAGGACCAAAGAACCACCCTATATTAGGTTCAAAACTTGTATCTTATGAACGAGTATAATTCATTAAGGACGTTATAGTTAGCACAGAGCTTTCTATAGTTTTCTTTACAAAAAAGAACTCTGGATATATTTTGGCGAACTGTAAGTGAGTTATTAAAATAGAAAAAAAAGGCATTTTGGGGCATCTTCCAAATAAATAGTGTCTAACATTCCCTTTATAACCACAGACACAGAGGTCGCTATTTCTCTTTCCGATTTTCTTCAGATACTCGGGAAAGCTGCCATGAGCAGTAATAAAATATTGTAATAACTGGCCTGAACATACAAAGTTCTCATCCACCCTATTTAATACTGTATAAGTGTCTTTACCTTTACCACTATGCCTCCACTCTCTTTGCCAATCCTTCACCGTATTGATTTTGCAAATTCTCTTAATTAAGGTGACAGGAAAAGGAACATTCTCGGTAATATTAGCATTTTCACGATTAATAGCCTCTTTCGCAAAAGTATCTGCTCGTTCATTTCCAAGGGTTCCGACGTGTGCACGAGTCCATTTAATAATCACAATCTTGTCAGGATGCTCTATCAAATTAGTATAAATCTCTTTAATTATCAAATTTGCTGGAAAATTTCTTTGTAGAGCTAGAGTTGAAGATTTGTTGTCAGTATATATATAAACTTTCTTGTAATCGGTATCCAAAAACCAATTAATAGCATATTTAATCGCTATCAGCTCAGCCTGATAAATTGAGTTCATCTTATTTAACGAGATTATAAAATCTTCAATAAATTCACCATACAGATAAACTGTATATGTGGCACCCACGCCAGTTATCATTTTCGATCCATCCGTGTACACGATGGAAACTTTCTGTTCTTTAATATCATCATCCGATTTATCTGTGATTTGTAGGTTATGCATTGCAGTATACTTAGGAAAATCACTTGTTGCAAGATTAATCTTTATATTCTTTTTTTTACTACATCCTCATATTTTATATCGTCCTTTCCAATCATTATGCCATATTTCTTAACCAGATATCTTAAACTAATGTGCAAAGAGGGATTCCGTTTAGTACGCACAATGCATCCGTAGAGACCGTCCTGTATGTAGACAAGATGGTGAGAAGGCCTAATCGCTGGCATGAGCTTAATTTACTAAGTGCATGTTCTTTCAAATCTCTGTACCAAACCTCAGCCCCATAAACTATCTGCTTTTCTATTACTGTCTTATACCGTATTTTTCGGAAGTTCGCTTGGAGTCCTCGATCACGTCTATCTGTTTTCTTAATGTTTGATGCGAGATCTCTAATTTTTTCTCTGATGTTTTCCAAATGTGAGATCCAGTTGAACTTCGCGTCCAAAGTCAATCCCAGATAAGTGATGGTATCTTTAATTGGTATTGAGATGTTGTCAATTTTGAAGATGGGATGCCGATTTTCCAAAAGATATCTACCGAAAAGCATGCCCATGCACTTTTCCCTGCTTATCGTTAGTTTTAGTTCATTGCTAATTTCCGCAAACCACTTAATACGATCATTCATGTTCCTCTCTAATTCTGCTCTGGTGTCAGCACCAGCAAAAATTACGAAATCATCGGCATAGGGCAGAATTTCTTCAAACTTGATCCTGTATTTCTTCAGTAAACAATCAGCCACAACAATGGGCCAAGGCAACTGCCTTGGGGACAGCCTTTAAAAAGTGCGAACCAGATGATTCCGTTCGTAAAGCTGAATCCAATTCGTCTATTGCTGATGTAGTTCTTCAATATTCTTTTAAGATAATCCGATATCGGTAAACCATCAATAATTTCCGCAAGTGTCATTCAATCCACCGCATCAAATGCTGCTTGTATGTCAATCGAAGTGATTGCATAGTACTTGTTAGATCTAAGTTTATCTCTTATCAACTCCCTCAAAAAATGGATTGCCGTCACCGTACTCCTCTTCTCTCTAAAGCCATATTGAGCCTCATCCCAGAATCCTATTGATTCTAACAATGGCATTGTTCTAATCTTGATAATTCTTTCTAATAATTTACCAAAAATGCTAAGTAAAGTAATCGGTCTAAACGATCTAGCACTTTTCCCATCTTTGTTCCGTTTACGAAAAAAGATAACTAATCCATTTTTCCATATCCTAGGAAAATGCCCGAATCTAAAACAAGCCGTGAAGAGCTTTCTAACATAGTTTGGGCATGCTTTACAAATATTCTTCACTATTAGAGCATCGATTGCATCATAGCCCGGAGCCTTATTATTTTTTTGACAAGACATAGCATATCGCATTTCTTTAGTTGTCACCTCCATTACATCACCCGCAACCTTGCCTGTTGAAGTAAAATTAAAAATTTCTGTGGGAATTTTGTCAACGCTAAAATGTTCTTTCATCAGATCCTTTGCTACATCGTCGTATGAATCAAATGGTGTCGAATTATCAAATCTTGTAAAAATAAAATCGCTTGGCTTTGTAGCTTTACCAGTGATGTACTTATACAGAGTCCCATAAGTATCCAAAGTATCATGACAAAAGTTTGTCCACGAATCTCTTTTCGCCTTTTTTACCAATTTTTTATATTCTCTTCTATGTTTAATATATATTTCTTTCAAGTTTACTTCTTCTGGGTTCCTGATATATCGTTTGTAATGTGCAGACACCTTATTTCTTGCAGATCTTAAGTTTTCACTAAACCATTTTATGGTTGGTTTGTAGGACAAAGTACCTTTTCTAAAATGCTTCTCTAACATTTCTGTCACCATTTTCATAAAATCCTCTACATGATCATCCAAATCACTAGTATTATTAATCAATATAAGATCTTGTAACCAATTTTTCTCAAATTTCCTAATATCTTCAATAAATTTCCGAAAACTTTTATTCTTTGTTGTGAACCTCTGTCGTAATCTAATTATAGGGGTATAATTCAAAGAAAACCTTATGTAACGGTAATCACTGTAAAAGAATATTTTGCCGTCGACAAACCAGTTATTCAGTTTATCACATATTTCCAGTCAGCCAAGTGTCAAGTCCGGACGACCCTTCTATGTGCCCTGCACAAACGAGTGTTGAGCGGTGACATCATTCTACAAGATGTTCCAGGAATATTTCTGTACGTTCCGTTTGACGGGCGTAGCCCAGGTCCATGATTGGCACATTAAAATCGCCATCTATCAGGGTCTTATCAAAATTGTTAAAATGTGAACCAAGATCCACAAAGTCTTTATCTATATTGTTATTAGGAGGTGAATACTGAGAACAAATAAAAATAACATCATCATTTACATTTAAAGAGATGGTAATGGAATTATCCAGAGCCAGTTACTAATCACGGCATAATCCCTGTTAGTTATTATAATAGCAGAATTATATCTTAAAGAGAAATAGATTGGCCATTCTGGTGGAATACCAGGAGCCGCATCATCAGAAACATAGATATCTTGGCAAAGAACTAGATCTATATTATTAGACAAAACATACTGTACCAAAGCATCGCTTGCATCACCACAGTGATGCAAGTTCACCTGCACAAAATTCAACAAACCAACATGGGAAACACCCGTGACAGTGCCCTTAGCTACGATTAGCTACTATCTTTAGTCTATATTTCTGGAATGCCGGACAATTACTGCTATCAGCACGATGACTGCAATCCCCATTCACATCATCAAAATAACAATTTGAACAACAAAGAGTATCCGATTTACAATCTTTCAAGTAATGATCAGCAGCACATTTAGCGCAGTTAACTCTCTCAGTACAACTATTGGACATATGCCCGAACCTCTGACATTTAAAGCATCTGGTTATTGACACAAACTCAACCACCCTATATCTTTCAAAGTCAATGCATATTCTTTTCATTTTCAGTAGGATATTCTTACACTCTTCGTCCACATCTATCAGCCAATTATTTTTTCCCTGCTTGGTTTCAATTTTACGTATTATCCGTACTTCCCTATCTGTACCTTTCATTAAACTTTCTATTATTGCCTTCGTAGTTGAGTCTATATCAGAAGACTGGAGCTTTCTTTTAAGTCCCATCATAGTATCTTCCGACGAGCCGTCCTGCAAACACTTTTCCACTTCCTGCTTTAAATCCTCATCTTTAAGTTCTGGATCAACACTTAAAATCAGTATTCTCTCCCTTCTTCTGATCGGAACATTTATCTCCGCAATATCCTTAATCTCTTCTGAATCTGCTAGAGAATCTCTAATCACATCACCTCTTCTTTGGTCTTATATTTCAGTATCACCCTATTAGTCTTAGTAGTTATGATGGCCTTTGGCAATGGGAGATCTTTATTCCTTTTATTAACACACTTGATCTTTTCCCTCAGTTGTGAAACATCCTGGTTCTCCTCGTTCGGTGTCACTATTACCGTGTGCTCATCTCTCCTTTTCTGTATTACTTCCTTATGTTTCGTCTGGACCTCCTCAATTGAGCTAACAGAAGTTCTACTGATTTTCTGGTCTAAATCTGACATCATTGCGTTATATTCAGCACGGTCATCAAGTCTTGCTTTCATAACTTTATTGTCCTCCGATATTTCGGTACATTGTTTTAGTATAAAATCTAAAGCCTTCTTTACGCAATTCACAGTTGGTATCGATATTTTATTACCCCTTGAACTCTTATGTTCTAACAAATCATGAATTTTCGCATTGATATCCATAACTACCTCGATAAATCTTTTACCTTCAGCATTCTTGATCCACTGTTCTACATTATCATCAGCCATCCTACCAATCCTAGATCCCTACAAATACCACCAAAGACTTTTAATACAACCCAAAGACCCTCTATCGACAAAAACTATCACAAAAGACCCTCTAACTGAAAAAGCAAAACAAACCACCGACAATTCACTAGCGTACGATTACAATGAGAACTACCTTTCAGCTTATATAAGAGACCGTGTGGTCTGAAAAAACACAAATGATCCAATTAAAAAGCGCAACAGGAAAACACGATTCAAGTAAAGGCGAAACAACAACTAATAAATCACCGGGTAATAGAATCAATAGACGCCGGATAAAAGGATCAGCCCACGAAAACTGCCCCACTAGACATGTGACACAAAAAGGACTAAAAATACCAATGTAGAGAAGTAATATCACGTGCAGCACAGTAAAAAAAAACTCATACACCAAGTGACCAAACTACACACAATAATTGTAAACAAACAATAACAAGATCGCAGTAACCATGGCAACAAAGACACTGACTACCAAAAATAACTCTAACTAAAGTACTCTAAAAAATATACGTCACTACTAAATCACCACACAAAGCAGAATCACTGTGATCGCAAATGACACCAGCAAGAAAAATATAGAGGAAGCAAACAACTAAACACAACTCAAACACAAAAATGGCCACCAAAACAAAATGTCAGAAATTACAAGAAACGCTCACCGAAAAACTTCAAAAATAGATATCTCAATAAATAGCAAGAATAATTAAACGAAAAGTAAGCGAAAAGAAAGCTCAGGTAAGATTACATAAACAATATTAGTATCAGTAAAAAATATGCATAAATTAAATAGATAATAGCTAACTTAGAAAACTTAACGTTAAAACGTGTCTTTCGACATGCAAGAATCAGTGTAAAAAATTTTCAAAGTCCAATAACTACAAAAATAATGCAAATATTTAAAAAAAACTTATAATACAGTGAGATAATAGAAACAGGAAAAGGATTATGCCAAAAAATTAGAACTAGATCAGATAATTACCCAAATAATAGATTTTATCGCAGGAGCACCAAAAACAACGCGACTTCAATGGCGGAAAGGTTTTTCCTTCTTGTTCACTTGCTTAATAGAAGGAAAATTTCCATCCCAATATTCTGGTGCTAATGTGTCATTTAAGAATTAAAATTAAGTGGTCCAAAAATGAACTACCGCCCTTGAAGGGGTTAAAGCAGCAAATTTTAGTAATTGTAGTAAATTGTATTATGTCAATCGTTTTATAACGCTGTTAAAAAATGCCGAGAGACAAAGACTCTGTTTACTTAATTCATTTTATTTTAGCTTCTTTTCAAATGTTTAACTGATCTTCTTTAACCAAACACGAAAACAACCATTGGATGTCTTAACAGCAACTGATTCTACCTTAATTTTTTGCAATCAAAGGGAAATGAATCAAAGGGAAATGGAAACCCGTTTACAGGGAGATCGCTACAGGTTTTTTCAGTATAATTCAATCTTCTCTAATCGTTTTAAAACCGATCAGATTAGAGTGCTTTTAGATTCTGCAGTGTCTGAACGGGGGTTGGCGAGCGTAGCTGGTAGGGGGCAGAGCCTCCTAGTAAATAAATAAAAAAAGCAATTTAACAAATTACAACGACCATTTGGAAAATGATTTTTTCAAAGACTAAAATTTAAGACATAAAAAATCGCACGGAGTTGATCATACATTACGTACGCCATGAATTAAACATTAATAGTGTTATTACACGTAAAAATTGCAAGCGCAAAAATCGCCTGCGACTCGTTCGTGTTATCCAAGCATTTCATTGGCTGTTCGACAAAAGGCTTTCTCATCGTCAGATTTCCAAGAAATCTGATGACACATTTTAAATGAAATTTCATTCTTAAACTTCTAAACATCCTACAATATTACTTTTTACACCGTCGGATAGAGAAAAAAATGTACTTTTAAATGCAATTTGTTTGAAAGCTGTATCTCAATTTGTTTCTGAGTTATTAATTTTTTTTGTAGTTATTATTACTTTTTTGTCATAGTGGCAACAGAAGGTATCCATCGTTGTTGAAAGTAAAGGGAAATACAGATTACTGTATAGACCAATCAGAAAACGAATAAAATGCGGATTTAACCAATAAAAACCTTCAGATATGCTTTTGATTTCATACCCTGACAGAGAACAATAACCATTTTTCCAAATGGTTAAAAAGAACACTAATTCGACATATTTGTAATAAAAAAATTTAAATTTTTACACAGCCAAATAGGGAAAAAAATCTTTCGAATGGAATTTGTTTTCAAAGTGCATCTCAGTTTACTGATTGTCTATGAATTTAAAAATAATTTTCAAGCATGAAATATTTTTTAATTTATTTCTATCGCGTCGAGCTTGATTAAGAGGATTTAATCCGTTTGCGATTAAAACAACATGAAGAGTTCATCATTTTCTTACTTCTAATATTCCGTAAAAAAATTAAAACTTCCTCTATGAATAAATAAATAAAATAATATAAATAAACACAAATTTTACAAACATGTAATTGAACGACGCACTTAAAGCTATGAAATTATCAGAATATAAAAAGAGGCCGTAAAGTAGCAAAATCTTGGGATAACTCTTAGCATACGGCTAATACAAAAATATCGCTTTTGATAAATTTATAAACTTTATTTGATTGTATAATTCCTATTTTTCATATGAAAAATGCTTTTTTATTGTTAGTGGGCAATCTAAAAATATATTGCATGTAAAAAATTATATATATATATCAGTTTTCAATTTAAATATGGTTTCCACTTATATTCTGTAACCCGGGAAGGCCAGGTACGATCCACTGTTTTTTTTTTTTTTTTTTTTTTTTTAACAGAATTTGAAATTAATATTTAATTTAGTTATGAGTAGTAACGTTTTAATTAAGTCATGAATATTTACGTTTCGAAGGAACAGAGTTATCACATATCTTTATATATTAATAAAACTTAATAAAAAACAGGGATACTAGATGAGAAATTTGCTTATAACGAGGTATGCTATAAAGCCAAAAGTGTTTAATTATTATGTCATTATCCGACTGAAAAGAATGGTTATGTGTTTCACGCGTATCTGGGTATGTGGATTTCTTTATACCCTCGAACCATAACGGCTGGATGGATTTTAATGAATGCGGTCTCTATCAACTCGTCTTAATCGTCCAATAGTTATAGGATAGGTTTTGTTTTTATAAATTCAAAATGGCGGCCGTAAAATACAAAATGGCGGTAGAGATGAAAAAGAATTTCTACGCACCCTATTGAGTGGCCTATCATTGGATAGGTCTTTCAAAATGAAGACGATGTTTCATTGACTATTTTACAGCCAGAAGCTCCACTTAAATATTACACAGCCTGGAAGTTGTGTAGGTAGGATCTCTAGCTTTACTGCAACTCCAACCATCCTAGACATCTATAGGCCTCATCAAAACAGTGTTTGTAGATAGGAACTAACAATTAAATGCAATGTAAAAGTCATCAATACAAGTAAAAAAAAAAAAAAAAAAAAAAAAAAAAAAAAAAAATAGGTATGCAATATCAAAAATATAGTTTCACATTGATGAGAAATAATTAATTAATTCGCTTTTTACGCAGTCGGGTTTTTTGATTTTTTAAATTTAATTTTTTTTTTTCTTATGATAATTATCTCGAATGTAAGATATACGTGTAACTTTTAATATTTATCTTATATTAAGGGGACGAGGGACCTTAAAAATAATTTTTTTATTTTTTGTAAATTTTACTTTAAATATTACTCAAAGGTACCTTATAAGCATTATGGCATGCATTTATTACAAAAAATAATTTTTTAATGTTATTTTGGAGAAAAAACTGGAATTTTACGCGTCGTTTCAGAAATCTCCGAAATGCCCATGCGCGTTCCATATCAATGAAAATCCCCAATATTTTTTATAAAAGTTTGGTTAATATATATAAATAAAAGTGTCCATCGAATTTTACATATTTGAATATAAAGGTAAGAAAAAAAAAAAAAAAAAAAAATCAAAATTTTCAAAATTTCAAACTTTTTCAATTATTTTCTTTTTCTTTCTTTCTTTCTTTTTTTTTTTTTTTTTTTTTTGTAAATTTCACGTTAAATATTACTCAAGGGTACATTATATGCATTATGGCATGCATTTATCACAAAAAAAAAATTATTTTTGAGAAAAAAAGGGCATTTTATGCGTCGTCGTAGAAATCTTCGAAATGCCCCCTGCACATTCCATATCAATGGAAATCCCCAATATTTTTTATAAAAGTTTGGTTTATATATACAAATAAAACTGTGCATCGAATGTTATATATTTGAATATAAAGGTAAAAAAAAAAATTGGAAAAATTTTGAAATTTTTCGAAAAAATTTCAAAATTTCAAACTTTTTCAATTATTTTCTTTTTTTTTTTGTAAATTTCACTTTAAATATTACTCAAGGGTACATTATATGCATTATGGCATGAATTTATCACAAAAAAATTAAAAAAAAATTTTTTGGGGGGAAAAAAATGGCATTTTACGCGTCGTCGTAGAAATATTCGAAATGCCCCCTGCGCATTCCATATCAATGAAAATCCCCAATATTTTTTATAAACGTTTTGTTTATATATATAAATAAAACTGTGCGTCCAATTTTATATATTTGAATATACAGGTATAAAAAAAAATCAAATTTTTTTAAAATTTTTTCGTAAAAATTCAAAAATTTATTTTTTTATTTTATTTTTTTTTACCTTTATATTCAAATATATAAAATTCGATGCCCAGTTTTATTTATATATACAAACCAAACTTTTATAAAAATTATTGGGGATTTTCATTGATATGGAACGCGCATGGGGCATTTCGAAGATTTCTAAAACAACGCGTAAAACTCCATTTTTTTTTTTTTTTTTTTTTTTTTTTGTGATAAATGCATGCCATAATGCATATAATGTACCCTTGAATAATACTTAAAGTGAAATTTACAAAAAATAAAGAATTGATTTCTAAGGTTTTTTATGGTCCCTCGCCCCCTTAATAAACTAAATTATATCGGTTACATGATCTTATTTCTTTGAATTTGATGACTCTTTAATTATAAATTATAAGAAAGTAATTGAGCAGATAGTTATAATTGAAAAAGTTTGGGGAAATAAATAATGGTTTAATGTAAAATTCCTTTTAATATTTTGGCAATTCTACTTTTGAAAACTATCAATGAATTTAAGTAGTAAATGAGTTTTCATGAGATCGTAAAAATAAAATGAGTTAATAATAATAATAATTATCATAATAACGATGATAATAATAATAATAATTTTAGATTATACACAACGAAAATTTTCGCAAGGTGAAACAGGTACTTTTTCAACGATCAGGTAGTTTCGTTGAGACTTTGACATTTATTCTTATTGCTTGCCCCCCACCTCCCCCCCCCCCAATCTTCTCTTAAATAATTCCTTGTGTTATGCTCGATTAAATACTAGATTAAATGTTTATTTGAAAAGTATTTATTTATAAATCCTAAAATGGCTATATTATGATATGTCAGGATATCATAGAAACAGTTGGGTCAGTAAATTATCCTGATTATCTTAATTACGATAGTTGCTTATGAATTTATTATTCGAAATTATTAATCAAGTGTTCTCATGTAATTTGGTTCCCGGTGGGTATTACTTAATGCTATTTCGTGGTCCATAAAAAAGGGTTAATTAAATAATATTGACTTTTGTCTTGGGCAACAAAAGACAATCGGAATAAATAACAATTGGTATTGCAGTTAACTAGTGACAAATATAAAAATAAATAAATGAGGACCCAACAACAACGTAAAATGTGTTACGCAATAAACACGTAACATAATATTTTCATTAATATTTCAAATTCCAGTTGCTTAAAAGCCTAAAGCCAACAGAGTGAAAAAGCACCCAAGCCGAGAATCGGACCCGGGTCCTCGATATAGCGCACGTGCTGCGGTTGTAGCCTTGCGAACATATGATAATGAAAAGTACCAGGCCGGGTATCGTTCCAAGTGGTTCAGTTGGTAGAACGTCGGTGCGCTATGCCGAGGGTTCGATTCCTGGCTTGGATACTTTTTCACTCTGTACACTTTTTACGCATCTAAAATTTGAATTATTATTGAATGCAAGGCGTGAAAAATTTTCTACTGAAAAATTTCTAAGTTATATATAGATTTATTCAGTACTTTCATTATACAAGGTGTGGCTATTAATTTGCAGGACTGGTGAAATGACTTTTGAAATATGAATGTACACTATATAATAGTTTAATATGTTTCGAATTAAGTTACGTCCGGCGTAATACACTTTTGAAAGCGGCTGTACAATTATTTGAAGTAACTTGTAAAAGCCATCTTTTGTAATCCTCTTAATTTCGGACGTCACGTTGTCTTTCATGTTATCATTATCCAGAAAACTTCTTCCCTTTACTGATGTCTTCAGTTTGAGAAATAGCCTGTCTGTACTAAATCTGGAAAATATGGAGGGTGGTTTAACTGCATGATGCCATGTTTGGCCTCTGATAAACAATGAGGAACGAAACTCACGCAAACTTTGTATTTCCCTAGTACTTGCGTTAAAATTTGCCGAACCACCTCCTTATCAACATCCAGTTCGTCAGGGAGTAGTCGAATAGTCAGTCAGCAATCAGAAGTCACAAGATCGCAGACTTTCTAAATCCTTTCAGTCGTAGTACGGATATCGGTCGTCCAGTGTGCGGATCATCTTTGACCCTTTCCCGACCATCATGAAAACGTCGAAACCATTCAAAAATGCGAAAGTGTGATAATGCCTCTCACCACTTTACACTATATCTGTAACATTTTACGTGTTTCTCTAGACCTTTTTTTCCAATTTTAAACACAATTTATTGTTTATTCTTTGTTCCATCCCAGATAGCCTGAACATTAGCAGCAAGTTTAATTTTTTCTGATATTATCTTGCCGTGACAATTTTGAATTCAGGAAGTCGCAGCAAATCTCCTGCAAGGTATACCATCACCCACTTGTATGGGTAGTTTTGTGAAACTGATGCAACAAACTATCTTTAATTCCCGAAAGTGACGAAAGCAAAAAATCCCTCTGTTGAGAGAATAGACAATCAGCAGATACGCAGAAATTTTATTT
This sequence comes from Maratus speciosus, assembly GCA_963932465.1. NCBI lineage: Eukaryota > Metazoa > Arthropoda > Arachnida > Araneae > Salticidae > Maratus > Maratus speciosus. The sequence continues at coordinate 255,648,149 of OZ010786.1, forward strand.
GGTTGGTACCGCTTTTTTAGACTCTATAATTATCAAACACCAAAAAAGGCTCGAATTGAAAAGTACAAATATTACCCTACCTTGTTTATGGTGGTAAAAACGATGCATGCACCTTAACGGTGCTTATGCATCAATAGACCTGATCAGGTCTATTGACCCCTTCGAAGCGGTTAAACTTATAGTGTAACAGTTGTAAACAGCTAATATGGCATGGAGAGCTTACTACGAATTTTTGATTACTTGTTTGCCGTTAATTTGCAATAAATTTGATACAGCATGAATTTAACTTTCACTACAAGTTAGCTGCAAGTTCAAAGTGTGGTAACTTCGGCGTTTGCATTATCTTGCTGCAGTCTTGTTATAAACTTTCAGTCTTATTATGCTGAGCTTGCTGCAACTTTGCAGGTTTTCAAAGCAAGACTTCTGCAAATTTTCTGCAAACTAAAAATGCTATGTGGGATTATTTTTACTTCAACAACATTGCTTTGACAGCGAACGTTTGCTTGCGTGTTGCAACACCAAAATGTAAAGCAAGGATGACGCGCAGCGCATATGTTGCGGGCAGATACGTGACCATTCAAACACAATCTTTAACTAACCAACGAACTTTCCGTTCTAATAATTGTTACTACAGTCCTAAAAACTAATAGCCACACCTGGTAATATTATAATAATAAAAGGACAGTTGACTTTAAATATCTAAAAAAAAATTAGTTAAAAATAATGTTTGATAATTCATCTCTGAAAAAAATTGTGTACATAGAAGTGTACTACAAATATGGATTACATCTATAACCAGTAAATCTGCAAATCGGGAATCTTAATCAGTTTTATTTCTTTCTTATCATAGAAACTCGATAGAGTTACCAAGCAAAGGAAACAACAGTGCAATGAACTGTAAATGAAACGAATTTCAGCCAATTGATGCCAAACGATTTTGCAATTTTTTTAGTACTCTGACGAGTTTATATTTTCTGGACTGACCAAAACGGGATTTTGACACCTCTATAGCTCGAGTTCTATTTATGATAAAAAAAAACAAAATTCTTGTTTCTAGGGAATGGGACGTGCTACGTGTCTCAGAAAGCAAAAGTAAAGTGGAATCGGGCAAATAGGTTTTTAGTAAATGCGATTTTAAAAAGTTTTATTACAGTGATTTTCGAATTTAGTTCGAATTACAAACAACAAATGGCGCTGTAAGCAATAGTCGCTAAATACAGGCTCGATTTTTGGTCCTTTTTCTTGCTCCATGCGGAAAAAGGAGATGGAAATGTATTATCCGGGCCACGAAGTACCAAAAATCGAGCCAGAATTTAGCGTCTATTGATCGCAGCGCCATCTATTGTTTGTAAATCGAACTAAAATTGAAAATCACTGTAAAAAAACTTTTGACCTTATGCATAACCCTCCTGCAAGAATTTTTTAAATATCTGTCACCGTTTACAAGTTATTGAATTTTAAAATCAGTCAGTCCTTTTTGGGACACCCGGTATATATATCACTAGAACTACCGATGTTACATATATACCTAGTTTTACCGCACCCGTCAAATTGACGGATTTTTGATCATGGCTTTTCATTGTAACTTTTGACTTAGTTAATATAAATAAAAGAATATAATTTAACAAAAACAACATATAATATAATAATTCATTAATTATTAATAAAAAACCAACAAAAACAGTTTCTATTTGCATTTAGTACATTTGATATATATGAAATAACTACGATGCACATATTTTACAAGTTCGTGTTATCTGAGATGAACACTTGCCACTTAGTTAATGTAAATAATATAATATAATTTGCCCAAAACAACATTTAATATAATAATTGATTATACAAAAAAAAAAAAAAAAAAAAACAGTTTCCATTTGCATTTATAGTATAGCACATTCGATATGTATGAAATAACTATGAAGCACATACATGTACATGTTATTTTAGATGATCACTTGCCACTTAGTTAATGTAAATAAAATAATATAATTTATCAAAAACAACATTTAATATAGTAATCAATTAATTATTTATAAAAAAACAAACAAAAACAGTTTCTATTTGCATTTATATAGCATATTTGATATGTGTGAAATAACTATGAGGCACATATTTTACAAGTACATGTTATTTTAGATGACCACTTACCACAAACATGTTTGTTGCATACATTACAGGAATAAATCGCTCTGTTTTTTTTGCACAATCGAATTTGGCAAGATATCTGTTCATATGGACTTTTTTTTTTAGTTTTCTGGAGTACAATTCATTGCTTTCTGTTCTTGTTTTTGGGAGGAGGCTTCTTTTCTGCAGAACCTATATTCACCGGAGAGTTCTTTAGATAATTGAAATAAAAATTGTTTTCTAGTTATATTTTCATAGGTTTCTTTATATAAAATCCACGCATTGGTTGCTACCAAGTCCAAAATATTGTAAAATACCTACAAAGGCCATCTACGTGACCCGCTTTTACGCTATATTTGCGGGCCATTTGGTCAACTACATCTACTCCAAACTTAGTCTCATTGTAAAACGGCACAGTTGCAGGAATTTTTTTTCGATTAGAAGCAATTTTTACGGATTTATATTTTGAGCTAAGAAGTAGTTCTTTTTTACGAGGTTTACTTTTGTAAATTGTTGGAACAATATCATTTGATTTGTAGAGTTTTGTGGAGAAAAGAGTCATGTTATCTTTTCTAACTGTAGATATTTTCTGCAATTCTCTTTTATTAGCTCGCATAGTCCCAATAAGATTTATTTTTGGCCAGTAGATTTTTCGCGAGTTGTATACTTGTAAAAAAACTATCCGTTGTTATATTTCTCCCACAATTTACATAGTTTTTTACAAGATTCAAAGCTACAAATTCATTCAAAGGTACTCCGGATGGTCTAAGTTCATCTTTACCTAAATAACGAAAGCCATTTATAAGATATTTACTTCGCACGTCTACAACTAACCAAAACTTAATTCCGAATCTGCCCGGTTTGTTGGGTATATATTGCATAAATATACATCTTACCTTTGTGGGAAACAGTTGTTCATCTACGCTTATATTCTCATCTGGTTTGTAACAAGCTTGGCTGTTATCAATAAAGGACTTCGACATTTCGGAAGCTAATCCAAATTTGTCAGTTCTTAAGCGAACACTCCTCTCGCTTTTTTTGTCGAAACGAATGAATCTCATAATTTCTAAAAATCTGTTTTTACTCATCAAGAGTGTTTCTATGTTTCGTGAAGGAAGGAAGGTCCCCATTTTTCTGACCACAAATATGATATTTTCAAATTTCTCGCTTCGTAGGCTGCTCGAGCATACAAAATAGATACAAATGCATATAATTCTTCAATAGTAATTTCCCAATCGTCCTTCTGTACAACATATCTAGCCTCGAGCTCATGCAAGTTTTCATGTGATTCATCATTCGATTGTGAATTATAAGTCTAAATGCACAGCTAACATTGCCAAGCATAATGTTTCCCTTCGCGTAACCAGTTGGGCCTGAACTATCCTTGAATATAGAATGTGATGGGAGTCTACCAACACAATCATTTCTTAATTCTTCCCATTTATTACCGTCGAGAGCAATGTCTTTCTTCTGTCTTTTTTCTGTTTGGCTATCTGATTGAGTATCTGAACATATTCGCAATCGCTTTCTGCGTCTGTGGCTCTTTTGGGGAATTTAATCTTCACTCCACGAATCTTCACTTTCATATTCATCTTCTTCACTTTCTTCAATATATCGTACTTCAATTTCATCTTCAGCTTCTTCAGAGTCTGAAAATTCAGTTTTATTTTCCATGCAAGATATGTCCAAATTATTTTTACTTGAATTAGTGTCCGAACAGTCGTTATTTATACTACTGAGTTCTTTGAATTTTTCGAATATTTTTTTGCTTCCTGGAAATCATTATTTGTTGCATAGAATTTGCAAAAAATAAATTTGAAAGCTCATATATTTTGCCTTGTCCTAAGACGACATTCTTCGAACACACACATTCCATCACATCTCACACTCGCGAGCAAAAACATGTACTTAGTCGTTTCTCACTTCATTTCAGTTTTTACTTCCTTTCCCTGTCTTGCTTTTAGGCCACGCCTTCTGGTATTCCGACGGTTTGTAGAGTGCCTCTAATAATGAGTGACATCAACTGTCGGAAATCAAGCTGTGCATGAAAGCAATTAGCTTTCCTACAATACTATTTTCTGAGATTGGACTTTTTACAGATTACACTTTGCACAGATTGCACTTTTCACCAAGAAATTTATCACGTTAGAAATACAACTGCTAATGATTGCATCCTGATTACATTTACCAGTCAGACCATTCAGTTCTAAACTAAATCGTAATCGGACCAAATTTGATCCCGTTATAACGACTGCCGAACACTTTGGATCATTTAACATCGAAATTGCCAAAGCCGTCATTTTGACGGGTCATGGTATAAATAGGTATAGGTCATACTGATTATGGAAAATAAAGTGCGTGAGTGGAAACTAAAAAGGAATATTTAACTATTCTTATATTTCATTAAAAGTCGTATCATAAAATTCTGGAACAATACATAAATTATGTCAAATTTTTAAGCATGAAATTTGAAAACCGTCAAAATGACGGTCTTGGTAGTTCTAGTGTTAAATATATATATTTACAATCCTTTTATATCAAATAAATTTTTGGCAGTTTTAGTGAAATTTTTCGCTTTTCTTTTCATTTAAAAATATTAATAAGGGGATATATTAAACTAATCGACTCAGTTATTTTGGACTTGGTAATTAAAGAATGCTATCAATATGCCATAAATAGCATTTAGTTAATTTTTAATCAGATAATAGAGCGATTTAAAAATTTACAAATATGATCGAAATTAGGGAAAGTCATTTCATGACAATGAAGTATCGAATTCTGAACTTTTATTGAAATGAATTATAATTTATCGGATGAATTATTCGAAATATATGATAAAATACTTGGAAAGCATCCTGTTAGTCACGTAAAAAACAATTAGGAATTTAGAAAGTGCATGCAATGAAAAGTCAGAAAATCCAACAAGTGTTAGAGCTTATGAAAACATGAAAAAAAGCTTAATCAGATAATCTGAGTTTCTGCCGCGCTTAGCGGACATTCGATTTCCTGAAATAAAAGAAAAAACTAATTTTATTCAAAAATTACTTCAAGCACGCCCGGTGATAAAACAAATGCTCATTATTCTGTCTGCTTTTAAGTCTTTACATAGTTTATGTAAAATGATGTGAATTTTTGGCAAGTTTATTGGAATTTTTCGTTATTTTTTTCATTTAAAAAGATTAATAAGGTAATTTAGTAAACTAATCGACTCTGTTATTTTGAACTTGATAATTAAAGAATGCTATCAATTTGCCGTAAAGAGATTTTAGTTAATTTTTAATTAGACTATAGTGCTACTTAAAAAATTACAAATATGACCAAAATTATGGAAAATTATTTCATAACGATGAAATATCGAATTCTGGACTTTTATTGAAATGAATTATAATTTATCGCATTAATTATTCGAAATATATGAGAAAATACTTAAAAAGCATACGACTTAGTATCTACGTTAGTGACTTAAGTTAGTCACGTAAAAAACAATTAGGAATTTAGAAAGTACATTAATTGAAAATTCAGAAAGTCCAACAAGTGTTAGAGCTTATGAAAACATTTAAAAAGGAAACAAAAACTTAATCAGAAAATTTGCGTTTCTGCCGCGCTTACCTTAGGGAAGTTGGATTTTCTGAAAAGAAGAACCTAATTTTATTTAAAAATTATTTCAAGCATGCCCATTGATAAAACAAATGCACATTATTCAGTCTGTTTTTAAGTCTTTACATATTTTGTGTAAAATGATGTGAATTTTGAAAATGCAAAGACAGTTTTTCAAAAGTTATTAGGATAAAATCCTCGCTGAATTAATTCACCATATAGCTCATAGAACAACAGCAAAAAATATTGCTAGTTAGTTCGACACATTTTATCATTTCTAAAAAATAAATGATTTCTTCTGAGATTTGCAAGAATCGATAAACTGGTTTTAAATTATTATAAAAAAGTTCAACATTATGTCTTACTAGATATATTGTACTTTCGAAAAGTCTATTGCATCACTATTAAATTATTTTTTTGCTTCTATCATCTTTCGTTTTATCTTTTTTTCTGAATTAAAATGGAATATGTATAATGCAAATGAAATACCCAAAAGAAAGAAGCGATATCCAATCAAAAACAACTCGTTGTAAATGATCCCGCCAAGCCACAAACCTAAAACGTCAGTCATAAAAAGAAGTGATATCACATAAAAAGAAGCGATATATAGTAAAGTGGGAACAGACGCCGCGGTGGGACAGATGCCGCAGAGATTCTGTAGGCGACACTAGCGCTCCCTAGACCCATTTTAGAAGTTCGTGGTGTTCCTCAGTGCTGTGTGATGTGTTGTATGTGTTTCCACCACTTAATTGTCAGTATTTACATATTTATGCCAGTTTTTATGGCTCGAACTTGCGTGGGAAGTTGCTAAAATTATTCTAATGAAGTTTTATTACATATTTTAAGAAAAATAAACAAAGATTTCATCCCAAAATCGATTGAAACTATAGACTAGATCCTTGTAGAATACACACATGTGCTTGCCTTTCTCTCGCGTCGCTCACATGACACAAAATGGCGGCGCGGCATCTTACCCGCCACTATGGGACAGATGCCGCACCGAGTTTGAGGGACAGATGCCGCAAAATATATTTTTGTTTTTCGGTTCAATAAATTCATCACTGCGATTTAAGTAGAACTTACATTTAAATGAATGTATATTAGCGCATTCTGCTACTTATCAAAATATTCTCAGCAACAATGTTGGTTCACCATGTGTGAATAAGGAAAACGTATGTTTGCAATCTCACCATCTATACTATTAAACAAAATCTCTCCTACCCCAATGGTCAAAAGACATATACAGCCAAGTAAGAGAAAGTAAAAGAATGCAAATATTACAAGCACAGAGCTTATAAACAATAAAAAAGAAGAAGGAAATGAAAAACAAAAGAAACTAGAAAGCATCAAAGAACGACAACTTGGTGGAAGTAAAATGTGTAAAAAAAGGAAGGGAAAGATCAACTTGAAAACGCCTTACTTGAGGAAAAAACTAAAATATGAGTCTTCTTCCGACAATGGATAAATTGTTCCTCTTATGGATTCTGATGGCAGAACTGGATTGGAATTTGATGACTCTGCATATGTTGAGTGGCTGGAGTCTTATCAAGGAGCAAAGTCTAAAGCGACCAAGATTCAGTGCATCAAATTCAATCGATAGCTGCCTGAAAAACGCTTACTCTACTTTTCCAACGGGTAATCTGGTGAGATTGTGGGCGAATGGAAATACAAAATCAAAGAATGAGAAGAAAGGCCAAAAATAAATAGACTAGAGCTTTAGAATAGAACTAATACTTACATTAAGAGCAAACTGCAATGTTCGTCTGGATGTAAACCAGTGATTTATATCTGTTTTGGAATTATGCTGTCTATTGTTTTCATTAATTATGCTATCCATTCATGTAAATTCAAATGGTTTTCTTTTCATTTTCACCTTTTGTCTTAAGTTTTGTTTATAGAGATTACACTTTTGCATTTTCGTTAAACTTTTCATAATTTAGTGATATATATAATTTTTGCAAGTTTACTGTTATTTATTTTCGCTTTAAGCAGTTTGAGAAAATAAACATGTGATTTGCTTGAAAAAAAACAACAACAGCCTAGCATTTTTCTCCATGCGGCATCTGTCCCACACCCCATGCGGCATCTTATCCAGCACATAAAAAATGATGTTAAAAAAAGGTCTTGTAGAAAAATAATTATGTCTACTTTATTAAGAGGGTTTTAACTTGTTTAACATAGAAATTAGATTCTAAAGGGTTTGATCAATGATTTCTGGTACTTAGTTTGTTGTTTTATGCTTTATCGTAAATTTTACAAGAAGAAAAGAAAAACAGCGGCATCTGTCCCCACTTTACTATGCAGCCGTTGTATGAATAAGATATTTGGTAGTTTTTTTTTTCTTTGTATCCACATTAAGTATGATTTTTGGGGTATCCTGTAGTTTAAAAAGTTGACCTGATAGAAAAAACTGTGGTCATTTTTGGATTTAGATACCAATAATTAGCCAAAAACAAGTGCCAGATCTAAGTCAAAAAATGTATGTTCCCCAGAATTGCTGGAAGTAGAGGTCTTGACAGCCGAAATTAAGAGGTCCGTGGTCGACAGGAACCACAGGAAAAATTTCTTGGTCCAACTCAGTCCTGTATAAAAGAAAAACTTTCATTCCAAGGCCGGCCCGGGGCTTGGACTTGACAAAAAATTTATTGGCCCCATATAAAATCTAAAAGTTCGATCCGAGCCCGCCCTTGCCCGAAAAAAAATTCATTGGCGCGGCCCAGATCGGACTAATTGAATTAAAAAGAACAAAAACAAAAAACCCATAGATTTTTACGCCGATATGGTTAAAAATTGTTTTGCACGAGGAATTCTGACAAAAAATACTTATTTTAGCTTTTCTTTTATTCTTATATTCTTCACTTTAAAAAATGCGCCAACGGCTGCGAAGTACAGGCACATCCGTTCCGAAATACCACTCCTTATTTATGCCAGTGGCCATTTAAAGTACATTTAAACTATTCAGATTTTGCAATCGTCTGTACGCGATAAAGACAGATTTTAAAAAATCATGCTTGAAAACTATTTCAAAAAACATAAAAAAATGAGTATATTGTGATAAAATGTTCAAACAAATTACGATTCAGTTTTTAAAAAAAAAATTACATTTGAAAATATATTTTCCCCCTATTCGACGATGCAAAATTTGAAAATGTGCAATGCTTAGAAGTTTAAAAAATTTCAGTATTAGAAAAATCTAATCGTCTGCAACTGCCAGTGTTAAAATTACGTCATAGTTTCGTGCGGACATTTTTGCTCTTTATAATGTAGATTTTCGAATCAAAAAAGCATAAGTTGAAAAAAAAATGAAGTGAATTAGTGAATGAAGAAATTAGTGAAATGTTTCTTATTTCATTAAATATGTTGTTTATTTTATGTTGTTTAAATTTATATTGTTTATTTTATGTTGTTTAAATTTATGTTATTTATTTTATATAATGTAGTTATTGATTAATTTATTTGATTTAAAAAATTCTTGTTCAATTTGATTTGAAAAACAAACAAACAAAACAACTGAAGGTTGGCAGTTACATATTTGTCTAGGCATTAAAACATAGCTCACCTGCTTGCTATGTTATAATTATGCGCACAGCGCATCATTTCTTAAGGGAAAAAATGTATCTATTATATGCATGTATACATTACCGTACATTTTTGTGCATTCGAAGGTACAGGATAACTAAAAGAATATTAATGGTCCTTCCGGCCAGTGCCGGGAGGAAGAGGTAGCTTTCATATTCCTTATTTTAAAAAAGTCAACTTATATTATTAAAAACACACGAAGCTCAATTTATTGGAAACCGAATTTAGGAGATTCAATACTAATTTTTATCAATACTAAATCATTATGAATGAGAATTTCGCGAAATTAGTCTGCTTTTATTTAAAGTAACTTATATGTGGCTGCCAAATTCGGCGATTTCTTAAAGTGCCTGCCATTTTAAGACAACATGGTGGATGAGGCTAACCAGTGCACTTGGTCGAGACCAAACAAAAAATGCTCCCGAATCCTTATCAAGGTCAAATACTTAAGAAAGAAACCTTTTTCAATTTCTAATTTTTTTGCACCTCACTTTAAATATAATTTTTTTTAATTTAATGGACGCCATTTTGAAACAAGATGGCTGATGAAGCTGGCCAGCGAACTTGCTCGAGATATTGATGTATACTATCCACATGCCTTCTTACATCGAAATAGGCTAATACGTGTGTTATCGCGTGACAAATACAAGATCGTTTCAAAATGTTAGCCATGCTAGAAATTCAAAGAGCTATAATTGAAACATTTTTAAGATATAAACAAAAGAACAAATTTTCAGAAACAAAAACTGCTCCGGAATCTTTGTATCAAGGTCAAACACATAAAAAAATTTCATTTTCCAATTTTTTAATACCTCATTTTAAATTTAATTTTTTTTTTAAATGGAAACCCTTTCGAAACAAGATGGCGAATGAAGCTGGCCAACGAACTCGATCGAGACATTGGTATGTACTATGTACAGACCAAGTTACATCCAAATCGGTTCATAAATACGCCTGTTATCGCGTGACAAAAATCAGGTCGTTTTAAAATGTCAGCCACAATAGAAATTCAAAATGCTATAACTCAGCCATTTTTTTAGATACAGACGAAACAAAAACTGTTCCGGAATCTTTGTATTAAGGTCAAACACATACGAAAAAAAAAATCTTTTTCATTTTCCAATTTTTTGGTATCTCATTTTAAATTTTAAATTTTTTTAAATTTTTTAAATGGCCGCCATTTTGAAACAAGATGGCGGATGAAGCTGGACAGCGAACTCGGTCGAGATATTTGTATGTACTATGTACACACCAAGGTACATCCAAATCGGTTCATAAATACGCCCGTTATCACGTGACAAATATCAGGACGTTTCAAAATGTCAGCCACACTAGAAATTCAAAATACTATATCTCAGCCATTTTTTAAGGTATAGACGAAACAAAAACTGCTCCCGAATCTTTTTATCAAGGTCAAACACATAAGAAAAAAATATTTTTTCAATTTTCAATTTTTTGGTACCATATTTCAAATTTAAATTTTTCTTAAAAATTTAAGTGGCCGCCATTTTTAAACAAGATGGCGGATGAAGCTGGCCAACGAACTCGGTCGAGACATTAGTATGTACTATGTATAAACGAAGTTACATCCAAATCGGTTTATAAATACGCTTTTTATCGCGTGACAAAATTCAGGACGTTTCAAAATGTCAGCAACGCTAGAAATTCAAAATGCTATAACTCAGCCATTTTTTAAGATATAGACGAAACAAAAACTGCTCCGTAATCTTTGTATAATGGTCAAATACATAAGAAAAAAAATATTGTTCCATTTTCAATTTTTTGGTACCACATTTCAAATTTTAAATTTTTTTAAAAATTTTAAATGGCCGCCATTTTGAAACAAAATGGCGGATGAAACTGGCCAACGAACTTAAAATTTTTTAAAAAATTTGAAATTTAAAATGTGATACTAAAAAATTGAAAATTAAAAAATATTTTTTCCTTATGTGTTTCACCTTGATACAAAGATTCTGGAGCAGTTTTTGTTTCGTTTATATCTTAAAAAAAAGTCCTTCCGGCCAGTGCCGGGAGGAAGAGGTAGCTTTCATAATCCTTATTTAAAAAAAGCCAAATTATATCATTCAAACACACGAAGCTCAATTTAGTGGAAACCGAATATAGGAGATTCAATACTAATTTTTATCAATATAATGAATGAGAATTTCGCGAAATTAGTCAGCTTTATCCAAGCTGCTTTTCTTTAAAGTAACATATATTTGGCTGCCAAATTCGGCAATTTCTTAAAGTGCCTGTCATTTTAAGACAACATGGTGGATGAGACTAAGCAGTGAACTTGGTCGAGACCTTAGTAATTGCTGTGCACATGCTCACTCACATCGGAATCGGTTAATATATAGGAGTGCTGTCGCATGCAAAAAATCAGATTTTTCAAAATGTCACCCACAATAGAAATTGAAACTGCTATATCTGAGCCATTTTGTAAGGTAAAGACAAACAAAAAATGCTCCTGAATCCTTATATCAAGGTCAAATACTTAAGAAAGAAACCTTTTTCAATTTCTATTTTTTTTTTTGCACCTCACTTTAAATATATATATTTTCTTTAATTTAATGGTCGCCATTTTGAAACAAGATGGCTGATGTATCTGGCCAGCGAACTTGGTCGAGGTGTTGATGTATACTATCCACATGCCTTCTTACATCGAAATAGGCGAATACGTGTGTTATCGCGTGACAAATACAAGATCGTTTCAAAATGTTAGCCATGCTAGAAATTCAAAGTGCTATAAATCAACCATTTTTTAAGATATAAACAAAAGAACAAATTTTCAGAAACAAAAACAGCTCCGGAATCTTTGTATCAAGGCCAAACACATAAAAAAATCTTTTTCATTTTCCAATTGTTTAATACCTCATTTTGAATTTTAAATTTAATTTTTTTTAAATGGCAACCCTTTTGAAACAAGATGGCGAATGAAGCTGGCCAACGAACTCGGTCGAGACATTGATATGTACTATGTACAGACCAAGTTCAATCCAAATAGGTTCATAATTGCGCCTGTTATCGCGTGACAAAAATCAGGTCGTTTTAAAATGTCAGACATAAGAGAAATTCAAAATGCTATTACTCAGCCATTTTTTTTAGATATAGACGAAAGAAAAACTGTTCCGGAATCTTTGTATGAAGGTCAAACACATACAAAAAAAAATCTTTTTCACTTTCCAATTTTTTGGTATCTCATTTAATTTTTTTTATTTTTTAATTTTTTTAAATGGCCGCCATTTTGAAACAAGATGGCGGATGAAGCCGGCCAACGAACTCGGTCGAGATATTTGTATGTACTACGTACACACCAAGGTACATCCAAGTCGGTTCTTAAATACGCCTGTTATTACGTGAGAAAAATCAGGACGTTTCAAAATGTCAGCCACGCTAGCAATTCAAAATGCTATAACTCAGCCATTTCTTAAGATATAGACAAAACAAAAACTGCTGCCGAATCTTTTTATCAGGGTCAAACACATAAGAAGAAAATATGTTTTCAATTTTTAATTTTTTGGTACCACATTTCAAGTTTTAATATTTTAAAAAAATTTTAAATGGCCGCCATTTTGAAACAAAACAGCGGATGAAGCTGGCCAACGAACTCGGTCGAGAGATTGGTATGTACTATGTACACACTGAATTACATCCAAATCGGTTCATAAATACGCCTTTTATCGCGTGACAAAATTCAGGACGTTTCAAAATGTCAGCCACGCTAGAAATTCAAAATGCTATAACTCAGCCATTTTTTAAGGTATAGGCGAAAACAAAACTGCTCCGGAATCTTTGTATAAAGGTCAAATACATAAGAAAAACTATTTTTCCATTTTCAATTTTTTGGTACCACATTTCAAATTTTAAATTTTTAAAAAAATTTTAATTGGCCGCCATTTTGAAACAAAATGGCGGATGAAGCTGGCCAACGAACTCGGTCGAGAGATTGGTATGTACTATGTACACACTGAATTACATCTAAATCGGTTCATAAATACGCCTTTTATCGCGTGACAAAATTCAGGACGTTTCAAAATATCAGCCACGCTAGAAATTCAAAATGCTATAACTCAGCCATTTTTTAAGATATAGACGAAACAAAAACTGCTCCGAAATCTTTGTATAAAGGTCAAATACATAAGAAAAAATATTTTTCCATTTTTAATTTTTTGGTACCACATTTCAAGTTTTAATATTTTTTAAAAATTTTAAATGGCCGCCATTTTGAAACAAAACGGCGGATGAAGCTGGCCAACGAACTCGGTCGAGACATTGGTATGTACTATGTACACACCGAATTACATCGAAATCGGTTCATAATTACGGGAGTTACAGTGTGACATAGGTCAGATATATATATATATATATATATATATATATATCAATTTTGAACGGAGGGTGGTTTCGGGGTCTGGGGGTCATGATCGATGAAAATATACCAAAATTTTTTGAAATCGCTTTCCTCCGAACGGCTGCAATAGGTAGCTTTTTTGTAAAGAAAGCTACCTAATAGCTGAGTTATAGCACTTTGAATTTCTATCGTGGCTGACATTTTGAAACGACCTGATTTTCGTCACGCGATAACAGGCGTATTTATGAATCGATTTGGATGCATACCAATGTTTCGATCGAATTCGTTGGCCAGCTTCATCCGCCATCTTGTTTAAAAATGGCGGCCATTTAAATTTTTTAAAAAAAATTTAAATTTGAAATGTGGTACCAAAAATTTGAAAATTAAAAAAATATTTTTTTCTTATGTGTTTGACCTTGATACAAAGATTCCGGAGCAGTTTTTGTTTTGTTTATATCTTAAAAAATGGCTGAGTTATAGCACTTTGAATTTCTAGCGTGGCGGACATTTTGAAATGACCTGATATTTGTCACGCGATAACAGGCGTATTTATGAGCCGATTTCGATGTACCTTGGTGTATACATAGTACATACCAATGTCTCGACCGAGTTCGTTCGCCAGATTCATCCGCCATCTTGTTTCAAAATGGTGGCCATTTAAAAAAAATTAAAAAAATATTAAATTTTAAATGAGGTACCAAGAAATTGGAAAATGAAAAAGATTTTTTTTGTGTGTGTGTTTGATATAATACAAAGATTCCGGAACAGATTTTGTTTCGTCTATATCTAGAAAAATGGCTGAGTTATAGCATTTTGAATTTCTATTGTGGCTGACATTTTGAAACGACCTGATTTTTGTCACGCAATAACAGGTGTATTTATGAACCGATTTGGATGTAACTTGGTGTGTACATAGTACATACCAATGTCTAGATCGAGTTCGTTGGCCAGCTTCATTCGCCATCTTATTTGAAAAGGGCTGCCATTAAAAAACAATTTTAAATTTAAAATTTAAAATGAAGTATCAAAAAATTGGAAAATGAAATATATTTTTTTTATGTGTGTGACCTTGATACAAAGATTACGCAGCAGTTTTTGTTTCGTCTAGATCTTAAAAAATGGTTGAATTATAGCACTTTGAATTTCTAGCATGGCTGACATTTTGAAACGATTTGATATTTGTCACGCGATAACACGTGTATTTATTAACCTATTTCGATGTAAGAAGGCATGTGGATAGTACATAGCAATGTCTTGCCCAAGGCCAGGTCTTGGCCAGCTTTATATGCCATCTTGTTTCAAAATGGCGGCCAGTAAAAAAAAATATATATATTTAAAGTAAGGTGCTAAAAAAATTAGAAATTGAAAAAGGTTTCCTTTTTAAGTATTTGACCTTGATTTAAGGATTCCGGAGCATTTTTTGTTTTGAATTTATCTTAAAAAATGGCTCAGATATAGCAGTTTGAATTTCTAATGCGGGTGACATTTTTAAAAATCTGATTTTTTGCCTGCGACAGCACTCGTATATATCAACCGATTCCGATGTGAGTGAGCATGTGCACAGGAATTACAAAGGTCTCGACCAAGTTCACTGGTTAGCCTCATCCACCTTGTTGTCTTAAAATGGCAGGCACTTCAATGTATTGCCAAATTTGGCAACTGTGAAATTTCGCAAACCCCTTCTTTTCTCAGCCAGACTGATTAGGCGCCAGTGATCCCAGGTCACGTGGTCTGACTAGAGAATTAATATTAAAAAACATTTTTTTTTCTTGTTCTTTTTTAGTTTAGTTTCATTGCGAATGTGAATCTCGAAAGCAGCATGCTGGCTGTGTATTTCTTGATCTTCCGAAAAGGGAGAAATAAATATTCTTGAACATATAAAAGAAATTATCTTGAATTCCCAGTGTGGAATATTTACATGTTTTTAAAGAAATATTATCCAAATGTTTTCATTGTAAATACTGTAAATATTTATAAGTGTAAATAGAATTAACAAAGTTTTTAATCATCCTGTGCTTGACTTGGACTTATACTGAACAACACCAGCGCCATTTTCAGTTGTGAAAATATGCTCGATTAATTTAATATGATTTAATTCAGAATAATGTGATTTTACATGAATCGTGAAATTTTCATCTAATAAGCTCTCCCAACATTGATTTGAATTGTGATAACGTGAAATTTCGTGGACTATATGAAGATTATTCTTCATGTTTTGGTGCCGAAACCCGGGAAAAAAGGTAAGAAATACCTTTATTATTCTGCATGACTATTGACTCTTGATTTATTGAAATAACGCTTTTTCATGATAATTAATTTCGAAAATTGAAATAAATTTTAAACATGGATAAGCCTGATAAGCTTAAAAGTAAAAGAGCTACCGTTCGCGCGGCAGTTACAAAATTAATCTCAAAATGTGATACATTATTATCTGTTGATATTGATAAAACTGATTGCGATTCTTTAATGGAATCATTAGAGCTCGTAAATGAAAAGGAAGCTCAACTAAAGGAATTAGATTCCGAAATAGATGAGCTAATTCAGGAAAAACTGAATATGAAAAAGAACTAAAATCGGTAGAAGAATATTCTGAAAAAATATCCAGTTTGAAATTTAAAATTAAGATGAGGCTTAAAAAATGTAAAATCGAAACTGAACCAAAAGTTGTACTAGAATCAAGTAACGGTTCAAAAATCGGAAGTAAACCAGTTTCGGTAGTGAAGCTTCCAAAACTTAACATAGAAAAATTTTCTGGTGATGCAAGCCAGTTCTTAGAATTTTTTAATTTATTTACTAGTGCGATATATTCAAACGAATCATTATCAAAAATTGAAAAATTCCAATATCTCAAATCCTTGTTGTCTGGTCCTGCATATAATATTGTATCTGGTTTTGAACTGACAGATCAAAATTATTCAACGTGTTTGAAGTTGTTAGAAGAGAGGTATGGTAAGCGGGAAAATATCATAAACTGTTATATGAATAAAATCCTGAATCTTGAGCCAGTAAAATCCTCTAACAATGTTACTTCTTTAAGGAAGCTGTACGATAATATTGAAACTAGTATGAGAAATCTTGATGCGTTAGGAGTAACATCAGGCTCTTACGGCCATTTATTACTACCCATTTTATTAAGGTTATTACCAGAAAATTTGATACTAGATTTCCATCGAAAACGTGACCCCGATAAGGACTGTGAAGTCACCGATTTAATAAATTTTATTAAAACGGAACTAAGATGCCGGGAAGCTACTGACTTAGTAAATAATTCCCAAAGCAAGGCTTATGAAAATTCTAAAACTAAATATGAAAATTCTTCAAGTAAATATCAAAATTTTCCTCAAAAGAAAAATATACCTTCAGCTGCTACTTTAAATACATCTACAAAACAGTTTTGCATATTTTGCAAGTCTTCTGATAACGTAGGACTAAATTGTTCGCAATTCACTGATGAACAAAAACGATATAAATTAAAGAAAGAAGGTCGCTGTTACAAATGCTTTTTTAAGTCACATTTATCAATTAACTGTAGAACAAGAATTAATCCTTGTTCCAAATGTGGTAACAAAACCCATAGTCATTTGTTTTGTTTTTAAAGAAACAGCAAAAGAAAATCCTGAAAAAGAAAAGAAAGGTGCAATTGTATCTATGATGTCAGAACAAAAATATAAACAAAATAAAGCAACATTATTGCAGACTTGTACAGTTTCTGTGTCTGCTGGTAAACAATGCTTGTTGGCTCGTGTTTTATGTGATAGTGGTTCAGAAAAATGCTTCGTGAAGAGATCTCTAGTACAAAAATTAAAATTGAAGCCATTGCGAAGTGAAAATTTATTAGTTTATCCTTTTGGGCGGAGACGCCCGTATGAATCTTGTTATGAAGTAGTTGCCCTAGAATTATCCAGTGTTGTGCAACCTATTAATTCGATAAATATCGAAGCTCTTGTGGTTGATAATATAACTGGAGCTTCTGTGAAAACCCTAGAACCAGAACTTCTAGACATAATGAGAACAAGAGGCTTTAAGCCTGCTGATACAGGTCTTGAACAGGAAATAAATATTTTGCTAGGGTCTGACTTTTTGTGGAAAATATTAAAGGGAATCGAGGGAAAATTGACAAAAGAATTATACGTTGTAGAAACTATTTTCGGTCATACGGTGCAAGAGCAGATAGAGTCGAATAAAAAAGAAGTAGCTTGTTTGCGTGTTTCAGTTGAAAATATAAATACTCAGCTGAAAGCATTTTGTGATCTTGAAGCAATTGGCATTGCTGAAAGCAATGAAAAGAACATTACCGATCATGAGGTAATAAAAGAATTTAAAGAAAATTTAAAATTCGTAAATGGGCGTTATGAAGCGAAATTATTGTGGAAAAATTTTCGTGAATTGCTTAGAAATAATCTTGAAGTAGCAAAAAAGCGGTTTTCTAGTTTAGAAAATAAATTCTTGAAAAACGATTCTTTATTTAAAGAATATAACTCCATTTTGCTAGAGCAGTTTAATGAGGGTGTAATAGAATTGTGCACCGAGAAAGATTCTAATAATTCCTATTACATGCCACACAGACCTGTTATCTGTGACGACAAAACTACAACAAAAATGCACATAGTCTATGATGCTTCTTCTAAATATGATGATTCTCTATCATTAAACGAATGTTTGTATCATGTCCCTAACTTGAATTCTAATGTTTTAGATGATGAAAACATTCCTGTTTCGAGTTTCGAACCCCCAAATACTTCCTTGAAAATTTTAGGATTGATCTGTAACAATACAGAAGATAAATTTGGACTAGAATTACGACCCTTGTTAGAAAAATTAAATAATGAATCTTCTACTAAACGCAATGTTTTGAAAATTGCAACTACACTGTAAAAAAAAATCTGTAAAGATACTAAAGTTTTTCTAGGAAACTGGGATTCCAAGAACTTTTCATGTAACGGCAACAACAAAAATTCCTGTAACAGCGTCTGTTACAGGAATTTTTCTTGTTGCCGTTACATAAAATGTTCTTGGAATCCCAGTTTCCTAGAAAAACTTTAGTAACTTTACAGAATTTTTTTTACAGTGTATGTTCTTTGATTCAGCCGGATTTATTGCACCTTTTGTTTCTGGTGAACTAGAAAATGATTGGCAAAATTGGCTCACAGAAATCCCTGATCTCGCTCACTTGAAAATTCCCTGGCAGTATTTTAGCAACCTGATCATGGAAAAGGAGCATCTCCAATTGCATGTTTTTCCTGATGCTAACCCTAATGTGTATGTTCCTGAATTTCTTTCCTTGCCTGAAAGTCAGTGGCCTAGTGTTAAAATTGCTGCATCTCGATTACCTGATGTTTCTGAAGAGAAGTATAAAAAAGCAGCCACCATCTCTTGTGTTGTTCAAACAAATAAATCTGATGAAATTCCCATTTTTATTCTTGAAAAGTATAGCTCCCTAAAGAAATTGTATCGAGTAACTGGATGGGTATTTAGATTTATTTCTAATATAAAATTAAAGGTAGAGAAAAGAAAATTTTCACAATTATCAGCTGAGGAAATGTTACATGCTGAAAATTTTTGGTTAAAGCTAATGCAGGAAGAAAGTTTCCCTGAAGTTGTAAAATACTTGAAATGTAGCAAGAGTATCCTTAAAGAAATGAATCTTCTACAGTTAATTCCTATGTTGTCAGATGAAGTTTTGCTGTTGGTACGAGGACGGTTACAAAAGTCTGATTCCTCATTTTATGAAAAACATCCTGTTGCGATTCCTGCAAAACACAAACTTACTGAAATAATCGTGAAAGATGCACATGAAAAAGTTTTTCATTCCAGAGTGTCCAGTACATTAGTACAAACTCATAAAAAGTTTTGGATTTTAAAATCTAGACATTGCATAAAATCAATCCTAAACAAACGTGCAATCTCCAAGAAATTTAGCCTTCGCCCTGGTCAACTAGTTATAGCAACTCTAGAGGATATCTTGTGTTTACCTGCAACCAAGGAATCCTTAGTGAAACGCTTCCGTTTGCGCGAGACTCTTCTGAATCATTTTTGGAAGCGCTTGAAAAATGCGTGCCTCTCAACTTAATTCCTCATAATATAGCGTGGCTGATTTTCCTTTTTATTTATATGTGATCTTTTATCTCTAAATTTAATGAAATATTCTAATTTATCTTACTTAAAAATACTCTTTCAGCTGGTATAACTGACAGGATCGCATACATCAAACTTCCTTTAGTTATGTGAATTAAATTTAACTTTTATAACATGAGATATCAAATCATTGTTGGGCTAAATAACAGAGTTTTAAATTATCACACAGATAAATAAATATATAAGGTGTGTCCCAACGAAATAAAGCCACCGTAATTTAGTGCCGTAACTGGACACGAGACAAACAAATAAGAATGAAACAAATATATTAAGAAAGTCTATGTATAAATATATATTAAACAAAAACATGATTTGAAGAACAAATTAAAAAAACAAAATTTATTTCCTACATTTTTTAAGCCCGAGAAGGGACAGATATTAAGTTATTTCATTCAATTAGTTCTACATTTAATGTTAAATTTTTGTAAGAAATTAGTTAAGCCAATTGAAGATTAAAAAGTAAAAATAAAATTCGTACAATATGATTCTTAAAACACCCTAAAAAATTAGATTCCGTTCAAATGAAATCGAAATAAATCTTAGACTTCTTCCATTTTTAATTGAAAATATTTGTATTGCAGATTTAATATTATGTTTATGAAAATTGTGCATAAAATAATAAGATGCATGCAAAATACAAAACTTAAAAAAAAGTCTAAGATTTATTTCGATTTCATTTGAACAGAAGCTAATTTTTTAGGACTGTTTTAAGTATCATATCGTATGAATTTTATATTTATTTTTTAACCTTCAATTGGCTTAACTAATTTGTTACAGAAATTTAACATTAAATGTAGAACTAATTGAATGAAATAACTTAATATCTGTCCCTTCTCAGGCTTAAACAATGTAGGAAATAAATTTTGTTTTTTTAATTTGTTCTTCAAATCATGTTTTTGTTTAATATGTCAAGTTTTCTAATAACTAATGAACTCAGACGAACGCATTTCAAAATTATTAGAGAGTATCATCATCAGACTTTGATGTATGCGGTATTGCATCACAATGTGGGATGCTTTACCAATGTGTAATTCAAAATGTTTCACGACTGTAGTAATGCAGGTTGCGGTAGTTTCGACAAGAACTTCTAATCTGAAAGTAAAAAATCTATAATCAAAACATAAGAAAATAATTTAATTTAAATTTAGATACCCTATTTCCCACTAAGGAACGCTATGATTGTAAATACAAATTGTGTTGAATCCTTCCTGCTAATATTTAACAATATTATAGCTGTGATACAGTAAAAAATAAAAAATAAAAGTTTTACTTAAATTTTTAAACCTCATTCTCTCCCAAAGGGTGATCTAAACACATCCGAAAATTATTACCTAAGTTTAACTTGGGGTATAAATAGTTCTCATCTCGGAAAAAAAAATACGTTTTGAAATTTAAGTTACGTTATTCCCCAAGTTCGCTACCTGCGTAAAAATAGCTATCCACTAGAAACTTTTTACTAAAGTATAAACTTGACCAAGGCAAAAATTTATTCTGAAAATATCCTTTTTATTTCCACTAGGACGCCATATTCACCTTTTTAATTAAAAAAAAAAAACTAGGTCAATTTAATATTTCACGTGAAAATCTTTCAACTAAAAAGAAATAAATTATTATTACGGCTTTTGAAATTTTTGCAACAATGAAGAAAAAATGTTAAATTTTCTATGAAAAATGTCCGTTGATTTTCAATGAAAAAAGCGAAAATTGGAATTATTAAGAAAAGTATTTGAATAATCTGAAAAAAAAAATTGGCCCATGTTTCTCTCTGGGTTATAATTGATCCATATGCAAATGCATTTTACTATTCGTATTGACCCTGACGTTAGGCAAACGTTTTTACACTTTAAATTTATAATATCATTAGAATTAGTAAAGAATAAAAAATGAGTGGCATCAGAGACAAAAAGGTGGGAAGAAAAAATGAAAAAGTTATCATCTCCATAGGCTTTTCCATGTTAAATTAACATTGAGAAGTGACACTGGAAATAAATAAGTATTGCGCTGCCGCGCAATACTTAAATTTAGTATGAGTAACTCATTCCCTGCTCCACCTTGGCAGGAGAAAAAGATGAATGTGTAAAAAAAGAGGGGAAAAAGTGTCCCCCCGAAATAAAGCCACTGTCAATATCATGGAAAACGGTAGTATTCCGAGTGACGCAGCCTTAAGCCTAAAATCGTATCGTATCGTATCATAGAATTCGTAGATGGCGGAACTCATATATACAGCTAACTCGACACAAAAGAAAACGCGAAAAGCCGCCTTTTAATAACTCAGCAGATATATGTCTTATTGTTCTGAATTTTCTAGAACAGTTTTATATCTGCAGTCTAATCGTATGCTGAAATTTTTACATTTCTACGTGCAGTATATTTTGAGATCTAAATAGCCATTTTTAATGTGAAAACGTTGGTCGAGGGAAGTTATCGAGGAAGTTCCTAATTTGAAAATCTCGAAAACGGTTCTAACGATTATTTTTAAATTGATACATAATATAAATGTGATTAAGGCGAGGTGAATAACACTTTTCTTTTTTCTGGGAAAATTCTCTTTCGTTAAATAATTCGATTTTTTTTTCTCTCGAAAATGACACGGGCGATTTTTTAAAAATCAAATAAATATGTTTCAGATGAACCAAATAACAATTTACTTGTTTCCAGCAAGACTCTTGTTCGTTTTATAATGCGCATGAAAAATCGGACTATATTTCTTCGCCATTCTATGGAAATTTCACTGAAAATGCATGACACTGTATTCATACACATGCTTTCTTTTTAACCACTTTTGGGGAGAAAAATTTTGTCTTCCCATTGGCTGAGTGGTTAAGGGCCATCGTCTACTGATCTTAAGATAGGCAGTTCGATACTCACTGATACGTGTTTTCACATGTGAATGTTTTTTTTTTTTTTTAAGTCTGCTAGTTGACCATTATTCTCAGTTCCTTTGTAATTTTTTAATTGCTATTAAGTTAAATAAAATTACAATTATAATGACGCCAATTTGAAGATGATTATTTCTTGGCAATTTTTCAACAATAAAAATATTACCATAAATTTTATAAATATATTTAATTTCAATCACTTTACAAAAAATATACATTAATAATTATTATTTGAATATAAATCACACGATCAGAAACGTAAAAAAATAATTCATTTCAGCTCTTCTTTTTATAATATCATTTTTTATTATTATGACGGTCAATCAATATATAATCACTGACATGCATAATATTATTATTATTATAATTATTATTTTCCTTGCATAAAAACTATTGTGATGTAATAATTCTTTTATAATAAATAATTTAGTTGAAATGTTTTATTTATAAATATCAATGAAGTTTGATAACCCCGAGACAATTGTTTTTATTTAACTTTGCAATATTTACAGTTTACATAATAAACATATCAGAATTC
Organism: Maratus speciosus; assembly: GCA_963932465.1. Classification (NCBI taxonomy): domain Eukaryota; kingdom Metazoa; phylum Arthropoda; class Arachnida; order Araneae; family Salticidae; genus Maratus; species Maratus speciosus. The sequence continues at coordinate 255,671,355 of OZ010786.1, forward strand.
TGGTGTCGCCATCTTTTGACGCAACTGCGTACTACATTTTGTCTCTTATTCGGAAAAAAAAAAAAACTAACGGTCTTCGCCGCTTTGAAAGAATCTCTTGTGACTAGAGGTCTATTTCGCAAATATTAAGAAAATTACTGCATACAAAAATATTAAAATGGGTAGCATTATAGAGAAATATTTGATAAAAACGTTGAAGTAGACAGTTTTTAAATCGAAGAATTATTTTAAGAGATATTTAATGTTAAATCTGGATAAAATTGTCTCAATAAAAAAGTCTCATAGGAAAAAAAATATACATGGGAATTTAATCATTTTCATTCAATTTAATCATTCAATAGAAACTAGAAGTTTGCAGAGTGCATTTATTATTTTTAACTTGCCTAATTTTTTGACGGTTTATTTCAATTTTAAATTAAAATTTTCAGAATTTCCAGAGATATTTTTTATATATTTTAGAAAAGGTTATTTTAAATTGCTGCCAATTGTTAAAACAGCGCAAAGAATAATATATCCTTTAAATTAAAAATTTATTCACACGTGACTATTATAAACAGAAAAAAATCCTTTTAAATTAGAATTAAATGATAACGTGTTAAAAGCAGGAAAATATTAAACATTACGTCATAAAAATTGTTTTTACACATGCTTACTTAAAATGAAAGAAAATTATAAAATAATCAATTATTTTCAAATTAGAATTAAATGATTACGCATTAAAAGCAGGAAAACATTGAAAATTACGTCATAAAAATTATATTTACACGTGAATATTAAAAGAAAAAGAAAATTTTTAAATAATAAATTCATTGATATGTGTTAAAAGTCGTAAATGGAGGAAATTACGTCATATTGGCCAAAGTGGCCAAAACAGTTTGCAAAACATATTGCAAAACATATTGCAAAACAGTTTAAATTAAAAAATATATTTATATGAGAGATCTATTTCAAATTTCGAGATGATATTTTTAACTATAGTTGCCAATTTTAAGGTAGCGCAAATAATAATATTATCTTTCTAATAATAAAAATATTTTCAGTTGAATGTTACAAAGAGAAAGGAAAGTTTGGTGAAAATTATGTCAGATTTAAAACGTTACATTTAAAATCTCTTATTTAAAATCATTTTCTTATAGCGTTGTTAAAAAATACCATAAAACAAAGACTCTGTTGACTTAGTTCCTTTTATATTTGGTAATTTTCAAATGTTTAACTAATCTTATTTAATCAAGCACGGAAACAGCAACTAACATCAGCTGATTCGGTCTTGAAATCCCTCAGTAAAAGGGAAACCCGTTTACAGTAAGATCGCCATTGATTTTTTAATTATACAGAGCAGCCTCGATTATCCGAGCTAATTGGGACTGTTAGTAAATCGGAATCGGAAATCTCGGTTAATAGAAACTGTGTGTAAAAACTCGCCGTGCTTGCGAATTTAACATCTCTTTTAAAAAATATATATAGAACGTTTTTTAAATAATAAAAATAAATATATGTAAAGTTCTGTTTCACAGCTTAACAAATTTAAAAAGAAAATCAACTACCAGTAGTAAATTTTAAAATGCAAATTGAAAAATTTACGAAAGTTCACACAGCCACTGGAAACAAAGCATTGTTCGCTATTGACTTCTCAGGGTCCAATGTTTCTTTGGAGTTGAGTGCTTTTGTGGGCAGAAGGGCCTGTATAGCACGGACAGTGAGCTAAAGAGTGTGGTTATTTTTAAGGGTCATTCAAAAGGAAAAAAAAAATCAGACTTTGTTATCGGCTCGGTTAACAGAAACCTCGATTAATCGAAGCTCGGTTAATCCAGGTTCTACTATAATTCAATCTTCCGTAATCTTTTTAAAGCAGATCAAATTAATGGACTTTAGCACAAAGTCACATAGCTGATAACTGCCATGCTTGTTGGCCACCTTTTTTTCAAAAAAATTGCTTCACCTTATTCAATTAATGAGATATCTCCGATAAAATAAGTCACATTTTCCCGTTCTAAAATACTGGTATCCAAAAATCGTAGCATGTAACTGACACTACAAGTACTCATGGAACTAGACTATTTTAAGTCTGATTTTTATTATAGACTATATAAAATTATTAAAAATATATATTATGATAGGAACTAGCGGGCTTCGTACGCTATTTATGTTACGGATATAAAAATCATGTTTTTTTTTTAGGGAAAAAGAAATAAAAAGCTATTTGACGATAGGTTTATAAAGACACATTTTGTATTTGTTATATTTCCGGGGATGAGGAGGAGGGGGACTATTTTGATTAAATATCGCAATTAGTCTACATGGCAGATATAATTATGATAGACACTAGCGGGCTTCGCCCCTCTATGGCGCCTTATGGGTCCAGCTTCCATAACTCAGAAACTACCTTTCGGACATCAATGCAACAGATTCCAAACGTTATAATTAACTTAATAGTCACCCTATATAGCATTAAAGTAAATTTATGAGTACTGCATACTATTTTTTTATCGTAATTTCTGAAGAGAAAAAATTATTTCGGTTCCATTCTTAGGTACTGGTCTGAAAAATTTTGAAAAAGGGGGGGACATGAGACTGCTGTTTGTCAAACAACACAACGGGGTCTGGCTTATTCAACTTGGTTTTTGATGACTTCAATTGGAAGGTGGTTTGTTTAAAAGAGTGCGTTCCCTGCCCCATGAAAATTTGAACTATTGGTGCACCATCTATGTAAGGATTTAATAATTATAAATTAACATTTTGGATTTATTAATTTAAGGATAAAGTGTTTTTAAAGGAATATCAAATGAAACCCTCTGTGCGATCTGCGATTATACTTACCCAGTTGTTTTTATATACAAACTGCTATAAGGAAAATTGTAATAAAATAGTAAAAATTAAATCTGCATTAAATTCCATAAGTATCTTTTTTTTTTAATCATTCTATCACTAACCTCAAAAAAGTAATGATATCAATGCAAAAACCCTTGACGGGTTAAAAGTTTCTGACGCAGCACTTTATCTTATGCTCTAAGAATTTTAAATATGGAACTTAAAAATACTGATATCAAATTTTGAGTGACGTTATGCTATTTCTTAAAAAATATATTTGTATTTATTTCATCATTTTATTTTTGTTTTATTTATAATCGCATGTGCAAAAGTTATGTTCAACATGAAAAGCTGCATAAAATTTTATTCGCTGTTGCTTTATCATTTACATCTCTCATAAATTCAAAATATGAGTTTTAACACTAGAACGGCGGTAGGGGTCATTTTGACACCTGAGTACTTTCGTCCGTTGATTACTTTTGTTTGCTTGGGCGAAATCGTTTGAAATTTTTTGACTTTTCCTAAATAGATAACATATATTTCTAAAAAAAAATTCAGCTTTCTAGATTTGTTAGTTTTTGAAATATGGACTTGTATTCCTAGAACGGCGGACGGGGGTCATTTTGACCCCATTAGTAAAATACTCTTTGTACTCGAAGCTGCTTTTGTTGCTATACTATATGTTCGAGGAGCAATACAAATAAATGGTTTAGATTTATATTCATTGTCGTCCAAGGCATGAGGAATACTATTTTGCAAATAAACTATCTCAAGAGATAGATTCAAAGAAAGAAAAATATTTTTTAGGTTTGATGAAAAGACAACAGGATCTAGCAGACTACAGACTGATAAATTTGCTGTTGCATCTAAAATGTGGAATAAATTTATTGAAAATTGCAAAACATGCTACCGACCAGGACAAAATATTACAGTTGATGAACAATTGTTCGCATCTCAGGATAGATATAAATATACGCAATATTTGCCAAATAAATCGGATAAATTTGGAATAAAATTTTGGTGATCTGTTGACGTTGATACTAAAAACCTCTTGGATGAATTTATTTATCTGGAAAAGGATGAAACAGCAAATCCTTAATTACGTTTATCGGAAAATGTTGTCGTGAAATTAACAGATCCCCATCTAAACGAAGGGAGGAATATTACGACAGATAGCTATTTTACTAACATCAAATTAGCAGAAATGTTAAAAGCTAAAAATACAACTTTGGTTGCACAATAAAAAAGAACCGAAGAGAAATTCCTATATCATTGAAAAATATGCGCAGTACTCTTTATTCATCGAAGATAGTGGAATGTGATAATATGACACTTACCATCATCTATCAAGCCAAAAGAAAAAAATGTGTTTTTCTACTGAGCTCATTACATTCTACTGTAAAAACTGAAGACGGTCTCAAGAAGTTGCACGATTCAATAGAATATTACAACGCAACGAAGTATGGTATGGATATCCATGATCAGATGTGCCGAAAATACTCCGTGAAATCGGCTTCTGGACGATGGCCTGTACATATCTTTTTCAATGTTTTGGATCATGCAGCTTTAAACGCCTGGATAATATATAAAAGTGTAACAGGAAAGCCTATCAGTAGAAGAGATTTTCTATTAAATTTAGGAGATGTGTTCAGAATGGATCTTATGGTTTCAAATCTCCCAAAGATCTTTCCTGAGTCTTCAGAAAAAAAAAAACAAAAAAAAAAAAAACACGAAAATAAAATAGATATCAAGAGAAAAAATGTCAAGTACAGACATGCAATGGCAACAAATCTCAATAATTTTGAATACCATGTTTCAAAGTTGTGTACTGGAAAAATTGCTTTTTTTTTTTTTTTTTTTTTTTTTACAACTGAATTAATTCCTAATACTTGTGAACAATTTGGAGTAAAATGTACTGGAAAAATTACTTTTTTTTTTTTTGTTACAACTGAATTAATTCCTAATACGTGTGTCCAATTTGGAGTACTATAAGCACTAAATAAAATTGAAAGAGAATGCTTAACATATTAACCATTCAGCTACACTTATAATGAAATAACGAAAACAACAGAACATATTTCTCATTTATGGATTTAGAGAGTGAATCATTCGGCGAGTAAGTAGATGAAAATATAAATATATATCATTTTATAAATTGTGTTTTATTTTAGTTAACTTTAGTTTGTGAAAACATTAATTTTAAATCGATTTTTATATCAAATTAATGAGTTTTTTGAGTAGTCGTAGTATGATCCAATTAATCGCCCTGCTGGCGTTACATATACAGTACTTTAAAAATTCAATAAATTATCGAGTAATATTAAATATAAATTATGAAATACACGTAAATTACATATTTTTGCCAATGTATGGCATTTAAAATTGTTTTAGCGTTGTTATTTCAGTAGTTTCATCGAGGGGTCAAAATGACCCCTTCCCGCCGTTCCAGTAGGTAAGATTTTCCCGCCGTTCTAGTGTTAAAAGATATGATATAAAATTTAAGTGACGCCTTGATGTGACTTTAAAAGGTTTGTTTTAAAATTCAATTTAAATTATTTTTGACTTGGTTAAAATATTTTTTTTCATCTACACAATACTTTTAATTTTCCAATTCACTGTTAAATATATCCCTTTCATTGAATCTATACTATGCATTGAAATGTATTTATTTCAATAAATTGATTTATCTTTTGTGTCACGCTATTCAAAATTGTGAGTAAGATTTATGTAAATGGTTTCTTTGCGTCATTGTGTCCAAACTACATGAAATGTATGAAAAAGAGTTTGACGCAAATAAACCATTTACATAAATCTTACTCACAATTTTGAATAGCGTGACACAAAAGATAGATCAATTTATTGAAATAAATACATTTCAATGCATAGTATAGATTCAATGAAAGGGATATATTTAACAGTGAATTGGAAAATTAAAAGTATTGTGTAGATGTAAAAAAAATATTTTAACCAAGTCAAAAATAATTTAAATTGAATTTTAAAACAAACCTTTTAAAGTCACATCAAGGCGTGACTTAAATTTTATATCATATCTTTTAAAACTCATATTTTGAATTTATGAGAGATGTAAATGATAAAGCAACAGAGAATAAAATTTTATGCAGCTTTTCATGTTGAACATAACTTTTGCACATGCGATTATAAATAAAACAAAAATAAAATGATGAGATAAATACAAATATATTTTTTAAGAAATAGCATAACGTCACTCAAAATTTGATATCAGTATTTTTAAGTTCCATATTTAAAATTCTTAGAGCATAAGATAAAGTGCTGCGTCAGAAACTTTTAACCCGTCAAGGGTTTTTGCATTGATTAGTATTTAATGGTAACTACCGACATTCGAACTGCTGCAGTTCAACATGTTTATGACGCCAGGAAGTTGTCAAATACTTGTTCTGTGCCAGTTTAACTTTTTGCAGACTTTAGAAGGTTGTATTTTCTATTTCTCCTGCAGTATTGCAATGGGAAAGAAAGCCCAACTATCACAGTTCGAGAAAGGTCAAATAATAACTTTTAAGGAACCAGGTCCTTAACATAGACTATTATCTAAGCAAATCAAACTATCTAAAACCGTAATAGACAATTTTGTAAATCAGGGCAATGCGTGCGAGTATAAAAAAAGGAGGTGTACATGCAGAAAACTTACTTCCAGGCAGAAAAGAGAAGTTTTGCGTCGTCTTTCATTAGGTGGTATTTCCCTAAAACAGTTGGCCAAAGAGAATAACATCCCTATGGCAAAATCAACCCTGTCATAAATTGAAAACGTACAAGCATCTTACGATATAAGAAAAGGAAACAGCCGCACATGTTGAAAGCTATCCACATGCAAAGGAGAGTCGTTTGGGCCAGATATCATCAAACCTGGAAGGACCAGTGGCATCGTGTTATAGTCACAGATGAGAAAAAAGTTAATTTGGATGCGTCAGACGGCCTTTCTTTCTATTGATATCACATGAGGAAAGAAGAGGAAATTCTCTCCAAAAGACAGCAAGGTGGAGGCTCAATAATGGTGTGGGGATGTTTCGGCTATGGAGGTAAACATAACCTGGTTTTTCTCTCAGGCCGCATGAAGGCTACCAATTACCAAGAAATGCTAGAAAACCATTTAATTTCATTTGCAAAGAGAATTGGTGGACTAATTTGGATTTTACAGCAGGACAAGACCTCCATTTACATTGCAAAAACCTCCTGAGAATGGGTTTTGGATAATCGGGTGCATATCATAGAATGGCCTGTCCTTTTCCCTGATCTCATTCCCCAAGAAAATGTGTGAGGTATCCTCAGTAGGGCTGTATATGCCAATGACAGACAGTTTCAGTCTGTGGCAAAATTGAAGTTCATGATCATTGAAGCGTGGGAAAATATTGATGCTACTGTCCTCCAAGGATTGGTAAACGGTATTCCACATCGTATATTCCAAATCATATGTAACCATGGCGGATATATTATCCATTAACAGTAGTGGTTTTATTTCGCCGGGACAGTTTCCCCCCTCTTTTTTTACGAATTCATTTTTTTTCTGCCCAGGTAAGGCAGGGAGTGAGTTACTCCTTGTAAATATGTATTTGTATATAGACTTTCTTAATATATTTGTTTCATTCTTATTGGCTTGTTTCGTGTCCAATTACAGCAAAAAATCATGGTGGCTTTATTTCGGTGGGACACACCTTATATAAACACAAACCTTCAGCAAAAACGTTTTCAGGAACACACGACAAATAAAATTTCCATAAAGTAAACTTAATACAAAGTGTACTGAAAATAAGTTGAATTGCAAACATGAACATCGGCACCTGTATTATAACACTATGTTTACATGAGTAGATGCTCGAAACAATCTATGCACGCATTGAAAAATATACCAACCTGCGTTGTTGAATGGTTAAGATTTTATTCAACAGGAACACGTCAATGGACTTTTATGTATACTGAGATGATGAAAAGAGGGCTAAAAATGGAAAACGCTAAAAGTACCAAAAAATCGAAAATCTATTTTTTTTAATGAAAAAATGTCTTAAGTGCCAAGCTTAACAAACAAGAGAACGCTTGAAGTGCTAATCCTAATAGTAGTAGTACAAAAAAGTCTGAAATTGTACATGGCAAATGAGGTGCTTTTGCCTTCTTTTTTTCGCTCTCTTGAAAAATTTCCCCTTTTGGACTTTAAGCGTTTTCCATTTTTTTAATCCTCGATTGTATTTACTCGCCTATTCCACGTTCACATAAACATTCCTTCATGTCATATACGTGGTGGTCATTTTGACGATCATGCGATATCTGTAATGCATTAGTTCATGACCGTATTTCCAATAAATCTTATTTTATATGCACCGGACGTGATGTCATAGTTTTTCTTTCTCATTTTTCTGAAAAACTAATGATCCAAAGATATGTTCTTTAAGTAAATTTTTCTGTACTTGGAGCGAAAATTCTCGTTCTGCACAGTTTTTGTGGTCTTGACCTAGCATTTATCTCTAAGCTAGTAACTCGAAAAATTCTATTCAAGTTTTCCGCGCCTGAAAAACAAACAAAATACTAAAATAAATTTCAAGAAATACAACAGAAATGATCTAGACCATTTTTTTAGTTTAATAATAATGACGTTTACACAATAGGCAAGGTGCATAGAAAAGTTTCTTTATACTGAAAAAAATAAATAAATCTGCGAACGGAGAGAGCTACACTGTTAAAAATTTTGCAGCATTCTGGCAGGTCATTCGACCGTTTTTTGAAAAAACGGTTTCATAACCATAATTTAACTATATTCTGACCATAAAATGGCCAATAATATGGTCAGAATAGTGTTAAATTACGGTTGTTTTAACCGTTTTCGGAAAAAACGGTCAGATGACCTGCCAGAATGCTGCAAATTTTTAACAGTGTACAGCTATGAAAGCAGGGCTAAGGAGTCGGTGAGGAAAATGGCCGACTCCGGCTGGCAAAACTAATGCTAGTAACTAGTGATGCCTGTGGGTTAAAATAATGATAACATATAAGAAAAATAAAGCTAAAATCTCACTATTTAGGCATTGATTATTTTTTTAGGGCTTCAAAAATAAAAAATAGAAAAATTATATTTTCCACTTTATTAATTTTACTATTTTGCGCCCGGAAATCTGGAAAATCCAACTGCCGAAGTCTAAAGAACACAAAATGGAAGTTTTACTATTTTGTATTTGCGGAATGAGAAGGAAAAGCAAAATCGTTACAATTTAGTTATTTTGCTGTGTTCTCCAGACCCGAAAAGTTTCTATGGAAAGGAGGAAAAGTAAAGATGGAAATTTTATTATTTTGGAAATAATTCAAATTCTGTGGATTATAATAAAAAAAAAATACTTTTTTTGAATTAATTTTACAATTTTGGTATTATTACGGGTTCTGCAGACCTGAAAAATCCGCAATTCAAAATACATAAGATAACGCAATTTCACTATTTTATCGTTATTTTGGGTACCGCCAATTCAGAAAAAAATAATTACAATTTCATCTTATTTTGACTCCTGTGCGCAAAAATAAATAAATAAAGGAAGGGTATCTCAGAATTTTGACTTTTGGTCAAACAGAAAGGGGAAAAGGCTTCTGTTACAATGACGTACCAGGTTCTTAGTTCTTTTGCCGCCTCCAAAAATAGCGCAAATTTATAATTTTTGCATTACCCCTAGTAAGAGAACTGCATGAGTCGAAATTTTAAGGCCCGCTCCCTAAAACGTTCGGCCGTGCTTCTGTATTTATTATCACCACAATTCCCAATCATTGTAAATTGTTCCTATTTTATCGGCGTAATTTGATTCTTTCAAATTTGCTATATTGGGCTTGTCAGCTTGCTCAATTTTTTTATCAGTCTGATCCGGCCCATTAACATAAATTGCCTTAATTTTACTTTCACGGCATGTTTAAAAAATTGCCTTCATTTTCCAGGACTTGGGTCCTTCCAGATCTTTGTACCTCGGGTTCTATCCGCAAACCCCAAAGATACGAATTATATACTAAATGTAAAATATCTACTATAGTTATGAATTAAAACAGTTTTCATCTACTCTGTACACGGGTTGCTTATTCTGTACTTATCGTACCTCGTACTTATTCTGTATCTACCCCTATCCCTGTATCTACTTTGTACAGCGCAGAAAATCAGTCATCTTTAACTTGAGTAGCCTGATATAGTCCATAAATAACAATAATAATTCCTTTTATAGATTTAAAATTACATATAATTAGTTTAATTTCACTTTAAAATGTCTAACAAAAAAATATGGAGTCGGAGTCGGCTTGTTTTTTAGAGCTCCGACTCCGATTCTTTTGCTCAAAAATAGATCTGACTCCGACGCCGACTCCACGACTTCGACTCCGACTCCGCAGCCCTGTATGAAAGTGAGATAATTATATGGTAAAGTAACTACTCTTGACCTAATGCAGCCGACAGTAGCGCCTCCTAAAGAGCGAAATTGATTATAACCAGATTATTGATTATAACCAGAAAACTGTGATTAGATAGTGAAATGAACAGTTAGAAAGCAGTAGAGAATCCCCTATTTAGTATAAATCGATGTCTTACATGCAAAAAGAACTGCATTAGAAGTCTTAAAATGAAAGTTTACGATGTCATATTACCGACTTTAATATGTCAGTAATCGTTTGCAGAATTGTGACATTATAAGACAAATGTACACCCCCTAAGAAATATAACATATGTAAGCAATGTTCAATTTATTTTAAGGAGAAAATTAAGTATATTCAGTATGCCCACAATCGGCAGGAATATACGTGCAAACATACACATGCATCTCTACCGATTGTGGGTACATTGCATTAATCTTTACGTTAAAATAATTGTACCTTCTTTACAAGCATTAGTTTTATTAGTATATTAAATTAAATTTTTATAACATGGAATATCAAATCATTGTTGGGTTTTAAGAGAGAGTTTTAAATTATCACGCAGATAAATATATATATCTATATATACAGTATGCCTACTAAAGTCCCTTGCTGCTGCTATATTAATAAAAGTGGTGTATAGGTATAACAAAGTAGTCATGCGCAACTGAATGAAACCTACGGCGCCACCCGGTGTAAAACTGCCGAGTTAGCATTCCTATCTCGAAAACAGAAAGAGATCAGGAAAAAAAGTTATTTACAAAGTTGTAAAGCATCAGCGATTTAGTACGAAAATACACCTTATGGACATTAATGTGAAGAACAGAACGGTTAAAACGCGCATTTTATTTTTTGTGATTTCCTGCACAGTGACTTCACGAAACTTGGACGAAGGAGAAATGATTATCTTTCGGACAAAACACGACACCGCAATGTGACACAGTGGTATCGCTTGTGATTTCCAATCAAAAGGACTGCGGTTCAAACCCCGAGGGTTGCATCCTTGTACTGATTGTCTTTATAAACAGAGTAGACAATATGTAGATCGTGTAAAATACTGTCCTATCAACTCAACGCAATCTGCGCTTGGTGTTCAAAATTTTTGCAGTATGTAAATACGTAAGAAACGTCACGCCTGTTCATCTGAGACAGCTATAAACTAGTATGTTGTGGCCATCACAAAACTTTCTTCTATATAAATCACGTCAACTAAATCATTTAAATAGTACAAGAAATAACAACGATTTAGCACCAATTCATATCAAAGTATATCTGAATTTGAAGTTGGATGAAGATTCGTGCATTAGTTCTTGAGATAGAGCTATAGCGGAAATTCTGAAAAAAAATGTAGCATAGCAGCGCCACCTGTTGAGCGATTTACCCCAAAAGTAAACAGCACTAAGCGATATCAAGGTATACCTGAATCTGAAGTATGTTGAAAATCCAAGCATTAGTTCTTGAGATAAAGCTATTGCGGAAATCGCAAAAAATACAGCATAGCAGCGCCACCTGTTGAGCGATTTACACCAAAAGTTAAACAGCACTAATTTATATATCAATTCATGTCAAGGACTAACTAAATCTGAAGTTTGAGGAAAATCCGTGCAATAGTTCTTGAGATACAGCTCTTGTAGAAATCGTGAAAAATGCAGCACATCAGCGCCATCTGTTGGGCGATTTGCACCAAAACTTAAGCAGCACTAATTTATATCAGGGACTAACTGAATCTGAAGTTTGATGAAAATTCGTGCATTTTTTCTTGAGTTAGAGCTATTGCGATAATCATGAACAATGCAGCATACCAGCGCCACCTGTTGGACGATTTTCACAAAAAAGTAATCAGCACCAAACTATATTCTGGACTAACTGAATCTGAAGTTTTATGAAAATCCGTACAGTAGTTCTTGAGATACAGCTATTGCAGAAATCGTTAAAAATGCCGCATAGCAGCGCCACCTGTTGGTAGATTTTCACCAAAAACTAATCAGTTCCAGTTTATGTCAAGGTCTATCTAAATATGAAGTTTTGTGAAATTTCGTGCATTAGTTCTTGAGATAGAGCGCCCACAAAATTTGTGTCACATACAGACAGACAGACAGACAGACAGACGGACAGACAGACAGACAGACGGACGGACAGACAGACAGACAGACAGACAGACAGACTCACAGACAGACATTTTGTAAAAACATGTTTTTTGGAATCTCTGACTCATAAAAGGTGTAAATCTGTCGAAAACTGGAATTCGAAAATTTTCATGAAACCAATACTTTCTTCTTGTAAAGATAGAAGAAAGTAAAAAGACATCTTGGAGTTGTATGTTGATGCTCATGGAGCGATTTTCCAAAGCTGAGTATTGTGAGATGGTTTTATTTTACGGTGATTGTGGACGCAAGGCACGATTAGCAGCAAGGTTTTACCGGCAACATTTTCCTGCAGGCCCGCATCCTTCTCATCAAACCATCCTAACTGTTGTAAAACGTTTAAGAGAGAGAGGCTGCGTGACTAGTCGAGCTCGATGTGGCAGACTAGCTAAGGTAGGACGGCAAGTTCAACCGGATGAGGTATTAGCATACGCCCTAGAATATCCGAAATGTACCACAAGAGAGATCAGTGAGCACTGTGGCCTTTCAAAAAGTCAGGTTTGGAAAATACTAAGAGAAGTAGGCTCTCATCCATACTAACCAACACATCAACAGGGATGCCGAGTGACAATATACATGGTCAACTTCGTCATGAAACAGATACAGGTCCAGCCAACATTCTTGGAAGGTATAGTGTGGACGGATGAGGTATGCTTTTCGCGGAATGGCATGTACAATAGACAGAGCACCCATTATTGGGCTCTGGAAAATCCTAGATGTTTTACCGACTTTCGACATCAAATGCGGTTTGCTTTTAACGTTTGGTGTGCAATTTACATTAACAAGCTGATCGGTCCAGTATTTTACTATCGCATGTTAACGGGCGCACGATATTTACAACTGATACAGAATGTAATACCCGATTTTGTGGAGAACGTGCCGTTGTTTAATCTTCGGAATCAATGGTTTGAACATGACGGCGCGCCTGCTCACAAGACATCTCCAGTGAAGCAGCACCTCGTCAAGGAATTCGGGAACCAAATAATTGGGTACGGCGATTTCGAAGATCGGCCTCCACTTTCGCCTGATCTGACTCGACTGGACTTTTTCCTGTGATGATGCCTGAAACAGAGGTGTATGCGACCCCTCCACAAACATTGCAGGAAACGACGCATTACGGAGGTTTGTGCCAACATGTCACCCTTTATGCTTCAACGTGTGCAACGTGAAATTCAAACAAGGATGCAAATGTGCATTGTAGCTGACGGTGAGAAGTTTGAACATCTCAAATAAAGGTATATATTGTTATAACTAGTTGTTTTTTTCTTTCTAAGATCGTTTTGTCACGTAACAGTTTTGGAAATCACGAAAAAACAAATGCGCGTTTTAACCGTTCTATTCTTCGCATTAATGTCCACAAGGTGTCTTTTCGTACTAAATAGATGATGCTCTACAACTTTGTAAATCTTTTTTTTTTCATCTCCTTTTTTGAGATAGGAATGCTTATTCCTTAGTTTTCGGTTTCATTCAGTAGCGCATGGCTACTTTACTATATCTAGACACCACTTTTATGAATATAGCAGCAGCCGTTCCGAAGTTAAGAATGTGGCAAGGGACTTTAGTGGGCATACTGTATATATACACCGAAGAGCCATTACATTATGACCAACTGTTTAATACGATGTAGGACCAGCTTATACCCTCAAAACGGCCAACACTTGGCGTGGTATTGACTCGCCAAGGTGCTGATAGGTAGTCGGAGGTATCTGGTACCAAGCGCTCACCAACTTGTCCTGCGATTCGCGCATTTTGCGAGGTGGTAGCATAGCAGCACGAATTCGATTTTCCAGGATTTTCTATTGGGTTCATGTCAGGTAAAATTGGAGGCCAAGAAATGGCTTGAAAGTCACTAGAATGTTCCTCGAACCACTCCCTGACGATTCGACCCGTATGACATGGTGCAAGTTCCTTTTGGTAAACGCCCTCACACCGCTGGAAACGCAGTTGTCATAAATGGGTGCACCTGGTCTGCAACAATGTTCAGGTACCTCACAGACGTCAGGGATTGTTCTTTGGGGATTATGGGTTCTAATGGGCTCCATGAAAACGTCGTCCACACCATAATACTGCCGCCACCGGTTTGTTTCCAGCCAATTGTGCATCACGGAGCCAGGATTTCCGCTGGAAATCGGCGTATTCACACGCACCCGTCGATGTGATGGACCAGAAAACGTTATTCAACGGACCGTACAACTTTCTTCCATTCTTGTATGGTCCAATTCCGATGTTCCTGGGGCCACTGAAGGTGCTGCTAGTGATGACGTGGCGTCAGCACAGGGGCGTGTTTCGGCCGCCGCCGCACAGTGTAAGATTTTGCGAATCTAGCGGGTCAAAATTCAATTTATGAAAATTATCAATGTTAAAGTAATAAAATTGATCACACTAGAGATAAAATGTTTTTGTATTATGAAAAAATGTGTATTTACTCATTACATTGTACAATTTACGTCATTGTTATTCCATCCTCATAATCATAATAAACATATGTTTTGCCATTTTCATACGTTGACATTTGCGTAGTGTTATTGTAATCAATTCAGATTTTTAAAAATACGAGTTTGAACCCGTCGAAATTCGACGAACTAAAATGTTAGAAAGGAACTGTCAGATCGAATTTATAATAAACCTACAAAAATAATTACAATAAAAATTCATCTTACATTGGTTGTCTAACTCTTAAACAAATAATATTTTTAACCTAAAATTACCAAAGTATTATTTCCACAAACTTCAACTGCTGAAATTATTGAAAAATTAAACTGTATTAGAATACGTAATCAAGATGATTAATTATGATGAAGTTATCGATTGAGGCTCTTACGTTGTTTTTCTGGCATGAAAAATCAGTAAAAAGGATTTCGCTTTGTCACATCATAAAATTTTACCCCATAAAATCTAAACTTTACGTTATTTTCAAATTCTCATAATTTACATACGTACCACTCAAATTCACAATTTGAAAGTATTTTAACGCGCAATAGATTATTAATGAATGTATTTCCAAACTTAAAGTCACGTTTGTACGATACAACTTTTCATGTGAACATTCGCGCAAACTTTAAGTTCTAATATCAGTACCTGCGAAAAAAAAAAAAAAAAAAAAAAAAAAAAAAAATTCAGAAATTTGCCTTTAGTTGTCATAGTATTGGCCATTTAGTATTGTTCAAATGTTTAGTTTTATATATAAAAAAAATGATCTTTTTTTTTTATGACATCATTTTTACTCACTAAATCATTTTGCCTAGCGTCTCAAACTCTGTATTAGCGTAATGTAAAAATATTGAAATGTAACTGATTTATGAAGAAGAATGCGTGTTTTGTTTAATGTCTGACGTCATTTTCTGTTAAAAAATTATAAAAAAGTTACTTTTATCTGTAATGTGAAAATGGCATCAATAAGGATATAATCAATAAAAATAATAAACCATGACTATTTTTCCTTTACTTTCAATATAAATGGAGTACTTCAGTTGCCACGATGCTATTTCTACTGCTATTCTAACTGCTATTTCTACATTTTTACATGTAAGACATCATTTCATTCTTAATTGAGGACGTTCTACGCTTTAGAAATTAACATTTTACGGCTATCTCCATAGTTTCGAGTTGATTTCGTAAATTTCACCATTAGGTGCGATGCTATCGGTAGCATTAGATTGAACTTGGTCATTTTATCATACCATTATTGCACTTGTTCTCTACATTTCCAAGTTTTTTTCACGACTGGTATATAGCACTTGTTCTCTCCATTTCCAAGATTTTTCACGACAAAGGGACTTTCTTATGCACCCTTTATATACCTATAACACCCGGTCCGGAAAAATGACGGAAATTTTTCAAACGGGCCATGCCGGCAGAATAAAGACGATTTTTTTAACGGGGCCTTGAAACAAAAATTAACGAGCCGGGTCGAGAAAAAAATTAAACGGGCCAGTAGGGCCGAGCCGAGAAAAAAAATTCACCGGGCCTATCGGCTAAATATAACAAAGTTAAGAGGACCAAACTAAGCTAATACAATATAAATGATTTATAGCCAAGTTGGTTTCATTTATGGATGCTAGCTTAACAATATCTACCCTATATATATATATATATATATATATATAATCCTAATGAAACGAATTTATGAAACAAATTTATGAAACGACTGATTAAACAACTGATTATGTTTCACGGCGATTTCTCCTAAAATATGGAATACTTTGCGATGAAATTAACACCAAAAATCGGTATTGATCCTCAAATTTCAAAACTTGTATTAGAAATTTTAAATTCGACTTAGTTTTCGAGATATTATTTTTTTTCAAATTTTAAAAACTTTTCTCTAATGATGGCAACTCAAATTTTAATCACAACACATATTTTTTTTCATACTTTAGAAAAAGTTATTATTTTAAACTAATTTGGCGACCAATTCGACCTCCCTCAAATGTATGCTAAGAAATGTATCATGTTACTTTTTTTCTTAATTCAATTTACTTGAAAAATCTTTCGCCAAATTGAAAGATTCTGATAGAGAAATCAAGAACTCGGTGTTTTTATGTTAGCGGGACGGAGGTGATAAATCGCAAAACATTTTTCCCGTCGCATTTTTTTGTATTTCATTAATTTCATTTAAAATATAATCCTTTCATTCATTTTATTTAAAATACAAAACTTTCATTTAAAAATAAAACATTTAAAATTGATGGCTTTCACTTCTTTCTTTTCTTTTCTTAAACAAAACGAAAAGAAAAATATTAGGCACAGATGTCATATATGCACTGGGGTACCTAACTGGTGCCAAAATGGCATTATTTTGATTGATATGGTAACCCGGCTATTGTTGTTTATTTAATAATAAATGTTTATTTACTTTTATTTTCTTTTTTAAAATTATATAAATTGTTTTGTTCTATAATTATTAATTTTTTTTTTGTTATTTCCCTTTAAAAATAATAGAAAATAATTACAAAATACGGTACTACTTAGTTATTCCGTCGACCAATTTCGCCAAATCATATAAATCGTCAAACCACTTGCCAAATTATTCAAATTGACATAATTTTTATTTTAAATAACGAAAGAACAAATAAATAGTATAACATTAATAAATATACAATTAAAACGTCGAAATAAAAATCACTTGATGACGTAAACACATGTAACTTGCTTAAAGTCAAGTGAATGTGATATTTACGATCAACCATTATTAGCATTTAATCTTAAAGTTTGGTGATAGATTTTTGGTCGACGGGATAACTAAGTAGTACCAAAAATACATATGTAACAAATTTCTATAATTTAAATTGTGTTTATTTTTAAATACTAGGCTATTGTATTCGAAAACGAGGTTTTCGCCAAATTTTCGCAAAAAAAAAAAAGAAAAAAAAATCACGCCAAACCCGGTGCGCCAAATGTTAAATAACGCAACAAACCATGACATTTAATTTCAACTCCAAAGCAATTACCACTCGAAAAATAAAAAAAATGCTAACTGGCGAGTTGAAAAAAAACTATTGGCGAGATTTGCACCCGGCTAGCGTAAGAGTGCCACGAATTCTTTGCAACCATAGCAAATTTTATGTAGTTTTATTCGAAAAAAAGTTTTTGACTTTTTAATCAAAATGGAAAACTTTCGGTACAGATGTCATATACGGCCCCATATTGGAGCGATTTTTTTCTGACGCCAATGTCATATACGCAACGGGTACTTAATTGGCGCCGAAATATCGTTATTTTCTTGATATGGTAATCCGGATGTTGTTGTTTATGCTGGTGATGTCTTCGTCAAATTGGCGTCGGAAAAAATCGCGCCAATATGGCGCCGTATATGATATATGTGCCAAACTTTCGTATTAAAAACGAAGAGATCAGACCGTATTTATTTATGGCAGTTACATGACTTGGACTATTATAATATAGAAGAAATAATGGCGATAGAATAATATTTGGCGACTTATAACCAGTGCCTGGCTAACATTAAAGTACCGAAATGGCACCTAGAATATAAAAAGCGAAGTGGTCGGCGCGGAACTGTTGATGATAGTCATATGACTTAGGCTATTGTTATACATTGGGTTTCATAATGATATGAACACCCAGTTTTTTAAGCATAAACAATAAGAAAATGTTACAAAACAAACTGAAGTCTAATCAATGTTAGAAATTGAACAAATCTTTTTATTTTATTATAAAATGTAATTTAAACAGCAATTTATACATTAAATAAGCTGCATTTTTCCATTTTGAGGTGTTTCATAATGATATGAACATTGGCCAAAAATATAGATTAATAGCCAGTGTATGCACACGATCTTTTAATTAATGTAAAAACGTGATCAGGCATGGAGTGAACCAAGCTTTTTAATACATTTTGATTAATTTCATTCCAGTGGAAGATGATATCAGCTTTTAATTCTTAAATTGTGACATATTGTTTTCTATTTGCGTAAACAGCTCTAATCAGTAGGCTCCATACATCCCCCCCCCCACAAAGGGCACCCTCCCTAGGGCCTATATACCAAGAGTAGATAATCGGCCGTCAAAATCTAACCAACCAACCATACATTTTACATAAGATTTAAATCAGAAGAAACAGGTGGCAATGGAATTACATGTACACCATTATTAAGAAACCATTCCCAAGTGCTGTTTGCCGTGTGAAGTGGATGCATTATCTTGTTGGAACATCCAGAAAGGTCCGCAAATTTCCTCAGAAAATAGAGCAAGTTTTCTTCAAGTAGATATTGGTAGGTTAATGCACTCAATCTGCCAGAGGGAAACGCAACGCTGATCTTACCATGAAATCCAAATACTGCCCAAACCATGTGTGAATCTCCACCCTGCTGTCGTTTTGAAAAGATTTCTGGTTTCATGCGCAGATCGTGCCAATAATAAGAAAAACCATCCGGACCATCCAAATTGAACTTTTTTTCATCGGAAAATATTACTCTTTCATATTCTAACTTCCAGGGACATGTGATCTTTTGCCCAATGCAGTCAATTCTGCTGATGCATTTTAGTTATACGTGGTTGGGGCTTTCTTTTCTTGTACCTCAATATCTTAGAGCTCTTGACTACTCTGGATAAGGTACTTTTTGACACTGCTATCAGTGGATCTCTCAGAAGTTCGCCTAAAGTTGTTTTCCCACTGCTCATTCTTTTTATAATGGATCCTTTTCCTCTTTTGGACAGCTTTGGCGGACGTCCCGGAGATTTCTTTGCTCCATAATCCTCTCTTAATCGAAGAATTATTTAATATTAGACCTGGAGATCTTTTGAATTTTTTTGCGATAGCTCTGGCCGAAAGTCCTTGATCCTTAAAAGCTACAATTTTCACTTTCTCAAAATCACTTAAAGCGATTTTACGACCCATACTTCTAGAGCTCACTTTGCGATCAGGTTTCGAAATTTCCTAGTCTGTGAAGTATTTTTATATGCTAAACTAATTTGCATATTTCGGTTTCTTCTTCTGGGAGTGACATTCAATATTCCTGTATACTTTCCATGCTCGTTTAGTGATAATTTCGATCAATGTTCATATCATTTTGCAACATTATTTTTTTTGATAATTCATATTTGCAATGAATTTAAAGTTTGATATTTCTTTTACAGCTATGTAGGAGAGACCGGGGCTAGTTGGCTACAGGGGTAAGTAGGCGCAGTCCTCATAAATCACCTGTTTGTGGATAGATTGCGCAACCAGTCACAGAGTATCTTTCTTCTTGCTTTTTACAATCTCCATTGTAGTTTTGCACCGTTACCTACATGCAGTGGACATTTATTGCAATTTTTCTGTTTTTTATACTCATAAGTAATTTTTTGTTGCTTCATTCTTTTTCTAATTTCTAATACTTATCTTAATAATTGCGATTTAACTTGAGCAATTTTCTTAGTGTATGATTAACTGTACTTACCCCATATGTGATTTACTTGGATTATTTATGTTTAGAAGTTCACGACTCCGTTTTGTGAAGAAATTTATTATGGGGCTAGTAGGCGCATTGAACACGGGGCAAGTTGTTTCGATGTCTGGTGTGCGCTGCTAGCTTGAAATACAGCAAACAAAGAGAAAAGTGGTTATAATGCAAGATTTTGGCCACATGAGGCTTGCCCAAACAGAGACACTCGATTTTTTATTTATGACAACTGAAACTGTGATGATGATATCGAGTAGGATGGAAGTTACGCAATGTTAATGTTTTATTCATTATTTTTTTATGTCTGTATAATTTAGAATTTACATTATACGCATACGGCAATAACGGCTTTGTTTAAACTTACTGGTAATAATGATATTGATTTCGTGTCTTTTTTGAGAACTTCGTGTCTTTTTTGAGTTTCATTTAATTTTTTATAAAGCGTGTGCCAACTTACCCCGTAGGTATAGGCAACTTGCCCCGTGACGGGGTAGGTTGGCGCACAATTTTCCTTTTACTTTAGGCTACCGCAAAACATAAACTACAAAAGCTACAAACTCAAAACTCTGGGTATTTATAGCCCGAAACCTGTTCTTTAAAAGTGCAGTTAAAGTTTGTTAAAAAACTTAAACAAAAAAAATAAAAATAAAGATCATTAACTAAAAACTGCGCCTACTAGCCCCTTTCTCCCCTATTATGTAAAATTACTGTATTTGTCTTGAGAAAAGGGTTTTCTAATAATTATTTACGAATTTTTGCCAAAATATCACAAAATTACTAGGTGTTCATATCATTATGAAACCCAGTGTAGAAATTGTTTTAAAATACCGGGAGACAAAGACTCTGTACACTTAATTCATTTTATTTTAGCTTCTTTTCAAATGTTTTACTGATCCTCTTTAATCAAACACGAAAACAACTATTGAATGTCTTAACAGCAACTGATTCGGCCTTAAATTTTTGCAATCAAAGAGAATTGAATGGAAACCCGTTTACAGGGAGATCTGCACAGTTTTTTTCAGTATAATTTAATTTTCTCTAATATTTTTAAAACCGATCAGATTAGCGTGTTCTTAGATTCTGCGGTCTCTGAACGAGGGTTGGCGAGCGTAACTTGCAGGAGGCAGAGCCCCCTAGTATATATATTAATATAACATATCCTGCAGAGAGATCGGCATCGGACCGTTGCATTGTATCAGAACCCTGGTTTAATATTTTTCAACAGACTCTGACAAGGCCGTGATCTGGCTTAAATTTCATTCTATATACTCGGGCCTGGCCGGAACTAGAAATTAATTGTTCTCAGAATGTGTCGGACAAGCAAGCAATTTGCTTTGTAAAAATAGTAATAGCGGTAACAAATTTCTGTTAACGGAAATTCTTTGGAAATATACTTTAATATTGTTATAGAGAAATATTTTCAAAAATCTTCTTTTTTTTAACTATACAGCTTCAAAAATTATGATGATTTTAATTATCATTTTTATTTTATTCTAAACTACATTAATTTTTTAATGTCTTTTTTAACACTGTCCAACATAGTAGTTGAAAAGTGTTTATGACTTCGGTTTTTCTGTTCGTCTATCCACGTTCTAACTCTCGTAAATAAACTTGGATTGCCCAGAAACTTTTATATGTTATTGACGTGTACCGTAGCATGATCCCTATTTAAAATGAAATTTGTAGTATGTATAGTTCCTTTACAGAGAGAGTACACATTTGAGTTTACGGTTGCCAACAATTAAAAAAAACCACAATAAAATTCTTACCACAACAATTACTTTTTTATTGCAAGATTTCCACGTGAAAAATGAAATAAATAGTTCGACGAATAAAAAAAAAAGTTAATATTAAGTCATAACTTTTTAATAGCAAGATTTCCACGTGAAAAATGAAAATGAAATAAATAAATTTTAGAATATTTTTAATTTTCTCTGATGATGGGCTTGAGAAATACGAAGTACTGAGAGGTTTTAAATAAAATGTATCTTCTCTCTTATGTACAATCTATGTACATCTCTTTTATTATTTTAGTCGACTTTTAAGTAAAACAGTGAGCTTCTTAAAGTTCATATTGCATAATTTATGTTTGAATCAAGGTGAAATATTGCGTTTCGTCTTATGATTTTTTATGAAATAAATAGTTTGACGAATTAAAAAAAAAAGTGAATATTACGTCATAACTTTTTAATAGCAAGATTTCCACGTGAAAAATGAAAATGAAATAAATAAATTTTAGAATATTTTTAATTTTTGTAATTTTTCTCTCGTTTCAAAACGATGTGGGGTATTTGTAAAAATAAACAGCAATTAGTTAATTAAATATTATCTGATGATGGACTTGAGAAATACGAAGTACTGAGAGGTTTTAAATAAAATGTATGTTCTCTCTTATGTACAATCTATGTAATCTCTTTTATTATTTTAGTCGACTTTTAAGTAAAACAGTGAGCTTCTTAAAGTTCATATTGCATAATTTATGTTTGAATCAAGGTGAAATATTGCGTTTCGTCTTATGATTTTGTATGAAATAAATAGTTTGACGAATTAAAAAAAAAAGTGAATATTACGTCATATTGGAAATATAATGGACGTCAGCAGGTGAATATGTAACATCATGTGAGTTTGAAAAAACGTATTGAAACATGATAAAAGCCCGATCATAGAAGTACAGTAGAGCGCCGATTATCGGAACTCCAATTAACCGAACTTCCTATTATCCGAACAGCCTATTTCTCTCTCTTTTTTTTTTTAACCCCGAACTTCAATCTATCGAACAGCCTATTTCTCTCAAAAATTTCTTTTAATGATGATGAGATTGTGGATGAGATTTAAGATGAAAAAGAAATTGAAGAAATGAAAACAAATGCTCTGAAAATGACCGAGGTTCATCCCATAACGAAGCCTTTGAATGTTTGCAAAAAGCAATGAAATGGCTCGAACGGCAGAAGAACTCTGATCCTATTCAACTAACGAATTTAAGAAGGATTCGAGATATGGCAGCATTGGAAAGAATGTCTTCGTTGAAGCAAGAAACAATCGAAAGCTTTTTTGCTTAAATTATAATCTCTGGAGTTCAGAAAATGAAAAAAAGGGAAAAAGAAAATTTTAAATGATAAAAAAAAAACAGTTTTTAAACACGCTAGCACTAACTGGTGCTGCCAGTCTTAAGCCTGGATAGAGTGTGAAGGTTTTAATGTAGTCAGGAACATCCCTTAAATATTCTGTCCATTTATCCGAACTTTCGCTTATCCGAAATAGGGTCGGTCTCGACTTGTTCGGATTATCGGCGCTCTACTGTATAGGCATATTTTAACATTTTGAGCCTCTGAATTTGTTTTTGCCATTTTAAAATCTATTCCATATACATACGGGTGCGTATGCGTGTATATTAGCATTTCCATGAAAGGTAGAGAAAGGTCCCTAGAGCTCATTCTTAATAGGGAGGGTTAAAAATTTTGAATACCACTTTAATCCCATTGATGGGCGGTGGGATATATTATATCCCACCTACGATTAATGAAGATTTGCACCAGAAAAATTTTATTAAATTTTACATTTCTAACTTTGGTGGAAAAAAGTCGTAAAATTGCTTTTCCTTATTTTGCAATGAATTGTTTGAAAGATTCCTGTGAGAATTCGACATTTCAGTAACGCAATTACTTGTCCCTCAAAGGGTTAACCTGATTCTAATAAAACCAACTCTTACATAAAAATGAAATTAAAAGCTTGTCAAAAACAGACAGATAAAATTGTTAAACTGTGTTTATCTCTAACCTGGATTCAGTTTTTGTAGGTAAAATTAGTACTTAACTTCGAAATCTACCTCTTCCTGTAGGCCGAGCCGGCTGGGATTTATTCATTTACAAGGACACAGAAAAAAATTCCGTTACATAATGGTATAGGGGAAAATTGTTTGCGGCATATTTTAATTATGTCAAACTATATATAATGAAATTGATATACGTTGCTGAATTTTACTACAAGTTACTTCCTGTCTAATATGAAGTGCACACAAAATATAGCGACACGCAAAAGATTTCCTGTGTCCGAAGTATTGCGTATTAGCGATGATCGCTGGAAGTGCATTTCTGAGTTATGCTATGCGTTTTAAAAATTAACTAGATTTTCGCATTCTATGTGGTGTGTATAAATGATATATATCATATAGAGGACTACAAAAAAGAATTCGTAAGGGTTACTCAGTAGGAGCATAAATTGCTTAAAGTGGGGTTTTTTAAATCAGTTATACATTTTTACGTTGAACAACATTTAGTATAATAAAAGATGTTTGTAGAATATAGATAAAATGATATACAGGGTCACGCAAAGAATTGGATACATGATGGTCTATGGATGATAATTTCTGGAAGTGTGATTTCAGCCGTTTTAAGTGTTTTTTAGTCTGAATTAAATTTTAGCTAAATAGTGGCGTGCATAGACAGTAATTAAAATACAGGGTTGTACAAAACTATTCATGTATGTTTCTGTCTATTAATGGTATAAATTGCTGAAAGTGAATTTTCAACTTATTATGTCTTTTCTTGCTAAAATAAATTTTTGCATCATATAGTAGATATACCAATCTACAGATAAAACACAGGGCTGTACAAAAGAATTGGAATTCATATTTGGCTATGGACGGTAATTGCAGAAATCAGTTTTTCAAGTGTTTATTTCTCTAAATAACGAAGTTTCGTAAAAGTATTCCTGGAAGTGTTGGAAAGTGTTTCATAACTAATGCTTAACGCTTTTATTTCTTGTTTTAATGTAATAGTCTAAAAGTCTAAGTGTTTATATGTTGCTTTTCTAAATTCTATGACTTGCGAACATAAGTAATCTAAAATATGCTTTATTGTACCATCGAAAAATGTATAAAATTATGCATACAAATGAATCAAATTTTTTGTGGATGTTTTTGGCTTTAGCCAACAGGTCATCCTTGAATTAGGAAATATTGCGTGGTAAAGGGGCTCTGTGATAGCGATTTTTGTATACTTTTCTTGATTTTTCGTAGTTCTGTTGTTCATCGGCGGCTCGTGCAGCGGCGGGAACTCGCTTACTGGTAAGCCGCTATTCGCAAACAACTGATAACAACAAAATAAGGAAAAACTATTAATTTTAACAAATATCATGATATAGATTAACTCGTTTTTAGTCCGTTTAATTGACTGAATCAGAAATTTAAGATAAAAATCAAAGTTGGTATAGGACTGGTTGGTATGGAACTAATATATTGAAGTATTATTATATTCATAGATACATATCTCAGCTTGTAATCAAATCTCCATCCTGAAATTTCTTGTGCATAATACTACTATACAATACACTTATAAAAAAAAAAAAAATAAATTCAGATTTTTATCTCGTGCCCTACCAGAGATATCAAAGCCTGAAAAGTGCGATTTTTGTCATTTTTGAAAATTTTGGGATTTTTTTTTAGCGAATAGAAAGCAAGTCTGAGATCTGGAACTCGGCGTGTGAGTACAAGTACTTTCGGGCTATTTGTAAAAAAAAAATTACGTCATGTTGACAGTTTTCCTTGCTAGAAAAATTTCCTCTTGTAAACGGACAAATTTTGGAAAAAAACTGAAACTTTATTCTTAAATTTTACCAATAAGCAGTTAGTTTCGGAAACTACTCCATTACCAAATTTTTAGCCAAATGTATTCTGTACAAATTGCTTTAATCCACACTTGAATTGGATAAATAAATGATAAATTATTTACAATTCCGTAAACCCTTCTTTTGAGAAAATTGCTGCAGACGATGAAACAAAGATGGCCGCCATGCACAAACAAAAATTAATAAAATTAAAATAATAGTCCTTTTGAACTTCCATCATGTTAGGGTTGTTGTACAAAAAATTTCAGATTTTTAAAAATGGTCGAGCAACCAGTGCTGGACCACTTGAAATGGGTTGACCCAAAGATTTTCTATCAACAGTTAATTAGCAATTGAATAAGCTATATAGTTGAAGTTATTAAAGAAATTAAAATTAGCAATAGGAACTTAAACTGCTAAATGTAAATCTAAAATGTATATAAATTAGGTTAGGTTTCATTTTCTTTTTTAAAGAAGTAGTTGCGGAGGTTAGTTTCAAAACTCGACTTATACAAAATTTAAAAAATCGAGTTTTCTCTATCAATCTATTCTATTGGTGAACTTGCAGCGAAAGAACTAAACACACTACAATCTGCAATAAAACCAATTTTATCGAGCATTTCTGGCATTGTAAAATCTTGGTTTACAATGAAGACAAATAGGCGCAGTCAACGGTTTTCCAAATATCCCTAAATTTGATTTTCTGGATAAGGTGAGTTTTGAAACTCACGTCCTCAGTTATTAATATGAAATGTATTTCGTGTTATTTAAATTTATTTTGTACTGATAGATGGAAGCACTTCAAATAAGACTTCAAATTCAGCACTCTAGTTTCAGCACTCAAAATGTTCATTTTATAACATTTTTCTTTTCTATCAACAGTTAGTTCTGTTGAATAACCAATGTAATTTAAAATTACTAAAGGAAATTAAATTTTTCCACAAAGAACACCATATTTCAAATGTAAACTTAATATATATATAATTTACCATAGGCGTAACTTGGGCCCTAAGACTGGGGGGGGGGGGGGGGGCAAAAATTTTAAGGCCATTTTTTTAAAAATATTTATACCCTCCCTCCCTATCCCCACACACATATACTTAAATTAAGACGTCTTTTTTTACCGCGCAAAAAGCCCAGGTTTTTACTGATTTCGTAGATATTTTCATATATTTTAGTTTATAAAAATATTTATACTCCTCTGAACATTTCGAAATTTTTACAGGTGACGTAAATCTGGTCTATCGAAATGCTCTAAAAAGTTTCTGTTAAAATACTCACGTATAGTTACTTTTAGCATAGAAAAAATAATCGTCACCGTGAGGCGCGAAGTAACCTCCGTGCCGGTATATTTGAAAGGGTTAAAATCCTTATTTTTAAAAGCCGCTTATAACATCGATTAGAAGAATGTTTCACCTTTAAGAACATATTTTTGGTTTTGTCGGTACCTCTAAAATTGTGTCCTGAAGGGGGCGAAACCGCGACGAAACACTCAGATTTTTTATTTCCATCGAATTTTTCACATATTTTATCTTGTAAAAATATTTGATATCCGTCCGAACGTTTCAAAAATTTTTGTAGGTTATGTAAATCTGGCCTATAGAGATGCTCTAAACAGAAAAAAAAAAGTATGGTGTGTAAAGTAAAAAGTAAAGTGTGTTAAAGTATGGACTTTTTTTACTTTAGGGTTAAAAAAATATCGTCTCCATAAAACGCGATGTGACCTGAGTTCGCCAGTGTATTTGAAAAGGTTAAAATTCATATTTTTTAAAACCATCGATTAGAAGGTTTTAGCTTTGAAAGCACATTTTTAATTTGTCGGTACCTCTAAAATTGCGTCCTCGAGGGGCGCTGCAACAGGACAGAAAAACGCTTCACGGAAAAAACGAGCCTTTTTTGGAAAAAAAAATTCGAAGGATTAACTGTGATTTTTTTCAATTGATTGCGGCATTTGAGACATAAGAGTACGATCTTATAGAACATGTCATCCGTTTTCAACTTAACTAAGCAGTTTGACTGATGTAAGTTAATAAATAATGACAAAATACTCCCGAAATTCCTTCTTTCGAACTTCATTTTCTCCCGATGCATAAATAAGGCTTCTGCGCGTGCGCCACCACCTTTTCCCTTTCGCAAGGGCCGAGATGAGTTATTAATGAGAGTGATTTGCGAATTTTAATTAATAACTCAACTAATTTTTAAAATATTAGATGTAAATTTCCAAACTGGGCGAAAAATGTCCGGACCAAGATTCGAACCCGGGACCTCCTGGCTGAAGCCGCCAGTGCTCTGCCATCTGAGCTATCCCGGACGATTCTGGTCGAACTTTTTCACCCAGCTAACCTTGATGATTACAGCATCTGGTCTGAAACCTGGTTCAGCTCAACAGAATAAATCTCAGGTAATGGAACTCCAGAAATCGCTGGATACGAAATTACACTAGATTAGTGTAATTATTAGAATTTTAAAAAATCTGAAGTCTCAGAAGAGACTTTGGGCTACTTTCATAAAAATTGTCAGCTTCGTACTTACGCGGGATTTTGCTAGCCATCGCATACACAGACAGACACACACGCACACACAAAGCGAAACTTTTTTTTTATTAGTATAGATTGTCCTCAAATTGGGCGAGCTTTTTTGACATTTCCCCTTAATAATTCATTTGATAATTATTTCTTCTTTTTCATACTGATACACATTTATTAAGGGGTAAAAAACAAAATTAGCATACCGGAGAAATTTGAAAGGGATTGATTGAAAAAATAATTCGTATGCGACATCTTAATCATCGGTTAGATTTTAGAGTTGTTTAAATCTAGTAACATTAATAGTTCATTTTTTTCAACTGGCGGTAAACTGTTATAGCCCACTAATTTCCAGGGAAATTCCAGATAACTCGTTTTTCCCACTCTTTTCCTTCTTGACTATCAAAGCTCTGAAACAACCTCAAATGTAGTGTGAAAAAAGTAATAAATTGGGGAGTTCAGAACCCGTTATCAGAGAAACATTCTGAAAGTCAACCGCCATTCTTAGCGGAAAACACTTTTGATACGATCCCATTCATTCTGGTTTAAGATGAATCCAGATAATTTAGCAATACAAAAATTTAAATTAAACACTGATTTTAATATTTATTTTAATTCGAATGTTTTCAATTTTTCACATTTCCTAAGTGGGCTCTCCTTAAAGACCGAAATAAAAATATTCAGTATTTTTATATAATGTTTTTACTTTCAAAATATTAAATACAAAATTTTATGTAATTTATAGTATTTTGATGGAAGAATGAAGAAAAAAATGTCAAGTTTTCTGCTTCGATTTATCTAAAGCATATTTCCTTTTTTACCATATTCTTTAATTGTACTTAAGGCTGGTCTCAAATCCAAAGGGTCAACTTTATGACACAAGTTTTCATTTATTTTTGTTCGGAAAAGCATGAAATAGGCAGGTGTTGTTATTCAGAAACTATGTAATCGAAATACGTTTTCCATTCTTTGGTAAACATAAATGATCTTTCAGAGAATACCATCAATTGGAATTTTGAACCGAATTTCCGGACGTAAGGAGAAAACCAGCCAGAAAACCATAAAAAAATCATCAATTATGTATTATTTTATCCTAAAGAAAACAAGCGGGCAAGTGTGATATGCAGAGGATTTCGTTTAATATCTCTCTCAAAACACTTTATCCTTAAATTAACAAACCAAAATTGTTAATAGAAAATTAATAATTCCTTGCATAAATGGCAGCACTATTATATTTAGGAATGCGTCCCCCTGAAAATTATCCACTCCCATATTTCAGTTTTTTATATATTATACAAAGTTTAAAACAAAACGGATATTTCTATCAAAAATTATCGCGTTACGTATATACATACGTATATACAGAACATGCGGGCACATTAGCTATCAAGCTTTGATAGTCTGGGAGCTAACAAATAAACGGTAATAAAAGCTAAATGATAATGCATAATTAATAAATAGACGTAACCAAATGCGTAAGGTTTTTTAAAAAATCAGATTAGCCATTTTTTTCACGGAGCCCTTGTCCCCCCCCCCCCCTACACACACACACACACAAATTCAGCTCGCCTTAAATTCATAAAATTCTTATTATGTGTTATGAACTATGTCAAAGTTTAAAATCGATCGGTTCTTTAGTTTTCCTAATTTTAACAAATTCCCGTCAATTTTCTGTACGAAAAAGCATCCCTTTTATGTTTAAAAATCGATTTTTTCATAAACCGGAAAGTTGTGGTCCGATTTTTTTTTTAAATTTAGATTTTACGAATCAGAGTACGAAATAACATCCGGATGCGAAAGAACCAAATTTGTAAAATCAATAGTTAAAAAAATCTGTACTGCGATTATGTACAAACATTATAAGTGTTAAAATAAATAGGGTTCGTACTGATTAATACTAAAAAATAAATAGAACTATATTCCAACTATAATATTAACCTAAATAAGTAAATAGCAAAAATTAATATTTTATGAAGAATTAAATAATAATGAATATGTAACATGGTTCAGATACTCGAGAACAAATACTATTCCAGCACACTTTTAGATACGTGCATAAAAATGGCATAGAATAAACACATAAGGAAAATACTGACCACATTGATTATCTATTTCACAGAAATCTTATCAGATCTTTCATATATAATAAGAGATATATTAAGAGAACAGAGCTTTATTTTTTTCTTTAACTGAAAGGGAAAAAAAAAGATATTTAATTTAATGATAAGAATTTATCATTACAAGAGCAGGAGTCAGGAATAAACTAAGTTAAAATTTAGGAATTCTGTACATCCATCAGGCGTCCTTTTGACGAAATTTGAGTTTTTACCGCGATCCGTTGGCAGAAAATTGCATTTTTCGCGATCTTATGATGAAATTTCGCGTTTTCCACGATCCTTTGACGGAATTCGTGTTTTTTCCGCGAACCTGTGACAGAAATTTGCGTTTTTTGCGGCACCCCTGGACGAAATTCACGTTTTTCCCGAGATCTTTTGACGAAATTCGCGCTTTTACAGCGATCCTTTGGCAGAAATTTGCGTTTTTCGCGATCGTATGACGAAATTCCACTTTTTCCCGCAATCCTTTTAGAGAAATTTGCGTTTTTTTCGCGATTGTTTGACTAAATTTGCTTTTCTTTATCGCGATCGTTTGACTATATTCGTGTTTTTTCCTCGATCCTTTGACGAAATTCAAGCCTTTTCTGCGATTTTGTGACAGAAATTTGCTTTTTTCCCCGCGCCCATGGAACGAAATTCATGTTTTTCTGGCATTTTTGAATAAAATTCAAGTTTAAACAGCGATCTTTTGGCAGAAATTTACGATTTTTGCGATCTTTTAACGAAATTCCGCGTTTTTTTCCGCAATCCTTTGACATAAATTTGCGTTTTTTCACGATCATTTGACATAAATTTGCATTTTTTTTTGCGATCGTTTGACTAAATGTGCATTTTCCCCAAAATCGTTTGACTAAATTCAGGTTCTTTCCGCGATCTTGTAACAGAAATTTGTATTTTTTCCACAACCCTAGGACGGAATTCATGTTTATGTCCAGGATCTTTTGGCGAAATCTGCGTTTTTGCATCGACCCTTTGGCTATAAATTACCGATTTTTATGCGACCATTTGTCGAATTCACGATATTTTTTGTCAGAATTTTCGTACTTATTTTTTTCTTTTCTCTTTAAGGAAATCCTTTTTTTTCAAGTTGTTAAATTTATCTGCAAGGTCCAAAATAAATCTGCGACGCACGTCATGCACTTTCTGCTACCGTGTAAAAATGTAACTCTTTTTCTTTCCGTGTCACTTGGCCTGCCGTGCAAAAAATTCAATTCTGCTTTTAATTACCAAAAAATTAATTATCTTCGCTTCTGATTGTCGAAAGTAAAAAATAAAGACATATTCTGAAAGAGAATGAAATTTTACGTCGGATGGCATAGAAATCATAGCTCGAAAATCGATATTTAAATTTGATCTTATATAAAAATTCTGAATTCTGAGTCTGTTTCTGACCGCAAGACTGCACCTGTTTTATATTCTCTGGTTATCGCCGAAAATTCAATTCATCAGACATCTATCGCCTTCACAAATGAAGGAAAATAAAAGATTTTTTTCTCGATTTTTAAAGAATTTCAAAGTTTTTATGGTACGATCAAGATAATTTTTAGAATTTCTGGGATAAGTAGAAAAGAAATAAAAGCGCCTTAAAGCAATCGCTACACTGTAAAAAAAAAATACTGCCAGTTTTCCGGTAGGAATCGGAAAAATAGTTGCTCTTATCGAACCGGAATAATTTCCGACCCAGCTCGGAATAAAATCCGTAAAAATAAGGAAATAGTCAGTAAAACGGTATTTTACGGATTTTAATCCGATTTTACGAATTTTATTCCGTAAAACGGTATTTTATGGATTTTATTCCGATTTTACGGATTTTATTCCGAGCTGGGTTGGAAATTATTCCGGTACGATAAGGGCAATTATTTTTCCGATTCCTACCGGAAAACTGGCAGTATTTTTTTTACAGTGTAGTCCTTATCTGCCGTTAAAATGACACCTGGTTTTAATCGATGGAAGAGATAATTTTTATAATTTGATAAAAAAATCTATGCTTTTGTTGAATCATGAATGCCTTTCAGATTTTGTAATTGGGTTTTTTTTTAATTAACAACGTCCATTAATTACAAGTTTTTCAAATTTTTACGATTTGTCGTTTGATGTGATGTCTTCAGCTATAAGTATGCAAAATTTCAAGTCTCCAACATATACAGTTACGAGCACTGTGACAGACGGACAGACAGACGAGTGAGACGAATAGGGTTTCGTCAGATGAAGGAAACTCTAATGACAATAGTCAGAATCAAAAGATAGTAATCAAAAAATCTGTCCCACATGTGCATTTAAATAGTTCTATGAAAATAAAAAAGGAAAAATGGTTCCGCTTTTCTGAAAAATAGAGCAGAGGAAATATTCTTACTTGAGCTTTGACTACTGCATCAGAAATTACTTCTATGAACGTCAAGACGTTAATTCTGGTTATTTTGAATTATCCAATGCTTATGCCAGTTCGTGCGCAAAATAGCATATAAATGGTTAAATTAAAAAAAAAAAAAATGAAATACAAAGCTGGGCTTTAACTACAAAGCGATACAAAAACTGTTGGGGCAAAAGCTATTTGCCCTGTTCCTGAAAAACTAGGGGGTATGTGATCCCCACCTTGCCCTCACTAGATTACGCCCAACGGTACAAGCGGGTACAACGCGACATGTGCATGACTAGTTCCTGATGTACGCGAGAAAACGGAATGTGTGTGCATCTGTATATCCAGACGCCATGAGAATTTCCTCAGCTCACCAGTACTGGACTGACGCTACGAGTATATTCAAGGAGCGTCACTATAGTCGAGAGCCCTGAGGGCCAGGAAGTTCTTGTTTTGTGCTTATATTATCTTACGAAAAAGGACAATATCAGAGTCAAGACACAGTAATCGTGATATCTATTCCCACCTCTTCCCACACGTGCACCCCCCCCCCCCCCAAAAAAAAACATCCCTGGAAATGAAGAGGAAAATAAGTTTTGTACTTTGTATCAAAAGGAAAAAAAGGGAGACGGAAAAAAATTCTTTTGAACTGTTATTATAGCAGAAAGTTTTGTCAAGACATAAGAAAAATTACTTATGTCAACGTGAAAACATTAATTCTGGATGTTTTGATTTTGCTGTATCCAATTCTAGTTCAAACCCAAGATAGTAATATAAATTATTAAACTAAAGGGGTAAAAAAAAGCGAAAAAGGAAATACAGAAATTTGAACACAAGACAAAAAACTGGAGGGGCAAAATACATGTCTTGCCCCTGCTCTTAAAAAACTGGGGGGGCATATGCCCCCCCTTGCCCCCGCCAGATTACGCTCATGTAATTTACATATTAGATTACGATTTTATTTTTAAAGATTCTGAATTTCAAATTTATTTCCTCATCTTTAACTCTGCTATATTCTCATAGATGGCAGCACTACAAAACCCTGCGTGCAGGTTCAGTCTTCTTTTTTATTCTGGAATTCGGAATAGTAAATTTTGTAATATTTAATTACACATATTTCTTAATTACATATAGTAAGCAGTGGCGTACCGAGGATTTTATTTCGGGCTGACTTAAATTTCCATAATGTTCTAATTCTTACGAAACACGTTGAATTGTGTTATAAACAGATATAATTTTTGCCAAAAAGGCCGTAACCAGAGGATGGAAAGGGGCGGGGAAGGGGTGACTTTGTTCCGAATTTTCCGAAAATTTGAAAAATTCGGTCATCAGTCCGAAAATTCGAACTTAAAAAATATCGCGATTTTTCCCAAATGGTTGCCAAAAAAAAAAAAAAATCAATTTCGTCAATCGTTCGCAGAAAAAAAATCTCCAATTTCTTTAAATGATCAAGAAAAAAAACCGGAATTTTGTCATTGGGCCATGGATAAAAAGCGAAGTTTGTCAAAGGATCGCGAAAAAAAAGTCAAATTTCGTCGAATGATCGCGGAGAAAACCTGAATTACGTCAAATACTCGCAGAGGAAACGCTAATTTCGTAAAATGAGCACAGAAAAAAACTCGAATTTCATCATAAGGCCGCAGCAAAAACGCGAATTTCATCAAAAGTTCGTGGAAAAAACGCGAATTTTGGAAAAAGATCGCTAAAAACACGCTTTCCGTCAAAGGGCTGCGAAAAAAAGCTAATTTCATGAAGGATTGCAAAAAAAACGCGAATTTTGTCAAAGAGACGCGGAAAAACGTTAATTTTGTCAAAACGTCGCAGAAAAACGCAAATTTCATCAAAAAGACGAAAAAAAAAAAAAAAAACCACGAATTCCGTGAAAAAGCCGCGTAAAAATGCTAATTTCGACGAAAGATTGCGGAAAAAATGCGAATTTGGTCAAAGGGCCACAGGAAAAACGCAAATTTCGACACCCATTCCGTCAAAGGGAAGCGGAAAAAAAGCGAATTTCATCAACCCAGATAGCATGAACAATTGCAGCAAGATTAATTTTTTCTTGATATTTTCTTGTCACGACAAATTTGAAGTAATAATATTGCCGCAAGGACACTACTAGGTTAACGGAATATAATCAATCGCTCCCTTGCAACTCAACTTTGCTCTAAAACTGAATCAACACTGTCATAAAATAACGACGTAAGCGAAAAATTCCTTTGGTCGGAAGAAGAACAGATATAAACGCGCATGCGCGGAAATTTGACAAAGACAAAATTACAACACTTCGTTATTGAATCCCATGATTAGCAGCGCCATTAGATTAGCGTTCAAGTAAAGAACCCAGATATAAAGGTATTTATTATTTTAATTATTCAAATGTGATTCGGATATTTTTGTATTTTCTCTGTACAAACTACAACTTATTTCGTACAGAAATTCGATCGCCGATCTCGAGCAGTGTTGAATTCAGATATTTTTCTCCAGGAGCAATTTCTACGGCTCTGGAGGGGTGTGGGGCATTTTAGAGATTATTCGGTGTGGAAATTGCTTATTAAAAAACATAAAATCTCAAACCTTCCGGGGGGAAATGCCCCTCCTCTTGAATTCAGCAGTGCGTTCGAATGTATTTTTAAATTTAAATTATCTTTTCATGACCATTAAACCCTTTTCTCTATGTAAATATTAAGTATTTTAA
Source organism: Maratus speciosus (assembly GCA_963932465.1). Classification (NCBI taxonomy): domain Eukaryota; kingdom Metazoa; phylum Arthropoda; class Arachnida; order Araneae; family Salticidae; genus Maratus; species Maratus speciosus. The sequence continues at coordinate 255,706,900 of OZ010786.1, forward strand.
ACAGTTTCTTAGTGTGCTATTCTCCATGCTTCTTATCATGGACTTCTACTGTATCGCTATTTTATAATTTTTATTAAAGTTATAAACAGTATTTCCTTCCGGCGTAAGTTTTATTTAATTCTCTAAAAATTTCTCTTTTCTTTTGACATAACTGCTTGTTAATCGGATGTCTTTTTTATTTCCTATTTTCTTAAATTTTAAATACGAATATTTTGAAATTGTTAATTTTTCGCATCAGCAAACCTGGGCTTGAAATATGTCGGAGCAAATCGGAACAATATTTTCCGGTTCGTAAAATTATGCCAAATATTGATCTGGTTTGCAGTGTTGTAATCGTAAAAAAATCAGAGGGTGTACGCTAAAGTCATGAATGTCATGTCTAGACGTCTAGAGTATATACGATATAGCTTTATTTGAGAAACCGGGGGTATACGGAGCTTTTTTAAAAAATCCAGAAGGTATACGGCGTATACCCTCCAATACACTCCGGGTGGTTTGTGAAATTATGGTAAATATCGTTCCGATTCGTTAAAACATATTATTATTATAGTTTTATACATATAGCTTTAATTCTGCTGACTATAACTTTTTTGATTATTTTGAATTTTGAATGCAGTTTGTGCCGAATGTAGCGGATTTTCGGGTTACATTTTTGGCGTCACTTCAAGATTTATTGTCTGCGTACGGTTAACATGAATATTTTATTTTAAATTTAAATTTTATTAATTTGTAAAAAAAAAACCTTATGCTTATTCTTAAAATCTAAGATATACTATAACCATCCGCACAATCAATAAAAAATTACGAATGTAAATTTAAATAGACTACGGGGTGTTCAGGGGGACAGAGCCCCCCTGAAGAAATGCAATTTTTGATTTAAAAAGCTACCAGAATAAGTAGCTCATCAGAATTTCAGAACATCAATGTATAACCACTTGTTTAACACTTTTAATTTCTGAAACTTTACGAAGTATCTTGTAAGCTTATAAATATTTATGTAATTTGAAAAATTTTAAAAACGATTGTAGGAAGTTGAATATTACGCAAAGAGTGTTAAAACACAATGACTTGCAGAGATGACGTTGAGGCTCCTGATCTGCAGATTTACTAGTATAGTTAATGTCAGATTCGAAGACTATTTATTTGTGTTATTATTAAAGATGTTTCGTTTTGAATCCTTTTTGACATGTAAAATAGTGTTCAACTGCATCTTTATTTATTATTTTCTTCTATGATAACAATCTTTAATAAAATGTAATTCTTAAGAACCGACACTAGTCACCCGAAGTAAAATTTAACATTCAAGCTAATGTTAATTCTATGGACAGTTCTTTGCATATTTCGGGCTCACATTTTAATATTTTTTAATATTATTTTTTGCATAGGATACATCTGGTTGATATATATAGTTGTGCAATTGTACCTTTTCGAGCTTTTATGCTATTTTTTATATGCAGATACTTTCAATTTTGAAACCTGTTCTGAAAGTGAAACTGTACTCATATAAAAGAAAACTGTAACCAAAATCGAAAAAGTACAAAAGCACAACAATATATGGGGCATTCTCACAATCTTTTGATTTTTATGTCCCTGAATAATAATTTTTATTTTAATACACTAGGGGGCTCTGCCCCCTACGAGCTACGCTCGCCAACCCCGTTCAGGCACACCAAAATCCAAAAAGCACGCTAATTTGATCGGCTTTAAAAATATTGAATTAAAATTAAAAAAAAAAAAAAAAAAAAAAAAAAAAACTGTAGCGATCTCTCTGTAAACGAGTTTCCATTCGTTTTCCTTGGATTGGGGATTTTTAAGACCAAATCTGTTGCTGTTAAGAGATACAATGGCTGTTTTCGTATTTAATTAAAAATATAGTTATTTGAAAATAAGCTAATGTAAAATGAATTAAGTAAACAGTGTCAATGTCTCCCTGTATTTTTTAGCAGCGCTATAAGATAGTTCTTTTAAATAATTCATTTTAAATGTATCGTTTCAAATCTGACGTAATTTACACCAAACTTTTATTTCTCTTATTAATATTTACGTGAAAATACTTTTGTTGTTAGAAGGAAATATTTTTTGCGCTGTCTTCGAATTCACGATAATAGTTGAAAAGATTATCTCAAAATATCTCGCGCACATATATTTTTCAATTTAAATTGTTTTGCCATATTTTTTGGCCATTTTAAATATGACGTAAAATTCAAGTGTAAATATGGTTCTTATGACGTAATTTTCCTTCTTTTAACATGTAATCATTTAATTCTAATTTTAAAGTTTTTTTTTTCTGTTTGTAATAGTCACGTGTAAATAAATTTTTAATTTGAAGTAAACATTATTGTTTTCGCTGTTTATACAATTGGCAACAGTTTAAATTAATGACATTTTCTAAAAATTGTAAAAAATATCTCTCGAAATGCTGAAAATTTGAATTTAAAATAGAAATAAAACCTCAAAAAATGAGTCAAATAAGAAAAATAAATACAATCTGTGCACCGGGAACTTATAACGTATAAAATGATCTAAAAATGATTAAATTCTCATGTATAGTTTTTGCTCAAATAAAACTTTTTTAATGGAACGACTTTGTCCAACTTTAGCATTAAATATCTCTTAAAATAATTCTTCGATTTGAAAACTGTCTGCCTCAGCGTGTTTATCAAATATTTTTCTATAATACCACCGATTTTCATATTTTTGTATGCAACAGTTTTCTTAATATTAACTATGAAAGGCCATGCTTAAGCATTCAAATTGGATGCCGATCTACCCGGAAAATCTACGCAGATTTTCATTGGTCCATTTCCAAATCAAAACTTTTTTTTATATATAGAAGGATTTTTTTGTGTTTTTTTTATTTTATATACTGGGGAACATTCCATTGAATGATTGCATAACAATATTAACGAGATAAATAAGTTTTGGACGATGTTGGGTGTTCAAATACCAGAAAAACTCCTATACCGTCCCGTGTCCCCGATGCGGATTTTTGCTGTCTGTATAAAATTGTTTCAATAAAAGTAATTCGATGTAATTTTTTTCCGAAACTGGGACAATTTTTTTAATATAAATATTGTGCAAAAAATTAGCCTGCACACATTTTTACGGTTGATATTATTTTTTGAACTCTGCCCCTGGGTTTTTCATCCTTACCGTCCCTCTTGCTAAACTTATACAGAAAATCACTTCAGATGCAACCACAGAATTTTTTTCAAGTTTTTTCTCATGCAGAAGTATGCTAGAGAAAGAATGTCTAAAATTCTTTGACAGGAAATTTACTTCAGAATTTAAATCAGCATTTAAATATCAATTTCAAGATCGTGGCTTTATTGGTAGCCTTACCGTCCCCAAGGTTTATTTCTGCACTTTTCGAGGTAAATTAAGAAAAAAAATTTATTTAATCCAATGTTAACAACTGTTTCTAGAAATCAATGAACACTGTGGCTATCACTTAGTCTTAACATGATTTTCCTAAAAATAGGTGGTAATTTTCCTTACCGTTCCATCCTTACAGTCCCTTTTTTTCCCATTTCGTCCCTTTTTTCCTATACCGCCCCCCCCCCTTTTTTTTTATCTAACCGTCTCTTCTTTAACACCCCTTTAAGACAATGTTATACAAAAATTCTGTATTAATAGTACTACTTTTTTATTATTTCTTATTTGAATGTCGTGTGGGTGCTATGCAAATTCATTATAAGTAAAAATTTAGAAGAAAATAAAAAGTTATAGTGGTAAAATGGTAAGGAAAATTAAACTCGCAAGTTTAACTTAAACATCAGTTAAATAAAAAAACTTTCGCTGCTGACCATTTTTTCTTTATTTTGAGTCATTAAGGCACTCGTCTATCAGATTAAAATGTTATTTTAGAAAGTTTAATTTCACCAGATTTTTATTCCCGAAAGTCAAAAGATTGTGAGAATGCCCCATATATACTCGTATTCCTCAGGTATTCTGTGCAAATATATATATTATTTAAGCTGTATAGCATTTTAGCTTTAAAGATTTCTTCCATATACTAACGTTAGCGTTCGAGTTTCTTCGCGTGACTAGTGTAGGTTATGTATAATTATGTAGTGGGTTAAGTATATGTATATGTAGTGTTATGAGACTAATTCAGTTACGCGAAAACACGCCGTTCGCTAATATTAATACAATGGGAGAATTTTTTAAAGGCATTTGCATTTTAATATTTCAATTTGTTTTGTATTTGAAAGCTGAGGTGGATCTGTATAAAGATCCTTTTGCACTTTTTTTATTTTGTTTACATGTATTTTTAATTAGAACACTTTCACTTTCGGAATCGGTTTCGAAAGTGAAAGCATCTCATAAAAAAAACCCTGCAAACAAAATCGAAAAAGTAAAAAACGGTCTTTTCTGAGATAGATCTCAGCTGTCATATGCGAAAAAAAACAAGTTGGAAATTGCTCGTCAAACGTGGCAAATGAGGTGCGTTCTTACTATAACTAGTTTTATAAATATTTTTTGCACCACATATTCTACTGAATGTATATTTTAGTGCACTTCATAAGTGCATATCAATTTCATTCTCTTCGAAAGGCTGTAGCATCATTAAAATGCACTTACAATAATTTTTTCCCAAGAGCCGTAATGTAACGGAAAACTTTTGACTGTCCCTGTAATTAAGCTATACATCCAATTCTCATAAAATTGGAAATGACTCAACAGAATTTTACAACAATTATATATTTAAAATTTCAGACCGTTCGGAAGGCTGTAACATCATTAAAATGCACTTGCAATAATTTTCCCCATTGGCCGTAATGTAACGGAAAACTTTTGAATGTCCCTGTAATTAAACTATACATCCGATTTTCACAAAATTTGAAATAACTTGACAAAATTTTGCAACAATTATATATTTAAAATTTCAGACCATTCGGTTGGGTAGTTTTTTCTCTGTTATATGCGGACGGATCGAACGACGACTATAGGTGTTTATGTATTTATATAATTACGAACGCACCTAAAAATCATTTAAAAATAATCAAATGAAAACGAGATATTTTAAAAAATTTCTCCCACATAATTAACATTACCGAACAAGTGTTTTCATGTGGCTGAAATAGCCTCTTACACTAGTCATGTGGAGAAATTCTAACGCTAATGTTAATCCTATGGGAGGATTCTGTACAGATTTCTCGCTTGCCTTTTAATATTTTAAAAAGAGTTTTTGCATAGGGTACCCCATGTCGTTAACTTTTATGGTGCATTTGTACTTATTCGATTTTGGTTGCAGTTTTTAAGTACAGTTTTTATTTTCAGTACCGATTCTAACCGGTTTCAAAAGTGAAACTATCTTGATATGAAAAACTGTAACCAAAATGGAAAAAGTACAAACGCACGATAAAAGTTATCGACCTCACGTACCCTATGCAAAAAATCTTTTAAAAATATTAAAATGCAAGCGAGAAATCTGAAAAGATTTTTCCCACAGGTTTAACATTAGCGTTAAAATTTCTTCGCGTTACTAGTTTTAACCTTTTACGCGGAAAAACTCGAACTCTAACGTTAAACCTATGAGACAAATTTTTACAGATTTGTCCCATCTTGCTCACATTTTAATATATTTTTAAGTGATTTTTTTCGGATAGGATACCCCAAGTCGAAATAAATTGTTGTGCGTTTGTTCTTTTTTGGTTTTGGTAACAGTTTTTCAATATACGGACACTTTCACTTTCGGAAGAGGTTGGAACCTGTTCTGAAAGTGAAACTATTTTCGTATAAAAAAACTGTAACCAAAATCGAAAAAGTACACAAACGCTAACATTAGATATCGACCTCAGGTATCCTGGAAAAAAGATCGTGTAAAAATATTAAAACACAAGCGATAAATTTGAAAAGATTTTAACCATAGATTGAACATTAGTGATCAAATTTCTTCGCGTGACTAGTGTAGACCCTTTACGCGGAAAAACTCAAGTTAAATCTATGAAAAAAATCTTTACAGATTTCTCACTCGCATTTTAATATTTTTAAATGATTTTCGTTAAACAGGATACCTGAGGTCGATATCTATTGTTGTGAGTTTGTACTTTTCTATTTTGTTTGCATTTGTTTTTTTATCTGAGGATAGTTTCACTTTCACAACGCGTTCCAACCGGTTCCAGTAGTAAAAATGTCCGCATGAAAAAAAAAAAAAAAAAAACTGAACAAAATCGAAAAATTACAAACGCACAACTATATATATCGACCTCCTCAGGTATCCTATGCATATATTTCTCTCTCATTTAAGCTGTATAAGCTTTATTGCTGTGAAGATTTCTCCCACATACTTAACATTTGGGTTCGAGTTTCTTCGCATGACTAATGTAGATTTTTAAGAACTCTCTTCAGTCACGGGAAAAAGAAAAAACGCTGATGCGAAGTCTATGGGAGCGTTATTTTCAAATATCTCGCTCAAATTTTAATATTTTTGAATGATTTTTTTTTTTTTTTTTTTTTTTTTTTTTTTTTTTTTGCATAGGATAGCTGAGGACGATCTACAACCTGGCTATTTTTTACTTTTTTGATTTCGGTTTCAGATTCTTTTTTTAAAAATACAATTACTTTCGGAACCGATTCCGAAATGAAAACTATCCTATTATAGAAAAATAATAATAATAATAATCATTTTCGAAAAAGTAAAAACTAGTCCGATTAGTATGGGCTCTTAACCCTTTAAGACTGGGAGTTTTTTTGGTAGAAATTGAAAGTTTGGGTGGTTTCCCCTTATCGATAGGATCGTATTTGATTGAAAAAAAATAATAAAAAAATACCCGATGTCAGGTTATGACAAGAGAGGACCGCACAACTGTGTGGGTTTGGCCTTAATGCAGCCGTTTTGGGGCTAAATCTACACAATTGTGTAGTTTGGGATTATGTGTGCAAATATCTAAAAATAAAAGTTTAAGCAATATATGAAAATATTTGAAACAATTTTTGTTTTTGGACAGACCACTACAATTTCATTTTCTGAGACGTGCTCAATGCTCGCACCCCTCTTAACCCCTTAACGGTCGCATTAAATTACGGTTAAGGAATCCAAGTTGCTTTTTGGCACCACTTTTCTGAAAAAGAAATATTCACCTTATTTAATGGCAGGTAAAATGGTACCATAATAAAGCTAATTACACTATTGTATAATCTTGGTGGGAATCAAACAAATCTGAATAAATCTCAAAAAAGACACAGCCCGTGAATATGACGGGAGCGAGAATTAAGAGGTTAAGAGCTTTGGCAAATGGTATGCTCTTCACTTCGTTTGGATTGTGCCTGATCCTTCAAATTTCTTTTTTTTTTTAGTTTTTCCAGGAGCGGTATTTTGTTGAAATACCGATCGAAGTACATAAAACTAGGTCTGAACCAGAGTAAGGACTACAGCAGGTCCTAAGCCTAGATCCTTGTGGACCAGGTCTGTACTTTCCCACTGGTATAATACAAAATTTAAAACTATCCCAGATGATGCTGTTACAACACTGTTAAAAAAAAAAAAAAAAAAAAAAAAAAAAAAAAAAAACGGACTAAAATACGGAAATACTACTGGCAATCTAGGCGCCAGTACTATTTCCGTATTTTAACGGAACTTTTTCCCGGTAAATTACAGAAATATTTCCGTTAAATTCCAAGAAAAAAAAAAACGGAAAATTTTCTATAATTTACCGGGAAAAAGTTTCGTTAAAATACGGAAATAGTACTGGCGTCTAGATCGATATTAGTATTTCCGTATTTTAGTCCGTTTTTTTTTTTTTTTTTTTTTTTTTTTTTTTTTTTTTTTTTTAACAGAGTGTGGTTTGTTTTTTATATACTGCTTTACTGAGGCACGTCCTAAAATAGAAATCGTTTGCTCATCTATGGAAAAATTTCCCTGATCTCCTGGTAAATTCAAGCAGACACTACGGAATCTGTCGAGCATTTGCTGAACTTTCCATAATTTATTATTTATTCCTGGTGGTTTACTTGCTGTGTCGACAAAATGGAATGAATTTATCAAACTTAAAAATCAATCTCGTGGTATGCATATAACTCATATAAAACTTATAAATCATATATGGCATCTATAAATCAGAGCAGAAACATACAGTTAGTTACATGTGCATATTATACATCTAATGCTATCCATTTTAAATAGAAATCATGAATAGTACAAACCTATTAATTTAAAATTGGTCAGCTTTAAAAATGTAATTAATAAAAAATAAATTGCTAAACACATAAGTTTAAAAAAATCACGTAAAAATAAAAAAATTATGTATTAGGAATTGTATCAATTTTGGAAATGGTAAATGCCGGACCCGCACAATTGTGTGGTTCATTTGTTTTTCAACTTTTGTGAAGCCTAATTAAATTTATCAAAGACAAAATCAATTAAAATCATGGATAAACTATATGAAAAGAAATATTAAATCTAAGCAAACACTATAAATCATATTTAAAAGAAATTACGACAATACATACTTTTTGTCTATTGCTGTCAGATGATATAGTCTTTTTAAAAGCAGAAAATCTAACCCTGTATTGTAGTTGGTACCCCCTAGTTGTGTTTTATCAAAACATCTAAAGCATATAAATGTGCAGACTTGGTTTTAAATCGCACAAAAACAGGAAATAGTAATTCTCTTTTACTTTAGTATCGCCCGCACAATTGTGTGGGTCAGGGATTAAAGGGTTAAGAGGCTACTTCAGTCAAGCGGAAACACCCATTCGCCAATGTTAATCCAATAAGAGAATTTTTTTAAGGTAACTCGGTTGCATTTCAATATTTTTAAAGGATTTTTTTTTATATACTTTCACTTTTGGAGCCGGTATAAACAGTGAAAAGAGTGAAAGTGTCCGCACAAAAAATAAAAATAAAGAAAGAAAATAAAATAAAAACTTCAACGAACTTAAAGTAAAAAACCACAATTGCAGAAATTTACCCCAGCTATCTAATGCAAAAGAAAAAGTCTTTTTAAAATATAAAAATACAAACGAGATATTTTAAAAAAACATATCTCGTTGGATTAACATTAGCGATTCGGTCATTTTGCCTGAAGAGTTATAATTTGTGATCACCTTCAGAACTAATTCTGAGCAGGATTCTTGAAAACAGTAAAAATTTAACTTGTAACTTTTAAAATGCACTCTATTGTTTCTCTCTTTTAGGATGCAAAGACACGGAAATAATATAGAGAAGAATGTTAAATAATTGTATGTTAATTTGGTAAATATTATGTTAATACTTTGTATTAGAAACTATTATTTGTAACTGTGTGAAAATAAACTTTGTAATTTTATAGACTGTAATTGTTTTATTATAACTTTGTTCTTTTTAAATTCTTGAAACTTTTCAAATATTTCGTTTTTGTGGAATTATATTTATTAAGATTTAAGAATAGGGAAATTTCAATTTTAAAATGAGTTTTTTTTTCCTTCTAGAAGTTAATAAGCTTTAGCCAATATATTCCACTCTGGCCAAAAAGAAATGAAAATAAATTATATTTTCTTTAATAAAATTATATATGAAATTAAAATTGAGGGTGTGTGTTTATACTCATCTAGGTTTGCTTTGGGCACCACTTATTTTTAGATAATGTTTTTAATTACCTTCTAAGAATTAGAAGGGAATAAGCAACTAATTGAGAATTGGCGAGTCTAATAAAACTTCTAAACAAATTAAGGTATATTATTGAAAGTTATTAGGGCTTACCAGGTAGTTGAATGGTTAGCTCTGTGGCCTCCGATTCAACTATGAACTATAAGTCCTTGTTTACTCGGTCTATATAGCATAAAAATGTCAAGCGTTTGACAAACCTCCGTTTATATGGAATCCTGCACAAAACTCACACAACCTTCAAAAGTACGACTATTAGCGTACAGATAAAAAAATATACAATCAAAAATTGAGTAGAAATGCGGCAACTAGTGACCATTCACAAAAGTTTGGGAAGAATTTCATTTTGATACTAAAAATGAATATTTGACGAGTCCTTAAAAAATAAAGTTCTTTTATCATGTTTTGGGGGCATTTTTAACTCAGGGAGCGGGAGAGGCAAACTAAAAATTTTTTAAGTATGTTAAGAGACAGATATCGTTTATTATGTTGTTGTTGTTTTTTAATCGAATGATTACCATTTGCAAATTGATACGATCATTTGTTACATAGTTACGACAAGTTTTATGAATACGAAGTCGAAAACTATAATTTGGTGCAGGTACCGTAGCTTTTACAGCAGCAAGTGATAGCCATTCAAGAAAATTTATCTGGTAAGAACTTCATTTTGGCACTAGAAATGAAGATACGATGAGTCCCCCCAAAATAAAGTTGTTTCATCGTGGGGTTCTTTTTGAGGAGGGCGGGGGTGGGGGGGACTTTAACACGACGTGGGCGAACAGAACTTATTTTTAAAATGTCAAATGGGGTATCGTTTGTTATGAATTTTTTTATTCTGAATCAAATGATATCGCACGCAAGCCGATACGATCATTGTTTACAAAGTTAGGCCAGGTTATAAGTAATGGATTTTGGTAAATTTAATGACTTTGAAATAAACTCAAAATTATCCTGAATTTGATTATTGCTATTTTGAAGACATTTAATAGTTTTGAGATGACTTAATATGATATAAAAAACTCTTTTTAAACGTAAAATAAATGTGACAAAACTATGCTAAAAAATAAAATATAATTTTTCACTTTGCATTGATAAAATCTTTTCTGTAACTTTCTTATAAATGTTCGTATCGACTTGCCGATAATGTTATTCAAATACATACGAAACGATATCCCACTTGACCTATTTAAAAAAAAAAGTTGAATTTTGCCCCCTCAACCTAAAATGCCCCCCCCGCCCCCCCAAAAAAGAGATAAAACCACGGTAAAACAACTTTATATTTTGGAGACTCATCGGATCTTAATTTGTAGTGCCAAAACGAAGTTTATCTTAAGCTTTCGTGAATAGCAATCACTTGTTACTGTAAAAAACTATTTTACCTGCAAAAGACTTTGTATCAATAAAACCTGCCGTAACTTTGTAAGAAATGATCGTATTGACTTGCTGATGATTTCACCTGATTCGGAATTATAAAAAACATAATAATCAATATCCCATTTCACCTACTTATTTATTTATTTTTAGTTACCCCCCTCCCTGAGCTAACAATGCCCCCTTTTGCACACAAAACATGATAAAACAACTTTATTTTTTTAGTACTCATTGGATCTTCATTTTTAGTATCAAAACAAAGTTCTTCCCAAATTTGGGGGAATGACCATCTGTTGTCTCAAAAAATCCTATTTTACCTGTGTACTACACGTAAAATTCAGAGAACTGACAACATTTCAATGAAATTAGTACATATTTGCAGCTATACTTGTCATGACAAGATTCCGAGTTTGCAATTCATTTGCAGATGTTCTGACATGACAATACTGCAAATTTACAATGCGTTTGCAAATAGTCTGACATCGCAATATTACTAGTTTGCTATGAGTTTGCTGTAAGATTGATGCAACAAGATTGCAACTTGCACGACAACTTAGCTGCAAGTTCAAAGTATGGTGACTTCGGAGTTTGCATAATCTTGTTGCAGTCTTGTTATGAACTTTCAGACTTGTCATGCTGAGCTTGCTGCAACATTGCAAGTTTGCGAAGTAAGATTGCTGAAAATTTTCTGCAAACTAAAATTGCTATCTGGGAAAGGGGCACCGAAAAACTTGAATTTCTTCAAAAGGCCGCAGAAAAACGCAAATTTCGTAAAAAAGATGAGAAAAAATGCAAATTTCGTCAAAAAGTCGCGGAAAAAACGCAAATTTAGACGAAGGATTGCATAAAACAAACAGTTTCGGCAAATGACCATAGAAAAACCGCGAATATCGTCAAAGGGTCGCAGAAAAATGCAAATTTCGGCAAAGGATCGTTAAAAAAAATACGCATTCCGTCAAAGGGAAGCGGAAAATCGCGAATTTTGTTAAAGGATCGCAAAAGGAAAAAAGCAGGGTTACAAAGAAGGGCCACAGAAAAACGTGAATTTTGTCAAAAAGCTGCGGAAAAAAAGCAAATTTCGTCAAAAAGCCGCAAAAAATGATAATTTCGTCAAAAACTCGCAGAAAAAAGCAAATTTCGACACAGGATCGCTAAAAAACACGCATTCCGTCAAAGTAAAGAGGAAAAAAAACGAATTCCGTTAAAGGATCGCAAAAAAAGAAAGGGCAGGGTTACAAAAACGGGCCACAGAAAAACGTGAATTTCGGCAAAAGACTGCTGAAAAAAGCGAATTTCGTCAAACAGCAGCGAAAAAACGCTACTTCAGTCAAAAACACGCAAATTTCGTCAAAAAGCCGCAGAAAAAACGGGAATTTCGGCAAAAATCAACGAAAAAAAACTCGAATTTCATCAAAAAATCGCGGAAAAAACTCAAATTTCGACAAAAGATCACGAAAAAAACATGTGAATTTCGTCAAAGATTCGCGGAAAAAAGGTGAATTTCATCAAAAGATCGCAGGAAAAATACGAATTTCGCCAAAGCGTCGTGATAAAAAGCTGAATTTCATTAAAGGATCGCGGAAAAAACACATAAAAATACCTATGTTTATTATTATTGGTATACTTTTTAAATTGAAATAATATACTGAACTAACTTTTTAGAAATCTGGTTAACCCGAACCTAACTTGCAGGAATCTACACTCAGCCTGAAATTGACCTGAAATGAAAACAGAGTTAAACCAAACTACAACAAAAATAATTAGCGGCAGGAATGGATTTTCTCTCCTTCCCTCCTCTGCTGTAACCTTTCAGAGAATTTGCTGTGAATTTCAGAATTTTTTTTAGTACTCAGAATCAAATCTGTGGGGAAGAGGGGGGGGGGGGGGCACGGGTCCGATCGTGAGGCCGTCCCACGTCGAAATAAGTTGAAAAGTGTTACTGGTTTTTCTTTTTTTATATACTTTCATTTAAAAGAAAGTCTTTATAGCTTAAAGTCTATAAAATTGTTCTTCCAACTCCCGAAATTAAATTCTGGCTACGGATCTTATTTAACAATAAATTAATATTGTGACAAATACAAAATATTTTTATACACATACATAAAATATCGACTTTGTTTATTATTTGTGCATTGCACAAGTAATAATAAGAACGTTAAACCATTACAGATGAAAAATACTGGCTGCAAAGTTAGGACTGAATAGGGAGATAAGTGTTGTGTGTGGGTGTGTGTGTGGGGGGGGGACGTTACCGAACTCCAAAAATGTGTTTGCAGTCAAGCAATAAGTCACTGTGTATCTTACAGATACGAGGAAGTAATCGAGTGTTAAAAACGAAAGTTAATGAATATCATTCACAGTCAGCTCTTCCGCGCATATATAGTGCCTCACTTTCGACTTTGCCAAAATTTTGAAGAGATTAGGTAAGGTGTCACTATGCACAAATATGGGACTAACAAGAAAGACAAGTGTGATGCATGACAAATATATATATAATTGAATTGATCTAAAAAGTAAGAAGGAGATTTTTTTTACCATTTAACTCCGACCATTTTGGCAGGGAAAAGAGGCTTACCCATATTTCGGTATGGCATGGAGATGCAACTGAAAAATGAAAGTTAATAAGCTACTTTTACAGTCAACTCTTCTGCACCAGATTTCCAATTTAGCCGAAATCGACTTGAGATTAGCTGTGGTGTTACTGTGCATTAACATACTTCTGCATTGACAATTTTGGCTCCCGCCGATTGTGAGAGAATAAAAAACTCCTTAAATTAAATTACTTTTTTCAGATTTATTGAATTTACTTGTAGGTCTCTTGAACTGAGCATATATGTTTTCATTTATCCAGTAAAACAGGGATGGAGCTATTTTTCGGTCATTTGAAAATTGATTTTGTGGTCTCAAGTAAATTTGGTCACAGGACTGAGGAGGATATTGAATTAACGAGAAAAAAACAAATTCATGGCATGCCAGAAAATAAAACAAATTTATCTGAAAAAAAAGGAATATCAGCTCTTTTTAGGGTTCCGTTCTTAAAAAGTAAAAACGGAACCATTATAAGATCACTCCTGTGTCTGTCCGTCTGTCTGTCTGTCACAGCCATTTTACTCGTAAACTATGGAACGTGAAAAGTTCAAATTCGGGGAAGTAATAAAGACCATTGACCCACATATTTTCAAATTAATAAACATTCATAAATATATTTAGTAAAAAAGTAGAGGGCTAATTATGCTACTTGAAAGAAAAAAATATTTTCTTTGTATATCATGTGGAGTATCCTGTGAAAGCTTTTGTAAAGCTGAATTCAAAAATACATTCCTTTTAATTTTAGGTATTATATTTTCAAAGATATTGCTGAATATGTAGTGCAAAAATATGTCCCCCCCCCCCATCTAATTCCGAATCTATTGAAACTAAAATTATGAAAAACTTAGGGGTAGTAGACGTTAATATAAACATTGCCGGAAAATTATAGCGATTACCCAAGGTCACATAGTTTTTGAGTAATTAGCATTTTTCTGTTATACACAAATTTCGATTTACGGGCATTCAGAAAAATTGTTGAGCATCGCTGAATGTACCTATCGTTGCAGAAGAATAAAAGCATTGTTTATATTGATTTTCGAAAAAAAAATCATCGGTTATTAGCCGAGATATTAACCCTTAAAGGTACGGTCAGTTTGGACATACACAAGGACAGGGGCGGCGTACCCTATGCCTAGTTAACAACTTTTAATGATATATATGTGTAATGTAATGTCCAGTAACAGTATAAAAGCAATAAACGTCAAATTGTTAAAAACATACTAATTTAAGGGGTCTCGGGACTCTAAAAAGTGGAAAAAATGAAAAAAGACCATTTTCAACATTTAATGTCTTAAAATGTATATGATTTTAAAACACAATTTTAATTGGGATGAAAGATATAAGTATCTTCTTTCGTTTCATGTATTTAAAAAATTGCAAGATACAGAATTAGTATTTATAGGGGGCTCGAAACTGTTAGGCATTTCTGGAACAAAAAATTGGCATAACAGTTTACGCGCAGGATTACAAAATAAATATTGCAACTAGAATGAAAATTTTGGTGCTTACTTATACTTCAGATTGTAATAATTTCCCCGAACTTAAATAAATTTGTATTTAAAGCATTTTTATATTTTTAATGCAATGTTGCATTTAGCTAATACAAAATTTTGAAAATTTCAACAGTAAAATCACCTAAAAAAATATTTTTTTGAACAATAAAAAGGAAATTTTAGGTTCAGTTTATACAGACTAACATGAAATATATGTTTTGAAAATTTCATGAAAAAATATTCAAAAGTTTTTGAGGTATCCTGCGCGTTATGCCCATAAAATGCCATTTGGAAAATAATGATTTTAAAGTTTCGGAAACGCCGCTTCAGCCATTGAGCGGGTATAATTCTAAAAGCCAAAACTTCTGTTCTAATGGGAATTTCAAGGAAACAATTATATCAAAATATTCAGAAAAGATAGAAGTTTAACATCTAAAAAAAATTAAAATTTCTTAAATTTTGAAGCTTTAAGAGGCCTGCGACCACTTAATCATTTCCGGCACGGAGTAATTCTATAAACTTATGAAATAATGAACTGACACCAGAATTTATAAACGAATTTATTAGAAAATACGAACTTGCTTATTTTCAAGTACATGATAAAAGGAAAATTTTAATTAAATATTCTTGGTGCCATTTGTCTGTTTTAGAATTAAAATTAGGTGTTTGTTTTTTAAGGGCATCTCGCCCTCGAAAGATTGAATTAGAATGAATCGCATAAATACTGTGGGATTCGCGATAGTCTGCCTTGATTGTATCTCTCAATACGCCTCGAATGACTTTAAAAATTAATTAAACACCTAACTGGAAAAACGCGTCACTGACCAAGGCGGCGTTGCAACTTTGAGACCTCAATTCGAAGCGCGCTTAGCACAATGCCAAATTCAAACTTTGAACAAAGGTTTTGTTTTAGCTACACTTTAGAAATAAAGGTTATTACTGCGCTGAATTTAGTTTCATGAAATGCGAAATGAAGTTTAACTATGCACTGCTTTTATTGTCAGTACCGAATTAAGTTTATCATAAAAAGATTAGGATAATATTAAAAAAAAGAGTTATGCGAATACCTATATTTGATATTATTTAGGTTCCATATCTCTTTGAACTTTCATTGTATACCCATTTACACTTTTCTAATATATACAGTTATACCCAACCCTACGTTGTATAGTTTTTTACAAAGTCTTAGTATTCTTTTAGCAACATTTTTTTTTTATAATACAATTACAAATTCATATATTTATTCTGCGGAATCCTCTGTGCGCGAGTAATACTCACACTTGACAGTTTATTTCATTTCACTGCGATCTCTTCGGAGATGGAATGGAGCTGTAACCTCATAACCCCTGTCCCCATCGACTCCTTTGGGTGTTTGTTGGGGCATCACTCAGTGGCGTGGCGTGAAAATTTTCGGTGTTCATCGCAATTATTTAAGTTTGTGGTGAAAAATTATTAACTCTAAAATTCAATGGTTGAATGTTCAAAAAAGAAACTTTAAATCTTACCTTCACTTATACATGAACTCCAAATGTTCTGCTAAAACTGGATCGTAGAGTTTTAAAAGCTTATTAAGAGTTTTAAAATATTGCTTGGTCATCGCCGCATCCAGCGATGACCGGACGCCACGCCACTGGCATCACTGTGCACTAATGTATGGGACTAACCAGAATTGTTGCGTCGCAGAAAAATTAAAAATTTATCTCAAAAGAAAGAAAAAAAAGGAGTTTTTTTTTCATTTCATTTTTGATTATTTCAAAAGGGGGCCTGTAACCCCATCAGCCCTCTTCCCCTCATTGGGTATAATAGTTCCCCTGTAGTGTAACTGTGCGCTGATATGAGACTAGCCAGAACGTCTAGTTCGTTGTATTGCAGAAAAAAATTGCATTACAAATTTATCTCAAACAAAAAGAAAAAAAAAACAGCACTTTTTTCATTTCATTTTCGACTATTTTCGGAGGGGGCTGTAACCCCATCACCCCCCTTTCTACTTCTTTGGGTATAATGTGGTGTCACTGTACAGTAATATGGAACTAAAGAAAAGAGAACGGCTAGTCTGTTGAATGATAGGAGAAAAAAAATACAAATTTATCTCAAACAGAAAGAAAAAAAGCAATGTTTTTTTAAATTTCGTTTTCGACTATTTCGGGAGGAGGGGGCTGTAAGCCCATCAGCCACCTCCCCTTCTTTCGTAATGCTGTCATGTCAATGTGGACTAATATGGGGTTAACGAGAATGGCTATTTCGTTGTATGGCAGAAGAAAAATTACAAATTTCCCTCAAACAAAAAGAAAAAAAATCAGCCTTTTTTTCATTATATTTTCGATTATTTAGGAAGGGGGCACCCCATTAGCCTCTTTCACCTCTTTGGGTATAATGTGGTGTCACTGTGCACTAGTATGGAACTAAGAGAGCGGTTAGTCTGTTGAATGATAGGGGGAAAATACAAATTTATCTCAAACAAAAAGGAAAATATCTGCACTTTTTCATTTCATGTTCGACTATTTTGGGAGGGGGCTGTAAACCCCATCAGCCCCTTTCTATTTCTTTGGATATAATGTGGCGTCACTGTACACTAATATGGAACTAAATAAAAGAGAGCGGCTAGTCCGTTGAATGATAGGTGAAAAAAATATAAATTTATCCCCAACAGAAAGGAAAAAAGCAATATATTTTTTAATTTCGTTTTCGACTATTTCGGGAGGAGGGGGCTGTAAGCCCATCAGCCGCCTCACCATCTTTGGATATGCTGTGAGGTCAATGTGGACTAATATGGTATTAACGAGAATGGCTATTTTGCTGTATGGCAGAAGAAAAAATTACAGATTTATCTTTAAAAAGTAAGGAAAAAACACGTTTTTCATTTAATTTTTCAACTATGTCTGGTTGGAGGAGGGGAGTGCTGCAACCACATCAACCCCCTTTCTCTTCTTTAGTGTCAATATGGACTAATGTGGAACTAAAGCGAAGGAAGCGCATAGTCTGTTGAACGATAGGGGAAATAATGCAAATTTATCTCAAACAAACAGAAAAAATTCAGCACTATTTATTCATTTCATTTTCGACCATTTCGAGAGGAGGAGGCTGGAATTTCATCAGCCCCCTCCTCATCTTTGGGCATGCTGTGATGTCAATGTGGACTAATAAGGTATTAACGAGAATGCCTATTTTGCTATATGACAGAAGAAAAAAAATACAGATTTATCTTTAAAAAGTAAGGCAAAAACACTTTTTCATTTAATTTTTCGACTATTTCGGGAGGAGGGGGGTGGGGGGGTGGCTGTAACCCCGTCAGCCCCCTTTTTCTTCTTTGTTGTCAATGTGGACTAATATGGGACTGATAAGAATGGGTAGTCCGTTGTATGATTGAAAAAAATTAAAAAAATTTCTAAAAAAGAAAGACGAAAAAAATCAGCACTTTTTCATATCACTTTCGAAAATTTCGGGGGGGGGGGGGGCGGGTACGCCCATGATAGTAAGAAATCTAGTTTATGAATTTTGGAATTTTTAAATAAAAAATATACAAACTGGCAACCGTGTTTTAAAAGTTCGTCGTGAAAGAACAAAAAAAAAAAAAAAAAAAAAAAAAAAAAAAAAAAAAAAAAAAATCAAAGACAATTTCAAACATATTCTGATTATATATCTTTTAACCAATTCAAATTCAAGGTAACTTCCTATTAATTTTATGATAAGCATAAAATGAAATTCTGTCTTTTCTTTGAAAGATTTTACCTCTAAAATGCAGTACCTTACAGTTAATCTGATCTTATGATTAATCTTCCGAAGTAAGATTCATACCCAAATGTGTATGTGAGCAAATTTGATATTGTGCAAGAGAATTTTTTAGAACTTTTAAAGGCACAGTACCTTAATAGGCAGTACACCTTCAACGTCTCAAAATATCGAAAATTGTTTTGTTAAATCATATTAAAGTTTCGTTAGTTTATACTATCTATCAAAATCACACTAAAAATAATCCCTTAGAACAAAAGTTATGATATAAAGTATTTCGGTTATGGCAGACCCCGATCATGACTAATTGGGACCCTGGGCAAAGATAAATTAGGGGGCTCCATTCGAATCGTTGCACCATTATTTAAATAGAACTGATAGTCAGTCATATATGTAATGCATAAACAATATTTTCGCACCTTTGATTTTAAATAGAAAAAACTTCTTAGCTCCATCAATTCTAAATTAGGTACCTTAATTAGTAAAAACACTCTTTTTTTTCTTAGTATAGAACAAAACTCTTTTATATAACTTTAGCAACTTGTCATACTGCTTTAACCCTCTGAGCGGTTTGCCCGTAGATTTTCGTTTCCCGAAAACAACTTTAATCTGTTAAGTGGAACTATATTTCAAGATGTATATCAAATGAAGGGGACTGAAGTGTATTTTAGAAACAAATAGGGAAAGAAAATTTTAATTAAGATTATTTTTATGAAAATGCAAGAAAGCCCTCAAGACGCTCGGAGATGACAATGATAAGAGAAGACATTTTAGTGTTTTTTAAAAAAAAGGAAAAAAAGAGAGTGTGCATAGTTAGTATTATACTATTACATTAAAGGCGATTACAGACGCATGTAATGTGTTAAGTCTTATACAATATATATAAAGATATGTATATTATATTAACAGACATTGTATGTGTTTAGGATATAGTACTATGTGTTATAATCATTTTGGCGGGCATCATATCCCATCGGAAATTAATCTACCATCATAAATATCTTTTAACGCTAAAAGTCGTCAACTTGATGTTATGTATTGAATAAATGTATATTTAATTACTGGTTTGTATAATTTTATTTATCATTTTAAACAATGTTACGCATTTAATAAAAGTACATTAAATTAATGTTTTAGATATGATTGGCCATTGCAACGATGAGCACAATTGGCGATTGAAAACCATTTTTGGCGATTGATCTTCCTGACATATAATGCGTGATCACCAACTGGATTACAGTTCAAAAAATCAGATGAAAGTGCACTTTTTCCTATTTCAATATGTAATAATTGAAATTATACAATATTTAGAAGTGAGTGTAAAAACGATAAAAGGGAAAGCGATAAAGCAGTTCGTCTTCATGATATCGGCCTACCTTACTGCTTTTTAGGACACAATTATAATATCAAGCTGAAAACACATTTCTGATGACGATCAAAAAGTCCGCAGTGAAAGAATGGAACTCACCTACCTGCCAACTAAGGACTGATTCACACTGGTGCTCAGAAACAGAAAAATCCCTTTAACTTTCGTCGCCTTTCAAGGTCGCGAAAGTAACATTGATTTTTCGATTTCCGAACAATTAGGCTTCAAAAACTCCAGGCTAGGCTATTCCAATCAAATTCCACAGCATCGAACTCTTACAAGGAGAGGGCCAACCTTGTTAATCACAGATTTTGATTATTTTAATATATATTGCAGGGTAGAGACCCGTTAGTGTCAGGTTCAACGGATTTTATCCAACGCTCCTTAGTTCTTGAGAAATCGGGGGGTCTAATATTAGTACACAACTTAAATACTTACTTTGCAACCAAAATGTTGGGTTAGTCGTAGCTCAGTTGGTATGGTGTTTACCGGCTGATTCGCGGGCCCGGGTTCGATACCTGAATGAGCTACATTTGTTTTTCTCATTTTTTGTTTTATAAATTTACTTGTAAGTATAACTTAATAATCTCACTGTCAATTAAAATTTTTAATATTGTATATCAATTATAATTTTAACCTATTTAATTTTTTACTTTTAACTAAATAGTTGTAATAAAACATCATAAAACTGTTAATTTTTTTTAAAAATCACTTTTAAAATGAATTTCATATATTCTTTATCGATGCAATGATATTGACCAATTGTGTCAATTCGTGATTTTAAAGAAACATCATTTACGCATTGCTTTAACAAAGGAAGTCAATGCGATAATACTATTATTCTGTTTTTAAAGTAACAAGCATAATTATATAAAAAAATAGCATCAGAATTAAATTACAACTGATTTTTTGCATATTAAAGATTTTTAAATTTGTAATGAGTATGCTTGCGCTTTCAATTATTTTGCTTTTCCCTTTATTTTCATTCTGCTTTTATTTTATTTTATTTGAATATTCTTTTAATTTATCAAAACTAGATGGCGACACAACAGATTTTGTCACGATTTTGGAATTTTTATCATTCAATAATAGATCCAGTTTCTTTTTAAACCTCTTTAAAGGATGAGAAATAATAGTTTACAAATAAGAAATGATAAATTTAAGTTTGTTAACACTATAAATAATGTATGATATTAAAATTTTTAACTGAAATTATTAAATTATAATTACAAGTATATTTATAAAACAAAAAATGAGAAAAACAAATGTAGCGCATTCAGGTATCGAACCCGGGTCCGCTGACCAGCCGGCAAATGCCATACCAACTGAGCTACGACTAACCTGTCGTTTTGGTTGCAAAGTAAATATTTAAGTTTTGTACTAATATTAGACCCCCCGGTTTCTCAAGAACTAAGGAGCGTTGGATAAAATCCGTTGAACCTGACACTAAGCGGTCTCTACCCTACAACATATATTAAAATAATCAAATTCTGTGATTAACAAGGTTGGCCCTCTCCTTGTTAGATGAAAGTTCGCGGGAACGAGGCTTACTGCCGGCTAAAATCCGCCATGTACGCTAATGGGGCCTGGTGCATGTAAAATCCGTCGTGGGTGTAAAGTCCTCCAAGTTACCTGTGAATAATACCTCTGGAGGTGTCTTGCCAGGTGAAGGTCTTGTCATCTGATCAAGGCTCTAAATTACGAGATCAACTTGAGTATCAATGCACAGGTATCAAACAACAAGGTATAAATATTAAGTAGCCGGCATAAAAAAGTATGTAACGAAGTAGTAGGTGCGACCGATAGGAAGACGAACAGGCGCTCGTCAGACTTATTGCCGCCTCGCGGCGATTAAGTGGTCACCTGTCCCGATACCAGGTATCAAACCCGTTCAGCTGGGACAACCCGGCAGGTATGGGCCTAGTCATTGGTTAGAAAAAAAGAATGAATTCCTAGACGACAAACTGGGGTCTTAAGACGCTGGGCAAAGGATATGGAGCTTCCATTTTAACAGGCAAATCAGAAACGGCAGATTAACTATGGTACAACGTTTTTCCCACAATTTTGATCCTTACCGGTTAGGGGAATCTATCGGTTTGGTACTTTTCTCCGCCCTACCAACCTCCGATGGAGAGGACACTTTAGGCTGTTCTCAAATCCAAAGGGGAAACTTTATGACATAACTTCTAATTCATTTTTGTTCGGAAACGCATGAAACTGGCAGGTATTGTTATGCTAAAAATATGCAATCAAAAGACCTTTTCCGTTTTTTTTTTTTTTTTTTTATAAACACAACAGATCTTTCAGAAAATACTGCTAGAGTTGGCGTTTTGAACCGAATTTCCCGACGAAAGTCGAAAAACCAGTCAATGAAAGGAGAAAAACGCCTTGTCACGTGATAAAAAAACGCTAATGACTCGATAGGTAACTCCTTTATCAAAAGATGGAAAAATAATTTGGATTTCAAATCGCTTCCATAGTCAGGTCTGCCAATTTTATACCGTTGAGTTTAAAAATGCATACGTCATTGTGTCAGAAAGTTTCGTGCTTTTTGAGTAGTGAACTTGAGAACAGCCTTAACACTACTGACTTTAAGTGCAGGTGCAGTTAATGCCATCCGCTCAAATCTAACATTATATACCCAAGAGATCATTTATCTAAGGTTTATATTTTTATGCAAAGTGAACAATCTCATGCATCACTTTAGCACGAATATTTTCCTTTGTCCACAGACTGGTAAAATTACATTCGCATGTATTTCAAAATAAGTGAAAAAGGAAATTTGCTTTATAATTTATTATCAATAAATGTTTTAACTCTTTGAGGTAGAGTATCGGCAAATAGGCCAAGCTTTACATAAGATTTTTTTGCTTTTAATATTCTATTCGCACCACTATATTTTAAAAGTACATTTTTTAGTAAAGTTTTCTTTCATACGTTGTCAAAGCGCAAGTACAGAAGTTTTGCCAACCGAATAAATTTCTGTAAGAGATGTCTGTGCCTGGGAGGAGTGCTTCGAACGCAAAGGGTTAATTCGTATTTCTGGTTTATATGCGCCTCTATATCTACTGGCGGTACTTATAAGTACCATTAAAATAACTTGTTATAAAATTCATTTGATACATCGATTAATTGCAATACAGTTTAGAATGAGTTATAGATACATTACTTTATCTTGTTCCAAAAGAATTATTGGTTACACAAAACAAAAATATTTTTAAAAGGATGATTTCTTTTGCCTTTGCGTCTTTTGAACTTTCTTGGCGTCGGGGGGGGGGGGATTTTTCAATTCGGAAATAATATTTCTATATTTCTGTTGTAAGAACATTATATTTGTAAATTCCTAATTCTACAAAATACTAAGAAAAATATTTTAAATAAAAATTTGCGTGTGGTTATAAATATTGCATAAAATCCCTTTAAATTAAAATTTAATTAATCCTTCTAAAATTTATTAAATGATTACGTAAATCTTCTAATGTAGTTTAAACAATTCACGAAACATTCTTTAGAAGATAAAATTTTCATGAATTCATAATTCGGGACATAAAGGGTTAACACTCTTGATTTTACGCGCAGGTATAGTTATGTGACATCCGCACAAAGCTAGCATTATACTCAAGAGATCATTTATCCAAGATTCATATTTTTATACAAAAGTGAACAATTACACCTATCACTTTAGCACGAGTATTTTACTTTGTCCAATGAGTGGTAAAATTACATTCGCATGTATATCAACAGGGGTCAATCCAGGTAAAATTTGGGGCCCTTTCACAAACATTTAATAAAATGGGCCTCTTCAGAAAAATAAATTTAATAAAATGGGCTCCTTCACATAAATGGACTTAATAAAACGAGCCCCTTCACAAAATTCCTTTTAATAAAATAAATACCTTTCGTAATATTCTTTTTCATAAAAACTGTTTTAAAATGTGTAATTTGTAAATAAAACCAGGTCACGAAAAGCAAAAATTTTAGCAAGGGGATTTAAAGAAGTTTTTGTTAATAAGTTTTTGGTTCGAATTTGAGTAACTGGATTTCAACTTTCGTTAAAAAATGTTATTTTTCACAAAAATATTATAAAATTCACAAAAATAACTTTTGCTTTTCACAAAATGGACCCCAAGAATAAAAACCTGCATCGACCCTGATCAAGATAAGTTAAAAAAAATCCCTGCCGGCTCGGGCCTACAGGCGGAGGTAGATTTCGAAGTTAAGTACTAAATTCACCTACAAAACTTAAATCAAGATTAAAGATAAACCCAGTTCCTTCGCTAAGAATGAGCTCTAGGGAGCTAAACATTTTGTGAAAATTCTAATATACACACACGCATGTATATGGAACAGTTTTAAAAATGGCTAAATCAAATTCAGAGAACCTCCAAGTGTTAAAATATGTTAATATTTCCATACTCGGGTTTTTATCATGTTTTAATACGTTCATCAAACTCAATGACCTTACATATTCACCTGCTGTGGTCCATTACATTTTCAATATGACGCAATATTTTGTTGTTTTTTTAATTCGTCAAACTATTTATTTCATTTTGAATTTTCATGCAGAAATCTTGCTCTAGAAAACTTATGACGTAATATTCAATTTGTTTTCAATTCGTCAAACTGTTTATCTAATTTAATTTTTCACGTGAAAATATTGCATTAGAAAAACAATTGTTGTGGTGAGAATTTTATTGCTTTTTTTTAAATGTTGGCAACAGTATAACGAAAAATATTTATTTTTTCCTGCCATTGTTGTGTAAAAGCTGGTTTTATCAGAATCATGTTAAGACGGTATTCAAAATTTTAAACTTTCCCCATTCCCATTCCCTTGGACCGATTTTGCTCATTTTCAATCCCCGCCGAGAAATTAGCCATCTTAAAGTTGTTGGCGAGTTTGAAGACGTTCCGTGCATAATTGCGACTTTTATCGTGCGGACAAAATTTAGTACATACATACATACACACACACACACACACACACACACATATATATATATATATATATATACTTTTTAGGTGGGGGTGGTTTTGGGTTCCTGGGGTTATGTAATGAAAAGTTATGAAGGAATTTTTCAAAAGTCGCACCATGGTAACGACTGCAATAGGTAGTATTTCTTACGAAATCTACCTAAAAGAAATTTTGCCTTATGATTTATTATCAATAAATGTTTTAACTCTTTGCATTAGAGTGTCGGTAAATAGCCGCCCAAGATTTATATAAGATTTTTAGGTAGATTTCGTAAGAAATACTACCTATTGCAGTCGTTACCATGGTGCGACTTTTGAAAAATTCCTTCACATCTTTTCATTATAGGACCCCAGGAACCTAAAACCACCCCCACCTAAAAAGTTTTTATATATATATATATATATATGTATGTATGTATGTACTAAATTTTGTCCGCACGATAAAAGTCGCAATTATGCACGGATCGTCTTCAAACTCGCCAACAACTTTGAGATGGCTAATATCTCGGCGGGGATTGAAAATGGGCAAAATCGGCCCAAGGGAATGGAAATGGGGAGGGTTCAAAATTTTGAATACCGTCTTAACATGATTCTGATAAATCATCTCTTTTACAACAATGACAGGAAAAAATAAATATTTATCGTTATAGCAGTTGCCAACAATTAAAAAAAAGCAATAAAATTCTCACCATAACAATTGCTTTTCTATTGCAAGATCTTCACGTGAAAATTAAATTAAATAAACAGTTTGACGAATTGAAAACAAATTGAATATTACGTCATAAGTTTTCTAGAATAAGATTTCCGCATGAAAACTCAAAGTGAAATAAATAGTTTGACGAATTAAAAAAAATCAAAATATTGCGTCATATTAGAAATATAATGGATCTCAGCAGGTGAATATGTAACGTCATGTGAATTTGAAGAAATGTATTAAAGCATGATAAAAACCCGACTATGGAAATATTAACATATTTTAACACTTTGAAGTTCTCTGAATTTGCTTTAGCCAATTTAAAACCTATTCCATATGCATGCGAGTGCGTATTCGTGTATATTAGAATTTTCACAAAATGTTTAGCTCCCTAGAGCCCATTCTTAGTGAAGGAACTAGGTTTATCTCTAATCTTGATTTAAGTTTTATTGGTGAATTTAGTACTTAACTTCGAAATCTACCTTCGCCTGTAGGCCCGAGCCGGCAGGGATTTTTTTTTCAATATTCTGTTCGCACCACTATATTTTAAAAGTACATTTTTAGTAAATTTCTCTTGCATATGTTGTCAAAGCGCAAGTAAAAAAAGTTTTGCCAACCAAGTAAATTCGTGTAAGAGATGTCTGTGCCTGGGAGGAGTGCTTCGACCGCAAAGGGTTAATTCGTATTTCTGGTTTATATGCCTCTATATCTACTGGCGGTACTTATAAGTACCATTAAAATAACTTGTTATAAAATTCATTTAATACATCGATTAGTTGCAATACAGTTTAGAAAGAGTTATAGATACATTACTTTATCTTGTTCCAAAAGAATTATTGGTTACACAAAACAAAAATATTTTTAAAAGGATGATTTCTTTTGCCTTTGCGTCTTTTCAACTTTCTTGGTGTCGGGGGGGGGGGGGGGGATTTTTCAATTCGGAAATAATATTTCTATATTTCTATTGTAAGAACATTATATTTGTAAATTACAAAAACATTAGTTTTTGAGGTAGAACTATTGCGGAAATTGTAAAAAAATACATAACAGTGCCACCTGTTGGTCGATTTACACCAAAAACTAATCACGACCAAATCATATGAGGGACTAACGGAATCTGAAGTTTGATGAAAATTCATGCATTAATCCTTGAGATACAGTTTTTACGAAATCGTAATAAATGCAGCCTAGCAGCGCCACCTGAAGGGAGATTTGCACTAAAAACTAAACAGCGTTAATTTATATCAGGGACTAACTGAATATGAAGTTTGGTGAAAATTTAGGCATTAGTTCTTGAGAAAGAGCTATTGCGACAATCATAAATAATGCCGCATAGCAGCGCCACCTGTTGGGCAATTTACACTAAAAAGTAATCAGCACCAAATTATATCAAGAACTAAGGGAATGTGAAATTTTATAAAATTCCGTGCATTAGTTCTTGAGATATAGCTATTGCAGAAATCGTGAAAAATTCAGCATAGCAGCACCACCTGTTGGGCGATTTATACCAAAAAGTAACCAGCACCAGTTTATATCAAAGACTGACTGAATCTAAAGGTTTATTAAATTCCGTTCATTAGTTCTTGAGATAGAGCGCCCACGAAATTTGTGTCACACACACACCGGCAGACAGACAGACGCACTGACAGACAGGCTCGCAAACATACTCACAGACAGACATTTAGTAAAAAATTGTTTTTATGGTTCTCTGACCCCTAAAACGTGTAAATCCGTCGAAAACCGGCTTGACAGGGCTGTTGTAGGTCGGTTATACATTTGAGAGATTTAAAGTATAACCGACCTACAACAGCCTTGTCAAGACTTAACCAGAAGCAGAATATACAAGTTAATTTCGTAGACGCAAAAATTAAATATCACTCAAAGAATTGTCATGATTTAATTATCCGCGAATCAATAGAAATTATTACTAAAGAAAATAGCGTTTGTAATGATGTTTTTATCCTACAATATACCCAGAATTTGGCTCAGTTTGCTTAAAGTATCATAAAACGAGTAATATTTCACTTTCCTATATCCATGTTTAATTTACCCACTATTGTAAAAAAAAAAAAAAAAAAAAAAAAAAAAAGGAAATACTACTGACGATCTTGACACCAGTACTATTTCCGTTTTCTTACGGGAATTTTTACCCATAAATTGCAGAAAATTTTTCGTTTTTCTGATTAAAAACGGAAATTTTTCTGTAATTTATGGGTAAAAATTCCCGTAAAAAAACGGAAATAGTACTGGCGTCTAGATTGCCAGTAGCATTTCCGTTTTTTAGTCCGTTTTTTTTTACAGTGCATTGTTTCCCGGATCTAAAAATTGACTTCCACTTTCACTCCTTTCGTCACCATCTACGTGGATTTTGAAAATTAGACGTTAATAACAATAGTATTTATTATATTCCTCTGCCGAAGACCATGTTTTTATGGTTGAAAGTACTAAGGTATTAAAGTAAGTTAGCATCTTTTTTAATATTGTAATCTTGTAGACGCCAGTACTATTTCCGTTTTTTTTACGGAAAATTTCCCCCATAAATTACAGAAAAATTTCCGTAAAAATACGGAAATAGTGCTGGTGTCTAGATTGCCAGTAGAATCTCCGTTTTTTAGTCCGTTTTTTTTTACAGTGTAGGGATATTGAGCAATATTTATAACCCCACTCAAATCCTTTATTTTAAATATTTTTCTCCGTATTTTGTAGAATTAGGAAATGTACAAATATAATGTTCTTACAATAGAAATATAGAAATATTTCCGAATTAAAAATCCTGCCCCCCCCCCCCCCAACGACAAGAAAGCTGAAAAGATTCAAAGGCAGAAGAACTCATCCTTTTAAAAATATTTTTGTTTTGTGTAACCCATAACTCTTTTGGAACAAGATAAAGTAATGTATCTATAACTCATTCCAAACTGTATTACAACTAATCGATGTATTAAATGAATTTTATAACAAGTTATTTTAATGGTACTTATGAGTACCGTCAGTAGATAAAGAGTTAATATGGAATTTCCCCCCTCATACTAGGTTATGCATGCAAAGTTATATTTAAAGAAATAATTGCATTAAAAATTCGTAAAAAGGAATGAAAGGGAAAAACCTGAAGCATTGATAGATGACATTTTAATGTATGTAATTATAGACACTGATATGATCTTTCAGCAGCGAGATGTAAATACGCATCCCGAAACTGTCTTAACCACGTATTTCCTATTATACCTCTGGAGAGAATTTCAAGTACCGTTTACCTTGAAATTCTGAAAAAACAACACAATAAACCACTGAAGAGACAATTATGGTCACACAAATCACAATGATTAAGGACTGGAACTGGTTCTTGATTTCTTTGCTGTTACTGTAGGGGTAACATATATTTATGAATATTTTTCCCATTAAAAAGACATTATAAAGCTTAATTTGGATTCGACCACTGGAAAGCGCCTTTGGACAGCCATATGTAAAATGGATTAAAAATAAATAAATAAATTTACTATATTTTCTAGTCTGCTGTTAGGAAAAAGATGACTGCCGGCTCGACCTACAGGCGGGGGTAAATTTCGAAGTTAAGTACTAATTTCACCAACAAAAACTAAATAAAGATTAGAGACAAATCCAGTTTAACAATTTTATCTGGTAGCTTTTGACGAGTTTTTAATTTCATTTTTCTGTAAGAGCTGGTTTTATCAGGATCATGTTAATACGATAATTCTTTCTTCAACCCCTATTGTTTTAAATTTGTTTTTGCTGTAAGAGTTGGTCCTATCAAAAACTTGTCAACATAAAAGTTGTAGATAATATTAAGAAGATTTATTATAAATTCAAGCGAATTTGATATCTTGTTAATTGACGAAGTTATGATTTTTTCTTCTTCACTCCTCCCTCTCTTTCGCTTTTATTTATTTATTTGCGGTAAGAGTTGCTCCTATCAAAAACTTGTCAATATAAAAGTTGTAGATAGAATTAAGAAGACTTTAAGTTGAATTAAGTTGGCTTCCAAAATAGAATTAAGTTGAATTAAGTAATCCCCCAAATTTGCCCTTTGGGGGGCACTTTTCAAAGTTTTGCGGACATCATTCATGACCGTGGGGAGGGGGCAAATTTGGGGGTAGGTCCTCGGGAGGTCCATAGCATGAATAAGTAGTCACAGGCCTTTTCAACAATATGTCACATATGGGGGTCGGTAAAAGATAGAAAAATGCCCTCCTTTGGGTCTACTATCGCCCTCCTGGAATACTTCCTCTCCCCTTTCTTTGAAATACCAGTTGCACAAATGTGTTACTGTGCACACTGACTCTATAGAAAAGGACTCATAAAATATAGCAATTTCATAAGTTTCATTCAATTATTTCTGTGTGAGGGCAAAAACTTATTGATACACCGTCGTATATAGGTGGATAGATAGATAAAGTTTTGATCTGGAGGGGGTTTTGGGTTCTAGGGGTCATTATCGGCGTAGATCTGTAAAGATGTTTCTGGAATTCCAACATAGGGTAGAATGTAATAGGTAGTATTTCTTACAAAATCTACCTTAAAAAAAAAAAAAAAAAGAGAGAGAGAGAGAGAGAGAGAGAACAACAACTCAAAAGTGAGGATCGTTAGTGAGATCACATTCCCTACAGCGAATTTCTTTTGTTGATTTTACAGGCTTTCCTTCGAAACTGGAAGAGTAATAAAAAAACTTAGAGCTGGCGACAGAGTTTTTGGAAAAGAAAGCCCAAAGAAATAATTTATGACTGTATACGCAGCCCTAGCATATGGTTCTATACACAGTCTTATCCTTGTGCTTTGTTCTCAGAGATTGTTGTAGTGCCCTCAACTGTATGACTATGTTTGTCTCGTTGTACTTAAATTGTTTGAGTTTATACTAAAAAAGAAATTGAGTGCGTGTGTTTTTTCAAAACACAGAGTTAAACACTCAGATATAATAAACCAAAAAAGTATTCCAAAAATGAGTAAGTAATTAAAGTAATTAAATTACACCCTCATACTAATAAGCTTACATTTAAGTATCCATTTTTAACAGTGCATTTTGAATGACTATATATAAATTTGACATAATTTCAAATTGACCTTTAACTCATGTTACCGGTCTCACAGACAGGTGTTTTTTTTCATTTTTCATAGTTTAACTTGCAAATTTCAGTTTATCTACAAACACTACGGAAATTTTGTTTCGTTTGGAACTTTAGTACTAACACCAGAGACTTTTGAATACGTGAATTTTAATTATAACACTTCTGTACAAAAAGCTTAGTACAAAAATAATATCCCATGAGTTAATCGCAACTTTTATTCATCTTTCGATGGAGTGGTCTCACAGACCGCTTCACACTAGTTATGTGACAATTTCTGTGACATCAGTTAAAGATTAAGATATTCGTATACATGTATTTTTATAATATTTCACTCAATTTAACGAAGTAATTTAAACAGACAAATTTCATACGTACATTCCTACTAAAGGAAATAAAAAAGAAATCCATTTTTATTTGCATTCGTAATTATACAAATACGTAGCACCCATAGTCGTCGTCTGGTCGACCCGTCTGTCTGTCTGTCTGTCCGCACATAACAACGCAAAACTACTCAACCGAATGTTTTGAAATTTAATATATGTAGTCTTTGCAAAAGTTTGTCTAGTCATTTCAAATTTTATGAAAATCGAATTAAAACTTAAAAAGGTTTCTTCATCCTATTAAATCCTATCATGCATAATTAATTCAATGCTATCCCATAATAGATAATGATTCTAGGTTGCCACGGTGATTACGTCCTTTTTAAGATAGAGTCATATTATTTTCGTATACTGAATTTAGTATATATAATCGTAATATAAATTTTGTACCCATGTATTTTTGCATAAGATCTGAATATCTGTAAAACTAGTTATAGTATGAACGCATCTGATTCGTCTTTCCGAAACAGCAACAAGAACAAAACAAAATGTATACAGGGTGTTTCTAAACTCATGGTACAAACTTTAAGGGTAGGTAGAGCACACGGTAACAATCATTTATTGTATAGGAATGTATGGGATCAAGTGACGCATTAAGGTAAAAACACCAGGGGGGCAATTAGGGCCCTTTTTTAATTTTCAAAATTTCTCATTCATACCAGAAAATTTTTATGCTATCCTTTTCTTGACATTTCATAATTACTTAATAATAAAATTCTTCTTTGAAAACTTTTGGTATGAAATCGAAATTTTTTGAATTGAAAATAGAAATAGAAATTTTTTGAAATAGAAATAGAGTTTTTGGTTGATTCCTCTGGCGGCAGAGGGCAGTAAGTGACTGGTCGCCATTCAATACCATGCATTCAAGTAGAAGAAATCGCCATTTTTAATTGTACTATCGTTCGTCATGGAAGACTTTACATATGCCGAAAAAGCCGACATGCATTTCATGTATGGTCGTGCAAATGGCAACGCCAGAGCTGCCCTACGAATGTATCAGGAGCAGTTTCCTCGCAGAAGAATGCCTGATCATAGAATGTTTCAGCGCTTACACCGTCAGCTTTCTGAAACAGGTTGTTTCCACGTCACCAGACAGGAAACTGAGCGAGAAAGAGCTGTACGCGGTGCAAGCCTGGAAGAAATTATTTTGAATTTTGTGAGTGAAAGGCCCGAATCAAGTACAAGAGCTGCACAGAATTTAGGTGTGAGTCATCCGACCATTTGGAGAGTGTTAAATGAAAATCGATTTCATTCCTTCCGTTTTCAACGTGTACAAACTTTGAATCCGGAAGACTATCTTCTGCGGTTGAACATTTGCCAGTGGGTTTTGCAGCAACATGTATTGCAGCCAGACTTTACTGCTCATATTCTATCTACAGACGAGGCAGTATTTACCGCAAAGGTATATTTAATGCGCGCAATTTCCATCTTTGGCAACCAATAATCCATATGCAACGCGCCCACATGCTTATCAACAACGATTTTCTGTGAATTTGTCGGCGGGTATTGTTAATAATTATTTAATTGTCCCATACCTACTACCAAAGAGGCTGGATGGTCGCTGTTACCGCATTTTTTTTAAACAGGTTTTACCAGAACTGCTGCAAGATGTTTCGATCGCCATTCGTAACCGGATGTGGTTTCGACATGATGGAGCGCCCGCGCATTTCACCACTGATGATGCGCAGTTACCTGAATGCCACATTTGGGACGCGATGGCTTGGGCATGGTGCACCAGTTCCTTGGTCATCGCGATCTCCCGATTTATCGAGCCTTGATTTTTTTTTTTTATGGGGACATTTGAAGAGCCTTGTTTATGAGCCTCCAGTTGACTCTGACGAAAATCTAGTATCTCGCATATCCGAAGCTGCTGCACGTGTGCGGGAAATGCCTGACATCTTTAGACGTGTACACCAATCGTTCCACTGGGCTGCGGAGTCGATAAGAAAAATGACCGACTCCGACTCCTGAATTTTTGAAACATCCGACTCCGACTCCGGCATACACACAGGGTTTCTCAAAAAAATTGAAATGCGCTTTAATTTTTTACCTGTTGGAGATATATAGATAATGCAAATTGAAAAAGTGTTCAAAATAAAATAGTAATTAAGATTAAGGATCGACCGAAACCGAAACAGAAACCGAATTTCGGTAATATTTCTATTTTCGGCCAAAAACGAAAATTTCCAGTAAAAATCAACGAATAAGGGATAATCATGAAAAAAGTGAAAAAATGGAAAAATCTTAAAAAAACATGCATTACAAAAGACAAAAAAAAAGCCAGTCATTCTGAGGCATGAAATGAGTTTATTCACTTTCCTCTCAAAATTCATGAAATAATTGTTTTTTCTACAGTAGGCTAGAATTACTGTCGTCCATCGGATAGGATAACCAAATTTAGCTGGAACCAGATAGACTTTAAATGTTTCGGGTTAGGTTTTGACACTTTTGATTTCACCTGATTTTTCAAAAGAAAATATGTACTGAATATTTTTCAAATGAAAAATCTATATATTTGAATATTAATGAGTGTATATAAGTTCATTTTTATACAAAAAAGATAAAATTGTAGGCTTTTTTCATAATTGTTTATTCTATAAAATATGAACTAATTTTCTTTCGTCTCGAATTAGGGTCAGATTGACGATTTTTTTTTTCCATTTTCGGATTTGGTTGACGAATTCCTTTCGGGTTTCGGGTTGACTTTCAGCAGAAATTTCAGATTCGGGTCGGGTACAACGTGGCCCTTGGAAAGACTCTAGTTGGGGCTTAGAAATAGAAGAACGTCTAAGTTTTAAGTAAGAAATATTTAAGAAGAAAACTGCAGTTTTTTGTTTTATTGAGAAAAATTCTGTATGAGTTCAGTTGTCCGATATTGTAGTGATAGCGGCATTAATCAATTTCATAATTTTCACACATTCTCTTTTATCTGAAATACTGAAAAATAAGGCAGTATAAGATGGACAAAGGATCCATTGTTATCTAAAGTAGATTTGTTGCATTCGTTAGGGTCCGATTCGAACCGTGCACAGTGGAGTATTTGACCCGAAATCCTGGCCAAAAATATTTTTCTATGTAAATATAGTCCGATTGCCTTGAAATTATTAGAAGTTATTGGGTATCACTATGGCATGTTTGGTATTGTAAATGAAGTCTATAGCATTTACGATTCATTTACAGAGACAACCAAAAGACTTCCCTTACATTATGGTCTATGGGGAAAAAATCGTTTGCTTTGGATCTCTACCTTTACTGTAACTCTAACCTTCATAATAGACATCTATAGGCCTCATCAAAACAGTGTTTGTAGATAGGAACTAATAATTAAACACAACTTAAAAGTCATCAATACAAGTAAATAAAAAAAGGTAAGTAATATAAAAAAAATAGTTTCATATTGATGAGAAATAATTAATTAGTTCGCTTTTTACACAGTCGGATTTTTTGATTTTTTTAATTTAATATATTTTTATTTTATCAAATAGATAGTAATTTAGATTGCTGCTTTGCGTATATCGCAAGCTTCCATTTACAGATTCCACAGTTTTAACAGGCGATCGCGCAGACAGAACTCGCACAGACCAAAATTTCAGATGCCGGATTTTTTTTTAAACATGCCTTCATTAATTTTCTTTTTTCATTAACAAAATGAAAGTTTCGATAAAAATAAAGATCATATTTAGATTCCTCATAAAACCCCGTACATGAATCATGTGTTATATATTATTATAGTAAATAAAATCACACGCAGTTGAAGTTACGGAATTACAAATCACACTAGTGTGAGTACGTGGTTGCTGAACCGAAGTATGGTATCTACTGGTTAAATTACAGATTGATTTCATGCAGGATGATTTTTATTATCCCATCTATTGTTTAGTATATAAATTAAGGAAACCTACACAGAGAGATGAAAAAAACTGATGGAACCACATGCGTTTATAGGTTGTTATAGAATGAATTCTTAGAGAAAAGAGATAAATTATGTGCAATAATATTTATCTAATCTTATATCTCGTAAAAAACGCATTTTCTTTCTTGCAAAATCCTGTAAAAGCTTCTTACTTAAGTTATTTCAGATTTATATTTTGATATATTAACACAGCAGATTTTAAAGAAATACTTCAGGAATATTTCTTCACGTGGGTAGTCCCGAAAGTAAACAAAAGGGATAATAAATTTTTTTTGATATTATTGAAATTTAGGAATGAATTTCTGAATATAAACCAATATATATATATATTTTTTCAGATCTGTTATTCTCTGAAACTTTTTTAATAATAAGAACTATGTGGAGGTGTTTTCTTGCAGTTGAGATGTTTTGAAGTGGAATCAGTCACCGGAGTGACTTTTTTGTAATTCATAATTTCAAACCAGATTAAGCCGTATTTGAAGTCGGTAATGATAGACCATATTAGTACAAATCTGTCCAATTCCAAGCAAGTATTTATTTCCATACAGGTTCATTCTCGACGGTTACGCAAAACAAGGACGGCTAGAAATACCGACGCTAGACAGGAGTTAATTTTTTACATAATATTAACTACAGGACAGCAGAGTAAACAATGATGAACGATTTCACCCAGAGACTGGGGCGTTGCCGGAATTACATAATATGAGAATTGTCCAATAACGTATTATATGGCGAGAAAGAGATGAGAAGGGACACATGCATAGGTGCCAACCTTTCACTAATCTTCCGTAATGTCTAAGTTAATTTGACCCCGGTTAACCACATTTCGAACCAGAAAATTTATTTCATGAATGCTTAATTATTTAATTCTAGGTTTCTAAGTGGAACATATTTAATTTCATTTCTTTAAAAAATTCTAGTTCGAAACGTATTAAACCAGGGTCAAATTAACGCAAGTATTACGGAAGATTAGTTTGAGGTTGGCACCTATGCACATGTCTTTTTTCCCGTTAATGTTAAGTCAATGAACGTGACAAAAGGTAAATACAGGGTGTGCCAAAAATTACTGGTGCATTAAAAAAAATAATTATATAAAAACGAAAAGCGATAGAATTATACCGTTTGCTTCATTCTACATGGGAAATCAGTAAATTTTCAGCCACACAGAATTTCAAATTTAGTTACGAAGTTATCGTCCTGCTGCTAGCGTGTGCTGATCAGAGATTGCATGTGTGCTGTACAGAAGTGTTTTATTCGTTAAAACAGCGGCTATTTCTTGTCTTGAAATTTCACCGGCTGAACCATAGCATTTTTGAAGCAAAGCAAAGCTTCCAGAGAAAGTTCAATGTCACAAAGGGGCAGAAAAAGGACACGAGAGGCTCCGTTTGAAAAATTTCAACGGACTGGGAATCTTAATGATGATCTGTTGCGTCCACGTGCGACAGTCACAGATACGAATGTTGATGTCGTTCAGCAAGTGATTCAACAGCGGTCCGGGGTTTCCGTTCAACGTGTTTCAGCTCAGACTGGATTACGACGCATTTATAAGCACCGTATCATGCACCACAGCCTCCCCCTGTTTTCATACAGGATTCAGACACGCCAAATCCTAGCGCTGCTGCCATTTAAAGTACGTGAGACGTTCGCGAACACTATGCTACAGCAACTGGACGCTGGCGAAATCGGTGTGGGAAACATTTGGTTCTCCGATGATGTTCACTTTTTCTTGGACTACTTCGTCAATGAACAAAACTGGCGCATTTAGGGAACGGAAAATTCCCATGTTGAATGACCATAATCCTTGAGTCTCTTACAAAGTTATGGTTTGGGCCACTATTTCGAGAAAAGGGCTCTTCGAGAAAAGTTTCTTCCTTTGGAAATTTTCAACATTACCCGTTGATTTGAGCTGTTTTGGCTCACATGAGACACTCTTTATTTATTTCTATGGCGATTTTTTTATGATTTTCACTGTGTATAATTATCAGTCATGACAGACTGAAGACGGGAGTGTAAATTAAAGAACAATCAATGCATATATGACTCAACTTTGAAGATACCTTTCACGCGCTCGTTAAAAATCTTTAACAGTAATAAAAAATTTTAGTTTGAAACCTCAGAAGCGTTTCGAATGCTCTTTGAGAAAGTTCTGTCATTCTGCATTCTTTAAGCACTAATTACATTTTATTTTATATGAAAATAAAAAGTTCCACAAATAATCACTTTAATAATATCCTTATATTTTAATCCTAAAATGGCGGACGTCTTTCTCTTATCTTAAAAAAAGCGTCGTAGATAAGACTGTTCTGATTGGCTGATGAGTAATGCCAATACATAAAATGCTCACTTCTGCTTAGAGTGATTATTCACTCTTGAAAAGGAGTGTGTTTTAGTACCAAATCAGCGTACTTTCCAAGCTTAAATTCTGAAATGGAGTTTTTGAAAATTAAGAAGTGACATATTTTGGTGCTTTTCATTATTTTACTCCATATATTGTTTCAAAGTTGAACGAAAATTTTTAAAGTGTATAATGCCAGGCTTTCACTCTCGACAGCGGAGTGAGATATTTCACTCTCAACAATGGAGTGAAATATTTCACTCCTTTCTAGGGAGTGGAAAATTCCGCTCTTTAAGGAGTGTATTTTTATATAATTCACTCCAAAAAGAGTGAAAATGCCTGTTATTCTTTCAAAGAGTGAACTTTTCAGTACTCTCAATTTTAGAGTGTTCAATTACTAGATTTTATATTAAATTAAATAATTTTTCAGGGAGTTTTGGCCCACCCTGCATTAGCGTACAAATCATCCATCTTAAAAATATAGTTCTTCAACGAGTTTTCGTAGTTCTGTTGTTCATTAGCTGCTCATCCAGAGACGGTACTTCGCATCCAACTAACCCAACGATTCGCAAGCAAGATACAACAGAATGAGAAAAAAATTGTGATTTTTTATTGTTTTTGTTGAATTTTTAAAAATGTACTAAATCAATTTTGATAAAATTTAAATGGAACCAATTTCAGCAAAAAATCACATGAATTGGTCGGTTACTTTTGGAGTAATCGGTGGACATAAATAAACAAAACCCTACATACGCGTCGAATCGATAACCTCATTTCTTTTTTTGAAGTCGGCTAAAAATAAGCTTCGGGGTGTCTCCTTCATGTTGAGATTGTACTAAACTTTGAATTCTTCAATACCTACACCTAATTTTGCCTTTATCGGTAAAATTTACCCGAGGTTACTGGACGGGAAGTCGTTCCATCAAGTAGTTTAGGAATTATGAAGGTTTAATGTTTGGAACACCAAATGTTAATATCCTTTGTAATCGTTGCAATGAGAGTATTTTTAAGCATAACTCAAAGCCTACTTGGCGAAATGATCTGCAATTTTGGAATCGCATATTTGGAGCTTCTAAAAATTGATTTCCTTCTATATATAAAAAAAATTTTGATTTGGAAATGGACCAATGAAAATCTGCGCAGAGATTCCAGGTAGTTCGGCATCCAATTTGAATGCTTAAGCATGGCCTTTCATCGTTAATATTAAAAAAACTGTTGCATACAAAAATATGAAAATCTGTGATATTATAAAAATTTTTGATAAACACGCTGATGTAGACAGTTTTCAAATCGAAGAATTATTTTAAGAGATATTTAATGCTAAAGTTGGACAAAATCGTTCCATTAAAAAAGTTTTATTGGAGCAAAAACTATACATGAGAATTTAATCATTTTTAGATCATTTTATACGTTATAAGTTCTCGGTGTGCAGATTGAATTTATTTTTCTTATTTGACTCAATTTTTGAGGTTTTATTTCAATTTTAAATTCAAATTTTCAGCATTTCGAGAGATATTTTTTACAAATTTTAGAAAATGTTATTAATTTAAACTGTTGCCAGTTGCATAAACAGCGCGAACAATAATTTTTACTTCAAATTAAAAATTTATTTACGCGTGACTATTACAAACAGAAAAAAAAACTTTAAAATTAGAATTAAAGGATTACATGTTAAAAGCAGGAAAATTACGCCATAAGAACCATAGGCACAGATGTCATACACGCCCCATATTGGCGCAATGTTTTTCCGAGGCCAATTTGGCGAAAACATCAATAGCATAAACAACAACATCCGGGTTACCATATCAAGCAAAATAACGACACTTTAGCACCAGTTAAGTACCCGTTGCGTATATAAATTGGCGTCAGAAAAAAATTGCGCCAACATGGGTATATGACATCTGTGTCGAACCATATTTAAACTTGAATTTTAAAAGAGAAACAAAATCTTAAAATAAAAAAAATCATTATGCGTTAAAACTTGTAATTTTAGGAAATTACGTCATATTTAAAATGGCAAAAAATATAGCAAAACAATTTAAATTGAAAAATATATTTGCGCGAGATATTTTGAGATAATCTTTTCAACTATTATCGTGAATTCGAAGACAGCGCAAATAATATTTCTTTCTAACAACAAAAGTATTTTCACGTGAATATTAATAAGAGAAGTAAATCTTTGGTGTAAATTACGTCAGATTTGAAACGATACATTTAAAATGAATTATTTAAAAGAACTATCTTATAGCGCTGTTAAAAAATACCGGGAGACAATGACACTGTTTACTTAATTCATTTTACATTAGCTTATTTTCAAATGTTTAACTAATTTTTTTAATTAAATACGAAAACAGCCATTGTATCTCTTAACAGCAGCATATTTGGCCTTAAAAATCCCCAATCCAAGGAAAACGAATGGAAACCCGTTTACAGAGAGATCGCTACGGTTTTTTTTTAAATTTTAATTCAATATTTTTAAAGCCGATCAAATTAGCGTGCTTTTTGGATTTTGGTGTGACTGAACGGAGGTTGGCAAGCGTAGCTCGTAGGGGGCAGAGACCCCTAGTATGTTAAAAAAAAAGTTGATAGGTTAGAACTCATATTGTTTTCAAAAATTAATTTTAATAAAATGTATAATTTCGAAAAGAAAAATGTAACCTATGATTTATTTATTTTTAATCAGAAATTGATTTATAGAAGCTTCAGATATACAAATTAAAAATATAACTTCATTTCGCCAAAAAGATTTTAAATTATGTTTAAAAAAAATAGCATTGCAGATTGTTTTACAACAGATAGTAATGAATTTAACATTAAAATTTCTACACTTTAAACATTTATAATTTCTAAACTGCTCGACTAAATGATTTCTGGTTTGATATCCAAAGGTAAAATTTACCAAAAAAGCTAATTATTATGTCAAAGTTAGATGTTTGTATTCAAAATTTCAGTTATTTATTTTAAACATTAATTGGAAGAAGGCATAATTTCGAGTCAAATGGCTATTTCCATTTTTCTGTTGCACTTTGGATAATAAAATGTATGGGGTGTTCTCGTTTTTAACACTTTCCAACATAGTTTTAAAGTGTTTACGAATTCGGTTTGTCTGTCTGTTCGTGCTCTAACTGGCATAAACATAGTCAGATTGCCATGAAATTAATATATGTTATTGGAGATTACTACGGCACCTTCGCTATTGAGAATGAAATAAGTAGCATTTACGGTTCTTTTACAGGGACGCTCAAAAGAATTCCGTTACATTATGGCCTTGGGGAAAAATCGTTTGCAGTGTATTTTAATAATATTACACTATTTAAAACATATTGAAATTTATATATATCACTGAGGTGCACTACAAAGCATTTATTGTAGAATCTAGCTTGCAAATAATTTATCTTACAGGGATACACAAAAGTATCTGGCTACAGTATTGCCTATGAGAAATAATCGCTGGAAATGCATTTTCAGTTGTAGCACGCATTTTAAAATTTATCTTTTTTAATACTACTTGGTGTGTATAAATTCTATAGATCCTATACAGGAGGGCTACACGAAAGATCTAAAGTACATATCCGTTTATTGATGGAAATTGCTGAAGGGGAACTTGAACTGTGCTATGCGATTAATTGGACTAATTTTTAACATAATGTATAATATACATACAAATCAACAGATCATATATGGGGCTTCGCAAAGAATTCGCATATTTTCCCGACTATTTTATGGTAATTGCAGAAATTGATTTTAAATGCGTTATCAATTTTCTAAATTGCTTATTTAGACATTTTTCACCTTAATAAACCGTGAAGTTCCGATGCAGTATTCTGAATGTGTTGGAAAGTGTTTCATAATTGATACTGAACGCGTGATTTTTCCTTTTTTCTGTTTCTGTTATTTTTTTCATCATTACTGAAAAAAAAGTATCATTCATTTTGTGCTGCACTAATAGACACTTCCCTGCATTAATCGACTGAACATCTAAAAAAAAGTTTACCGCACTAAGCAAGAAAAACCTTTAGTGCGGAAAATTAGAAAAAAAAAACTTCATGAAATGCAACTTCTTGCTAATTTCTTTCTTTTATTGTCTCCCAGAATGGCGTTAGTAATTTCGACAAATAATCCCCCAGTGAAGAAATTGATCCAATATCCATTGATAGCTGTTTATAATGTACCTCGACAGAGGCAGAATTGATTTTTGGGGATCTCTTTCCCCAGCCCTGAATCCGTGTAGAACGCATATAGATGGTAAAAGTGAAACCACAAATCCGGAAAATCATTCTTGCGCAAAGCTTCTCGGTGACGAAGACATTTTCTCTTCAAGGACCTGTTCACTTTTTCAGAGTCAGATCTGTTTTTTAAATTATATTTACTTTAAGAATGCAGCTTGTACCTTGATTTCTTTTAAAGTTTAGTTTATGATGCATAGTAACTGACTGTGGAGACAGTTGCTTACTTTATAACATAGCTCCACTGTAATTTTTAATTAAACTTTCGATTAATTTTTAGCAGTGAAATTACGCCCGAAATTATTAAATATTAAATACATGAATTTTCATATTGCTAACTAAGTGTATAACCAACAGAATGAAAAATGTCCAAACCGGGAATCAAATCCGGAATCTTGAACGCTCCAATTCTCTACCTTTTGAGCTATGAGGACGATACCCAGCCTGACATCTCTCACTCACATACCATTATTTCAAGGATCTGGGTTCAATTCTCGGCTCCGACATTTTTCACTCTCTTGTTTATACGCTTTGTCAGCAATGTGGAAACCCACGTATTTAATAGCTGCACTAAGTTATGTAAAACTTGTGCGTTTTATTACTTTCTTAATTAGAAACTCAAATTATTTTGGAATATCGATTTATATTAGATTAATTTTTAATCCAATTATTCTATTGGTAAATAAACCAAAACAGCTGTAAATTTCCAAGCGGGTGAA
This sequence comes from Maratus speciosus, assembly GCA_963932465.1. NCBI lineage: Eukaryota > Metazoa > Arthropoda > Arachnida > Araneae > Salticidae > Maratus > Maratus speciosus. The sequence continues at coordinate 255,749,353 of OZ010786.1, forward strand.
AAAAAAAAAAAAAAAAAACCCGGGCAGGATTCGAACCAGGGATGTCTCGGCTGGGTCCTCTTATGAAGACCGGATGTTGTGATTGTTAAAGGTTAGTTGGGTGAATTAGTCCTCCAGATTAGTCGGTAGAGCATTGGCGGCTTAAGCCGGGACATCCCTGGTTTGGAAATTGAATAAATGTTTCTACTTAACTACTTAATGTGTGAGTTAGAGATATTTTAATATGCAATGTTATTCTTACTGAAGCAGTTTCATGGATGTCAAATACTAGATTTCACATCCCTATTGGTCTTTAAATCTTACATCACTTATATAACTTCAATGCTTCCTTCCGGTTACTAAAACTTCCCGGTAAAGGTATGCTATACGTTTATAACTCTTGTAACTTTTATACTGTTTTAACTGATCTTAGATTTGGAAGTGACACATCTCATTAAAAAAAAGCAAAAACTGTGATTAGATGTTGAATTTCTATTTATTATATTTTCAGAAGATTGTCAAATTGGGCTTACAAAGAAAATACTGATAACATATAAGTAAAGTTTACTTTTGGAAAAGATTTTTAGAAAAAGTGCAAAATTTTCAAGAAAATGTTTTCTTTTCTTTTAATTTTCATAGATTTTAGAAAATATTAATCATGCTAACCTTTTTTTAAATTTCTGATATATATAAAGAAGTGTTTTAGAACATAATGTATGTAAACTACAACATTTAACATAATAAATAAAAAATAAAATATCTTTTTGAGGTGACTTATGAAAAATAGAAAATAAAAGAATAAAATTTTACATAGGGTGAAACCTTCAGTAACTAATTTAACTTTGTGAAAATCAGTTTCAAACAGTTTCAAAGTGTACTTAAGTTTTATAGCTAAATGATTTTCCCAAAATATGCCAAGTTTTAAATCTTATTTGCTGAATTTTTAATCAACTTGGCTAAGAGGCGTAAAACCAACAGAGAGAAAAATGTCCAGCTTGGACTTTTTCACTCTGTTGGTTTTACGCCTCTTAACCAAGCTGAAAAAATCAGCAATTAACATTTCAAATTACTAAAAAATAAGCGTGAGAAATTTCTACAAGAATTTCCACAAATTATACATTTATGTTAAGTTCCACATAAAATTTTGATACTTTTATTTAAAAAAAAAAAAAAAAAAAAAAAAAAAAAAAAAAAAAACAGAAACAATATATTTAAAAAAATATATTTATTTTTTGCTAAAAACCACAACGTTAAAAAATACAGTTTATATTTAGTAAGGACATTCACAAGAAGGGCAGCCACTGTAATTGTTTTTCATATAACATGGAGCTCTGCAATTTGGAGTAGAGCATTGAATTGAACCAGGTTTCAAAGAGCTGGGACATTCACAGCTTGGACAGGGACCACGCCGAACAAGTCTACAAGGAGAATCACACCTCGGAGGGGAACACTGAATGCCTCCAAGGTTGCCTCTGTTTCTGTTTGGACATTTGCAGCTAGGGCATGGTCTTGTGCTATAGTCCAAAGAACAAGGGGCGTCACATTTTGGAAGAGAGCACATGATTCCACCCGGAATACTTCTGCCTCCTCTATATCCTGAAGAACATTTGCAACTTGGGCAGGGCTTTGTGCTGTAATCAACAGCACATGCTGCATCACACTTAGGGGAATCACATTGTATTCCACCTTGGTGTTCGTATTGATTTCCTAAGCATTTGCATGTTGGACACGGTTTTGTGCTGGAATCTAAAAAGCACGGAGCATCGCATTTGGGTACAGAGCACTGAATACCTCCGGGCACATTTCCTCCCACGTATTTCGACAAGCATTTGCAACTTGGGCATGGTTTTGTGCTTTGGTCTAAGAAACATGGAGCATCGCACTTAGGAACAGAACACTGAATACCGCCGGGCACATTTCCATCGATATATCCTGACAAGCATTTGCAACTAGGACATGGTTTCGTGCTTTGGTCTAAGAAGCACGGGGCATCGCACTTAGGAACAGAACACTGAATACCGCCGGGCACATTTCCATCTATATATCCAGACAAGCATTTGCAACTAGGACATGGCTTCGTGCTTTGGTCTAAGAAGCACGGAGCATCGCACTTAGGAACAGAACACTGAATACCGCCGGGCACATTTCCATCGATATATCCCGACAAGCATTTGCAACTAGGACATGGCTTCGTACTTTGGTCTAAGAAGCACGGAGCATCGCACTTAGGAACAGAACACTGAATACCGCTGGGCACATTTCCATCTATATATCCAGACAAGCATTTGCAACTGGGACATGGTTTTGTACTGTAATCTAAAGTACAAGATGCATCACATTTTGGTTGATCACATATTATTCCTCCTGGTTGAATGTCACCTCGAGATCCTGATGTACATTTACAACTGGGACATGGTTTCGTGCTGTAATCTAAAACACATGATGAATCACATTTCGGAGGATCACATATTATTCCTCCAGGGTGAATTCCTCCACGGGAACCAGATGAACATTTGCAGCTTGGGCATGGATTAGTAGAATAATCTAATGTACAAGATGCATCACATTTTGGTGGATCACATACAATTCCTCCCGGCTGAAGTCCTCCTCTGTTACCAGATGGGCATTTGCAACTCGGACATGGTTTCGTGCTAAAGTCCATAGAGCAAGGCGCATCGCATTTTGGTGGATCACATATAATTCTTCCTGGCTGTAGTGCTCCTCCGGAGCCGGATGGGCATTTGCAGCTTGGACATGGTTTCGTACTAAAGTCCATAGTACAAGGAGCATCACATTTTGGAGGATCACATATAATTCCTCCCGGCTGAAGTCCTCCTCTGTTGCCAGAGGGACATTTGCAACTTGGACACGGCTTAGCGTTATAGTCCAACGAACAAGGTGCGTTGCATTTCGGTGGGCTACATTGAATAGTTGGCGGTTCTCGATATGCAGAAAAACATCTACAACTTGGACATGGTTTCGTTGTGTAATCTATAGAACAGGATTCTTCACATTTTGGTTGATCACATACTATTCCTCCAATCTGTCCTCCTCCTCCTCCTCGGGGCACAGATGGACATTTGCAACTAGGACATGGTTTTGTAGAGTAGTCTAAAATGCAGGGTGAGTCACATTTTGGTTGATCGCATTGGATGCCTCCAGGCAAAATGTCTCTCCCATCACCTATAATAAAAATAAATTTTGTGTGTTAAACAAAGTTGCTAAAATTATGTCCAATTTCATAGACACTCTGTGTATATTTAAAAATATCTTTCATGAATGAAAAATTCAAGTATTGAAACTGTTGCGATATGTTTATACAATTTTTTATAATTTATACTTTGCTTGATTTTTACCTATGAATATAATACAACTAAGCAAATATAAGCAAACTAGTAGATGACATCAAATGTTTTATATATGATGTTTAGTTTTCTCAAAGATTAATCCAAAAACTCTATTCTTGATTTTTTATTAGAATAGGAATGAGGAAAAGACCACATTTTATTAAATGGCTGATTGAAATTAAGCTTTAGAAAGTTATAAGTTTGCATGCTAATATATTTTAATACGCAAAATAATATTATAATTAAAATTAACGCACTGCAATAAGTTAACTCTACAATTTCATCTCCTTAATATCTATGAACTTTAACATAAGTACTAACAAAAACAAAAAAAACTGAATTTAAGTATAAGAAATTGTTACCTTGTGCTGCTTGTAAAATGAGAAAGATGGATTAAAGATTTTTTTCACGTATATTACATTCATTGCTGAAATCCGAGAAAACTGAATACAAACAAAGCTTTTCGCAAGCAAACAATGCTTTTTTGAAAAAAAAAAAAAATTCGACGCAATGGAAATTTCCTTAATTTACTTAACAAATTCTTCTTAGGAAACGAGCATGTACCATGCTATTTTAAAGCGACTCAAATAAGTCCTTTTCTAAATAATATCCGTTCTTAGCCTTCTTCTTTTTCTTCTGTTTTTTGTTAGAGTTTTTTCATCTGTTGCTGAATTTTAAATAAAATCTAATGCATTAACTTTTTTAAAAGAATCATATATAAATATATGTATAAAACTTAGTGTAAAAATTCTTATTTATGTATATATTTGTTTTATTTCTTAACTTATTTATTTTAGAGCAATTGATATCTATAGTTAAATCGGTTTATTTTTTATTTTTACTTAAAGTACCTAATGAAATTTTTACCGTTAATTACGTATTGACACAAGCTTCTAATTACAGTGATTTTGTATGTTATGCAAATTTATTAAATTTAAAATTTAAATATTTTCATTCTAAGGCCCTCCCTTCTTTCAAAATGTAAAGAAAAGCGTCTAAAATCACTAATTTTTTTTTCATGCTTAGACTATTTCTGCTTATATTTATTTCGTCTTCAAATATTCTATCCATAAAATACTTAAGGATAAAACGTTTTCATTGTTTTTCACTTCATGGGAATGATGAGTTCTGATTAAATTTAAACTAAAGGAGGGTCTCTTAAACGGGCATACTCAGAATATTTTGAAAAAAAAAATTAATGAAACTATTTATGTATGTTATGTAAAGGATCTGTCAAATTTAGAGGGGGAATTACAGAAGAAAGTCTGTAAAAGAAAAAAAAAATACTTTCGAGTATTTGGCGCGAAAAGACGAAAGCGTCACGCGATTTGGCGAGCAGCACTTTTCCTCGCCAAAAGCAAACGATTTGAATGCATCTGAAAATTGCTTGTTCATTGATTTTTAGAATGCATGTAAATGGCATTGTATGAATTTAAACTGAAGTAATGAGACAGTTTAATACACATATTTTTTTTAATTACATATTTATGTTGCTTGTTGCTACAGTTATTTAATTTTATCACTGTGAAAATAATTTCACACATAAAAAACATTTTCATATTGAAAAATATATTTTCATATATTTAAGCGTATTCCAAAATAAAGGACTAACATCCAAACTAAAGAATGCTGCAGTTATATATTTCAATATCGTAGAAGTTTTTGTTTCCATAGCAACAAAATTGAATGGACAGTGCTCAAATGGGCTTAATTTTCAGATTGAAACAATTTTAATTAATTTATATTTTGTTTTAATTCATATAATTTCATAGTTAACTTTCGTTATAAGTCTATATTTGACAAAACTTTTGTTTCATCGCCAACCAATGATAAAACGACAAATAACGAAAATTTAATTATTTTTTACGGACACTATCGAGTGTTCGGCAAATTTTTTTTATAAACATATCTATCCTCAAGAGAAGAACATTCTATAATTTTTCAGATTTTTCGGAGTATGCCCATATGGAAACCTTCCTTGTTAGCAATTTATCTTCAGTTTCATGGCTTCCATGAGTATTTACAAATAACATGATGAATTCAGTCAGCTGGTGAACAAAAATACCCCAACTTTTTTCCAAGTGAATGCCAGTACGCATGTCTCACGGATGATCTTACGACAAATGAATAATCTAGATCAGCGATTCCCAATCTTTATTGGTACGCGACCCACCTAATAGGAGGGTGTATCTAATATCAGTATGGAAATTTTGTATGACCTCTATAAACTATCGCCAATCCTATTCTATGAAAAAGGCAAATTTTCGTACGAAGAATGCACTATAGAAAAAAAAAAAAAAAAACAAGAATTGGTAATCCCAATTTGTGTAAGCTGAATGATAATTAAAACAACAAATATAATGAAAAATACATTTAATTATTATCAAAACACAACGTTACAATCAGTTAGATTTCTGGTGTTTAACTATGAGATAATCTATATCAGGGTTAAAACTGATTAATTTTAACCTTAAGCCACTTTCTACACGCAGTTTGTTTCTGTACTTGTTTTTCAAAAGCAGCAAAATATAAAAAAGAACATTCACACAAGTATATGTCGTGTTGAATCCCATTAAGGACATCAAAGCTGATTTAAATATTTCTGTATATTCTGCTCCTATGTTCTTCCAGAAGTAAATTAAGGATTATTTCAGTGTTGCCATAACGATTGCCAGACTACTGACATATCTCACAACGAGGTCAGAACATAATTAAACTAAAGCATAATTTGAAGAACAAATTAAAAAAAAACAAAATTTATTTCCTACATTGTTTAAGCCCGAGAAGGGACAGATATTAAGATATTGCATACAATTAGTTCTACATTTAATGTTAAATTTTTGTAACAAAATAGTTAAGCCAATTGAAGGTTAAAAAATGAAAATAAAATTCATACAATATGATACTTAAAACACCCCAAGAAATTGGATTCCGTTCAAATGAAATTGAAATAAATCTTAGACTTCATCCATTTTTAATTGAAAATACTTGTATCGCAGATTTTGGAATATGTTTATGACAATTGTCCATAAAATGGTAAGATGCATGCAAAATACAAAACTTAAAAAAAAGTCTAAGATTTATTGCGATTTCATTTGAACGGAATCTAATTTTTTAGGGTGTTTTAAGTATCATATTGTATGAATTTTATTTTTATTTTTTAATCTTCAATTGGATTAGCTAATTTGTTACAAAAATTTAACATTAAATGTAGAACTAATTGAATGCAATATCTTAATAACTATCCCTTCTCGGGCTTAAACAATGTAGGAAATAAATTTTGTTTTTTTAATTTGTTCTTCAAATTATGTTTTTGTTTAATATGCTGTTTTTTAATAACTTATGCATTCAGATGAACTCATTTCAAAATTAATAGAGGGTATCATAATCAGGCTTTGATGTATGCGGTATTCCATCACAACGTGTGATGCAGTTTACCAATGTATAATTCAAAATATTTCACCACTGTAGTAATGCAGGTTGCTGTAGTTTGGACAAAAACTTCCAGTCTGAACGTAAAAAATCTATAATCAAAACATAAAAAAATAACTTCACTTAAATTTAGATACCCTATTTCCCACTCAGGAACGCTATGAATGCAAAAATAAATTGTGCTGAATCCTTACTGCTAATATTTAACAATATTAGCAGTAAAAACATTAGCAGTTTTGCTTTGATATAGTAAAAAATTAAAAATAAAAGTTTTACTTAAATGTTGTTACCTTATTCTCTCCCAAGAGGTGATGTAAACACATCAGAAAATTATTACCTAAGTTTAACTTGGGGTATAAATAGTTCTTATCTCGGAATAAAAATATATTTTAAAATTTAAGTTATGTAATTCCTCATTAAGTTCGCTACCTGCGTAAAAATAGCTATCCATTTGAAACTTTTTACTAAAAGTTAAACTTGACCAAAGCAAAAACTTATTCTGAAAATATCCTTTTTATTTCCACTATGACGCCATATTCACCTTTTTAATTCTCGAAAAATAAAATAAAATAAACTAGTTCAATTTAATATTTCACGTGGAAATTTTTCAACTAAAAAGAAATAAATTATTATTACGGCTTTTGAAATTTTTGCAACAATGAAGAAAATATGTTACATTTTCTATGAAAAGTGTCCGTTGATTCTCAATGAAAAAAGCAAAATTTGGAATTATTAAAAATAATATTTGAAATATTGAAATGGCCCATGTTTCACTCTGGGTTATAATTCACCCATATGAAAAGGCATTTTACCATTCGTTTTGACCTTTTACACTTTAAATTTATAATATCATTAGAATTAGTAAATAATAAAAAATGAGTGGCATCAGCGACAAAAAGGTGAGAAGAAAAAATTAAAAGGTTATGATCTCCATAGGCTTTTCTATGTTAAATTAACATTGAGAAGTGACACTGGAAATAAATAAGTATTGCGTTGCCGCGCAATACTTAAATACCGATTGATTTTTAAGAAAGCACTGTCTTCTCACGAAGTTTTACTTTAAGCTAATAGTTTTCATGATTATTGCGGTTGTAAAACATTGTATTTGTTATATTTTTTAACCAGATGAAATAAAAGATACATTATTGTGGCATACCCCGATTGTTCCTCTACCCACCAAAACACCCACCGTGACCCACCAGTGGGTCGCGACCCATAGGTCGGGAACCGCTGATCTAGGCTATGAGATTTTTCCTCATCCTGTATACTCACCAGATCTCTCTTTGATGAGCTATTAATTTTTTAAACATCTGGACAACATATATTGGGAAATCCTTCAAAAATCAAAGCACTGTTCAAAACACTTTTGAAAAATTCATAAGCTACAAGGATTTCAGATTTTATGCTGCTAGAATAAATAATTTGTTTCCAGTTAGCAAAATTGTTTGAATTTCATGGCTTTTATTTTGATTAATAAATTTAATTGTAAAAAGAAATAAATCTGTTTTAATGTCATAGTTGAAAACGGCCCTTATTTTCCTCACAAACTAATACTTTCACATTTCTCATGAAGTTTAGAATTTCTGTAAAATATGATGTCAACATTATGGATGGATATTCAGCATTCAATCAGGGTGACACATCCTAAATTTTTTGAGTTAATAAGAAAATTGTGATCCTATGCCCTTATGTGATTTCTATTTACTCATTTGCTTCATTTGCTAGATATAAAATATTTTACAATCACCGCTATTTACTTTAAAAGTGTTAAGTATGCAAAATTATTTTTAACAATTCCAATTTTGTAGTCACATATTTTTGTATGTGCTAAAAATACTTAATATTTAACAGAGTTCTCACAAAGAAAGTAATACAATTTATTTTTTTTCTATATATCTACGCATAACTTCTAAGCAGATTCTCCGATTTAGATTTAGATTTAGATTTTTAATTTTTTTTTTCGAAAAATGTTGTTTTGATGATGATTCTATTAGAAATTTCACTAGGTCCAAAAAATGGTATGATTGACTGACTGACCGTTTTTTTTTTCTTTTTTCTTATTATTATTGCTACCGTTATTATTATCTATAGGCTGTATTATTCGTAAAAACGGTTAATCGCCACGAATTTTGAATGTGTTGTTAAAGTTTCTCGGTGCTACGCTTCATTTTTTAAATGACTGTCGTATCCTTTATAGTTCTTTTAACTCAAAAATTATATTCCGTCAAAAATGTAATGTTAGGTAGTCTACCTCGCATTGAAATAAGTGGTAATGGAAGCAATGGAAGTAAATGGGAATAGCAATAAACGGTTGCCACAGAAAATCCCTTCTGCCGAACCATTTCCATTAACACGTTCCCGCCGGCGCGGTGGGTCACGCTCGACTGTCTTAGAGTTGTCAAATCTTCGGCTTTTTGCACACCACTGCTATTTTAGATAAAATGTTGTCCTTTTTAAATCGCCCAATTGTTCTAATTAAATAAAACAACATTTTCTGTATTAATATACTGGTATCCAAAAAGCCGGAGACTTGACAGTTCTGAGACAGTCGAGTGTGACCCACCGCGCCGGTGTGAACGTGTTATTTTGGCTTTCAATTTATTATAATACAAATAATACAAATGGGGTTATTTTGGTAATTAAAATACACTAACTAATACGTATTCATGAGTATAATAATTTAATATCAGCGAGATAAGTTATGAAGCAATCCGTTGAATTCCATATAGTAATCTTTTTTTTTAAATCTAAAAATTACTACTCAATTAAGCGTTTTGTTTGGTATTTACACCTTTTCAAAATCTTCTTGATTTTATTGATGAGTAGAAGTTATAAAAAAACAACAACAACTAATTTTTAAAAAAAGGGAAAGCTGCATTTCAAATAAAGTGATTAGAAAATTCAAATGTTAATAGATTGCAGTAAAAAATCATCAACAATGGCACAAAAAATAAGCAGAATATCTCAATAGTACACTGTTAAAAAATTGCAGCAAACTCTCCAGTCGTTCAGCAGTTTTTAAAGATAGATAACTGCTACTTGGTCACATTCTGGAGCATATCTGACCATATTATTGACCGTATTATGACCAGAATAAAATTAAATTACGGCTATGTAACCGTTTTCCATAAAAATGGTTGAATGACTGGACAGTTTGCTTCAGATTTTTACAGTGTAGCAGTGTAGTAGAAATTATTAAAAGCCGAAAATTAGGAATAGAAATTATCAACTGTAATGTAAAATCTCGTTAATGTATTTTCCTTTTTAAACACAGCATAAAAAGTTATGCGTTAAATCTAAAACTATGCTTATGCTATTCTACTAATGTAAGATTAGACGTTGTGCTTCTGGTCTTCACTTAAAAATTTGCAACAAACTGTCCAGTCATATGACCGTTTTATAGATAACGGTTACTTTACCGTAATTTTAATCTATCCTGATTATAATATGGTCAAAAAACCTTCATAATATCGCTCACCCGCAAGAAAAGTGACACATCTCGGCAAAAGTCAATTTCAGAGGAGAGGCAAAAGAAAATTTGCATGACTTTACTGTGACATGAAATTATAGGACTTCGCTCTGCACGCAGGAATAAAAACATGCATAAAAGTATAAAAACCTTAAGAATAAAGACATAAGATGCGGTTTGGAGGGTTGAGTAATTTGACATCTCAACACAATCTACACTCCTTCTGTGATCACGAATGGACACATAGCGCAATAAAGCGATTTTCCGTATAACTGTACTTATGAAACTTTTTATGTAGCAAGACACACATATGACAGACATATTAGTGGAATAAAACGCAAAATGAATTTCATCAAGAAGCGTTAGTTTTCTTGCAGGTGAGCGATATAGTCAAGTAAGCGTTACTTACAAAAACGGTCAAATGGCTGGACAGTTTCTTGTAGATTTTTTACAAGGTTGCATTAAAATTTTGACAGTAGGGTACTAAAAATATCCTATTTCTTTGAGAAAAACAGCTTTTCTTTGCTTTTATGTTGCTTTTAAGAAGTAGAGAGTTATTCTAAAAATGTATACATATTTCAAACATATAATATTATCAAAAACAAAACAAAAAACAAAATAGACAGTACACTGTCAAAAATCTGCAGCAAACCGTCCAGTCATTCGACCGCTTTTAAACATAACGGTTATTTGACCATATAAAGCGTATCTGACCATATTACTGACCGTATTATGGTCCGAAAACTGTTAAATTACTGTCATGTTACCGTTTTCCATAAAAACGATCGAATGACTGGACAGTTTGGAATTCTAAATACTATTGACACGTATTTACAAATACCTATATTACTTACGAATATCTTTAAAGATTTTAAACATGTCTTCCACCAGCATCACGAACAACATCACAGCGATAATCAGATACATTGCAAACTCGAATAAGACAAATAGACTATGGTTTTTCTTGAAGGATGCAATAAAACAAACAGTTTGTGTACTACATCTATCACCCAATCTGAGCTAACAAAGAGCTAACAAATAGGATCTCTATAGCTGTGTGAGTGACGATGGACGTGTTTTTGAGAGTATGGGATTAATTTAATGACTATGCAGTGATGTTTTTCGCAACGCGGGTAGACTTACTGAACATCTTTAGAGATATTTGTAAATACGTGTGAAAGAGTTGTACCTACTACTTTTATTATTTCAAATATAGCTCTTTGAAATGCGTTTATTCTTTTAGAATCGCGCTGTATTATATCTTAACAAAATATCCAATCATTGCTCATCAGTGAGGCTTTATACAAATCCAAATTGGTTGCTTGCAGGTGCTTTTATTCAGAAACTATGCAATTGAATTGCAATTGCCCTTTTTTCGGTAAAAGCAAAGGATCTTTCAAAAAATGCGTTAAATGTGGTGTTTTGAAAGTAATTCCCGAATGCGACGGCCAGAGAAAAGACTTCATGACCGAAAAATCGCTTATAACTCGAGACATTTATCGAAAAGTGAAAAATACTGTTCGATTTAAAATATTTTGAATGTCATGTCTACCATTTGCAAGCTTTTATTTTTTAAAATGTGTTAGAATATTTCGTGTTGCTCAGCGAACAATAATTTTATTTAATTTTATTATGACAGCCATTTTAACATATATAATATCTTTGTAAACTTTCGTTAAATAGATCGCTTATCAAAAAATTTCAATACGTCCAAAAATATGTTTTTCTAAAGAATATTAATAATTGGGTCTACTAATTATTATTTTCATAAAAAAAACAAAAACAATAAAAAAAAAACTCGAATATTTTATTAGATTGAAAAAAATGGTTTGGATTAAAATGAAAATGTATTTGTAAAAATGCATGTAAAAGCAATGTAAAATGTAAAAATGAAATTGTATGAATACAAATTCTACTTTTCTTAGAAAAAGAAAATAAATAAATAAAGGAATAAATTATTGTAACACGAAAAAGAAAAAAAATATGAAAGGTTTCCAATATACCGGGAGATGGCTGCACAAACCATCATCTCATCGAGTTGACGTCTGAAATTCCACGATTAGCTAAAACTCGCTTAGCACATTAAAATGAAACTGGTCTGCCAAGTGACATCTTGGTGGAAAACACCCCAAACCCGATTTTACTGATTGACTGGTAGGTTTACAAATGTGTTTTCCTGTTCCCAGTCCAACATGTTTCGATACCTTTGGGTGCAGGAGAACACAATGATAAACCTACCGATCAACAACTAAAATCTCGTCTGTAGGTAGTTTCCCCCAAGATATGACTTGACAGACCAGTTGCATTTTAATATGCTAATCGAGTTCTGTCTAATCCTGAAATTTCAGCCGTCAAGTTGATGAGGTGATGGTCTGTGCAACCGTCTCTCGGTCTAAAATTATTAAGAACTACTATCGGATATTCGTTTTTCATTTACAATGAATAATAATAAAAATATCTCATACTTACCAAGACCTGATCTGCACTCACATCCTGGACAGCGACCATCATAGACTTTCTCTATCGAGCATCCAGGTGGACAACGAGGAGGTGCACACTGAATCCGAGTCGAATCTTCAAAGGCAAAAAAAAAAAAAAAAAAAAAAAAGTAAACAATTAATTTTTTTGGTACATTTTTCATTTGAATTTGGTAAAACAAGAAAAGTTTAAATTATATTAATTGCCGTTGTTAACCCTTTATGCCCCGACGTAATTTTCAAGTACCACATTTTTCTATCCCAATTAAAACACACTCATCGAATGCATTCGCAACTGTACTTTTAAGAAACAATAATAAATACTTTCCTTGACCATCACTAGATAGCAATAGCAGTTCCGGTAAGCTGAAAATTGTTCACGAAGCTATTTTGTAGCATGTGAGTGTCAATTTTTCTACCATTTTCTTGTCTGTCATGGTATCCCGAACTTTTGCTTGGAGACATCTTAAATTTTAAAGGTAAGGCTATCATGTATTTTTTTCTTGTTTTAAATACGTCACTTGACAATATGTTATGCTAAAAAAATTATTTTCGGTTTGTTTACTTTACGAATCACTTTTCAAAGTGGTACTTTTGATTACTGTCGGGATTACGTTGAAAAGGATTTTTATTTAGATTTGTATCGTTTGAATACATAGGGTGCATAAAAACGTATGTATTTATTAGGGATGCGTGGGTGCTAGGCAGATGGGTTTTGATACAATGTAGGGGAAGATATTGCATGATTTGTGTATCACATTGATGAATAATAAAGCAAAAATTAGAAAAATATTGTACTTTTATTGAACAAAATGGGAAAAAATTACAAATTAGAGAAAAAAAAATCTAAAATATCTTTTATCATTTTTATGAATCATTTTGAATTCTTCTATATATAAAAAAAAAAGTTTTGATTTGGAAATGGACCAATGAAAATCTGCGTAGATATTCCGGGTAGATCACATCCAATTTGAATGCTTAAGTATGGCCTTTTATCGTTAATATTAAAAAAACTGTTGCATACAAAAATATGAAAATCGGTGGTATTATAGAGAAATGTTTGATAAACATGCTGACGCAGACAGTTTTCAAATCGAAGAATTATTTTAAGAGATATTTAATGCTAAAGTTGGACAAAATCGTTCCATTAAAAAGTTTTATTGGAGCAAAAACTATACATGAGAATTTAATCATTTTTAGATCATTTTATACGTTATAAGTTCCCGGTGTGCAGATTGCATTCATTTTTCTTATTTGACTCATTTTTTGAGGATTTATTTCAATTTTAAATTCAAATTTTCAGCATTCCGAGAGATATTTCTTACAAATTTTAGAAAATGTTATTAATTTAAACTGTTGCCAGTTGTATAAACAGCGCAAACAATAATGTTTACTTTAGATTAAAAATTTATTTACACGTGACTATTATAAACAGAAAAAAAACCCTTTAAAATTAGAATTAAATGATTACATGTTAAAAGCAGGAAAATTACGTCATAAGAACCATAGGCACAGATGTCATATACGCGCATATTGGCGCAATTTTTGTCCGACGCCAATTTGGCGAAAACATCAATAGCATAAACAACAACATCCGGTTACCATATCAATCAAGATAACGACACTTTAGCACCAGTTAAGTACCCGTTGCGTATATGAAATTGGCGTCAGAAAAAAATTGCGCCAATATATGACAGTATATGACATCTGTGCCGAACCATATTTGCACTTGAATTTTAAAAGAGAAACAAAATCTTAAAATAAAAAAAATCATTATTATGCGTTAAAACTTGTAATTTGAGGAAATTACGTCATATTTAAAATGGTAAAAAAATATGGCAAAACAATTTAAATTGAAAAATATATTTGCGCGAGATATTTTGAGATAATCTTTTCAACTATTATCGTGAATTCGAAGACAGCGCAAATAATATTTCCTTCTACAACAAAAGTACTTTCACGTGAATACTAATAAGAGAAATAAAACTTTGGTGTAAATTACGTCAGATTTGAAACGATACATTTAAAATGAATTATTTAAAAAGAACTATCTTATAGCGCTGTTAAAAAATACCGGGAGACAATGACACTGTTTACTTAATTCATTTTACATTAGCTTATTTTCAAATGTTTAACTAATTTGTTTAATTAAATACGAAAACAGGCATTGTATCTCTTAACAGCAGCAGATTTGGCCTTAAAAATCCCCAATCCAAGGAAAACGAATGGAAACCCGTTTACAGAGAGATCGCTACCGTTTTTTTTAAAATTTTAATTCAATATTTTTAAAGCCGATCAAATTAGCGTGCTTTTTGGATTTTGGTGTGCCTGAACGAGGGTTGGCGAGCGTAGCTCGTAGGGGGCAAAGCCCCCTAGTTTTCTACAACTAAAAATTTGAAATTTTCTTTCAGATATTCTTTTTAGCAGACGGTTTTATAATACCTGTAAAATATTCTTCTGGTGACAAGATGCTCTCTGATGATGCACCAACAGCATTATCATCTAGTCATATATACATCATAGCCATATATACACTAGATATATGCATGATAAGTCACATTAAAATAATAGGAAAAAACTGGATTTAGTTTTTTTTTTCTAATAAGGAAACCACTTTTAGTGCTGATCGCACCTATCATTGAGACCTTGATGCATTTTAAAGGCCTATATTAAGAAGCTAGAGAATCGACCAAATTTTCCCTTTAAAATCATATTTTTTGATTTTACAGCAGCATAACTTTCTGAAAATGCAATTTACGAAACCACTTATCGGGCTATTAACATCGATTTGTTTTTTAAGAAAAGA
This sequence comes from Maratus speciosus, assembly GCA_963932465.1. NCBI lineage: Eukaryota > Metazoa > Arthropoda > Arachnida > Araneae > Salticidae > Maratus > Maratus speciosus. Next base: position 255,764,863 of record OZ010786.1, read on the forward strand.
ATTTAAAAATACAAATTAGTCAATAATAAGTATAAGATATTGAAAAAAGTTTGAAAATCCCTTCAAGAACCTATGAAATTGATTTTGAAAAATTGCAACATTGTATTCACATTTTTAGCGGAAGAAATGTTGACGTTTTCTTGAAAAGTAGAGTTTCCGGCAACCCTATCGAAATGTCATAGCTGCTTGTCGTGTGTGAGTGAGCATTGGTTTGGTCTTAGATAGAAATTGTAATGTCCGCTCTAATTAGGCACAGTAAATTTTCTAAATTGTACAAAATTATTAACTTACTTTATGGTTACTTTTACCAAAATATACAATATTTAACACAACAACGTTTTTAATTTAAATATTCGAAACTTTATTCTACCTGACTTCAAAAGAAAATAATTTTCTTGTTTTGTATTAAAAGAATAGTTTTCAATGACCTTGAAAGCTTTTAACAGATATATATTTACTATTTATACATTTTATCGTCTGCATAGGAAAAAAAAACTATTTCTTGTTTCTTATATTATTATCAAACAAATCGGATTTAATTCTAATACACACCGTACATGCACTAGACTAGACACTAGAGATATAAAGCACGTGACAAATATTTAACGCCATATTTGGCGACTTAACTCACTTTTGGCATAAATAAACAACAACAACAACAAAATATCTATAATAAAAAATTGAAAGTATAAAGAAAAAATATATAAAATATGATTTTAACAGAGAAATTTTATAGGTTCTCTAACTTTTATGTATAGGGCTACAAAATGCACCTGGTCTCGATGCTAGGTGCGAGCAGCACCAAAAGTGGTTCCCTCGTAATTCTTAATCTTTGACCAAGCGTCATGATCCAACGGTACTTTGAAGTACCACATCAGGTAATTAGCCATAATTAACAAAACGAAATTAAATCTTTTATTTTTAGTGGATGTATCTTCTAAAAGATCATAGTAATGCAGGGAAAAAAGTTTTGAGGAGAAAAGGTTTTAAAATCATAATTCGGTATATAAAGGGTTGATTCATCTGTAAAAATTAGGGGTGGTTTTGAGGCATGCTAGACTTTTGCAAATTGAGACATTAATTAATGTTTTTAATTGTATATTAATTTAATTATTATATATATAATGTAATATATAATGTAATATATTTTAATTGTATATTATTACTAAATTACTTTAAGAAATCGATAGTTTCAATTAATCTTTCCTGTAGTCGTATTGATTTTCCTGAATAGGTAAAGTTGTTCGTTTAGAAAGTATTAGTTTATACAGCAACAAACAAAAAGAACAGGACACAAAAAATAGCTTAAAAAATCACATTTTCCTTTTAATGGATTAAAGTTAGCCCCAGGGCTTAATAAAGAACTTAATTAGAACAAATGACGCAAACCGCATGTAAATAAGATAATTTTACCAAAAGATATAACTTTTTATGTTGTACCGTCTGTGTTTGGCATGTATTTTCCCAAGATTTAAATGCATTTATTACAGGATGTACTTTTTAAACAGATTTGCCATATCTAAACTTTTATGTAAAATAAAGTTACGACATTTTGTAGAATGCTTTGCAATTATATTTACGAGGCAATCCAACCCGGGCTACCAGCATAAAAATGCCCGATATACAAACCGGTGTACAGAACGTAAATGAAAATTGTTCTTAATTTAAAACTATAATAGGTTTTTTGCATTTACAATATTTTTTTTTTATATTGCTTAACAACTACACCGAAAAGCATTTTATAAAAAATACCTTTGTATTAGCCGCATGCCAGCGGTTCAGTGAGAAACAGTTAATTATTTATAACAATCTTTGTGATTCTGATTATTTCACTGTTTAAGCACGTAGTTCGATTACGTAACTGATATATTTTTTAAAATTTACTTATTTATTTATTTGTGAAGTTTTAATTTTGATTGTCAGTTTGGTTATTCGAACATTGAATGGAAACAAACAAAGGCTTAATTATTTATATTGTTTTAAGTGCAAGAGGGTTAATCTTCCGCAAGTGAATTGTACACAGATTTACAAATATTCATGCTTGAAAATTATTTAAAAATCAGTAAACTGAGGTACAATTTTCAAACGAGTTACATTTTAAAGGACAGTGGTTTTGCCTATTCGATAGCGTAAAAATTGAAATTTTGCGATGCCTGGAAGTTAAAAAAAAATTGCAGTAAAAGCGAAATTTACATGTCATGTTCTTGCCACCGTCAATATGACGTCAGCGTTAGTTGCGGTCATATTTTTGCTTTATAATATATATTTCTTACATTATCTTCAGGATTTCTAGCTTTAAAAGAAAAATTTGGTTAAATAAAAATTACAGTACCAGTAATTCATTGAACTACTAATTGTATTAGGCAAGTCTACAAAGTATCATTTAAAAATAATTGAATACAAAAGGAAAAACTTTTTAGATACTTTTATGAAGTTGATTTTTTTACAGAGAGAGTAAAAAATGAATGATGCTTTTTTAATAGAGTATAAACGAGCTTACAATATAAGTTACGGGATATCCGAGTCGATGGCGCTATTACAGCTGAAGCCGAGCAATTCAACTTGCTACTCTGATAATCAACTGGAATATTGATGGTAATATCGCTCACCCACAAGAAAAGTGACACAACTTGCAAAAATTCATTTTGCATTTTATTACACTAATAGGTCTCTCATAGGTACCTCTTGCTACAGGAAAAGTTTCAAAAGTGTAGTTATAAGGAAAATCGATTTATTACGCTGTATGTCTATTCCTAATCACAGAAGGGAGGGGGGGGGGGGATTGTGTGTGAAGTTAAAATTAAACAACTCTCTAAACCTCATCTACATCTTCATTCGTAGGGGTTGTACACTTCTATGCACACTTTTACTGCTGCATGCAGAACTAAGTGCTATAATTTCACGTAACATGCAAATCTTTTGTCTCTTCTGTGAAATTTACTTTTGTTATTTTTGTGTTACTTTTCTTGCGGCTAAGCGATATTCTTAGTATAAGAGTTGTTGCAATATTAATAATTACGTAGGGAAAAAAGTATGAAAATATAATGGCTATTCGTATATGAAAAAATAATCTTGAAGGGATTTATGAGTAAATGACTAGTTTTAAGTTTTTTTTTTAATGAGATATTAGAAGATAATTGAAAATATTTGATTAAAATTATATTGCAATTTATACTAGGTAGACACTAGTATATCAGATGAAAATGAGCCATAAGACAAATCAGTCGAAGAATATAGTTATCAATATTTTTTGAAATATCAGAAGGCATGTAAACTGCTGAACAATGTAAACTAGTATGTTGTGGCCATCACAAAACTTTCTTCTATATAAATCACGTCAATTAAATCATTTAAATAGTAAAAGAAATTATATCAATTTATTCATATAAAAGTATACCTGAATTTGAAGTTTGATGAAAATTCGTGCATTAGTTATTGAGATAGAGCTGTAGGGGAAATTCTAAAAAATGCAGCATAGCAGCGCCATCTGTTGAGCGATTTGAACCAAAACACAAACAGCACTAATTCATATTAAGGTATACCGGAATCTGAAGTTTGATGAAAATCCGTGTATTAGTTCTGGAGCTAGAGCTACTGTGGAAATCACAAAAAATGCAGCACAGCAGCGCCACCTGTTGAGCGATTTATACCAAAAGGAACAAAACATCAATTCATGTCAAGGACTAACTGAATCTGAAGTTTGATAAAAATCCGTGCATTAGTTCTGGACATTGAGCTATTGTGGAAATCGAGAAAAATGCTGCATAGCAGCGCCACCTGTTGAGCGATTTACAGCAAAACATAAACAGCAGTAATTCATATCCAGGTATACCTGAATCTGAAGTTTGTTGAAATCCCAAGCATTAGTTCTTGAGATAGAGCTACTGCGGAAATCACAAAAAATGCAGCATAGCAGCGCCACCTGTTGAGCGATTTACACCAAAAGGTGCAAAACGTCAACTCATGTCAAGCACTAACAGAATCTGAAGTTTGATGAAAATCCGTGCATTATTTCTTGAAATAGAGCTATTACGAAAATCGTGTAAATGCTGCAAAATGCAGCATAGCAGCGCCATCTGTTGGGCGATTTGCACCAAAACATTACCAGCACTAATTCATATCAAGGATTAATTGAATCTGAAGTTTTATGAAAATCCGTGCATTAGTTCTTGAGATAGAGCTAGTGCAGAAATCGCGAAAAATGCAGCATAGCAGCGCCACCTGTTGGGAGATTTACACCAAAAACTAATCAGCACCAATTTATATTAGGGACTATTTGAATATAAATTTTAATTAAATTTCGTGCATTAGTACTTGAGGTAGAGCGCCCACAAAATTTGTGTCACATACACACACACAGACAGACAGACTCACAGAGTCACAGACAGACATTTTGTAAAAACATGTTTTTTGGAATCTCTGACCTCTAAAACGCGTAAATCCGTCGAAAACCGGAAGTCGAAAATTTTTACGAATCCAATGCTTTCTTCTTGTAAAGATAGAAGAAAGTAAAAAAAGGAAAAATAAAGTCTGTGAAATGGTGTTTAGTTTAAAATATGTCGTTACATTCTAATTTAATACAGATCGATTAAAAATCTAGAATAAAATTGCACTATTAGCAAGTGATTGAATTGTTAATTATACAATATGAACTGTAATATAATTTTGAACAAATGGTTTTATTAATCTTCAATGTCTCATAATATTTAAAACTATTCATTTACTCATAAACCATTAAATTTTCTGATTTTTTTTAATACTACAGTCATTACATTTTCAGGCTGTTTCCATTATATAATACTAAATGTTACAATAAGTGTTATAATAAACAGGAGTAAAAGGATGAATTTCTTTGTTTTAGTTTTAGCGCGGCATCGGCTCCGATATCCAAGTTTTCTTACTAACTACTAATAACTACTTAAAAACTACACAATCATAATTTAAAATTCTTAATTACAAAAAATTAGTTATTTTAATATATGTTAATGCAGGTGATCTCTATAGAGAATGTTTAAAAAACTGAATAAAAAGATTATAATGGAGAATGAAACGAGATTAAAAAGAAAACTTAGATATCGGAGCCGATGCCGCGCTAAAACTAAAACAAAGAAATTCATCCTTTTACTCCTGTTTATTATAACACTTATTGTAACATTTAGTATTATATAACGGAAACAGCCTGAAAATGTAATGGCTGTAGCATTAAAAAAAATCAGAAAATTTAGTGGTTTATGAGTAAATGAATAGTTCTAAATATTATGAGACATTGAAGATTTATAAAACCATTTGTTCAAAATTATATTACAGTTTATATTGTATAAATCACTAAGTATCAGCCTAAACAAAAACAGAAGTCGAATGATATACCTGTGAATGTTTTTTAAAACTATTTGAATATATGTAAACAGCTGGACAAAGTAAAAATAAGAAATAAATGTAAAATTCCGACGGAGAGAAAAAATGCTTTAAAGAATGAATATTTAAAAATTTAAAATACTTTTTTGCATTTTAATTTCATACAGATCAATTAAAAATTTAGAAAAAATACATTGTTAGAATATCATTGAATCTTTAATTTAGACAAGGCTTCAAAATAAGCATTAAAGTTATATACTCTGATACGAAATAACTTTATACAGAACTTTTTAAAACATTAATAAAGATATAATAGGGATCAAAATCAGCCTAAAATTAAAACTTCCAAGATATACCACCCAAACACTGTAAAAAAACCCGACATTTTTACAGTACAAAGTACTCTTCATCTCGCGCACAAACTCGATCACAGTGAATGTGCTGTATCTTTCTTTGGTTTCCTGACTATAACATGGAAAACACAGTAGTTGCATAAAATTGTGTTTGTGCTGGCGTCCAAATTGCCAGTACATTGTGCTGTTAATTTTACGCAATTACTGTGTTTTCCATGTTAATATAGTCAGGAAACCAAAGAAAGATACAGCAGATTCACTGTGATCGAGTTTGTTCTGGCAAATCTACAGTGGTTTTTTTTTTTTTTTTTTTTTTTCAGTGAACGCGGTCAGTAGTAGTAAAACCAAGTACTTCACACGCCTACTTTGATAATTAATTGAAATATTTTTTGCAGTACACCTATTATAACAGTTCTTGCAATACTTAATGATTATATGACGGAAAGAAGATGAAAATACAATGGCTATAGTTGCACAAAATACTTGACAAGGTTTTTCTTTTTAACTATTCGAATTTATGTAAACTACTCAAAATATAAATATGAGAAATAAATTTGCAATTCGAACAGAAAAGGAAAAGCAGAAATACTTTTTAATCTAAAATGCTTTCTTGCAGCTCAATTTAATATAGATCAATTGAAATTTAGGGAAAAAAAGCAATTCATTGAATTGTTAATTAAATTAGATAAGACTTTAAAGTAAGAATTAAATTTATTAATGCAAAGAATTACATATTTTAATATACTCTTATACAAATGAATTTTATACAGAACGTTTTAAAAAATTAATAAAGATATTATAATAGACTGCAAAAATAAAACTTCCAAGATATCCGAGCCAAATGCGGGCAGTAGAAGTAAAACCAAGAAGTTCATCCGTCTACTTCGATAATTAATAAAAATTGTTATTGTAAAACATCTTTTATAACAGTTATTACAATACTTATGATTATGTGAAGGAAAGAAGATGAAAATACAATGGCTATAGTTGTACAAAATACCTATCAATGTTTTTTTTTTTTCAACTCATCGAATGTATGTAAACTATTGGAAATATAAAAATGAGAAATAAATTTGCATTTCAAATGTGAAAAAAAAAAATGCCTTCAAGACGAAATGTTTTTTAACGTAAAATTTTTTGTTGCATTTTAATTTTATGTAGACTAATTAAAATTTAGAAAAAAATACATTTAATAATTCATTGAATCGGTAAGTAAATTAGATAGGGCTTCATAAAGAATAATTAACATGTCTACTTCGATAATTAATTGAAGTATTTATTGCAATATGTCTATTATAGCAGTTATTGCAATGCTTATGATTATATCGCGGAAAGAATATGGAAATAAAATGGCTATAATTGTACAAAATACCTATCAATGTTTTTTTTCCAACTCATCGAATGTATGTAAACTACTAGAAATATAAAAATAAGAAATAAATTTGCTCTTCGAACGAGAAAAAAAAAATGCGTTCTAGGAGAAGTGTTTTTTTTTCTTTTAAATCTAAAATACTTCATTTCATTTTATTTCCATATAGGTCAATTACAATTTAGAAAAAAAAAATTATTTTCGAATTTTTATTTTATTTTAATATACTCTAATACAAAATAACTTTATACAGAACGTTACAAAAAAAATTATAAAGATATTATAATAGAGTGCAAAAGAAGCTTAAAAATAAAACTTCCAAGATGCGGGCAGTAGAAAGTAAAACCAAGAACTTCATACTTTTACTTCGATAATTAATTGAAATATATCTGCTATAACAATTATTGCAATACTTATGATTATATGGCATAAGGAAGGTGAAAATACAATGGCTATAGTTGAATCGATCATTTTGAAGATAAGTGACTCCTCCGATTCACTTGTACTACATTTTTAACTTGTTTTTTTTTTTTAACTATTCGAATGTATGTAAATTACTGGAAATATAAAAATGAGAAAAAAATTTGCACGAGAAAAGAAATGCCTCCAAGGAGAAATGTTTTTAAATATAAAATGCTTTGTTGCATTTTGATTTCACATAGATCATGCATTGCCATTAAATCGTTAATTAAATTATAGACAAGACGTAAAAATAAGTGTTACAATTATTAATAATAAAAAAATTACCTATTTTAATATACTCTGATACAAGTTAACTTTATATAGGATGTTAAAAAATGAATAAGGATACTATAAAAAAATGCAAAACGAGCTTTAAAAAAGAAACTTACAAGATATCCCAGCCGATGCGGCCAGTAGAACTAAAACCAAGAACTTCATCCTTCTACTTCGATAATCAATTGAAATAGCCCGCTTCATATTTATACAAAACTTGAGTCTTTCCATCCGTGACGTCAAGAGTGACGAGATGGGACGTTTAGAAGACAGTGATTACTTCGCATCATTGCAACATTCACAGTCACGAAAATTCAAGGTGAGGAGCTCGTTCTGAATGGTTCTACAAAAAATAATTTCAACAACAATTCGTGGAGAATTGTACACCTTCTATTTTATTTTATTGCATTTTGCTCGTTTGAAATTCCGGTTTTTTGTGACAATACTTTAAATTTAATAACAAAGTGATTTACTTCATTTTCTAACCTTTTACGACAGCATTTGTGCGTTCATTTTCTATATCAATTGCTATATGACTGTAGAAATAACCGAATTAAGATAAAAAATAAAATAAAATGCTAGTTATGCTATTATAAACACATTAAATTATAATTAATTACATGCGCTAAAATTAACACAAAATAAAAATTCACATTTCCTGTTATAGTATTAGGGTTGAATTAATTTCACATGAAAATTTTAAGATATTTTTTGTCATTTTTTTTAAGATACAAATATATTGAATAATAGCAATACAGTTTAAATATATTTGTGATTTTGATGTTCTTAAACCTTTGCACTAATGTGAAAAACGCTAATACAGCTTTTAAAAAAAGCTTTTTAAAGTTCTATTTGAAGTAAAAACGAACAAATATTGTAACAGAAGTTACATATAACATATTAAATATTTTATCTCAAAAATTTTTATACAAAAAATAAATTTGTTGGTTATATAAAACCCTTCTACCAGTTTTTTTAAAACTTCACTTAAAAATAACATTTAAAACTAAAATTACAAAGAAAAAAAATATAGAAGTTACAAAGAAAAAAGAATACAGAATTTACAAAGAAAAAAAAAATACATTTGACTCAAAAATAGTCCAGGGGAAATGTACCAAAAAAAGGGTGTTACCTTGCAAAAGGTCGGGTAAAAGATTTTTTTTTCTGAATTGTTTATAATGATGCCAACATGGAAAAACCAAGTTTTCTAACAAAATTTCTTAAGGCTAAATTTTCTGTGGCCAAAAAACAAGAAAATTTTGGGACCTTTTTTAGTTTTTTTTTTAAATATCTCGAGACCCGTTGCCATAGCATGTTATTTGTCAATTACAATATTAAAGAAGATAAAATTCTGTACAACTTTCATACATATAACTTTTTTATACACTCAATAGCAAGCGCAGTACGCCATTTCAAAAATAGGACAATTTTTTCAATTTTTTAAAAACCGTGAAAAACGCAGTTCTGCCCCTATTATTCAAATGTTTCCCACGGATTTAATCGTGTATGTCAACTTCTATATATTAGTAGCAGTAAATTATGTGTTTCAGGGCTAAAACTAGCCTTTTTTTGCACCCGTGCCAAACATGGATTTTGGCTCCCTCTCCACCCCCGCTCTTTTAAAAAGAAAATTTACCACGGGAATTTTAATAAATATCTAATAGCCGGATTTTCAAAATTTTAAGTGTGTAAGCATTAAATACGCAATGCTGAACTACGTAATCAGCTTTGCCGAATATTGATTCATTAAAAGTTTGAGAATTGTATCGAAAGAAACCCGAAATATATTCCGCTTTAAACAGGTTTCCATCTTAGCAGGTATAATTGTTCATATTTTTTCTCTTGAAAAATATGCACTTTTCTTTAAAGACGGAATTCCGTATATACAGATTTCATTTTCAAAGATTTTACGGTAGTTGTCGTATTGAGGCATTTAAAGTCACAGTTATATGAATTATAGGACTAAGTTAGTCACACGAAGACATTAGCAAGGTAACATTAAACCTATGAGAGCATTCTTGACAAATATCTCGCTCGCATTTTGTTACTTTTAAATAATTTTTTTTTTCATGGGATACCTGAAATCAATATCTAATGTTGTGCTTTTGTACTTTTTCGGGTTTGGTTGCTTTTAAAAAAATATATATATTCGGACACTTTCATTTTTGGAAAACTGTTTGGAATCCGTTCTGAAATTTCACATTTGTACAGAAAAATAGTTAAATATCATAATTTTAATTATTGCATTTTAACTATCATGTTTTTTAGTGATAATTTACAGATATATTATTATTTATAAAAAATTAAAAAATAAGAAATATATTCTTTTGCAGTCAAAATACCATTACCGTAGGTTGTCCTAACAAACAATTTATTAGGTAAAGATTTGACAAAGTTGTTTTTAAAATAGATGGTTATAATTTTTTTATACATTTTTATTTATTAAGATGCTAATATTAAAAAAAAAATATTTATTTTCATTAATTAAAGTTATCTATAATCTCTATAATAATAGCCTAAGTCATCTGACTGTTATCAATAGTTCCGGGCTGACCGCTTCGCTTTTTATATGCCAGGTGACCATTTTTTTACATTTTTTATTTTTCGCGTGGTAAATTAAAACAATGCTTTGATATTGAAATTAAAAGTCATGGTTTTTGGAATTATTTATTATTTTTCTTTTCTTTTTCTTAAAAAAGGGAAAGAAAAAGTGAAAGTCATGAATTTCAAATTAAAATTATGTATTTTAAATAAAATGAGTTAAATTATTATATTTTAGATGAATTTAATGAAATATGAAAAAATGCGATTGGAAAGACAATGTTTGTTGATTTATCACTTGCGCCTGGCTAGCATAAAAAGGTACTACTTAGTTATACCGTCGACCCATTTCGCCAAATTATATAAATCGCCAAATTATACAAATTGACATAATTTTTATTTTAAATAATGAAAGAACAAATAAATTAGTATAACATTTATAAAAATACAAATAAAACGTCGAAATAAAAATAACTTGATGACATAAACACGTGCAACTTGCTTAAAAACAAGCGAATGTGACATTTACGATCAACCATTATTGATATTTAATCTTATAGTTTGGCGATATATTTTTGGTCGACGGGATAACCAAGTAGTACCCATAAAAACACGAAGTTCTTGATTTCTCTACTAGAAACTTCTGATTTGGCGAAGTATTGAGAAAGTAAATTAAATTTTGGATAAAAGTAACATGGTACAATGCTTAGCACACATCTAACGGAGACCAAACTGGTCGCCAAGGGCGGCTAGTTCTTAATAATTTTTTTAAACCGTGTCCCAAAAGAGTGCCATTGCCATGCTTCTGAAAAAAAGTTCCTCCGGATTTTTTTAGAGGACAGCACATGCCTTTTATCAAGGGAAAAGTACTCCTTAAAAGTCAACTTGTTATCAGATTTAGGCGAATAGAGTAAATAGTTTTATAGTTTCAATAAAACAAGCAAAGACTTTGAATGTTTTGGTGAGTATTCTTTTGTAAGTCATTACCGTACCCAATCTAATTGATAATTAAATGAACTTTTATTTCTTAATCTGCTTTCATTATATGAGAAATAGAAAATCATTGTATGGGCTAAAAGATATAATGGCTGCCATTTATGCCTGGGGAAAAATAAAAATATTTTGCTTAATTTGTCATTACCGTGCTCACTTATGTCATTATACCAAGTGCATTAAAATTAAAAAATTAGGTTTAAAATGTTAAATTAGTAATTTGGTCTCTGCTGATACTTGTATATTAATGTTTATGAGGTAAGGTAATTATTTACAAACAATTAAAACTTTCTGATTATTTCTGAAAATTTGATTTTGTTATTCCAAAACCTGGGCAGATTTTGAAAATGACCCACCTATTCAATTGATACCTGGAAAAATATGTATGCATTATAAAAATTATAAAAATTGTGAAATTTATTAAAATTAAGCAATAAATCTTTTTTAATTGAAACTATTGTGCAAATAAGTTACTATAGATTGAAAAACTCTTTTAAACAATGCTTTGAAGTTAAAATTGCATACACTTAAAGTTACTGTCTAAATATGAAAATTGTCTCATTCATCTACACTCTGCTCTACTTTTAAAATTGTATAAATTTATTGCATATAAAATTTCTGTTGAGATGAAAATAAAGACGTGAGTGTGCAAATAATAGATAATTTACTGCTACCAATTGTTAGAAGTCGACGTACACAATTAAATCTGCTGGGAACATTTGAATAATCGCGGCAAAACTACATTTTTCACGGTTTTTATGAAAATTGAAAAAATTGTCCCATTTTTGAAATAGCGTACCGCGCTTGCTATTGAGTGTATAAAAAAGTTGTAAATGTAAAAGTTGTAGAGAATTTTATCTTCTTTAATATTGTAATTGACAAATAATATACTACGGCAACGAGTCTTGAGATATTTCCAAAAAATCAAAAAATGTCCCAAAATTTTCTTTTTTTTTTTTTTTGGCCACAGAAAATTTAACCTTAAGAAATTTTGTTAGAAAACTTGGTTTTTCCTTGTTTGCACCATTATAAACAATTTAGAAAAAAAATCTTTTACCCGACCTTTTGCAAGGTAAAATGTACATTTCCCCTGGACTAAAACTGGAGATATTACTTTAGATTCCTAATATGTGATGTACAAAGTAAAATTGGCCCCAAATTAATTTTTTTAGAAGGATTTTCTACAATATAGATTAGTAGAACTTTCTGGGGGAACATCTTTTTTATTTATTCTATTAACTATAAATGCAATAGTCAAGGTTGCATTTTTCCAGGACAAATGTTAAATTTATTGTATGGACTTAAAAAAAATTTTTTTTTAATTAACCAGAACAGATTTGTTAAGCAGTTAAAATTGTTAATTGGACTAAAACAGATAAAGATTATGTTACTTATGATAAGTCTATTTAAATTTGTGTCTATGGTCATTTGGGCCACATAATTTGATAGCTAAAAGGGGAACAATGGTGGAGGTAATGGATCTAATTAGGAGAAAAAATATTGGAACAAAAATTCGTTTCAGCTAAATAGTTATTATTTTTTTAAAGAGATGACAGTAAAAAAAAATCATTGCTTCTTATAGACTATAATGAAGATGTGTTTAATACATGAAGTTCATTTTGAGATCGGATTGCATGAATGATTAACTGAAACGTTGACAGCCTTGAAGATTCCTAGTATAGTACAGTATAGTGCCATCTACAAAAACAGTTCTTATAGCTTGAATGAACATTCCTTAGAAACCTGGCTCTTTTTAGATATGCAGTATGACCTCAAAAATCCGGCATTCCGAAATCCGGCATCAAAGTCATCACCTTCCCCCTTTTTTACCCGACTGCCAAGAAGGGTTATGTGTTTCACGCGTATCTGGGTATGTGGATTTCTTTATACCCTCGAAACATCCCAACGGTTAGATGGATTTTAATGAATGAGGTCTCTATTGATTCGTCTTAACCGTCCGATGGTTATAGGCTAAGTTTTGTTTCTATAAATTCAAAATGGCAGCCGTAAAATACAAAATGGCGGTAGAGACGAAAAAATTTTTTACGCACCCTATTGAGTGGCATATGATTGGATAGGTATTGCAAAATGAAGACGATGTTTCATTGACTATTTTACAGCCAGAAGCTCCATTTAAATGTTACACAACCTGGAAGTTGTGTAGGTAAGATCTCTAGCTTTACTGCAACTCTAACCTTCATAGACATCTATAGGCCTCATCAAAACAGTGTTTATAGATAGGAACTAACAATTAAGCACAACTTAAAAGTCATCAATACAAGTGAATAAAAAAAATAGGTAAGTAATGTAAAAAATAGTTTCGCATCGATGAGAAATAATTTATTAGTTTGCTTTCTCGCAGTCGGGTTTTTTGATTTTTTAAATTTATTTACATTTTCTTTCAACTTACGGGAAAAAGAAAAATAGCAATTGTTTACCTTTACGAATTAAAAACTGTGAAATCGAAAGCGATGCATCAGCTAGATGGCTGACTATGCAAGCCCTTATTATCGCATGGGCAAACCTGGACTTTGTCCATGGGACCCAGACCTCAAAGGGCCTCCAAATCCCTATATTAATTTATAAAATATTTACTTTTTTTTTTCAATTCCAACTCTGAAAATTTTCAAATACAAAATATAGATTTCATTTTTAAAAGATTCTACTAAAGATTCTGAAAAAAAAATTTCATTTTGAACTCGCAGACCCCAATGCTTTCACAAAGTTAACCTCAACCGCTTTAAAATAAGAAATAATATTTTAAATTTAATAGATTATATTGGCAATGAACTAAAATCATATCTAAACTTTGGTGGTTGAAAATAATCAGTTATAATTGTCATGAGATAAATTTTCTTCCGTATTCGAAGTTATTTCTTTTAATTTTGAGTGAAACATGAAAAACAAACCAAAAATTGCCATGAGATAAATTTTCTTCCGTATTCGAAGTTATTTCTTTTAATTTTGAGTGAAACATGAAAAACAAACCTAAAATTGCCATCTTTTTAGATTTATGTTAATGAAAAAATACTTTCTACTTGTGAAGTAGAATGTACTTTATTTGATATTATGTAGTGCGTAGTACAACTTAAAAAGGTGTAAAAGAAAGTAACTTGATTAACTCATATTTACATGTTAGAGTATTTGACACTCTTCCATAAGTTGAAGTTATTAAATTCATCTTAAAGTAATATAACAAGTTGCTAAAGTTATATAAAAGTGTTTTGTTCTGTACTAAGAAAAAAAAGAGTGGTATTTTTATGTATTTTTATTAATTAAGGTAGTACTTAAATTAGAATTGACGGAGTTAAGAATTTTCTTCTATTTAAAATCTAAGGTGCGAAAATATTGTTTATGCATTACACATATGACTGACCATCGGTTCTATTTGAATAATGTTGCAATGATTCGAATGGGGCCTCCTAATTTATCTTTGCCCAGGGCCCCAATTAGTCATGATCGGGCCCTGTGACTATGTGCTAAATAGAGCTGTCAATAACAATGGTAGCAGTTCAAAAGAATGAAGACTAGAAGGAGGAGTCAGCAGAAAAAAATGTGTCACTGGAAAAATGTTTAAATTTGACTGGGAAATCTGCTTTAGAGAAAATCAGATTATACTTCCGAAATCTATATTTTTCGCTTGTACTAAGTGTTCGAAATTTATTTATCGTCTGCCAACGCTCAGTGCGAGCATTTTTGTGTAAGTTTAATTTCTAAAAAGTGGCAACGTTCTTTTTTGTTGACATGTAATTTATTCTATTCTAAGAGTGTGAAACCAAGAGGGTTTATAATTAAACGTGTGATACAGTTCACTTTGTTATTTATTAAGTGTTGTGAGTTATTGACGAGTTTGTGTTTATTTAATTTCAACCAGCGCGCTACATAATTTTTTGGTTACGTCTACCGGGGATTTGATATATATATATATATATATATATATATATATATATTGTTAATCGAGAGATAGAACGAACTTAAGATGAGTTTCGTTTTCAAGAGTAATCATGTTATCGTTCCGAAGTTGTGATGTGAAAATAAATAAAGAAGCTGCGTCATTCCAACGTCTATACTATTTGGTGAGTCCTTTTTGTTAATATTTTCTCATTATGGCAGAATTTAAAGATATTTTAGTTAGAAAACGAGTTTTAAAAGCTACTGTAACTAAGCTCGAAAATAATATTATTAGTTCGATAGATGATGCTGATTCTAGCCAGCTTGCTTTATTCGAAAATAAAATCGAAAAATTAAATGAGGAATTACAGGAAATTTTTATAGCAATTTTTTCACAATGCAAAGAAGAAGATGTAGATAATTTTGTTGATGAGCAACAATCCGTACAGGATAAACTTGACAATCTTTGGTTAAGTGTTAACCGGAAAAACTCAAAATTTACTTTAAATGAATCGAATCAAAATAATAGCCTTTCTAAATCTCAAATACCAGAAGTAAAGCTTCCAAAATTGACGCTTCCTTCGTTTAGTGGTAATTTAGAAGAATGGATATCATTTTATGATTTATTTAAAGCTAGTGTGGATAATAATGAGACTTTATCAGACTGTCAAAAATTGCAGTATTTGAAATCGGCATGCAAAAACAGCGCACTTAAAATTATTCAGAGTCTTCCAATATCTGATTCAAACTATAAAACAGCTTTAGAATTATTAAAGGAGTGATATTCAAATAAACGTGAGTTAATTAATGCATTAATTAAGAAATTAATTGGAATGCCTTGTATATCGGATAATGCACAGTCTATTTTAGAGAGTGTAGATGTTATAAACGAATGTGTGCGTTCTTTAAGCGTACTTGAACAAGACGTTAGTGGATTTTCGGAAGTAATGATAGTTTATGTAATTACAGATAAATTAGATAAAAATACGAGATATTGGTGGGAAAGAACATTAAAAAAAGGAGGAGGTGGGAACTCTTGATAACTTATTATCTTTCTTGAAGGATCACGCTAGAGCCCTTCAAAACAGCAAATCCTCACTAAGGGAAATAAAGAAAGGTAAAGTAACGACATTGTTGTCTTCTAATAATAGTTGTTGTGTATGCAAGGAATCACATCCGTTGTATAAATGTCCTAAGTTCTTGCAGTTTAGTGCACATAAAAGAATAGAATCGATTAGAAGAAACAACTTGTGTTACAATTGTCTTTTAGATAAACACCATGCAAAAATCTGTAAGAGTTTAAGTAAATGTAAAGTGTGTCATAAGCCTCACCATACAATTTTACATCTTCCAAGAGACCCGAAATCTTATTCAGATAGTGTAAATGAAACGCCAACTGGCCCTCTGTCTCCGAACGCACCAGAATTTCAGCCGAGACCAACTGAGTCATTAAATAAAACTTCTTGTACTAGCATCTTTGAATTTCCAAACAACTCTGTGTCGGGATTACATTCATTTCAAAATAAGCAAACTCTACTTTGTACAGCAATGATTAAGGTTCGTGACTCACTGGGCAATCTTGTAAACTGTCGCGCTTTGCTGGATAGTGGCAGTGAAGCCTCTTTCATAAGTGAAAATTGTATGCGTAAATTATGTTTGCCAAGGCAATCTACTAAAGTACAGATTACATGTTTAGGTTCTTATAATGCTGAATCTAATGAAGAGGTAAATTTAAATTTTACTCCCCATTTTAATTCTGAAGTGAGATTTGCCACTAGAGCATTTGTGATAAAAAGAATCACATCAAATGTGCCGTACAGTTCTATTCCTTCAAATATTGTGTATAATTTCAATGATTTAGTTCTAGCAGACCCAATATTCTTTGAATCAAGACCAGTAGATATCTTGTTAGGTGTTAACGTTTTCTTTACATTGCTTAAAGGGGAAGTTATAAAAAGAGAAGAAACCCTATCCTTCGCCGTATGTTCTAAACTTGGTTGGATAATTACGGGAACTACCTCTTTTGATACAAGTCAACGTACATTTTCTGTTAATAATATTCAATTTCAACTAGATGATTTAGTTCAAAAGTTTTGGTCTTTAGATTCCATTCCTGAGCTAGTTCGAATTTCTAAGGAAGAACAAGAATG
Organism: Maratus speciosus; assembly: GCA_963932465.1. NCBI lineage: Eukaryota > Metazoa > Arthropoda > Arachnida > Araneae > Salticidae > Maratus > Maratus speciosus. The sequence continues at coordinate 255,782,250 of OZ010786.1, forward strand.
TGAAGACCATTTTAAGAGCAATTATTTTCGAAATAGTTCTGGAAGATTTGTTGTGAAACTTCCATTTAAAGATTCTCCATCGCAATTAGGTGATACTAAGGAATTAGCCATACACCGATTTCATTCTTTGGAACGTAAGCTTTCAAAACAACAGTCTATTTATAAAAACTATCGAGAGTTTATGAAGGAATATTCGGATTTGGGTCATATGGAACGAATATCCAAATCGGAAAGAGTCCCTACATTTGTTTTTTATTTACCTCATCATGCGGTAATTCGTGAATCAAGTACGACGACAAAATTAAGAGTTGTTTTTGATGCCTCTGCTAAATCTACCTCTGGTGTGTCCTTGAATGGTATTCTAATGGTCGGACCCCGTATACAACAGGAACTTTTTCCAATTCTTTTAAGATTTAGAGTTTTGCCTATTGTTGTACGAGCAGATATAGAGAAGATGTTTAGACAAATCTTGATTAATCCAGAAGATAGAGATTTTTTAAGAATTTTTTGGAGAGAGAATTCCCAGGATCCGTTAGAGGAATATCGTTTAACAACGGTCACTTATGGTACAGCATCTGCCCCGTTTCTGTCTACAAGAGCTCTTCATCAGCTTGCCTTAGATGAGAAAAACGATTTTCCTTTGGCATCTGCAGCTGTGTTGAAAGATTTTTATGTAGATGATTTTCTCTCTGGCGGCCAGAATGAGGAAGAAGTTGTGGAACTAATTAGTCAATTGGCATTATTAATGAAACGAGGAGGCTTTAATTTACGAAAATGGATTTCAAATGTACCTGGAGTACTGAGGAATATTTCTGAAGAATGTAAGGAAAGTACAGAGTCATTGCTCTTGACTAATGATGGCGGGATAAAAATTTTAGGAATTCAATGGAATTTAACGGGTGATTTCTTCTGTTTCACTGCTTTAGACCATGAGAAAAAGGACAGATATTCTAAATGAGATATTTTGTCAGAAGTTGCAAAGGTGTTTGATCCGCTAGGCTTGCTTTCCCCCTGTGTTGTTTTCATGAGGATACTGCTGCAAGACTTATGGAAGTTTTCACTTACCTGGGACGAGCCAATTAGTGAAGAACATAGTAAACGGTGGACATCTTTTCGGAATGATTTAAAGGTAATTTCTAAGTTGAAAATTCCTCGATTTGTATTATCTGCAGATAAGATAAACCTTCAAATTCACGCCTTTTGTGATGCGTCTGAAAAAGCATATTGTGCAGCAATATATATGCGTTCAGTTTCTCAGAATGAGACAATCACCGTAAATCTTTTGACCTCTAAAACTAAGGTCGCACCCATTAAGACTCAGTCAATCCCAAAGTTGGAACTTTGTTCAGCTCTTCTTTTGACAAATTTGCTAAAGGTTATTTTGGATCACTTAAGTCTCAAGGAGGGTGAAGTGTTTGCGTGGACTGATTCTAAAGTTGCGTTGGCATGGCTTTCTTCAGAGCCTCATAGATGGCAAACCTTTGTAGCAAACCGTGTTGCTAAAATCCAAGAAACACTGCCTAATATTTCGTGGAATCATGTTCGCGGGCTTGAAAATCCAGCTGACTGCGGAACAAGAGGTATGCTACCATCGGAATTAGTGAATTGTGAGCTATGGTTTCATGGTCCTAAATGGTTAAGAGAGCCATGGGATAAACCGTCTTATGAATCATTTTAGGCAAGGATGTACAAGAAATTATCCTAAAGGAAGAAAAGAGGAATTGTGTTGTAAATATTTCTAAACTTAATGATGATCATCTGATTTTCAGATATTCTTCTTGGAATAGACTAGTACGAATCGTCGCGTGGTGCTTAAGATTTGTAGACAATGCAAGAAAGTCGTTATCAAATCGAGTAAATGGTTTTCTCTCAGTCTTAGAGCTTTCAAATTCCACAACGAAAATTCTGAAAATAGTTCAAAACGAGTGTTTCCGTGATGAAATATCTGATTTAAGTCATCACAAATATTTAAAATCTTCAAGTAAACTTTTGTCTTTAAACCCATTCCTGGATCATAATTGTATTTTGCGTGTTGGTGGAAGATTGAGGCATGCTAATGTCTCAGAAGATCAGAAACACCCAATATTATTGCCTAAGACACATCATATAACTGCATTAATTATCAAACATTATCATATAACTTATTTACATGCTGGTCCACAGCTTCTTTTAGCTGTTCTTCGAAACAATTTCTGGATTTTAAGTGGTCGAGATGCAGTAAGAAAAATAGTGAGGAGTTGCTTAAAATGTTTTCATGCTTCATTATCTGTTGGCACTCAAATAATGGGGGATCTTCCAGCCATACGTGTTAGGCCAAGTCGTCCATTCTCAAAGACTGGAATTGATTATGCCGGCCCATTTATGTGCAAGGAGAGAAATCGTAGAAATATCAAGTCGTTTAAGAGTTATATTGCTATTTTTATTTGTTTTTCAACTCGTGCTATTCATCTTGAATTGGTTTCGGATTTGACAGCTTCCACATTTTTGGCTGATCTAAAAAGATTTGTTGCCCGTAGAGGTAAACCAGCTGAGTTGGTTAGTGATTGCGCAGGAAATTTCAAGGGTGCAAGTAGGGAACTGCGTGAGTTATACAATTCCGTATCCTCCATTAGTAAGGATCAAACATTACAGAATTATGTGGCTAATGAAGGTATCATCTGGAACTTTAATCCCCCGTCTGTTCCACATTTTGGTGGGCTGTGGGAAGCTAACATAAAATCTGTGAAATATCATCTACGTAGAACAATGGGAAATTCACTATTTACAATTGAAGAATTCTCTACATTATTGTCACAAATTGATGCCTGTTTGAACTCTAGACCTTTATGTCCTCTGTCGAACGATCCAAGTGATCTACAAGTCCTGACACCAGGTCATTTTTTGACTGGTGCTGCCTTGACGGCTATTCCAGAACTTGACGTTTCTGAAATTTCCCCTAATAGACTTCGCCGTTGGCAATTAACCCAGAGAGTATTTCAGCACTTCTGGAAGCGATGGAGTGGTGAGTATTTGTCTCAACTCCAGCAACGTCCCAAGTGGTTGCGTGCGACAGCAAATTTAAATGTTGGTGACTTAGTGCTAATTAAAAATGAACTTCTTCCCCCTCTTCAGTGGAAGTTAGGAAGAATTATTCAGACATTTCCGGCCCATGACGGTCGTGTGAGAGTCGCCATAGTAAGAACTGCTGCCGGAAATTTTAAACGAGCGGTTCATAAACTCTATCCTTTGCCCTTTCATTAACATATATAACTCTTTTATTTGTATCCCTTGAAGATTTCAAGGCCGGGGGTGTATGTTCGAAATTTATTTATCGTCTGCCAACGCTCAGTGCGAGCATTTTTGTGTAAGTTTAATTTCTAAAAAATGGCAACGTTCTTTTTTGTTGACATGTAATTTATTCTATTCTAAGAGTGTGAAACCAAGAGGGTTTATAATTAAGCGTGTGATACAGTTCACTTTGTTATTTATTAAGTGTTGTGAGTTATTGACGAGTTTGTGTTTATTTAATTTCAACCAGCGCGCTACACTAAGAATCCAAGAAAAACTTGTGAAAGAACGGTCGAAAAAAATGAAGCAAATAAATTGACATCAATGTTTCGAAAACTACAGGAAAAGAAATGACTTCACTGTTTATTATATTTTTTTTTTTTTTTTTTTTTTTTTTTTGTAAAATAGAAAATGTCAATTAAAGCCAGGGTTTCTTTTTAATTATTTTCTCTTTTTCTCACATAAGTATCAATTGGCTATGAATTCAATTATATATAAAGTCGCCATTAAGAATATCGTAAGTACTTTGGATATTCTTTCAGAAATTCGGAATTTTCAAAAATCCGGCATGGTCTCGGTACCGACGATGCCGGATTTTCGAGGTTATACTGTACAAGGATTCCAGACGAGGCCATATTTTAACATGATAACCAGGAATTCGGGAGAAAGGTGATAGGATTTTTTTCCTCGGAAAGGGAAGAACGGATAATTTTATCAAAGTGCAAAAATACTGGGGCATAAAGAATTTTTTTAAAGAATAATATTTAGTAACAATTAAATAAATTTTGAGTTTAAAAGGAGGATAACTAACTAATTTGAAATAAAACATGTGACATTAGCATGTCTCGGTCACATAACGGCCACATAACGAAAAGAAATCGCAAATTTGTAGACATACAAAGCTTTTGCAAAATTGGTATCACAGATTATAAAAATTATAAAATCATATGATTTGTACTTGAAAAATACAACAGAACAAATATAAAAACAAACAGTGCATATGATTAAATTACAAATTACAACTTAAGGAAATATAAATACAAATATGCAAAAGTAATTTTACTCTTAAAAATTTATTTATAATTCAAACACGTTTCGTTCAAATGACTTGAAAATTTATATCTAGATACGAAATTAAACATTAAATACATTTTGTGAAAAAAGGATGTTTCTATTGAGAATTTAAAGGCTCTCATACCTTTTAAAATCTTCGTCGCCAGTTCAAAAGGGGTGTAATTTTCAATTCTCGCAACTTTCTAAATTCTTATTGAAATTACACAAATATCTGTAATATATTTAAGTCATTTTTAAAGCTTTAAAAAATGTAAAAATAAACACTTATATTATAATATAAAAAAGAAAAAATTCCTGCCGACTCCTCGGCCTATATGCGCAGGTAGATTTCGAAGTTAAGTACTAATTTCAACAAAAAAAGCTAAATTATGATTAGTGATAAATACACTTTAACAATTTTATCTGGCCGCTGTTGACGAGTTTTTAATTTCATTTTTATAGAGTAACTCCGGGAGAGTCATCGCATCCGGGATAGATGCCGCACCCCTTATATTTCTTGTAATTATCGATAGATGCTGGTCTGGTCGTCAAACGCGCAGTATAGATGCGCAATGAGATTATTTTAACGAGTGTATAACGTGAATCCCATTTCGACGTTTACTTGTAGATGTATAATCCTTATTTTGACGTAAGTGCATGATTTCACTGTCCAAACTTTTAAACACGTTATGCTTAAATACTTTTCATACGCCAATTACCAAATGGATGCATGATTTCGTAGTCAAAACTAAGTGTAGCGTTTGTATAGAGTGCTGTGTGTATGGTTACGCCATTTTCCTTAGCGATGACAGGCAACTGTGATGTGCGACGTCTGTACAATGCAAAATGGAATACATGCTGCACAGCAATTCCGGTAGACATGCTGCAGTTTCTTTTTACGGTATGTGTTATTAAATTTTCCTTTTCTTTTTGAACAGACTAACTAAGTTAGGCATGCTATCAAATTTACTAAAACCAAAGGATAAAAACGGAAAAATAAAAAGTAAGAAAGGCAAGAAAGATGCAAATCAAGATGATAATAAAGAAAAAATGGGTTATGCGTAACGCAGACGTTCTTTGCAAGGAATGTTTAGAAAACTACTCCAAAAAAAGGAAGTGTAATTGGCTTTGTTACATCATGTTTCAAATGTAGTTACATAAAGACTGTACTTTTTCGACACTTTTTGTGTAGATTGTGGTCGAAAAAAACCAGGTCTATTAACCCCATTCGGGACCATGGGTGCATAAAGTCACCTTCAAAAAGAGCATACAGAATTTGTTTCTGGCCCCAGTAAAAAAGAAAAGTAATATTTGCGTTCTTTCATTAGAGCATTTTCGTGATTATTTAAGCAAAGGTAATTTCTTTTAAAAAAGTGGGGCCAAGCAAATGAAATTTGTGTAAAAGTGCCGGTCCCGAAAGGGTTAACAAATAAATTATGTAAACACAATTTTACTTTTATTCTTTTCTCTCTCTAATACATTGATGTTACGTTGTTGCTGAAATAACAATTAAAATTTAATGTAAAAAAATAAGTCGATAATTTTAATAGTGAAAATAGGCAAACAATTATTAATTTGAGTCCTCTAATAAGTTTCATTGTACTCATTTAGTTTCATTTTGTTAGTACATCGTTAATTATAGTCCAAATCTGAATATTTTTTTAAGTATTTTTATTTATAATTTCATTTTGTTCTTATTACAAGCGCGGCATAACTATCGAACAAGTGCGGCGTCTCAGCCTGAATGTACGGGTGACGCGCCGCAGTGTAAGGTTTTAGAAAAAAAAAAATGTTAAAAAATATTAATTATTTGTTTTGAATTTTTTTTGTCGCAGAACACGTGTTCTACATTTAACATTAAATAGCACAGCATGATTTTTTTTATTTTATGTCCACCATGGGACTTTATACACGAATTTAAAAAAAATATGCGGCATAAATCCCGGAATTACTCTATAAGAGCTGGTTTTATCCGAATCATGTTAAGGTGGTATTCAAAAAAGTACTTTTCCGTGCTCAGCAACTCGAAATTTTCTGACACATTTTCAGATTCATTTTTAAAAGAAAAAACATGAAACTTGCTGACGTGATTTTTGAAGAGATTTTTAAAAGACCTGTTTTTTTTATTTTTCGTTCAATTAATTAGAACTTGATTTATAAACAATTATTTTCCCAGTAGGACAATATTTTTAGTTTCCAACACAATCACTTCGGGAAATTCGGTTCAAAATGCCCACTTTGACATCATTTTTTGAAATATATTCTGCATCTATCAAAAAATCGACCATCACGGTACATTATATAGTTTCTGAATAAGAAAACCTACCAATTGGATGCGTTTGAGAGCAAAAATGAGTTTAAAAATGAGTTAGAAAATAAGCCGTTTTGTTTTTGAGTACACCCTTAATGCGATGATTTTTTTCTCCAACCGCTATGTATTTTAATTTGTTTTTACATTAAGAATTGGTCCTATCAAAAACTTGTCAATATAAAAGTCGTACACAATATTCAGAAGATATATAATACATTCATGAGGATTTTATATCTTGTGAATTGTCGAAGTTATGGATTTTTTCTTCTTCAACCCTCCCCTTTTTGTTTTTGTTTTTGTTTTCGTTTTTATTTTTTTTTTTTTTTGGTAAGAATTGGTCCTACCAAAAACTTGTCAGTATAAAAGTTGTAGATAATATTAATAATATTTATAATAAATTTAATTGGATTTGATACCTTGAGAATTAACGAAGTTATAATTTTTTTTTCTCCCCAAAACCCTATTTTTTTTGCCCCTTGGGCCTATTTTTTATTTTATCAAAATCTGTCATACATAAATTTTTGGCCCTTTTTTTAGAAGTAATAATAATTTTAAACTGATTCGATATGTATTATAATTAAGAAGTTATAGATTTTTTTATGTTTTCACAAACCCCCTCCTTATTTTCACCTCCTTTGTTCGATTTTGCCCGTTAACAAACTTGACCGAGATTTTATGCCCCTTGATTTTATGTATCAGTTTGGAAGATATTTGTGCAGAATTATGGAAGTTATCGTGTCCATAAAAAAGTGATTATATATGAGGCATTCTCACAATCTTTTGACTTTTAAGTCGCTGAATACACACACACACACACACACATATATATATATATATATATAAAGTTTTTTACTGAGGGTGGTTTTAGGTTCTAGGAGTCCTGATCGGTGTAAATCTGCAAAAATTTTTTCAGAAATTCCAACATAGGGGAGATTGCAATAGGTAGTATTTTATACGAAATCTACTTAATACAGTTTAGTTACTATTGCAATTTTTTTTCACGTGGTATTACAATACGCAGGATAACTTAATTTACAATAGATATATAAACATAAAAAGTATGTTAAAATGAGCTCTAACCTATATTTTATACAATTAATTAATGTTATTGAGATAAGTATATATTTTCATTCTTTTTTAATCATTAATTAATTATTTTTTCCATTTTTTTTCCATTTTTCAAATTCAATTGAATTTTTAAAATATTTTCTGTCAAAGAATTTATATACCATTAATGCAAACACCCTCACTGACAAGCCCGTGTTAATACGTTCACTAAGCTCCAGGTTTCACTGCAATACAAGCAATATTTAAAGTAATATAATTCTAGTGATTTAATGTATTTTTAATACATTGAACAATGATTAATACTTCTAAGGATTGCATTCATATTCGTTATTAAGTTTTTTTTATAAAATGTTCAAAGAATCATTTTTTTTTTTAGCATTTAAAACAAAATGAGGAGAAAACAACATTACAATTTTGCCCTTTTCCAAGACAGTCGGAGGGTTAATGCATTATATAAAGTAGAGTTTAAAGTTAATTTTAACATAAGTTTTACGTAGATATATCTATTCGAAGTTAAGTTACCGTGCGAATAGTGACATACTATGTGAAACATATTTGAAATATTAATTGAACTGTATTTTTTATTATATTATATTATAAGCGTTTATTTTTATATTTATAAAGCCTTAAATATGGCTTAAATATATTACAAAGTTTTATGTAATATCAATAAGTATTTAAAAGTTATGATAACTCGAAACCGCGTCACTTTTGAACTGGATACGGAGATTTTAAAAGGTATGATACCCCTTAAAATAAGTACAAATTGCATTCTGATGATGACTCCCAAAGCATAATTTATGCATAACATTTAACAGTACATTTTTTTCGATTGATTTGTAAAATATGATGTTCAACATCATATTTTATCCCGAGGACGACTGCTGAAGCAATTCGAAACGCATATTTTATCATTAATTTTAACTGTACAAGTTTATATAAATGTCCTTTTTTATGTGTACCATTGAGCAAGTTTATGTATTTTTAACGAATACATTCTTATTTATTACACTATGTGACATTGAACATGCAACACCAAGAAGATTGGCCAGAAATTTATGCAAATTTCAGGGTAGACGCCCATCACCGAGTTATTCAAACGATGTCAAATGCGCAGCTCCCTTCGCACGTTGAATAAGATATAAGGGAAGGAACCTGCAGAATAGGCAATATTCGTGCCGTTACTTCTGCTAGGGAAATCATCGTAGAAATTTTGTTCTTGTCTTAGAGGACGTGTGTAATAGCAGAGAATGCTAGGCCATCGTCAATGGGGGCAGTTCCAGCAGACAGACGATTTTACGAGGGGCATGGTGATTGGATTATGAAGAGCTGGTTGATCCACACGGCAAATCGCAGCTGAGACACACCTGGACGCGTCCACACTGGCTGTGGTGAAGATGGTTGGAACGAGGCAAAGTGGCAAGTTTGAGGAGTGCGGGTGAAGCCAGAGTGACGTCAGCACGCGTGGATCTACGTATCCGCCGACAAGCGGTGACGAATCCGCAAGTCACTTCTACCTCCATTCTGCAGCACGTTCAAGACAACCTGGATGTTCCCATATCCACCAGAATCATTTCCTGTCGATTGGTTGCTAGTGGCCTGCACTCATCACGTCCGTTAAGAAGATTGCCATTGACCCCACAGCATAGGCGCCAACGTCTGCAATGATGCCGGGCTAATTCGATTAGGACGATGGAATGGTACATGGTCGTGTTCTCAGATGAGTCACGCTTCTGTTTCTCCAGTGATAGTCGCAGTGTACGAGTGTGGCGTCGACGTGGAGACAGGTCCAATCCGGCAGCATCCGTATGATTCCAGGTCACCTCCATTTCGTATTTAGGGCACTATGACAGCCCAGTGATACGTGGATGTTGTTCTGTGGCCAGTGGCCCTCCGCTACCTTCAGGGGGTGTCCAATGCCCTTTATTAGCAGAATAATGCCCGACCGCAAACTGCTCGCATCAGTCAACGTGCGCTGCAAGGTGTACAGATGTTTCTCTGGCCAGCGTACTCTCCAGCTCTGTCACCAATCGAACACATTTGGGATGTGATTGGACGCCATTTGCAGACTGTGCCACTGACGCGTTCAGAAGACGAACTGTGGCTAAGGGTTGACAGAGAATGGCGAGCAATTTCTCAGGACGCCATCCATACTCTCATTGACTCTGTACCTAGACGTGTTGCTTCGTGAATCGCCATCCACAATACATCCAACTGAGCCGACGCTGTTCTTGCTCTGTACTATGAATATTATTTCGAAATAAAGATCACTTATTGTTCGTTGCTGTCTATCTCTGTTTGTCGAGTTTCAACACTTTCTGGCCACTCCCTTCTTGGTGTTGCATTTTCAATGTCACGTAGTGCAGCTTATTTGTGTCTGCGTGTTTTTAAGATTTTTATTATCTTCACGGGTATTACGAGCAACGGTTAATACGAGAACTGTTAAAATTCCCTTGCTTCTCGTATTAACAAGTTTGACTGTATATACTTCTATTTATGAATTTTTATTTATCGCATTATTAATTAATAATTAACGTTTCGAGAACGTATAATAGAAGAAGTTCGGGTATTATGAAATACCATTTTATTTTTATTTGTATGCAGTGATGTAAAATAAGCGGTTATTTATTTTTAAGGGTAAATACCTAGGGCAGGGTTGGCGAACCTTTTTATAGTCGCCAATATAGTTGCCAATGCGCTTTTATAGTTGCCAATTTTCTTTTTCAAAAAATATTTTGACGTGCCAACTAAAACACAAATTTAGTGGATTGAAATATAATGAATCAAAACTACTTGGAAATTACTTATTAGGATATTTTCTAAAATGAGTAACATACATGTAACATACACTGTAACATACACTGCAATAATTATAGAAACAATAATATTTCAGAAATTAATTAAAAACTTACATTAATGTGATTAATTGTTGTATCTTGGAGGAAAAATAACTAATAACATATTCATGTTCAGTTAATTTCAACAGAATGCAAACTAAATAATTTTATATGGCAAACCACTCTCTATTTGATCTTTTATGTTCTAAATTTGCGAAAATGATGAATTTTTACGAAAATGACAGATATAAATAGTATAAATAATTATTAAATTTCAAAAAAGGCAGTTTATTTAAGTAGTTCTGAAATTAATTTCCAAGTTGGCATAATTTACTATAGGTAATAATCTTTCCTTCTTAATAGTTTTCAAATATTTTCTTTGTTTGATAAATTTTCGAAACCATATTGAATAAGATTAAAATTCTTCAATTTGCAATTAATCGAACTTAGAATCTAATCAGATCATCTAAGTTCGTGTATTTTGTGTAAAATCGCTGTATCCTCATTTAGAGACATAATTAACGCCTCGCCGTGCCAAAATTATTCTTTGCCGTGCCGAAAGTGGCACGCGTGCCATAGGTTCGCCGACTCTGACCTAGGGTATATACCCGGGTAAATACCCATTTTGGGTATTTACCTGGGTATTTAGTCTTCAATTAAATATAGCTGTGAAAAACCCTGTTAGTTATAATAAATCCTTCTATATATAAAAAAAAGTTTTGATTTGGAAATGGACCAATGAAAATCTGCGTAGATATTCAGGGTAGATCCACATCCAATTTTAATGCTTAAGCATGGCCTTTCATCGTTAATATTAAAAAAACTGTTGCATACAAAAATATGAAAATCGGTGGTATTATAGAGAAATGTTTGATAAACACGCTGATGCAGACAGTTTTCAAATTGAAGAATTATTTTATGAGATATTTAATGCTAAAGTTGGACAAAATCGTTCTATTAAAAAAGGTTTATTGGAGCAAAAACTATACATGAGAATTTAATCATTTTTAGATCCTTTTATACGTTATAAGTTCCCGATGTGCAGATTGAATTCATTTTTCTTATTTGATTCATTTTTTGAGGTTTTATTTCAATTTTAAATTCAAATTTTCAGCATTTCGAGAGATATTTTTTACAAATTTTAGAAAATGTTATTAATTTAAACTGTTGCCAGTTGTATAAACAGCGCAAACAATAATGTTTACTTCAAATTAAAAATTTATTTTACACGTGACTATTATAAACAGAAAATATAAAAAGCAGGAACTCTTTGAAAATTACGTCATAAAAAATATAATTACACGTGAATTTTAAAAGAGACAGAATATTGTAAAATAATAAATTAATAAACATGCGTTAGAAGTCTTAAATAGGAGAATTTACGTCACATTACACTTATTGCGTAAAATGAACAAAAAAAATATTGCAAAACAGTTTAAATTTAAAAATTGCTCGAGACATTTATTTGATATTTTAAGATGATCATAATATTTCATTTCTAACAAAAGTATTTTTACGTGAATATTAAAAAGAAAAAGAAAAGTTTGGTGAAAATTACGTCAAATTATAATTGTCAGATTCAAATTATAATTCAATCTTCCGAAATCTTTTTAAAGCCGATCAAATTGTCGTGCTGTTAGAATCTGCAGTGTCTGAACGGGGGTTGACGAGCGTAGCTCGTAGGGGGCAGAGCCCCCTAGTTAGTGTAAAAGAAAGAAAAATTAAAAACATTCGACTTCTTATTACTCAACATTTTTGATTTAAATATTGAATTTAAATATCTTTTTAAATTATAATGAAGAATGTAAAAAAGGTAATGTATTTAATGAGAATAATTTCATCGACAATATACTTTTTATTGTAGATTATGTAATAGTTACACTTAATATGTACAACGCCACTTCAGCTAATGTATTAGTACCTCGTAGATTACTCCAATAAAGGGAACATAATCTCTAATCCTTCTCATAACTCTTTTCTTTACTTACATCTTTTATATACACTTTTTCTTTGCAAATATCTGCATACATCTTAAGTTTTGAATACTATCTGATTTCACATGATGACCAATTTCATAAATAGAAGTCAACTATCAAAAGTAAATCTTGTGGTTTCAAGATGGAGTTGGCAAAAAAAAAAAAAAAAAATAATAATAAAATTTTCATTTATGAACACCTTATTTTGACATCTCATTTGGCTGTGTTGTGAAATTTTACTTTAGGATACCAAATAGAAAATCATCCACTTAAGGAGTTTCGGAATTATAAAGATTTAAAATTTGGACCTCCTAGTGTTAAATTCATGTTTAATCGTCGTAAAACAAATTGCAATGCAAGTAGTCTTTTAACCATCACTCTAGAACTACTTTCCAGAATGAGCTATAAATTTATAATTTACATATCTGAAGGCTTTAGAAATCGATTTTTATTTTTTAAAAATTCATATGTTAAATTTTATAATTTTTTCGAAAAAATACATATATTTATTTTCAAAAAAAAAAAAAATATTGATTTAATCTATGATTTAAAACAAAAACAGAAATCTATTTCTAGAAGCTTCAATTATGATAATATAAAATTACAGCTCATTCTTCCATGTAGTTCTTAAGCTATGCTTAAAAAAAAAAAAAAAAACAACAACAACAAAAAAAAAACCCAACGACATTACAATTTGTTTTGCAGCGATTACAAATGGTTTTAACAGTAGGAGTTCCGAATTTTAAACCTTCATAATTTCTAAACTACTTGAACGAATGACTTCTCATTTGATATCCTTAGGTAAAATGTATAGAAAAAAAGTTCCACCATAGGTTAATTTTCTCACCATTCTTTTTTAAAGGGTTAAAGCGTCTTATTGGTTATTTTGTGCATGTTAATGTATCCCAGCTTTCCTACTTAATTCTTAGTCTAATTTTTAGTTTCATTCACTGTTAAAACATTAACAGCACCATTTCTCTACTTTTGGAATAACTACCTTACAAAATGCTAACAATTGGCATGATATACATTCTTTAACATGATATACATCCTTTTGAATTACATTCTATCACTACAAGAACGGAAAGAAAACTTTCTTCTGCTCTCGTCATTCTAGTATCGTAGGATGGCCTTTTTGTGGCTGATGAAGAAAGACTTCCGAAATACTTTGCATTAGTTTATTTTTATTCTATATTTACCAATTTAACAAGTGCCTTTCTTTGGTATTGTAAAGCAAGCTCTAGAAGTCCCAATTTCTTTGATGGTCGAAAAATATTTAGAAAACATTTTTTCTTAAATACAAACTTTAAAATAGTTTGAGTGTTAAAGGTTTAATATAATGCAAAAAAAAAAAAAAATCTCCATTTAGCTTTTCTTGGCAATTTCAAGGTATCAGTTTTTTTTAAATCTTTTTCGTCTTGAATTCGACTGAACATTGCATGTAAATGATTTCTTTGTTTGATGGCCCTCACAATAGCAATTACATTTGTTAATATATATTATATAGGCTTAACTCACTGGCATCTTAAAATATCAGAACGTAGTAAATGGAAAAGATGGGAATGGCCACTGAATCGTACAAAATGCAGGTATTTTTCTTTAACTAAACTGAAAACTGCTATCATATTTGAAACATTGTAACTTATGATTTCAAGATTATGATATTTTACAGAGAAATATGAAAATACCCAGTTTTTGGGTGTTTACCCTAGGCTTGGGTAAATACCCAGGTATATACCTAAAAATAAATATCTACCTGCTGGGTATTTATTCTTCCCACATCACTGCTTGTATGTCACCAGAAAAAAAGAGGATGTATTACAATTTAGTAAAAGAACAAACTTTGATATTTTCTTAACACATTTTTAATGCGGTTAAAGTGGAAGAAAAAAATATATCGATAATTAACTTTTTTTAAAAAGTTACACATTTCGGGTAATGGCAAGCAGTCAGATAATATGGAATAGGGTCATAAGGAATATCAAAATTTCAGTAAAAACCACGATTTAAAAGAATAACCAAAATTATTTAATAAGTAAACCTTAGCACGTCATCTATAAATCATCAGATTCTTTGAAAAATTGTTTTAATTTTCATACTTTTCCTGAAACAGTTGTCTAACTGATATTTTATAATAGGACTTCCCTCAGAAGGATTAGTCTGAGCGATGTTAGTGAGAACATAGATTTAATGATAACTCGTGATAAGAATAGAGAATGCGATGCTATATTTAATTGATAATACGTGGCCTGTCTGAAAAATATTCAACGTTTGTCCAAAAAAAAAAAAAAAATACATAAGTTACCTGACAGGATTGATACCCTCATTCCTTTTGAAGTAGGCCCCTTGCGCCTACACACAAACAAATCGGCATTGACTGCTGCGTAAGTTATGGCACGATATCTGGAACATCTCGTCTGCATAACCTTTGAGCTGTGAAAATGTCATTTCGAGTAATTTACAAATTCGTACATATTTTTCCAACAAATCATGCAAGCTAAAATACGTCAGTACTAACCCGGTTAAAAAATTTACCCGAATAAGTTACTATATATAAAAATTGTCTAATGACAATCAAGAAAATGACCTTATGATTAAATCTCTAGATTAGTGAACCTGAAAAAAATTGCATATCAAATTTAAACAGACACTCTTCGACACTTTTTCCCAGAGAAGTAACATTTTGACAAGTACTTTCGTGCAAAGTATTAGCTGTTTCATACCGACATTTATTCAATGTTAACATAACTTATTCAATGCTAGATAAGTAGCTACTCGTTTTGTTACATTTAAGTTGCATGTTTTTTTAGGGGGATGTAGTTTTATTAAATATTTAAATTTTCTATACCTAACATTGTAAATGAATGGTAATTTAGAACGTTTTCCGTTCATTTCATCTTTTTAAATTTTGTATTTTTTAGAAGCCATTCTTTGAGAGCATTTACATCTTAAAAGTATACCGTCCAAAAATTTCAACCCGATAAAAAGTGTTTAGGTCAGCAGTAGCACAGAAATGAAAAGAAAAAATCGAAAGTTTTTTTTCCTGCATCATTTTACATAGCAAAATTTTTAAAAATTGTTCTATTGCGAGTATTTACGTCTTAAAAGCAACATTCTTGCAAATTTTCATCTTTATATTCCTAATAATTCTATAGAATTCATTCTAATGCGTGCATTGCAGTTTGAATTCTTTCTATAACGAGCATTTAGATCTTATAATTTACTACCGTGCCAAATTTTAAGTTTCTACACTCAACAGTATCACAGAAATTGCAGATTAGTTCTTTTTTTATGGTGAACCCTTTTATTTATTTTATTTTTTTTAACTGACTGACATTAACGACCATGTAATAGCCATGTAAAATTTCAAAATTTCTTTCTCTAACAATTCCAAATAAATCGTGATTTAGAAACTTTCTAGAACGTTTTACGTTTATTTCTAACTTTAAAATTTTGAACCTTGTAGAAAGAGTTCATAACGAGTATTTACATCTTAAAAGTAACCACAGCACAAATTTTCAAATTTCTAGCCCAAACAATATCTCAGAATTCGCATTTTTAGAACTTTTCTGCTCCTGCACCCATGTAGGTTGTTGTATCGACATAAAATATAGCCTGTTTTGGAGCAGAGATGGTAACCAACACTTTCAAACCATTATTTATTAAATCGGCTATGTAGTTTCTGAGATTACATTCCACAGACACACAAACATTACTACTTTATAATATTAGCATACACCTAGATAAAGGAGCCGTTTAACTTTTATTATATAAAACATAAAAAATTTATTTAATAAGTGTTAGTAGATATACTTATTAAAATACATACATAAATCAGTTTAATACTTCTTCAATTTTCTTTTCATTGTCGTTTATATCATTTGGCAAAAATATCTCACTTTCGTAAACCCGAAATGGATCAAACTTTTTAAAAAAGCGCCAATGCCCATATAACAACAAAACATCATGAAGGGTATTAGACACATGGTAATAAGGCAATTAGCCGGATACAGGAAATTTATCGCTAACTTTCATAATGCATTCTTTTCATTCGAAATACATAAATTAAATAGATTTAAAAAAACTCATAACTCTCATAAAACTCGACTTTGACTCATTTCTTTTAAAATACAAATAAGCAAAAATCTTGAAGAAAAGATAAGAAATAATAAATCAAAATATTTTCTTTCAACATCAAAGAATTCTTTTTAAATTACCCATGCGAAAAAAATGTTGCTTTTGGCTAAAAAAAAATGCACTTGTCTAAATTTTAACCCGGCTAAAAATAAAGTACTACCGTGATTACTTCAAATGTTAGGAATATTACGTAATCTGGTTTGCAACCAATGTCGTATTTTAAAAAGAGTCACTTAACGCCAAGCTAATTTCATTCCGGTAACTTCCTTTTTTTTTTTTGTGTGTGTGTGTGTGTGGGGGGGGGGGGGGGAGAGGTTGCAAATATTTACATTTGAATTTAAACTTTTGTTTATATATCTGTTGCTTGCATAATTAATTAGTACCTTGATGATCGAGCTTCACTCGAAACATGTCTATGACATGTTTTGAGAAAACATGAAATATTCCTTCGGTGGTTGTTTTCTAAAAGCCAATTTTATATCACTATTATACCTCGCATACAGTTATAATAATGTTGTTGTTAATATTATTCTTGTTTGACGGCAGCTTTGCCTGTGTATCGGATTATTGGCCATTTTTCTTGTACGAAGAGTGGCTATAATATATTGGTTTCATTTCGCATACCATGAACCCATTGCTGCACAGATGTCATATACGCACCACATTGGTACGATTTTTTCTGACGCTAATGTCATATACGCACCGGGGTACTTAACTGTCGCCAAAGTGTCGTTATTTTGCTTTATATAGTAACCCGGATGTTGTTGTTTATTTATTAATAAATTGTTTATTTACTTTTATATCATTTTCTAAAATTATATAATTTTTTTTGTTCTATAGTTATTAATTAAACTTTTTTTTATTTATGTTATTCCCTTTTAAAAAATATATGCGTAACTGGTATTCGAAAACGAGGTGTTCGCAAAATTGGCGTTAGAAAAAAATCGCGCCAACGTGGTGCGTATGTGACGTCTGTGCCCCAATGGCAATATTGATACTTTTATGTTAGCAGAACGCAGGTGATAAATGGTCAAAACATTTTCCCATACCATATTCATATTGCATTCATTTAATTTTAAACGCAATCATTTCATTTAAAACGTGACAGCAACATAAAATATATCCTATGTTGGAGCAGCGACTGTTACCATCAGTTTGCAACCATTACTTTTGAAATCGGTTTGATATTTCCTGATATTGTGTAAAAATCGCAATTTAGAACGTTTTTCGAACGCTTTTCGCGCCTTTTCACCCCTTTTAAATTTCCAATTTTTTCAAAACTGTCCTGAAAGATCATTTATATCTAATAAATATGTACCATGCCTAATTTCAAGTTGCTAGCCCCTACCAATCAAAAAATCGCAATTTAGAGCATTTTTTGATTCTGCAACTCCCAGGTGGTAGTGACATCTACATGAATTAGCGTCTGTGTTAGAGCAGAGGCTGTCAGCATTAATTTCCTATCATTACTTTTGAAATCAGTTTGATTCTTCCTGAGATTGTTCACAAATCCGCATTTAGAACGTTTTTAGAACGCTTTTCGCGCATTTTCACCCCTTTTTAAATTTCAAATTTTTAAACAAATGTTCTTATAGATCATTTATATCTAATAAGTATATACCATGCCAAATTTCATGAATCTAGGTCCTTCCATAACACAAAAATCGCATTTTTAGAACGTTATTTGCTCCTGCATCCCCTTTGGGGGTAGTGGAAACAGACATAAAAAATAGCCTATCTTGGAACAAGAGCTGTCAGCATTATTTTTACACCATTATGTTTGAAATCGGTTCAGTACTTCCTGAGATTGTATAGAAATCGATATTTAGAACGTTTTTTAGAACGCTTTACGCGCAGTTCGATTTCTTTTGGAAATGTTCTTAGAGATCATTGATATCGTATAAGTAACTACCATTCCAAATTTCATGATTCTAGGTCTTTCCATAACACAAAAACAGCAATTTAGAACTTTTTTTGCTCCTCCAAGCCCCGGGTGGCAGTGACACAAACATAAAACAGAACTTATGTTATAGCAAGGGCTGTCATCCATTTGCAACCATTACTTTTCAAATCGATTTGATACTTCCTAAAATTGCGTAGAAATCGTTATTTAGAACGTTTTTTAGAACACTCTTCGCACATTATCACCCAATTTTAATTTCGAATTTTTTGAGAAGTGTTCTTAGAATTTTTTTGTATCTAATAAGTAACTAATATTCCAAATTTCATATTTCTAGGCTCTTCAGTAACACAAAAATCGCATTTTTAGAACTTTTTTGCTCCTGCACCCCCTTTGGGGTAGTCGCACCGACATAAAATATAGCCTATCTCGGAACAAGGGTTGTCACCATCATTTTGATACAATTATTTTTTAAATCGGCTTGGTATTTCCTGAGATTACGTAGAAACGACTATTTAGAACGCATTTTTGCGTATTTTCACCCTTTTAAATTTCAAATTGTTTAGGAAATGTTCTTAGAAATCCTTTATATCTAATAAGTAACTAATGATCCAAATTTCATATTTCTAGGCCCTTCAGTAACACAAAAATCGCATTTTTAGAACTACATTTTTAGAACCGGAAAGTAATATTACGCTGTGTATTAGCCTTTTCTTCGCTCAGACAATTATCGGACACACATCATCTTGAAAAACATAACCTCTTCACTCGCCAATAAGTTAGCGTAGAGAAAAACGAACTAATACAACAATTAATGTAACTGTTCAACTTAATACTGAACTTAGTTAAAATTACTGACCATGAGATTGAGATTTTATAATTAATACGAATTTTATCAAATTTTCCTGCGAGAATTGAGAATAAGATTTTATTTCCCCGCGTTGTTCCAACAACAGGTACCCAAACGGAACTGATTCATGATTATTAGGGGTCAGAGAATCCAAAAAACATGTTTTTACAAAATGTCTGTCCGTGAATCTATGACTCTGACTGTCTGTCCGTCTATATGTATGCGACACAAATTTTGTGGGCACTCTATCACAAGAACTAATGCACGAATTTTCACCAGACTTCAGATTTAGTTAGTCCCTGATATGAATTAGTGCTGTTTAGTTTTTAGAGTAAATTGATAAACAGATGGCGCTGCTAGGCTGCATTTATCACGATTTTCGCAATAACTGTATCTCAAGGACTAATGCATAAATTTTCATCAAACTTCAGATTCAGTTAGTCCCTGATAGAAATTGGTCGTGATTAGTTTTTGGAGTAAATCGACCAACAGGTGGCTCTGCTATGTAGATTTTTTTAGATTTCCGCAATAGTTCTACCTCAAAAACTAATGCACGGATTTTCACCAAACTTCAGATTCAGCTACAACTTGACATAATTTGTTGCTGATTAGATTTTGATGCAAATCGCCTAACCGGTGGCCCTGATATGCTTTATTTTTCAGGAAATATTAACATGTTTGAGACAGAAGAAAGTTTTGTTTGGAACTGCCACATCAGACTGTTTTTTTTTTTTTTTTTTTTTTTTTTTTTGTCCTCGCATTAATTAGAACTGAAATTGTAGACGTCGTTCAGATTTTGTTTTTGACGTACTGTAAAATTTTTTAACATACACTTATATATTATTTCCGAAGGATATTAATAATTTACTACTCACGTTAAATACAGGTTTTAAAGAGCCTGCTGAGTGATTTCTAAACCGCAACATAACTAAATACAGTAAACTCTGTGTAAGGCGGACTCTGTGTAAGACGGAAATCTGTCTAACTCGGAAAGATTTTCAACTCCCTACGAATCCATAGACATAGAATAAAATTTGTCTAAGGCGGAATATTGTCTACCACGGAAATTTTTCTCGGTCCCGATCGATCCCGCCTTAGACAGAGTTTACTGTAATTCTTTTGAAATACATGGCTCATTATCATATTTTATCTTCTATTATAGAACACTGCTATTAACCGCACAACATTCATCAATCATTTTAACAATTTAAATGTAGTAAATCGCAGAGAATTTTTACAACTAAGTAAATAAATAAATAAAAATAAAAAAATGAATAAAAATAGTCTGATAATTTAATATTTAACTACCTCAAAGTTATGAAACTGCTTTTGTTGAGTAATATTTAATTACGTAAGATTCTTTAAAATTATTTATTGAAATCTAAGTGATTTAAGACAGAAAATGATGAAAATAATAATAGTTTATCATGAAAAAATATTTCAAAACCACAGCAAAATTACTTTTTATAAGTAGTTTTAATACTATAATAATAAATTATAAAATATTTTTTAGACAAAGTAATCAACTAAACAAAAAGAATGTTGTTAGTTATTAGCAATACCTTTTCCTAGTGTATTAATTGAAAAAGAGGCCTTTTTAAATTCCAAAACTTGTTATGATCTATTATTCATTTTACTGTAAGCATTTTAGCATGGATGATGTGGAAATGAACGTATTATACTTGATACTAAATTATTCTTGTGAAATTACATTCTCAGTAGGGACTTTGAACGTAAATTGGCAGGGTTCTCATTTCCGTGCGAGAAAGACCACGTATCTTGCGTAAACAATCTTAATCGGACCATATAGAACTGAATTTTTCAGATCCGATTATTTATCTAGTTATGGTTAAACTTTGCAACTTTTTTTTATTATTTTTATTTCATTCTTAAAAAAAAAAAAAAAAAAAAAAAAAAAAAAAAAAAAAACTGTTGATCTGACACAATTATCACGCTACCACGTTTGAATCAGATTCCCCTCCCCCTTTTTTTTAAATAAATTTTAAGTTTTTATCAGATATTTTGCTTAGCCGGTACCTAATAAGTAATCAAGATTCCTGTTATACTTACTTTCTGAACCGTTAATTTTTAATGAGGAAACATACAACGTAAAAAAAAAAAAAAAAAAAAAAAAATCAAAGTAATGTTATTGTTTCAAAAAAAATGGAAAAGCTTAATTATGATATGGACTTAAGTGCTTCTACTATACATATATAAAATACAAATAGTAATTTTTTCCGGCGTCTTATAATTCGAGTTCTGATGCTGAATGGATTTTAATGGAACGTGCGCTGTTAGATAATTTTACTGGGAAGTTATTGCTATTTTGCATATCGCTCTAAGTTGCTTAATTATAGAATTATATTGGAAAGTTATATAATCAGGTGAACCCCCATTTATGAAAGATTAGCCTTTTTAAAAAGTTCTACTGGATGGATTTTTATAAAACTTGCTTTGTTAAATAGATACTGTTTTAGGGAAGGTTTTAGTACATTTCATATTAAATTATTTGAAAACAACGTTTAAACACACAATAAAAACAAGCAGATTTGACCATACGTATACGTTTCGTGAGTACTAGGACTCACATCCTCAGTGTAAAACTATAAAAACTTTAAAAACAATATCCCCCCAACTGCATGTACCGTGAAAAATCCCAAATGTCAAAACATAATACCAAAAGACCATCAAGTTCTAACAGCCAATGAAATTAAGGTGGAAGTGAAGTGTCGTGACACAACAAATCCATCCAGAAAGTTGAGATGTATGGTGTACTAGATAAATCATTAACCAAGGAGTCTTTAAATTTATGGATATGAATAGCCTCAAAAAAGTCTAAATCCAGAGGAGTAATGCATTTCTTGATAATGGTAGCTGAGTCAAAATTAAAATTATGTCCCTCCCCCCAGCAATGAGAGGCGATAGAGGATTTCTGCAATTCTTTTTTCTTTACATAGTTTCTGTGTTCATTGATTCTGTAACGGAGTTTTCGTTTAGTTTGTCCAATGTAGGACAAACCACATTGGCATTGAATGTTGTAAATGCCCCAATAATTATGTGGAGGAATTTGGTCCTTAAGTTGCGAAAAAGATAATTTATTAACCGGCTTAAAAACCACATTAAAATCATAATGTCTTAAGATATTAGCCATCTTAAAGCTAATGCTATTATAAATTATTATTATTTATTATTATTTTTTTTTTTACAATAGCATTAGCTTTAAGATGGCTAATATCTTAAGACATTATGATTTTAATGTGGTTTTTAAGCCGGTTAATAAATTATCTTTTTCGCAACTTAAGGACCAAATTCCTCCACATAATTATTGGGGCATTTACAACATTCAATGCCAATGTGGTTTGTCCTACATTGAACAAACTAAACGAAAACTCCGTTACAGAATCAATGAACACAGAAACTATGTAAAGAAAAAAGAATTGCAGAAATCCTCTATCGCCTCTCATTGCTGGGGGGAGGGACATAATTTTAATTTTGACTCAGCTACCATTATCAAGAAATGCATTACTCCTCTGGATTTAGACTTTTTTGAGGCTATTCATATCCATAAATTTAAAGACTCCTTGGTTAATGATTTATCTAGTACACCATACATCTCAACTTTCTGGATGGATTTGTTGTGTCACGACACTTCACTTCCACCTTAATTTCATTGGCTGTTAGAACTTGATGGTCTTTTGGTATTATGTTTTGACATTTGGGTTTTTTCACCGTACATGCAGTTGGGGGGATATTGTTTTTAAAGTTTTTATAGTTTTACACTGAGGATGTGAGTCCTAGTATTCACGAAACGTATACGTATGGTCAAATCTGCTTGTTTTTATTGTGTGTTTAAACGTTGTTTTCAAATAATTTATATTTTCACACAAGTTCTGTACTTATTACATTTCATATTGTTCTAAGTCAGTCTCAAAAGATTATGCACTCTTCAAATATGGTTAAAAATAATTGAAGAAGATAATATATGAAGCCAATTTACAATAAATACTCGATATTTAACCAAAATCAAATAAAATAAGCAGTTTTTGATGGTTAAAATAAAAATTACATTAATTTCTATTTAATTTACTTGTTTTCTTGAAGAAACACTGTCTCAAAAGTTTAAGCACTGTATGCAATTTTTTTTTTATAGAAACACGGGATTGGATGGTGTAATGAGGTTGTATGACGTCATTTTCCAATTTTATAAAAATATAAAAGTGAAAAAAATCATTTCCACTTTTTTAAAAAAATGCCGAAGGGTAAAGAATTCACAAAAGGTGAGATTTTAAAAGTTTTTAAATTGAAATCGCAAAATAAAATTGTCTCTTAAATTTCAAAAATTTTAAATTGATCAAAGCAATGCATCTATTTCAAGTACTCTCAAGAACTGATAATTTCAACCGGAAACCAAGATGCGGACGACCACGTATGACGTTTGTTGGGACGGATATGTGAATGCGGCGATTCTTGTTTAGATAAAATAGCCCATACAGCAAATGAAAAATGATCTTGGTGTACAGGTGTTCAAAGATACTGTACATAGAGGTATTAAAGAATGTGATTACATCATACTAATGAAAATGGCTTACAAACCATGTCTCAAACTACACCACTAACAAGCAAGAATGAAGTAGGCTAAAAAACACATGCCTTGCAGGCACAAGTGTCTTACTGTTTTATTCAGTGATGGTAAAAAATGGAACTTAGATGGCCCTAATGGGTGGAACATGTATTGGCATGATCTACGGAAGGAACCAAGAAGTTTTTTTCAACAGGCAGCAAGGCGGCAAGCCTGTTATGGTTCGGGGGGTACTCGGTTTCAACGGCCTACCCTCTCTGGATTTTCTAAACGAAAGATAAAATTCCAAAAATATCAAGAGACGCTAAACCAACATTTCCTTCCATTCGGTGACAATTTGTAGGGTCTTGAATGGATTTTTGAACAAGTTAATGCCTCATTGTACATATTACATGCTACATAACTGTGTCTTTCACAGAATTTTTTTTAAATTCTTGACTCGCTAGCTTTAAGTCCTCGCATAAACCCGATTGACAATGTCTATGACATTTTACCCGTCATGTTTACAACAATGGAAAACAGTATGACTCTCTTGAAGAATTCAAAGGGGCCATAGAGAAAGCATGGTACTCTCTGCCACCAGAAACCCTACAAAAATTAATAATTTCGATATGCGCGCATTTATTTGAACTAATCCGAAATCACAGAAGAATAATTTAAATGTAACAGTTTTGTAAAAATGATAAATGCAGTTGTTTTTGCCATTGTGCATAAACTTTTGAGACAGTCTTGTTTTTATAAATTTTAAATTATATTTTTTCAAATATGTAATTTAAATTTTTCTACTTTTGACATAATTTATTTAAATGAAGTTGCGAAATTCACATATAAAGAAATGCTATTTATTTAAAATTTTTATTATTCATTAAAAATCAATATTTTATGCTTGTGCTTAAACTTTTGAGACAGACAATACATTGCAAATTCTATTATAAGGTGATCCTGATTACGAAATTTTAGTCTTTTTAATAAGTTCCACCGGTCAGGTTTGATGAGAATTGGATTATTAGTTAGATAATTTTTCAGAAATGGTTTTAGTGTCAAATAAAAGAGTAGATCCTTAACAAACTAAATTTTGTCTGGTACATAAGACAATGTAATAAGGCAATCGTATTGCTTTCAGAAATTCAGAAAGACATTCCAGGTAAAAGCTCCATATATCTTTAAAGCACAAGGTTTGATACAAGGTTTGATAATAGCTTTTTTTAAACACACAGTTGCAAAGTACTGAGAATGTTACATATCTGGAAATAATCATTTATTTAAGTTAATGAAATTTTATTGTGAATTTCATAGCAATTCACTTATCATTTTTTAATTTTCTTTGCCCTTTTTTATAAACAAAAACTAAGTTGGGAAATACTACAAAAAAGAAGAAATGAGAATAACCTGACAATGTTGGAGATATTCTATATTAAAGCAGATAAGAACTGTTTCAAATGATATAAAAAACCCCATAAAACTGATAACAGTGTTTTCGTTGTATTTTTTTATACTGTTAATTTATTATAGTAAAAAGCTTAGTCGAACCGGAAGTGTGGCGGATACTTTTGGTGAGGTTATGAAATAAAACAGGAAAAAAATAGGGACAATTTAATATTTTATAGTAGGTAAAATTTAATATTGCATTGTATTGCAATATTTGCGTACAATGAGATGTTTCTAATGTAAACATATGGAAATACAAAAATGCGAGTGTGCCAAATTGTCGATACTTGGCAAGATACCGTCAAATTTGGCGCAAAAGTAAGTCACCACAAATAAGGATGTTAGGCTGCTAATTTGGCAAAAACTATATTCATATCTGATATTAATGAAAAATAGAAATTTCCTGTAATCGTCTATCTCAAATTGGCACATTTTACTTGTCACGTTTTGGCACAAAATTAACTGTTTTTTTTTAGCAAACATTCAATATTTTTTATAAATTATAGTTTTCTCATGTTATTTTACAAGGTTTTGTTTTTAATTTTTACAGTGTAATGACGTTAATTTTAATCCTATTCCAGATGACTTCGCTTATTTTTTAAGCCAACTCTTCGTTTAGTCTCCAATCACACACTGTAAAAAATAATTGTTTATTTTACATTACAATACTGGCAGCTGGGGGGCCAGTATTATACTTTAAAATTACAGTGGAACTCCGCTAATTCGGACCCCGTTAATTCGGATCTCCGGATAATCCGGATCGATTTTTTTTTCAAGTTTGAGGCGGGATCGGCAAATTTCCATAACATTCATTTATTTCCTCCACATATTGTGAATAAAAAAGTCTTTTATGAAATCTTTAGAAGAATACATTAAGCATTCTTATTTAAACTCTTTGCTGTTACCCTTCAAAGAAACAATAATGTATCACTTTAAGTTTGGCAATTTTATGGTTCCGGGTGTCACAAGATATTTAAACTCGAAGCAACTTACCCATCAAATCTGTCCTAATTGATAATGCCCCGACACACCCCGAAGAAAGTCAACTGACAAAAGGAAACATAACCGTAAAGTTTTTACCACCTAATGTGAGAGCCCTCGTACAGCCAATGGATCAAGGGGTTGTTCAGAACATTAAGAAAGTTTATAAACGACAAATGTTGAATGAACTTTTAGAAGATGATGGAGAACATGGAGTGGTAGAGATTCTCAAATCAATGAATATCAAGAAATTAATATATACGATTGGTGAATCTTGGGATCAGGGGGCTGAGAGTACTCTTCAAAAGTCGTGGAAAAATTTATGGCCTGCAAATTGTGATTTTTCGAATAATACGCTTGAAACAGAAGGAGGAATCAGCGAGAATGAAAGAGAAATTACACCTGAAGGTTTTGTGAGCATGCTAAAAAAAGTTGATGGTTGCTCAGATGTTGATATCAGCTACATTAGTAATTGGTTAGAAGCAGAAAATAATGAAGGTTACGCCTCACTTATAGTTGACGAAATTATCGCTTTGTGCACAACAGAAGAAAATGAAAATGATACAGATGAAAACATTATCAATGATGATCAAACAAAAGTTATTAGCCATAATGAAGCAACGTCTCATTTAAAACAATTAATAGTTTCTTTGAACGTCAGGTGAAGACTACACCCAACGAACTACTTATGGATGCGGATGCGTGACCGTGTGGCCCGCAAAAGGTATACAAAACTGGCACAGCAGAATATTACAAACTTTATAATTACAAAGTAAACATTTTTTACTGTCTGTAAATATTAAATATGTTTAATATAAAGGTGATTTTCTGTAAGTATGTTTTATTTTATTTCATTTTTTTTCTCATTCTCTGGATAATCCGGATTTTCTATAATCCGGATTGGGTCTGGTCCCAATTAATCCGAATTATCGGGGTTTTACTGTAACAGTAATAAACCTAAAATAAACAGCAGTATACCATTTCATAAATGAAAATGCAGAAATTTACCATATATTAACTACTTAATAGTATATTACCGTTCATTTTGAGGTTTATTATCATTATTTAACGGTATAATTGTTGATTTTACAGTATTATACTGGCACCCCAGCTGCCAGTATATTACTGTAAAATCAACAATTTATTTTTTGCAGTACAGAAAGTTAACATGAAAATTTAAAGAAAGAAATTATTTTTGGTATGTTTCTATTAAATGTATGAGCTGTAAACTATTCGGATATTTTTTCTCTACTTTCATTAGATTTCTACAATACTTTCTAAAATTTTTGAATAAATATATTGTGCAAAATTTCTTATTAAACTTGCTTTTAAGAAAATTTTCACCCGCCATTCTTGCCTTGATTTGAAAAGAAACCCGCCTTGATTTTAAAAGTATCATTTTATTGGGGTCCACACACGTGGACCTCGGTATTCAAAGATTACAAATAGGCTTAAACTCAGAGAATACTGTTATCGTTTTTAGAAATAATAATAAAGTCCCCAAATATTTAAGTAACTCATAATATGCAATTTTTTAAAACAAAATATGCAATTTAAGCTAGATTAAGCGAATTTTGTATAATTGTTTGATTAAATATTATTTAATGCTGATTAAATTTTGCAATTTTATAGAAAATACATAGACACATTGGAGACCGCAGCTTAGAACTGTTTGTAATTTTTATTCAAAATAAATAAAAATAATTATTTTTATATAGCTATATTTGTAAATTATTCTTTCGCGTAAATAATACATAATAATAATAAAATATTAAAAGTTTTCCGTAGCCTAACTTTTGAATTTTTTTTAAATCCCAATTCTATTAATACTAATATGTATGTACTTTTTCTTTTTATATATTCATTTTAAATTACATGATGGAAATTCAACAGCTGTTTATTTTTAAGTGTACAAAAAGATTATTTACAGAAATTAATTATTTTCTCAAAATAAAATTTAAACTCCAGTTAGGAATATTGAGCATTTTGAGGAACTAGCTGCACTAATAAATTTACATTCGATGGAAAATCGAGAGCACAGCTCTGTAGATACTACAGTTTATGATATGATAAAACTTACAGGCTGGCATATTCTCAGGGGTATATCGAAACTCTCTCAAGCCAAATTATATTGATTCCAAGACAATTCAGAAATTTGTTGATACAATGACAAAATAGATTCTTTAAACTAAGGAACTATCAGTATTTTGTTGGTAATTCTGCTACTCTTTTTAGATTTAATAAAAGAAAAATGTTTAAACTCACCTTGATCTAAACGCATTTCTCTGGACTAGAATATTATTCCCTTTCAGGGCGATGTGATTTCCCACAATATGTACCTTCAAAACCAATCCTCTAGGTTTAAAAATTTTGTTCTGTTTGTTAGAAAAAAAAAATGGCATTAGCTTTCTGTATACACTGCTCAAAACAATTAAAGGATATTTGAAGTTTTATATAAAATAAAGATATAAACGAAATTTTTTTTGCCGAAAATAGAAGAAGAGAATCACAAATGCAAATTTTTCTGGTTTTCAAACTGTGGAGTATGCAAATTTTGAGTTCGACGTCAAAAACGTCGCTTCAGCGGCAGCGAATGAAATTTGACTTTCAACTGGATAAAAGAGAATGAAGACAAGGATGATCGGCATTCAGTGATTGCTTTGTTTCGATGAGTACGATGTCTCAGCGAAGTCATTTGACAGATTCAGAAGCTTTGAGAATTGTTGGTAGGTTAGAAGGGGGCCAAACTCAAGCCGAAGTAGCGCAAGCTATTGGAGTGTCACAAAGTGTCATTTCCAGGATCTGGAACCGTTTTTTGGAGAGTGGATGTGCAGGCCGAAGACCAGGGCAAGGTCGTAGACGGGCAACAACGCCCAATGAAGATCGGTATTTAGCGTTACCAGCTCGGAGACACCGAACCATGAACGCTACTCTTCTCCAACAACACCTTCGCTCGGCTACAGGCACCACGATTTCAACTCAGACTGTCCGAAACCGTCTCCATGCTGTAGGTCTGTATGCTCGCCGACCGATGGTATGTGTTAGATTAACATCAAGGCATCGTCGCGACCGCAGGGAGTGGGCAACCGAGCATGTCAACTGGAGGAGAAATGAATGGAGCAATATTCTGTTTTCTGACGAGCCCCGTTTTTCTGTGCATCCGGATAATAGGCGTATTTTCATCTGGAGGGACCGTGGCAGTAGGAATAATCCTGCGTTCGTGCACGAAAGTGTCAGATTTGGCGGTGGAGGAGTGTTGGTGTATGGTGGCATCTCCATTGACGGGCGCACTGACCTCTACATCATTCGAGATGGAGCTCTGACTGGTCGCTGATATAGGGATGAGATCCTCAGACCTATTGCAGTCCCCTACGCTGCAGCAATTGGAGATAACTTCATTTTAATGGACGATAACTGCAGGCCACATCGTGCAAACCTGGTGGAGGATTTCCTTTTCGAGGAAGGAATCGTTCGAATGGAATGGCCAGCGTGTTCTCCAGACATGAATCCAATCGAGCACGTTTGGGACGCTCTAGGAAGACGAGTTTCTGGCCGCCAACAACCCCCACAAACTCTCCAAGAACTGGAAAGAGCTCTTCTGGAAGAGTGGGGCAGAATACCCCAACTCGTTATTAATAGCCTCATTGAGTACATGCCTCAAAGGTGTTCAACGTTGCTGGCCACCCGTGGAAACCATACCCCCTACTGAAAATAATTTTCTTTGAAGAAAACACCTTTTCTTATTCTTTTTTTCTCATATGCACAAATTGTGTTTTTTTCCTTTAGTACACAAATGCGCAATAAAATGCATTTTTTTCTGTCAAACATGTGTAATTTATTCTCATATAACCTACTATGTCTGTCGACCATGTATCAATCAGCTAAACAGTTTACCAGATACAAAATCCACCTAAAACTGCAATATCCTTTAATTGTTTTGAGCAGTGTATAAGTATGTTAGCAATGACAGTATTCCCTCAGATGATATGCGAGATATTCGTTTATATGGAGGTTATTGTTAAATTATTGTGTTAAAATGTGTCCCAATATTTTAACCATATAATTTACACATATTTTTTACTAGTTTGAAATGTGCAGAATACCTTTTACAAAATAATTTTCTTTTTCAAGAACTATTATGTCAAATAGAATCGGTTCTGCTACACAAAACTGAGAATGAGATGGTCGAAAGAGGATAAGGAAAAAGTAAAGTAGCCAGCTAGCTGTAGCAAAGATGTGCAACATATCTAAGGGTGGTACAAATCTTTTATAGGTACCTAGCATATAATCACTGTGCAGCAAAAACTAACAAATGGCCAAAGCGCATATTTAATCACTTTGTATATCTAATGATTCCTAATTGCGGGATACATTATGTAAGAGATAATAAAGCGATGAAGATGAAAATGCATGTCATTCACAAATCATAGGATGTATTTTGCTACACCTCTCATGAAGTATGAAAGAAGAAATCATATAACCCCCCCCATAGATGTAGGCCATGAATAAATTCATGTTCTGAAAGAAGAAATGCCAAAGAAGCAAATATAAGTTAACGTACCTTATAAGGAAATTTACCTTGATAATGTAGGGCATTTGGCAAAATTTACAGACGGCAAAAATGCGTCTAAGTGTTGTTTGGAAGAATGTAAATCAAAAAGAAGAGTTATTTGTATAAAGTGTAAAGTTTATTTATGCATTTAAAAAAAAAAATTAAATGTTTTCACACTAAGTAAAAAATAATGAAATAAAATTTAAATTTTTCAGTCATTTCTTAACAATAGTTCACGAAATAAAAATTATTTAAACATTTTGAGATTTAGGATTTAATTAATTTAATATATTTTAAACAATAAATTATATTATATTAAAAAATACAGTTATTTTCGCAATTTTAAAAAGAAAGAAATATTTACAATGATTTTCCAAATTTTTGAACTTTTTACGCAATTGAGTCCTAAGGTCCATATATGTGGAACTCTATTTACTAAAGCCTAGTGCATCAATTTTAAAATTATTTTATTATTATCATTTTTGAAGCCAAAATAAGTAGGAAAATCTATTCCAACAATTTTTCGAAAAACATTTTTTGTTCAGTGGCGAAGAGGATAAACTTTTGAACTCGGTTTTGGGTTAAATAAGTATTATAATTTGGGTTTAATAAGGCAGAGCCCCTAGTATATATATAAAGTTTTTTTTTACTGAGGGTGGTTTTGGGTTCGATGGGTCATGATTGGCGTGGATTTGTAAAACTTTTTCACAAATTCCAACATAGGGGAGAATGTAATAGTTAGTATTTCTTACGAAATCTACCTAATAGCTTAGTGGAATCACTAGTTTACAAATTTTTATGTAGATATAATAATTTAATAATTTTCATTTATTTAGAATAACAAATCATATTGATAAAAAATATTATCATAAGAAATATTTATTTGTATTTAAGTTTTAAAACACTTCAGGAATTTTATAAAAATGCCACAACTATTTCATCTATCACTAAATTTCATTATTTAAATTTTCTCAGAAATACCTTCCCGAATGTTTATTTATAAGTTTCTCAGTACCTTTTTAGTATTTTCCTTGAATTGTTTTCTAAAAAACCCAATAAAAGTAAAAGAAAATCACATAAAAGTGTATAAATTAGAGTAATATGAAATACAGAAGAACTTTTATATTAGTACAGATGAAAACACTTTCAGGATATAGACTGACAGAATCTGTTTCAAATGCCGTTGAAACAAAATCATAAAAATGATAATAGAGTTTAATGCTGCACTTTTTCAGATGTTGTCAATTTTGTGATAAGGTTTATGCTTATTTAATGACCGGCTTTCGTAGGTGAAGCTTATTTTATAAAGCCGCTATTTTTAATTCAGTGTATTCTACCGGAGTGTCGTCTTCTTCGACCGTAAACATAAAATAAGTAACTTTTATTTTTTAAAACTATACTAGGGATGTCACCTGCATACAAATTTTTTGCGGGAAATTACTTTAATAATCAAATAGTCACGCAGAATAATAGATCATATTTATATAAAATATGTTTATGCCAAGATTTTAACTGTATTAAATATGAAAGTTGAAAAAATCGAAAAGGAGGAAATTTTAATTATTTTACCATAACTTTGCGGTTATGATAATGTTTAATACTCCTGATAATTCTCATTTTGTACTTTTTAAAAATATTACAAAAGTTTTCATTTTAAATTAAAATCGCAGATAATGTGATTTATTACTTAAATGAGGATAAAAACATAAAAAAATATTTAACTTTTTTATCCAATTCCTGGCACTTTCAGCTATATATCGTGCATAGTCATAGCCAGCGACAAAATACAAAAATGATCTTAACTGATCTTACGAGGTTAGTAAGATCAGTTTTGTGTTTTGTCCCTGACGATGACTATGTATATAGTTGAAAGTGCTAGAAATTGGATAATGTAGTTTAACATCTTTTTATGTTTTTATTCATAGTTTAAGTAATAAAGCACATTATGTGTAATTTTAATGCTTAAGTTTTTAAAGATTAATTTTAGTATTCTACTTATTTATTTGGTTAGTTTTCATTTTATCTTTAACACTTAAAAGTGATAAAGATATTTTTTCAGTCATTAAATTTTTTTGTTGATTATCCGCATTTGATTTTTTTTAGAGTACAGGGGCCATTCTCTTTGGCACATTTTAAAATGCAATAAAAATTAAGTATATGGCTTATGAGAGTGCGGTTTAGACGAAAATACTTCTGATGATCTAAAGTTTAGTTTAAGCAAATTGCAAAAAATAGTTCCAAAAACTTCCCATAGATGGCGCTACGCATTTTAAGATTAAAAAAAGCGTAAAAAACTCAAGGTAGCAATTATAGACCGTTTATTTTGTACAATCACATTTCAATGTGTTCATACTTTATAGTTCGAACCACATTTAAAAGGTATTTTGCATCCCATAACCTGAAATATGGTTGTAGATCATAATTAAGAGAAGGGATTTTTTCAACTGGATAATTCCTATTTATGTCTGGAGTAGCACAGATGAGGTTTATTCCAACAGAGCGAAAAATGTCCAGACCAAGGATCGAACCTGCACGATAAGCCAAGGTATCCAGGTTCGATTCCTGGTCTGGACATTTTTCGCTCTGTTGAAACAAACCTAAACTGTGCTACTCCAGCCATAAATAGGAATTATCCAGTTGAAAAAAAAATCCCTTCTTTTCATTATGACCTAATTACATGGTATACAGGAGTTTCCATGTTAACACACACTTTCATTATGTAAATGTTATAGTTATAGCTCAGATGAATGAAACTAGCGCTGCAGCTCGCTACCATGTCCAACAAATAAGAGAGAATTATGTTAGTCAGGCGTCGTTCGGGTACTTAATAGGTAAAGCATTGGCACGATAAGCCAAGGTATATAGATTCGACCCTGGTCAGGAAATTTTCACGCTCTGTTGGAACAAACCTCAATTGGGTTACTCCAGCCATAAATATGGTTGTAGATTATTGAAATAAAACGTCTATAGCTGCTTATCTTGAGATTTCGATAATTTTCTACAGGTTAGACGTTATAGGGATATTTATGGGAAACTTGAAACTTTAAAAATAAAAATTAGCTTAAACAAAACTTTAATAACGAGAAAGCATTTTCGCCCAAACGCGCTTTTTTACAACTATTACTTGATATTTTATGTCATTTTAAGAAGTGTGATGAACTTTTGACCCACCTTGTTCATTCACAGATGCGCATTTATAAGTGCTACTCATATATGTCCGTGTGTTGGGAGTTTTAACGTATAAACAAAACATAACACTCTAATAGCTAGAAAATGAGGTATTTAATTTTCGCGATGTTATGTAATTATTCAAGGTGTAGTGAAATAATGTATGTTTTTAATGGCTAGCTGATGATAGAAAAATCTACTTAATGCTGTTTAATGATTGAATAATTTGCAATTTTATTTTATCAAAGTTTAATTTTCTGAGTAAATTATTTTTCATAAGGTTTTAAATACCATTTTTAAATAACCATTATTCTCTTTGGATAAATATTACAATGAATCCGTTGAAGGAAAACTTGTTTGAAATTCGCCTACGAATTTCACACAAAGAGCCGTGATGGTCTGCCATTCAAATTGAAGTTTCTGTCTCTTCACAATTTTATTTTTTATCAGAAGGTCATGGTCATTCCACCTTTATTTTATGTAACAAAAACTTGTGGAAAACACATGCGTAATCGGAACAACCCCTGAATTCACACATTGCAACGGGAAAAAGATTTCATAGTATTTTTACAGAATTTGCTTCTGCTATCACAAAGAAAATGAAGCTTTTGATATAATATTTATACAAAAGAGAATATAATTGAAGAACCTGCATATTTTCATTTTAAAACATTGAAAAACTTTAAAGATTCAAAAAATTGAAAGTTTTATAGCTCTAAAGTAAAAAAATAAAAATAAAAGAATGGAATTCTAAAAAAATTTTACTCGTTAGGGCATTGATTTTCTAAATGTAGCTTATAGGACATAAGAGCTTAAAAATTTGAATTTCGTATATTTTACCTAATAACTATTTTGCTAAATATGCTTCTTAATATGATGGGATGCAACATTTAAAACATTTTTGCAATTGCAAGTATATCTCTAAAGCTGAAGGTTTAGAAAATAACTCTTGTTCAGTTATAAGAGGGGACATCCTGTCACCTGAAGGGACATCATGTTTTTAAACAGAGAATGAAAACAAAAATTACATTTATATTTAATATTCAAAATGAGTTAAGGAGACAGTTTACCTTATCAAAAATTTTGTTTATTATAAAAAATATAGTTCAAATGGTTACTGCATTTCAAGGTTCAAATAAAAGTACATTTTGGAAAAAAAATTAACTGCATATTTAAATAACAAAAAATTTAAATTTTATAAAAATTTGAATTTTTTAAAATCTTTACTACTTTTTTAAAAATTGACATTTTTGCCCATTTTTTAAAAAATATTTTCAAATGTGTATTTCACAAGACTGCGCATGGATTTTTACATACATCTAGTATTACATTTAATATAAATTTTTTACTTAAATATATATAGTGTAAAACTATGAAATTTAACAAACTTCATATACTTTATTTGTTAAAAAACAGCAAAAAACCTGAAGGCTATATTTCAGGTTCGCGCAGATTTATCACATATATAATAAAAAAACATGTATAAAAAAGGTTAAATCTCTATCTCAAATACAAAAAAGTCTTAGCATGTGTAAAATATGAAAAAGAAGACTATATGAACATGGAGAAAAAGCCATTTGAAGTTTCGTGTGAGTAATTGCTCTTGAGTGTATTAACAAAATTTACAATATCTGTCGATATAGTTACCATGTGGGTAAAAATGAGGTGTCAGTGTTCACAATTAAAAGGCTTTTATTTAATATTAAAAAGATAAAAGTCGATTATTTCACCAATTTTAAGGACAACTTAATTCTCTTTTTGTTCGTCTGTTTGTCAACATTTTTTTTTCTCAGGAAGGGCTGAAGGCATAAGTTGAAATTAATATCAAAGAGATAAGGCCGCGGCCCCATTGTTGTGTAAGAATTTTGTGCTTCTAACTTAATGCTTTAGTAAAATAATGACATTGAGAAAGATGTGAGTTTACACTGGCAAAAACCTCTTAATATCATAGATTGACTACTTACATAGCAAAAAAATTATAAGGTTAACCTTACAATTTTCTTAACAGCAGTTAGATATGTGCGAACTAAATGTTCACTTTAAGGGGTCCGGGACACAAAAATCTTCAAATTTTCATTTTTTTATTGAATTAAAAATTTCTCTGCCGTTTTCTGCTTAAAATGATGTTTAAATCATGTTTCTATCTTAATTAGAACATGAAATATTAATTTTTTTCGTTTTGGTTTGTTTTCAAAATCTGCCTTTCAAGCTATGGTTGTCAAGGAAACGAGTTCTTGTGAAATTGCGTTTTTCTTCATGATAGGTTTTTTCACCATTTCTCATATTTAAATTCTTATAACTCGAGAACCGTTAAAGATACAGGGTTGAAACTCGGAACATATCTTTTGAAACTCGGAACATATCTTTTTCAATTATTTTACTTTACTTTTGAGCCAGCATATTTGAAAAAAAAATATTTACTTTTGAAAATATGATTTTTTTAAAAAAAAGTTGCACCACTTTTTTTGTAATTTTTTCATTAAATATTTTTAATTTTTTAAAATGCTAGCTCTAAATAAAAATTTATATATTTCTGTTTATTTAAATGAAAAAAAATTGAAATTATATAAATAATATTTCGAGTTATAACGATTTTAAACTACCCCACTTTTTTAACAAAATTTAAAATTTAATTTTTTTAAAAAAAATTATGAGAAGTTTTATGCGATTTTGTTTACAAATGATATGGTTAACACATCACAAAAAATTTCAAAATTTTAACTCAAAAAACAAAAATTTGTTGAAAATGTGTCCCGGACCACCTTAAATTATTGAAACCCGTTGAATTCGACGAATGAAAATGTATGAACTGATCGATTGAATATATAAAAAAATTTACAATTAATAATCAATTTTATATGGACTGACCTAACTCTTAAAATAAATATTATTTTAAGTTATGAATTTAAGTTTAATTTCAACTTTTCAACTTATTGAAAAATTACATTTTATTCCAATGCGTAATCAGTAACATGCAATTTAAATAACGATATTATGAAGTTATTGATTGAGGCTTTGATTTTTGGTATTACGTAATGAAAAATCAACGAAAATTGTGCTACTATGACACAATCCTATTTTTTATTCCCAACGAAAATCTAAAAGTAGTGCCGTTTCTACTATTGAAAAATTTACATGCATACTTTTCATATTCATATTCTCTATTTTGTTTGTTTATTTACTAGTTTATATACTAGTTACTTATTTACTTAGTTACTTATTTATATAGTTTGTTGTCTATTTTGTTTGTAAATTGATGTTTGTCGGTTACAATTTTGCATCTGAATATTGACACTCTTGTTTTGAGGTCCTAATCTGAGTGCCGGCGAAATCCAGAAATTTATGTCTGTTTAGACGCATTTGTAATAAAATATCTACTTTTATCGAAATAAATATTCATTTCATTTTTGAAATGATGCCATTTTCCCTCACTGACGCCCTCTGAGATGAACGTCTCAATCTCAGTATCATTGGAAGGGAAAAAATATCGAAATGTAACATCTTTATGATTAAAAATTCATTTCTTTTATCTTTACATCATTTTCTGTTCAATATTTAAAAAAAAGTTATTTTTAATCGTAATGCAAGAATGGTATCCAAGGAAATAGTAATTCCCATTGTTTCTGTTCTCTCTTCAACAATAGAAGTAAACCGATTGCCACCAATGGGAAGAAATTTCAACAAGGACTTTTTAAATTTAAATTAAAATATAAAAATGGGATTGCTAAAAAAATAGCGAGGGCAGGCACACTTACAAATAAAGTGCTTTCATTAAATTATATATATATATATATATATATATATAGGAACTCAGGACAGATGACTAAAAAAACCAGCCTTTTCTTTTAAATATCTAGATAATGATACCATGAGTCCCTTACAGCCACTTAAGCCCCTTAAAGTTTTCATGTGCCAACGCCCCTTTGAAGTGAATTCTGCGTCCGGGTTTTTACTTATAGATAATGCAGCCTTTTGCTTTACCTCGCTTCCTTCATTCCCCCTCAAAATCCCTTAAAAACTATCTGACAAGGCATTTTAGTATGTTGCAAAAATGCACGTTCTCGTGTAATTTTAAAGAGAAATATTATTAAATATTGTTATTCAGAACTTTAAATGCGTAGATTAAGTAATTACTCTCATGTCAAATACCATATAGTACAATTGAAAGGAAACCAGTTTTGAATATCATCGCTATTTCTTTTACTGCGGTGGAGGTGTCATCGGCTGTCAATCATACAGAAGTCTTTTCATATTTTATCTTCTTTTAATTGAAAGGTCATGGCTATCTGCTACTTTTTTACTGTTTCAGGCTCTTATGACTTTCACTGCTAACATAAATACTTCATCATCTTGCAACTGGTTCCGATATCGCCGTTAGCAACATGTACTATTGTCCACAGGAAGGTTGAGGATAGAATGAAGACTTGATTTTCTCAGAAACAAATAATAAAAAAAATGTTTGTCCTTGAATAACTTCCTCCCAATATGCAACATTTAAACATGAAATTTCTCAGGATAGAAAATAAAATAATGTTAACTATTTTTTTATAATTTTATCATGTGATTTTTCATAAGTCATGGTAGTTAGACGCCTTTTTAAAATCGAACTTATTAAACCATTTATGCCTAGCGTCCCATTTTTGGGACGTTACTAATTTTAATGAGTTTTTATAATTTTCTTCTTCTTTACAACATGGAAACTGTATGAAGTAATTGTCTATAATTGTCTTTATCTATTACCGAGAGATGACAGCTTAAGATTGTTATTTATTTGCTTAAATGAAGACCTTTTTTCGGTGTTTATAAGATTTGTCATTTTTTAAGATAGCAAAATGTAAAAAGTAAGTTCATTTGTATTTTTTGCATCAAAGATTTATACAGGGTGTCCGGTCTCAACGGTGTCCAATGGCTAATTCCTAAACCGTTAGTCATAGACATATATTTCCAATTACAAAAATGTTTAAAATCAGTTAAAGAAATATTTAAAAAGCGATTTGAGTCAATAAAAACATTTCTTAAAAAATTACGAAATTTAAATTTTTATACGGTCCCACGGTCCTATAAGTTATATTTAGTAAAATTTTCCTTTTACACTGACAAGTAATACACAAAAAGTCCCGTTGTTCTACGATTAAAATTGACCGAGTAATAGCTGTTTAAAGTTGGAGCATATTTTTTGCTGCAAATTGGGGCTCATTCACAGATTTAGTCGAAAAATAATTTCGCCAGATATATTAAAAAATGGTTGAGAGTAAAATTAACATTGCAATATAAATTTGAAATCTTTAATCATTCTGACATATTAATGCAAAATATACAATTTGTAATAAACGTTTAAGAAGAAAGAAAACACAGAATTTTTGTTAAATAAAATGATGCTAAATTAACATCCTCAATTCTTTACAAAATGATACGTATTTTAAAATATTATTAGATTACACTAGCCTGCAAAAGTTGGGTTATGTCATGTTTTTTAGTTTTTGATAACTGATTCTTATGTATTATGTACCACTGAATCTGAAATTGACCTTTATTTTTAACCATCACATCAGGATTTTTCGCAAATTTCAAAGTTAAAAAGTTCAAAGTTAAAATTGAATCTCCTCCCTCATCTCATCGGACTACTCAGCTATTTAGCTGTAAAAATCCCAGGATAAGCAAAAATATCGAATAAATTATTGAATAAAATAAAATAAAATAAAACAAATAAATTTTTACATATGTTTTATAGTATGAGATTTTCGCTATATTTTAACTTACACATTTACGATTTGCAAAAAAAAATTCTAACGTGATGGTTAAAAATGAAGGTCATTTTCAGATTCAGTGCTAAAAAGTATGTAAAAATCAATTATCAAAAGTTAAAAAACACGACCATCTCCTCTACTTTATAGTATCCGATTTTTGTTATTCTTTAAATTTGACAATTTATGATTTGCGAAATATCCTGACATGATGGTTAA
Organism: Maratus speciosus; assembly: GCA_963932465.1. Taxonomy (NCBI): domain Eukaryota; kingdom Metazoa; phylum Arthropoda; class Arachnida; order Araneae; family Salticidae; genus Maratus; species Maratus speciosus. The sequence goes on from OZ010786.1 coordinate 255,822,320, forward strand.
AAATTAATGTGATTTTCGGATTCAGTGCTAAAAAATACATAAAAGTTAAAAAAAAAACAACAATCGCAGTCTTGCATTATCTAATCTAAAACTTTTTCTTAAACTTCTTGGCGGTAATTTATCTGAAATATTTTGTGTTATCCTGTAAAACAAGTATAAATGGTAACCACCGAAAATTCTAATAATATTAGATTGTTATTGGATTTGCGCCAATATGTAAAATGTAATCTCGATCGGATATTTAAAAGTGAGTTAAAGATCGAGTACAAATTTTGAGCTGGAAAAACATTCATACGATCGTTGAAGTAACATAAAAACTTATAACAATAACATAATTTTTGTTAAAAGAAATCATAAAAGAAATAGTCTCAAATCCTGACAAAATAAAACATATGTTATTTTAGCCAATCTGAAACTTAATAAACGTTAACTTAATCGTAATACTTGAACGATATTTTTCAAAGAGCAGATACACATGAAATAAGATCTTCGAATACTTTAAGCACTTGATATGTAACCCCTCAAAGCTAAGCCGAACTCATTTGTTTTCAGAGCAGAAAAGTGGCATAAGTCATGCATTTTTAAAGTTTCATAACAGGCTCAATTTTACTGTTATATGAATGGGACTTTTTTTGTCTTGCTTGTCAGTGTAATAGGAAAATTTTACTAAAGATAACTTATAGGACCGGGGGACCGTATAAAAATTTAAATTTCGTAATTTTTCAAGAAATGTTTTTATTGACCCAAATCGCTTTTAAAATATCTTTTACTTGATTTAAAACATTTTTGTAATTGGAACTATATGTCTATGACTAACGGTTAAGAATTAGCCATTGGACACCGTTGAGACCGGACACCCTGTATAAATAAGACATAATCTTAGCTTGTAGACATCTTTGAAATACGCATTTTTTAAAATTTCGAAATTATATGTTCAAGCCTATTTTTTATGCATGTTTATGACGTACAAAATATAGGGCGCTAGGCGCAAATGGGCACATATTTCTATTAGCCATTTAGGGGACAGTTATTTATGTAAAGTCCTTTCAAGATGATTTTGAAAAAAATTGTTTTTTAGCCTCAAATACGATTACTCTTAATTTATTCTTAATAATACTTATAATGTTATTAGTCTCTGTAAAGAAATAAATATATATTTTTAATAGTTCATAAAAATACCAATTACAGTATATAGTATGCAATTTAAAAGCTTAATTTATATAAATTTAGACAAAACATACAATTATGCATTTTTCCACATACGGATATTCTCATATTTAGTACATTTACATTCTATCAAATAAATACAAAAACATTTTAGCGTAATTTTTTTTAGTATTTTTCCAGTTCATTTTGCAATTTTTTTAAATGATTTTACCAACAAATTTTAGAAAACAAAAATTCAGGCATAAATGAGTTAATAATTTCAAATAATTTAACTATCCATCTGATTGCACTAATGTAATGTTACATCTTGAGAGGTAAACTCAACCGAGATACTTACAAGTTCAATACATTGTCACACGATTCGATTCGCATTCAACCAGTATTTTGGACGTTATCCTGACGACAAATTTTGCATTATACACAGGGTGATTCAAAAAATCGTTTACAAAATGACATGGTAAATCAAGCATACAGCAAGGATAAAAAACCACACAGGAACATAGGGTCGCAAACCACTTATTGAGTCGCAAATACAGGGTGTTTCATCCTAACTGAACCAGTGTTGACGGTAATAATTTCGAGAAAAATAAAAACATTGTAAAAAAATAATTTAAAAAAAAATGCAATTTATCAAATTACAACGACCATTTGGAAAATGTTTTTTTCGAAGACTAAAATTTAAGACATAAAAAATCGCACGGGGTTGATCATACATTACGTACGCCATGAATTAAACATTTACATTCCTGGACCCATCATGAACAATTTTAAAAGAAATTTCAGTTTTACAATTTTCGGTACTGTAAATTTTCAAACTTCTACGGAGCTGGTCATACATTACGTATTCCATGAATTAAACATTAATAGTGTTATTACACGTAAAAATTGCAAGCGACAAAAATCACCTGCGACCGGTCAGATTTCCTGAAACTTGCGTATTATCCACCTGAAACTTACGTATTATCCAAGCATTTCATTGGCTGATAGGGAAAAGACTTTTCCATCGTCAGATATCCAAGAAATCTGACGAGCCATTTTAAATGAAATTTTATTCTTAAACTTCTAAACATCCCAAAATATTACTTTTTACACCGTCGTATAGAGAAAAAAATGTACTTTTAAATGCAATTTGTTTGAAAGCTGTATCTCAATTTGTTTCTAAGTTATTAATACTTTTTGTAGTTTTTATTACCCTTTTTGTCATAGTGGCAAAAGAAATATCCATCTCTGTTGAAAGTAAAGGTTAGTGTATAGACCAATCTTAAAACGAATAAAATGCGAATTAAACCAATAAAAAGCTTCAGATATGCTTTAGATTTCCTACCCTGACGAGGACAATAACCACTTTTCCAAATGGTTAATAAATTCAGCGATATGTACCTTGTTTTATGGGAAATGTGATAACATTACAAAAAGATCTGGAAAAACATGTTGCCCAAGCAAGCGATGGTACCGTATGAATTGATGATCATAGTCCAAAATATGGGGCTTCAAGTGCATACTGCTGGCGTGTATAATGCAAACTTCTACCAATTTTGCTTGGTGTTATCACATTTGCAACAAAGGTGAGAATGTCTGTTAAATGTTTTGCTGTACTATATTTCAGTTTTCTGAAAGTTATTACGTCAACCCAAACTGAGTTAGGATGAACATTCTGCATACTGCTAGCTGATCCAACATCCAACCTGGCCATCTCCGGGTTACGTAACATACTGCCGCTATAAAGAACACATATGAATTTTTTTTATTTGATAAATAATGTTAAATTAAATTAATTTTCTTTTTACATTTAATATTTTTTTACACAGAAATTTTTTTTAATGAAAAAAATTAAATTATGTATTCAAATAGAGTTTTGAACATAACATGCAATATGAACATAAAAAAGCTCACTGTTTTACTTAATAAAAGGCGACTGAAATAAAAAAAGAGATGTTACAATAACACATAGGACAATTGCACCATAAAATATAATAAATAAAAACACAATCTTGCTTAATGGTACACAAAACACGAAATTTAATAAGCTAAATGTTAATTTCTACGTGTCGAGCTGTTTCTACAGCCGTCTTCAAGAAAATATGAAGGTAAAATGGCTCAAAGTTCAGAGACGAAAACTTCCTGTGCAAGAGCTAATTAGTCGAAACTTGACCAATGATTTGAATACGAAAATGTAGTGTTGCCATCTTGTGAAAATAAATAATTATTAATGAACTGAGATCAAATGAATCAAAAGGTCGATTGAAGAAACCACGAGTGCCGCCATCTACACATGAGAGACAAAACCACGCTCAACTGAGTTTTCATTCAAGTTTTGGCAACATAGTATAAGTTTAAGCTGAAATATTGTAATTAGATGTAGGATTATGACTTTATGATATTATGCCAGATTTTTGGGATATTATAGGATAAATTATCGTTACAAGGTTTATCTTCACGTACAATGATTTCAACTGATTCTCTAATTTTACTCTCAAAGGGGTTATTGCAGGGAACTATAATTTTTGTTTCAGCAAAGTTAATATGGCATACTTCATTAGCTAAGTAGAACCTAGAAAGAGCTGTATTTTGTTTACAATGTTTAATGTCTCTGCGATGTTCCGTAATCCTTACTGACAACTTTCGTTTTGTCATGCCGATGTAGACTTTTTCAACACTGTTAGATAAAGTGATAGGGATTTCATATATGTTAAAAGTTTAAAATATACATTTTATTTAAAACTTATAGTACTGTATGGGGCTGTAATTCCCAAGCCCATCATCAGATAATATTTTAATAACTAATTACTGTTTATTTATACAAATACGTCATGTTCGTTCATTATTGGCTCTCTCATTTCAAAGCGAAGTGGCGTATTTGTATAAATAAACAGCAATTAGTTATTAAAATATTCTCTGATGATGGGCTTGGGAAATACACCCCGAAAGTATTAAGAAGTTTTAAATAAAATGTATATTTTTAACTTGTAACATCTCTTTTATTATTTTAGTCGCCTTTTAAGTAAAACACTAAGCTTTTTAAAGTTCGCATTGTATTTTATGTTTGAATCAAGGTGAAATATTGCGTTTCGACTTTCGATTTTATTTATAAAGTTTTGAGATTTATTAAAAACAGTACTTTCGTATTAGCTGCATGCCAGTCGTTAACTGCCAAATAAATCACCAAAAATTTTGATATTTATGGCAATCTTTTTTATTTTGATTATTTCAGTGTTTAAGCGCATAGATAGATTTCGTGTATGTTAAAATTGTGCTTTCATTTATTTATTTATTGATGAATTTTTAATTTAGTTATGGAATATTATCCGAAGTGTATGGAGAATGATTCATAGTATTTTGGGCGCAAATAGGTTAATCTTCTGTAATCTGGCTACACGCCATGGAAATACATTTAACAAAAAACGTTCTTGAAAACTATTTGAAAAAACATAAAAAAAATAGTAAAGTGAGCTACAGTTTTCAAACAAATTGCATCCGAATGCACACATCTCACGTCTAGCCAACAATGTATAAATTGAAAATGTACAGAAGTTAACAAATTATCTCTTGAAGCAAAATAGATTGCTCAGGCCATTGCCAACGTCAAGATGACGTCAAAGTTACTCATGGACATGTTTTTGCTTCATTATATATGCATGCATATATAGAGGAAGTTCTAATATTACGAAATACCATTTACATTTTGATTTGTAAGTCAACATAAAGAAATTGAGATACATTAAAAGTTAGCAAAGAACAAACTTTGACTATTTCTTAACACACTTTCTATGCTTTTAAAGTGGAGAAAAAAAATACATACCAATATTTACCTTTTTAAAAAAAGTTACACTTTTCGGGTAATGACAACCAAGCAGGACTATCCGGACTAGTGTTATAAGGAATGCTAAAATTGCGCGAAAAACCACGATTTTTAAAAGAACAATCAAAATTATTTAATGAGTAATCCTTAGTACATCATCTATAAATCATCAGATTCTTTGAAAAATTGATTTAATTTTTAGACTCGTCTTGAAACAACTGTCTGGTTGATATTCCATATTACCCGAAACACATCATCTTGAAAAACATAACCTTCTTCACTCGTCAATAATTTAGTATTGAAGAAAACTGACTAACACAGCAATAAATATAATTATTCAGCTTTATATTGAACTTGGTTAACATCACTGACAATGAGATTTTATGATTAATACGATTTTATAAAATTTACCTTTAAAAAGAAAAAGCACAATTTGAGAATAAGATTTTATTTCATCGCGTCGCTTCAACAACAGGTATCGAAATAGAACTGAGCACAGCACCTCATGGGAGTACTAGGAAGCCGTATGACAGTTTTACGTTCGGCTGCAACACCGTATGCTCCAGATATTGAAGTATTTCATATTTTCTGACCATTCCATAATACCCGAACTTCCTTTATATACCGGGTGTCCTAAAAAGAACTGACTGATTTTAAAATCCCATAACTTGCAAACGGTTACAGATATTTAAAAAATTCTTGCAAGACCGTTATGTATGATGTCAAGAGTTTTTTTTACTGTGATTCTCGAATTTAGTTCGAATTACAAGCAATAGATGGCGCTGCGAGCTATATGTGCTAAATCCAGGTACGATTTTTGGTAATTTGGGACCCAGTCAATACATTTTAATCTCCTTTTTTGGAATGAGAGAAGAGGAAGGCCAAAAAATCCAGCTTGAATTTAGCGCTTATTGCTTGCAGCACCATCTATTGTTTGTAAGTCGCACTAAATTCGAGAATCACGGTAAAAAAACTCCTGACATCATACATAACCCTCCTGCAAGAATTTTTTAAATATTTGTCACAGTTTGCGAGTTATTGAATTTTAAAATCAGTCAGTCCTGTTTAGGACATCCGGTATATTCATATAAACGAAGTAATTAACAAAACTCAAGAAATTAATCTAAAATGGATAAGAAGGGGCAAGTGGCTTTACTTAAAGATGTGGTTGTTTATTCTGTAAAAAAATTTCGTTTTTTTTTTTTTTTTGCTTATATGAGTTTCTTAATGTTACATAATTTTTGCATTTTCTAAAAATAGACGTAAATCCCACAACCGCATGGTTTTTAGCGAAAACGGCAATTTAACTCAGCTTTCAGCACTGTTTTTTTGTCAAGGACTAGGGGGCTCGGCCCCCTACGAGCTACGCTCGCCAACCCCGTCCAGACACCGCAGACTCCAAATGCACGCTAATTTGATCGGCTTTAAAAAGATTTCAAAAGATTGAAATATAATTTAAAAAACAGTGGCGATCTCCCTATAAACGAATTTCTATTCATTTCTCTTTGATTGGGGAATTTTAACGCCAAATCCGCTGAGGTACTACTCGATTATCCCGTCGACCAATTTCGCCAAATTATATAAATCGCCAATCCACTCGCCAAATTATACAAATTGACATAATTTTTATTTTAAATAACGAAAGAACAAATAAATTAGTACAACATTAATAAAAATACAAATAAAACGTCGAAATAAAAATAACTTGATGACGTAGACACGTGTAACAACATTTCAAAATAAGCTAATATAAAAGGAATTAAGTAAACTGAGTCTTTGTCTCCTGGTATTTTTTAATAAAGCGAAAAGAAAGTTCTTTTAAATGAGACATTTTAAATTAATCGTTTTTAATCCGACGTAATTTTTACCAAGCTATTCTTTCTCTTTTAAATATTAACGTGAAAATACTTTTGTTAGAAATGAAATATTATTTGCGCTTTCCTGACAAAAATAGTTGAAAAGTATTTTCTCAAAATATAAAATAAATGTCTAGCGCAATTTCTAAATTTAAACCGTTTTGCAATATTATTTTGTGTTCATTTTATGTAATAACTGTAATGTGTCGTAAATATCACGTAATTTCTCCTATTTAAGACTTCTAACGCATGTTAATAAATTTATTATTTTACAAATTCCCTTCTCTCTTAAAATTCACGTGTAATTATAGTTTTTATGACGTAATTTTTAATAAGTTCCTGCTTTTTGTACATAATTATTTAATTCTAATTCCAAATGTTTTTTTTTTCTGCTTATAATAGTCACGTGTAAATAAATTTTTAATTTATTTACACGTATAAATATATATATATTTTTTTTTTGAAGCAAACATTATTGTTTCCGCTGTTTATATAGTTGGCAACAGTTTAAATTAATATCACTTTCTAAAATCTGTAAAAAATATCTCTAGAAATGCTGAAAATGTGAATTTAAAATAGAAATAAAACCTCAAAAAATGAGTCAAAATAAAAAAATTAATGCAATCTGCACTCCGGCAAATTCTAACGCATAAAATGATCTAAAAATGATCACACTGCCATAATAGCATTTTTGCTGCTATAAAACTTTTTTAGTGGAACAATTTTGTCCAAATTTAGCATTAAATAGCTCTTAAAATAATTCTTCGATTTGAAAACTGTCTGCATCAGCGTGTTGATCAAACATTTCTGTATAAAACCACTGATTTTCATATTTTTGTATGCATTATTTTTCTTAATATTAACGAAGAAAGACCTCCGGTCACAAAAAATTCAAAACCGGCGGCGGCGGTGACAGCGGTAGTTACTTTTTTTTAGAATAGAGAGATACTCTCAAATCCATATTCATAAAGTCAATCCCTTTCCACGCACCACAGGGATGCAATTTCATTTTTTTTTTTTTTTTTGAGGACCAATTGCAAATTTGTTACCTGTCAGTTTTTTTGTATTGTTTTTTGTTTTTTAAGTATTGTTGTAAATTAAAAAATAAAATTCATAAGTATTAAATTTAAAAAAAAGTTGTTTTTGGATTTTCAATTAGTTCCCAATCAAAAGTTGAAAATAGTATACAAACCGGAATAATTAATAAAAAAAGTAACTTTTAGACAGACACCCATTTTTTTTTTTTTGTTTCATTTTGTTTAAAATTTTCTTCGATTTTTTTTATTTTCTGTTGTATTTTACAAAAATTCAAACTATTTCTTTTCGACTATTTATTGAATGAGATTTGTTTTTTAACATTTTCCAACAAAGTTGAAAAGTGTTTATGACTTCTATTTGTCTGCCCGCGTTCTAACTCTCGTAAATATACTTGGATTGTTCTGAAATTTTTGGATGTTATGGACCTCTACCATAGTACTATCCCTATTTCAAATGAAGTTTGTAGCATGTTTACTTCATTTACAGGGACAGTCAAAAGTATTCCGTTACATTACGGTTAACAGAAAAAAATCGTTTCAAAAGATTTTTAATGGTGTTACACCCTTTCTAACATAATAAAATTTATACGCATTTGTGAAGTGCACTAAAATATGGATTCTGTTATATATGATGCAAAGAATAGTTTTTATTCTTTTACAAGACCACACAAAAAAATTCCGTTACATAAAGGTATATGGGGGGGGGGGGGGTTGTTTGCGGCGTATTTTAATTATATTAAACTATTTCATATCTACTGAAGTTAATATACTTCGATGAGGTTTACTATACTATAAGTTATTTCAGGCACAATACGATGTGCATAGCATTTACAGGGACACACGAAAGATTTCAGATACTATATTGTATCCGTATTACTGTATATTAGCAATGATTGCTGGAAATGCATTTTTAATTATGATATGCGTCTTAAAGTTTCACTTTATTTATGCATATTATATGTTGTGTATAAATGCTATAATTCATATACAGGGCTACACAAAAGAATTCGTAATGGTTACTGGATATGAGTGCAGATTGCTTAAAAGTGGCTTTTAAATGAGTTATGCATTTTTACGCTGAACTGCATTTAGTTTACTAATAAATGTTTGTAGAATATAGATAAAATGATATACAGGGCCACGCACAGAAGTAGATACATGGTCCTCTATGGATGATAATTTCTGGAAATGTGATTTCAGTAGTTTTAAGAGTGTTTTAGTTTGAATTAAATATTATCTATACAGTGGCCTTTAATAAAAATACTAGGGAGACTTCAAGGCTGTACAAAAGTATTCAAGTACGCTTCCATTTAGTAGTATAAATTTCTGAAAGAGAAATTTCAACTTGTTATGCATTTTTTTTGCTAAACAAAATTTTTCCATTATAAATAGTATATATATCAACCTAAAGATCAAATACATGGCTGTTCAAAAGATTTGGAATATTTGCTTTGCTGAAATCAGTTTTTCAAATGCTTTATGCGTTTTCTAAAATGTTTACTTAGTTATTTTATTTACATTATTTCCTAAATAACGAAGTTTTGTTAAAGCATTCTGGATGTGTTGGAAAGTGTTTCATAATCTATGCTTAACGGATGATTTTTCTTTCTTTTGTTTTCTTTATATCTACCATCAAAAACCTTTTACGCGTGAAACTATTTTGGGTATGTATATCTAAAACTGACTGCCTTGAACATCATTTAATCTAGGTGTATTTGAAATAGCGGAGGGAGGTTCTACAAATTTTATAAAATGTATAATTGTTAAATGAGCATCAGAAAAGAAAATGAGTAAATAGTAAATTTCTTATGGCTCTAGTGCAGGCATCATACACGATAAATAAATAAATATTATGACATATACATTAAGTTTTAAATTCAGACTATACACTATGTTATGACCAGTTAAAGTTGGCAAAGATAAATATCCAGAAATGCTTCTTGATATTGCGCATTGTATGTATTACTCATAATGAAATCTTAGTGTGCTAAAAAATATTGCAGTATTTCTTAATCAGTTTTCTAAATCAATTATGTAAAGTGTCAATGCTATTAATTTAATGTCAAATGTGAGTCTTTTCAAAAAATTTTTGAAGATAAAAATGCAAACATGTAACTTCAAACTAAGATAAGTTGGCAAAGTAGAGGAACAACAAACTCTTTATGGCATACAGGCGAGTATGCATGATCTCATTGTGCTCATAAAATTTTAAACATGTTTATGACAAAAATATTATCTGTTTGATAAGCTAAAAAAATACGAAATGACCTGCTATTATTAAATCTCTTTTAGGCTCGTTTCATGTGAATAGAATTATCTTTTTAAATAATAAGTCATAATGAATGTTACATATTGGTTGAAGTCTTGGCTTAGTAAAAAAGTAAATGATTGAAATAGGTGCCTGATGAAAAGTTTAATACAATAGAAAACAGGAATTCTGCTTTTTCAGAAATTAGTGTCCCCCCCCCCCCCCGATGAAAATTTTTAATATAAATATAGATGCAATAGAGTCCCGATTATCCGAGTTAATCGAACTTATGCATGGACTAATGGCTTCTATTATTATGAAACGGCCATTATAAATGAAGTGTTAGGTGAAGATGAAAGAGCAGCCGTAAATAGTTAGAACTCTGATTTTCTGGTCAGAATGAGAAAAAAAATATGGCCATTCTTTTTTCCCATTCTGACCAGAAAATCAGAGTTCTAACTTTTTACGACTGCTCTTTCATCTTCACCTAACACTTCATTTATAATGGCTGTTTCATAATAATAAGAAGCCATCAGTCCATCAGAAGAAAATAATGCGGTTAAAGCGGCATATCGGTTAAGTGGGACTCGGATAATTGGGACTCTACTGTAGTTCAGTTTTAAGACTTAAAACACTCGATTTTATTTTATATAAAATGACTTCATCCACATCCGCTGAAGAATTCCTCATTTGCAATTCAGTATTAAACAACAGTAAAGTACGCATATCGTTGAATAATACACAAATCCAAAAAAAGCGATTTCGTCATTCAAGAAACTCTACAAAAAAAATCGGCTATCTTATGATTCATATGCCTTCATTTGTTTGCAGTATTAATATAGATATTTAAAATTAAATTTAGTTTATAATAGCTCCATGTTTTATCAGAAATCATTCATTTATATTTTTTCAAAATAGCACGTAGTTTTATTACGTTTTCTTCAGTTTTTATGAGAAAAAAGGCAACCAAAATATATAATAATCTACTATTTTCCAACTATTTATCCTTTACTTTCTACAGAAATGGTGTACTTGAGTTGCCAAAATTAAACAAATGTTGCTAAAAATTACAAAAAAACTAATATCTCAAAAATAAATAGAAATGCAGTTTTCAAGCAAATTGCACTAAAAAGTACTTTTTTTTCCCAATACGACAGTATAAAAATTAAAAATGTACAATGCTTAGAAATTTAAAAAATTGCAGTAGAGAATATTCCGTACAATGATTCCTCTGCTTTGTTTTACGGCTGGCTTATACAACGCAACGTTATTTTTTGGAGATGACAGTTTATTAGCTGGGAGAAACAAATAGCATACCGGGGGCTAAAAAGATATACACATGTTTAACTATTCCAATCTGACCAAACTTGACGAGGAAAGTTAGGACAGTTCAGAACAAATAATTATTAAAATGTGAACAAGTGCAAAATATTCAAATAACTTAACCCTTTATGTCTCGACGGTACTTTAAAGTACTACGGTTTTCTATCCCAATTAAAACGCAGTCATTGAATGCATTCGCCATAGCACTTTTAGGAAACTATAGTAAATATATCCCTTGACCATCACTAGATAGCAATAGCAGTGTCAGTAAGCTGAAAAATGTTCACGAAGCTATTTTGGTGCGCGTGAGTGTCAATTTTGCTTCCATTTTTTCGTCTGACAAAGTATTACTAACTTTTGCTTGAAAACATCTTAAATTTTAAAGGTAAGGCTATCATATTTGTTTTATTGTTTTAAATAGACAATATGTTGACAATATGCTAAGCTAAAAAAAAGTTAATTTATATTTTGTTTACTTTACGAAGCACTTTTCAAAACGTTACTTTTGAGTACCGTCGAGATTACGTTGAACAGGATTTTTACTTAGATTTTTATCGTTTGAATACATATGGTGCATAAAAACGTATAATTTTTCTAGGTATGCGTGGGTGATAGAAAGGTGGATATTGATACAACGTAGGGGAAGATATTGCATGATTTATGTATGGCATTGATAAAGCAAAAAATATGTTATTTTTATCTTTAGAAAGAATATTGTATATTGATAGAACAAAATGGAAATCAATTACGAATTAGAAAAAAAAAATCTAAAAATATCCTTGAGCAGTTTCATGAATCCTTTTGAGTGTTCTACAACTAAAAGTTTGGAAATTTCTTTCAGATATGCTTTCCATCGGACGATAGTGTTACAAGTATAGAATATTCTTCTGATTGCGAAATGCTCACCGATGATGCACCAACAGCATCATCATCTAGTCATATATACATCATAGACGCACATACACTAGTTATATGCATGATAAATCACATTAAAATAATAAGAGAGATTTGTATATAGTTTTTTTTCTAAGACTAGGGGGCTCTGCCCCCTACGAGCTACGCTCGCCAACCCCCGTTCAGGTACACCAAAATCCAAAAAGCACGCTAATTTGATCGACTTTAAAAAAATTAAATTAAAATTAAAAAAAAAAAAAAAAAAGTAGCGATCTCTCTGTAAACGGGTTTTCATTCGTCTTCCTTGGATTGCGGATTTTTAAGGCCAAATCTGCTGCTGTTAAGAGATACAATGGCTGGTTTCGTATTTGAAAATAAGCTAATGTAAAATGAATTAAGTAAACAGTGTCATTGTCTCCCGGTATTTTTTAACTGCGCTATAAGATAGTTCTTTTAAATAATTCATTTTAAATGTATCGTTTCAAATCTGACGTAATTTACACCAAAGTTTTATTTCTCTTATTAATATTCACGTGAAAATACTTTTGTTGTTAGAAGGAAATATTATTTGCGCTGTCTTCAAATTCACGATAATAGTTAAAAAGATTATCTCAAAATATCTCGCGCAAATATATTTTTCAATTTAAATTGTTTTGCTATATTTTTGCCATTTTAAATATGACGTAATTTCCTCAAATTACAAGTTTTAACGCATAATAATGATTTTTTTTTTTTAAAGATTTTGTTTCTTTTTTAAAATTCAAGCGTAACGATGGTTCGGCACAGATGTCATATACGCCAATTTTATATACGCAACGGGTACTTAACTGGTGCTAAAGTGTCATTATTTTGCTTGATATGGTAACCCGGATGTTGTTGTTTATGCTATTGATGTTTTCGCCATATTGGCGTCGGAAAAAAATTGCGCCAATATGGGGCGTATATGACATCTGTGCCTATGGTTCTTATGACGTAATTTTCCTGCTTTTAACATGTAATCATTTAATTCTAATTTTAAAGTTTTTTTTCCGTTTGTAATAGTCACGTGTAAATAAATTTTTAATTTGAAGTAAAAATTATTGTTCGCGCTGTTTATGCAACTGGCAACAGTTTAAATTAATAACATTTTCTAAAATTTGTAAAAAATATCTCTCGAAATGCTGAAAATTTGAATTTAAAAATAAAATAAAACCACAAAAAATAAGTCAAATAAGAAAAATAAATGCAATCTGGACATCGGGAACTTATAACGTATAAAATGATCTAAAAATGATTAAATTCTCATGTATAGTTTTTGCTCCAATAAAACTTTTTTAATGGAACGATTTTGTCCAACTTTAACATTAAATATCTCTTAAAATAATTCTTTGATTTGAAAACTGTCTGCATCAGTGTAATTATCAAACATTTCTCTATAATACCACCGATTTTCATATTTTTGTATGCAACAGTTTTTTTTAATATTAACGATGAAAGGCCATGCATAAGCATTCAAATTGGATGCCCATCTACCGGGAATATCTACGCAGATTTTCATTGGTCCATTTCCAAATCAAAACTTTTTTATATATATATATAGAAGGACTCGAATTTTGTTCAAGCGTTCTGACCCAACGATACTTTGAAGTACCACATAAAGTAATTAGCCGTAATTAACAACAAAAAATTAAATCTTTTATTTTTAGTGCCTATATCTTCTAATGTATCACAGTAATGCAAGGAAAAAAGTTTTGAGGAGATAGCTTTTTAAATTCGTAATTTGGGATATAAAGGGGATATAATTTAATCAAAAATTTAATCAAATTTTGGGATATAATTTAATCAAACATTAAACACAGTCGTATGCAATTATGTATACTTCAGCATGATATGTTTCAGGTGATTCAATTGTTCCGCATCAAATTCTAATAAAACAAATTTTTTACTTAGTGGTTAAAAGATCACTGCCATCATCAAAAAATCTTTCTTCTGTATTAACATAAATAAATGATTCGCTCTTTTGACATCTTCATAAAAATTCATTCTCATTATCCACTTTAGTGTTCTCAGCCTGATCTAAATGCTGAGAATTAACTAGTTTTTTTCGAAGATTTTGGTGATTCTATTATCGTATTAATAGATATTGTGGAATGTTTCTATATATTTACACTGTTAAGATATATTATTCAGTACAGAAGGATTTTACCTATAAGGATTGCCCAATTGAAAAGTGGACAGCTGACGTAGCGGGGACGCTGATTAATGTCCCCATGATATATGCCCCCATACGTCATTTTGACGTCAGAAGAAATGGGGATATAAATACAGTGCTGGATCATTTCACTTTTCAAGAAATCCTGATTAATGTCCCCATGATATATGCCCCCATATCTGAAAGGGACACAAATCCAATGCTAGAGAAATTTCCTTTCGTTGAGAGCCTGATTAACGTCCCCATGATTTAAGTCCCCATACGTCATTTTGACGTCACAAAAAAAGGGGGCACAAATCCAGTGCTCGAGCATTTCACTTTTGACGAAATCCTGATTAGTATCCCCATGATATATGCCCCCATATCAGAAGGGGACACAAATCCAATGATGGAGAATTTTTCTTCCATTGAGAGCCTGATTAATGTCCCCATGATTTATGCCCCCATACGTCATTTTGACGTCACAAAAAATGGGGGCACAAATCCAGTGCTGGAGCATTTTACTTTCGACGAAATCCTGATTAACATCCTCATGATATGTATCCCCATACATCATTTTGATGACGTTACAGTAGATGGGGACTTAAATCAGGGGGCAGAAATCCAGTACTAGAGCATTTTATTTTCTCAAGAATTCCTGATATACGACCCCATGATGTATGCCTCCATACGTCATTTTTATGGCACATCAAAGGGGATTCAGATTCCATTAGGCTAGGCCACTAGAAATGTGCACTACCGGAATTTTCAGGTCATGGCCCGGCCCGGTGCAAAAATTTTAAATTCGACCCGGGAAATTTTTGTGTTAAAAGAATTTAACCTTGTGTAATTAAGTGTTCAGCTTTTTCTGGCGTTTCCATTGTGTGCGATTTAATTTTGTTGAGATGATCATACTTATTAGACCAGATGTTATAATTAGTAAGATTAACTGGGTGAATTAGTAATTCCAGCTTCTCCAGGATAGCATAATTGGTAGAGCACTGGCGGCTTCAGCCAGGGTATTCCTGGTTCGAATCCTAGCCTGGACATTTTTCGCCCAGTTCAAAAAATTAAATCTCATATTATTTATTTACCAATTGTGTTAAAAAAGTCATTCTTCTGTAATTACGTGTCCACTGGTTTCTGACGTTTCCATTACCTGCGATTTTATTCTGTTGAGCTGATTCACAAATATCACGCCATATTTATAATCAATAAAGTTAACTGGGTGAATTATCATGCTGAGAAAGAAAAGTTTGCGTAAAAGAAAATAAGTGCTCTTCCTATTTTATTTATGGCTGTTCTCAAATCCAAAAGGGCAAATTTATGACATAAGTTTTAATTTATTTTTGTTCGGAAATGCATAAAACTAGCAAGTGTTGTTGTTCAGAAAATATATGTAATCGAACTGCGTTTTCCGCTTTTTTTTTTGCAAACGCAATAGATCTGTCAAACAATAGTGTCAAAGTGGGCGTTTGAACCTAATTTCCATGTGAAAGAAGAATAACCACCCAAGGAAGGGTGAAACATTCTTTGTTATGTGATCAAAATTGCGTATAACTCAATAGGTAATTTATTTATCAAAAAATGGAAAACACAGTTCGATTTCAAATCGCTTCCATAGTCAGGCCTTCCAATGTTATATCGTTCCGTTAAAAAATGAATTTGTAAATGTGTTAAAACGTTTTACTCCTGTTGAGCAGAACAGTTGAGAACAGCCTTAACGTAATATTTGGAATTATACCTTTAGATGGTTCTCAAACGCGAAACTTTGACACATTTTCTGACAAACTTTTAACTGCAAAGGCATAAAATTGACAAGCCTAACTATTGAAGGGATTTGGAATCGAATAGTGTTTTCCAATTTTGATAAATAAATTATTTGTCGGCATATAAGAGATTCTTGTCATGGCTTCGGGTTTTTCTTCTTTCCCGAGATGTCGCTTCCGGAAATTCTATTCAAAATGTTATCTTTAACAGGATTTCCTCATAGATATATTGCCTTTATCAAAAATTGATTACGCAATTTCGATTACATAGTTTCTGAATGACAACACCTGTCAATCTTATGCGTTTCCGAAAAGAAATTAATTCAGAAATGTATCAGAAAGTAGCTCTTTTGGATTTTAGAAAAGCCTTAATAAATGACAGAGAAATAGTTTCACAAATCTACTTTTTATTATACAGCTTCGAAAGTTATGATGTTTCTAAATCTCTTTTTTTCTTATATTCTAAACTACATTAATTTTTTAATGAATCCTTATTTGAATGTTGAAACGTCTATAAGAATCTAAGTAATTAATGTTACTATTGTGTATTTTCTGTCTTGCAATGACATCGTAATTTACAAATATATACTCTAAATTTATCCCATAAATATGTATGCAGTTTTCTTTAAAGAAATCTTAATTGTATGTTGAGAAAAATCTGAATTTTTTGTAGAAATGTTCACTGATTCCTGTTTGGAAATTCCTGCCCGTACAGACCTCAACCAGGGTACCTCTCCAACTGAGGTCTTGTTAGGTGCTCCGAGTCTCTCTATAAAATTTGAAATAACCTTTCCTTTGCATATTATTGGTCTAGATTTGTTTTTAAATGTTTAACACCTTGAGAGGCAGTGGGATATAATATATCCCCCTTAATTTTAATTCCGAAATGCACACTGACACCAGAATTTTGAAGTAAAATTTTGCATTTATACTGTACGTGAAGAAAAGATTTTGCTTATTTTCAAATAAAATTTTCTAAATCCGGGCGTGAACCTGTCATTTCAAAATTTTAAGAAGAAAAGTACTTTGCACCTGAAAGGGTTAATCGTGAGAAGGAAGTGGGTATTAACTTTATTTATTACAAAGTTTATAATAACTGTCGGGGAATGTATAGATCTGGTGAAAGTAACCGTGAACGAAAAACATAAATATTTAAAATATTGTAAAGGATAGATCTTTCAAAATAAAAAATAATTATGCATATTAAATGTGAAAGTAGTAGTATTTTTCATACATTTTATTATCTATATTATATTATCATTCTATGATATATGCGATTTAAAAATATAAAGTTTATTAGTTCAGCAGGACTGTGCGATCAAAAAAGTGCACCTGGGCCAAAGTTTAAATCTGTCGACCCCAATCTTCGACTTCTCTCTGTGACAGATGGAACAAAATTGGTGAATTGCAGAAACAGAAATAAATTCTGTTGAATACATATTTTGCACTTATTTTGTAACTTTAAAATTTTTAATTCAGAAATTTCAAATAAGAAAAAAAAAAAAGTAAACTAAATTTGCTGTTATATTATGGCAAAAGGGATCTGGGAAATGGTCGTGGAAAATATGCATCTAACAATACTGTATAATAGTTGGCAAGAAAGTTGTACTTAGTCAGTAATTTGTTTTTGGATGTGGAGTAATGGACGATGCAATAACTTTGAAATGTAAAAAGTACGTACTTTCATTGGGAAAAAATTCCCGACATCTATCATTGTTTATACATTAAAAAAGAAGAAAAATGAGATTGGTAGTGTAAATTTGACGCCCCCCCCCCCACCCTCGATTTCCGCCCACGGGGTAACCACCTACTTCGCCCTCCCACCTTTGACACGATCCTGTAGCTAAGTATTGGAATATACGTTGGGCCGTAGTTAGCATGTTACATATACGTTTGTAAAAGTACTTTTTTTTTAAAAATAAAATATGAGAAACTTCGATGAAAACGCTTAGAAATGCATTTGTATATTTAAAATATCTCTTTAAGAAATTAATAATTTTAACTTCTTTTTTTTCTGTTTTCATTTCTTACAGAATGTTTTTATTTTCTTCGTTATAAAAATATTTCTAAAATATATACTTAATTTTATATGAAATTTTACTCAAAGTTTATCAAATTTTAACGTACAAAATATGGAATTAAGCAGATATTTTAGAAATATTTTGAGAACTAAGAAAAAAAAGAGACTTCCTTTAAGAAGCATACACAAAATAGCAAGTTAAAATTATTATTTTTCTCAGAATATATTTTAAATATACGAATGCACCCATAGGATTAGCATTGCGAGGGAAATTCGGACGCTGAGTATGACTAAAAGCCTTAAAACTATGTTCGTCTCATGTTTTTTCCCGTTTAAAAATGCATATTTTTTCATAAAATTTTAAAGGGGACTTACATACAGTTATATATATCTAACCATACAAAATCGAGTTAAAGATATAAAATCATACAAATTTAAGGTATATTTAAGGCTATTACGGTGATCCCTGGAAACGCCGGGTGGATCAGCGACAGTATCAAAATAAAATTAAATTAAAATTAAAACGTGACTTGTAGAGTTGATTTGATATTGAGACCTCTGATTTTTTAGGAATATAATCAACTCTAAACTGAAATTTATTCTGGTACATAAAAATGGAATTTTGTAATTGATATCATTCACTTTTTCCCCCGTTTCTACAATTTAGAAATGAAACAGAATGAATCGATTTATCATTCAATAACTTTTATTTCGCGCTTTCTATCAAGCCTAATTTAAGCGGTGGATTTGTAATAATCGCGGTCCAAATTAAAAAATTCTAAACACAATTTTTACGTGCTTTCGTAATTATATAAATACGTAGCACCTATAGTCGTCGTCTGGTGCGTCTATCAGTCTGTCCGTCTGTCCGCATAAAACTGCTCAACTAAATGGTTCAAAGTTTATTTAATGTATATTTTGAGATTTGTTTGGAATATATATTATTATGGTATAGTTAATAGTAGGCGTAATTAAAACTGTTTTACTTATTGATCTTTTTAACGATTCGTGGACAGGAATGCACCAATCTCAGTTATTGTCATTGCCGTATTATTTCCTTTTTAATGTATTTTACCCGGGAGCACTATTATTATTGACTCGAGCGAAGCCGGGTAGATCTGCTAGTTAGTTAATGAAAATAAGCAAACTAAGGTTGTTTATTTATTTATTTATTGTTTACTAGCAGCCTTCACTCGCTTCGCTGGTCGGTTTCTCTGTAAGAAAATTGAATCAAACGAAATATCTCTAGCAAAGATTAAATTAACAATTTTTTTCTTAATTTCTAATCAAATATCCATAATTGTTGTCTTATATCTATAATCTTACGTTATCCGTTTCAAAGTCGATACTGACCACTTAATAGACAAAATACCTCTAAAATAACTTAAAGTACCTGTGTTTAATTACTTTTACTTTCTTCTATCTTTACAAGAAGAAAGTATTGTATTCGTGAGAATTTTCAACTTCCGGTTTTCGACGGATTTGCACGTTTTAGGAGTCAGAGATCCCGAAAAAAATGTTTTTACGAAATGTCTGTCTGTGAGTCTGTGTCCACAAATTTTGTGGGGGCTCTATCTCAAGAACTAGAACGCACGGAATTTAATAAGAAATTATATTCAGGTAGTCCCCAATGTAAATTAATGCTGATTAGTTTTTGGTGTAAATCGCCCAACAGGTGGGTGCTGCTATGTTGAATTTTTCGCAATTTCTGCAATACCTCTATCTATAGAACTAATGGACGAATTTTCATCTAAATTCAGATTTAGTTAGACGTTGACACACGTTGTTGCTGATTAAGTTTTAGTGTTAATCGCCCTTTAGGTGGCGCTGCTATGCTGCACTTTTCACGATTTTCGTAATAGCTTTATCTCAAAAACTAATGCACGGATTTTCTCCAAACTTCAGATTCAGTCAGACGTTGACATAAGTAGTTGCTGATTAGGTTTTGGTATAAATCATCCAATAGGTGGAACTGCTAGGCTGCATTTTGCTGGATTTACACGATTCCAGCGATAGTCATATCTCAAGAACTAATACACGGAATTTCATATATTTAGAATCCTCATGAGGGTCATATATTGCCATTTAATTTTGACAGTGTCATAGCGAATTTTGAAGCATGAGATGGAAGAAAGTTTTGGGATTGGTACATCCGACTACTTTTAGTAGGTTTGTTATCATGAATTTCCCTCTTCTACCTAAAACTGCGGCTGAGATACTTCAAAATGACCTAAAACTTCCGACCACCCCATTAAATGCCTTTAGGTGGAAATTTCTAAAATCGATAAAATAATGTTTAAGTATGTTTTAATAGATTAGTTATCCTGAAATTCATGTCTTTATCTGAAATTGATGCTGGGATATGGCAAAATAACCCAAAAGTTTCAAGCCTCCCTTTAATTTTCTTAGGGGGGGGGGGATTTCTAAAATGACTGAAATACATGTTTAAATATTTTTTCAATACTTTTATTATTCTGAATTTTTCGCTTCTACCTAAAACGGCAGCTAAGATATGGCGAAATGACTTAAAAGTTTCGACCCTACCTTTAATCATCTTTGAGAGGTCCAGCGATTTCTGAAACCGTTGGAATACATGTTTAATTATTTTTTAATAGGTTTCTTATCTTGAATTCCATGTTTCTACTTAAAACAGCTGGTGAGATATGCCGCATGCCTAAAAGTTTCGACCCCTCTTTAACCCCTTTAGGGGGAAATTTCTAAAATCGCTGAAATATGTGTTTAATAAATTTTTTAGTACATTTATTTTCTGGAATTTCAAGCGCCTACCTAAAACGAGTGCTGAGATATGCCAAATGTTTTAAAATTTTCGACCCCCAACTTTAACGCCCTTAAAGGGAATTTTAAAATTGCTGAAATACGTGTTTAATTATTTTTTTTAATAGATTTATTTTCCGGAATTTCACGCTCCTACCTAAAACTGCAGAGATATGCCAAATGTTCTAAAATTATCGACCCTTCCTTTAAGATACTTTGGGAGGGATATCTAAAATTTCTGAAATACATGTTTAATTATTTTTTTAGTAGACTAGAGGGCTCTGCCCCCTACGAGCTACGCTCGTCAACCCCCGTTCAGACACGGCAGACTCTAACAGCACGATAATTTAATCGGTTTTAAAATGATTTCGGAAGATTGAATTATAATTTGAATCTGAGAATTATAATCTGACGTAATTTTCACCAAACGTTTCTTTTTCTTTTTAATATTCACGTAAAAATACTTTTGTTAGAAATGAAATATTATGATCAAATGTCTGGAGCAATTTTTAAATTTAAACTGTTTTGCAATATTATTTTTTGTTCATTTTATACAATAAGTGTAATGTGACGTAAATGTGATGTAAATTCTCCTATTTAAGACTTCTAACGCATGTTTATGAATTTATTATTTTACAATATTCTGTCTCTTTTAAAATTCACGTGTAATTATAATTTTTATGACGTAATTTTCAATGAGTTCCTGCTTTTTATATTTTCTGTTTATAATAGTCACATGTAAAATAAATTTTTAATTTGAAGTAAACATTATTGTTTGCGCTGTTTATATAACTGGCAACAGTTTAAATTAATAACATTTTCTAAAATTTGTAAAAAGTATCTCTCGAAATGCTGAAAATTTGAATTTAAAATTGAAATAAAACCTCAAAAAATGAGTCAAATAAGAAAAATAAATACAATCTGCACACCGGGAACTTATGACGTATAAAATGATCTAAAAATGATTAAATTCTCACTATAATATCAGCGATTTTCATATTTTTGTATGCAACAGTTGTTTTAATATTAACGATGAAAAGCCATGCTTAAGCATTCAAATTGAATGTGGATCTACCCGGAATATCTACGCAGATTTTCATTGGTCCATTTCCAAATCAAAACTTTTTTTTATATATAGAAGGATTTATTTTCTGGAATTTCACTCTTCTACCTAAAACGGCTGCTGAGATATATCAAATATTCTAAAATTTTCTACTGCCCCTTTTAACCCCATTAACTGGGGGGGGGGGGGGATTTCTAAAATTGCTGAAACACGTAATTATTTATTTTTTTAATAGATTTATTTTCTGGAATTTCACACTACTACTTAAAACGACTGCTGAGATAGACGAAATGTTCTAAAATTTACGACTCCACTATTAACCCTCTTAAGGGGCTGAAATTCTAAAATCGCTAAAACCCGTGTTTAATTATTTTTTAGTAGATTTATTTTCTGTTATTTCATGCTCCTATCGAATATATAATCCTGAATCCGCTATAATCATGAAGTGACTTCCATTTGGTTAAAAGGTTAAAGGAATTGGTTTAAAAGGTTAAATATTTATATTGTTTAAAACCGAAGATTTCTTTTTAAAGCTGAAAGTAAGTTTGTTAAGCGTGCGTGATTTGTCTTTTCGTATTTAGATTAAAAATTCCGAGTGAAAAACGTTAAATATTTCGAAAGTAATAAAGAAAAAAAAACAAGAAAGGAAAAAAAATAGGAGAGTGAGTTTCGGAAAATTTATTTTTAAATGATTATTATTAATATTTTTTAAAGCGGATTTTGGTTTTAAAGGGAAAATGAACGTAGATATGTCTTGGTATCTGTGTTTCTTTTCTTTTTACTTTCCGAAGCTGGTGCTAATTTTTAAACATCCCAGAAAAAAAAATTAGCAAACGATTTTTTTTTTCAAAGAGTTAAGAGTAATATTTTTAGAAACGGATTGGGGAATTTGAAAGGAAAATAAACGCAGATGTGGGCTGGTATTTTTTGTAATTTGATTTCTGAAGCCAATGCCAAATTTTAATAATCGCACAAAAGAAAACAGAAATCCCGAAAATGACTAACGGAAACGAACGGTTAAGGTTTTATATTAATATTTTAAAAATCAGATTGCGGCATTCGGGAAAAAAAAATGAACGCAGATGTGGTTTGTCATCTTAATTTTTTTCATATTTTGATTTACGAAGCCGATGACGAATGTTAAACACAGGAGAAAGGAACTTTAGAAAAGTGAGTTTTGCAAAAGAATTTTTTTCAAACAGCTAATATTCGTACTTTTCGAAACGGATTGCGGAATTCAAAGGATAAAATGAACACATATATGATAAGCAGATTTTTAAAGTTTGCAGAAATCGAGATAAATACAGAAAGGACTCTCGGGAAACTTTTTTTTTTGGAAGTGTTAACATTGATATTTTTGAACGGGTTGCAAAGTTTTAAAAGAAAAGCATGATTTTTAATTTGGAGTAATCGATTTTCCGTATTCCGCTTAGTTAAATGGATACGAGTTTCATAAACACGGGGAATAAAAAACACAAATTCGTCATTTCTTAATTTTTTTGAATGGTTAATAATAAGATTTTTTAAAAGGGATTACTCCGTTAGAAAGCTTAAACAACATAGATGTAGTTATGTGCCTTTCGTTTTTTCTTATTTCGAACGGGTCGGTATTAATTGGCCCGATGTGGGGAAAAAATCCGTACAATTTAAAATTCTAAATTAGTTTTTTTTTTTTTTGAAAGCATATAAAACCCACTTAAAGAACGTTTACATTTTACTTTAAAACGACATATTCTGCTTTTAAAAATATAAATATTGCGTGGACCTCGATACAAGGGTCATTTGGAGAGATTTTCGTCTTCAAGCATAAATTCTTACAAAAATCGGGTTACATCTATCTAGAAATTTGAGACATATTTCAGGTTATCGCGGGCCCGTTTAATGACGAGCGAGTGTGCTAGTAGAGAAATAAAAATAAGGTAAGCATAGTTCGCCAGGGGAGGGGGGGGGGAGGTATAGCTTTACAAAACACATTTCTATGAGGTTGCCATGCATGACAGTTTAACCGTTTCATGACGAATTTCACGTATTTGTGACATGAATGGTTCTCAGAATCCTTGATAACTAATACCAGTAAATTTGAATACAAAATTTTTCTTTTTTTCAATCGCAGATTTTCTGCAATTAATTAGGACAAAAATTTCTTGCGAAGGGGTTAATAGTCTAAAATGCTTGTTATGATGTTCTTACTGATGATAACACTGTATTATTATTTATAAAATATGAAGACACACATTAAGTAAATGTACTTACAATTTTTTTATATTAAAATATCTATATTAATAAAAAAAAAGGGTTTCTTGTCCGTGTGTCTTCTGCGTGTTTGTTTGTTTGTTGACGATGGTTAGGGAAATCTATCGCACGTAGAAGTCTACAAATTTGGATAAGGATACACATAGATTCAAATGAACCTGAGGCTGAGATTTTTCATTTTGTGATAATCAGATTTATTAGTCTTTCCTTGAACAAATCATGGAACAAAATGTCTTTGGCACAAGCCTCTTGTTATACACGTGATTTTATCAGAGATTTATTCAATCCAAGGAACAAAACGAAAAAAAAATGTGCACATAATTGTGAAAATCAAAGATTTTAATGAAAAATTATTTCTTATGGCTAAAATTATGCAGTTTTAAGTATAATAATGAAAGTAATTTTCAGAGAATCTGCGATTGTTTTTGTTGGTTAGTGATGCTATAGTGATCTCTTGCAGTCGTGAGCTAAACAGACCGGGACTTCAGTTTAAAATGGAATCTGACCCACTATACACATCCATTACCTGATTGAGTTCGAACCAAGCAAGCTCTTGTTCAGTAACCAGCTCGTCAATCGCAAGACAAGCAGGTGGCTTGAATCTGAGAAAAATAATTTGAACGATGTATCATTTCATCACATTAAATCAATAAGTGTCTTTATTTTTCATTCTGAAAAGAAGTTTTAAGTCTATTGCATAAAAATTTTGACTCTGAATTAAACAGAAAAAAACTGCAGGAAGAAACTTTTCTCAAACTTTACTTTTTATAGGCAACGGAGGTAACCTTTTCCACCTATTTTGAGGGAAGGGGGATCGAATCCTTAACCCATCTTATGCCGCTTGGACATATCGGGCATTTCTTCGCGCTCTCATAATAAAAATATCCTTTCCAGTAAATTCAGTTTTTGTTCAAGAAATTTATACCTCAGCATCAATAAAATTTTTGATAGAAAGTGAAGAATAGAGCTGTGTAGGGGCCCGAGTTATAATGATTATGGGCCCAGATCGTTTTTTTCACGATCATAAATCTAGATCAGAAAAAAAAAAACCCGTCGTCAAGTGAGTTTAGGGAAAATTGGGAAGCAACTTTAATATCACGCTTCAATTTTTGTGCAAGCAACAAACATGAGCATGGCGATTTTATTTTCCATCAGGTTCAGTAGGTATAGGAATAGGATCAAGAGATTTTGGGGGAAGGTAGCGGATTTTGAATATCATTTTTAATTTTGTGTATATGGTGAATCTCCTGTATAATGAAGTTATACGTAAGTTTGATATTTTAAAGGATAATAAAAATATACTAAGGTATTTCTGTTTTCCGAGTTTTTCTTTCCTCTCATAATATGGTTTAAGTTTAAGCTCACTCGCCAGGAATACAAGCAGAAATTGGAGGCACCGAACAGAGGTCAGGTGGGCCCTCTGCATCTCCTGTATTTACTATATACATATACTTAAACGGTTCCTCACGGGGTCTTTTTCAGCTTAGGGCACCGATACAACTCTCCGCCTATCGCCCTCTGATCATGTTCCTGTTACTCGTATAATAATATTTTAGCCAAAATGATCTTTTGGTTTTTCATATAAGGCATCATAAGTGAGTAAACTGATTGCTTAAGATATGTTGAATACAGAGGGACCCCAAGAAAAGAATGTTTATACTTTGGGCCTCTAATTTTTTAAATGAAGTCTTGATGACTATATCATACTGACTTTAATTTGGTAATGGAAATAATTATTTTGTGTACATTCGAAATCTTATTTTTACTTATTTCTTAGGTAATTTTCTTTATATGTATGTACTCATAACTTTTGTAAAATCAAAAATTTCAGTTTTTTTATTCTTGTTTTCTTTTCTGTTATGCTTGTATCTATACTTTGCAACAAATATAGTTAATAAGAACATAAGGATTTTAAAAAAACACCAGAAACAAATGTTTGTATAGAATAAGCATAAATATAACAAGTATTATGTACCATCAATTTAGAAAAAAAAAAAATCCCAATTAGACATTCACTGAAAGCTTATTCCCTGATAATACCTGAATACCCGCGGAGGAAGAGAGGTAAGAGGAAACAATATCTAATGCGGCATTGCCTCAAGGCGTAGGCATAGCTCCTTAAGATCTGGTCATTTTTCAGGAAGGCAGGAAGTTGCGGGCTATTTGTACTATGGTAACGTGAGCAGTAACGTGATCAACTATTTTACAGCTTTTTGTCCTCTCTGTGGGGAGTTTCCTGTGATTTTTGTAGGAAATCTTCTAAACTACGTTCCTAAGAAATATATTTCAGATTGTAAAGGGAAAAAGTATGAGCAAGATAAGATTTGGAACAGTATAAAATTCCTGTAATTGTTCCATCTGAAACCGAGCCCTTTTGGTCACGGGCCCCTGGGCAGTTGCCCTCTGCATCCCCCCCCCCTCTCACCGGCCCTGAATAAATTTATAATTATTATTTAGTAATTAGATACAGAAATTATAAAAACTTCGAATTAGTAGTTTCATTAGTTAATAGCATACAATAACATTATATACATTAATATTTTGTAATAATTATGTAAAACTATATTAAATACCAGGGATATTTTTACATATTAAAATTATTAATAACAACATTTAATATTTAATTGCTATCACTATTTAAAATTAATAACTATTAAACAACTAACTCTCTAATTAGGAACGTAATATACATTTTTATGCTTTAATTACTAAAATGATAATTAATAATTTAGTATTCATTCTAGAAAGAAAACGGAGCAGGATGCTAGTTCAAAAAACAGCACTATTCCATGAGGAAATATATTATTTAGTAATGTGTCTAGTAACGATATAAGAAAAAATGTGTATAATTTTTTAGTACTATGCTAAATAAAGTGTTATTAATTTTTAATAATTTTATTAATTACAAATTAAAAAATACAATTAAATAACAACATGCTTTAATAATATCCTGTTTTTTTTCTAAAGAAATAAAGTCCTATTATTTTTGCAAAGTCTTGGGCACACGGATTTAGAAATACTGTGGAATGGGAAAGTTTTTTTTACAAGAAATCTCTGGCTACAACTACAGGTGAATTTTACTATTTCTTAAAAAGGCAGGTTGTATTTTGCCAATTTCAAAAGGGGCATGGCACATTTTGCTAATTTCAAAAGGGGCCCTTAAAAAATGGCCTAGAGGAAAAAGTAGGTAAATTAAAAAATTAATAAAGCCTGCAAATAAGTAATTTCATTAGTAACACAAATAATAAAACTAAAAAATATTGCTTGCAACTCGTTTTGCATTTGTACTTGGAAAAATAACTGTTAATCATCTAAATCTAAACTTATACAAATGTATGTATATGCTAATCAAAAAAATTATGAAAATGAGTTAAATCTATTCTTAACACCCATACAGAGTAAATATAAGAACATCTGAAATCCTCAAAATATTAAATAATAGCAATATTACATCCCAGAGGGGAATTAGCTTTCAATGGTTCATTTTTAAGAAAAAATTTTGCTACCTTTTCAACACCTATTTTTTTTTTTTTTTTTTTTTTTTTTTTTTTTAAGTCAACCTATACTGAAGGAGCTCTTGTTGTGCTTAACTTTTGTATACCAATTAGTTCTTTTTCTCTTATACATTCTTTTACAACAACTGTTGAGCAGATGTCCTTCTTTCATTCTTCTTTTGTTCCAATATTTGTTGTAAATTTATTATTTCAAATGTAGAATAAGAAAAAAAAAGATTCTGGCTATTTTATTCTTTTACTTGCAGAAATTTATTATACTGCTATGCTTATTTTATATAAACGAATGAGTTATTTGATTACTTAAAGAAGATTATCACATTGCAAATTATATATTTAAATATGTTAAATGAAATGCTTTTTATGTCAGATAAAACTATCCTTTTTAGAAACTTATTGTACTTATTATTTTATGATACTCAGAAATTAAGCTTAGAAGCAAATATTTAAAGCCTTTTTTTTTTTTTTTTTTTTTTGTTTATTCCTAAGTCATAATACCAGTAGAAACTTTCCAAATTATATTCATCTTAGATTTTAGTGCCTTTTTATGTCATTTTAGACATTTAGAAAATTTATTATTTTAATCAATGATTTAAAAAAACAACAGCAATCAGTTGATTAAAATCGTGATTTAATCGCTGATTTAAATCAACTGATAAAAATCGTTGACATCCTAGAAAGGTATTTAGGAATTCATTCTCATATTCTCATAGATATGATATACGTATTGACGTTTACCATGGCATGTTTGGTGTTGGAAATGAAGTGTGTGCCATTTATATTTCGTTTATAGAGACGCTCAACATAATTCCATTACATTACGGTCTATGAGAAATAATCGTTTTAGTAGTGATGTTATAATATTTTTAACATACTGAAATTGATATATAACAAGGAAGCACATTACAAAATGTCTACTATAAAATATGGTGTGCATAGTATTTGTTATTCATTTACAGGTACACACAAATTCGGCATATCGTTCATTTTTAGAACTTCACAAAATAATTAGGTTACAGTACTGTTTATGAGGAATAATTGCTGATGAGTTTTCAATTGCAGTGTGTTTTCTTATATTAAGCATTTTTTTATTTTTAAATATTACTTTTTCTGCATAAATTATATAGATCATATACAGGGCTGCAGAAAAGAACTCCATTACATTATGGTCTATAGGTAAAATTCGTTTGCAGTGTATTTTAATTAAGCTATACTATTTCAAACGTAATGAAACTCACATACATCAGAGATGCATACTACACATTGCTTACTGTAGAATATGGTGTGGCGTGCATAGCATTTATCTTTTTTATTTATTTATTTTTTATATATATATACGGAGATGAACAAATGTATTCGATTACAGTAGTGTCTATAAGCAATAAGTGCTGATATTGCGTTTTCAATTGTGGTATGCTTTTTAAAATTTATCCATTTTTTCCATGTTATTTGGTGTGTCTAAATTTTATAACATTACGCAAGGCTGCACAAAATAATCCAAGTACATTTTCGTATTTTGGTGGAAATTGATTAAGCGGATTTTTCAACTGTGAAAAACTCTGTGAAAAATCGTTTCCCAGCTGAAATAAATATTTACATACGGTGTAATATATATATATATATATATATATATATATTATAATATATATATATATATTTTTTAATACTTACAGCTTTAATTCATAATAATTGACGGTGATAGGTTATGTTTAATTAATGGTAATATATATATATATATATATATATATATATATATATATATATATATATATATATACAGTGTTTAATTTTCGCCGGATGTTACCGAAGTACAGCTTTGGTACTTCTTAGCTTTTTGTGATTATTTAAATATTGGTAGGAATTCACCTCAGCTCATAGATATTGCACTTTGGAGACCTGCGGAACAGCGTTTCCGAAATGCGCTAGCCTAAATTTCATTTTCCTGTTCCTACGATTTACAATCCTTTGCGTGTTTCTTCCAAAGGCCTTACATATTTGATGTAGCGTATCGCACACATAGGAGCATACTTCTATCTAGTGCTCGCAAATCTACACTCAATAGTTTTCTGTCTCAGTTGTTTTCAAATGACGACGAGGAATGCCAGAATTATTCGCAATTGTATCCGCCGTTTTTACTTGTGGTTGTATATTGTTTACTCACTACCCTTTGTTCATGTTTGTAAAATATTTTTAATGATCAACTTATTAGTTACTCGCAGTGTTTAATTTGCATTGAAGCTCATAGCAACAGCTCCAGTATTTCTCAATTTTTAACCAATATTTAAATGTTAATCGGCAGCTGAAACTCACCAGAGTTTATAAATAATGCTCACAATAGCC
Organism: Maratus speciosus; assembly: GCA_963932465.1. Classification (NCBI taxonomy): domain Eukaryota; kingdom Metazoa; phylum Arthropoda; class Arachnida; order Araneae; family Salticidae; genus Maratus; species Maratus speciosus. The sequence goes on from OZ010786.1 coordinate 255,852,546, forward strand.
CTGAGTGTTGTGTTAATATAAAGAAATGGGATTATTGGAAAATTTCCCACTCGATGATTTTATTTTTTTTTCTCTTTATTTATTAGATTTTGTTTTATGTAAAGGAATATTAGATATAGTCAAAATATATTTTATATCGACGAGTGTATAGATACATTTTTTTTCCGAGGAAGAAATTGCTTTAAATTTTGTATACTATTTGAAATTTAAAAAATACAGGTACAAGGAGGGGGGAGGTTGTTGAAACAAAAGATTTTATTAGTGCAGAAAATTAGAGATCAGGTACTTTTTTTTAGGTGCGTTCGTAATTATATAAATACGTTGCACCTATAGTCGTCGTTCAGTCCGTCCGTCTGTCTGTCCGCATATAACAGAGAAAATCTACCCAACCGAATGGTCTGAAATTTTAAATATATGATTGTTGAAAAATTTTCTCGAGCCATTTCAAATTTTATGAAAATCTGATGTATAGTTTAATTACAGGCACAGTCAAAAGTTTTTCTTTACATTACGGCCAATGGAAAAAATATTGCAAGTGCATTTTAATGATGTTACAGCCTTCCGAATGGTCTGAAATTTTAAATCTATAATTGTTTCAAAATTATGTCGAGCCATTTCAAATTTTATGAAAATCGGATGTATAGTTTAATTACAGGGACAGTCAAAAGTGTTCCGTTACATTACGGGGAATCTGAAAAAAATTATTGGAAGTGCATTTTAATGATGTTACAGACTATGCACTTTATGAAGTGCAAAAAATTATACATTCAGTACAATATGGGGTGCAAAAAATAATTATAAAACTAGTTATAGTACGAATGCACCTCATTTGCTACGTTTGACGAGCAATTTCCAACTTGTTTTTTTATAAATTTATATATATATATATATATACACATACAGATAGATAGATAGAAGATAGATATGGGGCATTATCACAATCTTTTGACTTTCGGGAATAAATATCTGGTGAAATTAAACTTGCTAAAATAACATATTAATCTAATAGACGAATGCCTTAATGATTAAAAATAAAGAAAAAATAGTCAGCAGCGAAATTTTTTTTATTTAACTGAGGTTTAAGTTAAACTTGCGAGTTTAATTTTCCTTAACATTTTACCACTGTAACTTTCTATTTTCTTCTAAATTTTTACTTATAATGAATTTGCATAGTACCCACAGGACATTCAAATAAGAAACAATGACAATGTAGTATTTTTAATACAAAATTTTGGTATAAGGGGTGTTAAAGAAGGGACAAAAGGAAAAAAAGGGGATGCTACAGGAAAAAAGGGACGGTAATGGAAAAAAAAGGGGGGATGGTAAGGATGGGACGGTAAGGAAAATTACCACTATTTTTAGAAAAATCATGTTAAGACTAAGTGATAGTCACAATGTTCAGTGATTTTTAGAAACAGTTATTTACATTGGATTAAGTAAAAAAAAAATAATTTACCTCTAAAAGTGCAGGAATAAACCTTGGGGACGGTAAGACTTCCAATAATGCCACGATGTTTGAAATTGATATTTAAATGCTGATTTAAATTCTGCAGTAAATTTCCTGTCAAAGAATTTTAGATATTCTTTCTCTAGCATACTTCTGCATAAGAAAAAACTTGAAAAAAAAAATTCTGTGGCTGCATCTGAAGTGATTTTCTGTATACGTTTAGCAAGAGGGATGGTAAGGAATCTAAAACCCAGGGACAGAGTTAAAAAAATGATATCAACCGTAAAAATGTGTGCAGGTTAAATTTTTGCTACATATTTATATAAAACAATTGTCCCAGTTTCGGAAAAAATTACATCGAATTACTTTTATTTAAACAATTTTATACAGACAGCTCCAAACTTAAAAATCAACATCAGGTTTTCCTGGTATTTGGACCCCCCAACATCGTCCAAAACTTATTTATCTCGTTAATACTGTTATGCCATCATGCAATGGGATGTTCCCCAGTATAGGAAATAAAAGAAAACACAAAAATATGTACTAAAATAAAAATTATTATTCAGGGACTTAAAAGTCAAAAGATTGTGAGAATGCCCCATATATATGATACTCAGGGCTGCACAAAAGAATTCGGACATTTTCTGACTATAGATGGTAATTGCTGAAAATGGATTCATAAATGCGTTATACATTTTCAAAATTTTTTACTTAGACACTGTCTATCACCTTAATAAAGTGTGAAGTTTTGTTACAGTTACTATGTTCAGTGTTCAGTGTTTTATAATTTGAACTTAGCGCATTATTTTTCTTTCTTTTTTACTTACTATCAACAGTAAATAAATTGAAAACGAAATAGGAAAAATTTTGTTAATTGAAGTGACAAAATGTGTTTAATTATTTGCAGCTATTTGTATCTTTAAACATTCCTCTAAATGCCCAATATTTTACTCAGGCTCGAAAATAAGATTTGAATACATGTAATGTTTAAAAATAAAAATCAGTCATTCACTGTAGTTTGGTAAAGTGTCTTTCACGTGATTAACCAACACGTTAAACTATTTTAGAAAATCAAAAAAAAAAAAAAAAAAATAATAATAATAATTAAATACAACAAAGAAATGTTTCTTCATCCTTCCCTTTTTCACTAATTAAGAATGAAAGTTTCCATGGTATTACTAGTAAGGGAAAAAGAAATCTCAATTGATACGGCTCGGAAAGAATGAAATACAGGCCTGGTTCGGGACGAACATCGAGAAAAAATTTAAAGCCTGGGACGTTCTTCGAAAAATGAAGTTCAGTTTTGCTCAAATCTTCAGAAAATACCAATACTGCCAAGCCCGGCTCGAGTCCTCAGATTAAAAATTATGGCCGGCCAAGTTTAATGAAAAAAAATTTCTCCGAGCCAAGCTTCCGGACGAGCTCAGGGTAGAACTCCTATAATAGAAGTCTTAGCTCAGGGTAGTGTAGACTTAAGAGTACTGCATCAGGTCAGGTAACCCGATTGTACTCAACCCGGTAGCCATTAATTGTTTTCGTTGTGTATTGCGTTGACTTTAAATGTTTCAAGTTAGGTTTTGACTCTTTCTGGGTGGTATTCGCGTCCACCCGATTTTTCAAAAAAATCCTAAATAGTTAATCATAATAATAATAATAATAATAAACTGTGTTTGAATATTAATGGGTTTATAATGAATTTAATTTTATACAAAAACCGTAAACTCATATTAATGATATCATTGTATATTACTTTTCCATAATTGTATTAAAATATGGCTTAATTTTTTAACGTCGAGTTCAAATATTTTGGTTTCTATCTTAAACTAAACCTGTTTCTTTATGATTCATTAAGGATCAAAGCCTGTACTAACCTTGTTTTCTTGACCGTGGACCCCGAGGTGATATACAGAATGAGACCCGATCAGGCTGTCAGCCTAACGCGGGACCCTCAGTGTTTGCAAGCTTCGTGCACATTTTATCGACCCCGAAGGAATGGAAGGTTGAATAAATCTTGCTTAGCTTGGAACCGAACTCTGGATCTGTTGGTTGGTAACCAGACGTGCTGACTACTACGCCACTGAAATTTAATATTTTGTTTCGGATCGACGAAATTAATTTTTGCCAGGTTCTGGTCGAATTTAAGTAGGAATTTCGTGTATACCGGAAAAGATTTTGCTAATTTAATTTAGAAGTACATGCTCACCACACTCTTTTTAATTTTTTAGACCTAGATAATAGCCTACCACACCCCATTTCATAGACTTCTGCTAAGACCGGGGGAGAAGGGAGGGGTGGATTGGTGACACATTCAATCTAAGAATTTTCTCTTTTTATTTAACAGCGTGATAAATTATAACCGACAAGTAGCAAGCTCTTTCTACGTACATATAGCGCGTTCTGAAATAAAATATGTTTTAATAAAATATACTTTTCTGCACAAAAAAGATTTTCGTTAAAGAAAATAATAATGCATAAGAATTTCATATTTAAATATGCTTCACGCATTTCCTAAATGACGCAGTTTTAATCAGGCGTGATTCTGTTCCGAATTTCTGAAAATTTAACGCATTCGGTTCCGAAATTTTTAAAGAATCGGTCATCAATCCGAAAATTCTGAAAAAAAAAATCACTGAAAAATATTGCGAATTTTTACAAATGGTCGTAATAAAAATTAACTTCGGCCGTTGTTCGTATAAAAAATCGCTAATTTCGCCAAAGGATTGTGGAAAAAACGCGAATTTCATAAAATTATCGAGAAAAAATACGTATTTCTTCAAAGAGCCATTGAAAAAATGCAAATTTCGAGAAGGATCGAGGAAATAACGCAAATTTCGTCAAATGATCGAATAAATAATACCAGTTTCGTGAAATAAATGAAAAAAATATACGAATTTCTTCAAAGGATAGCAGAAAAAAACGCGAATTTCTTAGAAAGGTCATTGAAAAAATACGAATATATTCGAAGGGTCGCGGAAAATACGTGAATTTCGTTTAATGAGCGCGGAAAAAAGCGAATTTCTAAAACTATCTCGGAAAAATCGTGAATTTCGTCAAAGGGCTATTGAAAAAACGCGAATTTATTCTAAGGATCGCTGAAAAAAATGCACATTTCGTCAAATGATCGCGAAAAAACACGAATTTCTTCCAATGATCGTGGAAAAAAATACGGTGTTCGACAAATGACAGTTGAAAAAACGCGAATTTCGCCAAAGAATTACGAGGTATTATTTAATATTTCACTAATTGGTTTATTTCCATTAAATGCTCATTTTAAAAGGCAGTCACGTGATTTTTTATTGTAGCATTGTTCAGAACGGTGTCACATTTTTTAAAATACAGCATAAATGTGACTTATTCAATATAAAAATTTCATTGTTGATGCCACTATTTTCGAATAGTAATTTCAGAAAATATCTTAAATTCTTGCTTAAGACATTTTTAAACTGTAGCATTCTCTACCGTTTTGCGTGCGGTTTTTTGAGGGTGGGATGCGCTAAATATTACTTATTTAATATAAAAAATGTCATAAGTGTTGATACCACTATTTTAGAATAGTAATTTCAGCAAATATTTGAAATTGGTGTTTAAGACCGCCACCCCCTCGACAAATGTATCTACGGATAAGTTGTACAGACGAGTTTCATTCAGATACACTTTTGTTAAGAATAGAGTGCCCTGCCTGGTAGTGGAATGTGGAACTAACAGAACGCGATTTTATTTAAATTAGGAAATCCAACAAGGCGATCTGTTGAAACTTTAAGATAGTTTATAACACATAATAAAAAGTTTTTAAAAGAATGGAGCGAGAAATTTCACGAAGAGGGGAGGGGGACGCTATTTTTTTTTTTAACTTAACGTTTTTTACCATTTTATGACGGTTTATTGACGGAGTCCTGAGATAAATGCTACTTATTTAATATAAAAATGTCAAAAGTTTAGTTATCACTATTTTCGAATAGTAATTTCAGTAAGTATCTCAAATTCTTGCTTAAGACCGCCGCCACCCCTCGAGTAATTATATCTACTGATAGGTCGTTTAACGGAGTTTCGTTTAGTTTTGTTAAGAATAGAGTGCGCTCGCTGGTGGTGGAATATGGAACTAACAGAACGCGATTTTGTTAAAATTAGGAAATCCAACAAGGCGATCTCTTCAAACTTTAAGATAATTTATAACACATAATAAAAAGTTTTTAAAAGAATGGCGCGAGAAATTTCGTGTTGAGGCGGGAAGGACGCAATTTTCTTTTTTTTAATTAACGTTTTTTTACCATTTTATGACGATTTATTGACGGAGTCCTGAGATAAATGCTACTTATTTAATATAAAAATAAAAAATGTCAAATGTTTAGTTATCACTATTTTCGATTAGTAATTTCGGTAAGTATCTCAAATTCTTGCTTAAGACCGCCACTTCTCGAATAATTATATCTACTGATAGGTTGTGTAACGGAGTTTCGTTCAGATACAGTTTTGTTAAGAATACAGTGCGCTCCCTGGTGGTGGAATGTGGAACTAACAGAATGCGATTTTGTTAAAGTTGGGAAACCTAACAAGACGATCTGTTTTAAACTTTAAAATAGTTTATAAAACATGATAAAAAATTATAAAAAAGAATGGCGCATCACATATCGGGGGTGCGGAGGAGCGCAAACAAAATTAGGAAATATAACAAGGTGATCTGTTTGAAACTTTTAAGATAGTTTGGGTTTACCATAATTTAGAAGGGGTTCCATGGCGATAAATGTGCTGGGCGTTTTGAAAGAAAGTGTTTTGAAAGGAATATTAAACGAAACCCTCTGTGCGATCTGTGATCACACTTACCGACTTCTTTTACACTGATGCCAATTGACGAAACAGCACAAATAATTATACATTTATCTCAAATAAAAATTAATTAACATGCGACTATTAAAAATAGAAATGAAAATAATAATTAAATGACCACGTGTTACAAATAGGAAATAGGGAAAATTGCGTCAAAAAGTAGTATTTACATCTGAATCATGAAAAAATAAGACATAAATATTTTAATTATTTTGCGAGATACGCACTTAATGAGAAAAATTACGTCATATGTAAACTGCCAAAAGAATAAATATCGTCATATGTAAAATGCTTAAAATAATTAAATTATTACGCTTGAAAAACTTTTCATGATTAAAATTTGGTCATATTTAAAAAGCTCAAATAATGATATTCCAAAACACTATTAAATTGAATAATATTTTTTAAACGAGAATTTTAAAAGAGAAAAAAAACTTTATAATAATATACATGTGAAATGCATCTAATGGCGACAATTACGCCACATTTTAAAACTATTCATTTAAAACAATTTTCTTATGGACGTGTGACGTCACTTTGGGAATCACTTGATGTAAAAAAAAAAATGCTGCTAGCAAATTTGTTTGTATATTTCATCACTTGATACAGCCTAGAAACATCTAAATTTATGCCAAAATATTTTCGATTTATTTTGTACGAATCCTTATTCGATAAATACTTATCAGAAAAGTCGTATATATGCCTTTGAGGCATTGCGAGTTGCTTAGCGAAATTTTACTGATTGTATTTTATACGTTTTTAGTATTTTTAACTTTTTATAAATTTTATTTTTTAACTGTAATCAAGTCTGTCTTATTTATTTATTTTATTTAGTCTTTTAAAAATTTCAAATTCAGACGTTAAATGTATGTATATTGTAAACTCGTATATACTTATTAATAAAAATAAACAGTACTTTTCCATTATGGGGGCCTTGACCTTTTTTAAAAAGCTTGGCATAATTCGGGCGCAGAAAGTAAAATTTTTTGCCAAATGATATAAACAGCTATTAAAAAAAACCTAATGAACTTTTATACTTGTTTATATATGAATTTATTTATATCTATAGGGCGATCATGAATTCATGGTACAAACTTTAAGGGTAGGTACAGGACACTGTAACAATCAGTTATTGTATAGGAATGTATGGGCGCAAATGACGCGTTAACGCGGAAACATCGGGGTGGGCAGTTTATTTCCCCTTTTTCTTCGCATTCATACCAGAAAATTCCTGTAACTTGATTTTATTTATTTAAGACTCAAATTTCGTAATTATATAAAGTAAAAATTCTTCTTTGAAAATTTCCGGTGTGAAATCGAAATTTTTGCATTAAAAAAAAGTCACACTGATAACTGTGGCAAGTACATGAAATGTTTGCCAGCGTTGCCAGTGTGGCCTTTTTTTTAATGCAAAAATTTCTAATTCATACTGGAAAATTTCAAAGAAGAATTTTGCTTTATGCAATCACAAAATGTATGTTTTAAATAAACAAAATAATACTATAGAAATTTTCTGGTAGGAATGCGAAATTTTGAAATAAAAAAAAGGTTCAACTGGCCACCCTGGTGTTTGCGCCTCAACGCGTCACTTGCGCCCATACATTCCTATACAATAAATGATTGGTACAGTGTTCTGTACCAACCCTTAAAGTTTGTACGATGAATTCGGAATCACCCTGTATAAACATTTTATGTATATTGATACATTATTGATTTTTATATAAAATAAATTGCTTGTGAAGGAGTAAATAAGTTGACAGAAAATATGCTGCCAAATTTCCTTCTCTCGCCAAGGCCATTTTTCCTATTTCGCCAAGTCCCCTATAGTGAAAAAGTACCAAATAAACAATTTAAATTTTAAAAAATAGCATGAAAATATGCATCATGGTTCAATAAAATAGAAAAACACCTGTTCCTGAAAATATCTGAAACTAAATCTAAAGATAAAATATAAGCGTAAAATTAAAAAAAAAAACAATGTTTTCAATACCGTAGTTCTGAATGTTATTCCTAAGAAAACAGTGTTTTTTAATCTCGAATTCAAAGGATGAACATTGTCTACACTCTATAGCATCGTTACAAAAGTGCTAGAGGCAGCAGAATTTTCAACCTTACCCTTTTGTGCAAGCTGATTTTAAAATGTGTAATTGATCTTAATTATCAATCCCAAAAATAGCCGCCAGCTGTCGTGATAGCGATGGATGAGGCTATGGTAAAAGAAAAATACACTATTCAAACGGAAAAACGTGGCAACCCGATTGCAGAAGATAATCGCCATTCGTAATAATATCATTCAATTTTCCGTAACCTACTAATATTTGTAAAATAGGGCACATTACCATGTTTTTAAAAGCTGCGAAGTCTGAAAGGGGCTTGGCGAGCATAGTTCGCAGAGTGCTGAACCTCCTAGTACGGTAAAATTTCCCCCAAAATATGTATCCAGTCTTCTTTAATGCCTTAATCCCCGTTCCCGTGATATTCATGGGCTGTGTCTTTTATTCAGACTGATTGATTCCCAACAGTTTTGTAAAATAGCGTAACTGGCTTTATTATAGTATCATTTTACCTGTCCTTAAATAACATGAATATTTCTTTTTCAAAAAAGTGGTGCCAATAAGCAATTTCAGTTATTAAACTGTAATTTAATGCGACCGTTAAGGGGTCAAAAGAATCGTTAATTGTGTGTTTTGTAAAATTGGATTTTCTGTAGAAATTGAATGGGCCGGATCGGACTTGATTTTGTCACGGGTCGCGCCAGGGCCGAACTTTTAATTTTTATACTGGACCGATATCAGGTTAGAAATTCCTGCCCGTGCAGAACTCTGGTTGTCAATCCTGCACGAACTCTGAATGAGGCGCCTGATTAATGTCCCCATGATTTGTGCCCCCATACGTCATTTTGACGTCACAAGAAATGGGGATATAAATACAGTACTGGATCATTTCACTTTTCACGAAATCCTGATTAATGTCCCCATGATATATGCCCCCATATCTGAAAGGGACACAAATCCAATGATAGAGAAATTTCCTTTCGTTGAGAGCCTGATTAACGCCCCCATGATTTAAGTCCCCATACGTCATTTTGACGTCACAAAAAATGGGGGCACAAATCCAGTGCTCGATCATTTCACTTTTGACTAAATCCTGATTAACATCCCCATGATATATGCCCCCATATTAGAGGGGGGCACAAATCCAGTGCTAGAGAATTTTCCTTTCATCGAGAGCCTGATTAATGTCCCCATGATTTATGCCCCCATACGTCATTTTGACGTCACAAAAAATGGGGGCACATATCCAGTGCTGGAGCATTTTACTTTCGACCAAATCCTGATTAACATCCCCATGATATGTATCCCCATACGTCATTTTCATGACGTCACAGTAGATGGGGACTTAAATCAGGGGGCACAAATCCAATACTAGAACATTTTATTTTGTCGAGAATTCCTGATATACGACCCCATGATATATGCCCCCATACGTCATTTTTACGTCAGAACAAAGGAGATTCAGAGTTCGTGCAGGATATGCCACTAGAGTTCTGCACGGGCGGGAATTTCCAGCATGATCTCGACCCAGCGTGAAAATTAAAAGTTCGGCCCGGACCTGGCGCGACCCATTACAAAATTAATTAAATCAAGTCCGCGATCCGGCCCACTAAATTTCTACAGAAAATCCAATTTTACAAAACACACAATTATAGATTCTTTTAACCTCTTAACGGTCGCATTAAAGTACGGTTTATAAATTGAAACTGCTTATTGGCACCATTTTTTTGGAAAAGAAATATTCACCTTATTTAATGCGATTTAGTGACAGGTAAAATGACACCATAATAAAGCCAGTTACACTATTTTACAAAACTGGTGGGAATTAATCAATCTTAATAAAAGACACAGCCCATGAATATCACGGGAGCGATAATTAAAGGGTTAATAAACCATTAAATTTAAAAAATCAAAAAACCCGACTGCGTAAAAAGCAAACTAATTAATTATTTGTCCTCAATGTCAAACTATTTTTTTTTTCAATTCCTACTATTAGCTCACACTCTCGCTATATATATCTTGTTCAAATTTTCAATCGTTAATAAAATACTTATTATTCATCCATTCAAGCTCAAATAATTTTTTTAACTTGTACTGGATGACAATTGATGTTAATCCAGTTTTTTTCAAATATTAATTCATTAATTAAATTAAATTAATTAATTTTCAATAATCGCGAGAGACCTTCTTGATCAAAAAAATTTAAGACAGAGAGAGCTCTCTTCTTGATCAAGGAATTTTAAGACCAAGAGTGCCCTTTTCTTGATCAAGGCATTTTAAGCGCCACTCAAGAAGAAAGAAGAATGGGAGAAAAAAAATTCTTTTACTGACCTAAGTAGGAATTGACTTAAAATATTTTGTTTATATTACTTGTTTCTATTACTTACCTATTTTTTTAATAATAGGTTTTAATTTAAAATAGGTTTAAAATTTAATTTAAAATAATAGGTTTAATAATAGGTTAATTTAAAAAAATAGGTTACTTTTAAGTTGTATTTAATTGTTAGTTCCTATCTATAAACACTGTTTTGATGAAGTCTATAGATGTCTATGATGGTTAGAGTTGCAGTAAAGCTAGAGATCTTACCTACACAACTTCCAGGTTGCATAATATTTTAACGGAGCTCCTGACTGTAAAATAGTCAATGAAACATCGTCTTCATTTTGAAAAACCTATCCAATGATATATGCCAATCAATAGGATGCGTAAATTTTTTTTTTCGTCTCTACCGCCATTTTGTATTTTACGGCCGCCATTTTGAATTTATAAAAACAAAACCTAGCCTATAACAATCGGGCCGTTAATACGAATTGATAGAGACCTCATTCATTAAAATCCATCCACCGTTGTGATGTTTCGAAGGTATAAAGAAATCCACATACAGAGATGCGCGTGAAACACATAACCCTTCTTTTCAGTCGGGTAAAAAAGACTGGATACATATTTTGGGGGAAATTTCGCAGTACTAGTGGGCTCAGCCCCTGCGAGCTATGCTCACTAACCCCGTACATACTTCGCAGCTTTTAAAAACATGGTAATGTGCCCTATTTTACAAATATTATCAGGTTACGGAAAATTGGATGATATTATTACGAATGGTGATTATCTTCTGCATCGGGTTGCCCCGTTTTTCCGTTTGAATAGTGTAGTTTTCTATTACCATGGCCTCATCCATCGGTATCGAGACAGCTGACGGCTATTTTTGGGATTTATAATTAAGATGAATTACACATTTTTAAATATTCTTGCACAAAATGGTAAGGTTGAAAATTCTGCAGCCTCTCGAACTTTTATAACTATGCTATAGAGTATCGACAATATTCAATCACTGAATTCGAGGTTAAAAAACTCTGTCTGCTTCGGAATAACATCTAGAACAACGGTATTGAAAACACCGTGCTTTAAAATTTTACTTTTATATTTTATCTTTTGATGGAGTTTCAGATATTTTCAGGAACAGGTATAGCTTATGCATAAAATCTTTTTTATATTTTATTGAACCATCATACATATTTTCATGTTACTTTTTAAAATTTAAATTGTTTATTTTGTACTTTTCCACAATAGGGGTCTTGGCGATATAGAGAAAATTACTTTGGCGAGAGAAGGAAATTTGGCAGCATATTTTTCTGTCAACTTATTTACTCTTTCACAAGCAATTTATTTTATATAAAAATCAATAATATATCTAATATTTATATAGGGTGATTCCGAATTCATCGTACAAACTTTCGGTTGATACAGGACACTGTAAAAATCATTTATTGTATAGGAATGTATGGGCGCAATTGAGGCGTTGAGGCGCAAACACCAGAGTGGCCAGTTCGGCCCTTTTTTTATTTCAAAATTTCGTATTCCTAACAGAAAATTTCTATAATATTATTTTTGTTTATTTAAAACACACATTTCGTGATTGCATAAAGCAAAATTTTTCTTTGAAAATTTCCAGTATGAATTAGAAATTTTTACATTAAAAAAAAAAGCCACACTGGCAACTCTCGCAAACATTTCATGTACACTGTAAAAAAAAATCTGTGACGTTACTAAAGTTTTTCTAGGAAACTGGGATTCCTAGAACTTTTCATGTAACGGCAACAACAAAATTTCATGTAACAGACTCACTTTTGCGCCGAAAATCAAAAAATCTGTAAGGTTACTAAGAATTTTTTTGGAAACTGGGATTCCGAGAACTTTTCATGTAACTGCAGCCAGGGTTACAAATAAAAGTTTAGTAAGATTATTGAAATTTTAGCAGATTCTTTTGTAAAGTTACAGATTTTTGTAGCTTTACAAAAACTAGTTTTGTAGATTTGCAGCTTTTTTCGTACAGTTACAGGTGAAAGTTTAGTAAGCATGTAACTTTACATCTGTAGAACTACAGTTTTTTTTTACAGTGTATTTGCCACAGTTATCAGTTTGGCCTTTTTTTAAATGCAAAAATTTCGAATTCACAACGGAAATTTTGAAAGAAGAGTTTTTACTTTATATAATCACGAAATGCGAGCCTTAAATAAACAAAATAATATTACATGAACTTTCTGGTATGAATGCGAAATTTAAAAAAAAAAAAAAAAAAAAGGCCCTTGTGTTTGCGCGTCAACGCGTCATTTGCGTTCATACATTTCTACCTACTATTAAAGTTTGTACCAATGATTCATGATCGCCCTATATATATAGTAAATAAATTCATATATAAACAAGTATAAAAGTTCATTAGGTTTTTTTTTTTAGCTGTTTATATCATTTGTGAGCAAATCTCACTTTCTGAGCTAGAATTACGCCAAGCTTTTTGAAAAATGCCAAGACCCCTATAATGGAAATGTACCGTTTATTTTTATTAATAAGTATATATCAAGTATATACGAGTTTAGAATATACATACATTTAACGTCTGAATTTGAAACTTTTAAAAGACTAAATAAAATAAATAAATAAGACAGACTTGATTAAGGTTTAAAAATAAAATTTATAAAAAGTTAAAAATACTGAAAACATATAAATTACAATCAGTAAACGTTGCACGAAGCAACTCGCAAGGCTTCAAAGGCATATATACGACTTTTCTGATATGTATTTATCGAATAATAATTCGTACAAAAAAAATCGAAAACATTTTGCGCATAAATTTAGATGTTTCTAGGCTGCATCAAGTGATGAAATATACAAATAAATTTGCTAGCAGCATTTTTTTTACACCAAGTGATTCCCAATGCGAAGCCCATGTTCATAAGAAAATCGTTTTCAATGAATAGTTTTAAAATGGCGTAATTGTCGCCATTTAATGCGTTTCACATGCACATTATTATTAAAAAGTGTTTTTTTTTTCTCTTTTAAAATTCACGTTTAAAAAATATTATTCAATTTAAAAATGTTTTCGAAAATCATTATTTGAGCTTTTTAAATATGACCAAATTTTAATCATGAAAAGTTTTCAAGCGTAATAATTTAATTATTTTAAGCATTTTACATATTTATTCTTTCGGCATTTTATATTTGACGCAATTTTTCCCATTAAGTGCTTTCTCGCGAAATTAAAATATTTTCAAAATTTCTTATTTTTTCATGATTCACATGCAAGTACAACTTTTTGACACAGCTTTCCCCATTTCCTATTTTTAACACGTGGTCATTTAATAATTATTTTCATTTCTGTTTTTAATAATCGCATGCTAATGAATTTTTATTTGAGAGAAATTTATAATCATTTGCACTGTTTTGTCAATTGGCATCAGTATAAAACAAATGGGTAAGTGCGAATGCGATCACAGATTGCACAAAGGGTTTCGTTTAATATTCTTTTCAAAACACTTTTTTTAAAACACCCAGTACATTTATCGCCATGGGACCATTTCTAAATTATGGTAAACCCTCCCTAAAATATCATAAAGGTCTTGTTATGTTTCCTAATTTTGTTCGCCCCCCCCCCCCCCCACCCACCGAAATGTGGCTCGCCACTTTATATATATATATATATATATATATATATACATATATATATATATATATATATATATATATTTATCATGTGTTATAAACTGTCTTAAAGTTTGAAACAGATCGCCTTGTTATATTTCCTAATTCTGTTCGCACCCCTCCTCACTTCCGAAATGTGACACGCCATTCTTTTTTTATAATTTTTTTATCAGGTGTTATAAAACTATCTCAAAGTTTAAAACAGATCGCCTTGTTAGGGTTCCTAATTTTAACAAAATCGCGTTCTGTTAGTTCTACATTCCACCACCAGGGAGTGCACTCTATTCTTAACAAAACTGTATCTGAACGAAACTCCGTTAAACAACCTATCAGTACATATATTACTCGAGGGGGTGGCGGTCTTAAGGAAGAATTTGAGATATTTGCTGAAATTACTATTCGAAAATAGTGGTAACTAATTTTTTTGACGTTTTTATATTAAATAAGTAGTATTTATCTCAGGACTCCATCAAAAAACCGCACATAAAACAATAAAAAACGTTAAGATTTTTTTTTAATTAGCTCTCCCCCCCCCCCCTTTACGAAATTTCTCGTGCCATTCTTTTTAAAACTTTTTATTATGTGTTATAAACTATCCTAAAGCTTCAAACAGAGCGCCTTGTTAGATTTCCTAATTTAAATAAAATCGCGGTCTGTAGTTCCACATTCCACCTCCAGGGAACGTACTCTATTCTTAACAAAAGTGTATCTAAACGAAACTCCTTTCCACAACTTATCCGTAGATACAGTAATCGAAGCGTGGCTGAAATTACTATTCTAAAATAGTGGTATCAACACTTATGAAATTGTTTCTAGTGAATAAGTAATATTTATCTCATCCAGCCTTTAAAACACCGCAATGCAAAACGGTAGAGAATGCTACAGTTTAAAAATGTCTTATGCAAGAATTTAAGATATTTGCAGAAATTACCATTCGAAAATAGTTGCACCAACACTTATGAATTTTTAATATTGAATACGTAACATTTATACTGTATTTTTGAAAATGTGACGCCGTTCTGAAGAATGCTACTACAAAAATTACGTGACTGCCTTTTAAAATGAGCATTTAATAGAAATAAACCAATTAGTGAAATAATAAATAATAGCTTGTAATCCTTTGAAGAAACTCGCGTTTTTTCAACTGCCATTTGCCGAAATTCGCGTTTCTTTCGCAATCATTTGACGAAATGTGCGTTTTTTCCGCGACCCCTTGAATTAATTCGCGTGTTTTCAATAGCCCTTTCACGAAATTCACGTTTTTTCCGTGATAATTTTTAGAAATTCGCCTTTTTCCGCGCCCATTAAACGAAATTAACTTTTTTTCCGAGATCATTTGATGAAATTCGCCTTTTTTCCAAGATCATATCGCAAGAAAAGCGACACATCTCGACAAAAGAGAGGCAAAAGAAAATTCGCATGATTTTACTGTAACATAAAATTATAGCACTTATCTCTGCGTGCAGGAATAAAAACGCACATAAAATCATAAAACCCTTAAGAATGAAGGCGTTAGGATGCGGATTGGATGTTTGGGTAAATTTACCTCTCCACATAATCCACCTCTCTCCTGTTGTCACAAATGGACATGTAGCGTAATAAAATGATTTTCCGTATAAATACACTTATGAAACTGTTTGTGTGGCAAGACACACCTATGATAGACCTATTAGTGAATTAAAATGCAAAATGAATTTTTGCGAGATGTGTCACTTTTATTGAAGGTGAGCGATATGACAAAATTGCATTTTTTTCAGGATTCTTTGAATAAATTCGCGTTTTTTCAAACCCTTCTAAGAAATTTGCGTTTTTTCCGTGATAATTTTATGAAATTCTCGTTATTTTCTACTATCATTTGAAGAAATTCGTATATTTTTGCATTTATTTGACGAAATTGGCGTTGTTTCTACGATCCTTTGACGAAATTTGAGTTATTTCCGCGATACTTTGACGAGATTTGCGTTATTTCCACAGTCCTTTGACGAATTTGCGTTTTTTCAATAACCCTTTGACGAAATATACTTTTTCTATCGATAATTTTATGAAATTCGCGTTTTTTTCGCTATCCTTTGGTGAAATTAGCGATTTTGTATGCGAACAACTGACGAAATGGATTTTTATTGCGCCCATTTGTCAAAATTCGCAATATTTTTCGGTGATTTTTTTTTTCGAATTTTCGGACTGATGACCGATTTTTTTAAATTTTCGTAACCGAATGCGTTAAATTTTCTGAAAATTCGAAACAGAATCACGCCTGATAAAAATTGCTTCATTTAGGAAATGCTTGAAGCATTTTTAAATATGAAATTATTATGCAGTATTATTTTCTTTAATAAAATCTTTTTCGAGCAGGAAAGTTACATATTTTATTTCAGAACGCGCTTTATGTACGTAGAAAATGCTTGCTACTTGTCGGTTATAATTTATAGAGCTGTTAAATAAAAATAGAAAATTCTCAGATTGAATGTGACCAATCTAGCCCCCCCCACCCCTTCTCCGCCGGTCTTAAAGAAGCAGAAGTCTATGAAATGGGGTGGGGGAGGCTATTAGCTAGGTCTAAAAAATTAAGAATGGCGTGGTGGGCATGTACTTCTAAATTAAATTAGCAAAATATCTTCCAGTATACATGAAATTTCTACTTATATTCAACCAGAACCCGGCAAAAATTAATTTCGTCGATCCGAAACCAAACTATTAAATCTCAGTGGTGTAGTAGTCAGCAAGTCTGGTTACCACCCAACTGATCCAGAGTTCGGTTCCAAGATAAGCAATATTTATTCAAACTTCCATCCCTTCGTAGTCGATAAAATGTGCACGAAGTTTGCCTGGGCAAACACTGAGGGTCCCACGTTAGGCTGACGAGCTCCGGTCAGGTTGTCAGCCTAACGCGAGACCCTCAGTGTTTGTCACCTTGGGGTCCACGGTCAAGAAAACAAGGTTAGTACAGCCTTTGATCCTTAATGGATCATAAAAGCATCAAGTTTAGGTTAGGTTAGAAACCAAAATATTTAAACCCGATGTGAAAAAATTAATCCATATTTTAATAGAATTTTGGAAAAGTAATATTCAATCATATCATTAATATGAGTTTTACCTTTTTTGTATAAAATTGAATACATTATAAACCCATTAATATTCAAACACTGTTTTATTATTATTATTATTATTATTAACTATTTAGGAATTTTTTGAAAAATCGGGTTGACCCGAATTCGACCCAGAAAGAGTCGAAACAAAACCCGAAACATTTAAAGTCAATGCAACACACAACGAAAACAATTAATGGCGACCGTGTTGGGTAACATCGGGTTACCTGACTTGATGCAGTACTCTTAGTTTACACTAGCCTGAGCTTCTCCCGAAGCTTGGCTCGGAGAAATGTTCTTTCATTTAACTTGGCGGAGCATAATTTTTAATCTGATGACCAGAGCCGGCCTCGGCAGTACTGGTATTTTCTGATTAATTGAACAAAGCTGAACTTCATTTTTCGAAGAACGTCCCAGGTTTCAAATTTTTTCTCGAGATTCGTCCCGAACAGGGCCTGTATTTCATTGTTTTCGAGCCGTATCAATTGAGACCTCCCCCCCCCCCCCTCTCTTACTAGTAATACCATGGAAACTTTCATTCTTAATTAGTGTAAAAAGTGAATGATAAAGAAACATTTCTTGGTTTTAAAATTATTATTATTATTATTATTATTACAGTGGCTCACATTTGTTTTTGGACACTTGTGTTTTTGAAACTTACTTATAAAAAAATTACCTAAATATTAAAGGATCTACCTAAAAAATTTTTCATATAAACTTTTTCTGTTCTCTATAATAAAACCTACATATTATAATGAAAATATATTCAAAACTTTTTTTTACAAAAATTTTATTTACTGAGAAAGTGTTAAAACAATCTCACATAAGTAATTAGACACTTTGAACTTTCAACAAATTTGAACAAAAATATGCAAATAATCAAACATTTTAATACTTTGTTGGGCATCCTTTAGCTTAAATTACACTTTTAATACGTTTTGGCATGGATTCAACTAGTTTTTTGTGTAAGAACGTCAAATTTTGTTCCATTCCTCTGTTAACACTGCTTTAAGTTGTTCTTTCGAAGAAATATAATGTTTTCTTGTTTTTTTTCTCCAGTTCATGCCACACATTTTCAATTGGGTTTAAATCTGGAGAATATGGTGGAGTCTTGATAACTTTAAGACAGTTGTACAGCAGCCAAAAGCTAACATTTAGGACTGTGTGTTTAGGATCATTATCTTTATACAACTCAAATGTGTTTTGAATTCCAAGTTTTTGGGCAGATATTTTTTAGTTTTATTTCAGGATATTTATATACTTATATTGGTCCATATTATTTTCAATGAAAACTAAATTCCCCATACCAGAAGCAGCAAAACATCCCCATACAGTTATGCCTCCACAACAAATGTTTGACAGTTGGCAATTAGATTTTTCGGATTGAGCACTTTGTTAGGCTTTCTCCACACAGTTATTCGCTCATCAGTCTCAAATATGTTAAATTTTGATTTATCCACAAATATGACGTTTTCCCCAAATTATACATCTTTGTCTACGAAGGATTTTGCGAAATCCAGACTTAACTTTCTTGCTCTTTCATTAGCGAAAGATTTTCTTCTGGTATCTCTACTGTTGTATCCATATGATCTGATAACTCCTCTAACAGTTTCAGGGTTTACCTTTATTGCAAATCTGTTTTATAATTCTGTTGTAAGTTTCACTGCACTAATTCTTGGATTTTTCTTGATTTTATGCAGTATAAACCTTCGATTCCTGGGAGTTAGCTTGCGAGCAGCTCCTGATTTTAATGCTTTTTCAACAGTTCCACGTAGTTTCCATCGTTTTATAATAGCAAAAACAGTTGAATGACGTACTTTAAGAAGTTTTGCAATAGTTCTGATGATTTTACCATCTTTAAAATGTTCTATGATTAAATTTCGAATAGAATTTGTTGTAACTTTGTAGCGCCCGGCCATGTTCACTTCCAATATAGAATGTAAACAAATTTACATAAAGTAGTAGTAATTTCAAAGTGCAGACGATAATATTTGACATATATTTTCATTTATAATAAAAATAAATGACAAAAAATGCCGTCTGTCAAAAAATTTAGCAAAGTTTCCAAATGTCCAATTACTTATGTGAGATTGTTTTTAACACTTTCTCGGTAAATTAATTTTTTGAAAAAAAAAATTACATTTATTTCCATTACAATATGTAGGTTTTATTATAGAGAAAAGAAAACTTACATGAAAAAATTTGTGAGTAGATCCTTTAATATTCAGATGATGTTTTTTATAGGTAAGTTTCAAAAACACAAGTGTCCAAAAACAAATGTGAGCCACTGTATTATTATTATTTTAAATAGTTTAACGTGTTGGTTAATCACGTGAAATACACTTCACCAAAATACTGTGAATGAATGATTTTTATTTTTAAATATTACATGTATTCAAATATTATTTTGGAGCCTGAGTAAATTCTTGGGCATTTAGATGGATAATTATAATTAAACATACAAATAACTTTAAATAATTAAACACGTTTTGTCATTTCAATTAACAAAATTTTCATATTTCGTTTTCAATTTAATTACTGTTGGTAGTAAGTAAAATAATAAGAAAAATAATGCGCCAAGCTTAGATTATGAAACACTGAATACTGAACTTAATAACTGTAACAAAACTTCGCACTTTATTTAGGTGATAGTCGGTGTCTAAGTAAATAATTTGAAAAACGTATAACGCATTTATGAATCCATTTTCAGCAATTACCATCTATAGTCAGAAAAATATCCGAATTCTTTGGTGCAACCCTGAGTATAATATGCACTCTAAAATTGGGATGAGTGAAAAGTTCACTATTTGAAAGAGTGACACGCATTTTTACTCTTTTTGGAGTGATTTTTTTTAAAAATACACTCCCGCGCATCCCACACTGAGACGACAGGAAACATGAAACGCAACATTTGGGAGAAAAAAACCTGTTGAAACAAAGAAGAAAGTTGATCGAAACTTGTTTTAAACACTTGCACTTTTGACCATTGAGAACTCAAACTCTCAAATCTTCCGGGGGGACATTTCATTGGTCCGGGGTGGGATGTCCCTCCCGAGGCACCCTCTGAAATCAACACTGGGACAGACGGACTGAACGACGACAGGTGCTACGTATTTATATAATTACGAACGCACCTAAAAAAGGAACATAAACAGGAAAAATCCAAGTTTTGAGAAAAAGTCAATTAAAGATTTAAATGGCCATTAAGCTGTGAAGTACTCTTAGAAAGAATGAATAATTTCAACACTTATTTATATATATATATATAAACATGTGTGACACGTCGTTGGAAAGACAAAAGTTTAAACTATTTAATGATATAAAAAAGTAAAAATCGATTTTTAGGTGCGTTTGTAGTTATATAAATATGTAGCACCTATAGTCGTCGTTCAGTCCGTCTGCCCGCATATAACAGCGCAAAAACTGCCTAACCGAATCGCTTGAAATTTAAAATATATAATTGTTGCATAATTCTGTCGCGTCATTTCAAATTTTATGAAAATCGGATGTGTAGTTTAATTACAGGGACAGTCAAAAGTTTTCAGTTACATTACGGCCAATGGAAAAAAAATATTGCAAGTGTGCAGGTTAATGTTGTTACAGCCTTCCGAATGGTCTGAAATTTTAAATAGGGTAGATGTGCCTGTAATGGACACACCTTGATGTTTTTGGTTGATAAAAAAATAACTAATAAATATTTAACTTTAATTAATTTTTTTATAATTTCCCCTTGCATGTTTTATAAAACTGGGTTATTGTTGACACTTTTAATCAAACCAATTAGGAAGCAGAAAATAATATTTCAAAGTTTTGCTATTTTTCTGTGAAAATCTTAATGAAGAGACTAAGAGCTGGCTTCGTTTAATTAATTTATGTAATATTTATTTTCTTGCAAAATTTGAATGCGGTTGTTTGAGTAGCAAACTTTTATATACTAACGGTCATTTACAAAATTTCATTTATTTTTAAAGTTTTAAGAGGGCGGTGCCCATTATTAGAATGGTTAATTAGTCATTTTCCATCAAAACTTTTTAAATAGCTGCTTTTAATTTATTTTATGTGATTAATAAAATTTCAATATTTCATTCTTTTTTTTATGTATGTACCATGCTTTTTTAAAATCTGGCAATCAAACCCACTAGAAAGCAGAAAATATTGTTTAAGAGCACAGTCAAAGAGGGGCTCATAGGGATTAATACCTCTCCGTTTAAATAAAAAAAAAATTAAGTTACAGAAGCTATTAAAAATCTATTTTCTGTCTTAAATGTTTCCTTATTCACATCTGACAAAAAAAAAAAGTAATATTCCTTAATTTATAGTCAATATTCATGAAACTAGTAAATCTGCAGATCAGTGGTCTCAAACATCAGTTCTACAGTTTTATTTTGAAATTATTTTACTTAGCATTTAAAATATTCAACTCACAATATCATTTCTTTCATATTTATAAAATTAATTATAATAAATGATATATCAAGTAGTTTCTGGAAGATTAATTGTTAAAAAGTGCGAGACAAAACTAAACACTAACATTCCAAAACTTTTTTTATTATTATTACCTTTTAAATCCCCCACTGTTTCAATAATTTGATAGCTGTAATTACCTGATATTTAGTATTTTAAACTATCCATCTAAAATAATTAAAACATTGATTTTCTGATAGTTACAATAATTGATGCAAACAGTAAATGATTATCACAAATATTTTATTAATTACTGGTATCCTTATTGTTAAATTTATTTGAAAATAACTATTTTGTTTCATTAGTATATATTCATCAAATTCTGGTTCTAAATACAGTCATAAAAACAATTATATTTATTACTTTTTATGGGATGTCCATTACTGGAACAGAGGGTGTCCATTACTGCGTTTTTAGGTGTTTTGATATATTTCTGTTATTTAAAATTAAATTTTGATTCATATTGGGAAATGAGACTATACGAATGGTTAAATATTGTTAATATATTAATATAATATTGAAAAAACTGAAATATAATAATTATAAATATTAATAAAAAAATAATTTTAAAAGAAATTCCTTAAGGGTGTCCATCACTGGCACATCTACCCTATATAATTGTTGCAAAATTTTGTCGAGTCGTTTCAAATTTTATGAAAATCGGATGTACAGTTTAATTACATGGACAGTCAAAATCTTTCCGTTACATTAAGGTCAATGGGAAAAAATTATTCCAAGTGCATTTTAATGATGTTACAGTCTTTCGAACAGAATGAAATTGATATGCACTCATAAAGTTCAATAAAATATACGTTCAGTACACTATGCGGTGCAAAAAATATTTATAAAATTAGTTATAGTACGAATGCACCTCATTTGCCACGTTTGACGAGCAATTTCCAACTTGTTTCTATTTCCGAGCTCAATCTTTTCCTATAAAACATTTAAAACCTATTTTGCTCATACTAAGAAAATACAATATCTACGCGAATAAAAAAATTAAATTAAATAGGGCTTATCGTGTCGTTTCATTAATAAGTACTGTATTAACACTTTGTTGCATACTGTCCACTACAGTGGACAAAGTTGCCAATTTTTTCTTATCCTAACTATTTCATTCACAGTCCCTATTTAAAGCTTATGCTACTTTTTGACATTCATGCTTGCAGGGAAAAAATCGAGATGGCGAAACAAGACGGTTAACTTACTTCTTGAGATAGAATTAATATGGATGTCCCGTCAGAATGCCTGCAAGTTGTTCAACATGAACTAAAATGTTTCTAAACCTATAATAATATTATTTAAATGATACTTTGTTCATTAATTATTGTTTTTAGATGTCTGGGCCTAATAGACAATTGAAAAACAAGTATCAAAATCCATTTTTGTTTATTTTATGGAAGGTTTTACATAATGTCCACTATAGTGGACGCCATGCACAGCATCAACATTATGACATTTTACTCTGTCAACGGAAGTGGACGGCATGAGTGTGAACAGTGAAAAATTTTAAATATAATTTTGATGTGTTTATGTGATTTTAATATTATGCAGGCATATTTTATATAAATTTTCATCACATTCACATTTTTAAAAGTTATAATTGCCTGACTTCATTTATTTATACCATTTACTAGTCTTAAAAAAATTGCATATGTGTTCATTTGAAATAGATCTGTATGTCAATATTGAAAAACAATAAAATAACAATAAACAATTTTAAAATTAATACCTATGGAACATTTTTTAAATATTTAAAAAATTTTTAAGTAAAAACGTATTTGAATTAAAGAAATTCCGTTGTATACAGAAGCTTGTTTCCAAATTGTGACATACAATTTGGAAAATTTAAACTGGCTCTAGCAAGTAGACTCATTCAATCAGTGACGCGACAATCTGGTGAACCGCATTTGATTTCAGACTCTGAAAAATGTGATGTGCTGGAAGACAAACAACTAAAACAATTGATGTTAAGAGCAAATTCTGTACACAAGGACACCAGGTATGACAAGGTGGAACACTTTCCCCTCAAAAATACCAAAATGCACAGCAATGCAAGAACTATGTAAAAGGAAGTCAACATATTCATGTGTAAAATGTAAAATTTACCTTAACATCGATGCAAAAACTGATTGATTTTACAAATTTCACCATCAATGAATGTTTTCTCAATTTTAACCACAATTATTTTTTAAATATGATAATATTCTAGAAGAAAACTATCATAAACCTTATTTTCCTAACAGCACAACATTTCAATTCTGTGTTCATAGTGTCCACTATAGTGGACAAGGTGCAACTCGAACAATGAAAAATTATTACACATAAATTTTTTTTTCTCATTCAGCATGATCCTTTTAGTAGGAAAATACTAAATTTAACATTGGGGATTTGCCAGTTTTAGAATATGCAACAAAGGGTTAATTCCATTTTTCAGCAATAATGGACGAAACTTAGAAATAACGAATAAGTTAAAGAATATGTTTTAAAGAAAAATATATACATATCCCAGAGAACTCAAAATTTAGACTCCATGTTCATATTAAATAAAACAAAAGCAAACGACAGCGGATAATATATATATATATACATTCTTAATATTTAAATCATGCTTAGAGCTTATTTAAAAAAGATGCGAGTTTATAAGCATTGTTTTTAAAATGGAAAAATTAAAAATATTTTAGAACAATAGGACTTTGCAAAAACAGCAATAATTTAAGGAAAAAGTACGGTTTTATATTTAAAACAAAAATTAAAATTAAATCAAACATTGTTATATATATATAACATCCGTCTATTAAAAAGTTATTAATAAAACTTTAAAAGTAATATCTTTATAGGGCATGCAATAAAAGCAAACACAAAGGATAAGATTGGAATAAAATACTTTAGTTTATTTCTATCAGTAATCTAATTTAAATTCGTATGTAACTTCTGAATTTTTCCTTAAAAGTTCAATTAGTGTTACAAGCTATGAATTAAATAAATATTGCTAATAAAGTATTTTATTCCAATCTTTACCACGCTTGTATGTATTTTCATTGCATGCTGTAAAAAATGTGATTCTTTTAAAAAGACCATAAAAGAAAAAAAAATAGACTACATAAAAAATGAACATTCACTTCCATGAAAGAATGACTATTCACTCCTACCAGGGGTGAAAAACCGCACTCCTTTAGCAAGAGTGAATAGTCACTCCTTCGAAAAAGTGATTATCCACCCCTGTTTAGAGTGAATATTCACTTCCCAGGAGTGACTATTCACTCTTTCACAGTGTCAAAAATTTCACTTTTGCTCAGAGTGAATAGTCACTCTAAAGAGGTTGGGCATATTTTGACTCTGCGATAGAGTGACTATTCACTCCTCCGGAGTGAATAGTCACTCCTTTTTATTTAGGGTGTATGTCTATCTTCTATCTATCTATCTGTATGTATATGTATATATATATATATATATATATATATATATATATATATACACACAGAGTGTAATTAAAAAAAAAAAAAAAAAAAAAAAAAACGCCTGGTCTTTAATTTTCTGCACTAATAAAAACTTTTGTTGCAACAACTTCCCCTCTCCTTGTACCTGTATTTTTTAAATTTCAAATAGTATACAAAATTTAAAGCAGTTTCTTCCTCGTAAAAAAAATATGTATATATACACTCTTACACATATAATATATTTTGACTATATCTAATATTCATTTACATAAAACAAAATCAAATAAATAAAGAGAAAAAAAATTTAAATCAGGGAATGTGAAGTTTTCCAAAAATCCTATTCACCAAGGAACATTTTTTAAAACTCTGGTAGGTTTGGACTTCTGATTAACATTTAAATATTCGATAAAAATTAAGAAATACTGGAGTTTCCTATTAGTCCAGGGGAAATGTACATTTTACCTTGCAAAAAATCGGGTAGAAGATTTTTTTTCTGACTTGTTTATAATGATGCCAACATGGAAAAAACAAGTTTTCCAACAAAATTTCTTAAGGCTAAATTTTCTGTGGCCAAAAAACAACAAAATTTTGGGACTTTTTTTTATTTTTTTAAATATCTCGATACCTGTTGCCATAGCATGATATTTGTCAATTACAATATTAAAGAGGACAAAATTCTCTACAACTTTCATATTTACAATTTTTTTATACACTCAACAGCAAGCGCAATACGCCGTTTCAAAAATAAGACAATTTTTTCAATTTTCTTAAAAACCGTGAAAACGTAGTTCTCCCCCGGTTATTCATATGCTTCCCACGGATTTAATCACGTATGTCAACTTCTAAAAATTGGTAGCAGCAAATTAAATATTATTTGCACACCCACGTCTTTATTTTCATCACAACATACATTTTATATTCAATAAAATTGTATAATTTTAAAAATGGGATAGCGTGTAGATGAATAAAACAATTTTCGTATCGATAGTAATTTTAAGTGTGTTAATTTCAAAGCATTGTTTAAAAGAATACTTTAGTATTTAATAACTTATTGGTACTATAGTTTCAATTAAGAAAGAATTTTTGTTTAATTTTAATAATTTTGCAATTGTAATAATTTTTATAATGCATGCATATTTTTCCAGGAAACAATGGGATAGATATGAAAATTTGCGAAAAACATACTTTATTCCACATATTACACGCTTAACATGAAAAACTTACTTTATTCCACATATTACACGCTTAACATACAATGGTATATTTTATTTACCAATTATTGATAACATATATTTTAATGCTTTATTTTTTAAAGATAGTAAACATTGGATTATACATCCATATAAAATGGGGGAGGGGAGGCACTCAGAAAATAAATATATTTTATGTAAGAAATGCTTTTACCTTATAAAATAGCTACAATAAAAAAGATAACAGGATATTTCACTAACTGATGTTATATATTTATCTCCTGTAAAATTTAAAAATTTTGTCAATAACATATTTGAGATCACTATAAAAATATTTAAAAGATTAGTTTTAATAAATACTGTTAGTTTTTTCCTACTTATATCAACAAATAGAACAAGAGATTATATAACTTTAGCATGCAAAAATATATAAAACTTTAAGATTATCTATTAATTGCTTTAAAGCTTAAACAGAAAAACTTACTTCGATTGTTGAAAAATACACTTTGTGGAATATTCTAATTTTCTGTATTATGCACTGGTTTGAAACTATGTCTGTTTAATGATCTCAGTGATAGCATTTATCAAATGAAATACCAATTTACTTATGATTGCAGACCATATAAACATTTTTATTTTGGCATTGATCCACTGTCGCATTCAACTCCACTTTTCCTACACAATAATAAAGTATTTTTTCTCTTTGATGTTGTAGGATCAAAATAGAAAAAGTAAACGCTTACACGGTTGGAATTCAACGTCTGCACTTCTAAGCCCCTCAAAAAAAAAAAAAAAAAAGAAAAAAAAATCATTTAAAACTATTAAATTGCAAACGAGAAATTGTAAAAGGAACGCTTCCATAGGTTTAACCTTAGCATTCCAGTTTCTTCGTGTGAGTAGTGAAGTCTCACGCGAAAACATTTGCACGCTCATGTTAAACCTACAAAAGTGTTCTTTTCAGAATTCTTGCTTGAATTTTAATATTTGTTTATTTTTTCATATGATACCGAGGTCGATATCTAACGATGTCTTTGTATGACTAATTTATTCTCATAATTCATATAACTATGACATTAAACGCCTCAATATTACAACTATCATAAAATTTTTGAAAATAAAATCTTCATATACGGAATCCGGTCCTTAGAGAAAAAATTATATATTTTAAAGAGAAAGAATATGACCAGTTATAACTCCTAAGATGGAAACCTGTTTAAAGCGGAATATATTTCGGTTCGGTTTTCAAGGTTTTAATGAATCCATATTTGAAAAATCTGATTACGTATTTAATGATTACACACTTAAAATTTTCAAAATCTGGCTATTAGAGATTTATTAAAATAATTAACGAGGGGTGGGGCAAAATATGCATGAATTTTGCCCCGCCCCCCGAAAGGCTAGTTTCGCCCCTCAAACACATTATTTACTGCTACCAATATATAGAATTTGATATACATGATTAAATCCGTGGGAAACATATGAATAATCGGGGGAGAACTACGTTTTTCACGGTTTTTAAGAAAATTGAAAAAAAAAGTCTTACTTTTGAAATGACGTACTGCGCTTGCTATTGGGTGTATAAAAAACTTGTAAATATGAAAGTTGTAGAGAATGTTGTCTTCTTTAATATTGTAATTGACAAAAATTATGCTACTGCAACGGCTATTGAGATATTTAAAAAAAATCGAAAAAGGTCCCAAAATTTTGTTGTTTTTCGGCCACAGAAAATTTAGCCTTAAGAAATTTTGTTGGAAAACTTGGTTTTTCCATGTTGAAATCATTATAAACAATTCAGAAAAAAAATCTTCAACCCGATTTTTTGTAAGGTAACACCCCTTTTTTTGTACATTTCCCCTGGACTATATGAGCTTCAGTGCAAATTAAACATCGCGAGTAGCTAATAAGTTGATCATTAAAACTATTTTACAAACACGAACAAAAAGTAGTGAGTAAACAATACACAACTACAAGTAAAAATGGCAGATACAGTTGTGAATAATTCCGGCATTCCTTGTCGCCATTTGGAAACAAATGAGACAAAAACCATTGAGTCTAGATTTGCGAGCACTAGATAGAAGTATGCTCCTATGTGTGCGACACGCTACATCAAATATGTAAGGCCTTTAGAAGAAAGACGCAATGGATTGTAAATTGGAGGAACAGAAAATATAATTTAAACACTGTATATATATATTACACCGTATGTAAAAATTTATTTCAGCTGGGAAACGAATTTTCACAGGCTTTTTTACAGTTGAAAAATCCACTTAATCAATTTCCACCAAAATGCGAAAATGTACTTGAAATATTTTGCGCAGGTTTGCGTAATGTTTATAAAATTTAGACACACTAAATAACATGGAAAAAAATGGATAAATTGGATTTTAAAAAAGCGTGCCACAATTGAAAACGCAATATCAGCACTTATTGCTCATAGACACTACTGAAACCGAATACATTTGTTCGTCTCTGTAAAAAAAAAATGCTATACACACCCGCACGATATTCTACAGAAAGCAATGTGTAGTGCACATGCGTGATGCATGCCAGTTTCATTACGTTTGAAATAGTATAGGCAATAAATTACTCTGCAAACGAATTTTACCTATAGCCCATAATGTAATGGAGTTCTTTTCTGCAGCCCTGTATATGATCTATATAATTTATACAGAAAAGGTAATATTTAAAAAAAGAAGTGCTAAATATAAAATAACACAATGCAATTGAAAACTCATTTTCAGCAATTATTCGTCATAGACAATACTGTAACCTAAATCTTTTGTGAGGCTCCAAAAATGAACGATATACCGAATTTGTGAGTACCTGTAAATGAATTACAAATACTATGCACACCATATTTTATAGTAGACATTTTGTATAGTAGACATTTTGTAATGTACTTCCTTGTTATATATCAATTTCAGTATGTTAAAAATATTGTAATATCACTAAAATACACCAAAACGATTATTTCCCATAGACCGTGATGTAATGGAATAATCTTCAATACGTATATAATTTCTACGAGAATACGAGAATGAATTTCTAAATACGTTTCTAGGGTGTCAGTGATTTTTATCAGTTGATTTAAATCAGCGATTAAATCATAATTTTAATCAACTGATTTTTTTTTCTTGATTTTTTTTTTTTTTATCATTGATTAAAATCTTAAATTTTCCAAATATGTAAAATGACATAAAAAGGTATTAAAATCTAAGATGAATATAATTTGGAAAGTTTCTACAGGTATTTAGACTTATGAATAAACAAAAAGAAAGGCTTTAAATATTTGCTTCTAAGCTAAATTTCTGAGTATTATAAAAAAATAAGTATAATAAGTTTCTAAAATGGATAGTTTTTATCTGACATAAAAAGCATTTCATTTAAAATATTTAAATATAATGTAATTTGCAATGTCATGATTTCCTATAAGTAATCAAATAATTCATTCGTTTATATAAAATAAGCATAGCATGTAAAATAAATTTCTGCAAGTACAAGAATAAAATAGCCAGAATTCTTTTTTCTCATTCTACATTTGCAATAGTAAATTTAAAGCAAATATTGGAGCTAAAGAAGAATGAAAGAAGGATATCTGCTCAACAGTTATTGTAAAAGAATGTATAAGAGAAAAAGAACTAATTGATATAAAAAAGTTAAGCACAACAAGAGTTTCTTCAGTATAGGTGGATTTTTTTTTTTTATACTTTGTACCTCATATAAAATAATTATCGATTGAAAAGGTAGCAAAACTTTTTTCTTAAAAATGAACCATTGAAAGCTAATATTCCCCGCTGGGAGGTAATATTGCCATTATTTAATATTTTGAGGATTTCAGATATTCTTATATTTACTCTGTATACGTGTATGAATAGATTTAGCTCATTTTCATAATTTTTTTGGTTAGCATACACATACATTTGTGTAAGTTTAGATTTAGATGATTAACAGCAATTGTTAGTGCTATTAATGAAATACTTATTTGCAGGTTTTATTATTTTTCTAATTTACTTACTTTTTCATCTAGGCCATTTTTAAGGGCCCCTTTTGAAATTAGCAAAATGTACCGTGCCCCTTTTGAAATTGGCAAAAACACCCTGCCTTTTTAAGAACTGGTGAAATTCACCTGTATTTGTAACCAGAGATTTCTTGTAAAAAAAACTTCTCCATTCCACAGTGTTTCAAAATCCGTGTACCCAAGAATTTGCAAAAATAATAAGACTTTATTTCTTAAAAAAAAAAAAAAAAAAAAAAAAAAAAAAAACAGATATTATTAAAGCAAAGCATGTTAGTTAATTGTATTTTTTAGTTCGCAATTCATAAAATTATTAAAAACTAATGACACTTTATTTATCATACTAAAAAATAATACACTTTTTTCTTCTTATATCGTTACTAAACACATTACTACTAATATATTTCCTCATGAAATAGTGCTTTATTTTATTTTATTTATTTATTTATTTATTTTGAATTAGCATCCTGCCCCATTTTCTCTCTAGTATGAATGCTAAATTATTAATTATCATTTTAGTAATTAAAGTATAAAAATGTATATTACGTTCCTAATTATAGAGTTAATTGTTTAATAATTATTAATTTTAAGTAGTGTTAGCAATTAAATATTGAATGCAGTCATTAATAATTTGAATAAATTTAAATATCACTAGTATTTAATATAGTTTTACATAATTATTACAAAATATTGATGTATATAATGTTATTGTATGCTATTGACTAATGAAACTACCAATTTGCAGTTTTTATAATTTCTGCACCTAATTACTAAATAATAATTACAATTTTATTCAGGGCTTGTGTGTGTGGTGGGGGAGGGGGCACAGGGGTCAACTGCCCAGGGCCCGGTTTCAGATGGAACAAGTACAGGAATTTTATACTGTTCCAAATCTTAACTCGCTCACACTTTTTTCCTTTGCAATCTAAAAAAACATTTCTTAGAAGTTTAGCTTACACGATTTCCAACAAAATCACAGGAAACTCCCCACTGAGACGACTAAAAGATGTAAAATAGTTTATCATGTTACTACTCACGTTACCATAGTACAAATAGCTCCGAATTTCCTGTCTTCCTAAAAAATGATGGAGGGACTCCTGCCTACGCCTTGAGGCAATGTCGCATTTGGTATTGTCTCCTCTTACCTCTCTTCCTCCTCGGGTATTGCCGTTTCATCAGAAGTAAGCTTCCAGTGAATGTCTAATTGGGATTTTTTTTTTTTAAATTGATGATACATAATACTTGTTATATTTATGCTTATTCTGTACAAACTTTTGCTTCTTTTTTTTTAGTCTTTATGTTCTTATTAACTATATTTGTTACAAAGTATAGATATAAGCATAACAGAAAAGAAAACAAGAATTAAAAAAAAGTGAAATTTTTGATTTTACGAAAATTATGAGTACATATATATAATGAGAATTATCTAAGAAATAAATAAAAATAAAGATTTAGTATGAACACAAAATAATTAATTCCATTACCAAATTAAAGTCAGTCTGATATAGTCCTCAAGACTTGATTAAAAAAATTAGAGGCTCAAATTATAGGCATTCTTGGGGGGCTCTGAATTCAACATATCTTAAGCAATCAGTTTACTCAATTATGACGTCTTATATGAAAAACCAAAAGATTGTTTTGGCTAAAATATTATTATGCGAGTAACAGGGGGGTGATCAGAGGGCGATAGGGTGGAGAGTTGTATCGGGATCCTAAGCTGAAAAGGGCCCCGTAAGGAACCGTTTAAGTATATGCATATAGTAAATACAGGAGATGAAGAGGGCCCACCTGACCTCTGTTCGGTACCTCCAATTTCTGCTTGTACTCCTGGCGAGTGAGCTTAGACCATATTATGAGAGGAAAGAAAATCTCGGAAAAGAGAAATACTTTATATATTTTTATTATCCTTTAAAATATCAAACTTACGTATAACTGCATTATACATGAGATTCAGCATATACACAAAATTATAAATGATATCCAAAATCCGTTGCCTTCCCCCAAAATCTCTTGTCCATATTCTTATACCTACTGTGCCTGAGGTAAAATAAAATCTTCATGCTCATGTTTGCTGCTTGCACAAATATTGAAGCGTGATATTAAAGTTGCTTCCCAATTTTCCCTAAACTCACTTAACGATGGTTTTTTACTGATCTTGATTTATGATGGTGAAAAAAAAAAAACTTGGACCCATAATCATGATAACTCAGCCCCCCCCCCCCCCCCCCAACACACACACAGCTCTATTCTTCACTTTCTATCAAAAATTATATTAATGCTGAGGTATAAATTTCTTGAACAAAAACTGAATTTGGTGGAAACGATATTTTATTGTGAGAGCGCGGAGTAGTGATATGGCCAAGCAGCATAAGATGGGCGCGATCCCCCTTCCCTCAAAATAGGTAGAAAAGCTTTGTCCCTTTGTCTATATTGCCCCTTTGTGGAGACCTTTGTCTATAAAAAGGAAAGTTTGAGAAAACAGTTATTTTTCCGCATTTATTTTCCTGATTGAAGTTTCTTATAGAGAAACCGACCAGCGTAGCGGGCGAAGGCTGATAGCAAACAAAATAAATAAATAAACAAACAACTTTAGTTTGCTTATTTTTATTAACTAATTTTAGAAAACGCACCTGTTTTATATTATTTGCTTCAATACTCAAATGTATTAACCTATTGAAGCGAAATCCTCTCGGCAATAAAACTTACAACCTTAGTAAAAATGACAAATAATAATTTTAGTTTTCCAAAGAATATTATTTTCTACCTCCAATGTTTGAGAAAATAAATGTGATCATAATAATAGTTTAAAAAAAAATCTTTTTTGAAAGATTTCAATGACAATTTTAAATTTTATTGACTCAATGTATGTATTTAGTTCAAACAAGTCGAAATTTTACGTCAAACGTGGCAAATGAAAAAGTAAGAAATTAATGCGTACAAACTTTGTTTACATTTCCCCTGGCCTTTCTATGCCCACATCCAGCATTCGACTCATTACTTACGGTTTATTAAGTTGTCTATAACTCCTCTTCTAGTAATCGTAGAAATAAAATTTAAACAGATTTTAAATCGTAAACGATTGCTCCTTCAAATCAAACAATAGAATAAATTTCGAAATTGTTCACCAAAACACCAGTTTAATGTAAACAAGTAAAAACAAGTCGGAAATTGTATGTCAAACGTGGCAAATGAGGTGCGTTCGTACTATAACTATTTCTATAAATATTCAGATCTTGGTGCAATAGGTGTTGCACTCTTATTCAAAAATTCACGAATACAAAACTTATTACGATTATATAGATTAAATTCAGTAATACGAAAATAATATGATTCCATCTTAAATAGGACGTCATCACCATGGTAACCTAGAATCCATTACCTATCATAAAAGATCATTGAATTAATTACTTATGATAGGATTTAATAGAATAATCACCATGGCAACCTAGAATCAATACCTATCATGGGATATCATTGAGTTACTTACGTATGATAGGATTTAATAGAAGGAAGAAAACTTTTATTAATATCTCTTTAAATTTTGATTCGATTTTCATAAAATTTGAAATGACTCGACAAAATTTTGCAACGATATGAAATTTCGAACCATTTAGTGGGGTAGTTATATGCGGACAGACGGACAGACAGACAGACGCACCAGACACGACTATAGTTGTCATATAATTAAGAACGCACGTAAAAACTGTCTTTAGAATTCTTTAATTTGGACCGCGATTGTTCCAAATCCACCGCTTAAATTAGGCTTGATAGAAAGCGCGAAGTAAAAGTTAGCGAATGATAAATCGATTCATTGTGTTTCATTTCTAAGTCATAGAAACGGGGAAAAATGAGTGATATCGATTACAAAATTCCATCTTTACGTAGAAAAATAAATTTCTCTTTACAGTTGATTATATTCCTAAAAAATGAGAGGTCTCAATATCAAATCAACTCTACAAGTCACGTTTTAATTTTAATTCCATTTTATAATTTTAATTCTATTGGTTATATAAATATAACTGTATCTAAGTCCTCTTTAAAATTTTATGAAAAAATATGCATTTTTAATCGGGAAAAAACATGAGACGAACAGAGATTTAAGGCTATTAATCATACTCAATGACTATAGTTGTCATATAATTAAGAACATGTGTAAAAACTGTCTTTAGAATTCTTTAATTTGGACCGCGATTGTTCCAAATCCACCGCTTAAATTAGACTTGATAGAAAGCGCAAAGTAAAAGTTAGTGAATGATAAATCGATTCATTCTGTTTCATTTCTAAGTTATAGAAACGGGGAAAAATGAGTGATATCGATTACAAAATTCCATCTTTACGTACAAAAATAAATATCTCTTTACAGTTGATTATATTCCTAAAAAATTAGAGGTCTCAATATCAAATCAACTCTACAAGTCACGTTTTAATTTTAATTCCATTTTATAATTTTAATTCTATTGGTTATATAAATATAACTGTATCTAAGTCCTCTTTAAAATTTTAGGAAAAAATATGCATTTTTAATCGGGAAAAAACATGAGACGAACAGAGTTTTAAGGCTATTAATCATACTCAATGACTATAGTTGTCATATAATTAAGAACGCACGTAAAAACTGTCTTTAGAATTCATTAATTTGGACCGCGATTATTCCAAATCCACCGCTTAAATTAGGCTTGATAGAAAGCGCGAAATAAAAGTTAGTGAATGATAAATCGATTCATTCTGTTTCATTTCTAAGTTATAGAAACGGGGAAAAAATGAGTGATATCGATTACAAAATTCCATCTTTACGTACAAAAATAAATTTCTCTTTACAGTTGATTATATTCCTAAAAAAGTCCTTCCGGCCAGTGCCGGGAGGAAGAGGTAGCTTTCATAATCCTTATTTAAAAAAAGCCAACTTATATCATGCAAACACACGAAGCTCAATTTAGTGGAAACCGAATATAGGAGATTCAATACTAATTTTTATCAATATAATGAATGAGAATTTCGCGAAATTAGTCACCTTTATCCAAGCTGCTTTTCTTTATAGTAACTTATATTTGGCTGCCAAATTCGGAAATTTCTTAAAGTGCCTGTCATTTTAAGACAACATGGTGGATGAGGCTAAGCAGTGAACTTGGTCGAGACCTTAGTAATTGCTGTGCACATGCTCACTCACATCGGAATCAGTTAATATATAGGAGTGCTGTTGCATGCAAAAAATCAGATTTTTCAAAATGTCACCCACAATAGAAATTGAAACTGCTATATCTGAACCATTTTTTAAGGTAAAGACAAACAAAAAATGCTCCTGAATCCTTATATCAAGATCAAATACTTAAGAAAGAAACCTTTTTCAATTTCTATTTTTTTTGCACCTCACTTTAAATATATATATATTTTTTAATTTAATGGCCGCCATTTTGAAACAAGATGGCTGATGAATCTGGCCAGCGAACTTGGTCGAGGTGTTGATGTATACTATTCACATGCCTTCTTACATCGAAATAGGCGAATACGTGTGTTATCGCGTGACAAATACAAGATCGTTTCAAAGTGTTAGCCATGCTAGAAATTCAAAGTGCTATAAATCAACCATTTTTTAAGATATCAACAAAAGACCAAATTTTCAGAAACAAAAACTGCTCCGGAATCTTTGTATCAAGGCCAAACACATAAAAAAAATCTTTTTCATTTTCCAATTTTTTAATACCTCATTTTGAATTTTAAATTTAATTTTTTTTAATGGCAACCCTTTTGAAACAAGATGGCGAATGAAGCTGGCCAACGAACTCGATCGAGACATTGGTATGTACTATGTACAGACCAAGTTACATCCAAATAGGTTCATAAATACGCCTGTTATCGCGTGACAAAAATCAGGTCGTTTTAAAATGTCAGCCACAAGAGAAATTCAAAATGCTTTTACTCAGCCATTTTTTTTTTAGATATAGATGAAAGAAAAACTGTTCCGGAATCTTTGTATTAAGGTCAAACACATACAAAAAAAATCTTTTTCATTTTCCAATTTTTTGGTATCTCATTTAAATTTTTTTATTTTTTAATTTTTTTAAATGGCCGCCATTTTGAAACAAGATGGCGGATGAAGCTGGCCAACGAACTCGGTCGAGATATTTGTATGTACTATGTACACACAAAGGTACATCCAAGTTGGTTCATAAATACGCCTGTTATTACGTGAGAAAAATCAGGACGTTTCAAAATGTCAGCCACGCTAGAAATTCAAAATGCTATAACTCAGCCATTTCTTAAGATATAGACGAAACAAAAACTGCTCCCGAATTTTTTTATCAAGGTCAAACACATAAGAAGAAAATATTTTTTCAATTTTCAATTTTTGGTACCACATTTCAAATTTAAATTTTTCTTAAAAATTTAAATGGCCGCCATTTTTAAACAAGATGGCGGGTGAAGCTGGCCAACGAACCCGGTCGAAACATTGGTATGTACTATGTATAACGAAGTTACATCCAAATCGTTTCATAAATACGCCTTTTATCGCGTGACAAAATTCAGGACGTTTCAAAATGTCAGCCACGCTAGAAATTCAAAATGCTATAACTCAGCCATTTTTTAAGATATAGACGAAAAAAAAACTGCTCCGAAATCTTTGTATAAAGGTCAAATACATAAGAAAAAAATATTTTTCCATTTTCAATTTTTTGGTACCACATTTCAAATTTTAAATTAAAAAAAAATTTTTAATGGCCGCCATTTTGAAACAAAATGGTGGATGAAGCTGGCCAACGAACTCGGTCGAGAGATTGGTATGTACTATGTACACACCGAATTACATCCAAATCGGTTCATAAATACGCCTTTTATCGCGTGACAAAATTCAGGACGTTTCAAAATGTCAGCCACGCTAGAAATTCAAAATGCTATAACTCAGCCATTTTTTAAGTTATACACGAAATAAAAACTGCTCCGGAATCTTTGTATAAAGGTCAAATACATAAGAAAAAAATATTTTTCAATTTTTAATTTTTTGGTACCACATTTCAAGTTTTAATTTTTTTTTTAATTTTAAATGGCCGCCATTTTGAAACAAAACAGCGGATGAAGCTGGCCAACGAACTCGGTCGAGACATTGGTATGTACTATGTACACACCGAATTACATCGAAATCGGTTCATAATTACGGGAGTTACAGTGTGACATAGGTCAGATATATATATATATATATATATCAATTTTGAACGGAGGGTGGTTTCGGGGTCTGGGGGTCATGATCGATGAAAATATACCAAAATTTTTTGAAATCTCTTTCCTCCGAACGGCTGCAATAGGTAGCTTTTTTGTAAAGAAAGCTACCTAAAATCAGAGGTCTCAATATCAAATCAACTCTACAAGTCACGTTTTAATTTTAATTCCATTTTATTATTTTGATACTATTGCTGATCCTCACGGCGTTTCCTGGGATAATCATAATAGCCTAAATATATCTTAAATTTGTATGATTTTATATCTTTAACCAGATTTTGTATGGTTATATAAATATAACTGTATCTAAGTCCTCTTTAAAATTTTATGAAAAATATGCATTTTTAATCGGGAAAAAACATGAGACGAACAGAGATTTAAGGCTATTAATCATACTCAATGACTATAGTTGTCATATAATTAAGAACGCGCGTAAAAACTGTCTTTAGAATTCTTTAATGTGGACCGCGATTGTTCCAAATCCACCGCTTAAATTAGACTTGATAGAAAGCGCGAAGTAAAAGTTAGTGAATGATAAATCGATTCATTCTGTTTCATTTCTAAGTTATAGAAACGGGGAAAAAATGAGTGATATCGATTACAAAATTCCATCTTTACGTACAAAAATAAATTTCTCTTTACAGTTGATTATATTCCTAAAAAATCAGAGGTCTCAATATCAAATCAACTCTACAAGTCACGTTTTAATTTTAATTCCGTTTTATAATTTTAATTCTATTGGTTATATAAATATAACTGTATCTAAGTCCTCTTTAAAATTTTTATGAAAAAATATGCATTTTTAATCGGGAAAAAACATGAGACGAACAGAGATTTAAGGCTATTAATCATACTCAATGACTATAGTTGTCATATAATTAAGAACGTGCGTAAAAACTGTCTTTAGAATTCTTTAATTTGGACCGCGATTGTTCCAAATCCACCACTTAAATTAGACTTGATAGAAAGCGCAAAGTAAAAGTTAGTGAATGATAAATCGATTCATTCTGTTTCATTTTTAAGTTATAGAAACGGGAAAAAATGAGTGATATCGATTACAAAATTCCATCTTTACGTACAAAAATAAATATCTCTTTACAGTTGATTATATTCCTAAAAAATTAGAGGTCTCAATATCAAATCAACTCTACAAGTCACGTTTTAATTTTAATTCCATTTTATTATTTTGATACTATTGCTGATCCTCACGGCGTTTCCTGGGATCATCATAATAGCCTTAAATATATCTTAAATTTGTATGATTTTATATCTTTAACCCGATTTTGTATGGTTATATAAATATAACTTTATCTAAGTCCTCTTTAAAATTTTATGAAAAAATATGCATTTTTAATCGGGAAAAAACATGAGACGAACAGAGTTTTAAGGCTATTAATCATACTCAATGTCCGAATTTCCCTCGCTAATGTTAAACCTATGGGTGCGTTCGTATATTTAAAATATCTTCTGAGAAAATTAATAATTTTAACTTGCTTTTTCTGTGTATGCTTCTCAAAGGAAGTCTCTTTTTTTTCTTAGTTCTCAAAATATTTCTAAAATATATGCTTAATTCCATATTTTATACGTTAAAATTCGATAAACTGTGAGTAAAATTTCATATAAAATTAAGTATATATTTTAGAAAT
Source organism: Maratus speciosus (assembly GCA_963932465.1). Taxonomy (NCBI): domain Eukaryota; kingdom Metazoa; phylum Arthropoda; class Arachnida; order Araneae; family Salticidae; genus Maratus; species Maratus speciosus. The sequence continues at coordinate 255,891,898 of OZ010786.1, forward strand.
ATTTTTATAACGAAGAAAAAAAAACATTCTGTAAGAAGTGACAACAGAAAAAAAAGAAGTTAAAATTATTAATTTCTCGAAGAGATATTTTAAATATACAAATGCATTCTAAGTATTTTCATCGAAGTTTCTCATATTTTATTAAAAGAAAAAAATACTTTTTCGAACGTATATGTAACGTGCTAACTACGGTCCATCCTATATTCCAATACTTAGCAACAGGATCGTGTGAAAGGGGGGAGGCGAAATAGGTGGTTTCCCCGTGGGCGGAAATCGAGGTGGGACGTCAGATTTATACTACCAATCTCATTTTTCTTATTTTTTAATGTATAAACAATGATAGAGATCGGGAATTTTTTCCCAATAAAGTACGCACTTTTTACATTTCAAAGTTATTGCATCGTCCATTACCCCACATCCAAAAACAAATTACTGACAAAGTACAACTTTCTTGCCAGCTGTTATACAGTATTGTTAGATGCATATTTTCCACGACCATTTCCCAGATCCCCTTTGCCATAATATAACAGCAAATTTAGTTGTTTTTTTACTTATTTGAAATTTCTGAATTAAAAATTTTAAAGTCACAAAATAAGTGCGAAATGCGTATTCAACAGAATTTATTTCTGTTTTTGCACTTCGCCAATTTTGTGCCATCTGTCACAGAGAGAAGTCGAAGATTGAGGTCGACAAATTTAAACTTTGGCTCAGGTGCACTTTTCTGTTCGCACAGTCCTGCTGAACTAATAAACTTTATATTTTTAAATCGTATATATCATAGAATGATAATATAATATAGATAATAAAATGTATGAAAAATACTACTACTTTCACATTTAATATGCATAATAATTTTTTATTTGGAAAGATTTACGCATCTAATCTTTCCAATAATAATAATAATAAGAATAAGAATAAGAATATAATTGTGTATGATTAAAAAAAAATTTATTTTTTTTTATTTAAAAAAAAGAAAAAAAAAAAAAAAAAGGTATTCCTTTACAGTATTTTAAATATTTATGTTTTTCGTTCACGGTTACTTTCACCAGATCTATACATTCCCCGACAGTTATTATAAACTTTGTAATAAATAAAGTTAATACCCACTTTCTTCTCACGATTAACACTTTCAGGTGCAAAGTACTTTTCTTCTTAAAATTTCGAAATGACAGGTTCACGCCAGGATTTAGAAAATTTTATTTGAAAATAAGTAAAAGCTTTTCTTCACGTACAGTATAAATGCAAAATTTTATTTCAAAATTGTGGTGTCAGTGTGCCATTTCGGAATTAAAATTAAGTGGGATATATTATATCCCACTGCCCCTCAAGGGTTTAAACATTTAAGAACAAATCTAGGCCAATAATATGCAAAGGAAAGGTTATTTCAAATTTTATAGAGAGACTCGGAGCACCTGACACGACTTCAGTTGGTGAAGGAACCTGGTTGAGGTCTGCACAGGCAGGAATTTCCAAACAGGAATCAGTGAACATTTCTACAAAAAATTCAGATTTTTCTTAACATACAATTAAGATTCCTTTAAAGAAAACTGCACACATATTTATGGGATAAATTTACAGTGTATATTTGAAAATTACAATGTCTTTGCAAGACAGAAAATACACAATAGCAACATTAATAATTACTTAGATTCTTATAGACGTTTCAACATTCAAATAAGGATTCATTAAAAAATTAATGTAGTTTAGAATAAAAGAAAAAAAAAGGAGATTTAGAAACATCATAATTTTTGAAGCTGTATAATAAAAAGTAGATTTGTGAAAATATTTCTCTGTCATTTATTAAGGTCTTTCTAAAATCCAAAAGAGCTATTTTCTGATATTCGATATATGATACATTTCTGAATTAATTTCTTTTCGGAAACGCATAAGATTGACAGGTGTTGTCATTCAGAAACTATCTGATCGAATGGCGTTATCGATTTTTTGATAAAGGCAATATATCTATGAGGAAATCCTGCTAAAGGTAGCATTTTGAATAGAATTTCCGGAAGCGACATCACGGGAAAGAAGGAAAACCCGAAGCCATGACAAGAATCTCTTATATGTCGACAAATAATTTATTTATCAAAAATGGAAAACATTATTCGATTCCAAATCCCTTCAATAGTTAGTCTTGTCAATTTTATGCCTTTGCAGTTAAAAGTTTGTCCGAAAATGTGTCAAAGTTTCGCGTTTGAGAACCACCTTAAGGTATAATTCCAAATATTACATTAAAGCTGTTCTCAACTGTTTTGCTCAACAAGAGTAAAACGTTTTAACACATTTACAAATTCATTTTTTTAACGGAAAGATATAAAATTGGAAGGCCTGACTATGGAAGCGATTTGAAATCGAACTCTGTTTTCCATTTTTTGATAAATAAATTACCTATTGAGTTATAAGCAATTTTGATTACGTAACAACGACGTTTTTCACCCTTCCTTGGGTGGTTATTCTTCTTTCACATGGAAATTAGGTTCAAACGCCCACTTTGACACTATTTTTGACAGATCTATTGCGTTTGCAAAAGAAACGGAAAACACAGTTCGATTACATAGTTTCTGAACAACAACACCTGCTAGTTTTATGCATTTCCGAACAAAAATAAAGTAAAACTTGTGTCATAAATTTGCCCTTTTGGATTTGAGGACAGCCTTAAATGAATTAGGAAGAGCACTTATTTTCTTTTACGCAAACTTTTCTTTCTCAGCAGGATAATTCACCCAGTTAACTTTATTGATTATAAATCTGGTGTGTTATTTATGAATCAGCTCAACAGAATAAATCGCAGGTAATGGAAAAGTCAGAAACCGGTGGACACGTAATTACAGAATATTGACTTTTTTTAACACAATTAGTATAATTGGAAAATAAATCATATGAGATTTAATTTTTCAAACTGGGCGAAAAATGTCCAGGCTAGGATTCGAACCAGGAATACCCTTGCTGAAGCCGCCAGTGCTCTAACAATTATGCTATCCTGGAGAAGCTGGAATTACTAATTCACCCAGTTAACCTTATTAATTATAACTTCTGGTCTGATAATTATGATCAACTCAACAAAATTAAATCGCACATAATGGAAATGCCAGAAAACGCTGGACACGTAATTACACAAGGTTAAATTCTTTTAACACAAAAATTTCCCGGGTCGAATTTTAAATTTTTGCACCGGGCCGGGTCAGGACCTGAAAATTCCGGTAGTGCAGATTTCTAGTAGTCTATCCTAAATGGAATCTGAATCCCCTTTGTTGTGACATAAAAATGACGTATGGGGGCATATATCATGGGGTCGTAAATCAGGAATTCTTGAGAAAATAAAATGCTCTAGTACTGGATTTGTGCCCCCTGATTTAAGTCCCCATCTACTGTGACGTCATCAAAATGACGTATGGGGATACATATCATGGGGATGTTAATCAGGATTTGGTCGAAAGTAAAATGATCCAGCACTGGATTTGTGCCCCCATTTTTTGTGACGTCAAAATGACGTATGGGGGCATAAATCATGGGGACATTAATCAGGCTCTCAATGAAAGAAAAAGTCTCCATCACTGGATTTGTGTCCCCTTCTGATATGGGGGCATATATCATGGGGATGTTAATCAGGATTTCGCCAAAAGTGAAATGCTCGAGCATTGGATTTGTGCTCCCATTTTTTGTGACGTCAAAATGACGTATGGGGATTTAAATCATGGGGATATTAATCAGGCTCTCAACGAAAGGAAATTTCTCTAGCATTGGATTTGTGTCCCTTTCAGATATGGGGGCATATATCATGGGGATATTAATCAGGATTTCGTGAAAAGTGAAATGATCCAGCATTGTATTTATATCCCCATTTCTTGTGACGTCAAAATGACGTATGGGGGCATATATCATGGGGACATTAATCAGCGTCCCCCTCTGAATCCCCTGTAAAAATGACATATGGGGGCACATATCATGGGGTCGTATATCAGGAATTCTCGACAAAATAAAATGTTCCAGTTCTGGATTTGTACCCCCTGATTTAAGTCCCCATCTACTGTGACGTCATCAAAATGACGTGTGGGGATACATATCATGGGGATGTTAATCAGGATTTCGTCGAAAGTAAAATGCTCCAGCACTGGATTTGTGCCCCCATTTCTTGTGTCGTCAAAATGACGTATGGGGGCTTAAATCATGGGGACATTAATCAGGCTCTCAATGAAAGAAAAATTCTCCATCACTGGATTTGTGTCCCCTTCTGATATGGGGGCATATATCATGGGGATGTTAATCAGGATTTCGTCAAAAGTGAAATGCTCGAGCACTGGATTTGTGCCCCCATTTTTTGTGACGTCAAAATGACATATGGGGACTTAAATCATGGGGACGTTAATCAGGCTCTCAACGAAAGGAAATTTCTCTAGCATTGGATTTGTGTCCCTTTCAGATATGGGGGCATATATCATGGGGACATTAATCAGGATTTCGTGAAAAGTGAAGTGATCCAGCACCGTATTTATATCCCCATTTCTTGTGACGTCAAAATGGCGTATGGGGGCACAAATCATGGGGACATTAATCAGGCGCCTCGACGTAGCGACGTAATCAAACTTGCCGAACTGGTTTTTCATTTGATTTTTGGCTTTGTGCAGAGTTAGTGGCGCATTAGACAAAGTTGCGTCGTTTTGAAAGAAGTTGTCTGTGTGTTACTGACAGATAAAACATAGGGAGAAGAGGATGGAAGCGTCAAGAGTCGAGTAATGACGTGTAGTCCGTTTTTGGTAATTGAAGGGGCAGACATATGAATTGAATATTTCAATTGAGCAAAAAAATGCCATAGCTGGGAATCGAACAAAGAAACTTTACCAGTCAGTTTGATTGTGTTAAAAATAATATGTCTACGTACTCTTCGTTTATAAGGAGTTCCTCAAACTGCGGTTTATTCTGTTGAGCTGTCTACATTGCAGATAATATGTTATTACCAATATGGTTATCTGAGCGAAATATGCTCGCCCGTTGTCAGCCCAGGTAGCTTAAGCGGTAGGGCATGGGCAATGTAAGCCAAGGATCTGGGTTTGATTCTTGGCATGTGCATTTTTTCGCTCAGTTGGAAATATTCAATTCGTATGATAACTTTACCAATAAGTTCGATTGTACTGAAAATAATAGAACGCAGACATTTTTCGCCGAATGAAGCATGTTTATGGTGAATCTGTTTAGGCTATACAACTGTGAACAACTGGTGCAAGAGTTTCAGACAAGGCAGAGAGACAGTCAAGGATGCACAGAGACCAGGCCGGGTACACGCAGCCATAACCTATGCGTCAGCCGCTGTCGATGAGATGGTTAGAAATGACAGATGAGTTACGACCCGCAGAAGACAACGGTTTACTTTGGACGACGAAGTGAAGGATAGGGTACGAGCGTTCTTCCGAGGTCAGCCCCAAGAGTTTCACGCCAGGGATATCGACCTACTGGTGACACGATGGGAGAAATTCCAACAAATACGGTGATTATTTTTAGAGTTGTAATAAAATACTTACTTCGACACTCTGTCTCCTCTTTTCATTTGGGCACCCCTTATAGAAATATATGATGATGAAACTCACCAAACATTAAATAATAAATTAGAATCATCATAGGATAAATTATTTTATTAAAATATTTACGAAGGCATTATTGCAATTGAACTATTTTTACAAATAAATTGTTACTTGTTGTCTTATTTATTCATAATTGCATATTAATAGCTTTTTAGGTACTAAAAATAAAAATTTTCTTAGCATCACACACTTAGTATAAATTGCCCCATTATTATCTGTCCCATCCAGAAGTACTTCTTGTCTTCTGGTTCTACAGTTTCTTCTTTTTAACATTGGTGGCATGATAAATGCGTGTATTTTAAACGTTTCACAATTACTTTTTTAAAAAAAATTTTATTCTTTATAATAAAAAAATATAAATAATTCGAGTAACGTTACTCCAATCTTGTCAAAACAAAGAAACTGATATAAATTCTTAATCATTCACGCATGACTTTAAAAATACCCTTAGGAGTAGAAATGCAATGTCAATACCTATGAGCACTAGTTGAATTACAAACCCTGAAAATTAATAAGTTTCAAGATAGATCATGTTCAAAAGTGCTCCACTTTCTAGTATTCTTGTTATAATAATGTTGTTGAATTTTTCAGAAAATAGAACAGTATGAATTCTGCCAGGAAGACACAATGTATTACTTCTGTGAATATGATATTGTATTGTTGTGTTTGAATGAGTCGACTATCATACTTATTTGTTCCTTTTCAGAAGTAAAATTTTAAAAGCTATTAATCGCCTTCTTTTTTTTTTCATTCTGTTTAAAACCAATTTTTCACTTCAATGAGTTAGCATGACATTTAAAAAAAGTTTAATTAATTTTCCATTCATATCAAAATGAAATAGAGCTTCAACTTTTGAACTCTCCACTACAACGTAAAGTAAGATAAATGTAGTGGACCACTGATTAATAGTGGATCACTATTTTTTAAAGTTTAAAAACAATCCCAAAATGCATTTCTGAAAAACTGTTGAAAGAAATGTGATTGAGTAACATCCTTAAATATTAACTTTCCATAAACTGTTTGGAATAATTGTTTTTTTTTTTTTAGCTGGTATATTTGTTTATTTTCCAGAGTATCTTCAAAAACAGATTTTTTTGGCAACTTCTTAGAGATATCATTAAGAGATTAGGTTTTATTTAGAATTATAGGGGCTCGGCCCCCTACGAGCTACGCTCGCCAACCCCCGTTCAGACACCACAGTCTCTAAAAGCACGCTAATTTGATCGGCTTTAAAAAGATTTTGAAAGATTGAATTATAATTTAAAAAACAGTGGCGATCTCCCTATAAACGGGTTTGTATTAATTTCTCTTCGATTGGGGAATTTTAAGGAAAAATCAGCTGCTGTTAAACGATACAATAGCTGTTTTCGTCTTTGATTTAAATAAAATCAGTTAAACATTTCAAAATAAGCTAATATAATAAGCTAACCTGCATCAAAATGCAAATATATTTTACAAATGCCAGTGCCCTCTTTTGACGGAAACGATACAGAAGGTTAACGAATCTTAACTAAACCATTTAAGCAATTTCTTTATTTTCTGCTTCACAGATTTTTCTCTTTCAAATCATATTTTTTGTTGTGACACTTCATTTTCTGCTTGTAATTTTTTAAAATTTTTATTAAATTAATAAATAGTCGCTCGAAAGCAGCCTAAACGTGTTCAATAAAATTAATATTAATCTTATTAATATAATCTCAAAACATCAAATTAATGTCTCGCGCATTTTTTTAAAATTTAAACTGTTTTGTAATATTACTTTTTATTTATTTTACGTAATAAGTGTAATGTGACGTAAATGTGACGTAATTTCTCCTATTTAAGACTTCTAACGCATGTTAAGGAATTTATTATTTTACAATATCCTTTCTCTTTTAAAATTCACGTGTAAATATAATTTTTATAAAGTTCAATAAGTTCCTGCTTTTCATACGTAATTATTTAATTCTAATTTGAAAGTTTTTTTTCTGTTAATAATAGTCAAGTGTAAATAAATTTTTAATTTGAAGCAAACATTATTATTTGCGCTGTTTATACAGTTGGCAACAGTTTAAATTAAAACCACTTTCTAAAATAAGTAAAAAATATCTCTCGAATTGCTGAAAATTTGAATTTGAAATAGAAATAAAACCTCAAAAAACGAGTCAAATTAAAAAAGTGAATGCACTCAGCACACCGGAAAATTCTAAAGTATAAAATGATCTAAAAATGAATTAATTCTCATACATAGTTTTTGCTCCTATAAAACTTTTTTAATGGAACGATTTTGTCCAACTTTAGCATTAAATATCTCTTAAAATAATTATTCGATTTGAAAACTGTCTACATCAGCGTGTTTATCAAACATTTCTCTATAATACTGCCGATTTTCATATTTTTGTATGCATTATTTTTCTTAATATTAACGGAGAAATACCTCCGGTCACAAAAAATTCAAAACCGGCGGCGGCAGCTGCGGTGACAGCGTAAGTTACTTTTTTTTAGAATAGAGAGAAGAGATTGTTTCTTTAATATCATGTTTTACTTTAAATTAACTTTTTTTTAGAATAAAGAGAAGAGATTGTTTCTTTAATATCATGTTTTACTTTAAATTAAACTATTGTTGATAAATTCTATTACATTGTAAATAATGTGTTGGATAAGCCGAAAACTTAAAGATTCATACACCAGAAATTTACTAGGTCTACTACTGAAGCATAGAGAAGGGTAACATTTTTCATTTTTTTTCCAAAGAATCTACCCTATTAAAATCCGTGAGCGTATCTATGTAACCTCAAAAACTCGGAAACCACAGGGTGCAAGGCTACGTAATTTGTCACAGGGGTTGCTGGTAGGGGGCCCATGAACGATTGGCGCAAAAAATTCGATTTTTTTTTAAATGTATTTGACGAATTTTTGCCTTTTTTTTTTCAACCCGTAATCGCGCGAGTTCTAACCAAGTCTAAATGTTTACTGCAATGTGAGATATACTTATTACGTACGCCACGCTGCAATACGCTGTCGCCGGTATTACAAAAATTCTTTTGCCTCGCATGATTATTTAGAGATTATTTAATTGCGTTTACTTATTACCTTATGTTAAAAATAAAGAAGTTTTTTTGCCATAGCAACATGATAATTCGGCTAAATTTTATTTTTAATTTTTGTTTTAGAATTAAATTCATGAACTCTCGTGTGCGTAGAACGGGTATATAGCTAGCATATTTTTAAAATTTGAATGTTTATTCTAATACAGGAAGGTTAGGACTAGCCTAAATATATATATATATCTTTCGGAATTCACTAATACTTTAATAATAATTAGATATATGTCCTTAAGTGGCCCACTACTGGTGCGTTTACCTTAATGTGTGAAATCAGGAATTTTTTTACCACCCCTTATTGTTTAAGCTCAAAATATTACCGAGAAATTTTACTACACAGTCTCAAAAACTGTATCAAACTCTCAGTTCATTTTGAAATACCCTCTATGTAAAAACTTTTATATTAATGAGATTCGTAATTTGTGCAAACGAGATTTGAAATCTGTGTTTGTGTGTGTGTGTGTGTTTTAATACGAAAAACTTTTGTTACATTATATTTTGAGCTCTTTTTTATTCTGAATTCTCTTTTCTCAGTTTTGAAAGCAAATTCAGTTCTTTTAAATTCTATTCTAAAAGATATTTGAGAAATATTAACTTGCAAAAGTAAATATTTGCCCTTTTTAACACTTTTGTGAAACCTGTTTCAGTTCGCCCAGTTATCGCTGACGTAAATGTGCAATACTTTTATGCAGAATTTGTCTTTAGATAAACGAGAAAGGTCATTAAGGAGTTCAAATCAGTTTATGGTCGTACGATGTTCCATTTAAGTGCAAAAGTATTTGCTTTGAACAATGACATTTCTGTATTTTCCCATAAGGAAGAAAAACATTCTTTTCTTCTACAGGTAATGTCAATTCATTTCAAAGTTTCATAGATTGGATGATTAGTTTTAGTACTGTAATAGAAATTGAGATAAGAGCAACTATAATTTTTTTATTATCATGAATTATGTTTTGAGATATGGAAAGCGAAAGAAATTTGTTTTATAAAAAATATTTCCTGATATTCGCAGTTTAAAGAATCTTGATTTATTTGTTTCGAAAGTAAAAGTGATTTACTGCTGGGGCAACTTTTTTTAAAACTTGTTTTTTTAATTTCTTTGCCGTTTTTTTAGATAGAATACGCCTTAAACGGGCGTACGGGGTTATGAGTTAAAAAAAAAATGCATTTTTTAGTTTTCTTGCTTATAAAATACTACAATGCTAAATAAATTAAATAAAGCAAACCGCATATTTCTACGCTTATCACATCAGCTGGTATAATAAATTTTGTGTTGTAGTAACAGTTGTGCTCTGCCCGTACGTGAAACTGTCCATTTTTCTCAAAATGGATTCTGCCGTAATTTGCCATAGAGGTCTGCACGGGCTGAAATTACCAGGCCCGAACCCGATCCTTATAAAAATCAGTGTAAACAGATCCGGCCCAGCCCATGCAAAAAACAATTAAATCAGGCCCGAACCGGCTCAATTTCTACAAAAAATTCCGATTTTCCATATCATACACTTAAGATTCTTTTAAAGAATACTACATACATATTTATATATTTATGGGAATATTTTACAAGTATATTTTAGATTACTATGTATTCGCAAGGCAGAAAAGAAACATTAATGATTACTTAGGCTCTTAGACTATTACTTTTTATAAACTTTCACTAGAAAAATTAACGTCATTTAGAAAAAAAAGAGGGCTAAAAACATCATAACTTTTAAAGCTGTATCATAAAACGAAGATTTTTGAAAATATTTTCCTGTAATTTATTAATATATATTTCCAATGATTCCTTTAACAAATGTCCATTATCGCTGTTACTATTTTTGCAAAACATATTGCTTATTCTACACGTCTTGGGAACAATTAAATCCAATTCCGGTTCGGCTCGACTATGTAGAAAAAAAATTGTAAGCCTGATACCGACCTGGCTCCAGTCTGTTGAAAAATTGAAGCCTTGGCTCAGAGACGATTTAACTGTCCGACGCTTACCGTTACGTTGGACATGTTATATTCCAGTATTGATGTTGTCAAACTAGCATTGCATCGGATCGTCAGCACTTATACTTATTCTCGCTTATTCATACTTATTCTCGCAAAATTCATATCCATTAAAAATGTTTCATATATTTTATTGGCTTCATTTAAATTTTTATATGGGGCCGAACTGACTGCTTAATTTTTTTACCGGCCCGGCCCGTTAAAAATTTGTCTTTATTCTGCCGGCCTGACCCGGTCCGTTTGAAAGTTTGCCTCCATTTTTGGGGTTACGGGCCTCGGCCCAAGACCGGTTCCCAGCAGACCTTTAATTTGTCAACTTTGAAGAGATAGATATAAAGTTTTTTGCAATATATATATATATATGAAATTTTTATATGTTAATAAATATATGAAAATATGTGTTTAATAAATTATCCTCAGGATTTTTAATTGCATGTGAAAATTTCGAAAATATATTTCTGAATATGAAAATCACTCTTAATAATTCTCCTTTTTTTACTTTTAAATTTATTATAAATTTTGTAAGTAAAATTTTTATAAATCCTGAAGACAAATAGAAAAAAACTTTTCTACACACAATAGTGAAAAAAGTAATGTAATCGGGCAAGTTGTTTCATGAGTTATATCAAAAATCAAATAAGTTTAGAATTTAAAATATTTTTTTTTAAGTTTTCAAAAACTTTTTATTTGGAAAGTAATCGTTGCAGATAAATATTTGGCAGAAAAAAATTTCATTAAAATACAGCTGAATAAAGAAAAGAAAATTTTGGTCCCGAACCCCCCTTAAAAATATGAAAATTGCAAAAGATTAACGATTGATATCATGCTCTTTAAACACTTGTGTGATTTTAAGAAAATATTAGTGAAATTTGACTTTGTATATTGAATTTAAATGCTGTCGCATCATTTTTTAAGCGCTGTGAAATTTTTTTTCAAGCAGTGGATTAAAACCCTCCTGGCAGATCAGAAGAGGCTTAGCCATTAAAAAAGAGAGTGGAGTTCCTAGTAATGGATCTTTCCTGTATTAAATGTTTGATGTCAGAAAAGTACTGATTGTTAACAAATTTCATGGTACTCTAAAACGGTTACTTCTAAAGCAATTTTAAATTTATCCCTTTTTTTCTCCTTACCGAACAATAAGAAATATATTATAATAAATCCTGAAAAAGTGAAATATTTGTGATATAATAGGTAATTTCTACAGTTTTGATGATTAGAAATGATTGAACAAAACTAGGAGTGATCTAATGCTATCGCATAATATTATTTGGCTTTTTTTCAAATTGAAGAGTTTGAAATTCATCAGCATTTTTGAGTAGCGTGAATGATAAGCTGAGTACGTTGAATTCAGTAAAATATATAGTGCTTTTAAAAGCTAAATTCTAAAAATAAATAAATAAATAAAAAGGAAAATGGAAGCACGTTTTTGTAAACATAGAAAGTTGATTGTTTTATGAGGTTTATGGTTTATTTTTCTCCAAAGGGTATCAGAAGATAACGAAAAGTTTTCCGCAATCCTGGGTAACGACAAAATTGCATTGAACTTTCCTAAACCTTTCTGTCATATTAGCGCATCTTTTACGTGTCTGTATTTGTTTTTACAGTACAATAAGAAATTATTACACATAGATTATTTTAGCCGATATTACATTAAGCAGACTTAACTTAATATTCCTTAACAATAATCTATTTATACTGTCTAAGTTTCCATTATTACCGAACCACATTCTGCATAAAAGCATTGATGAAACCTTTTCGTTCCGTTCACTGCTTCTGTACACACCAGTAGTGTCCCAGTAGCGCGCACACCGATTTTTGTCGAGATTAATATTTGAATTTCTCCTTGGGATTTTCCTGAGTTTTATTTTCCTTTTTCCAGACCGTGAAATGTTCCTATAGTGAGGTGAACTGCTGCAATCTATTATTTCTGTTCATTTATGTAAAGACAATGCTGAAAACTGTCGTGCTATCTACTGCAAACCCTAATCCGGCTTTTGTCCCAGTCCAGGAGAGGGGCACGCCATTCAGGGCACGATCAGCTCTAGTTTATCAGTCCTCGTCCCATAAATATTGTAAATTCTCTTTGTACTTTTTCCGGCTTTTTTCCTCTTTTCCAGAATGAAAAATGATCCTATAGAGTGGCGAATTTTACAACCTTCAATTAAAGAAAGATCTTGGAAGTATTAACTAATTTATTCATTATGATTTCATCCCAGAAAGAAATAAAACATGAATGTATTTACGTATCATAACTGCTTTGTTTCATAATTTAGTGAACAAAAAAGAGTTTTGAAATACTAAAATTTAATACTTTTATATTTCATACATCACGGTAGTCTATTATTTGAGGCATATTTCTTATCTTAAAAATTTTTCTTATAAATAGGGAATTGAAATGAATGATATTTATCATTAAATACAAAGGTTATCTTCGGTATTATCTGATTGCTCTAATTTCTAGTAAAGTATTAATCTAAATATATAAATCTTACAATGGACTTATATTGCTATATTTCCCTTACTTTACCTGTCCTTGACTTAAGTATATTGTCTCCCGCACTAGGTATACTTTCATCGATGGATTACTTTCTTTAGCTTGTCAGTTTGCTGACCGTAAAAATGCTCAATAAATGCACAATAAATTTACGGTCAAGGATCACAGAATAACAATAGAAGGGATAGGACGTAGCCCCATACTAAGGATATTCGTTTTCTATTGTAAATTACCCTTTAATAGAATAATTGCTTATCTTAAATTTTCTACAGCGAGAGCAATGTTTCTCAACCGATGTGCCGCGGCACACTAATGTCCTGAGAGTGCCCCGCGTGTGTCGCGACTAATCCAATGAAGTATATGACTGTTTCGAAATTTTACTGCACTTGGTATTAAAATTTCTTTTATCTTTTTAGATGCGTTCATAATTATATAAATACGTAGCACCTATAGTCGTCGTCTGGTCCGACCGTCTATACGCTTATAACAGCGCAAAAACTATCGAACCGAAACGTTTGAAATTTAATATATATAATCGTTGCAGAATGTTGTCGAGTCATTCCAAATTTTATGAAAATCGAATCAAACCTTAAAAATATACTAATAAAACTTTTCTTTATTCTATTAAACCTATCATACGTAATTAATTCAATGATATCCCACGATAGGTAATGATTATAGGTTGCCATGGTGATTATTCTAATAAATCCTATCAAACATAATTACGTAATTAATTCAATGATACCCCATGATAGGTAATGATTCTAGGTTGTCATAGTGATTACGTCCCATTTAAGATGGAGTCATATTATTTCTGTATTAGTGAATTTAATACATACAATCGTAATAAATTTTGTATTCATGCATTTTTGCATAAGAGTGCAACAGCTATTGCACCAAGATCTCAATATTTAAAAAAATTGTTATTGTACGAAAGCATCTCATTTGCCACGTTTGACGTACAATTTCCGACTTGTTTATAATTGAGAAGCGCATAATCCGAATCCTTTTAGTTTTAACAGAAGTTTAGAAGAGATGAAACCGCCAAAACGCTGTGTCGCGATCGCGCTGGTTCGCCATTCAGGGTTTACGAGAATTGTATAATTCAGGATTTGTTGTTCAATATTTTTTTTTTCTAGATCTAGGATTTTAGTACTTATTACCGTTTTAAAATGATACTTAAACAATATGGCTGACTAGATAAAAGATTAATTACATGTAGATTATATATTGATTTAATTAATTATCATTTTTTTCCTTCTTATCTTTAAATAATATTAGAATTTTACAGCTTATGAACTTATTGTACTGATCTTTAGACAATATGGTATACCGGAGCAAGTATTAATAATATTTGATTACACATTGATTCATATATTAAATAATTATTTTTCTTCTTATGTTTGAAGTAATAAGTTATTGTTTCTAATAATTTAATTTGAATATTACATATATATACTTTAATCCAGCTTACTTTGTTTTGAATCTTTAGTTTTGATCTTTCATCAAAAATAAAAGTAAGAAATACAACAATTGCTCTATTTCGAAAAAACTATTGTTTATAATAATTTAATTTGAATATTACTTATATATTCTTTAATCAAGCTTACTTTGTTTTGAATCTTTATTTTTGATTTTTCATCAAGAAAGAAAAAAAAAGAAATACAACAATTGCTCGATTTCGAAAAAAATATTGCCTCTAATAATTTAATTTGAATATTACTTATATATTCTTTAATCCAGCTTACTTTGTTTTGAATCTTTGTTTTTGATCTTTCATCAAGAAATAAAAATAAGAAATACAACAATTGCTCGATTTCGAAGAAACTATTGCTTCTAATAATTTAATTTGAATATTACTTATATATTCTTTAATCCAGCTTACTTTGTTTTGAATCTTTATTTTTGTTCTTTTATCAAGAAATAAAAATGAGAAATACAACAATTGCTGGATTTCGAAAAACTATTGCTTCTAATAATTTAATTTGAATATTACTTTCATATTCTTTAATCTAGCTTACTTTATTTTGAGTCTTTGTTTTTGGTATTTCATGAAAAGATTAAAATAAGAAATACAACAATTGCTGGATTTCGAAAAGCTATTGCCTCTAATAATTTAATTTGAATATTACTTATATATTCTTTAATCCAGCTTACTTTATTATGAGTCTTTGTTTTTGATCTTTCATCAAAACATTAAAATTAGAAATACAACAATTGCTCGATTTCGAAAAACTATTGCCTCTAATAATTTAATTTGAATATTACTTATATATTCTTTAATCCAGCTTACTTTGTTTTGAATCTTTGTTTTTGATCTTTCATCAAGAAATAAAAATAAGAAATACAACAATTGCTCGATTTCGAAGAAACTATTGCTTCTAATAATTTAATTTGAATATTACTTATATATTCTTTAATCCAGCTTACTTTATTTTGAATCTTTATTTTTGTTCTTTTATCAAGAAATAAAAATAAGAAATACAACAATTGCTGGATTTCGAAAAACTATTGCTTCTAATGTTTTAATTTGAATATTACTTATATATTCTTTAATCAAACTTACTTTGTTTAGAATCTTTGTTTTTGATCTTTCACCAAGAAATAAAAATAAGAAATACAACAATTGCTCGATTTTGAACATCCCCCGCCCCCATAAAGCAGTTTATATTTCTATATCTTTTTCTGGACAACCACTGAAGAAATTTCAATACTCTTTTATTAATAGTTTGCGCAGTAGTTAAACTATCAATTGATCGTTCAGCAAAAAATGAAAATAAAAACCCCAAGAATTATGTTAATTCAAGAAAAACCTAGATTTCTTCTTTTTGCGAATTTGGCTAATTATTGTATTTTCATTTCTTGCCGATCGATCAATTTACAATACAGCTAGGTCCAAAGCTGTGTAAAAAAAAGCATTGAAATCCTTTCAATAGTTTCCGAGAATAGGTGCATAAAGTTCATCTGTTTTACAAGTGATGTCACAACCGCTATCACCATCTTAAAAATTGACAAATCTTAATTAAGTTGGATGAAATACGTCCCGAGGATCAACAAAAGAAGGTTAAATAGGCATATGATATTTTATATGCCTAGTAACGATTATGCCGAACTAATCTTTAAACACAATAAAAAGGCCTTGCATTTCAGAGAAACTATCTTTTATTACATTAAAATTAGCATATCACCGAATATGAAAACTTAATATGATTTTGCATAACAAATCACTTAGTCCCTTTTATGCTTCCAACCAAATTTTCGCGGTGGACATTCGCACACCGGACATTCACCCTCCACTTCTTTAACTCTGCACGATCTTCGGCACTTCGGAGGTGCGCACTGAGGTTCACATTTGCAGATGTCACAGCCCACTTCATCTTTTAAAACTTTACATCCAGGACCACTGCATGGCTTTTTTAGTTCAGGACACATTTTTTCTTCTGAAAATGAAAATGAAAATAGATTAGATTTAGCGCTGATTATGCAGAAGTACAGTATACTCTCGATTATCCGTGGGCTGATTATCCAGTATGCGTATTATCCGTGCTCATTCCGGACTTTAAAAAAATTTTGAGAGAAATTTTTTAAGCAATAAATATTAAAAGGAAAATTCCTAGTTTATATTATACAGCATGCAAATGTAAGTAATTTTTATACTTTTGTATTGATGTTGATTTTTTTCTTAATAAAAATGAGTTTTTGGATTATCCGTGTTTTTCGATTGTCCGTGCGACTTCTCCCGTGATTAACCCGGATAATTGGGAGCGCACCCACCGTACATAAAAATAATATTTGAGATATCGCTCACCCGAAAGAAAAGTGACACATGTCGACAAAAGTAAATTTCACTAGAGAAACAAAAGAAGATTTGCAGGTTTTACTGTAACTTGAAATGATTACACTTAGTTCTGCATGCAGCAATAAAAACTTCCATAAAAGCGTAAAACCCTTAACCCTTAAATACATGATTTTTAATTTTGTTTCGAAAAAATTATATATGATTCTCAAAAAGGTTTGTTACACAGGAAAAATAATTAAAAAAATCAGAGATACATTTTTCGTATAATACGTCAACCTTTCATATGTTGCAAATCTGCAATACAAGTAAAAACTAAAATATTGCAAATTAGTAAATATTTCAATAAATATGAATCTAAATACCTTATTTTATATATATTTTTTATTTTTTAAAACTTAAACCTTAAAGGTACGAATTATTCTTTTAGAGTTATATTTCTTATTCTTATATTAAAGATTAGACACCAGAAATTTTAAAATAGATTTTTAACTTTATTTAGTAGCATATTACAGGATTAATAGTTCTATATATATATATATATAGTGTTTGCAAAGATTTAAATAAAAAGTAATGCTGATATGCATCCTTATGCATTTGAGGGTTAAGAATGAAGACGTATATGAGGTTTAGAGAGTTGAATAATTTTATCTCCCCATACAATACGGGCCCTTTTCTGATCACGAATGGGCATATAGAGTAATAAAGCAACTTTCCGGATTGCTAGACTGATGAAACTTTCACTGTAGCAACATGTACCTATGATAAATAAACCTAGTGTAATAAAGTGTAATAAAACGCAAAATGAATTTTTGCGAGATGTGTTACTTTTTTTGCGGGTGAGCGATGCATACTAGAGTTGCAGATCGGCTTCGGTAGTATTGAGCTTAACTGCTGGGAAGTTCTAAGAAAGTTATAAATATAACTCGGTTACCACCTAAAACTAAACAGCCCAAACATATACTGTGGGAAAAAGGCTAACCCCCCATTATTGCCATGGTTTTGTCTATTGCAGGTAATTACACTAAATAATAAAGATAAAGATAGTATAAAATTCCTGGTTAAAAGGGAGAATAAGAGGTAATTAAATTTAAGAACATAATATCTAAGAATATCATTTACTTTAATTAAAAGTAGAGTAAAAGGCATTAAGGTCGTTCCACACAAAATGAGCAAAAAATTTTAAAAAATCGTGGCCACATAGGAACCGATTTTAATAAAATTTGTTACACAGGTTCAATTCATTTTCAAATAGAGCATTGCAAAATATCTCGACAAAAAGTAAAATATTTTAGAAGTTCTGGGCATTTAAAAAACTTGTGTCATAGAATGGCATGTACGCGTTCGTTCAAAGTTGCAAGGTTGAAGTTCCGTATCTTAAAAACTATTTAACATAAATTAACTCTTTTTATAGTATTGTAACCTCTGAAAAAGTATCTTGATATATATTTAGTAATAATAATTTGGTTATTTCATGAATTATCTTAAATTAGTTGTAAATATTGAAAATTCGTCAATTTTGAAGAAATTAAAAACGTTATAAAAATCAAAGGAATTCAAAAACATCTGTGAAATTGATGCCTGATGTAGCGTTACATATTAAGATCGAATTGCTCAAGTTTGTAAGTTGCTATCTTTTCCCTTCATCTTAAAAATACCTTAGAAACTTTTAAAATAATTGCAAAATCCTAATTTTTCCTCTTTTATATGTTTAAAAATTTAAATAAAGGAAAAGTCAGACAATATAAATATTGAATAAGCCTAAAGAACAATAATCCCGTAACATGCTTTAAAAAAGTTCAATATTGCCTTTTTATTCCTAACGCAACAAAATTGGGTTAAAAAAAGGTATTATTTATTACATTCCGTTTAAAATTTGTGCGGTTTTTTTACAATATTGCGAACGATTTTAAGAAAAATATGTTTAGTGCTGCCATCTACATTGATCAAAGATTAAACTATATTTTTTTGTTCAACTCAATAATCTTTCTACTGTAATTTAAAATATTCTTCAGGAAAATTAAGCTGAAAGCAAGAATAAAAAATTGTGTATTTATAATATACACTTTTATCTATAATGTCAAATAACTTAAACATTTTAAGAGGTTTTCTTCATGGTCAAACAAGATATAGAAACATTGATTTTTTCCCTCAACATTTTTTACTATTTATTTTTTTTCTCATTAAGGAATAAAAACGCAAGAATGAAACTTTCGATATTTGAAATATGCACTTTTAGCTATAACTCCAATTAATTTTGAAGTTGTAAGATTGTTCCTTCGTGTTCAAAGGAATAATAGAATTATTTCCTTTTTCACTCCAAATTTTTAAATATTTATTTTTTTCTCATTATGGAATAAAAATACAATTAACAACTTACGCCAATATATTACTTATAATTCATTCTTATATATAAATCATTTTTAATGTAGACCTTCCATTCCCAAGGCTCATAATCAAAATTGAAATTTCAAGCATGTAGACAAAACATCCATTTTGCATGAACTTTTAATGTAAATTTTAATAGTTAAAAAAAAAACAAAACAATCCTGAAATTTATTATTTTGCATTTACTCATAAATAAATATGATCTACTTATATGCTGATTTTCATTAAAATCTGTGACATGTCAACCACGGTTCATTTGCTCATTTTGTATGGAATGACCCATTAGGGTTGAGATAGTTTACATAGACTCGTAACATTTTGGAATAGACTGAACTAGAATTCGGAATAAATAAATGTCTAGGGGATTTAAAATTTAACACCAGCCTGATACCTAAAATAGACGAGCGATATTACCGGCTGGCCCGGCTTTTTTCCGTTTCTAGAAATCCTGTTAAAATGGCTGTAGACAAAAATATTTTAAACAGAATTCTACTTTGAACTATATATAGAAAGAAGTGATATTAAAGATATTATAGCATCAAACTGCGATTTAAAAATATATCTATCCTGGGATTTGCAAACATTCTTATAAAAATACAGGAAAACCCTCGGACGGTGAAAGAGTTAAAATAATATTCCTCTAAATCTCGATTCAAAAATTAAGTAAATAAGTTACTTACAGAAATAACACAGAGAGCGAATAAAAAATTAACAAGGAGAATTTTATTTACATAATTACAGAAAATACAATTAAAAGAGAAAAACATTAAGGGAAATTAAATTAAATGAAATTATATATTCAAAAACCCCTTCAAAGTAAACATTTTTAGATTTACACCTAATACTGTACATAACATACCGGGTGTCCCATAAAGGACTGACTGATTTTAAAATTCAATAACTTGCAAACGGTGACAGATATTTAAAAAATTCTTGCAGGAGGGTTATGCATAAGGTCAAAAGTTTTTTTACAGTGATTTTCAATTTTAGTTCGAATTACAAACAATAGATGGCGCTGCGATCAATAGACGCTGAATTCAGGCTCGATTTTTGGTACTTCGTGGCCCGGATAATACATTTCCATCTCCTTTTTCAGCATGGAACAAGAGAAAGGTCCAGAAATCGAGCCTGTATTTAGCGACTATTGCTTCCAGCGCCATCTATTGTTTGTAATTCGAACTAAAATCGAAAATCACTGTAATAAAACTTTTGACCTTATGCATAATCCTCCTGCAAGAATTTTTTAAATATCTGTCACCGTTTGAAAGTTATTGAATTTTAAAATCAGTCAGTTCTTTTTGGGACACCCCGTATGCATAATGATTAATTAATTTAAATATTTATTTAGTTTAAATTTAATAAAATATTCCTCGAATTGCTGATAAGCCCTCTTCTCAATAAACACTTTTTTTATATCATGCACATGCTTACAATACGGATATCCTTCATACCAAGGCTTGCTTCCATCAGCGGCCATCAGACGAAGTCTCATAGCACGGCATTTAGCCAGACAACTGACTGTGTAAACGTATGCCAAAATGTATTAGAATCCAACACGGACATAATTTACGTAGTAATCAAGTTTTAAAAAATTAACATTTCATCGTTGCAATATTTTTACAAAAATATTATATGGCGGCGGTGCGGATTTAAGCCATAATTTTACAAACCAATAAAATTGCTGGAAAAGGATGGAAAATAGCCAGTAAGGAGTTGTAATTCCAGTGTTATAGCAATCCTTTTGAGAATCAGCAACGATAGAAAATTCTATTATGTAACTCAAAGACTCCTTCAGTAAAAAATGATCAGTGTAAAGTAAATTTTTCTTTTAGAATTTTGATAATTGGTGACTGATTGCAGCGCATAATTCAGCCTAATTCACTTGGCTATTTCCGTAATTTGTTTTCTGTGCATGTCAAGAAAATCGATGACGACTGAACGTTCTAACTTTGTGCTCTGCACTAGTTTAGGTTTAGCTCTATTGTCCGGAAGCATTTGAGTACCTGTTGTATAAGATAATAGTCATATAACTGGTGTTTGTCAAACAACTTCACTATTTGCTATATGAACACTGTTATTTCTATAAAACTTACAGCATAATTGATATCGATTTTTAGTTTCAAATTAAAAACTGTAGTGTTTAACAGTAAAAGAAGGTGCCCTTATCAAGCTAGGGTATAAATTGTCGGTTACGGTAAGTTTTCTTAGGTTTCTATATTTTATTAGACGTTATATTTATTTATTTTAATTATTTATATTAATTTTATGAAGAGTTTCCTCCTGGTTAAATTTTCGAGGAAGAGAAATTAAAAAATAAAGCAAGCAAGTTTTTTACCCAATAAAGATAAAAAGATCAACTTTAAAAAAATGTTATAAGCAATATTAATACATCCATGTAATTCAAATTTCAAACATGCAGTGAGATACGAATTTGTTTACGATTTATGTTGTAAGAATCTAGTATGCACATCTAAAAATATAAAGAACATAAAAACTAATGGATAAATATGATGCAGCATCTTATAACGTTAGTAAACTAGTAAAAGTCTTAAGTAGTAAAAAAAATAGTAAAAGAGGAACTTAGAGGTTTTAAAATTTTGATAAAAAATAATCAAATTGAGTTTGTTAAATATAAAGATAACACTTAAAATTCTGAATTCATACAAGT
The DNA here is from genome assembly GCA_963932465.1 of Maratus speciosus. Classification (NCBI taxonomy): domain Eukaryota; kingdom Metazoa; phylum Arthropoda; class Arachnida; order Araneae; family Salticidae; genus Maratus; species Maratus speciosus. The sequence goes on from OZ010786.1 coordinate 255,913,895, forward strand.
TTGAGAATCATTTTGATTTTTCTAAAACTCCGTGGACATGGTTTCATTAATTATCCCGAAATAACCCGTGTTAGTATATACTGCAAATCGATATTATTTTGAGAAAACTTGGATGCACTCAAGTTTGTTTAACCTTCTTACCCTGAATGGTTCTAATCGACCCACTTCTATAATTCATTTCATTCGATTCGAACCAGAAATTTTTTCGTAAAGTAAGATAAATAAAAGGCAACGAAAACTAATATAAATAAATACATTAAATAGTTTTTAAAGAAAATTCTGGTGTGAAATGTTTTTATTAAGGTTGAGTAAAATTTCAACAGGGTAGGAAGGTTAAATACGATTCAAGCAGAAAGCAAATAAGAAAAAAAAATATTGTCCATGCAATGATTGACAATTAGTAAATATACAAACAATAATAGCGATGAATATTACTAAGTTAAAATTACAATTTTCTTTAAAAAGTAAGGACAGAATTTTAAAGTTACGTTTAGACAAAGTTACGTTTTACGTTTAGTTTCTCACACATTGAAATGCAAAAAACATGTTTTTTTCTTTTGTTTAACGTTTTAAACTGCGCATTAATTTACTTCAAACTTAAAAGGAAATTAATAATGATGCATTAATGATGCGAACATAGATTATGAAACAATTTCCAAAACTAACAGAATATTATTAAGAAATTTCATTAAATTATAAATGTTGCTTATTCTATACTACTACTGATGGGCGGTTTTAGAAAATTTAGCAGTCGAAAAAAATCGGCATCATAAAAAACACAATCGATACAGTCATCGATTACTTTCGAAAATCTACAATCGATATATTCTACAATCGATTATTAAAATCATTGTTTTTACATATTTATAAAGCAGATTTTATTAAATATATGCTAACTGAAAACAGATGGAATTAAAAAAACAACAAACCGAACGGAGGCTATAATGGAGACACAAGAGTGGAAAAGTCATGTGACGCCGCCGCTTGGTAGCAAAAAGTTGAAAAAGCGCGAGTAGGTATGAAGCGGTAAGGGGAGTTTAAGTATCAAAAATTCGAATTTTTTGGCAATTAGCACCAAAATGGACAAAGAAATAAGAATCAAAAGCACCCCTAGCGGCAAAAACATGTACTAAAAGGATGGTAAATGGGATAAATATTTTTTATTGATTTTTCTACGTCATTTGAGATCAGATCTGTAATTTCCCCATTATTAGAAAACCGTCTACTGGAATACGTTAAACGAGCCCCCGCGGGAAGCAAAGTGGGGGGGGGAGGGGCTAGGAAAGTGCATAAAGCATAACATGAATAAGTGGTTACAGGAGTTTCCAACGATATATCACATGGGGGCGTCGGCTAAATTTAGAAAGTGCCCCCACGCGGTACAAAGTGAGGGGAGGGGCGCGGGAGGTTTATAAAATGAAATAGCAGTCACAGAGCTTTCCAACGACATATCACATGAGTGGGTGTGGGCAAAAGATAAAAATGTCGCCCCCCCCCCCCCTCCCAGGATTCCAACTATCGTGCCCCCTGGAATAGACCATGTGAGGGCTCCGTAAAAAAATCCGATCTAAAATAATAAAAAATCTACGATTTCAAAAAAGTTAAAAAAATGCCTCCCTCGGGAGGTCAAACTGGGGAGGGGAGAAGAAAGGTTCATAATATGAAAGAGTGGTCCGAAAACATTCCGATGACATATCACATGACGGTTCCAAAAAAGTTTGAAATTTGCCCCTCCCGCATTTGTTCACTCTATCTTCCCAGAATACACCCGGAAATCACACAGCCCCCACTTTTAAGTTTTTATACTTAAAAAATATTATTTACCGGAGGGCACCATCAGAAAATCACATTTAAAATGATATTCCTGAGAAAGCATGTTGTAGTCCACTTCAGTGATGCACATCAATCTCATTTTATGTTTGAAATGTCATAACGTCCATAGGATGCATAACAAACGATTTTCCCTTCCTCCCCCCACCAACCAAATTGCATCGGACATCTAATGTGCACCCCTGTAAAAGAACTATGAAAGCTGCATACTTCATTTTCGATGCCGAGTATCCTACAGTAAATATCAATAACCTATAAAAATTAAATGGTAATCTGAGTATATTTACGAGAGTTAGAGCACTGACAGACAGATACAAACCGAGTTCATAAACAATTTTCAACTACGTTGGAAAGTGTTAAAAATAAAACATTATTTTGGCAAGTTAAATAAGTCACATTACAAATATATGTTTTTAAATTTCTGTACTTTCAAGCAATGTAGTTAAAGGGGGTTCTATTTCTTTCGTATGCAGCAATGTAGTTAAAGGGGGTTCAATTTCTTTTGTACAAAATTCACGTAATATTTATGTATTGTTTTTTCAGCTACAGAGAAAAAAGATGTAATCTTTGACCCTTTTGTATTGTTATATTTTATTTATATATTTAAATTTTTGTGGCTAAAAAAATGAATAATACGTTTCATGAGACAGGAAATATGCAGGCGCGCGCCGCGAATTTCCGCGAATCGTGTGATTGTTTTTCTAAGGTTACAAGCATCTAGAACAAATTGGGTCGCCAAATTATAAAAAGTCATTAAATTTTCTGGAGCTTATGCCAATATTTAGTTTAAAAAGTTAATTTTTCACAAAATGGCGGTCATTTGAACACTTTGAGCACTTTTTCACTACCTTTTGAAAGGTAGAAAAAATAATTAATTAATAGAAGTTATTCTTTTAGGGGTAAGCTCCAGAAAAAATAATTATATTTCTCTTAAATAAAAAATGAAGGAAATAGGTTGAATAGTTTTCGAGAAAAATAGTCACCCCATTTAAAAAAAGTAGTTTCGAGGAAAACAAGTTTAGAATTTTACAATAGCGATTACGTTCAATAAGCGGCGCTGCATTCAATCAGCAAAAATATTTTATGGAATTAGAATCGCTTTAAGGCAACAATGTACACATTTTAGAGAAGCTAAAAAAAAGGTATAACCTCTTCTTTAATGATTTACGCATGGAAATAAATTTTATTTTTATTAATTTAACTTTATTTGTTTATTTGCTGATATTTATAATACAGCTAATAAATTTAATCCTTTTTTTTCTTGTCAGAATGTCAATCCAAAGGCAATGTAAAAACTCGAAATATAACAAAGAAAACACCAACAAAATTTTAAGTGCCACTGAAATTTAACAAATTTTTGATTGTGAGAGAATGTTAAGAAATATATATATGTATGTGTAGAACTTGAAAAAACGTTTTTTAACTATTGTGTTTTATACTGGAAATATTGTTGTTCGATCACTTTTGTAAATTATTACTTTATTCATTTAAAATTAAAATTGGAAATATGCCAGAAGCTAACAGCAGTATTTAAGAATTTGAAGTTTTTAACAAAGTATGTGGCTCCTTTTGTTATATCAATCACTTTTGTAAATTATTACTTTATTCATTTAAAATTAAAATTCGAAATCTGCCAGAAGCTATAGTAGTATTTAAGAATTTGAAGTTTTTAACAAAGTATGTGGCTCTTTTTGTTATTTCGAAACTTTAGTGTGCTAATAAAATTCCGCGATTCGACATGTCCGCAGTATCTTATAAAATGAATTGTTTTCTAACGCATTCTTTCTTTTGCTAGCCTTCTATTATTCATATTTGATAATTTGTTTTCTGTAAAAAATCATCGTAATTTCGATGCATGCGTTATGTATGTCAAAAAATCTTATTGTTAAAGGAAAGACTTTTAAATTGAAAGATCAGTTTACGCTAGCATTATGTGATGTTATTTATCTTTATTTTATGGAAAAATTATTTATCATGTAAAGATTTAAGATCACTTAAAAAACGTTTCATTAAAGAAGTAAAAGACAAAATAGGCAGAATATGAATGGCATTTTACCATAGAAATAATAGCTATCTAAATGTCCTCGAACCGATTTTGGAAATCGTAATTGTTTAACAAACAATCGTTGTCCCTGTAGCGAGAACAAATATTCTTTATTATATGAGACCATTCAAAGAAATATTGTGCAATGAATCAACAATCACTTAATATTTCGACCTTTCCGAAATTTGGAGGGGGAAAAATTCTTCAAAAATATGCTTGTTTTAATCGGGTCTTCGAACGCAATTTCTTTTTGTTCCCGCTCAATTAAAATAAAGTATTTCGGTTCCTTTCCGGTTTTTGTTCGGTGAGAAATAATGATTTCTTTGGTAGAGGTCAAAGTTAGCAAATTTTCCCAACAGAGTAAAAAGAATCTCGCAAGGATTCGAACCAGAGACTTCTATACGCGCCAAAACATTGCCATTGAGCTACAACGAGTATAGCCAAGGACCCAGGATCGAGTCCTGGCAAGATAAATTCCAGTCTGTTGGGGCTGTGCATATATAACGTTATCAACTTTTTGGCAATTTTGGATCACCTTCTCCACTTACTACATCATACGTTATCCTCCCTCGACCCTTTCACACCCTCTTCCATAATGATATCGTTATCAGTATCTAAAAAAATTTTTACATTTTTTTCTTTCTTTTTCTTTTTACTCGTTTGCAATGATATGCATTTGTTATTTGCATATTTTACTGATTTCAATGAAGATAAATTAATAAAATATCACTATTGTATATGAAATAACTTTATATCAAATAGCACTTTAAAGAAATACTTATTACTACCGTCGCAATCGGGGCTACTTTGGGTCACTTTTTCCTGGTTCCACTCACCTATCTATTATTTAAAAATATTATATGTTATTTTCAACGTCGAAATATGGAGTTGTAAACAATTAACATGAAACAATGAAGCAAACTGTATGGTTTTAAAGAGGAAATTTTTTATTATTTTATTTTTTAACTATTTTTAAAGTTTTGGAACAAAGTACCCTGCTGGGAGCTTCTTTGGTCCATTCACTTAGTTTCATATAAAATGAATATATTTCATATGTAAATTAATACATTTTTATTGAAACCCCCTTGCAAAAGCATTTGCTAATAAATTAACACTGCAAACTCGATAACCAAATGTTTTTTTAAACTTTTAAACACAATAAACCACTTGTTAATATTAAAGAAAACAGAAACAGTTTCCGTCATGTTATTCTCGGCAACTGGAACAAAAAAAAAAATTAATGTAACATTTTGCTACAATAACATTTGAAAAATAATGTTACTTAAAACATGTTTTAAGAGATTTGGTTGTATAAAAGGCATTTCTAAGTAATTGGGGCTATTTTCAGACCAAAAAAGGCCTGGCACAAAGTAACCCCGAGATACTAGTTTTCATGTTACCTTTATGAAAACATAAAAATTTTCTGTCAAAATAAAAAGTTAAAGGAAAAACTATGATCGCACATGGGTTACAGGTTATTAAAGGTAATATTTTGACACTTATCTTATTTGTAGCTCTTATCCAGACTGTTTCACTATAGAAAGTTTGGAGAGTTAAAATTTACACACGAAAACAGTTGTTTACAAACACATCCAGTGTTGCCACTAAAAAAAATAAATTACCCCCAAACTATTCAAATACCCTATAGAAGGGGATATAAAATATTTTTCAAGGGCAAAAACTTCAAATTATCTTGTATTGTTTGTTCAATACAAAGAATAAGCACTTTTTTTTACGGGATGGACCAAAGTAAGCCCGCAAGGACCAAAGTTTGACGGTATTAAAAAAAATTAATAATAGCTTTTTGTAACATTATGCATGCAACAGTAATATTGTCTTCTTGCACTTGTCCCCTGTACGGAGAGGGGATAAGTAGAACTTCTTATCAACAAAACAGGTGGCCTACATTCTTCCCCATTTTTTACTAGAAAATATAGCAAGTACCATTTGGAGCCTGGTTTCTCTAACAAAGCATTATATAGAACGCCTATGGCGGAAGAAGGGGAATGCCGAATATTGGGATGTTTCATATTTTGGAATAAAATTATTTTATTAAAAACTTTATTGGTTTTGTTAATAACTTTGTATTTTCATAAAAATAGATAAAAGACTTAAAAAAAAAGTTACTATACTATTTTAATGTAAAGAAAATATTCACAAAAAGGAAAATTTTGGTTGGATAAAAAATGATAACGATATTAAATGGAAAACGCCCCCTCCCCTAGAGATAGCATACGATATTAAATGCCAGAACACCCCTATCCCCTAAAGTGATAACGTTATATATGTACAGCCCCTGGGGAAAATTTGCTTAACTTTGACCCACACACACAAGGAATCTCAGTAACTCGGGTTGAAATTTTCATATATGAGAAATAACTTTTACCCGACTGCCAAAAAGGGTTATGTGTTTCACGCGTATCTGGGAATGTGGATTTCTTTATACCCTTGAAACTTCCCAATCGCTGGATGGATCTGACTGAATAAGGTCTTTGTCGATTTGTCTTAAACGCCCGATAGTTATAGGCTAGGTTTTCTTTTTATAAGTTCAAAATGGCGGTAGAGACGAAAAAAAAAATTACCCACCCCATTGAGTGGCATATCATTGGATAGGTGTTTCAAAATGAAGACGATATTTCATTGACTATTTTACAGTCAGAAACTCCGTTTATATATTAAATAACCTGGAAGTTGTGTAGGTAAGATCTCTAACTTTACTGGAACTCTAACAGACATCTATAGGCATCATCAAAACAGTGTTTATAGATAGGAACTAACAATTAAACACAACTTAAAAGCCATCAATACAAGTAAATAAAAAAATAGTTAAATAATATAAAAATAGCTTCACATTGATAAGAAATAATTAATTAGTTCACTTTCTACGCAGTCTGGTTTTTGGATTTTTTAAATTTAATTTTTACTTGTTTTAAAAATCGGTTTTCGATTTAGTGCTAGTTCAAAATCCTACTGGTTAAGAATGTTTAACAACAATTTTAGGCAGCAGGACGTCCTATTACTACTAGAACAGGAGCAAGACGCAGGTAGATAACAGAAGAGACAAGAGAGAGAAGAAGCGATGGAAGAAAACAGACCTTGAGAAAAGGGAAAGAAAATAACCTGAAAACGGTAGATATCATGAGACGGCGAGGAACTTTTAAACGTCTCAGACATATAGAATACCAAAGGAAAGAAGTACAAATAAATAAATTAAGAAAAATTAAGCACAAACAGGCTAAAATAAATATAATAACTGCATTGCAAAGAAGAATGCAAATTAAAACAAAAAGGAAAATAAAAGTTATGGAAACACTTTCCAATATTTCCAGATTGCTTTAAGAAAACTTCGCCAATTAATAAGGTAAACCAGATATCTAAATAAACATTTTAGAAAACGTATAGCACATTTGAAAACCAAATTTCAACAATTACCACCTATAGCAGGGGAAGGTACTCGATTTCCTTTGTGCAGCTCTGCATTTTATATTTAGATTCTACTTAGCATGCTAAAATTTTGTTTAGTAAGAAAACGCATGAAAATTTGCTATCAGTAATTTCTACCGAGAGACGGAAATGTACTTTAATTATTTTATACAGTCTTGTATATTACAGACTGATTTTTATACACTCCACATATTAAGATAAAATATAATTAATCCTTTATGTCCCAAATTATGAATTCATAGGAATTTCATCTTCTGAAACATTTTTCGTGAATTTTTGAAGGTACATTAGAAGATTTACACTATCATTTAATAAATCCAATAGATTAAATTAGATAGATCTAATATCCAATAGATTCTACTTAGCATGCTAAAATTTTGTTTAGTAAGGAAACGCATGAAAATTTGCTATCAGCAATTTCTACCGAGAGACGGAAATGTACTTTAATTATTTTATACAGTCTTGTATATTACAGACTGATTTTTATACACTCCACATATTAAGATAAAATCTAATTAATCCTTTATGTCCCAAATTATGAATTCATGAGAATTTCATCTTCTGAAACATTTTTCGTGAATTTTTGAAGGTACATTAGAAGATTTACACTATCATTTAATAAATTGTAGAAGGATTTTGCCATTTAAAATTAATTAGTTGATTTTGAATTTATTGGGAATTTGTGCAATATTTATAACTCCACTCAAATCTTTTATTTAAAATATTTTTCTTTAGTATTTTGTAGAATTAGGAAATGTATAAATAAAACGTTCTTACAATAGAAATATAGAAATATTTCTGAACTGAACCCCCACCCACCCACCTCCAATCTTTCAACGTTAAGAAATCTGAAACGATGCAAAGGAAAAAGTAATCACCCTTTTAAAAATATTTTTGTTTTGCGCAACCAATAATGCTTTTGGAACAAGATAAAATAAAGTGTCTATACCTTATTCTAAACTGTACTACTACTAATCGATGCATTAAATGAATTTAATAACAAGTTATTTTAATGGTATGTTAAAGTACCGTTGGGGCATAAAGAAGGCAAAAACATGCTTAAAACTACTGAAATCACACTTCCTGAAAATACTATCCATACGTGGTCATGTCTCCAGTTCTTACTATCGATGTACCTAGCTTCTGTATATGATTTTATTTATATGTTAGAAACATATCTTAGTTTACTAAATGTAGTTGATCTTAAAAATGCACAACTCAAAATAAAATACATCTTAAAGCAATTCACGCTTATTTTCAGTAATGCTTATTAATTCATTTATGTGTATAGAATTTATGCACACCACGTAGTATGCAAACATTTTATTTAGCTTATCTTAAAAACGCATGCCATAACTAAAAACGCAATTTTAGCATTCATCCCTAATAGCAAACACTTCGGATACAGTATTGTACCCGAAATCTTTTATGTGTCCCTGTAAATGAACGATAAATGTAATACGAATCACATTTTACTGCAAGCCTTTTGTAGTAAACCCCAGTAATATATATGAATTTCATCATGTTTGAAATAGTGCAAAATAATTGGAATACGCTGTAAACAGTTTCTTTCCCCGTAGACCATTCTATAGCTGAACTCTTTTGTGTCACCTTGTAAATGAATAATAAATGGTTTGTACTCCATACTCTACAGAAAGCATGTATTAGCGCACCTCAGAAATTCATATCAGTTTCATTATCATACGAATTAAAATTGTATGATAAATTTCTATTCGTATAACTTTACCAATCAGCATGATTGGGAAAAAACATAATAGTAATTTCATTTTGTTTGTAACAGAGTGAAATTACGCTGAAAACGATTTTTCTTCTTAGATCGTAATATAACGGATTACTTTTGAGTTTCCCTGTACGCGTGCTGTAACTGCTACACCTTACACATTCTACAATAACCATCTTCTTGTGCACCTCAATAATGTATATATATTTTATTATGTTTAAAATATCGTAACTCTAGTAAAATACACCATAAATGATTTTTTTCCATCGACCTTAATGTAAAGGAATACTTTTGAGTTCCCATGTAAATGAACTATGAATAGTACACACTTCATTTTCAATACCGAACATGCCATGGTAAACCTCAGTAATATACACTATTGGCCATTAATGACCGAACACTTTCAATTTTAGACATTTTGTCGAATATTTAAAGATATTTGTCGGATTTTTCTGGAACTTCAGGATTATGATGAATATTTCTTCTACATATTTGTCAACTGCGGTTGATCAGAAGGACAAATAGGGGGCCAACAAAAAATCAAAGATAAAGAATAATGTTTGGGATCAACCTGTAAAATAAAATGCACGAAATGATCTATCGGTATCGCTTACGAATGTATGGATATTGTACAATATATATATGTATTCAGTTGTGGAAGAATAGAACGTATATTCATGGAGATATATTGATTTTTTTTTAAAAGTTCAAAACATTTTTGCATGTTTTTTGTTTATAGCATGCAGGTTTTTTTTTTACCAAACTGAACAGCAGTTTCAGAAAATTTGACAAAATGTAGTAGAAATAATATGGTGTAATTGGAATGTAAATATAATAACTATTTGGTGAAATATGAGCAGTTGAATTAAATATATTTTATTTGCGTATGCGCGCACGATAAAAAATATTTTTTTTTCATGATTTGATACCCAACTCTATGGATCAACTAAAAGCCAGTCAAATATCGTGAAAATTCAGAAAAATGTCGCTAATAGACTGAGCTGACTTTTAGTATATTTAATATATTTACAGTCGAATTATTTATTTCCGTATTATTTCTACTACATTTTGTCAAATTTTCTGAAATTTGCGTTAAATTTGCTAAAAAACCCTGGATGATACAAATAAAAAACCTACAATTTTTTTTTAAACTTTTAAATAAAATCAATATATCTCCATGAATATACGTTCTATTCTTCCACAAATGAATACATATATTATGCAATATCCATATTTTTGTAAGCTATAGCGATAGATCAGTTCGTGCATTTTATTTTACAGGGTGATCCTAAACATTGTTCTTTTTCTTTGATTTTTTTGTTGGCCCTTTAATTAATCCTTCTGATCAAATCGCCGTTGATAAATATGAAGTAGAACATATTCTTCATAATCCTGAAGTTCCAGATAATTCCGACAAATATATTTTTAAATTACACTTGATAAAATATCATTAGTTTACTACACGGTGTACAAAACTGTTCACTGTGAATATATAACGAACATTTTGAACTCAAGACGGTTTTGCTCTAATTTTAGAAGATAAACGACAACGTTCTTGAGGAAGGCTATAGAGAGATGACCGAAACGTAGATATTTTAACTTTATTTTAATGTTTGTACAAGTTTATTTTTGTACACCGTGTAGTAAACTAATGATATTTTATCAAGTGTATACATAACTTTTTGTGGTGTAATTGTCCAGTTATTTTATTATATTTTTTAATGTTTGACAAAATGTCTAAAATTGAAAGTGTCCGGTCATTAATAGCCATATAGTGTATATCAATTACATGGTAATCCGAGCGTATTTAAGCAAGTTCTAGCACAGACAGACAGACAGAGGGACAGACAAACCCAGTTGATAAACATTTTTCAACTATGTTGGAAAGTGTAAAAAAATAGGGTTGGAAGAAAGAAACTGTAAACAGTTAGATGAAAACCTGACGATATAACAGAAAAAAGTTAAGTGGAAGGGCTAAAATTGAATGCTATTTAGTTAAACTAAACAGTTGTTCCAAGATGATGAAATTATATTAATAGTATTATATTTCAATGCAGTGCATTTTATAAATATTTGTTTACCATCGATATCCTCATCAATATCCTTTTTCGGACAGTCACATCCGGGACAGGGACCATCATGAACTTTTTGAATGACGCACCCAGGTGGACACTTTGGAGGCGAGCACTGAACTTTCCGTGGTTCCATAACCCCTGCAAAATAATAATAATTATATGATTTTCTGAGAAAAATATGTATAAATCTAGTTACGATTATGTTAAACTCTATTTTTTAAACAATATTATAATGAATGGGATACAAAAAATATTCATTGAAATTCTAAGTTTAATTATAGTAAAGCGAGGAGAGTTCGCGCGGTAGGAGAGATTGCGCACAAAGAGATTCGACGGGAAGGACTAGAGTGCGCGCGCAGCGACTCCAGGTAGTTGTACAGCAGCATTAGTGCAGTGTCTAAATGAATTTGCATATTGATTGTTCCAAGCGTCTTGGATAAAGCAGTGCTATTTTGTTTGTTTTTCCAAAGTAAGTGCTTGAATTTTCATAACTGTTCGTCAGAATTTTTATAGAACGTCAGTACTACAAAATATTTTGAACTTAAACGATTTCTTATAAACTACTAACCTGAACTAAGTATGCGAACACCAACAATTCATTTTAGAAGTGGCCATATTTAAATAAAAGGCCGCGTAATCTCTCCTACCAAAATAGGAGAGATGGCGCATTTCCCCATAAGTTTAAGTGCTAGGAGAGATTATGCAGCTTATTGATAAATTTGTATGAACTGCAAATTACATGTGGAACATATGAATGAATCAATTTTGAAATAATTTCGGAAAAACACATAATTATCAAAACTAAATTTGGCAACAATTAATTTTATGTAATTAATTTTGTTAATAAATTAATAATTTAATTAAATATTTATATATATATTTTAATTTATGAACAATTAATTTGCTAATAAATTAATTTTGTTAACTAAAATAAATTTTCTAATACAATGTTTTGGAAAAGCTTTCACCCATTCCAAGTAATGTAATGCCGTCGAAATCAAACGGAAACAGAGTGCAACTAATGTTACTGATCCACAAAATATACATGAAAAAAGACTTAAGAAGGATGCCGATATAAAAAAAAAGAAAACAGCTGAAGATAAGGTGCTTTCACAAAAAGTGGGATAAAAAACTCAAGGAAAAAAATCGAAGGCCAATGAGGATGAGTGCACTGAATGTCTGGAACTGTACCAGGAGACAACTTCGACCACTGACTGGATTCAATGTATTGCTTGTTGCAGGTGATTGCACGAAAGATGCACGATTTACAATAATAAGTGCATCGATTGTGGACGACGACAATTTCGGTTAGCAAACAAAATACAATGAAACTGTGGAAATGGTAATGAAGTAATGTTATGAAATAGATTAATGTTATTTTGTAATCTTAGTAGGGATTGCTTTTTCTGATATTTTAATCCTCTTAAATTAAATTTTTTAACTGTTGTTAAAATTCTTTCTTTTATTTATTATTTAAACATTTGATTGAAATATTAACTCCTAATACAATAATATTTACTCGCAAAAACCTTTCAACAATGTCGATTAAGTGTAATTATTATTCTTAACAATTTAATTGTAGTTATTATTAATAACAATCTCTTCTACCTATGTGCGCAATCTCTCCTACCCATATGCGCATTCTCTCCTACTCTGTAAGGGCCCCACCAGTGGCTGAGAGGTTCTGCCCTCGAAGCTGGTAAACGGGAGGTGCTGGGTTCTAATCCAATCGCGCCCGTCGGCCTAATCGTTCGGAGTTTTCGTGGTTTTCTTCGAACCGTGGATTTCCATGCGTTAATACGGATTAGGTTCCCTTAGAAAGACCTCCACGGAAGGAACTTCCCCTTGGGCCTATATCCCTCATGTAGATAATTGGCCGTCAACAATCAACCCAACCCTACCCTGTAGGGAGGGATTGCGCAAAATAGTTTTCTTGGTTTTATTACCTCTGTTCTATTAAATTACAGTATAACAACAAAATAACAATGGAAATGCATAAAAAACAAATGAAGTAAAAATTATTCATGCATAGTTTAGCAAAATATTAATATTTAGATTTTTTATTATTATTCTTTTGAAATGTGGGCAGACTCTCCTCGCTTTACCTTATAGCAGTATGTCCCATAAGTGTTTCATATGTAAAAAAACTCATAAAAATTAAACAAATTACCGTATTGGAATGCGGTTTGCGCCATAAGATTAATCAAATAGTCGAAATTGTTATAGTATAAAATAGGTCACAGAAATTATTAACTATTTGTTTTTTCTTTACCACAAGAAAGAACATCACACACTTTGAGAAGTTTTGTGGTGAAGCCAAACCCACACTTATGAAACCCCTCACACCACACCTAAGTAGTAGGAAAACGACAGTTCTGGGACAGCCGCAGGCGGTATTGCGGTATGCACCGCCTGCGGCACCGCCGCCTGCACCGCAGCACCGCCGCCTCCACCCCCGTGCCCCCTCCTCCCACACCGCCTCCGGTCCCGCCTGCGACAAGGCACCCCCTCCAACACCGCCCCCTAGCGGGAAAAATAGCGTATTTAGAGTATTTTTCTGCTATAACATGAGAGTTGAACGTTAGATCGACTAGATTATCATACTATAAGATGAAGATTAAATTTACATTTGAATTTTGAACAACCTTTACCTTAATGAGTATTATTAATTAAGCAAAATAATGGAAAATAACAATTTTAAAGGAAAAAAGCTGATTTCTGTAGATTTTCTTTCAACTGCAAGATAAGAATATCAACTTACATGGAGAAAGTTAAACATATATTTGAATTTTGGTTGATTAACATCTTAATGAGCATTATTAATTAAGCAAAACAATGAAAAATATCAATTTTTAATGAAAAAAGATGAATTTTTTCAAGTACAAGATCAGAATATACTCTTAAATGGAGAAAGTTAAACGCGTAAATTTGAATTTTGAAGAATCTTTACCTTAATGAGCATTATTAATTAAGCAAAAAAAAATGAAAAATATCAATTTTTAATGAAAAAGCTGAATTTTTTCAAATACAAAATCAGAATATCAACTTAAATTGAGAAAGTTAAACGCGTACATTTGAATTTTGAAGAATCTTTACCTTAATGAGTATTATTAATTAAGCAAAACAGTGGAAAATATAAATTTCTTAGGATAAAAGCTGATTTCTGTAGATTTTATTCAACTACAAGATCAGAATATCAACTTAAATGGAAAAGGTTAACCATATATTTGAATTTTTAACAATCTTTAGCTTAATGAGTATTATTAATTAAGCAAAACAGTGGAAAATATAAATTTCTTAAGAAAAAAGCTGATTTCTGTAGATTTTATTCAACTACAAGATCGGAATATCAATTTAAATGAGGAAAGTGAAACATACATTTGAATGAACAACACCTTAATAAGTATTATTAATTAACCAAAACAATGAAAATATCAATTTTTAATGAAAAAGCAGATTCTTTAGATCCTTTAGATTTTTTTTTTTCAACTGTAAGATAGGGATATCATCTTAAAAGGAAAATTTAAACATATAATTTAGTTTTTGATCCACCATTACCTTAATAAATTTTGATAATTAAACAAATAACAAAGAATATTATCGAATTTTTAAAGAAAAAGATTAATTTTATTAATCCAATAATGATTTTTACATCTTTATATAATACTTTGAACCTATCCAACGTTTTTATTCGTTATTGGCTTTAAATTTTATCATTTTCATATAAAATTTCGAGTTTTCAAACCAATTAACTTAATTTTACTACATTTTAAATGTGGATATTTCTAGATAAATAGCCAACTTAGTAATTTTTGCACAATTTGCACTTAGTAATTTTTACACCAACCTAATTGATTTTACTATTCTTAGACCACTGTAAGATTATAATTCAATGTATCAGTTCTTCTAAAAGTAAAAATAACCAGATTTCCCGCCCCCCCTTTCATGAATTACATCTACGCTCTCTTCAAACTCATAAGAAAATCCTGCGTTTCTCCCCCTTGAAGGGAGGAGGATACAATAGCGTTACGTCACTTGTTTACAAAATATCGATATGTTGACGATTTGACCATTTTTCAAGATGTATAAAAGAAAGTATCAATATTTTTACATTATTACAAGTATAATTTTACAGTTTAATGAATAATTATTTATTTATTATTGGATACCCAATTTTATCAACAGATGAATTAACTATATCTGTGCTGAAACTACATTTCACATACTTAGCCACACTTTAAAAAATTTCACTTCAATATGTAAATATTAAGTGCATTTTTAACATAACACATGTTTTTCAACACTAGTTCCTATACGAGAATTTTGTTTATTAAATAGTATGTATTCACTTTCAAATTGCTTTTACTTGAAATTATATAAACCCTTTTAACAGAAAATTTGTTTAATCACAGAACGAACTGTATTTAACACGTTCAACCTCAATATCAATAATTAAACAAAACAATGGAAAATATCAATTTTTAAGAAGAAAAATAAAAACAGATTTCTTTAGATTTTCTTTTTTTCAGCTACAAGATAAGAATAATAACTTAAATGAGGAACGTTAAACATATATTTTAGTTTTTGAACAACCATTACCTTAATGAATTTTAATAATTGAACAAATAACAAAAGGAAAATATGATTTTTAATGAAAAAGACGAATTTAAACGAATTTGATTAACTTTTACAATAGTTTGAGATTTTATCATCCTTTTAGATGCTAGCTATGTAGAATTTTAAACTTTCAATAAGACACACTTCAAGAAATACTCATTACTAAACAAAAATAAATTAATTTTAATCTAATCAATGACTGAAAATTTCACATTTAAAAAATATTTTCATGAATGTGCATAAAAAATGAGAGTTTACAAATTAATATCCTTATTTCTATTACATTTAACTGGATTTTTCTATATTCGAGCTTAATTTTTATACACAAAGCATTATTTAATCAAATCCAGTACTTTCAGATTTAACGAAATTCAGCGTTTTTCGCTTTTCAAACTAATCCTATGAGCTAAAAAACAACAGCGCCTCCTATAATTTTATAGTGTTGAGTGAAACGAGTGGAATTTTTCATACTGTTTGCTGTTTTCGTTATATGAAGACGTCAGCTTATATTCTCTAGTTTAACTAAAATGAGTAATATGCAAGAAATGTCTTTAACAGAGGAAGATTCAAGTCAATCTTACTTAAAGGATATGAAATCAGCTATACCCAGCCAAGAAGTACATGCTTCGAACATTGAAATAATACCCTCTTCACCAGAACAACTAAAACCACCTTTTACTTGCAATCAATGCGAGAAATCCTATTCCAAAAAGAATACATTAAACAGACATCAAATATCCCATTTGGAGAAAAAGCCCTTTGAATGTGAAATATGCTCAAAGACATTCATTCAAAGCAGTGATTTAAAACGACATAGTGTAACTCATTCCAGGACATCTACTACATATAAATGCGATCAATGCGGCAAAGATTATTTACAAAAGTGTCTGTTAACAATTCACAAGAGATCTCATAAGAAGTTTTATGATTGTGATAAATGTTCCAACTCTTTTTTAACAAAGTCTGCTTTAACTAAACATAAAAAAGTTCATCCCAAGGAATATGAATGTAAATACTGCAACATTAAATTGTACGATGAAGTTGAATTTTTACATCATAAAAAAGTTCACCCTAAGAAATATAGTTGTAAACACTGTAAAATTATCTTTTATCTCCAGAGGGAGTTTATTCATCATCTGATCAACATGCATAAATGAAAAATGCAAACTTTGTTAAGTCATAAACTTGATTTGACTATCTGTATATTTTAAAAATGTATATGTCCTCCTATAACTGTTGAAAATGATGAATAAATATTGTTTAACTGAAAAAGCTTTTGTCGTTTATTTTTGCCATATCAGCTTGTGATTTTTCTTGACTCTATCTCATCAAGTCAAAACGATTTTACTAAAATTTTAAAATACATATTGTATATTTTTTTAAGTTTATAATTTTTTTTTAAATTTCTTATCGAATGAAACATGAGTTAACTATATTTTATTAATTTCATATTAAAAACCTAACGTTTACCATATAATTTTATTATGTTCCGTCTAAATTTTATCTACCCAATTAAATTCTATAATCCCTTCTTATTAGCAAACATTACTATTTAACTGGAAATTTCACATTAATGTTTTTCTTTTTTCATGATTGTACATATAAAAATAAGAGTTTCAAACTAATTTCCATAATTTATCACATTTGAACTTAATTTTTATACTCAAAACATTATTTAATCAAATTTTTATACTTTCTGATTCAGTGAAATTCGTTGATTTTTCATTTTTTAAACCAATACCACAATATTTATCGACATTGGACTTTATTCTTCCCTTGTATATTTTTACATTACACAATTAAGATAGATATAGACTTAGGACAGCAATAGAGTTAAAAATTGATTATACTCAATTTTCACCTTATATGAATTGGTCCTACATGGCATTTCTTATTGCTACAATCACTTGATATATTAAAATTAGTCCGAGTTATTCAGTCTATATTATTAATCAAATTATCATATGTTTCATCTTACACTTCTAAGATTTCTGAATTATCATCCATCAAGTTGCTTAAAATATTAATACTACTGTGTTTATAGTTCTATTGATACATAGCCTACATGAATATAATCTTTAATTTTAACATTTCATATTTTAAATGACCTATTTTCAAAACTAAACTATATGAATTTTTACTACATCACTTATCAATATCACAGAATGATTTATGCTTCACACTTTTCTAATAATTATCAGATTCTTAGAACATAATTTCTTGATAACATATATTATACTACTGATTTGTACGCATGAGTGAGTTGTCACGTGATCAAAACGATTCAGAATAATATAAATTTTCGAAAAGCAGCGCAGTATTTCTCATTTCAACTGTTAAACTTGGAAGAGAAGGTGACTTTAAGTGCGCAACTCTGATAAATTTCCAGATTTTAATTCAAGTGAGGAATCGATTTCTTTGTTAGTGAATAAAGTAAGTTTTAGTATATCATTACAACATATATGTATTAATAAAAATAAATAAATAAATGATTACTTATATATTAAACCTTTAAGCAGTATATAAATATATTTCTTTTATTGACAGATGTTGCAGCAAGATGAATCAAAACAGCAGCAATCCTCTTTATCAGAAATGGATGATCTGAATGATTCGCTCTTAGCACATGTAGAGTTAAAGAATAATAAATATGTAAGTACTTAGATATGAAATACTATAATTCATGTATGAAACGTAATTAGAGTAAATTTAAAATCAAATATATTTTATTGTTTGTACTTTAACAAATGTTTTTTATCCATATCATTGAAGAGAATTCTAATTGTTTACATTTATTTCTCTCACAGATGTGTTCTATTTGCTACAAAAAATTTTTAAGTAAATGGAATTTAAAAGAACATACACAGATCCATACAGATGAAAAACCCTATACTTGTGAAGATTGCCAAAAGCCGTTTTCAAGAAAATATGAATCAAAAATGCATACTACATCATATAGTCTATCACCAGCTGTATGTAAACTTTGTGAAGATATTCAAGAAATAACCAGACGTTTGAAGAATTTAACAATCAAGGAAGAGATTTAGACTATGTACTCAACCTATTTGCATAAGAGTTACCACATTATCCCAAAATTGAAATTTCGAAGGCACACAGTGGATGTAAAGAAATTTTTGTTACCCATGATTCTCGTAACCACAATGAATTTGGATATTATTCATAATGTATTCCTTAAATTGTTACAATAAATACTCTTTTATCTGCACTTATCGACGTGTTTATTTATATCTCCTAACATTTTAAACGAAAAACGCTTTTCCATCTTAAAAAATTTCATAAGAACAGATAAAAATTAACAGATGAATGAAAAAATATGCATGTTCACAAAGTTTTCTAGATATATTTACAAAAATGTTTACAAAATAAAAAATTTGCAAGAGTAAAAGACAAAATTTCACAAAATTAAAAAAAAAAATACAACATAACATTTTTTTCTGCTTACACATGTGAGTTTTTAGAAAAGTAGGAAAAAAAAATTACACTTAGATTTTTTTTTTCAAAAGTGAAAAAAAATATTTTTACAAAAAAAATTTTTACAAAAAAATTTTTTTACAAAAAATTTTTTTACAAAAAATTTTTTTACAATTTTTTTTTTTTTTTACAAAAAATATTTTTACAAAAAAAAATTACAAAAGAAAAAAAAATTATAACATGAAAATAATAAAAAAAAATTACAAAAATTTGTGAAAAAAAAATTGCAAAATGTTTGAAAAAAATTTACAAAAAAGTTATGAAAAATTTTCAAAAATGATATTTTAAATATAGTGTATAATGGTTACCAACCATTATAATACTATTTAAAATACCATTTTTTGAAAATTTTCATAACTTTTTTGTAAATTTTTTTCAAACATTTTGCAATTTTTTTTTCACAAATTTTTGTAATTTTTTTTTATTATTTTCATGTTATAATTTTTTTTTCTTTTGTAATTTTTTTTTGTAAAAATATTTTTTGTAAAAAAAAAAAAAAAATTGTAAAAAAATTTTTTGTAAAAAAATTTTTTGTAAAAAAATTTTTTTGTAAAAATTTTTTTTGTAAAAATATTTTTTTTCACTTTTGAAAAAAAAAATCTAAGTGTAATTTTTTTTTCCTACTTTTCTAAAAACTCACATGTGTAAGCAGAAAAAAATGTTATGTTGTATTTTTTTTTTTAATTTTGTGAAATTTTGTCTTTTACTCTTGCAAATTTTTTATTTTGTAAACATTTTTGTAAATATATCTAGAAAACTTTGTGAACATGCATATTTTTTCATTCATCTGTTAATTTTTATCTGTTCTTATGAAATTTTTTAAGATGGAAAAGCGTTTTTCGTTTAAAATGTTAGGAGATATAAATAAACACGTCGATAAGTGCAGATAAAAGAGTATTTATTGTAACAATTTAAGGAATACATTATGAATAATATCCAAATTCATTGTGGTTACGAGAATCATGGGTAACAAAAATTTCTTTACATCCACTGTGTGCCTTCGAAATTTCAATTTTGGGATAATGTGGTAACTCTTATGCAAATAGGTTGAGTACATAGTCTAAATCTCTTCCTTGATTGTTAAATTCTTCAAACGTCTGGTTATTTCTTGAATATCTTCACAAAGTTTACATACAGCTGGTGATAGACTATATGATGTAGTATGCATTTTTGATTCATATTTTCTTGAAAACGGCTTTTGGCAATCTTCACAAGTATAGGGTTTTTCATCTGTATGGATCTGTGTATGTTCTTTTAAATTCCATTTACTTAAAAATTTTTTGTAGCAAATAGAACACATCTGTGAGAGAAATAAATGTAAACAATTAGAATTCTCTTCAATGATATGGATAAAAAACATTTGTTAAAGTACAAACAATAAAATATATTTGATTTTAAATTTACTCTAATTACGTTTCATACATGAATTATAGTATTTCATATCTAAGTACTTACATATTTATTATTCTTTAACTCTACATGTGCTAAGAGCGAATCATTCAGATCATCCATTTCTGATAAAGAGGATTGCTGCTGTTTTGATTCATCTTGCTGCAACATCTGTCAATAAAAGAAATATATTTATATACTGCTTAAAGGTTTAATATATAAGTAATCATTTATTTATTTATTTTTATTAATACATATATGTTGTAATGATATACTAAAACTTACTTTATTCACTAACAAAGAAATCGATTCCTCACTTGAATTAAAATCTGGAAATTTATCAGAGTTGCGCACTTAAAGTCACCTTCTCTTCCAAGTTTAACAGTTGAAATGAGAAATACTGCGCTGCTTTTCGAAAATTTATATTATTCTGAATCGTTTTGATCACGTGACAACTCACTCATGCGTACAAATCAGTAGTATAATATATGTTATCAAGAAATTATGTTCTAAGAATCTGATAATTATTAGAAAAGTGTGAAGCATAAATCATTCTGTGATATTGATAAGTGATGTAGTAAAAATTCATATAGTTTAGTTTTGAAAATAGGTCATTTAAAATATGAAATGTTAAAATTAAAGATTATATTCATGTAGGCTATGTATCAATAGAACTATAAACACAGTAGTATTAATATTTTAAGCAACTTGATGGATGATAATTCAGAAATCTTAGAAGTGTAAGATGAAACATATGATAATTTGATTAATAATATAGACTGAATAACTCGGACTAATTTTAATATATCAAGTGATTGTAGCAATAAGAAATGCCATGTAGGACCAATTCATATAAGGTGAAAATTGAGTATAATCAATTTTTAACTCTATTGCTGTCCTAAGTCTATATCTATCTTAATTGTGTAATGTAAAAATATACAAGGGAAGAATAAAGTCCAATGTCGATAAATATTGTGGTATTGGTTTAAAAAATGAAAAATCAACGAATTTCACTGAATCAGAAAGTATAAAAATTTGATTAAATAATGTTTTGAGTATAAAAATTAAGTTCAAATGTGATAAATTATGGAAATTAGTTTGAAACTCTTATTTTTATATGTACAATCATGAAAAAAGAAAAACATTAATGTGAAATTTCCAGTTAAATAGTAATGTTTGCTAATAAGAAGGGATTATAGAATTTAATTGGGTAGATAAAATTTAGACGGAACATAATAAAATTATATGGTAAACGTTAAGTTTTTAATATGAAATTAATAAAATATAGTTAACTCATGTTTCATTCGATAAGAAATTTAAAAAAAAATTATAAACTTAAAAAATATACAATATGTATTTTAAAATTTTAGTAAAATCGTTTTGACTTGATGAGATAGAGTCAAGAAAAATCACAAGCTGATATGGCAAAAATAAACGACAAAAGCTTTTTCAGTTAAACAATATTTATTCATCATTTTCAACAGTTATAGGAGGACATATACATTTTTAAAATATACAGATAGTCAAATCAAGTTTATGACTTAACAAAGTTTGCATTTTTCATTTATGCATGTTGATCAGATGATGAATAAACTCCCTCTGGAGATAAAAGATAATTTTACAGTGTTTACAACTATATTTCTTAGGGTGAACTTTTTTATGATGTAAAAATTCAACTTCATCGTACAATTTAATGTTGCAGTATTTACATTCATATTCCTTGGGATGAACTTTTTTATGTTTAGTTAAAGCAGACTTTGTTAAAAAAGAGTTGGAACATTTATCACAATCATAAAACTTCTTATGAGATCTCTTGTGAATTGTTAACAGACACTTTTGTAAATAATCTTTGCCGCATTGATCGCATTTATATGTAGTAGATGTCCTGGAATGAGTTACACTATGTCGTTTTAAATCACTGCTTTGAATGAATGTCCTTGAGCATATTTCACATTCAAAGGGCTTTTTCTCCAAATGGGATATTTGATGTCTGTTTAATGTATTCTTTTTGGAATAGGATTTCTCGCATTGATTGCAAGTAAAAGGTGGTTTTAGTTGTTCTGGTGAAGAGGGTATTATTTCAATGTTCGAAGCATGTACTTCTTGGCTGGGTATAGCTGATTTCATATCCTTTAAGTAAGATTGACTTGAATCTTCCTCTGTTAAAGACATTTCTTGCATATTACTCATTTTAGTTAAACTAGAGAATATAAGCTGACGTCTTCATATAACGAAAACAGCAAACAGTATGAAAAATTCCACTCGTTTCACTCAACACTATAAAATTATAGGAGGCGCTGTTGTTTTTTAGCTCATAGGATTAGTTTGAAAAGCGAAAAACGCTGAATTTCGTTAAATCTGAAAGTACTGGATTTGATTAAATAATGCTTTGTGTATAAAAATTAAGCTCGAATATAGAAAAATCCAGTTAAATGTAATAGAAATAAGGATATTAATTTGTAAACTCTCATTTTTTATGCACATTCATGAAAATATTTTTTAAATGTGAAATTTTCAGTCATTGATTAGATTAAAATTAATTTATTTTTGTTTAGTAATGAGTATTTCTTGAAGTGTGTCTTATTGAAAGTTTAAAATTCTACATAGCTAGCATCTAAAAGGATGATAAAATCTCAAACTATTGTAAAAGTTAATCAAATTCGTTTAAATTCGTCTTTTTCATTAAAAATCATATTTTCCTTTTGTTATTTGTTCAATTATTAAAATTCATTAAGGTAATGGTTGTTCAAAAACTAAAATATATGTTTAACGTTCCTCATTTAAGTTATTATTCTTATCTTGTAGCTGAAAAAAAGAAAATCTAAAGAAATCTGTTTTTATTTTTCTTCTTAAAAATTGATATTTTCCATTGTTTTGTTTAATTATTGATATTGAGGTTGAACGTGTTAAATACAGTTCGTTCTGTGATTAAACAAATTTTCTGTTAAAAGGGTTTATATAATTTCAAGTAAAAGCAATTTGAAAGTGAATACATACTATTTAATAAACAAAATTCTCGTATAGGAACTAGTGTTGAAAAACATGTGTTATGTTAAAAATGCACTTAATATTTACATATTGAAGTGAAATTTTTTAAAGTGTGGCTAAGTATGTGAAATGTAGTTTCAGCACAGATATAGTTAATTCATCTGTTGATAAAATTGGGTATCCAATAATAAATAAATAATTATTCATTAAACTGTAAAATTATACTTGTAATAATGTAAAAATATTGATACTTTCTTTTATACATCTTGAAAAATGGTCAAATCGTCAACATATCGATATTTTGTAAACAAGTGACGTAACGCTATTGTATCCTCCTCCCTTCAAGGGGGAGAAACGCAGGATTTTCTTATGAGTTTGAAGAGAGCGTAGATGTAATTCATGAAAGGGGGGGCGGGAAATCTGGTTATTTTTACTTTTAGAAGAACTGATACATTGAATTATAATCTTACAGTGGTCTAAGAATAGTAAAATCAATTAGGTTGGTGTAAAAATTACTAAGTGCAAGTTGTGCAAAAATTACTAAGTTGGCTATTTATCTAGAAATATCCACATTTAAAATGTAGTAAAATTAAGTTAATTGGTTTGAAAACTCGAAATTTTATATGAAAATGATAAAATTTAAAGCCAATAACGAATAAAAACGTTGGATAGGTTCAAAGTATTATATAAAGATGTAAAAATCATTATTGGATTAATAAAATTAATCTTTTTCTTTAAAAATTCGATAATATTCTTTGTTATTTGTTTAATTATCAAAATTTATTAAGGTAATGGTGGATCAAAAACTAAATTATATGTTTAAATTTTCCTTTTAAGATGATATCCCTATCTTACAGTTGAAAAAAAAAAATCTAAAGGATCTAAAGAATCTGCTTTTTCATTAAAAATTGATATTTTCATTGTTTTGGTTAATTAATAATACTTATTAAGGTGTTGTTCATTCAAATGTATGTTTCACTTTCCTCATTTAAATTGATATTCCGATCTTGTAGTTGAATAAAATCTACAGAAATCAGCTTTTTTCTTAAGAAATTTATATTTTCCACTGTTTTGCTTAATTAATAATACTCATTAAGCTAAAGATTGTTAAAAATTCAAATATATGGTTAACCTTTTCCATTTAAGTTGATATTCTGATCTTGTAGTTGAATAAAATCTACAGAAATCAGCTTTTATCCTAAGAAATTTATATTTTCCACTGTTTTGCTTAATTAATAATACTCATTAAGGTAAAGATTCTTCAAAATTCAAATGTACGCGTTTAACTTTCTCAATTTAAGTTGATATTCTGATTTTGTATTTGAAAAAATTCAGCTTTTTCATTAAAAATTGATATTTTTCATTTTTTTTTGCTTAATTAATAATGCTCATTAAGGTAAAGATTCTTCAAAATTCAAATTTACGCGTTTAACTTTCTCCATTTAAGAGTATATTCTGATCTTGTACTTGAAAAAATTCATCTTTTTTCATTAAAAATTGATATTTTTCATTGTTTTGCTTAATTAATAATGCTCATTAAGATGTTAATCAACCAAAATTCAAATATATGTTTAACTTTCTCCATGTAAGTTGATATTCTTATCTTGCAGTTGAAAGAAAATCTACAGAAATCAGCTTTTTTCCTTTAAAATTGTTATTTTCCATTATTTTGCTTAATTAATAATACTCATTAAGGTAAAGGTTGTTCAAAATTCAAATGTAAATTTAATCTTCATCTTATAGTATGATAATCTAGTCGATCTAACGTTCAACTCTCATGTTATAGCAGAAAAATACTCTAAATACGCTATTTTTCCCGCTAGGGGGCGGTGTTGGAGGGGGTGCCTTGTCGCAGGCGGGACCGGAGGCGGTGTGGGAGGAGGGGGCACGGGGGTGGAGGCGGCGGTGCTGCGGTGCAGGCGGCGGTGCCGCAGGCGGTGCATACCGCAATACCGCCTGCGGCTGTCCCAGAACTGTCGTTTTCCTACTACTCACCTACGCAACACTTTGTACAAGTAATTTTTTTAGAAACTATTTAAACTTTTTAAAAATGTCTGAAAAATGTTGATAAATTCTCTGTTCTAAATAACTTTTACCAAGTATGGTAATTAGGTGACGTTCCTTTCATACAGATTTATGGGAAAGCATTTTCTTTTTTTTAACCGAAATTTTCATGTAAGACAGTTAAATTTAAGTGGCACATAATTAAAATCACAGGAACTGTACGAAAACAACAAAAGTGGAATCATACAAATTGTTTATATACAAATTGTAATAAATTTACTTACAAATTGTATAGGGCATTAAGAGTGAAAGTGTTTTACTAAAAGTACTTTTATGGGAAACTTTTGAGAAGCTTAGCAGTAAGGGTTATAGATATTCGTATTAAATAAATCGGAATAGCTTTTGTAATTAACATCTAATTCTAGCAGGAATTATTATAATATTTATTTTTGCTAATCATTGAATTTCCAGTCTGTCGATAAGAAACAGACAAAGAGTTAATCCTGAATCTTGAATACGATTGCTGATTATGTCCGCTTAGAGATAATTTACTAAACTTACTTACTGAAAATTATCGGGAATTAGACTGATTAATCTATACTAATAAAATAAAGATGTTTGTGTATGTGTGTCTGTCTGTCGAGGATGGCTAATAAAATCTACCGAACGTAGGGCCCTGAAGATTTGAGTGAGGTTTGTCTAAGGAAGGTCCTGATGAATCCAAGGCTAATATTTTTCATGTTTTGATAGTTAGCCAAGATATTAATTAAACCCAGTTATTAAAGAATACCTACAAAAGCGTCGCAACGGTGCGCTACAGAACCTTGTTTCGAAGCGCTTAATCCGTTCGGGACCATAGGTGCATATATGCACTTTGAAAATCTGCATAGGGAATTTCTTTTACGCACCAGTAATAAAGAAAAGTAATATTTTTCGTATTTAATCAGAGCATTTTCGCGTCTGTACAAATAAAAATAAATTTGCAGATAAAAGTGGTGCTAATGGATTAAAATGTGTGTAAGAGGGGTCGGTCCTGAAGGGGTTAAACAGACAAGAAAGCAAGGCTCTTATTTTTCGTTCATATTTTGAAGCGCGCATCTGCGAACCGCTCAAAATACAGACAACTTAAAACATATTCTTAAATTTAGTACTGTTCGCTTTTAAAGACTGCAGGCTATTAAAAAAATACAAAATTTAACTCTCAATTAAAGAAAAAAAATTCGACTTCGCGTTTTCCCCCTTTTCTCGAAGACTGCATCTGCTCGGATTTTCAAGATACGGAAAACAAAAACTACCCACTTAAAGCGACAAATTCTTAACTGCGACAATAGAATCCTTTTTGAAAAATACGAATATTAACTCTTTCAAATATACATTCAGTATTTTTTACACGTTCTTCCGATACATATTTACATCACGTATAAAAATGTCGAAATATTCGGACAATTAAAAGTATTTAAAAAATAAAAAATAAAATCTGTAAAATTTGGTCTCGAACCTTGGATATGCGGGTTGCTTTTGCTCATGTTTTAAACTAAATACCGATATTTTTGCAAGAAAATTATACGCAGGCTTCTTAAACATTATATTTTTAACTCATAATTTTTTTTAATCTCGCACGATAAGAACTATTAAATTTAAATGATACGATGTGGAAACAAAAGAGTAAAAAGAAAACACTTCTTACAAGCCCCCAGGTTCGTTTGGAAATATTTTTGTTTAAAAGTATATAAATTAATTCAGCACTGATTTTAAGTATATTTAAAAAGTTACTATCCCGAGCCCGGGCTACGCTCATCTTTTGTTTAAAACTATCAAATTGAAACAGACAGGAGTGTGCATAGCACGCCCAGTGTACACTGCCGAAGTCAGTGGGGCCTTCAACTCTAGGTTTGTTTGGATAGATTTTAGTTTTTTGGAAAGTTTTTCATTTAAATATAGTATAAAATTGTTCAACACTCACTTTAGGTTATTATCACGGACCCGAGAAGCACTGGGCGGATCAACTAGTTACAAATGAGAAATGCATTTATGTGTTTTCGAGCAAAAATATGATACTCAGCAGCATCAGGTGACTAACAACAGTTTATACTCAACAAGTAATTTTTCAGAAAAAAAGCAAAAAGAACTTTAAGTGATTCTTCCTTAACTTATCACACTGATATGTTCTTATTGTACGCTAGTTGGCGCAACTTAGCGAAAGCTGACTGCCAAAACAGAGTGTTTATTGGGGCATATTTTATGCTGCCCACATACACTTCGCATTGCTGCCAATGTCTCTTGTTTTGACACTTAAAGTGACGATCATATATTAAAATATTTTGAAGTCTCTGTAAAAAACGTCGACGTATCTCTGTTCTCCTTTCTCTGTGTATGTGCAAATAAAAATTCTTTCATGACTCCCTAGCTCATAATTATTTTATAATAAAAAGAATTATTATTATTTTTATTCTCAAAAGAATAAGTCTGACTTTTCTTCTTCAAATGGTTTAACTAATGAATAATTGTAAAACAAATGAATAAAATTCTAGCTTGAGTTAATTTTTATTATTTGTGGGTAACGGTTAATAGTTGATGTGTGAGGTCAACTGTCAGATTATGCATACACTCCTCAGCCCTGACGTCACCTGTAAGAGACGCTAAACAACACGCTTTAAATTAATTTAAGTACTTCTAGAGTTGTTAATATTACTTCTAGGCACTTTTAATAAGTGGGTGCAGATCATAAGCACTGATTTATCTACTGATACATCTTTGAAACTGTTTCACAGTCATTTTATAATGGTTTTTGTGGTCTCAGGACTGAGGAGGATATACATAAAATAATTTTGTTTTAAAATACTTTTTTGTGTTTCACTCATTCTGTGATTTTAGGGATTTTACTGATACGGTAATTTGATCAAAGCAGAGTTGGGCAAATTCGCAATCTGATTAATTTGTAATCTCATTACAATGTAATTGGCATGTAAGGGATTATAATTTCAATTACATGTTAATTAAAATCTGAATTGGAGATTCAATTAGCGTTGTAATCGTAACTATAAATGCTATGATTATCTTTATATAATTGTAATTATAGTTGAGAAAAATATAATTAAGATTATGTGTAATTATAATCTGAATTTAAAGTTCAATTAGCATTGTAACCGTAACTATAAATGCTATGATTACCATTATATAATTGCAATTATAATTGATAAAACTATAATTACGATTACAAGTAATTATAATCTGAATTGTAAAATCAATGAGCATTGTAATCGTAACAATAAATGCTATAATTATCATTATATAATTGTAATTACAATTGAGAAAAATATAATTAAGATTATGTGTATTTATAATTTAAATTTGAAATTGAATTAGCATTTTGTAATCGTAACTATAAATGCTATGATTATTATTATATAATTGTAATTATAATTGAGAACTTATAATTACAATTACGTGTAATTTCAATGGCAATTTTTTTATTAAGATATAATTGTATCTGTAATGCAGAAGGTTATGATTTTCATTACGGTGCGGTAGTGCTATAATTGTAAAATTTTAGTTACAATTACTTGTAATGTGAATGGTAAATTTAGATTATTGATTTGATTTCAAATGTACTTGAGATGATTATAATGACCATTACGTTATTGTAATGGTAACTAATAAATTTTAGTTACAATTACGTGTAATGGAAAAAGTAAAATTTCCAATTAGATTTTATTCCAACTGTATTTGATACTGTACTTATTAATGATTATATATTCTTTTGATGAGAATTAAAAAAATTCAGTTACAGTGACATTATAATAAGGTTTGAAATTTGAAGTTATACATTACAGTTAGTATTTTAATAATAACGGAAAATTTTCAAACTTGGATAATCTACCAATTTTTTACTGAAGCCCCAAAGGGGTGGTAACTTAAAACACTTATAACTCAAACTGTAATTATAGTAGAACACTCATATTTTGTATGGTAAAAGTAATCTTCATGAAGAAAGGGGGGGGGGGTGCATTTTTTTATCGGAGGTTAATAAATTTTAGAATAGTGCAAACATAAGGGGCCTAATAACCAAAAGATCTTGTAACTCTGATATAAACTGTCGTAATCTAGACAAAATCGGTATGGTAAACGCAATAGTTTTAAAGGGTAGGGGCTTTGTCGATTTTTTACAGAAGCCTACCATATTTTAGTATATTATAAATATAAGTTGCTGACAACTTAAAACACTTATAACTCGGAATGCTTTTGTCGTAGCGCGTTCATATTTTGTATGGTAAACGCAATCATTATAAAGGGCGATGAGAGATTTTTTGTTTTTTCAGCGAAGCCCCTTAAATTTTAGTGTAGCGCGAAAATAAGGGCTCGATAACAAAAAAACACTTATAACTCGAAACCAGATTGCAGCAGATCACGCAAATCTCGCATGGTAAAGTGATTCTATTAGAGGTGGAGGGAGGGAGGTGTCTCTGTCTATTTTTTATTGAAGCCTACAATGTTTTTGTATATATAAAAAAGATTCTTACAATTGAAAATACTTATAATTTATAATACTTATACTTATTTAATTCTCACAGCACATAAGTTTTTGAGGGGGTCGTGTTCGTTTCCTTCCTATAACTCAGGCTGTAATTGTCGTAAGACCACTAAACGTTGTTTGATTAATATCATGAGTGTATATTTTCAGGATCCTTTATCTTTTTTTTATCAACAGCTAAATTTTATAAAATTTTGAATATAAAAGTCTGAGAAAATTAAACTCTTATAACTCGTGAACAAATTGACACAGCGCGGAGAAATTTTGTGTGCTTGATCAATGTGACATAATTTAATATTAGACTTTGTCGGATTTTTAACCACAGCCTACTAAATTTCAGTATAGAACCCGATAACCATATACACTTTTAAATCGGATCCAAGTAGTAGCACATCGCACAAATTTCTTATATTACACGCAATCATTTAGAGGGGGTGGCTCTTTTGATATCTTATCAAAGCCTCCAAATTGTGGTACATCATAAATATAAGAAGCCATGAAAATTGTAACTTGGTTTGTACATGTCGTAGCACTCTCATATTTTGTATGATAAACGTGATCTTTATAAAAAGGGAGGGAACTTTGTTGGCATTTTTAAAACCCGAGTTACAGGATTTTAAGTTGTGAGGATGTTTTGTTTTCATCTACAAAAATATATGGTGCAATCATAAAAAAAATCAACACAGCCTAACTCCCTTAAAATGTTTACGTTTATCATAAGAAATTTGTGTAGGCTGCGAAAATTTGCATCCAAGATAAAAGGGTTTGTAGTTATCATGGCCTTAAAATACTGCTATATTAAAATTTAGAAGTTCCTGTTCAAAAAAAAAGACATAGCTCCGGCTTTATAAAGATTACACTTCCCATACAAAATATGAGTATTCTACGATAATTACAGCTCGAGTTTTAAATGTTTGAAATTGCCAGCATCTTATTTAGGAATGGATGATGTAGAAATTTCTTAAGTCGATTTATCATTTATGTAATATCGCGATTTTTTAATCATAAATACATTTAACAGTGACCCCTTTAGAATAGGGAACCCATTTTTTAATTTATAGTGATCAAATAAGGTCTTTAATCGTCACCCCCGCCCCCCTTCCTGTATTATATAGTATAGTAAGTAGTTTTTAATTTTCCAAGTAACTTTGATATAAAAGATATATTTTAAGCTTAAAAAAATTCGTATGACCTCGGGATTCAGCACTTAAACAATAAATCAATTAAATTTAAAAAATCAAAATACCCGACTGCGTAAAAAGTGAACTAATTAATTATTTCTATCAATGTGAAACTATTTTTTATATTACTTACATAATTTTTTTTATTTATTTGTATTGGTGACTTTTAAATTACGTTTAATTGTTAGTTCCTATCTATAAACACTGTTTTGATGAGGCCTATAGATGCCTATGCTGGTTAGAGATGCAGTAAAGCCAGAAATCCTACATGCACAATTTCCAGGTTGTGTAATACACTGCTCAAAACAATTAAAGGATATTTGAAGTTTTATATAAAATAAAGATATAAACGAAATTTTTTTTGCCGAAAATAGAAGAAGAGAATCACAAATGCAAATTTTTCTGGTTTTCAAACTGTGGAGTATGCAAATTTTGAGTTCGACGTCAAAAACGTCGCTTCAGCGGCAGCGAATGAAATTTGACTTTCAACTGGATAAAAGAGAATGAAGACAAGGATGATCGGCATTCAGTGATTTCTTTGTTTCGATGAGTACGATGTCTCAGCGAAGTCATTTGACAGATTCAGAAGCTTTGAGAATTGTTGGTAGGTTAGAAGGGGGCCAAACTCAAGCCGAAGTAGCGCAAGCCATTGGAGTGTCACAAAGTGTCATTTCCAGGATCTGGAACCGTTTTTTGAAGAGTGGATGTGCAGGCCGAAGACCAGGGCAAGGTCGTAGACGGGCGCAACAACGCCCAATGAAGATCGGTATTTAGCGTTAACAGCTCGGAGACACCGAACCATGAACGCTACTCTTCTCCAACAACACCTTCGCTCGGCTACAGGCACCACGATTTCAACTCAGACTGTCCGAAACCGGCTCCATGCTGTAGGTCTGTATACTCGCCGACCGATGGTATGTGTTAGATTAACATCAAGGCATCGTCGCGACCGCAGGGAGTGGGCAACCGAGCATGTCAACTGCAGGAGAAATGAATGGAGCAATATTCTGTTTTCTGACGAGTCCCGTTTTTCTGTGCATCCGGATAATAGGCGTATTTTCATCTGGAGGGACCGTGGCAGTAGGAATAATCCTGCGTTCGTGCACGAAAGTGTCAGATTTGGCGGTGGAGGAGTGTTGGTGTATGGTGGCATCTCCATTGACGGGCGCACTGACCTCTACATCATTCGAGATGGAGCTCTGACTGGTCGCCGATATAGGGATGAAATCCTCAGACCTATTGTAGTCCCTTACGCTGCAGCAATCGGAGATAACTTCATTTTAATGGACGATAACTGCAGGCCACATCGTGCAAACCTGGTGGAGGATTTCCTTTTCGAGGAAGGAATCGTTCGAATGGAATGGCCAGCGTGTTCTCCAGACATGAATCCAATCGAGCACGTTTGGGACGCTCTAGGAAGACGAGTTTCTGGCCGCCAACAGCCCCCACAAACTCTCCAAGAACTGGAAAGAGCTCTTCTGGAAGAGTGGGGCAGAATACCCCAACTCGTCATTAATAGCCTCATTGAGTTCATGCCTCAAAGGTGTTCAACGTTGCTGGCCGCCCGTGGAAACCATACCCCCTACTGAAAATGATTTTCTTTGAAGAAAACACCTTTTCTTATTCTTTTTTTCTCATATGCACAAATTGTATTTTTTCCCTTTAGTACACAAATGCGCAATAAAATGCATTTTTTTCTGCCAAACATGTGTAATTTATTCTCATATAACCTACTATGTCTGTCGACCATGTATCAATCAGCTAAACAGTTTACCAGATACAAAATCCACCTAAAACTGCAATATCCTTTAATTGTTTTGAGCAGTGTATTTAAACGGAGCTTCTGACTGTAAAATAGTCAATGAAACATCGCCTTCATTTTGAAAGACCTATCCAATGATATGCCACTCAATAGGGTGCGTAATTTTTTTTCGTCTCTACCGCCATTTTGTATTTTACGGCCTCCATTTTGAATTTATAAAAACAAAACATAGCCTATAGCCATCGGACGGTTAAGACGAATCCATAGAGACCTCATTCATTAAAATCCATCCAGCGGTTGGGATGTTTCGAGGGTATAAAGAAATCCACATACCCAGGTATGCGTGAAACACATAACCCTTCTTTTCAGTCGGGTAATTAATGAGCTATTTTGGAATTTTTGATTAGTTCAGTAAAGAAATAATATAAAAGAAAAGGATTGTGTTTTTTCTAACTTCTAATGGCTGCTGAAATATAAATTCAATAGTCTGTAGGGGGGGGGGGCTCCCATAGTCTTCTTAACTTGCACTCCAGTTCTAAAAACATACAAAAACATTTTTTATATATTTTTTTTTATTATTTTTTTTTTTTTTTACAGAAAAATGATTAAAAAGATGTTGAGGAAAAACAGAAGCATATTCAATGAATCTAATACTGAATTTAACCAATAACCTTCCGTGATGAGAAATAAAGTTAAATAAAAAGATAAAACAAAGATGTGTAAATCATACGCCGCAGTTTCATTTCCTTTTAGGTTTTAGATTATATTAAAATGTGTTTAACATAAATGCTGACATTCATGTAGTTGATGGAGAAGGATTGAAAGTAGGAGCCTCGGAGCACCCGCCTGCTGAAATTCATGAAGTGTTTGTGACGGTTTGCTCCTGTAGGATTAGCAATAAAATATATCTAATTTTAAATGATCAGAAAATGACAAAAAAACTGAAAATTTCAGATAACCGGAAAAACTCATAAATGTGTCCTCACCCCTCTCACTTCCGTTCCTTTTGCAAGAAATCGGGTTACCAATTCAAAACTATGATTTAAAGTTTTTTTTTTTTTTTAATTAAATTCAAAATAATATATTAAAACTAAAATATTCAAATATTTTCCGAACATATGAAAATTAATTTTTAAGGTAAAGAATGTATAAAAGTACAAACAGAAATTCGATGTATTTGTATCTTAACCCGAAACCGCTGTTAACGGTCTCAGAGACTGCTGTATTTTTGAATTTTCACAAATTTTCCGTTTAACTATAGATACTGGTTAAATTTTGTTTCATTTGGAGTCCCTTTATCTTCACTACTAACTTTTGAATAGCTGAATTTTAAAAATAATAGCCGTGTACATGAAGTTTAGTAGATAAATAGTATTTTGAGAGTTAATGTAGCATTTTATTCATATTTAGATTAAGCGGTCTCACACACCACTCACGGCAGTTACGCGACAACATTTGTCACTCCGGTTACGGGTTAACCGTTCTGACAGATCGCTCACGGTAGATATACGACAATATTTGTTACTTCGGTTACAGTTTAAATATAAAATTTTAATCTTTTCAACATAAATACTGAATAAATTTAGGAATGCATTCGTAATTGTAAAACATTTAAAATCGAAAATGCGTTAAAAAAAATCGTCGTCGACACCGCCGAAATACGATGCCCAACCCGATGCATGATTCTACTTCAATGTATTTTAATTAATTAGAAAATAATAATATAAAAACGTATACATTCCAATATTACCCAAGCATGTGAAAAATTAATTTTCCTTAAACTAATGCATGAAAAGCTAAACTTAAATTCGATGAATTTGGATTTTAAATATATATATTTTTTGTTTTGTTTTTACAACTATAAAAACGGAATCAATTTCAAGAAAAGATTCTCAATCGCACACAGGACCAAAAAATGTCTTTCTCTCCCCCTTTAAAATAATTGCTTTTATCATATGAAATTTTTATGTTCTGTGACAATTTGGATCTGAGTTATAAGTGTTTATGTTTAACGGGTCCTTATATTTATGCCATATTGAAAGTTGCGGGCTTCTGTTAAAAATACCGACAATGTCCTCTTCCCCATTATAAAGGTTTCGTTTACTATACAAAGTGTTTTACGATAATTGTAGCTTGAGTTATAATCATTTTAATTTGTTAGCCTCTTATATTTTTGATACACTAAAATATGGAAGGGCTTTTATGAAAAATCTATAGAGCCTCGCCCAACTCCCTTTAAAACTGTTACGTTAATCATATGAAACTTGTGTCGACAAATTAGATTTGAGTTACATGTGTTTTTGGATATCGGACCCTTATATTCGCAT
The DNA here is from genome assembly GCA_963932465.1 of Maratus speciosus. Lineage (NCBI taxonomy): Eukaryota > Metazoa > Arthropoda > Arachnida > Araneae > Salticidae > Maratus > Maratus speciosus. The sequence continues at coordinate 255,949,320 of OZ010786.1, forward strand.
TATAGTAAAATTTTTTTTTTTTTTTTTTTTTTTTTTTTTTTTTTTTTTTTTTTAAAGACAATAAATGTCTTCTGTAAAATTATGTCACTTTTTGGACCGAAATAACTTGGAACTGAAATGGCATTGGGACTGATGTGTCGGGATCGAAGCCCTATGACCTAAACAGCAGGAACAAAGTCTCAGAACCGAAATGTACTCATGAATGATTAAATTTGAGTTCCTTCATTTTTAACATTGCATTCTCAATCATCAGATAATCTACAAAATTTTAAATACATTGTATGTATATTACTTATGCCACAGAGATATTTAAGATCTATATGTTTAAAATAATGTGACATTGTCCCTTCGAGCGTGATAAGCAATTCTTTATATTTCGTAATAATTTAAACCTTATATATTGACTTTTTCCTGGGTATAAAACTTACTTAAAAAAAAATAATAATCGTTTTGTAAAATTATGGTGTATGCACCTCTGTCTCATGACACCTCCTCGACATCAGACTCTGTATAGCGCGTTTTTCGGGCCTGAATTAAAAAAGAAAAAAAAAAGCGTATTTCTAGAGAACGATTAATTACGTAAAAATAACTAGAAAATTAGTAAATATGCAATTATGCTTAAAAAATTCTATTATGTTTTTATAACATTATAAATTATTTTTTACTGACATATAAATAGTTACTTATAATTTAGTTACATTCTTATAAACGTAACTGGGATTAATTTGCATTGAATTACAAGTAATTTTCATACCAATTTTAGAAATGCAATTAGAATTAGCTCGTAATTGATTGCAATATAATTTAAATACATTTCATAGAATGTAACTTAGATTTAGTTATATTACATTACACGCTAACCAAGTTTCATTCTGAGCAAACATAACTGAGATTAACTTGTAATACATTAGAATTTAATCTAAATTATATTTTAAAAACTGCAATTAGAATTAGTTCATAATTCATTGCAATTTAATTTAAATACATTTCATAGAATGTAATTTAGATTAAGTTGTATTATATTACAAGTTAACCAAACTGAATTCTGAATAAACGTAATTGTCACTAACTTGTAATACATTAAAATTTAATCTAAGTTATATTTTTAAAGATGCAATTAGAATTGACCTATAATCCATTACAAGTTAACTGGATTCTATAATTAAAAAAGTAATCGATTACAGGTTAATTGGGTTATATAATTAAAATCGAATATGAATCATCTTGTAATATAGATTACATGTTAATTGAATTATACAATTAAAAATATAATCTGAATCATCTTGTAATCCATTACAAATTAATCTAATTAAAATTTAAAAGAAAAAATGAGAATTGGTTTGTAATCTATCACACGATAATCAGATTATGTATTTCAAAAGAGTACTTGGAATTACTTTGTAATGCCTTACATGTTAATCAATTGCATTGTGAGGGGATTATAATGTATTTTAATCTAGAATTTCATTACTTTGTAATCAGATTCTGCCCAACACTGGATCAAAGATGTACATTTTTTAAGAGAATAAGTCTGACTTTTCTTTTTCAAATGATTTAACTAAAGAATAATTGTAAAACAAATGAATAAAAATTCTAGCTTAATTTTTATTATTTGGGGGTAATGATTAATGGTTGATGTGTAAAGCCTAAACTGTATAACAATTTGTCAATTGATCTGCACTACTGTAATCTGATCTGAAAGCAGGTTTTAATATAAAAAATAGCATTCTGTCATGTTTTTAAGACATCATTTTGTTTGCGTAAATGCATTGTTTTGCTTATCTGCGCATTACACTAGTTAATTTCATACTTGCTAACCTCATATTAAAATGCTTAATGTGTCCCAAGCAAAAAAAAAAAAATATGTTTCGAAACAGAAAATTGATTGTTTTAAATTGGGGCTTGTTTCTAAGTGGTACTTATTTCATTTCATTTATTAAATGAAATTTTTGCTTCTAAGACTAATTATTTAGCTTGGATCAAATTGTACAGTTTTACGTGGGGTTTACGAGTATGCTCTCTCTGTAACCATTATGAATATAAATAATGTTTCACTGAAGATCTTTTTGAGATATGATTATTGTATTCTCGCAATGAGATATTTTATCACATCGACAATTTTTATACTTTACATTCTCATGTGTTGTGATGCTGTGGCTATTTTACCGAATTTATGGATATGTATTTCTAAAGTATATATACCTTTAAGACCGGAAGATTTCTGGTAGTAAAAGAAGTTTTGGTGGTTATCCCTAATTAATAGGATAATATTTGATTTAAAAAAAATATCCAATTTCAGGTTATGAGAAAGGAGGATCCACTCAATTCAGTGGGTGCAGGCTCGATTTTAAACCACACAAAATGAGGGAAATGTTTTTCTTTATCTTTAAGATCACCTACACAATTGTGTAGGTCAGGTCTTAAAGGGATAAATACTTTAGAAAACTCTAACAGACGATAATGATTGAAATATCTTTTATCTAAGTATGACAATTGTTAAAATTTTCTCATCTGTTCAGAACTTTCACAACATCAATATAAAAATATATTCCTTATATTATCACCTTCTCCATTGCAAGCACACGTTGGGCATGCGCCTTCGTATTCTACTTCAATTTTACAGCCTTCTGGACATTTTGGAGGATCACAAGCTAATTCATCAATTATACTTTCTTCAACAACTAGAAAATAAAATTTGTAAGAGAATGATTTGTATTTTCAATGCCGAAATTTTTATTTCAAATTATACATACTCATCGATATTTCGAAATATTCTGTAAAAGAAATTACAGTCAAATCTCGTTAACGTGAATCTCGAGGGGAATTGACATTTTGTTCACGCTAACAATAGATCATGTTATCACTAGCTAAATATTGGCTTTTTTTGACAGATATTGTGAAAACAATTCATTATAAAAGTAATTCATGTTAAGGGGACAGTTTATCTCAAAATCGGTAAAAAATCGATACTAAAAAAAAAAAAAAAAATGTTAAATTAAATCCTATTTAATTGTGATTATTTTGACACCACATTTTTAAACATACGGCAATTATATCGCGAGATATTGTAAATATTTGTAAATATACCCAGCGCAAGTACCACACAAATTATAATTGAGGGGTTCACAACCATAGTAGACCAAGTTCATTAATTAAAAAAAACGATTTAGAAGGCGAATAAAGTCAGTTTTATACACTCCTATAGTAAACCAAGTGTGTAAACAGATGATATATATGAGAAAGTATTTCAAAACAGACTTTGTCCATTAGGGAAGTGGAAAAAACAGATTTTATGAATCTTCTAAATGGACTATCTCATTTTTTTTTTCAAAATGGACATGGCCTACTATGGTTGTGAGCCCCTCAATTATAAATGGCTTTTTCTCCATGCTCAATTTTTTTTTTTCACTTTCATGTTTTAAAAATGCTAAGGTTTTTTTTTTTTTTTTTTTTTTTTGTATTTGAGATAGAGATTCAAGCTTTTTTGTACATGTTCTTTATTATATATGTGACAAATCTGCGCATGGAATTAGCTTTAGGTTTATTATTATTTAAAAAATAAATAAATAAATGCAGATGCGTTAGATTTCATCGTTTTACACTCTATATATCAGTAAAAAAAATGATATTAAATGTAATATTAGATGTATCTAAAAATTTATGCGCAGTCTTGTGTAACATATACATTTGAAAATCTTAAAATAAAAAAAATAAAAAAAATATCAATATTTAAAAAACTAGTAGGTATTTTTAAAAATTCAATTAAAATGTTTTAAAAAATTCTAATTAAATGTGCAGTTAATTTTTTTTTTTCGAAATGTACTTTTAGTTGAACATTGAAATGGAGTGGGTTCACCATTTGAACCATATTTTAAAAAATGAACAAAATTGTTGAAAAGGTAAACTGTCCCCTTAAGCATGTACAATTGTACATGTTAACGAAATGCGACTGTACTGGGTTGGAAAATAAGTTAATGTGATTTACATTTTTTCCCAGATTTTTAGAGATGCACAGGGCTACAAATACATAAAATAGGTTTTTAAAATATAAAAACCATCGGAGATGTTAAAAAGTGGACGCCCAACCGCTTTTGACTGATTCAAACAGTCATCATCAGGGGAAAAAAAATTAAGGTGTGATTGTTCATGACTGACCGTTAGTTAAACAGCTAGAGACGAGTCTATTTCTTAAGGAGGAGGGGGTGGGGTGTTCAATGATTACGTTCCAAACTCGCCAGATATCTTTAGTATGTTATACCAGATCCGGGGTACAGTGTAGGAGAGCATGTCGTTACAAGTGTTTCTGTTTTTAGTCAAAATTTCCAATGATTCTCTGATTATGGAGGTAGTAGGCGAAGTATGGGCTATGATTTTTGCGTTTCTATACCTCTATAATCAATCTCTGCTATATATAATTAGAGAATCATTGGAAATTTTGACTAAAGACAGAAACACTCGTAATGATATGATCTCCTACAATATATCGCGGATCAGGTATAACATTCTAAATATCTCTGTCGAGTTTGGAACGTAACCGTTAAACACGCCATCCCCCTCCCCCTCCTCCTCCTTATGAAATATACTCGTCTCCAGTTATTTCACCAGGGATCATTCATGAACAATCACAGCTTAAAGCTCTTTCCCCCGATGATGACTGTTTCAATCAGTTGAGAGCGTTGGGTGTCAACTTTTTAAAATCTTCGACGGTTTTTATTTTAATTTATGTAAATATTAAAATATTTTATTGTCATCAGTGCCCACAAATATACACAATTTTTTATAAATCTATCACATCAGGAAGTGAGGAAAAAATCTATTACAAAATTCTAACTCTGCATCATGAATAAAATTAACTGAAATAAAAGTGTTTAAAAATCAGAAGTGAAATATTGTGAAATTTCAAAGATGGTCCAACTTTTCACCCTGCTACTTCAATATGTAACAGTCAATGATGGAAAAAAAGTTCTTTACACTTTCAATATGTTACTTTAGATACAAGTAACAGTCCTCTGCTTGTCTAGTGGCTGAAACCCTAGCTAAAAGTTAAGGCTCCTGTCCCTGCCGACGAAGGAACTCACGAGCTAATGCTAATCCTGGGGAGAGATTTTTCTAATACCTCGCTTGCATTTCAACATTTTTAAATAATTTTTTTTTGCGTTGGATAGCTGAGATCCGTCTCTACATCGCATCTTTTTTACTTTTTCGATTTTGGTTGTAGATATTTTTTAGAATGACACTTTTATTTTCAGAACCGGTTTTGAAAGTGAAAGTAACTGTATAAAAAATATCTGCGACCAAAATAGAAAAAAAATAAAAAAGATGTGATGTAGAGACGGACCTCGGCTATCCAATGCAAAAAAAAAAAAAAAAAAAAAAATGTTGAAATGCAAACGAGATATTAGATAAATCCCTCCCCATAGGATTAGCATTAGCTCGTGAGTGTCTCCGCCAGCAGGGACAGGAGCTTTAAAAAGTGTCAAGTTCGAATCTCAGTTCAGGCTTGGACATCAGTAGCGTATTCATTTCTATTATAAACAGAAGTCTCCGTCTAATTAATCCTTATTGGTCAAGCAATATTTTTGGTGCCAGTTCGTCACTATATTAATTTGTATTCCGATAGACTGGGTCAGTGAAAAAAGGTGGGACACATTTTAAAAAATCGTAACTTCGAAAGCAGTTGAGAAAACACAATAATTTTCTTTTCAAAGTACTTGGAAGTCTTCTGAGATTTGTTTGACGTAACTGGCTTGTTGCCGTGACCTTCAGAAACTGTCTAACCTTTTCTATGACTCTGTACATTTCATATTATTCATTTGTAATTACTAAAATAATCATTATTGCTCTAAATATTTGTAATAACACGAGATTATCGTATAATTAATTCCCATTTAATCCTTCAAGAGCCTACGCTGGTAATGCGATAACACGCGCAAATTAATTTTGAATTAAAGGTTGCTTTCTTTTCAAAATTTTCACTTGCATTTCGATATTTTTAAATAATTTATTTTTGCATAGGATGTCTGAGGTCGATGTCTAACCAGGTATTGGTGGCAGTTTTTATCTAATGACACTTTCAATTACGGAAACCGTTATGAAAATGAAAATGCCCTCAGAAAAAAAAAAATCGAAAAAGTACGATGCATCCGGTTAGATATTGAACTCAGGTAAGATATGAAAATAAAATAATTTAAAAATATTAAAATGCAAACCAGAAATTTAAAAAGAACGCTGCCATTGGTTTAACTTTAGCTTGATTGTGTCTTAGCGTTATTTAAATAGTAGACCTAGTAAAAAAAAAAAAAAAAATGTAAGATCAATAAATATTCACCTTTTACAATTTAGGGGGAATGTAGGAGGTTTATTTATCTATATCTATTCTTCAGGTTGGAGCACGTTTCAGCAAATATTGAAGCAAAAGTGATTACGAATAAGCTCTCAGTTATAAATAGCTTCAAGTTGAATATAAGTCTCTTAAAAAAACTTCCTCGTTGAGGATGTTTTAAAGGAGAAAAAAAAGTGTAGCTTTTTGACCTCCTTTTCAACTTTTACTTCAAAGATTCCGAATTAGAAAATGGGAATTTTTGTTACTTTTCTTACAGAAAGTTCAATAAAAATTTGTCGGTTCACACATAATATCACCGGGCTGTAATGAATCCCTAAAAGGGAAATCGAGGAGAATTAGGAATAAAAGTAAATATTATTTTAATAATCCTGTAAATATGATTTGTATAAATTAAATGTATAAATTTATCTACATTTCGTTTTAGTTTGTACAAAATTTTTCAACTTTAATTATTTAAAGAAAGAAATATTAAGTAAAATAATGCTATAAAGTGATAAAATATCATTTATTAAGATTGACTATTCGTCGCACCAACGGCGACATTTTCAAAATCATACACGATAATAAATGCATACTTTCTTTTTCCAAAAATAATTTGAAAGAAGTAAAACCCACCAGGCAATAATCCATATATTTAATATTTAGCCTAATAATATCACATTGTATAATATAATAAAATAAATTTTTTAATCAGTTAAAACTAACAAAGATAAGAAAATTAACAAGATTTCTTTCTAAAAACATGTATAATGATCACGTATAAACATATTAAGTAAAATAATGCTATAAAGTGATAAAATATCATTTATTAAGATTGACGATCGTTTCGTCGCACCAACGGCGACATTTTCAAAATCATACACGATAGAAAATATTTTCACATAATTTAAAAATAATAAACAGAGTAAATAATGTCACGAGACATGATGCATAACGAAATAGTGTAAACATAAAATAAATTAAAATTAAATTAGTTATTTGTGAACGTGGATTAGTTTTCATATAATTTAACAAAACAATAACATGGTAAATAATGTCACGAGACAACATGCATAATGAAAAATATTGCAAAACATAAAACAAAATATAAAATTATCTTGGCTATTTGCGAGCGTGGATTAATTTTTACTATTGGTACTAAAATTATAGAGCATCTCTTTCCAAATTTTAGGTAAATCTAGGGACACTGAGTCATTACAAATATTCTTGTTGCGTAAAAATATCTCTATTGATTCTCGGATTATGGATGGTAAATAAAATCTTGATGTGTAAATTAACTTGCTATTTTTAAAATCGATCCGTAACGGTTCTTCATTGCATAATCTGGCCAAAGCTGTGGTTCTTCTGTTGTATTTGATGTCTGCTATATGTTCTTTGATTCTGGTTTTAAGTTTTCTACTTGTCATACCTATATAAAACTGCTTTCTTCCATCTTCTTTGGTGAAAGGTATTTCGTATACTCCTGATAACTGGTTTGACTCTATTGGATCTATTTTCTTGCATATTATATTTTTCAATTTCATAGAAGGTTTTGCGACTAGGGTGATATTGAATTTATTGAGTTTATGTTTCAAACGTTCGAAGAAACCAGGAAAATATTGTAAAGTGGATCAATGCAAAAACCCTTGACGGGTTAAAAGTTTCTGACGCAGCACTTTATCTTATGCTCTAAGAATTTTAAATATGGAACTTAAAAATACTGATATCAAATTTTGAGTGACGTTATGCTATTTCTTAAAAAATATATTTGTATTTATTTCACCATTTTATTTTTGTTTTATTTATAATCGCATGTGCAAAAGTTATGTTCAACATGAAAAGCTGCATAAAATTTTATTCGCTGTTGCTTTATCATTTACATCTCTCATAAATTCAAAATATGTGTTTTAAAAGATATGATATAAAATTTAAGTGACGTCTTGATGTGACTTTAAAATGTTTGTTTTTTAAAATTCAATTTAAATTATTTTTGACTTGGTTAAAATATTTTTTTTTTACATCTACACAATACTTTTAATTTTCCAATTCACTGTTAAATATATCACTTTCATTGAATCTATACTATGCATTGAAATGTATTTATTTCAATAAATTGATTTATCTTTTGTGTCACGCTATTCAAAATTGTGAGTAAGATTTATGTAAATGGTTATTTGCGTCAAACTATCCTTTTTCATACATTTCATGTAGTTTGGACACAATGACGCAAAGAAACCATTTACATAAATCTTACTCACAATTTTGAATAGCGTGACACAAAAGATAAATCAATTTATTGAAATAAATACATTTCAATGCATAGTATAGATTCAATGAAAGTGATATATTTAACAGTGAATTGGAAAATTAAAAGTATTGTGTAGATGTAAAAAAAAAATATTTTAACCAAGTCAAAAATAATTTAAATTGAATTTTAAAAAACAAACCTTTTAAAGTCACATCAAGACGTCACTTAAATTTTATATCATATCTTTTAAAACACATATTTTGAATTTATGAGAGATGTAAATGATAAAGCAACAGCGAATAAAATTTTATGCAGCTTTTCATGTTGAACATAACTTTTGCACATGCGATTATAAATAAAACAAAAATAAAATGGTGAAATAAATACAAATATATTTTTTAAGAAATAGCATAACGTCACTCAAAATTTGATATCAGTATTTTTAAGTTCCATATTTAAAATTCTTAGAGCATAAGATAAAGTGCTGCGTCAGAAACTTTTAACCCGTCAAGGGTTTTTGCATTGATATCATTACTTTTTTTAGGTTAGTGATAAAATGATTAAAAAAAAGATACTTATGGAATTTAATGCAGATTTAATTTTTACTATTTTATTACAATTTTCCTTATAGCAGTTTGTATATAAAAACAACTGGGTAAGTATAATCGCAGATCGCACAGAGGGTTTCATTTGATATTCCTTTAAAAACACTTTATCCTTAAATTAATAAATCCAAAATGTTAATTTATAATTATTAAATCCTTACATAGATGTAGCACCAATAGTTCCAATTTTCATGGGGCAGGGAACGCACTCTTTTAAACAAACCACCTTCCAATTGAAGTCATCAAAAACCAAGTTGAATAAGCCAGAGCCCGTTGTGTTGCTTGACAAACAGCAGTCTCATGTCCCCTCCTTCCCCCCTTTTTCAAAATTTTTCAGACCAGTACCTAAGAATGGAACCGAAATAATTTTTTCTCTTCAGAAATTACGATAAAAAAATAGTATGCAGTACTCATAAATTTACTTTAATGCTATATAGGGTGATTATTAAGTTAATTATAACGTTTGGAATCTGTTGCATTGATGTCCGAAAGGTAGTTTCTGAGTTATGGAAGCTGGACACATAAGGCGCCATAGAGGGGCGAAGCCCGCTAGTGTCTATCATAATTATATCTGCCATGTAGACTAATTGCGATATTTAATCAAAATAGCCCCCCCCCCCTCCTCATCCCCGGCAATATAGCAAATGCAAAATGTGTCTTTATAAACCTATCGTCAAATAGGTTTTTATTTCTTTTTCCCTAAAAAAAACATGATTTTTATATCCGTAACGTAAATAGCGGACGAAGCCCGCTAGTTCCTATCATAATATATATTTTTAATAATTTTATATAGTCTATAATAAAAATCAGACTTAAAATAGTCTAGTTCCATGAGTACTTGTAGTGTCAGTTACATGCTATGATTTTTGGATACCAGTATTTTAGAACGGGAAAATGTGACTTATTTTATCGGAGATATCTCATTAATTGAATAAGGTGAAGCAAACTTTTTGAAAAAAAGGTGGCCAACAAGCATGGCAGTTATCAGCTATGTGACTTTCTGCTAAAGTCCATTAATTTGATCTGCTTTAAAAAGATTACGGAAGATTGAATTATAGTAGAACCTGGATTAACCGAGCTTCGATTAATCGAGGTTTCTGTTAACCGAGCCGATAACAATGTCTTATTTTTTTTCCTTTTGAATGAGCCTTAAAAATAACCACACTCTTTAGCTCACTGTCCGTGCTATACAGGCCCTTCTGCCCCCAAAAGCCCTCAACTCCAAAGAAACATTGGACCCTGAGAAGTCAATAGCGAACAATGCTTTGTTTCCAGTGGCTGTGTGAACTTTCGTAAATTTTTCAATTTGCATTTTAAAATTTAGTACTGGTAGTTGATTTTCTTTTTAAATTTGTTAAGCTGTGAAACAGAACTTTACATATATTTACTTTTATTATTTAAAAAACGTTCTATATATATTTTTTAAAGAGATGTTAAATTCGCAAGCACGGCGAGTTTTTACACACAGTTTCTATTAACCGAGATTTCCGATTCCGATTTACTAACAGTCCCAATTAGCTCGGATAATCGAGGCTGCTCTGTATAATTAAAAAATCAATGGCGATCTTACTGTAAACGGGTTTCCCTTTTACTGAGGGATTTCAAAACCGAATCAGCTGATGTTAGTTGCTGTTTCCCTGCTTGATTAAATAAGATTAGTTAAACATTTGAAAATTACCAAATATAAAAGGAACTAAGTCAACAGAGTCTTTGCTTTATGGTATTTTTTAACAACGCTATAAGAAAATGATTTTAAATAAGAGATTTTAAATGTAACGTTTTAAATCTGACATAATTTTCACCAAACTTTCCTTTCTCTTTGTAACATTCAACTGAAAATATTTTTATTATTAGAAAGATAATATTATTATTTGTGCTACCTTAATATTAGCAACTATAGTTAAAAATATCATCTCGAAATTTGAAATAAATCTCTCATATAAATATATTTTTTAATTTACACTGTTTTGCAATATGTTTTGCAATGTGTTTTGTAAACTGTTTTGCCCACTTTGGCCAATATGACGTAATTTCCTCCATTTACGACTTTTAACACATATCAATGAATTTATTATTTAAAAATTTTCTTTTTCTTTTAATATTCACGTGTAAATATAATTTTTATGACGTAATTTTCAATGTTTTCCTTCTTTTAATGCGTAATCATTTAATTCTAATTTGAAAATAATTGATTATTTTATAATTTTGTTTCATTTTAAGTAAGCATGTGTAAAAACAATTTTTATGACGTAATGTTTAATATTTTCCTGCTTTTAACACGTTATCATTTAATTCTAATTTAAAAGGATTTTTTTCTGTTTATAATAGTCACGTGTGAATAAATTTTTAATTTAAAGGATATATTATTCTTTGCGCTGTTTTAACATTTGGCAACAATTTAAAATAACCTTTTCTAAAATATGTAAAAAATATCTCTGGAAATTCTGAAAATTTTAATTTAAAATTGAAATAAACCGTCAAAAAATTAGGCAAGTTAAGAATAATAAATGCACTCTGCAAACTTCGAGTTTCTATTGAATGATTAAATTGAATGAAAATGATTAAATTCCCATGTATATTTTTTTTTCCTATGAGACTTTTTTAATGAGACAATTTTATCCAGATTTAACATTAAATATCTCTTAAAATAATTCTTCGATTTATAAACTGTCTGCTTCAACGTTTTTATCAAACATTTCTCTATAATACTACGCAATTGCGTCAAAAGATGGCGACACCAGAATTCTGATATGCTTATTATGTAAACTGTAAATATTGCAAAGTTAAATAAAAAGAATTGTCTCGGGGTTATCAAACTTCATTGATATTTATAAATAAAACATTTCAACTAAATTATTTATTATAAAAGAATTATTACATCACAATAGCTTTTATGCAAGGAAAATAATAATTATAATAATAATAATATTATGGATGTCAGTGATTATATATTGATTGACCGTCATAATAATAAAAAATGATATTATAAAAAGAAGAGCTGAAATGAATTATTTTTTTACGTTTCTGATCGTGTGATTTATATTCAAATAATAATTATTAATGTATATTTTTTGTAAAGTGATTGAAATGAAATATATTTATAAAATTTATGGTAATATTTTTATTGTTGAAAAATTGCCAAGAAATAATCATCATCAAATTGGCGTCATTATAATTGTAATTTTATTTAACTTAATAGCAATTAAAAAAATTACAAAGGAACTGAGAATAATAGTCAACTAGCAGACTTTAAAAAAAAAAAAAAAACATTCACATGTGAAAACACGTACCACTAAGTATCGAACTGCCTATCTTAAGGTCAGCAAACGATGGCCCTTAGCCACTCAGCCAGCGGGAAGACAAAATTTTTCTCCCCAAAAGTGGTTAAGAAGAAAGCATGTGTATGAATACAGTGTCATGCATTTTCGGTGAAATTTCCATAGAATGGCGAAGAAATATAGTCCGATTTTTCATGCGCATTATAAAACGAACAAGAGTCTTGCTGGAAACAAGTAAATTGTTATTTGGTTCATCTGAAACATATTTATTTGATTTTTAAAAAATCGCCCATGTCATTTTCGAGAGAAAAAAAAATCGAATTATTTAACGAACGAGAGTTTTCCCAGAAAAAAGAAAAGTGTTATTCACCTCGCCTTAATCACATTTATATTATGTATCAATTTAAAAATAATCGTTAGAACCGTTTTCGAGATTTTCAAATTAGGAACTTCCTCGATATTATACCAACGTTTTCACTTTAAAAATGGCTATTTAGATCTCAAAATATACTGCACGTAGAAATGCAAAAATTTCAGTATACGATTAGACTGCAGATATAAGACTGTTCTACAAAATTCAGAACAATAAGACATATATCTGCTGAGTTATTAAAAGGCGGCTTTTCGCGTTTTCTTTGATGTGGAGTTAGCTGTATATATGAGTTCCGCCATCTACGAATTCTATGATACGATACGATTTTAACGATACGATACGACGATACGATTTTAGGCTTAAGGCTGCGTCACTCGAAATACTACCGTCTTCCATGATAACATGGAATTCGAATAATGATTAAGTGTATTTTATTTTAAAATTTATCACATTCTTTAATTTTAATTTATCGCACTCTTTAATTTTAATTTATCGCATTCTTTAATTTTAATTTATCACATTCTTTATTTTTAATTTATATTTTCTGCATTTGACTACTTACAATATTCCGTTGTTGCAGTTTCACAGCCAAATTTCATATTGACAAATGGCATTTTTGCGCATAATTAACTACGTTTTTTTAATAACTCGTAAACAGTTGAAACTTGTCTGTCCTGTGGGAATCCAAACAGCAAAAGGACTTTTTCAGAACTGAACCGTCTGAGCTGCTTTTGGAAGCCAGCGGCTGACAACGTACCACTAATACCGGTCGAGGTCTTTCACTTGTAGTTCAGCTGAATTTAATTTTTCAATTTAATTCTACCCTGTTCACATCTCGGTCGGAGACGAAATGCTTTCCTATCAGTAATTATGATGGCAGTTTATGATACAGTAAAGAGCCTTTTTCTAGAACTGAACCGTCCGAGCTGCTCCTGGGAGCCCGCGGCTGGCAACGTACCATTAACACCGGTGGAGGATCTTTCACTTATAGTTCAGCTGAATTTAATTTTTTTTAATTTAATTCCGCCCTGTTCAGACCTCGGTCGGTGACGAAATGCTTTTCTATCAGACGTTATGATGCCAGTTTATGATGCAGTAAAGGGCCTTTTTCCAGAACTGAACCGTCCGAGCTGCTCCTGGAAGCCCGCGGCTGGCAACGTACCACTAACACCGGTCGAGGATTTTTCACTTGTAGTTCAGCTGAAATGAATTTTTTAATTTAATTCCGCCCTGCTCACATCTCGGTTGGAGACAAAATGCTTTCCTATCAGTCGTTATGATGCAGTAAAGGGCCTTTTTCCAGAACTGAACCCTCCGATTTGCTCCTGGAAGACCGCGCCTGACAACGTACCACTAACACCGGTCTAGGATTTTCACTTGTAGTTCAGCTGAATTTAATTTTTAGGTAGATTTCGTATGAAATACTACCTATTGGGATCGTTCCTATGTTGGAATTTCTGAAAAATTTTTGCAGATCTACACCGATCATGACCCCTAGAACCCAAAACCACCCTCAGTAAAAAACTTTATCTATCTATCTATCTATCTATCTATCTATATATATATATATATCACTTTCTTCTGGACACGATAACTTTCGTAATTCTGCACCAATCTCTTCCAAACTGATACATAAAATCAATGGGCATAAAATCTCGGTCAAGTTCGTTAATGGGCAAAATCGGACCAAGGGGAGGGAAATAGGGAGGGGTTTTGTGAAAACAGAAAACCCCCCATAACTTCTTAATTTTTGTACATATCAAATCAGTTTAAAGTTTTTATTAATTCTAAAAATAGGGCCAAAAATTTATATATCACAGATTTTTGATAAAGTTAAAAATGGGCGCAAGGGGCGCAAAAAATAGGGTTTTTGGGAGAAAAAATTCATAACTTCGTCAATTCTCAAGATATAAAATTCAATTAATTTTATTATAAATCTCCTTAACATTATCTAAAACTTTTATATTCACAAGTTTTTGATAGGAGCAATTCGTACCGCAAAAAAAAATTTAAAAACGAAAACAAAGAGGGCGTTTGAAGAAGAAAAAAATCCATAACTTCGTCAATTCTCAAGATATGAAATCCAATTAATTTTATCATGAATCTCCTTAACATTATCTACAACTTTTATATTCACAAGTTTTTGATAGGACCAATTCGTACCGCAAAAAAAATTAAAAACGAAAACAAAAAAGGGGTTTGAAGAAGAAAAAAATCCATAACTCTGTCAATTCAAAAGATATAAAATCCCCATGAATTTATCATATATCTTCTTAATATTGTCTACAACATCTATATAGACAAGTTTTGGATAGGACCAATTCTTAGAGCAAAAACAAATTAAAATACATACCGGTTGAAGTAAAAAATGATCTTAGTAAGGGTGTATTCAAATCCAAACTGCTTATTTTCTGACTCATTTTACAATTCATTTTTGCTCTCAAAGGCTTCCAATTGGTACGTTTTCTTACTCAGAAACTATATAATGTACCGTAATGGTCGATTTTCTGATAGGGGCAGAATATATATTTTTTAAATGCTGTTAAAAAGGGCATTTTGAACCGAATTTACCGAAGCGGATTGTGTTGGAAAAATCATTGTATTAAGGATGCGCTTAAATCCAAACTGCTTATTTTCTGACCCGTTTTTAAATTCATTTTTTCTCTCAAACGCATTTAATTGGTAGATTCGCTTATTCAGAAACTATATAATGTACCGTAATAATCGATTTTTAGATAGAGGCAGAATATATTTCAAAAAATGATGTCAAAGTGGGCATTTTGAACGGAATTTCCCGAAGCGATTGTGTTAGAAACGAAAAATATTGTCCTTCTGAGAAAATAATTGTTTATATATCAAGTTTTAATTAATTGAACAAAAAATAAAAACACAGGTCGCTTATAAATCTCTTCAAAAATCACGTCAGCAAGTTTCATATTTTTTTAAAATTAAAAATGAATCTGGAATTAAGCCAGAAAATTTCGAGTTGTTGAGCATGGAAAAGTATTTTTTTGAATACCGCCCTAACATGATTCTTATAAAACCAGCTATTATATGAAAATGAAATAAAAACTCGTCAAGAGCGGCCAGATAAAATTGTTAAAGTGGATTTATCTATAATCATGATTTAGTTTTTGTTTGTGAAATTAGTATATTTGACTTCGAAATCTACCTCTGCCTGTAGGCCGGGCGGGCAGGGATTTTTAGGTAGCTTTCTTTACAAAAAAGCTACCTATTGCAGCCGTTCGGAGGAAAGCGATTTCAAAAAATTTTGGTATATTTTCATCGATCATGACCCCCAAGCCCCGAAACCACCCTCCGTTCAAAATTGATATATATATATATATATATATATATATATATCTATATATGTCTATATATATATATATATATATCTGACCTATGTCACACTGTAACTCCCGTACTTATGAACCGATTTCGATGTAATTCGGTGTGTACATAGTACATACCAATGTCTCGACCGAGTTCGTTGGCCAGCCTCATCCGCCGTTTTGTTTCAAAATGGCGGCCATTTAAAATTTTTAAAAAAATTTAAAACTTGAAATGTGGTACCAAAAAATTAAAAATGGAACAATATTTTTTTCTTATGTATTTGACCTTTATACAAAGATTCCGGAGCAGTTTTTGTTTCGTCTATACCTTAAAAAATGGCTGAGTTATAGCATTTTGAATTTCTAGCGTGGCTGACATTTTGAAACGTCCTGAATTTTGTCACGCGATAAAAGGCGTATTTATGAACCGATTTGGATGTAATTCAGTGTGTACATAGTATATACCAATCTCTCAACCGAGTTCGTTGGCCAGCTTCATCCGCCGTTTTGTTTCAAAATGGCGGCCATTTAAAATTTTTAAAAAATATTAAAACTTGAAATGTGGTACCAAAAAATTAAAAATGGAAAAATGTTTTTTTCTTATGTATTTGACCTTTATACAAAGATTCCGGAGCAGTTTTTGTTTCGTCTATATCTTAAAAAATGGCTGAGTTATAGCATTTTGAATTTCTAGCGTGGCTGGCATTTTGAAACGTCCTGAATTTTGTCACGCGATAAAAGGCGTATTTATGAACCGATTTGGATGTAATTCAGTGTGTACATAGTACATACCAATCTCTCGACCGAGTTCGTTGGCCAGCTTCATCCGCCATTTTGTTTCAAAATGGCGGCCATTTAAAATTTTTTTAAAAATTTAGAATTTTAAATGTGGTACCAAAAAATTGAAAATGGAAAAATATTTTTTCTTATGTATTTGACCTTTATACAAAGATTTCGGAGCAGTTTTTGTTTCGTCTATATCTTAAAAAATGGCTGAGTTATAGCATTTTGAATTTCTAGCGTGGCTGATATTTTGAAACGTCCTGAATTTTGTCACGCGATAAAAGGCGTATTTATGAACCGATTTGGATGTAATTCAGTGTGTACATAGTACATACCAATCTCTCGACCGAGTTCGTTGGCCAGCTTCATCCGCCGTTTTGTTTCAAAATGGCGGCCATTTAAAAATTTTTAAAAATATTAAAACTTGAAATGTGGTATCAAAAAATTAAAAATTGAAAACATATTTTCTTCTTATGTGTTTGACCTTGATAAAAAGATTCGGGAGCAGTTTTTGTTTTGTCCATATCTTAAGAAATGGCTGAGTTATAGCATTTTGAATTGCTAGCGTGGTTGACATTTTGAAACGTCCTGATTTTTCTCACGTAATAACAGGCGTATTTAAGAACCGACTTGGATGTACCTTGGTGTGTACATAGTACATACAAATATCTCGACCGAGTTCGTTGGCCAGCTTCATCCGCCATCTTGTTTCAAAATGGCGGCCATTTAAAAAAATAAAAAAATAAAAAAAATTAAATGAGATACCAAAAAATTGGAAAGTGAAAAAGATTTTTTTTTTGTATGTGTTTGACCTTAATACAAAGATTCCGGAACAGTTTTTCTTTCGTCTATATCTAAAAAAAATGGCTGAGTAATAGCATTTTGAATTTCTCTTGTGGCTGACATTTTAAAACGACCTGATATTTGTCACGCGATAACAGGCGCAATTATGAACCTATTTGGATGTAACTTGGTCTGTACATAGTAGACACCAATGTCTCGACCGAGTTCGTTGGCCAGCTTCATTCGCCATCTTGTTTCAAAAGGGTTGCCATTTAAAAAAAATTAAATTTAAAATTCAAAATGAGGTATTAAACAATTGGAAAATGAAAAAGATTTTTTTATGTGTTTGGCCTTGATACAAAGATTCCGGAGCTGTTTTTGTTTCTGAAAATTTGTTCTTTTGTTTATATCTTAAAAAATGGTTGATTTATAGCACTTTGAATTTCTAGCATGGCTAACATTTTGAAACGATCTTGTATTTGTCACGCGATAACACACGTATTCGCCTATTTCGATGTAAGAAGGCATGTGGATATTATACATCAACACCTCGACCAAGTTCGCTGGCCAGATACATCAGCCATCTTGTTTCAAAATGGCGACCATTAAATTAAAAAATATATATATATTTAAAGTGAGGTGCAAAAAAATTAGAAATTGAAAAAGGTTTCTTTCTTAAGTATTTGACCTTGATATAAGGATTCAGGAGCATTTTTTGTTTGTCTTTACCTTACAAAATGGCTCAGATATAGCAGTTTCAATTTCTATTGTGGGTGACATTTTGAAAAATCTGATTTTTTGCATGCGACAGCACTCCTATATATTAACCGATTCCGATGTGAGTGAGCATGTGCACAGCAATTACTAAGGTCTCGACCAAGTTCACTGCTTAGTCTCATCCACCATGTTGTCTTAAAATGACAGGCACTTTAAGAAATTGCCGAATTTGGCAGCCAAATATATGTTACTTTAAAGAAAAGCAGCCTGGATAAAGCTGACTAATTTCGCGAAATTCTCGTTCATTATATTGATAAAAATTAGTATTGAATCTCCTATATTCGGTTTCCACTAAATTGAGCTTCGTGTGTTTGAATGATATAATTTGGCTTTTTTTAAATAAGGATTATGAAAGCTACCTCTTCCTCCCGGCACTGGCCGGAAGGACTTTTTAATTTAATTCCGCCCTGTTCAGATCTTGGTCGGAGACGAAATGCTTTCCTATCAGTCGTTAGGATGCCAGTTTATGAACCAGTAAAGGGTCTTTTTCCAGGATATTACCTTCCTAGCTCACATAGCTCGGCTGGTAGCAGGTACCAGGTAACGGCCGCTCAATTTTTTTTTTAAATGAGCTATGTGGCCACCTCTTATTTTTCAATTTTGAGTAGGACTCTATTTTGTTAGGGCAACTGATGTGCCTTATGTTATTGCTCTGCTGTACCCTTTGGTACCTTATTGCCTAGACCAGACTTGCCAATAGATCGAAGTACAGGGTAAGTAAACTCTTTGGAGGCGCTATGCGTCCATGTTTGAGGTTATATTTAACCTCTTGCTTCCAACTCTGGAATATGGTCCTCAGGCCTTCACTAGAGTTCCCAAAATTATATATTTTTGACCATTCATTGTTTTTTTTATGTTCATTATTATAATTTCGAGTTCATTGGCGGTATCGCGTGGCGGTTTTCACGCCACGTCGGTACTTTTTAAGCACCGATGTCATGTCAAGAGTTATAATCATACAGATTATTTAGAGATTTATCATCCGCACCCAGCTAATGAAAAAAATTCCCTAAAATTAATTTCTTAACTTATAATTATTTTTAACAAATATTAAGATTTCATATTGTCATTGAAAACATACAATTAATTATACATTAATTATACATTCATGCACATAGTTATACACATAATTAGAATTATAAATTAATTATACATTAATTATACATAATTTGTATAATTCTAGCCTATCAAGAAGCGAATGAAAAATCAATTAAAAACTTCCCCATGTACATACAAAAAACAAGTTAACTTAATTAAAAGAGTGTAAGAACAATTTCGAGAGACTATTTATGAAAAACCAGACATTGAGAAGAAAACCTATTTTAAAGCCGGTAAAACGTCTATAATTTTCTTAATCTTAAATACCTTCATCTTCATCTTCATCTTTGCAATCACATCCAGGACAGGGCCCAGCAAATTCTTTTTCAATCGAACAACCTGGTGGACACTTTGGAGGATCACATATAACAGCACCTGGTTTAATACGATCTACTCGGCTTTCTAAAAATAAATTTGGCTTTTACTTCATATTATTTACCGTAGAAAAAACATAAAATCATGTAGATGTAATGAAAATATCTCAAGTTACATATTTAATTTGAAAAATTGTAAAAGTGTTTTCTTGAATAAGTTTTGAGACTTGAATCTTAAAACAGGACGGACGATAAGTACATAAAAAATTTGCTATGTCGGATAAGGATATTAAAAATTTTCTATTTTATAAATGGAAATGCTCTTTTCTTTTAAATTTGACGCCACTTTCACCAGCGAAAATTCTTCAAACGTCATCAAATTAAGTATATACATATTTTTTTGTAACAGACACTTTCAATCATCATCATATCGACTTCAGTCATATTTTATTGATTGAAAACTGACTAAACAAAAGCTGCTATGTTTCATTTTTCATTTAATATAAATGGTAGAAAAATCTATCATCAAATCTAAATTATTAAAACAATTAGCTATATTTTAAAAATAAACTTTTAAACAGTACGTGTAAAATTAGTATACAAACAAAATAGGAAATAAAATATAGCAACCGTTTGTTTGGAGTAATTTCTTTCTCTTTCCAACTAAATGATATGACTTATAACACTGAAAGCATTGAATTTTCCGATTTCTCTAGTTCGAATTCACGCCAAAGCTGTTGTATGTTATGTAAAAAATAACATGATTGTTTGCTTTAATAAGTTTTGGATATTTAATCTTAGAATAGGAGGAATGCAGAGAGAGTAAAAATGTGCCATGTTAAACCCTCACAGTAAACATTTCAAATTTATCATAAAAATGCCCCTTTCATTTAAATATGACGTCATTTTCATTGGCCACATTTTTCATATGTATACAAATAAGGTTATATATACTCCTCTTTTTATACATAATTTACCATATTTTTCCCTGAGTTTTTTCGCTCCAACATCCACGGGTGACTTAAAATGGTGCTGCATGTGAACTGAAGGAGCAATAAAAAATTATTATTGTTATTAATAGAAAATATAATGAGGTTGATTTAAACCGAAATAATTTTGATCATTATTTAATTATCGTTGCTTTTAAAATGTAATTTTTATTCTTCTATAAAAACTGGTAGAGAAAAACAATGATATTACTAAAATCACTGATAACAACGAGTTCTTCAAATGTAAAGCGCTAAGGTTAAAAATAGCAAAATGTGAAAAATATTGTTATTTTGTGATGTATGTTTGCCTAGCTAAAGTGTTAATGTGTATGGTGTGTTCCACATTTGGATTTAATCACATGATTAGAATGACACATAATTAAAATGTGTTAAAAGTTCTCAAAGCAAATGGAAAATTGTGATAGAATATCTATCACATTCTTTGCACGAAGCTTTGTGAAAGCTCGAGAAGATTATTTAGATTTAAAATTAAATTGAGAATTTGTTACACTTGATTTAGCGAAAGAACTGAGATTATAAGTTTATCTAGCCATTTAAAATTAAGGATAGATACTAAGAAGTATCATAGGAAACACACAGAAAAGTGGGGTTTTTTCTTTTCTAAGTGTAGTTATTACCGTAATAGATTGCGCTGGTTAAAAATTGCAAATGTTATCTTCACTCTACTCTCTCTTTTTGGTTTCAAAAAATTGTCATAGTCGTTAATTATTAAATGTGACAAGTTATTCCTTTTGAAACTTAGAGAGCTTGAAACGTTTGTTACAAGTCTAAATTTTGATTGGAACAAACAGAAAGAAAAAGATCTCTGTCAATCCCAAGTAGTAGAAAATGGCTGGGGGCTAATAGTACCTAAATATTGGAGAATTGTTATGCCACGTTGCAACTGCCCAACGCATTGGGCAGTCGCGAGAAATGTCCGCCTTGAAATACCAATGGGCAACGAGCCAACAAAGACCCAACATAAACCAACCATCAGCTACTCAGTATCAAGCCACAATTCGATGTGGTCCGACAAAATAATCTTTGATTTGAGGAACAACGCCAATATTAGAGGGATCTCTATTGGCTTACTGATAGCAGTGGCGTAGCATTAAAGGTACGCCACTGACAGTTTGCATATCAACCGGTCACAGCTCTATCATTTCTTGATTGTTGTAAAGAAGATTTGTAACTCTCTATACTTGAAGAACTTGGAAAATATTCCTCTATATTAATTCAAACGTAAAAATGTGTGTGTTTATGCAATGTGATAAAAATACGACATAAAAATAGATATATGCTTTTATGATGTTTAATATATTCAAATGCGCCCATGATAATACAAAGGTTCACGACACTTGATGTGCATGCTTCTTAAAATATAGATTTTTCCTTTAAAGATTCCGTAAGGGTTTAGAGATTTGGAAACATAAGATCCCGGAATGGGATGTTCCTCCCTGATATTTGATATTTAATTTTTTTATGTAGGATGAAGTTCAGAAAAATTATAAAATATATTCTTCCCAAGTGACTTAAAATGATTGAACACCGAACAAAATAAAATAAGAATTTTTCTTCCGGACGATCTCTCAGTGTTGCTACAGTTTCAGAGAATCAGTAATTTCCTATAGGAAAACTCGAATTATGTAATCGTACGATTGAATAAGGAATAATTGAAATAATTCCTCTAATGAAATAGTGTTTTTTTTTCTGACCTAAAGTCAGGAAAATTGCCTGACCTGTAGGAACACTGTCTCTGTTCTCTCTGAAACCCTGTCAATAAAAAGGTTTAATTATATTTCAATTACGTACATGTGTTTAAAAAAATATTGAACGGGGAGTTCAGGGGGATAGCCGCCAATCCTTAAAGCGGAAAAGATGTAGGGTGAAATTAAAATTGACTATTTTTTAAATTTATGCACTGCTTTTTATGTTAACTAGAAACTGTCTTGAACGGGGGAGCGAGTACTTCATGTTTATATTCTTCCTTTTAAGAAACGCGGGTTTGGGAACGTTTTTAAAGCACTCGCCATTTTCAGAACCTAGGTATACCCGGACTTTCACCTTAGCAGACAATCTCATAAACGGAATTTTGGAAAGGTTTCGAAAGAAAAATCCAAGAGTCTAGGTTGTGAATCACAGGCACATCGGTTACAAAATTTCACCTTTCCCTGGATTTTGTACCTCCGGCGATGACGTTTGGAAAGGCTGCTTTATAAGAAGAATTGTAAAACTAACAGCTAAAAGTTCCCAACTTCTGGAATAGAAACATACCTTTACGCTTGCAATCGCATCCAGGACAAGGTCCCTTGAACTCTTTTTCAATTACACAACCACGTGGGCATTTTGGTGGGTCGCAGACAATATCTTCTTCTTTAACTTCATCATCATAATCTGCTTCAAGATAAAGTGTGCTTATAGTATTTTATTTGTCTTTAATTTTATAAAAGAAAACATAAGTGTGTTAGAAAAGATATATATATATATATATATAGTATATATAATGTCTTTTATAAAGCGCTTTTATAAAAGATAAGTTTTATAGAAAGAAAGCATGTTCCAACAGTGCTCTAAAACATAGAAGCCTCAATAAGTTCATTATTGGCAAGCCAACCTACCATTTCACAACTGGCGCCACAATTTCCCAACGATGGACTAACTATATGTGTATAACTATATTATAAAGAACAAACATATTTGTGCGTAACGCATACCTCATTTTGCGAATGGCAACACATTGAAATTTGAAATGAAATTTCGGTTTTGTAATTTTTCTGTACTGCAAATTTTTAAACTTCTAAACATCGCACATTATTTTTACACCGTCGTATGAGGAAAAAATGTTCTTTTAAAAGCAATTTGTTTGGAAGCTGTATCTCAGTTTATTTTTCAGATATTAATTTTTTTTGTAGTTTTTAATACAATTTTTCTAATCGTGGCAACAAAAGTACCCCATTTCTATTGAAAGTAAAGGGAAAATAGTCAAAAATAGGAGATTACTGTATCTATTTCTTGCCATTTTCTCATAAAACCTGAAAAAAAATTGAAATTAAAATACGGTTTATGTCAAGAATATTGTCTGTTATTCCGCGATAATGACGTCATATGCATACTTTTCTATAGACGAAGTTTAAAGCTGGATTGTAAAAGTGGATTGCTTTAGTGGATGCAAATGACGTCATTTTATAAAAAAGCGTGTATTTTAATTCTTAAAACTGAATTATGGTTTGTAGGAGTGCGTTATTTTCACTGCCCAGCTGCTTTGAAATTCTTCACAGGTGAAAATGCTTCACTTTTAAAAATAATGTAATCGAAATCACACATTGATAAAACGCAATGTTTTACAAAAATATAGAGTGTCTTTATAAAAGAGAGGTGACATGCAAAAATAGCGATTTATATTACAGAAATTGAGTATTCTCGCCTGGGTGGATTTGCTTCGCCGAGTTAGACAAGCAAACAAATAATTCGAGTTTTAAAATAATATCACGTTCCCCAAGTTTTTGTACAAAATTCTCTCTACTAATAAAATTTTATTGCTATCTTTTAAATATGTTACTGTTATTTTATCAAAATAACATAATTTGCTTAATTTAATTTTTCATAATTTTATATAATCTATATATTTAAAACACAAGGGTGTTTTTTAGTCATCTGCCCTGATCTTTCTGCTTAACCAATTTTACTAATATATATATATTTTTTTTTAACTGAAAGCTGTTCATTTGTAGATGATCGCACTATTTTTTTTTTTTAATATTTCCACTTTTCTATTTTAATTTTAAAAGAATTATATAAAATTTCTTCAAAATGGTGAAAATTAGATGGCTTTCATTACTGCAGACAAGAGAGAAATAATGAAGTTTATTTATCATTATTCATGCCATATTCTGATAAAAAATCAAAATTGTTGATAAAAATTGTTGTATAGAGTTTAGTTTATAGGGGCATTTTTCCTCATAAATTTTCTGTATTGTTTTTCCTTCTGCATGTGTATTGATACTAAGTTTCAGACACTATGCAAAATGGTTATTTAAGTGAAAATGAAGTCATATTTAAAAGAAAACGATCATTTTCTTAGATAAAACTAAACATTTTAAGAGAAATGTGTCTAAAAAACATAAATTGCGGAAATTTTTACTCTCCGGAATTAAGATTAGAATCGCAAGTAAAGGGTGCGTCTGTTCACATAAAAGATGTTGCTGATAAACGTGGCTTCAAATTTTGAGAAAAATACAAATTTTTTAAAAATGATGAATATGGATATGAGAAGTGCATATGCAAATTTTGAAAAGGTGAAAATTGCTGCTTTTCATTCCGGAATAACAAGCATAAGTGCCTCAATTGATAACCATATTCAAATAACTGATCTTTATTATATTTTACTGATTACGTACATATATTATAAGAACAAACGTATCTGTGCGTAATGCTGGCGTCATTTTGCGAATGGCAACACTTCACGATCAAATTTCGGTCTTGAAATTTTCGCTACTGCAATTTTTTAATCTTCTGACCATCGTACATTTTCAATTTTCATTCCATAGGGAAAAAATATACTTTCAAATGCAGTTTGTTTAAAAACTTTATCTTAATTGACTGATGTATTGTGTTTTTTAAATTAATTTTTAAACATAATTTTTTTAAAGTTTATCTTATCACGTGCCGGTTTGAATACATAATAATAATAAACATTATGCACATAAAGCAACAAACATTGTTCAGCATTTGTTTCTGACTATTTTTGCATAACAAAATTAATACTTACGTTATAAACAAATAAAAGAACAATATTAAAAAAAGACCAATCTAACATATTTGTGAAAGACAAATTAACGAAATTAATACTTCTTTTATAAATAAATAAAATAATAATGTTAAAAAAAAACACAAATCTAACATACTTGTAATCGTACAATTTAAATTTTTAGATCACCAAATAGGAAATTTTTTTTCTTTAAAATGAAATTTGTTTGCAAAGTTCATCTCAATTTACTGGTTGTCTATGGTTTTAAAAACAATTTTAAGGCAAGAAATATTTTTTTTTAATTTTGCTATATCGCGCTGAGCTCGATTTCGAAAGATTAATCCGTTTGCCCTTAAAACAAATAAAGAGTTCATCCTTTTCTTATGGTTAATATCCATTAAAAAAACTTCCCTATGAATAAATAAATAAAATAACATAAATAAAACACAAATGTAACAGACATGTATAAGATCTGAAATTATCCAAATATAAAAGGATGCCGTAAGTAGCAAAATCTTGGTCAAATAACTTTTAGCATGCGGTTAATAAGAAAATATCGCTTTTGATAAATTTCAAAAATTTATTTGATTATATAATTCGTATTTTTAATATGAAAAATGCTTTTTAATGTAAGTGGGCAATCTAAAAAGTTTATTGCATATAAAAAATTATTAGTTTTCAATTTAAAAAAATGCTTCATCTATATTCTGTAACCCGGGAAGCCCGGGTACGGTCCTCTAGTATATGTAAAATCCTAATGAAACGAATTTATGAAACGGATGTATGAAACGGCTGAAATGAAACGAATTTATGTAACGATTTCTGTAACCCGGGAAGCCCGGGTACGGTCTTCTAGTACATGTAAAATCCTAATGAAACGAATTTATGAAACGGATGTATGAAACGGCTGAAATGAAACGAATTTATGTAACGATTCTTTGAAACGACTGATTAAACAACTGATTATGTTTCACGGCGATTTCTCCTAAAAGGTGGAATACTTCGCGATGAAATTAACACCAAAAATCAGTATTGTTCCGCAGATCTCAAAACTGGTATTAGAATTTTTAAATTCGAATTAGTTTGCGAAATATTATTTTTTTTCTAATTTTAAATACATTTTTCTAATAATGGCAACTCAAATTTTAATCATAACAGATATTTTTTTTTCATATTTCAGAAAAGGTTATTATTTTAAACTAATTTGGCGATCAGATTGGCCTCCCTTAAATGTATGCTAAGAAATGTATCATGTTACTTTTATTTATAATTCAACTTACCTGAACAATCTGTCGCCAAATCGAAAGATTCTGATAGAGAAATCAATTCTGACGGTATTTTTATGTTAGCGAGACGCAGGTGATAATTCGCTAAACATTTTTCCCGTTGCATTTTTTTATATTTCATTAATTTCATTTAAAATATAATCCTTTCATTCATTTTATTTAAAATACACAACTTTCATTTAAAATTGATGGCTTTCACTTCTTTCTTTGTTTTTAAAACAAAACGAAAAGATAAAAATTAGGCACAGATGTTATCTACGCAACGAGGTTCCTTATTGGCGCCAAAATGGCATTATTGTTATTGACATGGTAACCCGGCTACTGTTGTTTATTTAATAATAAATGTTTATTTACTTTTATTTCTTTTGTTACATTATATAAATTATTTTGTTCTATAGTTATTAATTATTTTTTTTGTTTCCTTTAGAAAATAATAAAAAATAATTAAAAAATACGGTACTACGTAGTTATTCCGTCGACCAATTTCGCCAAATTATACAAATTGACATAATTTTTATTTTAAATAACGAAAGAACAAATAAAATAGTATAACATTAATAAATATACAAATAAAACGTCGAAATAAAAATCTCTTGATGCCGTAAACACGTGTAACTTGCTTAAAGTCAAGTGAATGTGACATTTACGATCAACCATTATTGACATTTAATCTTATCGTTTGGCGATAGATTTTTGGTCGACGGGATAACTAAGTAATACCAAAAATGCATATATAACTGGTATTTGAAAACAAGGTTTTCGCCAAATTTTTGTTTAAAAAAAAATTACGCCAACCGTATATGACATCTGGCTAAATATTACCACTCGAAAAAAAAAAAATGCTAACTGGCGAGTTGAAAAAAAGCTATTGGCGAGATTTGCATCCGGCTAGCGTAACAATATCAAGAATTCTTTGCAACTATGGCAACTTTTATGTAGTTTTATTCGAAAAATATATTTTGATTTTTTAATCAAAATGGAAATCTTTCGGCCCCATATTGGCGCGATTTTTTTCTGACGCCAATGTCATATACGGAACGGGCACTTAACTGGCGCCAAAGTATCGTTATTTTGCTTGATATGTAAAGCCGGATGTTGTTGTTTATGCTGTTGATGCGTTCCCCAAATTGGGTTCGGAAAAAAATCGCTCCAATATCACGCTACAATATACGACATCTGTGCCAAACTTTCATATGAAAGGCGAAGAATTCAGACCGTATTTGTTTATGGCAGTTGATGACTTGAACTATTATAATATAGATGAAATGATGGTGGTAGAATACAATTTGGTGACTTATCACCTTTGCCTCATTAAAGTACCAAAATGGCGCATAGAGTATAAAAAGCGAAGTGGTTCGCCCGGAACTGTTGATGATAGTCACATGACTTAGGCTATTGTTATAGAGATTCTTTTAAAATACCGGGAGACAAATACTCTGTATACTTAATTCATTTTATTTTAGCTACTTTTCAAATGTTTAACTGATGCTCTTTAATCAAAAACGAAAACAACCACTGGATGTCTTAACAGTAACTGATTCGCCCTTACATATTTGCTATCAAAGGGAATTGAATGGAAAGCCGTTTACAGGGAGATCTGCACAGCTTTTTTCAGTATAATTCAATCTTCTCTAATATTTTAAAAACCCACCTGATTAGCGTGTTTTTAGATTCTGTGGTGTCTGAACGGGGGTTGGCGAGCTCGCAGGGGGCAGAGCCCATATCTATATAAATATAAATATAATGCTCATTTTGTCAATACGATAACGCCGGAAATAATAAACAAATTCGAACATATTGGGATAATGTATTGATATTGCCCGTATCATGTACGAGTTCATGAACAAAGTATGTAGCTAAAATAGTTTATCTACGGGGATACACTGAAGCAAAACAGGCAAAATTTGTCATCACGATAATGTCCGAAATACTGAACTAATTCAAACCTAATAGGGACAGTATACTATATAATAAAAAATAACGGGACACTTTCAATTAAAAAAGTTTTATCGAATAATTAGAGAAATATTGGACAAATTCTTTTAGAACTTTGGAAATATAAAGATCATGATTGACCTCATTCTTTTTTCAACGAATATTTGATCACGGTGGTAATTAAGAGTCAAGCAAAACATCGGAGAGTAAAAATAATATTTGGGATCACCCTGTAAAGTAAAATGCACAAAATGATCTGTCATTGCACCTTGCAACTCATGACTAAGTGGATATTGTACAACATTTATGTTCATTTATGTAAGAATAGTACATATAACGAAATTTAACACCACTTTACAAAAGACTGTCAAAATATAGTAGAAGTAGCATGATACAACTAGAATATAAATATATTAATTAGTTATGAATATAAACGGTTGTATGAAATAATTTTTAACTGCGCATGTGCGAACTATATCAAAGATTTTTTTGTCATGACTTCGAAGTCATCTCTATAGTGAAACTATATATTAGTTGCACTATATTTATAAAAGACAAGTCGAATATCTTGAAAATTCATAACGGTATCAGTGATAGAGTGAGCTGAATTTCGGTTGTTTTCTAAAAATAGTTGGATGGTAATGGATTTTCCATAAAACTCCATTTTTAATTTATATATATTTTTAATTTTATTTTTATTGGTGTTTTAGTTCTTTTTGGAAAAGCACCAGAACGAGGTGATTCCAAGAACAAAAAAAAAGAAAAGAGTTATGAAATTTGAAGCATCCGTTTCAAAGTCACTTCACAGTTTATATACATTAAATACTAAATCCTTTGTTGGAAGTCAGTTTAAAAAAATAACAATTAACTACCTCCATTTACCGGTGAAATTAAAGGCTTAGGACTCGCATCCCATTAGACGAAGACACTCGCGAGCTAATACTAAACCTATGGAATTTTCTTTTTAAATATCTCATTTGCATTTCGATATTTTAATTTTTTTTTTTCATTGGATAGCTTAGGTTGAAACCTACATCGACCCTTTTTTTACTTTTTGGATTTTGATTATTCGGAACCGGTTCCAAAAGTGAAAGTAACTTCATAAAAAAAAAAAATGTCCATCTAAAATCGAAAAAGTAAGAAAGGGTGAATCTACAGATCGACCTCAGCTACCCGATGCAAAAAAACATTATTTGAAAATGTTGAAATGCAAATGAAATATTTGAAAAGAATTTTCGCATAGGTTTAGCATTAGCGCGCGAGTGTCTGAAATTGAAAATTTCTACATTTCTATTGGCGTTGGAGCGGTGAGACGCCAGGATGCTTCCATTGTTTCAGGAAATTTAGTAACAAGGCTTTCAGAGGCGAATATTCTTCTGGAATATTCGTAAATTAGAATTTTTGTGATGTCCAAAGTACTGTTTTCATCGGCCTATCACACGAACCCGAATTTTGTAACAATCAATATGATTTTTCTATTGTCATCTGCTTGGAAGACGCGACGCGCAATGTAATCATCAACCTTGGTTTTATAAAGAAATACCCAATGAGTGCATTTAATTGCATTTTTTAATTTTATTGATTCATTCTTACCTTCACAAATACATTTGGGACATTCATCTGGTGATTCTGGGGGAACTTCTTTGCATGGAGCTCCACATTTAATAGGGTCACAGATTGTCTTTACTTCTATAGGCTTTTCTAAAAAAAATAAATGTATCATTTAAACTAATAAAAAGTGACAAGGTATTCTTATTTCAACGTCATCTGCATGGTACGAATATATCTATATAATAGAAACAACTTCATATATGTATATTCTGCTCGCCTGATCTCAGGTACCGTAAGCTTATAGCACTCAAATTGGAGTCGTAGTTTTTGATTTGTTTTTTTTATCGAAAGTTCCAAGAAATTTCTGCTCAATTATAAGTAGAAAAAGTCACTCAAAGAAAATCATGAGATAATTAAAACTACTTTGTAATAACAATTTTTATAGTCCCTTATTCTTATTTGGATCTTAAAAATCTTGTTTTCATAAATTTATGTGGGATTGCTTCCAATTAATACCATTTAAATGTGAGAAGATAGGAAAGTAGATCATTATTACAGAAAATACATTTTATTATCTCAGGTTGGTTGGTTGGTTGTGTTTATGATGGCCAATTATCAACACGAGGGATATAGGCCCTAAAGGGGAGAGTGCCCTTCTTGGGGGTCTTTCTAAGGGAACCTAACCCGTATTTACGCTTGGAAATCCAAAGTCCGAAGAAAACCACGAAAACTGCGAACGATTAGGCCGACGGGCGCGATTGGGATCGAACCAAGCACCTCCCGTCTACCAGCTTCGAGAGCAGAACCTCTCGGCCACTGGTGAGGCCTTTTTATCTCAGAATGAGCCTTTGGATGTTAAAAATTGTTACCTTTTTTTTGTCATTCTTTTATTTCTAATATTTTCTTATATTTCATCTTCTTTCGGCTTAATATAATATATAAAAATGAAACTTTGTCTGTCTGTCTGTAATGCTATATCTACAGTTTAGAAGCCCAAATTGTAAAATGTTACGTATATGTGTATTAAAACACGGCCGAGGCAACTAAAGTAATCCGGAATCGGAATAACTTATAGTTAATTTTTAATTAATGAAAAACCACAAACTTAACAGCAATTTCCAATCAAATTTAAAAATTTTTCGCTATAGCCGTTGCCAACAATTAAAAATCCACAATAAAATTCTTACCACAACAATCACTTTTCTTTTGCAAAATTTCCACGTGAAAAAATGAATTAAATGCTTTGACGAATTTTAAAAAAGGGAATATTACATCATAACTTTTCTACTGCAAGATTTCCACGTGACAAATGAAAACAAAATAAATAGTTTGACGAATTAAAAACAAAAGTGGATGTTACGTCATAATTTTTCTGTTTTATGATTTCCATGTGAAAAATTATAATTATTTAATTAATTTGACAAATAAAAAAAATGGAATATTACGTCATATTGGAAATATAAAGGACGTAGTGAATATATAACGTCACATAAGTGCGAAAAAGCGTATTGAAGCATGATAAAAACTCGATTATGGAAACATTGGCGTATTTTAATGTTATTGCTCCAATGGTGAATGGAAATAGTTCATTTATAGCTGTATTATTTTGCGTCTGTTATATAAATTTATACATTTTTATATTGGTTTTTCATTTGATTCGTGTGTACAACACTTCGACTGTTTTTTTATGTTATATGTTAAATTTTGAAATTGGTTTTTCAAAACAAACGTTCTTAAAATTCCCGGCAACGCCGGGTTACTTTAGCTAGTATTGTAATAAATCACACATAATGCCATTCTCGCTTGGCGGTATGATATATATTTAGAGACCTATTAAATGTACATTCGTGCTTTTTATAGAATTTTATTTATAGTAGAAAGTATTGTGTATAGATTGTTATAATAATAACTGCCATTTTACATGTATAAGACATTTAAAATGCAGCTACATTACAGAACACACATACTCTAAACAGATCGTGTCATTTACTTGTTGGCAGACCACAAACGGTCTACTGTATCCCTAAACGTGCAATCGATTAATCGATACTTAAGCATACAGAAAATAGAACAAATATTCCCATCTGTTATCAGAAATTGAAAATTTTACATGAAAATATTATTATACTTCAAAATCTGTCTGCAGCTTCACGGTTTCTTGCTGACCTTGAAGTTTTACTAGGGGTGAAAACAATATCTACCCTATATTATATAAAATCACAATGAAACGATTTTATGAAACGACAGATTAAACGACTGATTATGTTTCCCATCTATTTCTCCTAAAATATGGAACATTTGACGGTGAAATTAACTCTAATTATCCGAATTGATCCACATGTGTTAAAAGTGGTATTAGAATTTTAAAATTTGAGTTAGTATTCGATATATTAATTTTCTTATAATTTTAATGACATTTCTGTAATGACGGCAACTAAATTACTCCATTTTTCGTAAAAAAAAAAAAAAAAAAAAAAAGGAGAAAAAGAATAAAGATAGGAATTATTAGATTTCTTCTTTTTCGTCGTATTCAAATTGAAATGGATAGTGAAGACAATATTGTGATTAAATTGTGTTTTTCAGGAAAATTTGAAAAAAAAAAAAAAAAAAAAAATTTCACATTTCAGACTTCAATTCCAAGACTGTCACAGAAAAAAAAAAATATTTTTGTTTGGAGAAAGATGAAAACTAAAAAGATTATTAGATTTCTTTTTTGTCATCATTTTCAAATTGTAATTGAAAAATGAAATTATTAGAACAGAAAGAAAATTTTAAAATAAGATTTAAATGATCATTAAAAACAGAAAATAGGGAAAATTACGTCAAAATATTTACACGTAAATATTAAAAAAGTACGAAAACTTTAAAATAATAAAATTATTACACGCGAAACGCATTTAAGGGTGATAATTACGTCATATGTAAAATTCCCAAACATTAAATAACTTCATATTTAAAGTGCCTAAAATAATTAGTTATTACCCATGAAAACTTTCAATGGAGAATATTAGGTTATATTTGAAAAGCTCAAATAATAATATTCCAAACACTTTTAAATAAAATAATATATGTACCGTGAATCTTAAAAGAGAAAAAACTTTAAAATAAATAAACTATTTCATGAGAAATACATTTAATAGTGAAAATTAAGT
The DNA here is from genome assembly GCA_963932465.1 of Maratus speciosus. Classification (NCBI taxonomy): domain Eukaryota; kingdom Metazoa; phylum Arthropoda; class Arachnida; order Araneae; family Salticidae; genus Maratus; species Maratus speciosus. The sequence goes on from OZ010786.1 coordinate 255,982,893, forward strand.
TATATCTTAAAACGATACATTTAAAAGGATTTTCATTCCAAAGAGTTTTAATGTGATGTCACATGGTAGAAAAGTATATGCGGATAGCAAATTTGTTTATGTATTACATCACTTGATGCAGCATAAATATAGGTAAATGTTCGAATATTCTTATTGATTAATATAAACAATATACGTTGTAAAAATAACATGAAAATATGCATGAAGGTACATTAAAATAAATAACAGAATTCATGAATAAGCTATACCTGTTCATGAAAATATCTAAAAATCGATTAAAACATAAAATATACGCGTAAAATTTCAAAACACAATGCTTTTCAATACCGTAGCTCTGAAAGCTGTTCCCAAGCAGACGGAGTTTTTTAACCTTGAACCTAAAAGAAGAATATTGTCTATAGCGTCGTCATAAGAGTCAGAAATATAGCGACATTTTTAACTTAACCATTTTATACAAGCTGATTTTCAAATGTGTAATTGATCTTACTTATCAATCTCGTCAGTTGTTACGATAGCGATGGATGAGGCCATGGTAACCGAAAAATGCTCCATTCAAACGGAAAAGTATGGCAACCCGATTACAGAAGATTACCGTCGTTAGTTATAACATCATTCAATCTTCCGTAACCTGGTAATCTTTTTTAAACCGGGCACATTACTGTGTTTTTAGAGGCTGCGAATCCTAAACGGGAGTTGGCGGGCGTAGCTCGCAGGGGGCTGGGGCCTTAGTGTATATATATATATATATATATATACATATATATATATATATATAGATATATAGATAGGAGGGTTACTCTGAAATTATTGAGATACGGGCAGACGAGAATTTACAAAATAAAAATAACGGTTTAATTTTAAAATACAAAGTATTTTAACACAGCAGACGATTTTTTACTGATTTACTTCAACTTGTTTAGCGTAGAATACATTTTAAACAGAAGAGAAAATGGAGTTGACGCGAGAACATTTTCGCGCTATGATTTTCCACGATTTTAAAGCAGGATTAAATCAAGAAGAATGCGTTCAACGGTTGAAATTAGCATTTGGTGATGTATCTCCAGCTCGTGCTACTGTATTCAGATGGTTTAAAAAATTTAGCAGAGGTCACAATTTTCTTCAGGATGAAGAACACACAGGTTGGCCGCCGTCGGCAATAATACCGGATAATGTGTCTGCCATACGAAAAATGTTAATGGATGATAATCGCTGTACCTATCAAATGATACAGAAGGAACTTAACATTGGATCCGCAGCCATACACAAAATTATTCATGAAGAATTGCATATGAAAAAAGTAGTTTGCCGTTGCGTTCCCCATAATCTAACTGAGCACCAAAAAGAGGAGTGTGTCAGAATCAGTAAAGAAACTCTTAAACTGCTAAATGATGGTGGACACCGCATCATTTCTAAAATTGTAACGGGTGATGAAACGTACATACCGTTTTTTGACGTTCCAACACGTCAAGAAAGCAAAGTATGAGTCTTTGAAGATGATCCCACGCCGACAATGGTGAAAAGACAACGCGCACTGAAAAAAGTAATGTATGCCGTTTTCTTCAGAAGTACTTGATTGGTCAAAGCCATCAAGTTGGAAGGACAGAAGATAGTAACAGCAAACTGGTATACCACTAAATGTCTTCCAGAAATTCTACAAGAAGTGAATGTTAGGGGACTAATGCTTCACCATGACAATGCATCTTCACATACAGCTGGATTAACAGTTGAGTTTCTTAAACAAAAATGAATTAAAGTGATAGAACATTAACTGTATCTACCTGATCTAGCTATGTGTGACTTTTGGTTATTCTTTAATCTAAAAAAGAACTTACGTGGACGTCGTTTTCATTCAGAAGAAGAGATTGATGTGGCTATAAATGCATTTTTTTCATCTATTCCAAGAAATGAATGGTTTGAGGCATTTAATCTGTGGAAAATTCGTCTACAAAAGTGCATTGATGCTGGAGGAGACTACTTTGAACACACCTAAAATTTTGTAAGTCTAACTTAAAAACCTAGTTGTATCTCAAAAATTTCAGAGTGACCCTCGTATATATTATTCATTTTTTTGCAGTATTTTGAGGTTTAGAGTCCGAATGAATAATGTCCATAGTCATGTATAACACTTGAATGTCAAAAATCTGTATTTCTATTCTCTAGAGCACTGAAACATCTAAAGCTAGAATGTCCAGGATAGCTGTATATCTAAAGTCAGTTTGTCCAATAACTGGATATGTTACAGACCATTAGCTATTCATCTGTGTGTTGTGTGTGTTGTTTTTGACGGCCAATTATCGATACGAGGGTGTGGGCCGAGCTATTTATCTGCGAAGTACTTCCATTTTCACTAGCAGCATTTACTCTTCAAGGGATGTAATCTATTCTTTTGGAAAAGTTTGTATTTTCGTTTCTAAAACCGTATCATCTATTTTAGTAGCTTTTCATCCTAGGTTATTTTCCTACATGTCTCTTCTAAATATCTGATTCATCTTTTATACTGCAGCGTACTTTTTCTTTTCTCGCTAAAATGTGATCTATTATATCATGAGTGTGATTTACACTCATGTCCGCGACTTTTATAGATGTCCGCGTTTTGCTTAAATATAGATGCAAAACCCGTGCATCTATATTTAAAGCGTTATTTTCCAAATATATGTAGGTAATTTCAGAATTACAGGCAGTTTTGTGGCGATAAGTTTTCACAAAATTTCAATGCTCTACATTTATTTTCAAGCTTATATAAAACCCAGAAGTTTATCAATATAGAGATATTGCAATAAACTGGCAATAACTTTACATTCTCTTTTTTTCCTTCATTTCTTATTAATTTTGAAAAGCAATTTTCTGAGATTATGATTTAACATATATATATTTTTTTATATATACGTATTAAATTCTGATACCAATCATTATGTCGAAGAAATGCGAAGTTAGAGCTACCTTAAGGTCTATACTACAAAAAAGGCGAACTTCTATTAAATCATTTTACGTACAACGTGAAGAAGCATTTACAACACGAAAATGTATAAAATGCTATAATCTTGATGTCACAACATCAGCCAAAACAAAATTACTCAAAAATCGCTCAAGAATGAAACGACATCTGGATTTTTGCTATCATTGGGTACATATTTTTTTTTCTTTGCTGTTGTGGCGAAATCAATATCAGAGACTGCACCTTTTGCACGTTGCAAACTGGATCTATAAGAAGTTATTGAAGTCTGAAGTTCAGTTAACAAGTCTGAATATTAGTGAAAGCATATTAAATAGTGCTGAATATTATTGAAAGCATATTGAATATTGCGCAGGGCGAATTCGCCGTGCGCCGAAGTGAGAATTTACAGTCACTCTAACTTCGTATTCACAATAATCGACGACTATATTGCAAATATAGGCCACGGTATGGCTAAGCTATAGCCATGCTTTTTTACTAGGGTTATATTATATATTTTTAACTTTTAATTTTTCTTGACAACCTTTTATTTCATTTTGAATGAAAGTGCTATCTTAATTTATGCACGCATCATATTGTTTACATCGGTACCTTTGCATTCACATCCTGGACAAGGTCCATCAAATACTTTCTGTATCTCACACCCTGGGCCACATTTTGGTGGGGTACATAACTTTTCGCATTCACATTTGTAGCAACCATCATCACCTATGACTTTGCGGCAGTTGCGTTCACATTTCACCCATGGGCAGTGACTCCACCGATCTAAAAAAGAAAATTAATTGCTTAAATACCACAACAAAACAAAGATTGTAGTAACAAGTAGATTGAAAATGGTCCAGCATGCAAAAAAAAGGCAAATGTAATTCAAATTTGAATATGTTTATGTATGATAAATAGGTTCTTGATTTTCCTAATCAACTCTAATTACATCAGTGCATTAACTTTAAATATTTTAAACAGAAGTTTCCATTTTTAAAAAAACTTCATGAACAAAATAGATATGGCAATTCTGGGTTTTTCTTTTGTAATAATGGTTCACACAAATCGTTCTTTTTTAAGTATCACTAGTATATATTTATATTATAAAGCAAAAAGCCAAGGTATAAGTAAATTACTTCACAGAGTTGGAAAATTCCAAAAACCTCTCACCTTAATTTTAATCCTCTACAAAGTTTCTTCAAAGCCCTTATCCAGTTTTAACTACCATAAGAAAATCGTACTGTTGTGTGTTTGGGAGGGGAAGAAAATTCATTAGTTTAAATATTAACAGTTTCTTTTCAGGTTTTGGATTTTTCTATGCAAAACTTAGCCAAAATGAAATTTCCGCCCTTGTATTTATAGTTATTGGCAAGTAAGACGAAAACATCATGAATCAGCGCTATAAAACCAACCAAATTTCGGTTGAGTAATAAAAATTTAGCTCAGAGCACATCTGGTTGCTGATGCTTAATAACTTCAATTGAGTAGCATTCTTTTTATATCACAGTAAGCAAAACTGGAGGGGTACATTATACTCATTTTTAATTTCACGAATAATAAACATATAGAGAAAAAAGTTTGTACAATATGTGAAGTATTATCCGTATGTGCTTTTTTAGCATTTGTATAAAGCATCAAATTGGATATGCAGGAAAATATCGCAATTTTATATTACATGGGCCTTTGAATGTTTATTTCTCTTCATACAGAGAAATTAAAAAACTCGGATGGTTGTTTCATTAAAATTAAAATGACGATAAGAACTGATGCAGAATTTTCATGTTTGGGGAGAAGACTAATAAGATTTATGGAATAAGTTTCGTTCTACATCCAGCCGTGCTGTAATCTGTGTGCCACCATGTGTTTCATTGGTGCACAATTCTACAGAAAATAGTGGGATGAAGCCGAAAATGTGTCGAGCATTCCTGCATGTAATGTAGGTATCACATTTAACAACTTGACGGTCAATTTTTATTCCAACCATTGACTGGGGCCGATTTGTCTAGAGAAATTGAATCAAAAGGGATTGTGATAACAATTGAGAATATTTACAATTTTTTATCCACAACTCACAAAAAGTTGTTCGTACAGTGATTGTTCTCCAATAACACGGTACTAGATAGGATAGTTTAAATATCATTTAAATTTGGTTTATAATCCAATATTTTACTTTATTTTATATTCTGAGATGTATGCGGTTTGAAACGTTATTTTCCACATGCTGACGACAGAGAGATAAATGGTAATCAATAACCGGTTTTAATGCAACTTTTGCAATGTTAATAAAACCTTTTCTTTCCGTTTTTATGCGGTGAAATTGGAGTTAAAATCGCTTACAAGTTGGTTCTTCAAAAAATTGACAGGTTTGATCGCAACACAAGAAAATTCTTTGTTCTCCTTCTTGCTTGTGATCAAATGTAAAAATTTCAGATGCAAAACATGCATCCACTGTAAATAAATGATTAGTATTATTAAATTATGTGATTTTTTTTTTTTATAAATCAGAGACATTTTACAATATCTTTTTAAATATATATTTAATAAAATAATTATAGAAATAAATTGTAAAAAAAGTACTTTTAATACTTCGCCTTTTGAAGAATGAAATCAATAACAAACTTTTTTTAACTTTTTCCCTCTTGACACACAATGACTAAGGCAACCAGCGTTTAGATTCCGAAAAAAAAAGATAAAATTCTAAAATGTTCTGAATATGAAACATTCTAAATATAAAATGTGCTAAACAGCATCATTATATTTCATCGAGACCATGCGACAATAATTAATTAACTAAATCAGCAGTTTTTTAGGAAGATTGTTTTGATACTTAATTTTTTTTTTTTTTGAAAGAAAATACTTAAAATAAAAGTCTGCATTTGAAATTTGCCGTGTTTTCAAAATCGCAAAATCGTAAAAAGAAAAAAAAAAAAAAAAAAAAAAAAAAAGAATTTCACATGGGGACTATCCTAAATTTTGTCGCTCTCTGCCTTGTCGCAAATGCTTGGAATGTTTGGAATGTTGGAGAAGTTACTTGAGACTGCGGTATAGTATGAATTAAAATTAGATTGTAATAGTTCTGATTCGTCCATAATATCTAATTAATAATTAGAAAAAAATATTTTTACATATCTTTATTTCCCTTTTCCTGTTTTGCGCCCTTAGGATTCATGCGCCTGGAGTAGTTTACTCCAACTGTTCACGATAACTACGCCCCTGCGAAATCGATAACAGTTTTAAGTATTTTGTTTCATTCTCGCGCATTTTTTTTTTTTCATTCTTTGTATTCTTGATAGTTGTAAAGAAGCTTTGGACCCTTTATACTTTTGCAAATATTCGTTTATTTTAATTTCTACGTGGAATTGTGTGTGTGATTGCTCAATCTGAACCCAACACACGTACATAAAAATAAATATGTGACTATATGATGTTTAACATATTCAAATGCATCCAGGATATTACAAAGGTTGAGGAACCTTGATTCGCATGTTTTTAAAAACATAGATATAATTGTTTCATAAGGATTAAGGATTTATTAAGGGCAGAGGGGGTGGCGTGTATGCCTTTTCTAAAACCACCATAAAAATTAAGTTTTAATTATATTTTTAGTGCGGACATGTGCTTATAAATTATTTTAAAAGTGGAGTTCAGGAAGGCATACACCCATACACATACTTATGTAGAAAAGATGTATAGTGATATTAATATTTATTAATTGTTAATTTCTGTCCTAGTTTTTATTTGTTTAAAAATTGTTTTCACCAGGGAGAGGTAGTAGTTTATTTTTCCAGTCTTTACTTTAAGCATTTTGAAAGTACCCGAAATTTGGACAACTGAAGCTCTTTCCAGCTTTCACCTTGGAGAGCAATATCATAAAAAGCATTTGGCATGGTTAATAATAAAAAAAATCGCCAAGCCTAGGCTATTGATCACAGGCACACTCGTTACAAAATGTCACCTTTACCTGGATTTCGTTTCGCTGGCGCTTATGTTTGAGAGCGCTGCTCTTTAAGAAGACATATACTAATGACTATCTACAAATAAAAGATTGCCCACCTTCTGAACCGGAAACATACCTTTACTCTTGCAATCACATCCAGGGCAAGGTCCTTCGAACACTTTTTCAATTACACAACCACGTGGACATTTTGGTGGATCGCAGACAATGGCTTCCGGTTTAACTTCATCATCATAATCTGTTTCAAGATAAAATGTGCCTTTTAGTATTTTATTTGTATTTAATTTTATAAAATAAATCATAATTCTGTTATAAGAAATGTATATAATGTGTGTTATAAAATGTATGTTATATAAGTTTTTATTTAAAAAAAACATGTGCGAACAATCCTGAAAAAGAGAAGGGCCTTGGTAGGTTCATTTTTGGCACACCTACCTACCATTTCGCAACTGTTTCTACAACTCCCAAACGATGGACAAACCATTTGGTTTAATTGAGTTGTATCGACGTAAGAGTAAAATATTTATTTATAACTACCGCTACTGGTTATCTCTTACAATATGTTTTAGTTTTTTAGGTTAATATCTTCAGAAATCGATTACCCATTGAAATCTTTTCATTTATATCTTTCTATCTCAATATAATGTGAATCTTACATTACGATAGAGATTGAAATAAAGAAACAGTTCAAACGTAATTAGGACAATATCTTGCCAATATTTTGGATGATTTTGTTAACCAAGCACATTTTCCTTATAATCTGTTCACAGGAACACATAAAAGAGATTGTTTGGTATTAAATATTGCTAAAAGGTTCAAATATACATCAGGAGTGTGATATTCCCATTTGTAAGGGTAATTATAAACATCGTTCCTAAAAATGGCTGCATTTTCTTTTCTGTGAATAACAGCTTAAAAAAAAAACAAGTGGATTTCAAACATAGTAAACGGTAACGTCTAGTCAAACAAACGTTCTAACGTGAATTCCATTTTTATCATACCTGTTTATATTAAATTGCTAAGTTTAAGTTATTTTGTGCCAATATTTCTCATCTACTTTATAACGCAGTAATTCTAAAACGTTATTTATAATTGCTATAAGAACAGTTATTTTAAGTTATTTATTCATCAGCTTGAGATATATGTTGTGCTTTTCTTTAGGAATAATTAAAATTTTTAACATGAGTTTTGTCGTTAGCTAAAAGATATATCGTTTTCATATGTATTTATTTATTAAACTAATTTTAAAATAAGCAAATCATTTTTGGGTATTTCCACGAGTGCTTGTCGTGTAAGTCACATACTATGATTTTGACTACCAGTATTTTAAACCAGAAAAATGTGACTTATTTTTATTGGAGATATCTCATTAATTCTAAAAGGCGAAGCAAACTTTTAAAAATAACGGTGGCCAACAAGTATAGTATGTGACTTACACGACAAGTGCTCGTGGAAATACCCTTTGGTATTTATTATTATTTTTTATTTTGTTCTATTATGTATGCATTTTATTTTATTTTATCATTCAATTGGCTATTTTTTTTACTTTATTTTATTTTATTATTTATTAATTTGTTTAATTATTTTATTTTATTTAAGATTTATATTTATTTTACTTTATATTTATGTATTTTATTTTATTATTTATTTATTTATTTTATTTTATATTTATTTATTTTATTTTATTTTTTATTTATTTATTTTATTTTATATTTATTTATTTTATTTTAATTTTTATTTATTTATTTTATTTTATATTTATTTTATTTATTTATTTATTAATTTAGGTGTTGAGTGCGCGTGAATTTTTTTTAATATGGAATACATTTTTAATTCCAAGATATTAGGAAGACTCGCCCACTTACGTCAACGAATAATAAATTGTTTGGGTTACCAATATTTTCTCTTTTATAGTGATAAGGAATTGACTAATAAATTAATGTAGCTGTCTCACTGTTGATTAATTAAAATATTTCTGTCCTGGAGTACTAAATCAAAAGAAAAACAATATCAGATTATACAAACATTGGGGATTTCAGTATTTTCCATAAAAGATACAGAAAAAATGTACTCATATATATTCTTTTGTGTTGGGTTAATTACATATTAGTTTTTTTTACAGCTTGTGTAATTAGTTATAAAAAAGAATTAATTCTTATCGATTATTTATGACTGCTTTCTAATATAAACTCGATACTTTGTGACAGAAAATTGTTTACACCTCTACATGCATAAAGTTTTCATATATTTATGTTCCCTAAAATAATTTATTTTTCCACTTTTTTAAGATAATGTATTTTTCAAAAAATATTGTCAAGATTTTTTTAAAACTGACTTTCGAGATATGATAGCCTCGAAAAGTTGATCGTCAAGTAAAAATCTAGTAAAATTAAAAGATTATTACATACAGTGGTGGCCAAAATTGAGGACATTTTTTGAAATTTTCATGTTTTATAACTTTGTGTGCTTATAGAATTTATTAATTTTTACTTAAAAACAAATGTTTATACATCAAATTCAAGGAAATTTAGAATTTAATAATAATAAAAAAACAGAATTAAAATATCTGCGTTTCAAAAAAAGTAAGGCTTACTAGTCATGAATGCTGAAGTGTATTGTAATAAAAGCTTTCTAACTAATCCTAGTCAATTCCCAGACAATCACAATGACTGTTCTGAGAACCAATCAAATGTCAGTAACTAAACTGCAGTAATTTTAATTTGTAAAAGCAGTATTTTGCTGGAATGAATTTTGCAGAAGGGTAAATACTAGTGTAACTAAATAGAATAATGTTTTTTTTTAAATATTTCTATTTTTTTCTTAATGCAATTAATTTAAAACAATGTCATCAACAACAAGAACTGATTGGACACCTACAAAAAGAAACAGAATTGTCATATTGAGAGAAAATGGTCTCTCTTATTCTGAATTGCAAGGCAGGTTGGTGGATCAGTCACTTTATCTGGCGTACGAAAGTTGTGCTTACGTTATGAAGAAACTAAATCAGTGATAAATAAGACAGGATCAGGCCGAAAAAAATGCACAAATGCGTCTGACGATAGAAAAATAAAAAGGATATGCCTCAAAGATAGAAGAATTTCATCAGATGCTGTTAGATGTGAAATGAGGACAATGGGTATTTCAATTAGTTCAAGAACAATAAGGAGAAGATTAGCAGGTTTTGGACTGAAAGGCTGGATTCCGAGGGGGAAAAAAAAAATTTAAATTTTCAGCAACGCAAGAAACAAGTTCAGGGGACAAAATAGCACAATTATTGGTCGAAAATCAGTGGAAGCAAATAATCTGGAGCGATGAGAGTAAAATATTGCTCTTTGATAGTCATGGGCGAAAATATGTGAGACGTAGAGTAGGGGAAGAGCTGCATCCTGATTGCATTGAAACAACTACAAAGAACCCAACTAATTTCATGATTTGGGCCTGTGTGTCTGCAGATGGTGTGGGTCGCAATCAAGTGATTGATAGCATTTTGAATGCAGAAAGATACATCGAAACTGTCCTGGAATCAAAATTGATACCTTACATCAGGGGTCTCTTCACCAATAAAGCACCATTTATCTTTCAGCAGTATTCAGCTCCATGCCATGCGGAAAAAATATACGAAGAATGGTTTAAAAATAAAAGCATACAATTGTTACCCTGGTCAGGAAACAGCACTGATCTGAATCCTATAGAAAAATTGCGGCGACGTTTGAAAATACTTGTACAAAAAAAAAAAAAAAAAAGCGAATAAAGAACAACCTATTGAAGCTATAACTGTTTCTTGGTATCATATGATTAAAAAGAGGAACTCCAAACACTAGTTCTCTCAGTGAAAAGACGCTGTTAAGCTGTAATAAAAACAAGTGTTATCCTACTAAATATTGAATGTGTAAGAGTAACTTTAAATTATACTGAAATCTAAGATAGATCTTATTTTTTTTAAGCATAACTTTTTCTATAATGCAGATATTTTAATTATGTTTTTTTTTTCTTTTTTTTATTAAATTCTACATTAAATTTTCTTGAATCTGTTATATAAACATTTGTATTTAAGTGACATTTGTTATATTCTTTAAGCATACAAAATTATAAAACATGAAAATTTAAAAAAATGTCCACAAATCCGGCCACTATTGTATATAGGGGGAAAAAACTTATTGTTTTTCTGAAACTTGAATGAAAGAAGCGAGAAGAAGAATGAAGAGTGCTTGAAAAATCGATGCATGTTTGAATAAAAATGAACTTGTAGTTATGTCTGAAAGATGCTCTTTTTAGAAGAGAAAAATGAAAAAAAATGTATACAAAAGGAAAAGTTACATTGGTGCGTTATAAAGTAACTTTAAAATAAAGATTTAAACTGTTTAATACTAATATTATTTCAATAATAATGCCCAATAAAGATAATTTAATGTATAAATTCTTTCACTTGTAGACTGTTATTAGACTGCTTACATATTTCGGCTCTATCCGACCCATTATCATAACAAATCAGAATATTCTAAAATTGCACGATCTATTATGCAGTGATTTGAAACGCCATCATTCAATGTAGCTGGGATCTAGCTGAAATATATGTAAATAATCTAATAAAACTATTTTTACTGTTTTTAAAGTCTTTATCTTACACCTTTTAGAAATTAAAAGAATTAAATAAACTAAATTAAAACTATTTGGAAACTATATTCATATATATACATTTACTATGAAAGACTCGGCCCGGAGTCTGGGCCCTAAACCGGCTCGGTGTCGATTTTTACATCGATCTTCGGGTTCGAGTGAGCTCAGATTCGTAAAAGCTTTATTTATTCCCAAATGGGAAAAATGAAAAAAAAAAAAAATGCCAGATACTATTTCAAAAACGTGAATCTAGTATTAAGTTTCTTGAGGTATCTAACAGCCTATGTTCGGAGCGCTTTAAAAAAAGTATAATATAGAATAAATACACACATTTTTAGTTCAATTGTAATACAGAATGATGAAAAAACATAAAATTTTAACAACATTATAAAAAAATTGGGGGTTTTGCCATTTTTTTTAGAAAAATTTTATACTTACGCCAGACAGCATACACTCAATCCAACTAATTATACTTCCATTTACTTTGTACTACATACTTCTATTACACTTACCTGTGCACTGAACTAGGAGTTTTACAATATCTTCAAAATTAACTGAACTATTTCAAAATATGTAACAAACACATATTTTTTTTTTTTTTTTTTAATAAAAATTACCTTTTTTATATTCAAGTATCTATAAAATAATTACATTATCACATACAACTTTGATTCTAGTTCAGAACATAGTGAGTAATATAAAAAGCATTCTGACAAAATTTCCTTGAAATGTGTTTAAAACATTTTATGTAATGGAGTTTATCAAACATGGAAATAAAAAAAACTGATTTTCCAAAAATCTCATTTAAAGATTTCTTATCTGTATTGTTTCTTATGTATAAAATTAATCCAGATGTGTCACTTAAAATTTATCAGTGTTTTTATGTAAAAAAGAGGTGAAAATCGTGCATAGAAACATTGTTTACTTTTCTCCTGGTTTTTCTATACCCACTTCTGGTATTTGACTCATTATTTCCTGTTTATTAAATTGGCCATAACTTCCATTCAAGCCCAGTAATGTTGTGGTCAGCATGCCTGTCTGCCACGCTACAGGTCGCGAGTTCGGCTTCCGGCTGGGCAAGGTGCACTCAACCTTCCATCCCTTCGAGGTCGACAAAATGAGTACCAAGCTTGCATAGGAACTAAACACCGGGGGTCTCCCGTTAGGCTGACCACCCGGCAATGGCACATGCTGCATAGCACCTCGGGACCCAGGGTCAAGTAAACAGAGTTGGGCACTGTAGGCCCTAATCCTTAATGGATCGTACAGCCACAGGTTTAGTTCTTCTTATAACTGCCATTCTAGTAATCGTACCATTAAAACTAGAACAGATTTGGAATTGTAAAAAAAATGCTCTTTCAAATAAAACAATAAAAACATTTCCAAAAATTTTCACCAAAACGGCCACTTTAATGTAGATAAGCACTTTGAAGTGTTTTACAATCCTCTAAAAATCCGTTTGGAAGTAAAATGATTTGTTATCGACGGGATATAAAGATTGTATCTGGTTCTGAAGGTTTTGCACAGTAATTTTTGCTAACATAAAGAAGCCGTGGGATATTCCTTGTCTATACTTCCTTAGTTCTTTTCCAGAATTACTGGAAAACAGAACTCGTGTTTTTCTGCCATAGTTGTACAATGATATTTCAAAAGAATATAATTGTGACTTTTGCAGATTTGTGTCAGTGGTTGGGTTTAACTAATAAATTTACCATTTTAACCCATTTTCGGCCAAAGGTGCGTAAACGCACCATTTCAATAAATATTTTTTTTATTAACACTGTGACGTATATTTTTCACTAATTTTATTTATCTATTATTTTTAAGGGTTCTCAAGACATCTGTAAAATATTAGTAATTCAATTGGAGTAACCACTTTCTGTTGAGAAATTTTCAAAATACGCTAGTTTTTTAACTTGAAACGGTTACTGACAAATTGGACTTTTTGAAAATGTATGATTATTCCACTTGAGATTAATCATATGTTTTTATAATGGATTAAAGTTGCAAGTTCTGCAAATAAAATAAAAATAAAACAAATGTCATAAAAAATTTAAATTTTTTATTTAAATTTAATGGTGCGTTAACGCACCATTGGCCGAATGTATGAAAAAAAGACAAAAATGAAAACCCACTTTTTATGCAAGGTTTCAGAGTTTTATTGCAAATTTGGTGTGATTTTATGGTGATTTTGGTTGTGAAATATTTTCTCAACATTTGTCAATTGACGAACAGATAGTGCCTTATTTTGGAAGGCATTCGTTAAAATGTTTATAAAGGGGAAGCCACTAAGGTTTGGATTCAAACTTTGGTGTTTGTGGCTCTTCTGACGGATACCTTTCCCAATTCATTCCTTGTGGAGGTGCTGAGACTAGCAGTGATCTACAACACATGCCATTAAACACAAGTGTTGTTCTGAAGTTACTTAGCGTTGTTCCAAAGCATGAAATGCACAAAATTTATTTTGATAACTTTTACTTTTCCTACGGTTTATTCAAAATTTTGAAAGAAAAGGTTTTTTTTTTTTTCATCTGGAACAGCTTGCGAAAATCATATAGCTGGTTGTAAATTGAATGACTTCAAATATATGAAAAAAACCTCGTGGTTCCTACGATTTTGCATTCTACAAGGATGCAGAAACATGTGCTATCAAATGGAACGACAATGCTGTGTTAACGATTGTTATTAATAATGGGACCATTTTGCTCCTAGTAAACGCTAGACGATACAGTCGCAAAAAAAAGGAAAGGGAAGGTGTGATTTCACGACCGAACATTATTTCGGATTACAATAAGCAAAAGAATATAGGAGGTGTTGACCTACATGACAATGTCATAGCTAATTACCGCATAATGATTCAAGGTAAGAAATGGTGGTGGCCATTATTTACAAAACCATTGATAGCCTTATAGTAAATTCATGGAAGCTGCATAGAAATTCTACTAACACAAAAACGGAACTTATGGACTTATACAGCGATTACTCTATTAAAATCTGAATGCAAAAGCAATCTATCTGGTGAAAATACATTCCAAATCACACATCCTAATAAAGATCGTCCATCATTCACAGCTCTACCGAAAGAACTACCGACTGATAGAATCGGACATACCATAAGTTAACATGAAAAAAAAAAATCCCGTAGACTATGTAAAGTATTCAAAAACCTCACGATTTGTTTGTGCCTCAAATGCCAAGTCCATTTGCATCCAAAATGTTTCGAAAATTTCCATAAAAAAAATATAAAAATTTGACTATAATACAAAAGTTCAACTAAGTGATTTGTTCGTTGATTAGGCCAATGGTGCGTATACGCACCATTTTATTTCTTAAATAAAATATTGTTTTTCATGCCCGAAACTTTTTTTGTGTCTTAATGAATGTAAAATAATTTCAATGAAAATAATACCACATTTTATAAAATTTCTATGCTCGGCCTAAAATGGGTTAAACACATTTTCAAGGACATGAAAATCACGAAACAGTGTTATCCTGAGTGTTAACAGTGACGTATCATGATTAATAATTATTTCTGTAAAAGAAGCTATTTTCAAACGAGAAAATTGATCTTGGAACAATTTAAAAATATTAACAATTTTCTACTACATAATTATGGAATCAGGATCGTGTTCCGAAAAAATATCCGGAACTCTTCTCTACTAGCTACCACACAAATTTACTAGTTACAAAATTTACCACCGCTATCCCAGAACGCACATGACGAAAATCACTTCAAAGTAGTTTTCACTAAACGTCAGGAATAATAACTCTGTCCTTTTAGAATGCAATTATATTAAAGAATAATTTCCTGTTGTTTACGACTGCGTAACAAATGTTTCGGAATTTTTAAACCGGAAATGAGTTTTGCTGTAATAAATACCTATAAATAAATAAAATTTTGCTGTTATAGAGATTTTGGAGTTAAAAGGCTAAGGTTTTAAGTTGATCAATTTGTAAAAAATATGCTTCCTCGAGTACTTCTGGTGAATTTGCTTGCGAAAAATCTTCACAACGAATTTTTTCTGTTGTGCCGTTCTTTTTAAACGTGGTATCAAACCAAAACCTTCATAAATACGGAGTGCGTGCGATAAATTGGTGACAACTTTTCATCTTCTAATTTCATGTGTTTCTTATTAATTCGAAAAGCTATTTTTCTAAGGTTATTTAACATACCTTTTGTTCAGATTTCAGTGTTAAATGCTAATAGCAATCATCACGTCGAAAAAATACGACACTAGAAAAAATGAAACGTTTGGACTATGAATTTTTATAAAATCGTTTTGCGTACTACGTGAAGACATGTTTACAACACGAAGAGGTGTAACATGTCGCCATATCTAATAATGTCACATTATCCTAATGTCGCCATGCCAGCAAGAAAAAAAATATATATAAGCTACTCAAAAATAACTCAAAAATTGAACGACATCTGAATTCTTGCTAACATTGGGTACATTATTCATTTTCCTTCGGGATGCAGTGACACGATATCAGGATAAGAGATTGAATCCTTTACACTCTCTTATTTAACTTAAATTGGTTTTTGTATGTAAAAGTGAAATTTTGAAATCGATTTTTCACTCGCTTACTAAAATAATAGGGTTATAAAAATTGCGTTCACAGGTGTGTTTTCGATGACAATAAAACATTTTAATATTTTTAGGTCTTAATTATAAATTAATACGAAAATTTTAAGGCATTCTTCCATTAGCCGGCCGCCAGGTGATAAATAGCCAAATATTCAGTATGGTAAAACTTTTTGCAAGTTACAAAAATAATGGAATAAATTATGCTACAACCACTCTCACCAAAATATCACCAGGGGCTGTGAAATTCAAAGACGGAAATATTTTAAACAATAAAATATTCGGAAATAGAAATAAGAAAGTCTGTAAAAATTTTAAAAAGAAAAGACTCTTTTATTATTTAATCGTTTAAAATTAATTAAATACTGAGTATACATTGAGAAACAAATTTAAAAATCCTGAATAGATAATTGAAACAAGTAAAAAATAAATTTAAAAAATCAAAAACCCCGACTGCGTAAAAAGCGAACTAATTAATTATTCCTCTTCAATGTTAAATTATTTTTTAGATTACTTACCTATTTTTTTATTTATTTGTATTGATGACTTTTAAGTTGTGTTTAATCGTTAGTTCCTATCTATAAAAACTGTTTTCATGAGGCCTATAGATGCCTATGATGGTTAGAGTTCCACTAAAGCTAGAGATCCTACCTACACAACTTCCAGGTTGTGTAATATTTAAACGGAGCTTCTGACTGTAAAATTGTCAACGAAACATCGTCTTCATTTTGAAAGAATTATCCAATGATATACCACTCAATAGTGTGCGTACAAATTTTTTTCGTGTCTACCGCCAATTTTGTACTTTATCGCCGCCATTTTGAATTTATAAAAACAAACCATCGGACGGTTAAGACGAATCGATAGAGACCTCTTTCATTAAAATCTATCCATCCGTACGGATGTTTCAAGGGTATAAAGAAATTCACGTACCCATATACGCGTGAAACACATAATCCTTATTGGCAGTCGGGTAATAATGCTTTATTTTTTCTTTCCTCATGTCTTATCTTAAAAAGGAAACAGATTCCATAATTTTTTAAATAAATTCACTTGTTTTCGCTTTCTATGAATCATTACATCAAGCGGTGAATTTGCAATAATGGGGGCCCACGCAGACCTAATAACATATTGTAACTGAATTTTTTTGGAACTACAGGAATTGCAGTCATGAATTTATGCGCGATTTTTTTAGAAAAACATTGAATGCTTTTAAAAGAGCGTTTAAGAAAAATATTTTTTTATTTATTTATTCACATTATAACTCTGAACATTATACAAGAATGTTACTGAAGATGAAAGTTCTCTTAGCAATGCGCCCTGAACAGAGTCGAGAAATTAAGGTGTTACTTTAACTTCGTATTATTACAACATAATGAATACTGTAACACTTACATCTGCAAAAGATTGTGACAAATCACAACCCTAGAAAGATAATTAATCACAATTATTGAGAAACACGTGAAAGCAGAGATGCAAAGTTATTGTCAGTTTATCACTCGCAGAATGTATAGGGAATCTCTTTGTATTCTGACAGTCAGAATGAACTAACACGCCCTTAGTTGCTGGGTTGCCAATTTGATCTCTGCTTTCAATTTAAAATCTTCAAATTCATATCGGAAATTATGAAAGAAGAATTTTTACTTTCGGTTATCATGAAATTTCTGTCATTAAATAAAGAAAATAATACAATACAAAATTTCTGGCGTGAATGTAAAATTTCAGAATTTAAAAAAGGCCAAATCTGGCAACCCTGCTTAGTCGTTGAAAAAACTGACAGAATTGGTTTATTCTTCGCATTGAACTTTTTTGTAAAATAAGCCATTATATTTCGTGGAGTTACTTAAATATTTTTCAATTGTTAGCGAATGACTCTACCTATAAAGAGAGTTGTTAAACTTAAGTTCAATACTTAAGGTTACATTCATGTATTTTGCTATAATCAGATCATTTACAAGATCAAGCAAGATTTATTTCAATTGATCATTCGACCGGACACAATGGGGGAGGGTAGGGGGACGTTTTTCTATAAATGTTAAATTTTACTTTCCAACGTTTCACTGAAGCACGGCACTAAAAAAATCGGCCCTATAAGATTTATAATTTGGTACTTCGACTGAATCATGAGTTCATAAAATATCGAACCATAGTGAGATTTAATGTTGAACCATAAACTGGTTGCAGTCATTCTATGAAAGCAAGGGATAATGGACTACTGATGAAAATTTCTATTTAACCCTTTCGGGACCGACGTCCCTTACACAAATTTTATTCGGTTGGCACCACATTTTTTAAAAAAGTTACCTTCAGTTACATAATTTAGAAAATACTCTAATTATATAAGAGAAATATTACTTTTCTTTATTATTAGTGCCAAAAACAGATTTTGCAAAGAAAGATGATGTAGAGTCAGACTGCGTGATTTGTATAATATTGAAGTTCCAATATTGTCAATATTGGACAAAATATAGTCGAGGTATAATCAATATTTGCAATGATAGGATTAGTTTTTTTAAACTTTCAGTTTTTTATGATAACATTTTATTTCATTTTGAAATGAAAGTGCTATATTAATTTATGTATATAATGCTGTCTACATCAGTACCTTTACATTCACAACCAGGACAAGGCCCATCAAATACTTTTTGTATCTCACACCCTGGATCGCACTTTGGTGGTGTACATAACTGTTCGCATTCACATTTGTAACAACCATCATCTCCTATGACTTTGCGGCAGTTCCGCTCACATTTCACCCACGGACAGTGTTTCCATCTCTCTGAAATGAAAAGGAAATTAATTGCATGAAAACTACAAGAAAGACGAAGATTGTAGTAACAAGTCGATTGAACATGCCAAAAACGCGCATATGCAGTACAAATTTTCATCTGTTTATGTATGAGTGTGTTTATGAGATCTGTTTACGTGTGCATTATTTTTAAAGATTTAAACAGAAGTTTGTATGTTTAAAAACTTCATGAACAAAACATATACGGCATTTCTAGGTCTTTATTTTGTAATTTATGTTATTCTCACTTTTTTTTTTTACCTAGCACAGAGATATCTACTTTATACCATAAAACAAAAAGCCACGATAATTTCGTTGCAGATGAGGGAAATTCCATTGAAGCTCTTACCTTAATTTTAATCTGACTAGAAACTTCCTTCGTAGCCCCTTTCCATTTTTTACTACAAAAAAAAAAAAAAAAAAAAAAAAAAATCTACTTTTATGTGTTTGATGGGGAAGGTGGGAGGAGATTTTAAATAATATATATATTTTTTTAAATTAACAATTTCTTTCGAGATTTTGGATTTTTCTATTCAAAACTTGGCCAAAATGAAATTTTACATACTTATTTTGTTATTTGTGGAGAAGTAAGACAAAGGCATCATGAATATTATTTTACTACAAAATCCATCCCAATAAGGTAAATAAAGGCTTTGATCGGAGTATTTCTGGTTGCTAATGCAAATGAACTTTAATTAAGTGCCCTTCTTTTTATATGACAGTCAGAAAAACATACTATTCATTGTAAATTTTATGAATGGTGAACAATTACAGCCGCAAATTGGTACAAAGTTTGAAATATTTCATCATACAGGGTTATTCCATGTACAGTGGCCTATTTGGATGTGGTCCCTGCTCGACTCCGTTAAATTTCGGTGTAATCATTACTGTACATACATATAAGTCTGAAATGGACATATCCAAACTGATAAAGACCGAAGTAGTATAGTTGGGGCACCAGGGATGTTTCTATAAAATTAACTATTTCACTATCGCAGAGAAAACGATCAAACCACCAAGTTTGCCATTTTACTGCTCATGATATAAAAAGCCTTGCATTTTTCCAATATGTCATCTAGTACGAATTTTTCTGTCGAAAAACATGCATAGTTTTACATCACAAAAAGTTGTACTAGATTACATTTTTTTTCAATATGTACGGTTTCTTGCATCATGAGTAATAAGTTGAGCAACTTGATGCTTTGATCTTTTCTGTGTGACAGTAATATTGGGCATTTTATAGGACGACCCCTTTTGCCCTTATACTACTTCTGAAAGTTTGATGATGACCATTTCAGACATATATGTATGCCCTGTACTGATTACATCAAAACTAAAGAGGTCGAGAGGAACCCTGAGGCCAGTTGATATTCAATAACGTTGTGTGTTTTTTAGGTTCGTTCGTAATTATATAAATACGTAGCACCTATAGTCGTCGTTCAGTCCGTCCGTCTGTCCGTCCGTCTGTCTGTCAGCATATAACAGAGCAAAAACTACCCAACCGAATGGTCTGAAATTTGAAATATAAGACTGTTGCAAAATTTTGTCGAGCCATTTCAAATTTTATGAAAATCGGATGTATAGTTTAATTACAGGGACAGTCAAAATTTTTCTTTACGTTACGGCCAATGGGAAAAATTATTGCAAGTGCATTTTAATGATGTTACAGCCTTCCGAATGGTCTGAAATTTTAAAGATATAATTGTTGCAAAATTTTGTCGAGCCATTTCAAATTTTAGGAAAATCGGATGTATAGTTTAATTACAGGGACAGTCAAAAGTGTTCGGGGAATGGGAAAAAAATTATTGGGAGTGCATTTTAATGATGTTAAAGACTATGTACTTTATGAAGTGCAAAAAATTATACATTCAGTACAATATGGGGTGCAAAAAATAATTATAAAACTTGTTATAGTACGAACGCACCACATTTGCCACGTTTGACGAGCAATTTCCAACTTGTTTAAATTTGTATAAAAACATCAAATTGAATATTCAAAATTCTTGATTCCAAGGTGCCCTTAACATTTATTCGTACATACAGAAGTAAAGAGATTAGTTGGAACTTTCCTCCTGGATTAAAATTGCAATAAGAACTGCAGCAGAATTTTCGCCGTGGGAGAGAGAATCGATAAGATTTACGGCTTAATTTACTTTTATGTCCAGCCATTCTGTAATCTGAGCACCACCGTACGTTTCATTCGGGCACGATTGTATATAAACAACAGTAGAATGTAGCCGAGAATGGAGCAGGAAAATATTGAAAATTCTGTCTAGAAAATTGTATTTACACATGAATATTAAAATAGAAAGGAAACTTTAAAATAATAAATACATTAATATGCGTTTAACTCTTTCAGGAGCAAGGTACTTCTATTCGTAAAATGTTGAAATCAGTGAATGGCACCGGAATTTACAAACAAATTTCGAAATGCGAAAATGCTTTTGTTCACTTACTTAATAAAAGGAAATTTTTCATTCCAATATTCTGGTGCTAATTTGGCATTTAAAGATTAAAATTAAGTGGTCCAAAAATGAACTACCGCCCTTGAAGGGGTTAAAGCAGTAAATTGTAGTTATTGTAGTAAATTGTATTATGTCAATCGTTTAATAACGCTGTTAAAAAGTACCGGTCGCAAAGACTCTGTTTACTTAATTCATTTTATTTTAGCTTCTTTTCAAATGTTTAACTGATCTTCTTTAATCAAACACGAAAACAACCATTGAATGTCTTAACAGCAACTGATTTGGCCTTAAATTTTAGAAATCAAAGGGAATTGAATGGAAACCCGTTTACTGGGAGATCGCTATAGGTTTTTTTCATTTTAATTCAATCTTCTCTAATCTTTTAAAAACCGATCAAATTAGAGTGATTTTAGATTCTGCGGTGTCTGAACGGGGGGTTGGCGAGCGTAGCTTGCAGGGGGCAGAGCCCCCTAGTATATATATATATATATATATATATAAATATAGGGAGAGTGTGAACTAATAGTAGGAATTGAATAATAATAATAACCATATTTAATAGCAATTTTTGTAATCTCAGTGGTCACTTTCCTTTAGGTTTGCAGGGGGAGAAATCGGAATTAAAATTGGTTAAAATCAAATAACAAATAATTTTAATACTAAAATCCCGACTATAAAAAATTGCCAGATCTGTTCGCAACATAAGAATAATATCTTTTTTGCTACCAATCAAATATTAGAATGTCGGATGCGGAAAACACGCAACTACTGCAAATAAATGGTTAGTGTTATTAAAATACGTAAACTTTTTTAAATTTTGAGGAATTTTACAGTATCTATTTAAAAATGTATGAAATAAATTTAAAAAATAAAATAAAAATTATCGTCTAAAGACCTTATTATGTCCAGCTTTTTAATATGAATGAGAGAAATGTTGCAATTACAATGGATCATATTCAAAACATATTAATTACAGTGATACATAAGCTTTAATCTTAAGTGACATATTAAGGTTTACAACTAATCGAAAATCTTTTGGAATATCGAATTGGTGAAAAAAACTTATTGTGATAAGAAAACTCAAGCGATAAGCATGTCAGAATGTGATGAAAATCATTCATAAAAATAAATGATGTTGAAATTTGCGATCACGTAATCAGTGAGTTAATTAATTTCACATTTTTATTTTATTTTATTAGAAAATAAAATGCATTTCTCTGCAGGCATTTATTGACTTTAAACGTATTTTAAATCTGTCATTTGATTTACTATTTTTTTTAAATTAGCTTTTTCAGAAAAATAATTCTGTTGTTGCAATGATAAAAACTGACTAGAATTTATGATCAAATTCAATTTCAAAACAAAAAAATCTGTTTTTTTTTCTCACTTAAATTATAAATCATAAGTTTTGTTTAAAAAGTCTGAGACTGATTTTGACAGATGAAGATTAAAATTCAATGGTGAAAATAATAAACAGACATCCTTCAAAAAGATTTAAATTATAGCGTGGAAAACATTCATTAACAATAAATAAATTATTCGAAAATGAGAAAGAAATATTTTTTTTTTTTTCAAAAAGAAGCAAAAGAATTATTTTACAGTAAATTTAGAAAAGTGCAAATTTATTTTGTGTTTGAAAAAACATTTTTTTTCTGTTTATTATTTAGTGTTAAATAAACTGGATAGATGTGTTTTGCATATGATCTAAAACTATGTAAGAGTTTTGGTAGAATGTGATACAAATAGTTTTAAAAATATTTTGTCGCTTCCTAATTATATCGAGATATAGCTGCAATGAGAAATTAAATAATTCAAAACTTTAAAAATTGGTTTTAAATAACTTTGTTTATAGATTAAAGTGAATAAAAACAGTTTAACTTGTCACAAAACTTTTAGAGATCGTTTTTGATAAAATGACAAATTTACTTTATTGTTGAATTTGTGAATAAAGAAGTAACTTGACAAAAAGTCAAAGGTACTATTGAATTAATCTTTTCTGGCGAATGTGAATAATAATAGTAATAAAAAAAATTCAAGACGAATTTACTCATAGATAGTAATTATTATTTTACATTCTTTTTTAATTTAAAATTATTTATTTAGCTTTTAGTACTGCCATTTAATAAATGGCATATACATATAAGTTATAAACTTTTTAACAAAAAAACCCGGCTTTAATTACTTTGAATTTATATTAAATTCAAAAATTTGCGAATGATTTTTTTATTCCACTCTGTATTAGTGTACAAATCCCTCCACCGTAAAAATATCTTTAAATGAAGAGAGCGCACCGCAGAAATTTTGGGTGAATTTAGACGCTTTATAATATGATTTTTTACAACAATCCGAGAAACAAAACCGACTTTTATCGTGCGGACGAAATTTAGTACATACATATATCCACTATATGGTCATTAATGACCGGCAACTTTCAATTTTAGACATTTTGTCGAATATTTAGAAATATACTTGACAGATTCTTCTCGAATTTCAGGATTTAAAAGAACAGGTATGACCTCATATTTAGCAATGTCGATTTGCTAAGAGGGGCAATTAGGGGGCCAACAAAAAGTCAAAGAAAAAATAATACTTGGAATCACCCTGTAAAATAAAATGCACGAAATGATCTACCGCTACCGAATATAAAGAAACAGACATTCTAAAGACATTTAAAGAAACCTCTACGGAGCAACTTATTAAAAAAAAATCTAGTCAAATATCGTAAAAATTCAGAAAGATATCGGCGTTAGAGTGAGCAAATTTTTAGCTGTTCTCTAAAAGTAGCTGAATGATAAGGGATTTTCCACAAATTGTCATTTTTTATTTTTTTTTTTCATTTTTTATTGATGCTTTAGTTCTTCTTGGATAATCACCAGAACGAGCCTATGCCGTGATCAAAAGAAGTATGAAAATCGAAGCATTTTTTCCAAATCTACTCGTTGATAGTCACTAAATACTAACTTTTTTCTGAAAGTCAGTTAATAAAAAATGACAATTCGTATAAAATCCCTTATCATTCAGCTGCTTTTAGAGAACAACTAAAAATTTGCTCACTCTAACGCCGATATCTTTCTGAATTTTTACGATATTTGACTAGATTTTTAGAAATAATTTGCTCCATAGATTGACTATTAAATTATGTAAAATGACCCTTGTTATCGTTTGCGCATGCGCAGATAAAAATTATTTCATACAACTGCTCATATTTCCTAAAATATTTAATATATTTATATTCCAATTACACTATATTGTTGCTACTGTATTTTGTCAATTTTTCTGAAACCGGCGTTAAATTTGGTTGAAAACCCTGTAAGTTATAAGCAAAAAACATGCAAGAATTTTTATTTTTTTTAAATAAATCGCCATATCTATTAATATACGTGCTATTCTTACACAAAAGAATACACATATTGCAAAATGTCTGTTTATTTATATTCGGTAGCGATAGATCATTTCGTGCATTTTATTTCACAGGGTGATCCCAAGTATTATTTTTTTCTTTGATTTTTTGTTGGCCCCTAATTGGCCCCTTAACAAATCGACATTGCTAAATATGAGGCCATACCTGTTCTTTTTAATCCTGAAATTCGAGAAGAATCTGTCAAGTATATTTCTAAATATTCGACAAAATGTCTAAAATTAAAAGTTGCCGATCATTAATGACCATATAGTGGATATATGTATGTACTAAATTTCGTCCGCACGATAAAAGTCGCAATTATGCACGGATCGTCTTTAAACTCGCCAAAAGCTTTGAGATGCCTAACATCTCGGCGGGGATTGCAAATAGGCAAAATCAGCCCAAGAGAATGGAAATGGGGAGGGTTCAAAACTTTTTAATACCGCCTTAACATTATTCTGATAAAACAAGCTGTTACACAAAAATGACAGGAAAAAAATAAATATTTTTCGTTATAGCAGTTGTCGATAATAATAATAATAATAATAATAATAATAATAATAATAATAATAATAATAATAATAATAATAACTATAAAATTCTCCCCACAACAATTACTTTCCTATTGCCATATTTGCTCGTGAAAAATGAAAATAAAATAAATAGTTTGACGAATTTAAAAAAAATAAAAAAATGAATATTACGTCATGCGTTTTCTAGAGCAAGATTTCCATGTGAAAATTGAAAATGAAATAAATAGTTTGACGAATTAAAAAATATATATGTATTACATCATATTTGAAATATAATGGACATCAGCAGGTAAATATGTAACGTCATATGAGTTTGAAAAAAACGTATTAAAACATGATAAAAACTCGACTATGGAAATATTAACATATTTTAACATTTTGAGGTTCTCTGAATTTGTTTTCGCAATTTTTAAACCTGTTCCATATATGTGTGTGTGTATTCGTGTATATTACAATTTTCCCAAAAAGTTTAAGTTAGAGCTCATTCTTAGTGAAGAAACTGTGTTTATCTGTAATCTTGAATTAGTTTTTGTTGATGAAACTAGTACTTAACTTCGAAATCTACCTCCGCCTGTAGGCCAAGCCGGCAAGGATTTTTGTTGTTGTTGTTGTTGTTATTGCTGAATTTATAAATAAATATGTAACAAATAGGTGCATTTTTGTGGGAGTTATGTCGTTATCACTTTGAGTTAAAGCTTTGAATTTTAAAGTTTTATAAAAAGAAATTTCTTCTAATCATTAGATTTTGACGAAATTCAAATGAACCACCAGAGAGTCTTATACTTTTAATATATATATAATATATATATATATATAGCTATATCAAAATCGGAGCACATTTACGAACATTATGTGTGAACGGAATAAAAAAATAATACATGCGGATCGAATTGATAACCTCCTCCTTTTTTTTTAAGTCGGATATACTTAATTATATACATTTTGTAATCTGAAGTACATTTATATCGTTACATGTAATTCCATTACATCTACGAGATTGAACACATCGAATTTCGACGTAAGAAAATCTTTGAAGCGGAATTGAGATTAGATTTATAAAAGAGCCTATGTAGACTTGCATTACGGTAAAAAAAAATCAGCTAAACTTACATCACTTTGATACAATCATATTTTTTTTTTAATCACATATAAACGTAACGACATTTTCCCCGTTGAAAAATTGAAATGCTTGCTTCTAATACTCATATTTAGAATTTAAAAAAATATTTTTTAACGAACAATAGGTTATTAATAACTATATAAGGGGATGAACCCGGGCTTCCCGGGTTACAGAAAGTAGGTGAAACCTATCATATACAGCCGGTCCTCGTTATTCCGACACCCGATTTTCACGTCACTCCGCATATCACGTCAGTTTTTCAAAGTCCTGATTTTCTGTATATGATTAATATAAATAAACTCTGATTTTACATTGTTGAGTAATTTTCAACTCCGGATATCCCGGCGGTTTAGAAAAATTGACCATTTTTCATAATCCATCTTATAAGCACGGAAATTAAGCGGTAAGAAATATTTTAGCCAAACTTTTCACAAGGATGTCTAAAATACCCATTGAGATAAATGAGAAATTTTACTTCAATCCTTTGTCTGAATAAATAAACCCAAACACTATAAATGACCCACTTAAGCTCCAGATAGACGTATCAGTCTACTCGTTGTCTTTTTGTTCTGGTACGGCGGCGTTTTCGTGTGGTTACACGGCGTTTTTCATCCGATTAAAACCGAAGCATTGCATTAAAATGATCAGAAATTATCTAACATCCATTATTGAAATCAGGAATATTTATATGGAGTACTTTTTATTTAATACTCCAGTCGTGATAGTAAACACAATAGTTGAGTACAAAGACGATGTTACTGAATGCAAACCCAGATGAGATTATCCGTTTCCTAGAAAAATCCATCAGGCAATAATTCAGAAGAACAGTTTCCATGGAAAAAGTAATTATTTTTACGGAAGTGGGGATAAGATGTAAAGCAGTGGTGGCCTCCCTAACTCAGCAAATTTTTAAGCTGTTTACAGTACGAAGATCAGAGAGCAAGTCCTTTTCTGCTTAATTTAATACGCCAAGAATACATCTGTCTGGAGCCAATACGCCAATCACAAAATAACCGTTAAACTGGGAGATATATTAAAATTTGAACTAGATAAACGCCAAGGACAGAAACCACATTTGGCAACGAATTAATAAGTGAAAAAATAAAGAAAGCCTATTATTGCTTATTTAGAGTATAACGGTGAGGATAATTAATGTCAAATACCTATTTACCGGCCGAAGTGAAAATGAAATTTATGTGTATTTTAACGCATTTACGAAACACCAGCAAGCTTAAATTAACTATATGATCTTAATATTATGTAAACAATTTGTAAAAAAACGGCGTTTAACAAATAAAATATCAATAAAAAATATTTATGCAGGGAAATGAAATGTGCTTAAATTATAAATAACAAGTAAATCATTTATCTGAATGATAGCTTTTAACAGAAACAAAAGAAAAAAAAAAAAATATATATATATATATATATTTATGTGGGTATAACGATTGCACTTAAATTGGACCTAAATTAGAAAGGATTTTTGAATGCTAGCGTTAAACAGAAGAAAGGGAAATAAATTTTGAAAAAAAAATTAATTTCGACTACAAATCTAATACAAATATATGGCCTCGCCATAACTGATTACAAGTTATTGTATAATATGGAAAAAAAGAATTATAGGAAGCACATCTAGGGATAAGCAAACCTTAATTCATCAATATTTCATGAAACAGTAAAAAAACAAGTCATTATAAATCCGAGTTTTATTCCTTTCAATTTTGTTTTTGTGTTTATTTTGTTTAATAATAATGTTTTATTGCTTAAAACTGCAAGAACAGTTAGGAATTTAAAATTGTCTTAAATTAATTAAAAATACAGCTTTTTATAAACATATTTTTCTCCAACTCCGGTTACCACGACACTCCGCTTATGACGACACTTTTTCTGGTCATTAGAGTGTTGGGATAACGAGGTTCGACTGTATATTTCTTCTGATGTTTACGTTCTTTTTTTTCACCACATACTAAAGACTCAGCGATGAATGAAGTATTTTTCGAAAGGTCCTGCAAGCCGCTTTTGACTTAGTACACTTATATATCGTTAAAACACGTTATTTCATTTTTAAAAAATGCAGTTAATCAAAAATTAATGAAGAAACGTATCATCAAATAATCCCAAAGCTTGCGGCGAGAAAGCCACGCACAGGTCTACTGTTTTTTTTTCTTTTTTCATTGATAACTGTAATACATTTTTTAAATTTAATATATTTTTTTGAATGCCCACTAACACAAAAAATCATATTTATATGAAAAAATAGCAATAATGCGTTGAAATAAAGTTTTGAAACGTATTAAAAGATATATTTTCATACTGGCCTCAAGGGAGGAGTTAACAGCCGAAGAAATCGCCAAAGACCGCTATTTACAATCAGCCTTTTTGATTCTGTTCATTTGAGTAGTTTAGGCACGAAATTCAATTACATGTCTTAAATACTGTTTAATTTATATTTTATTGTTTTAGTAAATGGTTGATGAATATTTTTATTTCGTTATGGAATATTAGTAGGAAACAAATGATGAGTTATTTAATATTAATTTAAATGCAAATGGATTTATCTTTCCTTATCGTTTGCACGCGATTGAGATAGATTTGAAAAAAAAAATCACGTATGAAAATTATTTTAAAAACAAGAAAAATTGCGTAAATTGCGATACAGTTTTCAAACAAATTGCATTTGAAAGTACATTTTCTCCCTATTCGACGGTGTAAAAATTTTAAATGTGGAGTATTTAGAAGTTTTAAAAATTGCAATAAAATTTAATAAAAGTTAAATTTAATCATATCCAAGGCTGGAGTAGCACAGTTTATTCCAACAGAGCAAAAAATGTCCAGACCAGGAATCGAACCTGGATACTTGGCGTACCGTGCTTACCTGTTAGGCTATCAGACAATACCTCGCTGACATAATTCACTCTTATTTGTTGGACTTGGCTGCGAACTGCAGCGCTAGTTTCATTCATCCGAGCTATAACTATAGCATGTACATGATGAAAGTGTGGTATTGTGTATGTGTGAAAGTATTAAATTTAATCGTCTGCTGTTGCCACCGTCAAAATGCACGGAAAAAAAGATTTAGTTAATATAGTCCCAACTAAAATGTTTGGTTGGACTGACCAGATGTTGGTTCGACTGATCAAATAATTTTGTTTATTCAATAAAACTTTATTGAACTAACAAAATGATTTTGTCAGTCCAACAAAAAATATTTGGGTAGGGCAAAATTTGGTTGGCACAACTATTTTTTTTTATTGTTTTAACAAAATCGTTCTTTTTGTGTGACGTTAGTGTTACTCATGGACGCGTTTGTCCTTTATAACATAGCTAGATATTTTCAAACTTGATGCCACGTTCGCAAGCTGCAACATTGTAAGTGAACATTCGCACTCTTGACTTGAGGTTCTAATCTCAGAACAGACGAGTAAAAAGTCCAGAAATTTATGTATTTTAGACAAAATTATTCTTATTAAAGAAAAAGCTCGTTTCCTTTTAAATATGAAGTCATTTTCACTCATTAAATTATTTTGACTCCCTCTGAGATTAACGTCCCAAATTAAGTATCAGCTGAATAAAAAAATATTAAATGCAACAGATTTATGAGTGGAAATGCGTGTTAATTTTAAACGTGTAATTTTCTGTTCAGTTTAAAAAGTTATTTTTAATTGTATTGAGAAAATGGCATGAGTGAAGATATAATAATTGCCATTATTTCTCTTTCCCCTTTAATAATAGAAGTAACCCGCATTCCACCATTTCAAAGGAATTTCATTAAAACTTTTCAAATTAAAAATAAAATATAAAAATGGAATAAAAAAAAAATAGTTAATCTAGAAGTGAACAGTTTTCAATTAAATATTTTATTAAAATTGGTTCAGTCGAAAAAGCAATGCAGATAACTGAAAAAAAAACTAAAAAACATTGCTTTGTGTTTTATACACCGGTTCTCTACAATTAACTCTACCCCTACTCTGACATCCCTATATATTGAACTACTCGGTGTAAAGGCTTGAAATTTTGTGTACTATTGACATAGGGAAACGGATTACGCAAAAAATGTAGTTTCAGGAACACCGATAGATGGCGCCGTACAACGAAAAAAAAAAGAAAAAAAGACAATAATAATAATAATAATAATAATAATAAAGCATATACATGAGAAATAAACTTTTTCCATTTTAATTTCTATTGTCCTAATGGAAAAAAGTAAATAAATTTAAACTGGCATTGTAACTGCAATTTCACTTTGTAAGCACAAAACTTTCCATAAATCCATGGTTTGCAGTCTTGTCCTGCTTATAACAAAGGATAAAAACTGTCGAGAACGTTACTTCTTCTACAACATTTCAATAACGAGAAAGAAACCAGTCATGCGTTTCTGACAAACTGGTCATTTTGTTCTCCGGATCTTAATCGACGCCCCCTAAAGAAGGGAGAAAGTCTTGAGAAGCGTCACGAAAACGTCACACAAATCAGGGAAAAAAAAGAAAAAACTTGCATTTTTCGTTTTCTTTGACTCGTGGAATTATTAATTATTATTAGAAAATACGAATTAATCCCACATAGCATTTTAATTTGCAGAAAATTTACAGAAGTCTTGCTTTGAAAATCTGCAAAGTTGCAGCAAGCTCAGCATGATAAGACTGAAAGTTCATAACAAGACTGCAGTAAGATAACGCAAACGCCCAAGTCACCACACTATGAGCTTGTAGCTAACTTGTCGTGCAAGTTAAATTCACGCTGTATCAAATTTATTGCAAATTAACGGCAAACAAGTAATCAAAAATACTACAAACTTACTGCAAAGTAGTAATCTTTCCATGCCCCATTAATTGTTTACAATTGTTACACTATAAGTTTAATCCTTTCGAAGGGGCCCATAAGCCTGATCAGGTCTATTCATGCTTACGTACTGTTAAGGGGCATGCATTGTTTTTACCAAGCATTGTTTTTATAAACAAGTTAGGGTAATATTTGTACATTTCTATTCGATTTGATAAGTATAGCGTTTAAAAAAAGGGGTGCAAACCGAATAATTGCAAAAATTTAAGGCCGAATCAGTTGCTGTTAAGACATCCAATGGCTATTTTTGTGTTTGATTGAAGATGATTAGTTAAACATTTGAAAAGAAGCTAAAATAAAATGAATTAAGTAAACAAAGTCTTTGCCTTCCGTATTTTTTAACAGCGTTATGAACGATTGACATAATACAATTTACTGCTTTAACCCCTTCAAGGGCGGTGGTTCATTTTTGGACCACTTAATTTTAATTCTCAAATGTCACATTGGCACCAGAAAACTGGGATGAAAATTTTCCTTTTATCAAGTGAACAAAAGCATTTTCGTATTTCGAAATTTGTTTGTAAATTCTCGTGCTATTCGCTGATTTCAACCTTGCCCCTGAAAGGGTTAAACGCATATTAATGTATTTATTACTTTAAAGTTTCCTTTTTCTTTTAATATTCGCGTGTAAATACAATTTTCAAGACATAATTTTCATAATTTTCCTGCTTTTAACACGTACTCATTTAATAGTAATTTTAAAGGTTTTTTTTTCTGTTTTAAATAGTCACGCGTAAATAAATTTTTAATCGTTAGGAAATATGCTTTGCGCTGTTTTTAGAATTGAAACAATCTCTATAATAATAGCCTAAGTCATGTAACTATCATCAACAATTTCGGGCGGATCCCTACACTTTTTATATTCCAGCGGTCATTTTGGTACTTTAATGTTAGCCAGCCACAGGTGATAAGTCGCAAAATATTATTCTATCGCCATCATTTCACTTATATTATAATACTCCAAGTCATGTAACTGTCATTCGCTTTTCATGAGAAAGGTATCCATTGTGATTAAGAAATCAAAATTATTTTTTCGAATAAAACTACATAAAAGTTGCCATGATCGCAAAGAATTCTTGGTACTTTTATGTTAGCCGGGTGAAAATCTCGCCAATAGGTTTTTTTTTTTTTTTTTTTTTTTTTTTTTTTTTTTTTTTTTTAATAACTCGCCAGTTAGCATTTTTTTTATTTTTCGAGTGGGAAATTAAAATGGTACTACTTGGTTATCCCATCGACCAAAAATCTATCGCCAAACTGTAAGATTAAATGCCAATAATGGTTGATCGTAAATGTCACATTCACTTGACTTTAAGGAAGTTACGCGTGTTTACACCATCACGTGATTTTTATTTCGACGTTTTATTTGTATTTCTATTAATGTTATACTAATTTATTTATTCTTTCGTTATTTAAAATAAAAATTATGTCAATTTGTTTAATTTGGCGAGTGGTTTGGCGATTTACATAATTTGGTGAAATTGGTCGACAGGATAACTAAGCAGTGCCATTAAAACATTGCTTTGAAATTGAAACTAAATGTCATGATTTGTTGCATTATTTCACAGATGTCATTTACTCACCGGGTTTGGAGTGATTTTTTTTTTTTTTTTTTTTTTTTTTTTTTTTTTTTTTTTTTTTTTTTTTTTTACAATTTGGCGAAAACCTCGTTTTCGAATACCAGTTACATATGTATTTTTAAATTATTTTCTATTATTTTAAAAATGAAATAACAATAAATAAAAAAGTTTAATTAATAACTATAGAACAAAACAATTTATAACATTTTCTTTTAAATGAAATAAAATAAATGTAAATAAACATTTATTAATAAACAAGCAACAATAACCGGGTTACCATGTCAGGCGAAATAACTCCATTTTGGCGCCAATTAGGTACCCCGATGCGTATATGACATCTGTGCATAATATTTTTCTTTTCGTTTCGTTTAAAAAAAAAAAAGAAAGAAGTGAAAGCCATTAATTTTAAATGTTTCAATTTTAAATGAAAGTTTTGTATTAAATAAAATGATAATGAAATACAAAAAAAAAAAAAAAAAAAAAAAAAAAAAAAAAAAAAAAAAAAGCATTGTTTTTTGCATACATTTAAAGGAGTCCAAACTGGTCGCCAAATTAGTTTAAAATAATAACCTTTTCTAAAATATGAAAAAAATATCTGTTTGATTAAAATTTGAGTTGCCATCATTATAGAAAAGTATTTAAAATTCGAAAAAAATTAATATTTCGAAAACTAATTCGAATTTAAAAATTCTAATACCAGTTTTGAGATCTGCGGATCAATACGGATTTTTGGGGTTAATTACTTCGCAAAATATTCCATATTTTAGGAAATCGTCGTGAAACATAGTCAGTTGTTTATTCAGTCGTTTCATAAAATCGTTTCATTTCAGTCGTTTCATGAAATTGTTTCATAAATTCGTTTCATTAGGATTTTATATATAGGGTGACTGAGCCAGTATTTGATCAAATAAGGTCAGCGCTACTGAGGTTTTATTATATTTCCTTTCTTTTAAGTTTTAGAAATAAACATGATTGCTACAATCCTTAATGTATGTCCTATAGTGGGCAAAAATGAAATCTGCTGAAATTAAATAGCAACAAAATTATAAACAAATAGTTTCTTTAATTGCCATTTCCCCAGTAGTTGATCAATCGAAGAAATCGGTCGAAAATTCAAAAATTAATCGCTAAAATATCATGCTTGGGCTGTGATTAACAGCAATTCATATAAAACTATTATTTGAAATAAGCAAGATGGAAGTAGATTATTTTTACTTATCGTAATTCTCTCCAACAAATCAAAAGCTAAACTTTTACATTTTCTAATTAAAGAAATCATAAAATGGCTTTCTTACAGCAGGCAGCTGAAAACAATGTGACAACATGTGTTCTAACATTCAAACAAAGATATTATGTCTAGTACCACGTGTAAAACTCAGTTCCGCCTGAAATGGAGCAATATTTAAAAAATTTGATCAACTACTGGAGGTGTATCAACTACTGGCGTGGTCACCCTATACCAGGGATGGCGAACCTATGGCACGCATGCCGAACTTGGCACGTAAGAAAACTTCTCTGGCACGCGAAAAAAATTATAGATTATATTCAGTTTATGGAGAACAATCCATTTTATCTTTTTTAACAATAAGTATAGTTTGTGTAACAGGTATATAATTTACTTTAAAATAATCCGTAAATTTTGAATGAATTAAGGTATAAATTTCAGTGAAAGCGCCTTGTAGCGTCATTTTCTCGCCAAACCATTCAACATATAGCATTTATATCATTTTGCTTCTTTGTGAAATTTCAAAAGTTTTGAAAATCGAATTTTTAGATATAGTTTGCATAGTAATATATCTAATTGACACTCTTCTACTTCAGATTAGGTTTTATTTCATTTAGGTTTAGGGTTTTAAGTAATTTTATATTTTATTATATTTAAGTTATAATTTTGAAAATTGAATTTTAACTGTTACTGTAAATAATATGCATCTATTGAACCCGTTTTCTACAGCTAAAATGATCTGATTCGGAAGTATACAGTAAAAGAAAAACTCATTTATAGATTATTAACACGGAATTCTATGCGACATGGCTATACTATTGAGTAAATACAGCATAATAAATAACTTTGGAGTCGAATTTTGTTTAGTTAGTAAAAATATTTGAGTACAAATTCTATAAAAAATAGTTATTGAATTTTACCTAAGTTAAAATGCATCTGGCACGTTAGAATGTTGGTGCACAATAATTTTGAAATTTTTGGCACGCATACTCAAAAGGTTCGCCTTCCCTGCCCTATACGGTAGATTTATGCACATGAAAGTAATTTTTGTACAATTATTTGTGCTTTATGCATATATTAATTATTTAACTCAAGGTGAATATAGCACTAGAATTTTAATTTCCATTTATTAAAAATCCTGATGGTTAAAAATAATATGAAAATTAAATCTTTTATATATAAATCAAAAATAACTACTACAGTTATTAGTTAAGAATAAATATTGAAACATTTGTAGACATTCAATAAAGGCGACTGGATTTTGTATGAGAATTTTCTTACTTACTCCAAGATTGCGCTTCCACAACAAGCAAGGCCACTACCAAGACGCCAAGTTTACCACACCCAATCATCCTCCAACAAAATTCTAAAACTGTAGTGTAATATTTTCGCTTAAAAATGCTTTTTATGTTTTGTTATCGTTTATTTATAAACCTATTGATTCTTATCGCAAAGTTAAATGTATCCTGTGTAGGTGGGTTGATACAGGAAGTGCTCTTCCTTGTTAGTTTCTGAATGCCAATCTTCAAATGAATGGTGCGATATTTCTCACTCTACTGAAATATAAGGTAGAGTCAGAAATGAAATTTTGAAATGCAGATTGTCGCTGCACTGGCGCAGTGAAGCATTGGAGGCGGAGGGGGTGGAGGGTGGGGATTTTAAACCTCCAGCATTCGCGTCGGGCCATAGTAACCCGGTTCATGGCTTGTTATTTTCATTCCCCCTCCCCCCCCCCCAAAAAAAAAAAACCCAAAGAGTATGTTTATTGAAAAATTTTTATATTAAAATTAACGAGATATAAATCTTTTTACAGAATGTGATCATTTTTTGGTTTTACTACATTTTTTTTAACCGCAAAATTTGGTTGTCAGCACAAAAAAGACCCAAGATGAGTGCTGGATGATTAAAACCCTTTCAGAATACTTCAAAACAGATAACATGCATAAAAAACTCATTACTTTATAATGAAAATATGACAAATAACATGAAAGGAAAAGAAAGCATAAATCTGTACCTTGGAACAAAAAGGTCCAATGTCCAAAATTCAGAAATTTGAGTTAAATGCACGAATGAATTCGGGATTCAGTATAATAGTCCAGGCAATAGGGAATTTTACCTAGCAAAATTAATGGTAGTTCTGGAAATCGGCTTACTTTAAGTTTTTTGCGTCGCTGAATCCGAATTTGTAACTTCCCACCAAAATTTCCCCCGGCAACCCCCCCCCCAAATTTTGGTAAAAAGCCCCCCCAAAAAGGTTTTTATTAAAAATATCAATTTTTTAAATTGTTTTAGGGGAAAAATATCTAGAAATTCAGAAAGTAGACAAAATTTGCAACAAATTAGATATATGACATTATGACTTAGGATGAAGGGGAAGGGGAGATCTGCCTCGGAACATGCGCGCGTTGCTGCGTGGACTAAGTTGCGCAATTCCACTTAACCACTCACACGTTTACATTCTCTCATCTCCCCTCCAAACTTTCCTTCTAAGGTTTACTTTAAGTTTTTTGGGTCGCTGAATCCGAATTTTTAACTTACCCCCAAAAATTCCTCCCCCAACCCCCCCCCCAAATAGTTGTTATTAACTTAAATTTCTTATTGTTTTAGGGAAAAAGCATTACAAAATTCAGAAACTAGACAAAATTTGCAACAAATAGGATATATGATATTATAACGTAGGATAAACGGGGAGAGAGGGGGCTGCCTCGGAACATTCCCCGCGCGCTTTTCTCAAAAACCACATTTTTTCAAAAAATCAATTTTTTGGGGTGTTGCCGGGTGAAATCTTGGTGGGAAGTTACAAATTCGGATTCAACGACCCAAAAAACATAAAGTGAGTCGAAATCCAGAACTAGTATTAATTTTTCCTGGTAAAATTCCCTATTGCTTGGACTTCATAACTTAGTGCACGTAGCGCCGCAGTGCATGTTCAGAGGCAGCCCTCCCCCTCCCCGTTCATCCTACGTCATAATGTCATATATCCTATTTGTTGCAAATTTTGTCTAGTTTCTGAATTTCGTAATGCTTTTCTCCTAAAACAATAAGAAATTTAAGTTAAAAACAACTATTTGGGGGGGGGGGGGGTTCGGGGGAGGGGAAATTTTGGGGGGAAGTTAAAAATTCGGATTCAGCGACCCAAAAAACTTAAAGTAAACCTTATAGAGAAAGGTCGGAGGGGAGATGGGAGGGCGAATGTAAACGTGTGAGTCGTTAAGTGGAATTGCGCAACTTAGTTCACGCAGCACCGCGCGCAAGTTCCGAGGCAGATCTCCCCTTCCCCTTCATCCTAAGTCATAATGTCATATATCTAATTTGTTGCAAATTTTGTCTACTTTCTGAATTTCTAGATACTTTTTCCCTAAAACAATAAAAAAATTGATTTTTTTAATAAAAACCTTTTTTGGGGACATTTTACCAAAATTTGGGGGGGGGGGGGGGTTGCCGGGGGAAATTTTGGTGGGAAGTTAAAAATTCGGATTCAGCGACCCAAAAAAAATATAGTAAGTCTTTTTCCAGAACTACCATGAATTTAGCTAGGTAGAGCCCCTATACTGTTTCTATTGCCTGGACTATAAAGTAATTGTTAAAAGGGCCAAAGTCCTCCCAATATTAGATCATTGAAAACAAAACATTTTGTCGAGCCCAATGTTACTTACTGTTAATCTAATTTGTCAAACTTAAATTGGGTTTCCTGCCATTTGAGAAAAATGGACATTGGCCCTTTTTGTTCCAAGGTACAGAAATATTCCAAAGTATTTCCGTTTACAATTGTTTCAAGGCTTCATAATAGAAGCTTCTGCTTCAGTGCAAAATGAATGAAAGAAAATATGAAAAAAAAAATGACAGCAAAGTTTTGTACGTTAAAGTTCTTCTATTTCTTATTAGTTTTCTTTTAATGCTATGTGAAGTTTGAAAAGGGATTTCTTTTAGGAAGCCTTTGAACATCTGATTGATTTTTGGAGATCGACCGAAAATTTGGTTATGTCTTTGTTTTCGGCACAAAATCTGAGTTCCGCAAAAAATTCGTTATCGGCGAAAAAGTTTCAGAAAATTCGATCGGACCGAAATTCGGCCGAAACTATTTGTAAGCCAAAAATCTCGTTTCTTCCTTCAGGAATTTTCAACAGCACTCATCGATTTGCGCTGTATCGGATCAAATGAGACACACTTTATTTATTGCAATGAATTTCACTGGTTATAAATTATCAGTCATGACTGACTCAAGACGGGGGACAAATTATAAACCAAGAAATGCATATATAATCAAACTTTGAAGACTTTTTATGTTCTCATTCAAAATTGCAGACTTCAGAGCAATAGCAATAGAAAATATTTAGTTTGAAACTGCAAAAAGTTTTCAAACACTCTTTGAGAAAGTTTTAGTTTAACAAATGATCATTTACATAAATTATTATAAAAGATAAATCGTGGTATGTATTTCTAAAACATTTTTTAATTAGATGGCATTCGTATAATTATAAAATCATTTTGTGTGGTTGAAGAATTCATTACATTTTACTTTATGTGAAAATAAAAAGTTTTGGTCAGTGGCACAGAGAGCTAACTTAAACCATACGTATAATTAATTAATAATTATGTATACTTATGTATGTATTAATTACTTTAAAAATTGTGATATTTTTGTTTTCATTTTCGGCTCAAAATAAGAAGATTACCGAAATTCGGTTTCGGTCCTAAAAACCTGTTTCGGTCGATCCTTAGTTATTTTATTTCAATTTCGCGTTCTTTTCATTACATCCGTTTTTGTAAGTCACGTATATACGAAAAACTACTTTATTTACAAACATGTAAAGCAACGATATTGTTCATTTCATGAGCAATTATTATTTAAAGCCTCTCCAAGGTGAAAATCCCACTGCTTACTAATATTGATAAAATTATAATTCCTAGCTTAAGGACACGTGGAACATAAATTGGTTCAAATTTTCGAGTTTTGAAGTGAATTATAAACTGATAAAACAGAAAAATAAAATTACCCGCTAATAAAATCTGCTAATGAAGCAATTTCTTTTAAATCCTGTTTTTGGTTACATTTTATTATTTGAAAGGAAACAATTGCATCCTTTTCAGATATTATCCCAATAAATTTAATGATAACTGTACACACGTAGACAACTTTCCGAGTAATCATGCAGCATCCGGGATGCGTGATACATTGGATTTCCGAAATCACAAGTAAAAGGAATGTTTATCTTTTAACATCCAGTTACATAGATAAAAAATTGCGCTTTTTTATAGTAGAAATGAATTAATTTTCGGTTTGAATATTATTATAAACAAGGGTATACAACCCGGGTTACAGAATGTAGGTGAACACATATTTCCTTTTTAAAATGAAAACTTTACACTTTTAACTTACTACTTTAAACTTAACTTACTACTTTAAACTTAACTTACTACTTTAAACTTACTTATTACTTTAAACTTTTTTTTTTACAATTAATATATATATTTTTTAGATTGCTCACTAACAACACCAAAAAACATTTTTTCTATGTAAAATATGAACAATGTTCTCAAATAAAGTTTTGAAATTTCTTAAAAGCGATACTTTAGTGTTAGCCGCATGCCAGGAGGAAATCGTTCAAGCTTTCGCAACTTACAGCAGCCTTTTTAATTCTGATTTTTTTCAGTTGTTTAAGCTCGTAGTTAGATTACACGTCTGTAAAATTTGTATTTTATTTATTTTTATTTATTTATTTATTTATTTATTTATCGATAAAACAAATAAGTAAATAAATGCATTCGTTTCGTTATTATTTTCACAAATTCAGAACAGTTTATAATGTTTTAAGTACAAACGGGTTAATCTTTCGTAAAAAGTGCACGGGATAGAGATGTGTTTAAAAAATTATGCTTGAAAATATTTTGCAAACCATAAAAAAATTAGTAAATTCAGAGGCAGCTTTCAAACAAACTGCATTTACAAGAAATTTTTCCCCTATTCCATAGTGTAAAAATTGAAATTATACGAGATTTAGAAGCTGTTAAATTGTTGCAGTAAAAGTGAAAGTGAAATTGTTTGGTCAGGTGTTGCTACCGTCAAAATGATATCAGCGTTGTTCACGGACATGTTTTTGCTTTATAAAAAAGATACGATATGAGTCAAAGTTACTTTTTTTCATTATTATTCGTGCCTCTAAAAGTACTTAGCATATATAAAGCTATTACCATTAAATTTTTTTAATTTCTTTTTGAATATTCTTTAATAAATTTTAAAAATTAATTAATCTTCCAAAAAAATGAAAAATTTTAATTTTTACTATAGAAAACTCGAATTTTCGTTATAAACTATGCTATTCCTATTTTATTTGCTAAGATTTCCCTTTCGATATTTTCTATGTTATTAGTAATACTAAAATCTACAAATTTAAAAACGAAATTTTGTTTAATGGAATTAGTTTTCAAGGAGAACATTTTATAGTATAAAAAAAGAAGAAAAGCCACGAATGATCACATGTTTTATTTTTTAAATTGCTTTAAAAATATTTCAATCCCGATGGTTAAATCTTTCATGAGAACATGTCGTTCAAGAAAAAATGCAAATAAATCAAATAATTTCGTAAACATTTGCCGTCACTTTACCACTTTAACGGTAATTAAAAGAATCTTCCAAACTTAGACCAATGCATTTAAAGATTCCTTTTACTATTAAAACAACTGTTAGACAGTTGAAGAGATAGCTGTAGATAATATACTGATGAGAAATCGACTGTCAAATTTTGCTGTGATGTATTTTAGTGATCGTAGATTGTTTCAAAATAAAAATATTAAAATTACATTTCTTTCAAATTTATTAATATTTGTAAGTACGAAAGATAAAAAGTGCAACATCAATTTTTTTCACATCTTTATTTTTACAAAAATACCGTAAGATTAAATACGTTATGCGGTGGTAATTTAATAATTTGATTGATGACGATGCTTTCACATATTTGTTTCTTAATTGTTACTTTTTAACATGCATTTGCTTTTAATCCAACTCTTCCAAACCTCGTTCTTGTTTGCCGCCATCCCTTGGATTGTTCCCTACCCTACTACAGAAATTCAAACAATTCTTAGAACATTAATCAATAAAAAATTATTATTTTATGGTCAATAACTTGATGAATCTTAATAAAAAGTTAAAATTTTCAGTGTAAAATTCACCTTGATTAATAATTATACACTGTAAAATAAGGTATAAATCTACAAAACTAGTTTTTGTAAAAGCTACAGAAATCTCTTACTAAACAGTAAGCTTACTAAAATTTTATCTGTACACTCTAAAGGAAAAAGATGTAAATCTACAAAACTAGTTTTTGTAAAGCTACAGAAATCTGTATGCTTTTATCGGTATCCCGTGATAATTACATGATTTTTTTTGTTGTTGTTGCAGTTGCATAAAAAGTTCTAGGCATCTCATTTTCCCAGAAAATTCTTAGTAACATTACATTTTTTTTTTTTTTTTTTTCAGTATAAACGTGAATCTGTTACATGATTTTTTCATTTGTTGCAGTTACATAAAAAGTTCTAGGCATCCCAGTTTCCTAGAAAATTCTTAGCAACCTCTAGATTTTTTTACAGTGTAAAAGCATTTAAAAATACATTAAAGTTCTTTTAAATTGACGTTAAAAGGACTTTAGTGTATTTTTAAATGCTTTTATATTATGTTTTATGCACCTTTAAGTAATGTTTATACATTTATTTGTATTTTTCTATAAATTTTAATTGATGGATCTTAACAATAATGTAGGACTTAGAGATTGTCATTGTTTACTTCAGGAATAAAATTCTCTTTAGCTATTCAAAAATCTCTAACAAAGCACTTATAATTTTCTTTTTACACAACTCTTCATCCATCTGTAGTCGATTCAGGTGATTTCGCGATATTTAACTTCTAATATACATTTCATTATGTGAGGTTTTACTTTCATCTTTATTGAGCGAAACAGCAAAGATATGAAGCAATTAAATTAATAAAACTTTGTAAAAATTCCCCATAAAATAAAAACAAAACATCTTCATAAAATAAATAAAATCCCCATAAAATAAAAACAAAACATCTTCATAAAATAAATAAAATCCCCATAAAATAAAAACAAATCATCCTCCTCAACAAAAAGTGGCGTCCTTCTATACTTTTTTTTTTTAGGGCGTTACGCATTTGTTCTGACTCTTCTGCTCTGAATAATGAAATTAATTATCTCAAATCTCTTGCCCTTGCTCGTGGTTATAATCCCTTTTTGATTGATAAAGCTTTGTATAAATTTAATAAGCCTAAACGTCCTTTTTCTGATTCAAATAATCTTTCTAATTTTAAC
Source organism: Maratus speciosus (assembly GCA_963932465.1). Taxonomy (NCBI): domain Eukaryota; kingdom Metazoa; phylum Arthropoda; class Arachnida; order Araneae; family Salticidae; genus Maratus; species Maratus speciosus. The sequence goes on from OZ010786.1 coordinate 256,025,257, forward strand.
TCTATAATAGTTCTGCCCTTTTATTCTCTTCTCTGTTTCAAAATTGCTAAAATCCTTCCTCGTTTTAATTTTAAAGTTATCTTCAAACCTATGAATAAAATTAAATTCTCTTCCCTAAAAGATCCTATTCCTACTGAGAACCGGTGGGGTGTTTATTTTATTCCTTGCTCTTGCAATTTAGGTTATATTGGTGAAACAAAGATAGCTTTAAAATTCAGATTAGGCGAGCATCAGAGGTATATTGCAAATCAAGAAATCTCTAAATCTTTGATTGCTTCTCACTGTTGGTCTTCTAGTCATTGTTTCAATTTCTCCATGGCCGAAATTATTTCTTCCCCTGCCTCTCCCCCTCACTTGGATTTTCATGAAGCCTATTTTATTTCTAAAGATTCTTGTAATCTTGTCAATGATCTCCCATCATCTCCTTTCCTATCTCCAGCGTGGAAATTACTTTTGTAATTCTTTTCCCTCTTCTCTTGTTTCTTTTCTTTTTATTTTGTTTTAAAAAAAGGATCTTTTAGGGTTTTTTCTTGTTTTATTCTTTTATATTTCTTTATTTCTTCTTATTATTTATATTTTTTAATTTACTTATTTTATTTTATTTTAATTTTGTTTATTTCTTTTATTTCCATTTTTTCCTAATCAATTTCTCTTCTATCTTTTTGGCAACACTTTTCTCTTCTGCATGTGCTCCTTTCAGCTAGTGCCATCTGTCGCATTCTTTGCAACATTCTCTACCTTTCAGTTCATTTTTGAGCTTGTCCGCTTACGGATACGTGTTTACTGTAGCTGATGACGAGCTGTTACATTTTTAGCTCGAGACGCGTCTTTTGTTTTGTTTTTTATTTTATGGTGATTTTTTACAAAGTTTTATTAATTTAATTTCATCTTTGTTATTGTAGATTTCACAAACAAGTAATTTTTTAGCTTTTTAAAAAATTTATATAGCTAAAATCTCTCTATATCGCGTATTTCCTTGAAATATCACTTGTATCTCAGTTTAATACTTTATTGTACAACATACAATCGGAAAACAATCTGAATACGGACAATCTGAAAAAAAGAAAACCGATTTCAAGATCTATGGACCCGTATAATTAATATGAAACATTTTTGAGACAAAGTATATGAGCATATATTCTAAAAAAGAAAAAAAAAACTTCATTATCGCTAAGTATCTGGCTTGATCATTCGAGCACTTACTCTCAGAGTTCGGTTTTAAAGGTATTCTCATGTTATTATAGGTAAAGTAATGAATAAAAATGCTACGAGAAACGAAATATATATGTATATATTTAATATCCTAGTCTTGATTGTTACAATTAACTGTTCCTTATTGAGCTTGTTTGAAGAAATTTTACAGAGACGTTTAGAGAAACGTCTTCTTTGTACACATATTCTATTTTTTTTTTCTTTTTCAATTCCTACTATTAGCTCACACTCTCCCTATATTTATTTATATATTTATCGTGTTCAAATTTTCAATCGTTAATAAAATACTCATTATTCATTCTATCGAGTTGAAATAATTTTTTTAAAACTTGTACTAGGTGACAATTGATGTTAATACATTTATTTCAAATTAATTAATTAAATTTTAATTAATTAATTTTAGTTTTGCATGGGAAACAAAATGGCGTCCATTGGTTATTGAAGATCAATGAAAGTATTTTCAATAAGGGGTTACCATAGGGGGACCCTGTTCTGTCGCCAAATACCGCCAAGTTTGTCGCCAACTTGGCGATATATCGCCAAATTTGGTGGCCAAAATGAGTCGCCAAAAGTGACGCCAACTTTGCGATATCTCTAACATTTCGCCAAATTCCCATATAGCTCCAATGTAAACTTACTTGCTTATAGAAAATCAACAAATTGAGATATTTTAATGCAACAAAAACTAATACATTAGCTTAAGGGATTATATTAAAGTTTTCTTTGATGGTCTAAGTAGGAATTGACTTTAAAAACAAAATTTTTATATTACTTGTTTCTTTTAAGATTTACGAGATCTAATATGTAGGTATAATTTTAATAACCTTTCCTGTTTATAAAACGATTAATAACTTTTTCAACTTCATTACATATTGAAAAATCTTAAAGATCTATTTCTCTTGCTTTTTTTTTTAGAATCTTTACACTTGCCCCTTTTTGTACCGCACTTAATAGTTAAATAAAGAAAAAGCGTGGTATATGCGAATGCACAATTCAATAGAGCTTTTACGATAAATTTATAATGGTTACGACTTCCAACTAAATGTTTTATATTTGTCTTCTAAAGTTAATTTATGCTTATTTACAAAATTTCTTTTAATAAAATGAATGTTTGAGAATAGAATTTATTGTTATGTATATGCTTAAAAAGCGAAAAAAAATGTATTTAATATTTCTTTCTCACTTTATAGGATACACTAGAAAACAGCGTTATATATGAGAAAGAGTGAAATAACGAAGCGCGATATATTAGAAGCGCCTACTGTATTAACAAATCTTTCAAAATCTCGAGAATTTTTGTTGTGTATAGTTTCAATAAAAGATATTTTTACATACATTGGTCTTGTTTAGGCAATAGGAAAATAGTCCTTTAAACGTCACTCTATATTTACCTTACGAATATCCTAGGAAGATAAGAAATACACAAGCGTAAACATACATTCAGAAACCAGCAAAGGTTGCAATCTTACATCTGAGCAGCTATAAATAAATAGCGTAATCAATAGAAATCTCAGGAATAAAATTTTAACCTTCGTCAGTGTTCATCGTCAGTGTTCTCAACAACTTTTACATACAATCATCGCGTCATTTCAATCTTTTAAAGTGACCTGCTACATCAGAGATTTGATTTGACATTAATTTGACATTGATTGATTCAAATTTTAATTTGTTAAAAGTTTTTGCATAATGGCTCGGCCCTTTTTCTGTAGCAATCTGAAATATGCAAAAAATTCGTTAAAGCCGCAATCACTAACGAAAATATTTAAACTTCGCGTCCATGAAACAAAAACTCCACTAGATACAGCAAACTCGTTGTGTAGGAATCCAAAAATGCACAACATTAAAGCCGTTGTCTCTAATACATGTATAAATGTTTCTTGCCCATGCAAGAAAAAATCAATGGATCCAGAAACCTCGCTGTGTATCAATCTCAAAAATGTGCGAAATTTGTTAAAGCAGCGGTAACTAAAACCTGTAAAAGCAGTTTCTATGCTTCAAATAACAACATCATTGGATACAACAACCTCGTTGTGTAGCAATCTAAAAAATTAACAAAATTCGTTACAGCAGCGATTACTAATAGATGTATGAGTATTTTGCACACATACCCCCCCCCCCCTTAAAAACCGTTTGATGATTAATGGTCGTTTAAATATTCATAACACTGAATAGTACCGCATTAAAAGAAATATCCCAACAAGTTTTCGCCATATCCTTCCCCAGAACAGAACGTCCGCCATACACATCGCCATCTTTAACGAAATTTATTGTCTTCAGTTCGATTTACGCACATTTAAGCTTTATTGTGCCATTTTATGCCAATTTTATGTACAATAAATGTGAGACTTAATTTTTTGTTTTATGTTATGACTACTGGACCATTTGCTTAATGTCGTAACCTGCATATTCTTAACATTTATCTGTCAGTTATTAAGATTGACTTGCATATTTTTCAATGGTATAATGTTTGCATTACTTTCAACTTTAAAGTAGTTGCTATGAAATTGACGTAATGTTTTTCTGGACTAGATTTTTCATGCTGATTTCAAGTCTGTAATAACTTTCCTTCTATTACGTCTAGTTTTTGAGTAAAATGAATTTCTACTTTTGTATGGTATTGACACAAGTTTGATATAAAATGCTTTTTAGTGTAAAACATATTAGCGTAGTCATGTGGCAGAGATGTTTGGACGTCAAGAAACGTTATTAGAAAAACATGAAAAACATGCAAATTAGGCACAATATTTCATTATCACATGCATGTCAGTATAATGTCGAACACAACATTTTTGTAAAGTAAACCGGGCAGTAATCATAGAAAAAGCCAGTATAATGTTGCTTTATGCCTTAAATTTGCATATAATTGTACAAAAATTCCAAAAATTGCATAAATCGAAATATGCAAGTATCTCAAAAACTAAACGTGCTGGAGAAAATCTAAAATTAGATTTAGAATCAGTGAAAAAAACGCAATAAGAACAACTAATTTCAGTTCAGAAGCAGAGCAAAAGTTTAAATTTGCTGTCCAGTGGTATTAATAGCCCAAGGTGTCAGTACATTGTTTAACTAAAATTGATTAAAAACTTTTACAAAATACTCGTGTGAACTCAAATTTCCGATTTGTTAAATTGCGTCCTTGACTTTGGGTTTTTCTCTGTAATGACAATATTGTCTGAAAGATTTACCCTTTAAAATTTGTGGTTTCGTTTGAGCTTATCTAAAATATCTTGCATATAACCTTTAAAAGACCTTCAATCTTTGTTACTTATGTGAATGATTGACATATTATACAAAGAGGTCATTTTTTAAATGGTTGACTTGAAGATTTCGAAGAATCTTCTTTTAAGTGAAGTCATGCATAATATTTACTCTGTGCCTCATTTTCAAGTGCGCAAATTACCTTTAGAACGTTAATGGGTGCAGCTGTTAAAATATTAGTCTAAGCTTTTGACTCTTTATATTAAAAACTACAGATGATATCATCACTTGTTAAAAGAGATGCATAAAGTTGATCAGAGAAAATATAATCTTAATGTCTTTTAATGGAATAACTGATGTTCTCTATATTTATAATGACTTTTATGATAATATAGGTTGATTATAAATGAATATCCCAACTTTACAGAGCTGTTAAAAGAAAACAAAAAAAGTACAACCTTGTTGTTCCTCGGCAATAAAAAATAACAGTTGAAAGTTTAAATTCAACACAGTTGTAAGTGTTCAATGTGATTTCCTACAGAAACACGAACGATATCGAGGTGGTACGATAACTCATCCTACACCCCCCCCCCCTTCCTTCTTTCAGCATGTCCTGTGTGACTCTTTGAGTGACTGCCGAACGATACTGCCTCGATATCGTTGGTGTTTCTGAAAAGGCTCACATTGAAAACACTTAGGGGGAAGTGGGGTAATGACGCTCAGAAGGGCAATCCAGTTCGCCAAACATCTCTAAACAGAATTGAATTGAAAACGTGCGATCAGTACCGGCACCTAGCGAACTTCATCCTAAGTTCTCAGTAAGGATTTAGTGCCCGTCGGGAGAAAGTATTTTTGTGTCCTAACGTTATTAGTTTGAAGTTGTTTTATTATAAAATTCTTCAACATATAACTTGAAGGTAAGTGTACACTCTTATATTCAAATATTAATTTACTCATTATGTCTACAAAATATATACATTTAGTTGTACTTTTATGCTTTTATTTATTTTTGTAGCGCGTTTTACGCCAGTTATAATGCATTAAAACCCAACACGGCGAGAACGGGTAATGGAGCTCGCGTGGAATTCCAGAAGAAGTGCTGACAGTGGGCAACTTTTTTTAAATTCAAATTTGTTGATTGCCACCACTTTTTTGAAATGGTAAAATTCACCTGTTTTCGCCTTAATTAATATGTCATTAAACAAGGAAAATTTTACGATTTCAAAAAAGTAGTGAAAATCAAAAAACCTCAATATAAAAAAAGGATCCTGCTATATGTGTAACACAATATGTGTGCACTGTACACAATATGTGTATAGTGGTCGCAAAAAGTCTGTAGTGGTGTGAACAGCCCACACAACTACATATGTGACTTTTGTTTTACTTAAATGTTGTATTCAAACTCTGAGCGTAATTACCCTACCATGTCGGGCATTACCGCTCAGTCGATAGTTATTTAAATAAAACAATAATAAAAAAAAATCCTAAAATTTTTATGCAAATTAATTGATTGCAAGTTGTTTCTTATGCTTTGGAGTTATACTTCGTTACTAAAATATTGATTTTTTTGTCTAAATTTGACTAGCTATTCATGTTTTCCCGTAAGGGTCCTGTCCCTGCCGGCGAAGACACTCACGAGCTAATGCTAATCCTATGGGGAGGGATTTTTCTAATATCTCATTTGCATTTCGACATTTTTAAATAATTTTTTTTGCATTGGATAGGCGAGGTCCGTTTCTACAGCGCACCTTGGTTACTTTTTCGATTTTGGTTGCAGATATTTTTTAGAATGACACTTTCATTTTCAGAACCGGTTTTGAAAATGAAAGTAACTTTATTAAAAATTTCTGCGACCAAAATCGAAAAAGTAACCAAAGTGCGCTATAGAGACGGACCTCGGCTATCCAATGCAAAAAAAATTATTTAAAAATGTCGAAATGCAAATGAGATATTAGAAAAATCCCTCCCCATAGGATTAGCATTAGCTCGTGAGTGTCTTCACCGGCAGGGACAGGACCCTTAAGTGAGCGCTATTCCCCTACTTTCTCCTATAACTGTGTTGAATTTAAACTTTCAACATTTATTTTTGATTTCCGATGAACAACAAGGTTATAATTTTTTTTTGTTTTATTTTAATAGCACTGTAAAGTTGGGATATTCATTTATAATCAACCTGTATATTTTCAGAATCAAATTGAGGTGGATGAATAGGTTTTACTTCTACACATTCAAATAGGAATGTTTCGAATAATATTAAGATTCCATAAATGGCCTTTTTGTTTTTTCTAGCATAATCAAGTCAAATGTGCACATAGTCCAGGATCCTTCCCCCCCCCCCTCCCAAGTCACCGGACCCCAAATTTGTAAACAAACATTTTTTAAAACTACAAGAAACTTTCATTTTTATTTAATTTTATGTATACATAGAAATATGTAAATTCTGCGCCTTGAATTTTATTTCTTTAAAAGTATATCTTTTGCAAACTTTTAAATTGATTTATGTCTTAAGGCTGTTCTCAAATCCAAAGGAGCTACTTTCTGACACATTTGTAAATTCATTTTTGTTCGGAAACGCATGAAATTGGCAGGTATTCTTATTCAAAAACTATACTATAAAGTAATCGAAAGACGTTTTCTATTTTTTGGTAAAGGCTAAGATCTTTCAGAAAATACTGTTAAAGTTGGCCTTTTGAATGGAATTACCGGACACAATAGCACGGGATAGAAGAAAAACCAGTTACCACAAGACCACAATTGCTTATAACTGGTTAAGTAATTTATTTATATAAAACAATGGAAATTTCATTTCCATTCCAAATCACTTCAGTAGTCAAGCCGGCCAGTTATGCCTTTACGTTTAAAAATGAGTCAGAAAATGTGTCAGGAAGTTTCGCGTTACTGAGCAGGAGATTTGAGAACCGCCTTAAAGGTATTGTTTAATTTTATCATTTCAAAAATCTCATTTAGTGAGCAATCTAAAATGTGTTTACTCGTTTCAATGTTTTTGTTAATCTATCCTGTTACAGCTCACTTGCTCTATTCCAGATAAACCTGACGTTATATTTATTGGAAAAATTATTTATGCCATTAAAATCGCCTACCATGTGGCTCTCGTAAGAAGACCTCTGGGTAAAGTTGCTGTTTAAGAAAGTTCCAAAACCTGTAGGGTTGAATTGATAAGTTGTTTCGTAGGGGCGGGGATATGATTCATCCATATAATGGGAAGAAATTACGGAAAAAAAAAAAGGTCGTATTTGCCTAAAATGACATCGACTGACCCGTTACTCTCACAACAGTGCCGGGTTAAACACGGTTGAAGTCTTTTTCTTATCAGAGCTACACATTAGTTATGATTACATTTAAAATTTCCCAAAGAAATGCATGAATGAAAATGATTGCGCCTTACTACAGGGTATATGTATATTGACAGGTGGGCTATTTCAAGTTTGTTTCCAAGGTTCTCAAAAGTCTACAGGGCATTAGGGAACGATGCATAAATTTATAATTGATGAGATATAGAACTCATTAAATAGGAGTTCTCCAGAGATTTTTTAGGATATTTTTAATGATATTTTTAATAATATTATTTTAATCTCTAAATAATTTCTTAGTTTTTTTTTCACAAATAATTAACATTGGATAATTTCATAGAAATTAACATTTTGAAATATTTAAATGTTCCATTAAACTTGTCACATTTTTTTTTCTGTCCCAATACCGATTTTGTTTTCCTTTTACTTCACTGTGCAAAAATTCCTAATTTTGTAAAACAAAAATCAGGCAAATCCTGTTAGGAATAGAGATAAAATGGAATAATATGGTAAGAAAGCGTACTCACTCTTTAATTTATTTATTATATCTATAGAAATCATCGCTATTACATTAATAATGTGAGAGTGTCTCACTGGTAAGGAGAGCAAAACCCAGTAGGCATGCCGTTATTTAACTGGGGCTCAAACTTGTGAACTGGATCTCCTTGTATCTGTGAATAAATATTTTATGATATCTGAATTTGATCTTTGTTTCTGAAAGCATTTTGGCCTTAGATTGGAGTTTACAATAAGCGCTCTGCCTTTTACGAAGATGAGTAAAAGGCAGCAATCTTAAAATGTAGCTTCGGCTTTAAAAGAAATAAGGGGATCCAACCCCTCCGCGGCCTTCGCGAGTTATGAAATATAGGTGAAAACTATTTTTCTTATTGAAAACTAATATTTTTTCTACGTTTAACATAGCTATTCATATTGCATACTAACTACTTCAAAAAGCATTTTATATAGAAAATATCAATTATGCACTCAAATAAATTTTGAAATTTATTAAAAGCGATACTTTCGTATTAGTCGCAGACCAGAAGTTAATAGTTGAAGCAATCGCCAAAGATAAACAGCAGCCTTTTCGATTCTGATAATTCCTGTGGTTTAAGCGCGTAGTTTGATTACATTCTGTTAAATTTGTGTTTTATTTATATTATTTTAGGTATTTATTGATGAAGTTTTAATTCCCTTATGGAATATTAGCCGAAAATATGCTGAACTGTTTATCTTATACTATAATACGAACAAAAATTGTGTGTGTGTGTGTGTGTAAATTTTATCTTAAAAACGGCTCTAACGATTTTGACTAAATTTTGTATTTTACCCTTTTCGGCCGAGAGAAGACCATTGGGCTAGGTCATATGTTCTTGAAGGTTCGGTTAGTGGATCGTTTTGGGTCATAATGGGTCAGGGACAAGCTAATTATATCTAAAAAACGGCTCAATCGATTTTGACTAAAATTTATATCCAACCGTTTTTGGGCACAAAAAACTATTGGAGTAGGTCACATGTTCGAGAAATTTCAATTAGTGGGACATTTTTGGGTCACTTCGGGTCAAGCTAATTTTATCTAAAAAACGGTTCTAACGATTTTGACTGAATTTTGTAATCTACTGTTTTGGATAAAGAGAAGACCAGTGCGCTACGTCCCATGTTAGAGAAAATTCGATTAATGGGTCATCTTTGGGTCACTGTGGGTCAAGCTAAATTTATCTAGAAAACCGCTCTAACGATTTTGACGAAATTTTGCTTTCTACCGTTTTGGGGCACGAGAATACCATTGGACTAGGTCGCATGTTCAAGAAAATTCAATTAGTGGGTCATTTTGGGTCACAATGGGTCAAGTGTGAAGCTAATTGAATCTGAAAAAGGCTCAAAACATTTTGACAAAATTTTATAATATACCGCTTCTAGGCATGAGATGACCATTGAGCTAAGCCATATGCTCGAGAAAATTCGATTACTGGGTCATTTTTGGGTCACTGTGAGTCAAGCTAATTGTATCTAAAAAACAGCTCAAAATATTTTGACAAAATTTTGTGTTATATCGCTTCTGAGTATGTGAAGACCATTGGACTAAGTCGCATGTTTAGCTGTAAGAATACATAATATAAGCCAAAAAATGAATGCATTTTTATGAAAAAAAGTTAAGTCTATTTTAAAGTATCACATTTTCGCAATATTTCGACTTCTTAAAAATTTAAAAATTTGCAGTTTACGAAAAATCCTGACTAGATGGTAAAAAATAAAGGTCATTTTTGGATTCAGGGCTAAAAATATATAAGAAATAATTATCAAAAGGTAAAAAACATGACACAACTCAAATTATGTAGCCTTATGTAATTAAAATTTAAAATAGCTTTACACCGTTTCTAAGAATGTACGCATGCTCTTATTCTTAAAAATCAACATATTTTAAATACTTCTTTTCTGTCAGGTTGAAAGTTAAATAGTAAGAATTTTGAATTTATGTGTGTAAATTGTTTTCTGTATATAACTAATAAGTTTAATCATGAATGAATGCTTCAAAATCTTAACCGACTTCATTAGTTAAAAAATTTAAATAAGAATATTAAATAATATTTTTATTCTTTTTGAAAAGACACACATTCGCACTCACGAATGTGTATAAGTAAAAGTGATTGTGTAGATAGGTATGTATGTTTGCGAATAATTAATTAATAATATTTTTGTGATTTGTAGAAGCTTCAAATATGTCAATCTGGAATTACAGCTCATTTCGACAATTCATTTATAAGTTATGCTTTATAAAACTACCCGCATTATTGTCTCTTTTAAAACGATTAAAAATGAATTTAACATTAACAGTTACAAATTTAAACCCCCGTAATTCATAAACTACTTGACCGAATAATATTCCGCTTGCTATACGAAGGTATAATTTACCGAAGAATCCAAATATCATTTCAAAATTAGATGTTACTATTGAAAAGTTTCATGTTTGTTACAATTTCCATACGTTCACGACTCCCTAAGCAAAATGTAAGTATAAAATTATTTTGTAGACGTTATTACTTATCGATTAGTACTAGTCGCAATTTTAAACGATGATTTGCGGCAAAATAAATAGGGGGGGGGGTATATATATTTTTTTCACGACTATACAGTCGTGGAAAAAATAAATAAACACCCTTACTAACTCCTCAACAAATTATCGTAGAGGAAAACTACTGCAACCGAATTATTGGAAATAAAGTCTACTTTTAAATGATGTACATAAAATTTGCTTAGGGGTTGGCATCTACATATTAAAACGAACCCAAACTTAATTTTTTTTCAATGACAATACCCAATTTTAACACGATATTTCAAATTTTCGGTTCAAACTATGCCTAGACACCAAATTTCAAATCATTTGAATGATAAGTTTTTGAATTATAAACATTCAAAATTTAGTGCTTCTAATGTTAAATTACATTTTGATATTTTTATTTATATCTACTGAAATTATACTCCTAATGCGCTGATTTTTTGTGTAGCAGTAATACTAATATACCCAAACATAAATACGTTGAATTTGCAATTTTTATAATTTTATGATATGAATTATGAAATCAACATTCGAAAAAATTATGAATTGCAACCTACAATTATTTTTATGGATTTAAATTTATTCAGTCCTGCTTTATGGAAATCCAAAATTTCACATTTTCCTTCCAAGTAGTTTTAAAATTATGCTTAAAAAACGGCAAAATGATGGATTAAGGGGCCGTCTATGATAGAAGTGACTAGATATTTTGAAATTTATTCTGCTATCCTGTAATCTAGCAGTCTTCAATGAATGCTTGAGTAAGTGCTTAAGATGCCTTGATCAAGAAGGAGGCTCTCTCGGTCAATAATCCAGTACAGAACTTCAATTTGGATACAGCCCCTAAAATAAGCTCGTTTTAAAATGATTTCTCGGAAACTTATCGTACGGATTTCATAAAAAACTGTTTTTAGGCTAATTGAAGGGTGTAGAGTTCATTTATGATGTCAAAATTGTGTACTGCTATTTAAAAAAACAAAGTTATGGTTCGTTTTAATATGTAGAGGGCCCCCTAAGTAGATTTTATATACATAATTTAAAAGTAGAATTTATTTCCAATCGTTTGGTACCAGTAACTTTCTTCTACGATAATTTGTTGAGGAGTTAGTAAATGGTGTTTACTTTTTTTTTTCCACGACTGTACATTATGATAAACCTTGAGTATATTAATTGTCACTCAATGCTTTGAAACTATGTTCCATCTCTGACATTATTTGAATATAAATAAAGCATATGTTGTATTGGAAGTTGTAATTCCGTGAGCAGGTTTTCTCGGGATTGAGAGGAAAGGGTCAATATATGAATCTGGTGAATAATTTAATAGCTGCTGCTGAAGAGAATATAAATTTATGTAAGTAAAGATGAAATTTATATTAATGTAGTATGTTTAAGTATAAACTTGAATCAGGGATTAATTTAATCTCAAAATTTCCTATTAACACGGCAGCAACGAATGGGTGCCAACATTTAGTTAATAAAATATCTATCGATATGATACACTATTGCAAAAGTGTTCATATTGAATAAGATAAAGTGTATACGAATCTTTCCAGCTAATTTTTCTACTTAAAAGCAAACTAAATATTAAATAATAATATAAAAATATTGTGGCTCCAAAATGTATTTGTTTTTGTAAATCTTATGTTTCTACGACCTAAAACCAGTAGAGCAATTCTAACTGAAGTAAAACGCTAGTTATTCCAATAGCCAAATAATCCATAACAAACCATAAAACAATAAATTACGTTTTAAAAATAAAAATAAAAGGTTTGTTGGTTGAATAGGGTTTTATGGCGCAAAGTCCCTTTAGGGACATGCTGCGCCATAAAAACGAAAGGTAAAAACTTAAAAAAAATAAAACTACTTTAAATGCGAATTGAATGCATTCGTTAAATCCTGATTTTCTTGAAATTCCCATTTAAAAATTAAATTTTATGTTTAATAAGTATTTCCAAAGTCTATATTTGGATAAATGTAAGTCGGTTTTTCACCAATTCAAGAAACATTGTATTTATCCATTATTATATTCTATGAAAATTCAATTCATTTAAGCAATTGTAGCTGGACTTCTAAGTGAGAAGCAATTATTGTTAAATATATTGGTAACAAATGATGTAGTAAATAAGAATATGATCGGGTTTTCCCTCTGGGCTTGGGGGTTACACCTAACCATAAGCCAAAAGCGGGTTCCCAGGGTGGGTGCTTACTTACTTACTATATTTGTTTTAAGGAATGTGATCATTAAATATTTTAAAATGTTTGTGGAAAAAATTGTCTTTTTTCCAGCATAAATTAAACCTACCTTTTTATTAAAAAGCTATTTTAAAGAAATTTTTATTTCATAAGTTAATCCTTTTTTTAACATTTTTCAAAATAAACATTGTTTAAAATTTTGTTCTGCTTATGAATTCTGTTTCTGGCTGTCCGTCAATCTGTTTTCTGTTATGTAAACTCGCTTAAACGTACTCGGATTGTCATGTAACTGATATATGTTATTGAGATTTAGTATGGAATGTGCGATATTGATAATGAAGTCTGTGGAAATGATAGTTCTTTTACAGGGACACTCGAAAGAGTTCCTTTATATCATGGTCTAGGGTGAAAAATCGTTTGCTATGAATTTTAATGTTATTACAGTATCTCAAATTTAACTAATTGTTTGCATATTACTTGGTGCGTATAATTACTATAGATCATATACAAAGCTTCACAAAAGAATTCCAGTACATTTCCCCCTATTGGCAGAAATTGCTGAAAAGTGATTATCAACAGTGTTATGCGTTTCCTAACTGAACTAATTTTTTACATACTATGTAGTATGTATACAATTCTACAGATTATATACAGGGCTTCACAAACAAATTCCGATACTTTTCAGACTATAGATGGTAATTGCTGAAATTTGTTTACAAATGCGTCATGCGTTTTCCAAAGGCAGCAAGATTGGTCATATTCATTAAAAAGAAGGGACGGTTATGCAATTCTACGAAAAGTTGATTTGAATTTTATTTGTAAAAAGCCAGTTTTAGCTTACTACATTAGTGGGCACGGAAGCTTCCCATCATTTAAAAATAAAATAGGAAAATGCTCTTTCCCAACATGCATATGGCAAAAAAGCTCAAAAACTGTTCTATATAATATATCGCTCACCTTCAAGAAAAATGGCACATCTCGAAAAAATTCATTTTGCGTTTTATTCAACTAATAGGTCTGTCATAGGTGTGTCTCACTACACAAACAGTTTCATAAGTGTAGTTACACAGAAAATCCCTTTATTACGCTATATGTCTAATTCTGACCACCAAAGAGGGGTGGATTGTGTGGGGAAGTAAAATTACCCAACCCTCCAAACCTCATCCTACGTCTTCAATCTCAAGGGTTTTGTGCTTTCATGCATGCTAGATTCACCTGCTATCAGATTCACCAACTTTTCAGCCGATTTTAAGACCAGGTTACAATTGTCGTTGCTAAAGTTGGAGAAAAACCAGTACTACTAGTAACAGCAGTTAATATTTATCGCCTGTTCGTATCAATCGCTTATCTCCGACTGGCTGAAATGATGAAAGTTGGGGGGGGGGGGGGGGGGGAGTTGCGGCTAGGGCAGACTTTTTAGAGCCGTGGATAAAAAATTGGGGATATTGCTGTTTGCTATCACACTGGGTGTTGAGACAATATTTCGCTAAAAGTTGGAGGAAATCAAGAGTTGGCTGAAAAATTGCTCGAAAAGTAGGTGATTCTGATAGCAGTTCATGCAGAGGTAAGTGCTTCAATTTCATCTTATAGAAAAGTCATGAAATTTTCTTTTAACTCTCCTGTAAAATTTGCTTTTGTCGAGATGTGTCACTTTTCTTGCGGGTGAGCGGTATATGGTAATTGTCCTCTAATGAGACAAAATTTCAGTTTTGATAAAAATGCCACATAAAGGAAAAATCTACGTATAACCCTGTTTGATGCTTTAAACTACAATAAACTAAAAGAAAATTACAAGATTCTGAATAAAGATTTCTCTTTATAATATACTTATAACTATTTAAAAGGTGACAAAAACATATAAAAATATTATTTAATGCAACCCGAGATCTTTCGAACACACACGCGTTCATTTTCAAAAGAAAAAAAGATGACTGACTGAATAGAAATACATTTTAAAAACAAAAACAAAAATAGTATGCATGCGCAAGCGGAGTTCAGTTCATTTCTCTGCAGAGGGGTGAAAAGATCAGTTCATATTATCAGGAAGTCTTGAAATATTTAGGATATTGTACCACATTGCGGGAATATTATAGGAAAGGACATCGTTACAAACATTATCACTTCTAAGTAAAATTTCAAGGGATTCACGGATTATTGACGAGTAGTGGTTAGACGTTGAAATGATAATTTTATTTTTTTGGAAGTTTATCTTAATATTTTCTTTTTGATGAATCTGGATAAAGCTGTATTTGGTTTGTTAAACTTGATATCAGAAATGTGCTCTTTTAATCTTTCCTTAAATTTTCGACATGTCATACCAATATAAAATGAACTCTTTTGCTGTTCTGTGCTGAATGGGATGATGTAGACACCTGTTTTTTCATAATCGGGAATAGGATCAATTTTACTGTGAATCAATTCTTTCAATTTTGTTGGAGGTTTAGCTATTAAATTAATATTATATTTTAGTAATGCATATCTTAATCTCTCATAAAGCTGTGGGATGTAATCAAATGTGCAATCAATAGATTTGCTCAAACTTAATTCCTTCTTTTGTCTTGGTTGTTTTGCTTGATTAACTAATTTATTAATGTGTTGAGGAGGGAAAGCATTCTCAATAGCAATTTGTTTTATTACACTAATCTCGTTTTCTAGGACAAACCAAATACAGCTTTATCTAGATTGCATCAAAAAGAAAATATTAAGATAAACTTCGAAAAAGCTAAAATTATTATTTCAACGTCTAACCACTACTCGTCAATAATCCGTGAATCCATTGAAATTTTACTTAGAAGTGATAATGTTTGTAAGGATGTTCTTTCCTATAATATTCCCGCAATTTGGTACAATATCCTAAATATTTCAAGACCTCCTGATAATATGAACCTCTGTTGAGAAATGGACTGAACTCCGATTGCGCATGCGTACTATTTTTGTTTTTGTTTTTAAAATGTATTTCTATTCAGTCAGTCATCTTTTTTCCCTTTGAAAATGAACGCGTGTGTGTTCGAAAGATCTCGGGTTGCATTAAATGATATTTTTATATGTTTTTGTCACCTTTGAAGTAGTTATAAGTATATTATAAAGTTTATTAATAACAAGGTGAAAATTTCGACGACACTAGTGTTTAAAACAGTGTTTTGACTCTATTAAACGTTTCTCATTTATTAAAAAGAATCTATAAAACTTTTTAATACTTTTATTAAATACTTTTTTAGTAATATCTCCTTTGTAACTGAAATTTGTATATTATAGATCATATTGTGTTCATATCTTCGTACTCATGTTGCTTCTACTGAAGTTTATTGGTAGTGTCATACAAAATTAGTAGATGTGTTATGCATTAATTTACTTTTTCATAAATTTTCTATTTACTTTCTTTGTACTTTTTCTTATAACACAAAATTTTTAAACGTTGAAGCTTGATATGATGCAATGTCTTGTTTTAAGTAATTGGCTTAGGAACTTTCATGTGTGAGAAAATGTCTCTTCCATTTTTTCTCCCTTTAGGTTAAGAAATGTTGAAATTCTGAACTTGTATTACAAAAACTAACTTTGCAGTAATTTTACTTTAATCTGTTATGTAATTTTCAACATCTGTGACCTAAAGTATGAATTTTCAATAAATACTTCCCCACGTGTAGAAAAGTTCCTATGCTTAAAGGCTCTCCACGAGAAGGTGATTTTATTTCATTTGTTTCTTTAGACATCATCTTTCACGTAATTAAGACTGTTCTCAAATCGAAAAGGACTACTTTCTGACACATTTTTTTTTTAAATTTTTGTCCGAAAACGTCCGAAATTGACGGATGTCATTATTTGGAAACTGTGTAATCGAAAAACGTTTTCAATCTTATGGTACACGGAAAAGATCGGTCAGAAAATATTGTTGGCGTTATGAACAGATTTTCCGAATTTCCAATACGAGAAAGGAGAAAAATTGGTTGTCACGTGACTCAAAATCGCTTATAACTCGATATGTAGTTCATTTATCAAAAATGGAAAACTCATTTCGATTCCAGATCGCTTCAATAGTAAGGCCTGCTTAATGCCTTTACATTTTAAAATGAGTCGGAGAATGTGTCAGAAAGTTTCGCGTTGTTAAACAAGGAACTTGAGAACAGTCTTAAACAGGGAAATTTTGTTACAGTATTCTGAATATGTTGGAAAGTGCTTTTTCTTTCTTGTTTTATGATTGCTTCTATTATGCGGATTTCTAAAGATTTGGATTACGTCTAGAACATATTATTAAGTACAGTACTTTACTTTCAAACGAAAGAAAATCTTAAATAAAATTCATGTAAAAAAGAAAACAAAAAACACGTTTTTTTAGAAAACAGTTTTTATTTCTTAAACGAATTAAAAACTTACAATTGGCAAAATACATTTCAAATAAATAAATAAATAAATAGAACTACAAAAGTAAAAAGACGAGCGAAATTCTTTGTTCACAACCAACACTGCTTTAGAAATAAATAATGATGAAGTAAATAAATAACACTAAAAATAAATAAGTAATATGTATGAAGGTACAAACATGATACGATATAGATGATTTTTTTTTCTTAGTATTTGAAAACTCACTCTTTTTTTTTTTTATTACAAAAGGCCTCTTGCTTGGAGTTATTTAATTACAATCTATACATTTCTGTGAATAAAAGATGTGCTGTAACCAACTGTACAGGCTTTGTGCAGAAATGTGTGGAACATTATGAATGTATAGAAAGCTATGACAGAGAATTCAAGGCGTCAGTCCTTTCATTTGCTAATATTGCTTTCAGGCATGTTTTATTTTCATGGAACATGAAGCGATGAATAATAATCTTTTATTATACGCAACCTGGTTTTTGTATGCAAAGATGGATTTTTAACCCAGTTCCTGATAGACTAGAATTACAATAATTACATTCACAGGTGTGTTTCCGATAAAATTACGAAATGTTAATAGTTTTAGAACTTCATTATAAATTCATTAATTTTAAGTCATTTTTCAATTAGCCCAACACAACTGATAAATCACCAAATATTCTCTGTAACTCGTACACTTGTAGGAGAGTTGAAACAACGGTGGACTTAATTATGAGTCAATAAACACTCGCCAAAATATGCCAATCGCTGTGAATAATTAAACATTTCAAAGACTAAATAGTAGAAAATAAATTATAGATAAAAAAAATGATGAGTGTAATATATATAAAAAAAGCTTTTATCAGATGATAGTTTAATATTACTTAATTTACGATTATACGTTGAGAAATCAATATAGGAATCACAAAAATATAATAATGTTTAAATAATGTTTAGTTTTTTTCTGTTGTCGTATCTTTAAAAAAAAGTTTGTTTTTTATAAAAGAATGTTTTTTAAAAAAATGTTTTTACTTTAATACTTATTTTAAAATACTTTCTCTTAGTTTTATTTTAGACTCAGTGCTCCGACACTTCGGCCTGACGAATGCTAGTAATAGTTTTAATAATAATAACAAGAAGATGCTTTAATTTATAATATCAGTTAACAGTTGTAATTGAAATCACGTGTATCAAAATCTTTTTCCTCGTACTTTTCAAATTCAGTTTTGCCTCTGTAAAGAGTATAATAATAATAATATATATCGATAATGTATTCCTTTATATAATTTTAAAATGCATAGGGAATTTTCTCTTTAACGAAATTTTAAATATTTGAGTCTAATGAAGAAATTTTCAAAACGGTAGGTAGGTTGATAATGAGAAATAAGGGGAAAGAATTAACATTTGCAATTATTAATTAGAATGTATTTTGAAAGGAGAATTTCAGTAAGTCTAACCACATCACAGAAAAAGAGGAAGCGAGTGTTATATTTATATGCCTAAAAATCATAGAAATACACACTCAGATATTT
Organism: Maratus speciosus; assembly: GCA_963932465.1. Taxonomy (NCBI): domain Eukaryota; kingdom Metazoa; phylum Arthropoda; class Arachnida; order Araneae; family Salticidae; genus Maratus; species Maratus speciosus. The sequence continues at coordinate 256,044,102 of OZ010786.1, forward strand.
TATGACTGTTTAAAGCCAAAAAATATCCAAAAAATAAATCATGCAGATCAAGAAAGTAAACATAAGTGAATGCAATTAGAGAAAATAATTTGTAATAACGCTTTGATGCCGAGGTGACAATTTACTTTTATCTTTATTTGACGGGTTTTATTTAACAGCTTCACCGGGTGACTTTGAACTGAAATATATTACGGTCCTTTTTTTTTTTTTTTTTTAATTTGTGTGGAATGTGATCATAGTTGCGTAGTTTCGTGCAATTCGTATACACGGCGGCTAAACATAGTGTATTTGTTGTTAACGTAGTTTGATAAGATAGCAAAGAGAAAGCTAATACGTGTGGTTAAATGTAACCTTAAACTTTGAGCCACTGGTGGTATGAGTCTTTCCAGGGCCGGCTTTTGCTTTAAAGTGGTTTGAGCACAATACAATTTTGTAAGGTCCTCAAGTAAATTTAAATTAAAAAATGAAAGTATTTTAATTTTATCAGAAGTTCCGTAAGCAAGTACAATAAAGAGGGATGGGGGGCTACATTAAATGTAAAAATGGCGAGTTTGCGGCCTATCTTCTTTTTTAGACGTTGAAATAAGAAGCTTTTTTTCGTCTCACTGGATAGCAATAATGACGAGTCCCAGGTGCTCGTTCTGGGTGAGGAGGTAGCCTTCCCTGTGGCTTTTCGCCATCAAGTTGTGACAACCAAAAGCAAGTTAGTTGTGGCGACGCCAGCGTCAATGTGTTTAATTGATTTTGCATTTGAGAATTTATGTTAAAAAGTTCCATTGATACATTAAAACAAATATTTCATTTTAGGAAGAAGAATTTAGATTAGATTTATTAAGATAAGACTCACACGAAAATAAGGTAATTTTTTTAAACTTCAACGCTGAATTCTCTGTCGATCAGTATGCCCTACAGCAAGGTTCTGTCAATTAGTTAAAAGCTTTTCTTCGTGATTGTACGCAGCTGCTTCAATAGGCTGTTTGAAAATCGGTGCCTCACTACATGCAATATATTAGAACTTTGTGCACTATAGAAAGACACATTCAAGTGACGGATTGGTTTAGAGCTTTCAGCTATTTGCTGCCATAGAAAAAAACCCAAAATGATGCTGGAATGTTGCTTATAAAATATAATTATTTGACACTTTCTAGAAAAAAATGAGATCAAAATGCACTGTATTAACAATTTGTTCTAAAAATTCTACTGCGGAAATAAATATTGATGATTATGCCGGTATAAATAAAGTAAAATGATTAATGAATCTCCGCTAGTAGAAAATCACAAAGTTTTGATTGTGAGTATAAAAAATAACCCAACCTTCCCTCTGATTCTGATGATGTAATTATTATGTAGAAGAATCCTTGCACTTCCTAAAAAACAATAAAAAGTCTATGAAAATTAATAACTTTTTCCTTAATATTGATAAAATACTAAAATTAAGTTTGTAAAATATTTAAAACATATTCATTCGACGAAATTACTAATTTTGGCACAGCAGTCTTTTGTTCTGATTTTGTTCGGTATGTGGCAACACCATTTGTTTAAAAATAATTTCTGCTTCTAGCATTCATTGGCTTCTGCTTCTTAAATTCGCTGCAAGGGTTGGCAAGGGTTGTCTTTCTGAGTTACACTTCCTTCGTAGAAATTCTATAAAAGCGAGACTTTTTTCTGAAAAAAGGTTTTGCTTAGGAAGAGTCTGAAAGCGATCCCGTAGGATCATGACTGGATGGGAGACTTATCTTGTGGACTTCAATGTTTAAGGCGTTGGGGCTGTAAAGAAAAGTAAAATATATATAAATACATACATGTAAATTCATCCAAAAAATAAAATTGAAAAAAGTAAATTTATACAATGAGCAAGTACACTGTAAAAAAAATACTGCCAGTTTTCCGGTAGGAATCGGAAAAATAGTTGCCCTTATCGTACCGGACTAATTTCCGACCCAGCTCAGAATAAAATCCGTAAAAATAAGGAAATAGTCAGTAAAACGGTATTTTACGGATTTTATTCCGATTTTACGGATTTTATTCCGAGCTGGGTTGGAAATTATTCCGGTACGATAAGGGCAACTATTTTTCCGATTCCTACCGGAAAACTGGCATTATTTTTTTTTTTACAGTGTATAATCCTACACAGTCAAAAATTGCAGCAAATTGTCAGGTGATCCATCCATTTTTATAGATAGCGGTTACTTGATTCGTATTATAATAAAGCTTTTTCATTCACTGTTAAAAATCGGTAGAAAACTGTCAAATCATTCAACAGTTTTTATAGAAAAGGGTTACATAATCGTATAATTTGCCTATATTCTGACCTATGAGGACGTTTCATAATATGGTCAAGTAACCGTTACCTATAAAACCGGTTGAATAACTGGACAATTTGCTGCGGTTTTTTAACACTGCACTGTAAAAGATTTGCATCAAACTGTCCAGATATTCGACCGTTTTGTAACTAGCGGTTTCTTGACCACACACTGTTAAAAATCTGCAGCAAACTGTCCAATCCATTCGAGCATTTTTATAGATAACGATTATTTGACCAAATTATGAAACATTCTCATTGGTTAGATTAGAGACAACTTACGGTTATGTACCATTTTCTATGAAAACGGTTTAATAGCTGAACAGTGTGCTGCAGATGTTTAACAGTGCATTATGAAGCCTTCTCATTGATCAGGATCGATTATAATTATGGTTAAGTAACCGTTATCTATAAAAACGATCGAAGGGCTAGACAGTTTGCAGTCATTTCATTTTACAGTGTATTATATTTACTTTACCAGAAAAATTGTTCAACATTTTTTTTTTCTTTTGTAACTGGTTAAAAGAAATCTTTGTAAAATAATGTTTCTACCACACATGAAGAGCATGGTAGAAACGCCAATGATTTATGAAGATTTCTTTCGACCAGTGATAAATGTATTACCATTCAGCAATTTTCCATGAATCTGGTAAAGTAACCGAAATTTTACTTCTGTGCTGCAGTGTAAAATATTTGCAGCAAACAATCAGTCATTCAACCGTTCTTACAGATAACGGCTACTTGACCATGTTATAAAGGGTCCTCATTGATCAGAATAGTGATAAATTTTGGTTAAGTAACGTTATCTATAAAAACATTAAATGATTGCACTGTTCAAATTTTGCAGGAAAATGTCCCGTTTTTAACTGCTAAACCGTTTTATAGAAAACGGTTACATAACCGTAATTTACTTCTGCTTTGATAAATGAGAACGCTTTATAATATAGTCAAGTAACCGTTGTGTATAAAAATGATTGAATGACTGGACAGTTTGTTGCAGATTTTTAACAGCGTGGATAATTTGCTGCAACTTTTTTCGAATGTGATGCATATGAGAATCCTTTGTAATATGGTTAAGTAACGGCTGTTTATAAATACCATTGAAAGACTGGAGAATTTGCTGCAGAAATTACAGTTAAAATGATTGTTTTCTTACATGAAACTTTCTACAGTATAACTTTACAGATAATTAAGTACAATCTACTTCTTTCATTTGTTACGTAAAATTAATAAATGTGGAACTTAGATTTTTCATATATTTTCAAAGTTGGTTGTATAAACCGCTATGTGTGAGTTACCTGGAATGTGAAATATTGCCAATAATTAGCGAAAAATATTTTTACTTTCCGTTTTTTAGATAAAATAAAATAATCCGAATCTCTTACCATTGCATGATATAGGAGTGTGTTACAAATGTGCTAATTGAAAGCTCTGAATAGCTTTAAGTTAGTACGCTTATATTTATATGACTTTTTCTTTCTAGTCTTCGAATGATACTGTATTGTGTAATGTTTAAGAGAGATGAAATGAAAGGGTATGAAAATTGAGTGAGAAGCATATCTTTCAATCAAATATTTTTAATAGAAATTTTGTAGTGTTGACATGGATTGTTGTACTGCAGTAATTTACAACAGAGGTAATTTTTTCTTATTGAAATAAGTGAGGGTTTTATGTTTAATAAAAATTTGTTTAGATAATTAATATGTACTATCGCATGATTCATCCTATTATCTCTTTTGTAAACAAATAAAGCTGTATATGAATTAAATTTATGCTGTCTTTTTTGCCTTTTGATAGCATCTCAAATGGATTAAGTATAAGTTTTACCATGAAAAATATTACAATTTTTGTAACATTTATAGACATATCTTTAGTGCTTCATTCACTTGCTATTTTATACAATTTTCATGGCTTTAAAAAACATAATCACTAATAAAGTATTTTAAAATCATTAATTTTAAATAAATTTTTAAATGCCGATATGATTTCAAGAAAAGAAATATGACATTAAATCTTACGTTTTCTTCTGGAGGGACATACGCATCCAGGACATCTGTGAGCCGGTGCGTTTGTTTCTGCATAGCAGTTGCCCACACATTTAGGCTTGGGGCACTTGTAACGGCACTTGCAAACTTCGCAACCACCTTCTCCTGTCTCGTAACTACAGCGAAGCCCTGAACATACAGGCGCCGGACAGGTCGTTGTAGTGGGTTCGGTTGTTGTTGTCATCTCTGTTGTGGTTGTAGGCTCCGTGGTTGTCGTTGTAATCTCTTCTTCATGTACGTATTCTTCTGTTGGTTCTGTTTCGTGTTCGGTTTCATTTTCATCTGCATCATTTGCTGAAAATGTTACTGGATGTTGTTGTTCTTGTTGTGGACTTTTAATGCCATCCAAAGAATATGAGGAGTTATCAACTGATGAAAGAAATGCATTATTTTTATTACTCGTTTATGTAAGATGTTATTTAACAATATAAAGCAATACAATAAATCAATGGTACTGCACTTAATTAAATAATAGGGTATCTATAAAAAAAAATATCCCAGTTTCAATGGTATATTACTAGCAAAAGCCATGCTTTGTTTGGATTCGCGAAGCATTATTAATAAAATAAATATTTAAAGAATAAATCATTATTATTATTATTATTATTGCATCTTTATTAAGCAAAAACGTTATTTTATGTTTTGGCACATTTTAATTTTAGAAACGTAAATTCAGACAAATAACTAAGAATTTCCCCGGAATTTTTAGTTATGATATAGTGAATTTAACAATTAATTTTATTTGTTTACAATTCTGTTGTTGCCACTTTACAAGAAAAATCACAATATAATTCTTTTAAAATGCGTAAGTATCGCCTGCGTAAATGACTTCACATGATAAGAATAAACTGGGTATTTGAATTTTTAACACTGAAAAACACTTCTGTAATTCAATGTAAATAACTGAATTTTCACAAATTTTAATTCATTAAAAATATGCTATAATTTTCAAAAAAATGTATTTTAAAAATTTCATAAAAGAAATCGTGAAACTATTTAATTAATCATGATTTTATCTATAATGACTAACTCCATGATTTATTTTTTCTCCCGAAAATATACGTGTTTCATTTTTATTTTCAAAAATGCGTCCGTAATGAAAAAACATGTAAAATAAATTAATTAAAATAATACATTTTTTAAGGTTATTCTGTAAAAAAAAAAAAAAAAAAAAAAAAAAAAAAAAAAAAAAAAAAAAAAAAAAAAAATTGCGCAAACCTACATATCTTAATTTATTTTTATGTTTAATTTCAAGTCAAAATACTGAATAGTTTTTTGTGAAGTGTACGACAAAATGTAATTTGTGTAGCCTAGTAGAGGATTCGCTTCGCTCATGATAATAGCAGTTTAATTTCGATTATTTAGAAAAAATCATACATCATATTGAAGGTAAACTAACCTAGTTTTTCTAACAAATGTTTAGTATGTGCACCTTTAGTTATACGGCACCCATCCAATTTAAAGCCCAATTCTTCCCACACTTCAGTTAACAAGTCCGGAGTAATGGAAGCAATAGCCTCTTCAATGCTGTGTCTCAACTCTGATAAATAATTAGGTATAAGCGGAAAGAAGACACGATCTTTTATAAAGCCCTAAAGGAAAAATTGCATGGTTCTAACGGCTTTTAATTCTTCAGCCTAGCAATAACGCTTTACGCTCAGGAGTCGCTGTTTTGCGTACGTGGCACTGGAAGCGAATAAATAACAAAGCAGCATTCACGCATGCACTTATCTAAAGCTGTTTGAGTTACTCTTTATTTGTGATTTTGAACCAACACTCTCCAACGCTTACAGTTGATACTATTAAAATTTATAACTGAGGCATCCTTTTATGGATACCCTGTATATAAATACATACCAGTACCATTATATACATATATATTGTAAAATGTATTCTTTTAAATACGTGGTTGCAGTTAATATCTGATACAATAAAAAATTCACAATATCTTCTATATATATATATATGTTTTTCAAAATTAATAACCCGAATAGTGGAGCGTAATATTGTAAGTATGGTTAGCAGGGTTTCATGTCACTTTCAGGATCCTCCCCTATTAGCTAATGGGCCTAATCCATTATGCAGTTAACGGTATATGGTCACCATTGGTTAAAATTAATATTTAAAGATTAATAATTAGCAAATAGTAGTAGTTCATTACAATATATAATCATATGACATCAAAAACGTAAGTCCGGCACTCGAACTCACTTCTCTACTAGATTACATATAGCTTTTACCAAAATTTTAGTCAGTATCACTGCAAAAAATGATAGTGATACATATAAATATATTTTAAATGGATACATAAATACATTTAAAATAATAAAAAATATCGAAGTATTGCTAATAATGTCATCAGGATAGAATAAAAGTATTTCTAAAAAGTAGTTTTATTATATATTTTTGACAATCTTATTTAATTAAATATGGACCGCAAAAATACTTTAAGTAAAGTAGCATTTTCAGTTAACTTCGATTGCGTACCTTTTTATGTCATGTATTTATTAAGTATTATTATGTCTAAATAAAAGATATTAAACAGTATTCTATAAGAGAAAATATCTAGTCCATTTCCACAGTTTAAATTGGAATCCCAATTATATAACATTACTTTAAACTTTACAAGAACGTCATTTGACTATGTAAAATACAGTTCCTTTCAACAGACATGAAAAAAACCCATTCTGAAAAGGATATTAAAGAAATTATTTAAAAAGTCTTCCAGAGATGTAATACAATTAGTTCAGTTCAAACAAAGGGGAAAAAAAAGATTTGCTACGGTCATATCTTTAAAATTTACACATCAATTAAAGAAATTTAACTTAAAACTATCTATAACTTGTAATATATAAATTTTTCAACTCATAAGATCCGTCAACGAAAATATAAATAAAATGGAAAGAGATGGTGGAAAGAGATAGATGGAGGCGCAGTAAGGTGGCTGGGGGTGACGCCAAAAGAGTAACCCTAAAATCAGCTACAGTCGGCCCAAACACAAGCACGTTCTTTCACGGAAAAAAAGAAGAAAATTTTTAATAATACAGTTTTTAATTGATAATACAATGGAATGCTGCTTTAGAATGCTTAAAAATAAGCAAATCACTTTCATTTAGAGAAAAAAAAAATGCACGGCTGATATCAAAGAATTCGGTCCCTGTTCCAGGTGCTTGTTTTGTTTGGGCCGAGCGAAAGCATTTAAATTTGAGCGATAACGCGTATCATATTGCAAACAGTTTTTATGGCATACTACATCTCCATCTATCTTTTTCCTCCATGAAATCATCTAGAAACAGCATTAATTTACAAGATTAACTGTATTCATGAAGATGGAAAGAGAGGATTATACATTGGTATGACAAAAAGAAAAATTGCAGAAAGAATCAAAGAACATATATCCGATATAAGAATAAATAAATCAAACATAGAAATAGCCATGATTAATAAAAAAAATTTATAAATTTTTTAATGTTATATTAATAAAGAATTGTTATAAATATTGTTATAAATATATATTTTAATAATGTAAACAATTAGCTAATTTCATAAATTTCAACTATGTTTTATTAAAAGAGGTAGTAGAAATAATTAACGATAAAGAAATCGCATGCAATGAATGACATTTTACATTCCGATATTCATAACAGATGGAGCTCCCTCCTTTGAAAGGCGACGATATATTATTTATACCACTTAATTTTATTCCCTAACTGCTAAAGTCGCAACAGAATTTCGGAATAAAATATTGCTTTTATACTGAACGTAAAGGAAAGCTTTCATTTATTTTCTAATTTTTTTGTGTGTAAATCCTGATGTCAATCGGCATTTTCAACATTTTAGCAACAGAAGTACTTGTCCCTGAAAGGGTTAAAGAAAATAATTAGATCAAATAGAAATAGTGATGTACGTTTCATTGGATGTTTTATATTTACTGGTTTATATTTACCTCGGAACACGAGATGAGAATCTATATATATTTCTCTTACGTGGCACGAAAATAAATCTGAATTTATAGTTTGCCATTTGGCAATAACCACAGCGACGATTCTCAGTGGGTAATGTACGGTCACATAACCTGATCCATTCAGAAAATCAAAATTCAGAGCTAATCTCTTTTTAAGCACAGGCGTTCTTCTCTTACCGGCAGTTAAATAGCGGTGCGAGTCAGCCCAAATTGTAGGAGCCTTAGTTTGATCGATGTATGAGTAGCAATGCCACAGGTTCGTTTCACGGTGACGTGATATCCCGCGCTGAAGAACCTGCATTCAGCGAATCAGCTTTCTGATCAAAATTATCTTTTAGACACAGCAGAAAACGTTTTGTTTACATTTCCTTAGCTTTGTTTTTCAAAGAGATTTGAATGAATTAAGCCGTGTTGTTCAATATTAAAGCGAAAAAAAATGCATTTTTATTTGCAATTTCAACGAAGTTTTCCATTACTTTTTTATACATTAAAAACATTTGTAAATTTCATATGTTAAAATCATTTATGATAATACTCATTCTGGCTAGAGTTGATGCAATTAGTGGCGAGCGAGCGAAGCGACCTGGGATTGCGTAGCAATTGCGTTGCAGTCTCAGTGCAGGGGGCTGAGTCCCTTAGTATTTTAATAAAACAACTTTTAACTTGATGTAAATACCTATTTTTAATGCCTATTGAAAAGTATTTATTTATTTATATAGTTACACCGTTTGAACTGAATTCCAACCTCCACCTTTGCCAGATGCATCATAAATGTATCAATTATGTAACCAATATGATACTGCAATGATACAATTACAATACTACAATTATGATGCTGCAATTAATTGAAAAATTTTACAAGACTGCACGACTTATTGAAAGACTTAGAAAAATATTTGCATTTGATAAGAAAATTAGGGTGTGATAGCTGTTATAAAAATCTGCATCAATTAAATAAGCAAAGTTGAATATATAATAATTATCATATAGTAAATTAAGAAAAATCTAACAATGGGGAGATAAAGATGTTTAAACTCAACACAATTATCAAGATTATTCATGTGTGTACGCCTCCATGTTTCAAATATAGGCAGATAAAGATGTTTAAATTCAACACAATTATCAAGATTATTCATGTGTGTCTGCAGATATTATATCTAAAGCACATTAAAAAAAAAAATGCTAATATTATTAACCCTTCTATTCACAAATTTATTTTTAACTAAATTTTATTTTCAGTTAGTTCACAACAATATAAATTATTTCGTTCATATAACAGCAGTGAATAAATAACAAATGAATAAACAATGAATAAACATGTAATGCATTTTCTATAAATAATTTTAAAAATATATAAATAAATGAGAAAAAAACAGAGAAAAATGTGTTATCCCCAGTCATTTCGTACAAAAGTTAATATTTATAATAGTTTATTTTTTAAATTTGCCAGTTCATTAAGTGTTATCACTTATCTAACACAAAAAAGGCCATATATTGAACTGAAATGTTTCAAATTGTATGTTTTTATGTCAATTTTTTAAACATCGGTAAGACAGTTCAAAGTGAGAACTATTTGGCGATACAAAAAACTAGTCGGACGTGCCAATCCCAAAACTTTCTTCTATCTCATACACGTTAACATTTTAAAAAGTTGTTACACATGTTAATACTTAAATGTAATTACTTCAATAGTACACTTATTTTGATTTTTCATTTTAAATTTCTTCTTCATTTTACTAATCGGACTAAAAATGACTCGATCATAATATTTAATAAAATCAATAATTTTCGTTATTCTGACGTACATCAGCTGCTTGCGAATCATCGGGTTAGGAGGATGCGAAGTGCACGCCGCTGCATGAACAGTCTATGTACAACAGAACTGCGACAAAACGAGAAAATCGCACAAAAATCGCTATCACGGTGACTCTTTACGGGGAAATATCCCCATTTTCAACTGGGACCTTACGACCATAGTCAAAAACATATATGTGAAATTTCGTTCAATTCTATGCATTACTTACACTTTTCGATGATACAATAATGAAAATGGCTGAAAAATTGTCATTACAGCACCCCCTTCCGATGGAATATTCCTAAATTCGAACTGGACATGCTGACCATAGCCGAAAACATATAAGGACGTAAGTTTTAAAACTCGCCTTATCCAAAATTTTAAAAATCGAGTTTTCTTTATCAATATATTCTCTTGGTGAGCCTGCATCGAAAAAACACTACAATCTGCACAAAAACTAGTCTTATCGTGTATTTCTGGCATTGTAAAATCTTGGTTTACAATGAAAACCAATGAACGCAGCCAGAGGTTTTTCGCGATTTCCCAAAATTTTATTTTTTCTGAATAAAGCGAGTTTTGAAACTCTCGCCCTCATATACATGAAGTTTTTTTTCAATTCTATGCATAACTTCATATACTTTTAGATGATACAATGAGGACACACACATGGACAGACAGACATTTTGTATAAATACGTTTTTCGGAATCTCTACTCTTAAAACGTGAAAATACTTCGAAAACTTGAAGTCAAAAAAAATTTCGATTACAATACTTTCTTCTATTAAAGATGGAAGCAAGTAAAAAGAAAATGCAACATGAAATCAAAATACTTACTGGCTGCATGAGGAGAGCTACAGATGCAAACAGGACATTTGCCCATGTGTTTATTTGTAACCACTTGGCAACCGGGTTCACATACTGGAGTTTCACATATGGGATCGCACATACAGATGGGACAACCTGCTGGACCTGGTACTTCTCTGCAGCCATAGTCAGCACAAAATAGATTTGGACAATACGGCTCCTCCTCCTGATCTGTGTCTGCCAAATGAAAACAAGATATTTCAATTAAAAGAATTGCAATCAATCTGAATAGTCTACACTTTTAGATGTATAAACTGAAGTGTAAAGCAAAAGCATAAAACACACAGCGTTGGCTATAGAAAGTGCGAAGTGGGGGCGAATGCAGGGGTTTCTAAAATGTATAATAAATTCTTATACAATATTAGACTTATTTGTAATTAAGAAAACACAAAAACACACAAAAAAGTTTGCGTATAAAATAAAGATAAAATAGTTATCAGTATTTACAACAGGCGTTTTGAGATCATTCCCCTTTTGAATTTGTTTAACAGTTTTTCAAGTCCATTAGACACGTTACGTTGTGCATCCATTATTATTTTATACCACATTTTCCTTTGTACACTTTTAAAATGAGTAATGTTAGTGAATCTGTATTTGTTCATGTGGAAAAACATGCAACCCCTAAAATAATGTAGGGAGTTTAAATTGGGGAAACTGATGAGGCAATTCAACTTTGTTTAAAAGATCAGCTAAACTGTCACAACACTACTTTTGATTATTTTTGCAGTATGAGCTGGTTCCCGTCTTGATAACAATAGTATTCTCCCCAAACAATTATCTATCGCTGGGGTAGGGGTGTCAGACTTTCTTTAAAATCTCAATTTATAATTTAAAACATATATTAAATTGAAAAATTGTGTGAGAATTTGTTGTCCACCCTGTAATAGTTTCATTGAAAGCGATTTGTATCAGCACACAGACATACACATTTACACACAAAAAAAAATTCTCGACGAAGTTTTTTTTATTTTCTAGACGTTGACTGCATGTGATACGTGGAAGCCCAAACGTATGTTTCAATATACATTGTTATGTATTTTTTCATGTACAGTCGATTGAAGCTATTAGAAATACCAAAAACCTGCAACTAGTTGTTTCACTTTTTCGTGATTTATTTAAATATTAAAAGACTTTTTTATTGTGGTTGCTGGAGAAGCATTTTTTTTTAAAATCTGGACACTGGACAAGTCATTCAATCAAACACCGCTAACCGCGAAAGCCGCGCCTAATCCCAACTTTTCTCGCTCTTCAAATGCCTATATATAAAAGAGCGATGTACCAACGATTTTGTGGGATATAGCAGGATCTTGAATTTACAAGACTAACATTAAAAAAAAACATAGAAAATTATCAAAACCCAATTAATAAAAGAAAGACTCAAAATATTGTTCACAAGACGAAAAAAAAAACCAATTTACAAAAATATAAAAAATTGGAAACATATATATATTTTTTAATCAGTTACTCAATTTTAGTTTTTCCCGTTTTTCCTACATTTCCGATACACTTCCTTCTAAAAACAGGGCTAAACAGTATGGAAGAGGAGAACAGCATCTTTTCTCAGGCTGTGGGACTTATAGAACAACTTTACATGGTTGCCAAATCTTGTAAAATCTCATCTATTTCCTGAAAATTCGTCATTTCTGTACAGTGTGTGCCATGACAATATAAGCAGCCTGTAAAATTATATATGAAGTTTCATTGTTTATCCCTCGGTATACTTTCTATACATGTTTCGTTGATTTTTTCCAGGATAACGAGAGTGCAGCTAATTGTAAAAGTTGAGTATTGTAAATACGTTTCAAAAATCCAGTGTAACAAGGAGTAAGAGTTATTAACTAATGCACTTTTAAATATGATATACATTTTCTTTTTGTTTTACTGACTAGCCTTAGGGAATAAGCAAAAGTACTGCGTGACAACGTTTGATGTGAAACATACTTAAACTGAATTGTTGTATAGATATTTTAAGAGCAGACATAACAGTTCATTAGTAAATACTAAACAGTACAAGTGATTATTTATACTGTTTCGAAAATAACATATAAGATGTATTATGTGTTTTGGCTTTATAAGCTACTTATTACTTCATGTACGAGGGCAAGTCAGCAAGTAGATCACAAAAGTCAATAAAAAAGGGGGAAACCAAGATACATACTTAAAAGGCACGTTTATTTCTCTATATAATCGTCATTTACATTGATACATTTGTCACATCTCTTTATGAGTTTTCTAATAGCTGCTGCATAGAAGTCTTTGGACTGCATTCTCAGCCACCTGTGTACCTCACATTCAATGCCTGCATCAGTCGACTGTAGGCTGCTAAACCATGTGAATACCCTGTTGTAGTTGCTATGCTGTCTATTGTTGTTCGCCTGTCAGCTCTTACCATTTCCTCAAACTTCCGCACTGTGTCTTCTGTCGCAATCTCAACAGGACATCCACTTCGTTCTTCGTCAATAATTTTTGAACACCACTGCTCATCTTGTACAACTGTTGTCTCATAAATTCGAAATTGACATCTCACAGTTGGACAGTGCTGCCACCTATTGGCATACATGGGTACAATTTACTACAAAATTCTGACCTCTCATATCGGTTTGTGACCTACATACTGAATTTCCCTCGTATAAATAGATCAATGAATGCTTTACGGAACATTTGTGGTATCTCGTACTGAAGAAGGCAGCGCTTTCTATGTGGTTATTAACATTTAAATTAAAACTTAGAAAACGTCTTGATAAAATATTAGTTTTAATTATCTTTTTATTGCTATTAGAAGATTGTCATTATTTAACCCTTTATGTACTGAATTATGATCATGAAAATTTTATCTTTTAAAGCATTTTTCGTGATAAATTTTCGAAGGATTTTAGAAGGATTAAAGGATTTAGAAGGATTAATTAAGTTTGAATTTATAGGGACTTTGGGCACTCTTTATAACCCCACTCAAATCTTTTATTTTAAATATTTTTCTTAGTATATTTTAGAATTAGGAAATGTACAAATATAATGTTCTTGCAATAGAGATATAGAAATATTTCCGAATTGAAAAATCCCCCCACCCCCACCCCCACCCTCCCAACGCCAAGAAAGCTGAAAAATGCACATAATGATTTTGGAACAAGATAAAGAAATGTATCGATAACTCATTCTAAACTGTATTACAACTAATCAATGTAGGGGAGACCGGGGCTAGTTGGCTACAGGGGTTAGTTGGCGCAGTCCACATAAATTGCCTGTTTGTGGATAGATTGCGCAACCAGTCACAGAGTACCTTTCTTCTTGCTTTTTACAATCCTGATTGTAGTTTTGCAGCGTTACCTACGTGCAGTGGACATTTATTGCGATTTTTCTGTTTTTTGCACTCATAAGTAATTTTTGTTGCTTCATTCTTTTTCTAATTTCTAATACTTATCTTAATAATTGCGATTTAACTTTGCAGTTTTTCTTAGCGTATGATTCACTGTACCTACCCCATATGTGATTTACTTGGATTATCTATGTTTAGAAGGTTACGTCTCCCTTTTGTGAAGAAATTTATTATGGGGTTAGTAGGCTTATTGAATACGGGACAAGTTGGCTCGGTGTCTGGTGTGTGCTGGTAGCTTGAAAAACAGCAAACACCGAGAAAAGTGGTTGCGATGCAAGATTTTGGGCACACGAGGCTTACCCAAACAGATACACTGAATTTTTTATTTCTGCAACTGTAACACTAATGATGATATCGAGTAGGATAGAAGTTACTCAACGTTAATGTTTTATTTATTATTTTTATGTCTGTATAATTTAGAATTTACATTGTACGGCGATAACGCCTTTGTTTAAACTTACTGGTAATAATGAAATTGATTTCTCTTAACTGCGTGTCTTATTTGAGTTTCATTTAAATTTTTATAAAGCGTGTGCCAACTTACCCCGTGACGGTGTAGGTTGGCGCACAATTTTCCTTTTACTTTAGGCTTCCGCTAAGCATAAACTACAAAAGCTACAAACTCAAAACTCCGGGTATATATAGCCCAATTCTTGTTCTTTAAAAGTACAGTTAAAGTTTCATAAAAAACTTAAACAAAAAATTAATAAAAATCAATAACTAAAAACTGCGCCTACTAGCCCCGGTCTCCCCTATTAAAGGACAATTTTGTAACAAGTTGTTTTATTGGTACTTATAAGTACCGTCAGTAGATAAAGGGTTAAAGAAAAATTGTTACTGCAACAATAATAAAGGGTATTCATAAAAGAATGTCCCAGTTTCAATGGTACATTATAGCAGACTATATTTAGCTGATAGACTATTTACAACAAAGGTAAACTGACCTAGTTTTTCTTACAAATGCTCAATATGGTAATGTGTGTCAATTTTCAATATGTAATAGTTCAGTTATACGGGACAACCAAAATGTCTGTACAGGATATTAACTGTGTCAGAGCATCTTACTTGCGTAGTCCTAAGAAATCTGTTCGGAAAGCCTCATTTGCCTGACCATGTCTACGTTCCGCTGCTAAACACGATTTGCCAGAGTTGAGACACAAAATTGAAGAGGTTATTACTTCCATGATTCCGGACTTGTTAAAGGAAGTGTGGGAAGAATTGGACTTTAAGTTAGATGTGTGCCATACAACTAAAGCTGCACATGTTGAACATTTGTAAGAAAAACTAGGTTAGTTTACCTTATATTAATTTGATGTATGATTTGTTGTAAATAGTCAAAATTAAACTGTTATGGCCCCTATATATGTCACTCTATATATTGGTTTTTCCTCTTACCATCATCGTTGAATGAAGGGCAGACGCATGTTGGACACTGGCCTTGTGCTACATCTGTTTGGAGTTCACATCCAGGATCACATTTGGGAGGTGGGCAAGAATCACAAAGGCATTGAAGGCAACCATCTGGGCCACGAGTTGTGCGACACAGGGGTCCTGTACATTGAACGGCTGGACAGCCTTTTGGTCCTAAAAAAATAATTATTAATTATTTCTTGACAAGCATATCATTTACTTGTAAAATAAATACTGATTAAAATACGAAGCTAAGAGTGGATAAAGTAAAAAGAAAAAAGAAAAATTATTCAGAGCAAAGGTCAGAAGTATACCTACAAGTAGAAATCATACACTAGACACTACTTTTTCTAATAGCTTGTAATGTAATACGCTACATTTAAAATTTGATGTAGGGAATCGCTCGATAGAAGAAGTCAGTAGCTTGTAGCGAGAAATTATGCTACTTTTAACGTTACTTTAAGAAAAGAAAATGTGCCATTCTTCAAATTCTGTGTTCTCAAGTTGCCTCTTTTGTGCAAAATGTGTTCTGCGAAATAATTTGCGGATGTCAGCGAAAAATTATTCTAAGAATAATAAATAAAATATATGCATAGTATGGCTATGAACAAATACGTTATTTATGATAGTAGCCTCTCATTATATCTCTTGTTCAGAAGTTCAGATGTATTAATTCGTTTTCGTGTGTGTGAGTACCCTTTCCCCCAAAAAGCTGTAGCTTCACCACATTTTCATGTAACTATATGTAAATTTTTATTGTATTGCGTATCTCGCTCAATTTCGCTATGAAAATTATAATATGTGTATAAATCAACCTTTTGGAGACTAACACTAAACATTTTATTGTACGATATTTTTCTTAATTTTTAAAGCTCTCGATTATACGGAATTTATTTGATTGTATACCGGTAGACACGATATAATGAGGGACCACTGTACTAATTAACACTTTTCCTCAATTTCGAATTTGGATTGAATCCTTTGAGAAAATCTAAATATGTCGAAGTAGAGTCAACTTTTGAAAAGTAGTTTGCAGTCGCTACTTTTTAAAACAAGTAGTAGTAGTTGTAATTAACAACATTTTCGATAAAATAGTTGTATTTGTAGTTCGATACAAAATAAAAGTAGTTTTTCCGACCATTGATTCAAAGATATTTGAGGTAAAGTTACTGGATCCATTGCATTTAATTCGAAATTATAAAAAACTAGTGTCTTTCGTTGATCATATTTTCAATCTATGACTTGGTTTGATACCTAACAATTTACCGTTTACAAACCAAGAACTCCTCTCAAAGTAGATCAAACGAAAAAATGGACTTGATTCACTTTAGTTCTGAACGCCTGAAATGACTATATCAGTGATAAAAATATTATAATGATTAAAATTCTTATTATATAAGCTATATCATTATGATTTATTTACAATAATTAAAACAAATATAAGAATAACAATCGAGAATAATAAAGGTAATATTGTCTTTTATGCTTAATTTAATTAGAGTTGAAAATATCGAAGTGATATATCTTTATTACGTCTTATAATAGTGGATCAACCTTTATTTTATTTTTTGCTTTCTTTTTGTATGAAAAAATACGAAATATGATACAACATTCATATAAAGTGCCGTATAGAAAATTGCTTTTTCACGCATAAACTAAACTTTCATTTCTAATTCAATTAAGAGATGGCAGCACCATAAGTTCTTCTGCCTTTTTTAAACGACGAAACATGAACTACACACATACCCAAATAATAACTAACTATGATATTCTTATTAATTGTAATAATAATAACAATAATAAAGAAAGCTTAAACTATTAACTTAATTTAATTTAAGATACACCGATAACAATGAATGTTTATTATTTTTTCTTTTTTAATTATTTACTTATTAAAATTCTCAGAATTCTTCTCTTCCTCTTTTTTTCTCTCTCTCTTTTTCCTTTCTTTTGTATTTATAAAACGAAAATATTGGATTCGGGAAATTATCGGATTCCACTTTTTTAATAGATTTATAAAGTTTGGATTCACAGATGTCCTGAATACGACTTCACTATTTTTAGAACAGATCTGTCTGTCGCAAGTTTAGTAGCCGCGTTCTAATTCAAGAATTATTGCATGGAATTCCACGAAACTTCATATTTAATTAGACTTTGACATAAGTTGGTGTAGAGGTCTACACGGGCCGGAATTTCCAGTCCCGGGCCGAAGAAAAGCTATTTTGGCCCGGCCCGGTGTAAAAATTGAAAGTTCGGCCCGGCCCGTTTACATTTTTACCGTTCTCGACCCGGCCCGGCCCGTACAAAAATCAGTAAAAACAGGCCCGGCCCGACTAAAATTCTACAAAAAATTCCGTTTTTTGTCGACATACAATTAAGATTCTTTTAATGAATACTACATGCATATTTATGGGAACATTTTACAGTATATTTTAAATTACTATGTGTTCGCAAAATAGAAAACACACAATAGTAAACATTAACGATTACTTAGTGTTTTAGTCAACGTCTCTACAGACGTTTCAAAATTTAAATAAGGGTTTATTAAAAGATTATTGTAGTTTAGAATAAAGGGTTAAAAAACATGATAACTTTTGAAGCTTATAATAAAAAGTAGATTTGTGAAAATATTTCTGTCATTTTTAAGGCTTTTCTCAAATCCAAAGGAGCTACATTTTGATACATTTATGAATTCATTTCTTTTCGGAAACGCGTGAGATTGGCAGGTATTCTTATTCAGAAACCATGTAAATGTCGTTTTTTTCTTAGATAAAAGTAATATATCTTTCAGAAAATACTGCCAAAATTAGCGTTTTGAATCGAATTTCCGGAAGCGATAGCACAGGAAAGGAGAAAAACGTACAGTTACGTGACAAGAGTCTCTGTTATCTCTGTACGTAATTTATGAAAAATGGAAACGCTATTCGATCCCAAATGCCTTCAATACTCAGGCCTGTCAATTTTATGCCTTTATAGTTAAAAATGAGTCAGAACATGTGTCTGAAAGTTTCGCATTGTTGAGCAGTAAATATGAGAACCACCTTAAGGTACATTTCCAAAGATACTGTAAACAGAAGTTCTTTATCGCTATTAATACTTTTACAAAACATAATGCCTGTCCTACACATCCTGAGAACGATTAAGACCAGTTCCGTCCCGGCACAAGTCTGCCGAAAAAATTAAACCCGGGATCAGGCATCATGTAACTGTACGATGCCGATCTCTACGATGGACATGTTACATTTCTGTATTGATGTTGTTAAGCTCGCATCGGCTCGTAACGCACATTTATACTTCTCGAAAAAGTCATATTCATTGGAAATGGCCTCGTATTTTATCTGCTACTCTCAAATTCTTATATCGGGCCGATACCACCGATTAATTTTTTTTATCGGCCCGGCCCTGCAGGCCCGTTCAATTTTTTTGCCGGACCGGCCCGTTTGAAAATTCTCCCAATTCCGCCGGCTGGGCCCGTGCAGACCTCCAAGTTGGTGCTGATTGGATTTGGGTGCATACCTCCTAATAGGCGGCGCGCTTTTTTGTGCCACGTTTTTAACGATTTACATGATAGCTATTGCTAGGCGTCTATTGGGTGGAATTGCACCAAATTTAAGACTGCTCTGCTCAACTGCTCTGCTCAACAAGCGCAAAACGTTTTGACATATTTAAAAATTCATTTCTTAACGGAAAGATATAAAAGTGAAAAGCCTGACCATAGAAGCGATTTGGAATCGAACTGTGTTTTCCATTTTGGTCAATAAATTATCTATTGAATTATAAGCATTTTGATCACGTGACAGAGACATTTTTCTCCACTGACTGGTTCTTCTTCCGTCTGGAAATTCCGTTCAAAACACACACTTTTGACACTATTTTCCGAAAGATCTATTTGTTGTTTGAAAAGTTTGGAATTTGTTGTTGGTTGAAAGATCTATTTGTTGTTCTATATCTTGTTTGAAAAAGACAAAAAGAAAAAGAAAAAAAAAACCCAGATCGATTACATAGTTTCTGAACAACGACACCTGCTAGTTTCATGCATTTCCCAACAAAAATAAATTAAAACTTATTTCATAAAGTTGCCCTTTTGGATTTGAGAACAGTCATAATATGTAAAATGCTTGCTATAAAAAACTATGCTGATTCAATCCTAGCTTTGATCATACAATAGATTTTATAGGTTTTTTATAATGATTACAAAAAAAAAAAAGAAAAAAAAAGAAGATATATACCATATTTTATATTTGAGGTTATTAATTAAAAATATGTATGGGGCATTCTCACAATCTTTTGACTTTTCGAAAAAAAAATCTGACAAAAGTAACTTGCTGAAATAACATTTTAATCTGATAGACGAATGCTTTAATGATTCAAAATAAAGAAAAAATGGTCAGCAGCGAAAATTTTTTTTATTTAACTGAGGTTTTAGTTAAACTTGCAAGTTTAATTTTCCTTACCATTTTACCCCTATAACTTTTTATTTTCTTCTAAATTTTTATTTATAATGAATTTGCATAGTACCCACAGGACATTCAAAATAAGCAATAATAACAATGTAGTACTTTTAATACAGAATTTTTGTATAACATTGTCTTAAAGGGGTGTTAAAGAAGAGACGGTAAGGTAAAAAAAAGGGATGGTATTGGAAAAGGGGACGAAATGGTAAAAAAAAAGGGACGGTAAGGATGGAACTGTAAGGAAAATTACCACCTATTTTTAGGAAAATCATGTTAAGACTAAGTGATAGCCACAATGTTCATTGATTTTTAGAAACAGTTGTTAACATTGGATTAAATTATTATTATTTTTTTAATTTGCCTCGAAAAGTGCAGGCATAAACCTTGGGGACGGTGAGACTACCAATAAAGCCACGATGCGTGAAATTGATATTCAAATGCTGATTTAAATTCTACAGTAAATTTCCTGCCAAAGAATTTTAGACATTATTTCTCTAGCATACTTCTGCATGAGAAAAAACTTCAAAAAAATTCTGTGGCTGCATCTGAAATGATTTTCTGTATAATTTTACAAGAGGGATGGTAAGGAATCTAAAACCCAGGGACAGAGTTTAAAGAATAATAACAACCCTAAAAATGTGTGCAGGTTCATTTTTAGCTACATATTTATATAAAACAATAGTTCCAGTTTCAGAAAAAAATTACATCGAGTTATTTTTATTGAAACAATTTTATCCACACAGCTCCAAACTTAAAAATCAGCGTCATGGACACGGGACGGTATAGTAATTTTCCAGGTATTTGGACCCCCAACATCATACAAAACTTATTTATCTCATTAATATTGTTGTACAATCATGCAATGGGATGTTTCCCAGTACATTAAATAAAAAAACACACAAAAAGTGTATTAAATAAAAAAATATTATTCAGGGACATGAAAGTCAAAAGATTGTGAGAATGCCCCATATATTGATCGCATTTTTGATTCAAATAATCAATATTGGACATTCTGATGCAGTGTACTGAAATGCCATGTTGAATTCAAGTAAACAAACAAACAAAAAAAATTAAAGAAAATAATATTAAATTCACAAGGTTGAGAATGGTAATTTGGGTATAGTGTAGTAATTTTTGTATAAAATGATTTTT
Source organism: Maratus speciosus (assembly GCA_963932465.1). Taxonomy (NCBI): domain Eukaryota; kingdom Metazoa; phylum Arthropoda; class Arachnida; order Araneae; family Salticidae; genus Maratus; species Maratus speciosus. Next base: position 256,065,461 of record OZ010786.1, read on the forward strand.
GCAGAAGCGGATAAAGTATCTCCCGGGCTCCTAGGCTAGACTGTTTTGGGTATTCCCTCCCGTCTTTCACAGCGATATGTTTTTCAGTGTTTTCTAGCACTAAAAACGGAAATAAGTACTTTTAGTGCAGGTAAACAATGAAATTTCACAAAATTCAAAATGTCATAATTCGGTAAGTTTTGATCTCAAAAAAGGGGGGATTTTTAAAATTTCCTTCCTAACCGTAGAACAATATTTTTATAGATATAAGGCATAAGGACCTAATGGTAATATAAAAAATAAAATTTCGTATTTTAATATTCATACAGCTCCTTATAAAACAAAACCTGTACTTGAATTGTATTCTTTTTGCAATGGGAAGACTGTTTCTATCGTCAGCGGTTTAAACGGCAATCGTCATAGACTCTATTTTGAATAATGTATAATGCAATTCTAAATCTTTTGCAAATTTTTTTTTTTCAGAAAGGATTTATAGTAAGTAAATCGAAAAATTAATGAATTTTTACATAAACCTTTATATGGAGTTTCTAACAAAAAAAGAACTTTCTTAGTTTCACAATGAATTTTACTAGAATAAGTGGGTAAGGTCAGATAATCGACCAAGGTGCTAAAAAATAAAGAGCGCAAAATAGGCAAAATGCTTAGTTAAAACTTAACAATTTCTTTGCAATACAGTAAAGCGCCATTATCCGAACAAGTCGGGACCGACCCTAGTTAGGATAAGCAAAAGTTCGGATAAATGGACAGCAATTTAGGAGATATTCCTGATTATCCTAAAACCTTAACACTTATCCAGGATTAGGACTGCTACAACCAGTTACTACTGGCGTGTTTATTATTTATTTTTCTTTGTTTATCATCTTCTGAACTCCAGAGATTATAATTTAAACAAGAAACTTTAGATTGTTGCTTGCTTCAAAGAAGATACGCTGTTTAATACTGCCATATCTCGAATTATTTTTAAATACGTTACTTGAATAGGATCAGCGTTCTTCTGCCATTCGAGCCATTTCATATCTGTTTCCAAAAATTCAAAGGCTTCGTTATGTGACGGACCTGGGTCATTTTCAGAGCATTCGTTTTCATTTACTTCAATTTCTTTTTCATTTTGAATCTCACCCACAATCTCATCATCATTTAAAATCTGATATCCTGGGTCATGTACGTCACTATTAACCGCTCGTTAATTTCATTTTCTTCATAGCATTTCATTTTCGTTGTTACTGCTCCCAACGATACACTGATCGGGGATTCGATTTCGCATGCTGAAGCTGAAGAGAAAAAAAAAAAAAAAAAAAAAAAAAAACCGAGAGAAAGAGGGTGTTTGGATAATTGGAAGTTCGGTTAAAAAAAAATTTGGTAGAAAGGGGTTTGTTCTAGTACAGTCAATTCGGGTAACTTTGCCTCATAAGGGTAACTTTGGCCCACAAGAGAAAAAAGATTAAATCTGCTACATCCTTTGAGTTATCGGCAAAGTTTTGGTCTCAAAATAAAGGTAGCAACACTAGCGTGAGGTTGAAAGCTCATTGTAAATAATTCGCCAAGGTTCTACCGTGGCAGCATGAACCAAAGTAAAGTAAATGTGGGCCAAAGTTACCCTAATTGACTGTATATGTGTTTGTATATTCTATTTGTGTTTTCTGTATATAAATAAATGTCATGTTTGTGTATAAAACGGAATAAGTGTCTAATTAAATGATTCATTTGTCTGCTTAATTTTAATACTAGTTAATTTAAGCATGTTTATTCATCGGCTTCAAAAGGAACTTGGTGTTGCGAAAACACACAGCGCAAGATGATTCAGTATTTTTTATTAATGAAGATTATTGATTGAAATATTTAAGAGAGTAAAGGAATGGGTCATAAATAAAGTATTAATTTATATATATATTTATAGCAGGCATAGTTCCTTTAGGTACAGTCAATTAGGGTAACTTTGGCCCACATTTACTAACTTTGGTTCATGCTGCCACGGTAGAACCTTGGCAAATTATTTACAATGAGCTTTCAACCTCACGCTAGTGTTGCTACCTTTATTTTGAGACCAAAACTTTGCCGATAACTCAAGTGATGTAGCAGATTTAATCGTTTTTCTCTTTTGGGCCAAAGTTACCCTTATGAGTCAAAGTTACCCGAATTGACTGTAATTGAAAGTTCGGTTAAAAAATTTTTTGAGAGAAATAGGCTGTTCGGATAATTGGAAGTTCGGATAATTGGAGTTCCGATAATCGGCGCTCTACTGTATATCAACTTATACAGATGCTGGCAAAATCTTGCCCAGGACGCTGTGGCTACAAAAGCCGCCTCTGTGTAAATCGATCACAGACCAGAAGCCGAAAAATAGCAAGAATCCAATATTTTCTTCATACGAATATATATATATATAAAAGGATAGTAGCATTTGTAATACCACCTATATGTTAATTACCTGCAGGATTCAATAAGTGGTGAAACAAACAATATTGCACTATTGCACATCCTTACGAAAAATACCAGACCGATACTGTAGAGTCCCGATTATCCGAGTCCTGCTTAACTGACATTCCGCTTTAACCGAGTTATTTTCTTCTGATGGACTGATAGCTTCCATTATTATGAAACAGCTATTATAAATGAAGTGTTAGGTGAAGATGAAAGAGCAGTCGTAAAAAGTTAGAACTCTGGTTTTCTGGTCAGAATAGGAGAAAAAAAACGGCCATAATTTAAAAAAAAATTTGTTAGATTTCGGCGTTTGAATTAGGCAAAATTTACTGGTAAGTTTTAGTAGTTTAAAAAAAAAAAAAAAAAAAAAAAAAAAAAAACTGCAGCAAAATTGACATTTAACAAACAAAAATCTATCATGTGCTTTTTCAAATTAACAACTTCATTCCCCGTTTTTTTTAAAAGTAACGGAAATGTACATCAAGAAAATGTTGCTCGTACCATAAAAAATAATGAATTAAAGGAAAATTTATATTTCATCTCCTTAGTTTGTGACGATTTGTGTAAATCCGGTTTATCCGAGTTTTTTGCTTATCCGAGGTAAGCTTGGTCCATATTAACTCGGATAATCGGCACTCTACTGTATGAAAAAAACATCCGAAAGAAAATCTGGGCCCCTTTCATTCTGATACTCTAGGCTCAGCCTAATGGGTAACCTGCCTCTGATTTTAAGGGTTGATGGCAAGTAACATTGGTTATCTAAAACGTTTTACGCAGACACAATGGGAAGTATGGTACGGTAGAACCTCGATTATCCGAAGACTGACCCTCTTTCGAAAAATCGAAATTATCGGATAATCGAGAATGCTTTAATTTTAAGTTTAAGGGTAAATATATATAATATTTTTTATTATGGTAACAAGTGTGCTTGATAAAAATAAAACTAAACTAAAATAGAAACAAGAATAAATCATTTGAATTTGAATTTTGAAATTAAGCACCTTTTACATATATCGCAAGGGTTTGAAAAAATGTTTTGTTTGTCGCAGTTTCGATTGTCTTGGCTTTGAAGCTCTATCACGGAGTTTTTAAATATTATTAGTTCACCAACACCACGCCTTTCTGCTGCTTCAGCCATGCAAAACCTTTTGCAAAACATTTATAAGCTTCAGAAATGCTCATTTGTTCGTTTTTTTGTTCCATCCCGCAGCTTATGGGAGCTCAAGTTAAATTCAAAGGAACTCTAAGAAAGGGGATCGAAAATATTTATATGTACTCGTAGTTCGGAAAGTACAGCTTGCGCGCATAGAATATGATTATTAAAAAAAAAAAAAAAAAAACCCTTTCAAAATGGATTTTGCAGACAAGGAATGTGATAGTATAAAAAAAAAGCTTTAAAAGTGGATTTTGGTTAACCGGGAGTATCGGTTAAAAGATTTTTGGATAAAAGAGATTCTACTGTATTAATATATGGTATTATGAACGGAATAATTAAAAAAAAACAATGTTGTTTTTATACAAAAAAGCAATTTATACTCAAAGTTCTCAGCTATAGCCAAATTACCCAGACCGAACTTTATCAGGTTTGTTGGTGTGTAACCGTGCCATTTAAATTAATGTATTAGAATGGTATATACAAAAAAGATTTGTAACGATCGTAGCGTACTAGTTTTTTGTTTATAAACTTACAGGTATCAGTTTCAGTGAATTTTTCAGATAATTTAAAATTTTGATCAATTTGAAATAATAAAATGTATTTAAACTTACTGTTAACAACTGCTTGCACAACAGTTACTCTACAAACACATCCTGGACACTGTCCAGGCGGCACATTAGTTAAAACTTCGCAACCAGGATCACATTTTGGTTCAGCACATTGTGGATCACAGATACAGGTGTAACAGCCGTTATTATCTCTTACTTTTCTGCAGTTAGTGCCACCACATTCTATCACCGGGCACTGTTGTCCAGAATCTATAAATAAAAATACACAATCCATACTTAATATTTATCCACAGATATTTTTATACTATCATAAGATTGATCGATGAACCCTTTGACTATGGTCACGTACAAGAGGTACGTATGTGATGCGTATACGTGGGTACATGATGAAGAAACCACTGAAACTTAATATATGTGTAAAATAATGAAACTGTTTCGAAAGCAACATAGTCTAGGGTTAACTTACTAAAATTAATACGTTTTAAGTAAATTACTATTTTTTAAATTAAAAGTGAATATAATCAGCTGTTTATTATCTTCATTATTATTATTACTTATTATTATTTATATACACATTTGTTAACTTTGCATTAGTGCGTTAATTGAACATAAAATGATAAAAGGATTCATATGTATCATATAATATTTTGCTTTCAATTTTTAAATTGCCAATTAATTTACATAATTTTCTGAACAATTAACAGACACTGTGCAAAAGTTTGCATTTTAATATAGTTCTTTTATAAATGAGTTAATCTAAAATTTAAACACTTTTCAAACTATTTATTCAATGGCATTTTAAGCGTAGTATAAACTATATATGAAACTATCAAAACGATTAGATATGTCCACTTTTTTAAATGTCTGTTTTACAGCTTTACCATATATATGTCAATTATCAGACATTATTGCATATTTAAAAATAATTTTACTATCTGTAAGACATACAAGTCAGCCATTAGAAAAAATATAGTAAAGCATCTTATATACTAGTATTAAAAAATGCTCTGACGAGCACCAAAAAAGGCTAATATGTTTTTAAGTATGAAAAAGGGTTTGACAAGTGCTTCTAATTGGGCATGAAAAAGGACAAGGGTTCCCTTCTTGGCTGCAGCTCACTGTCAATGCCAACTTTGAAAAAATCATATTTGCGCTTTTTCTATATAAAATAAATTCGCGGTACTTTAGTAAAACTTTCCGTCGCGCTTTACACGTTAACTGCACTGTTGCACTGCGCATGCGTCTGCAATGCAACTTTGTACAGTGCACTGTGTACCATTATTTCTCTATAAATTATACTACACTGTACATTCCTATTATGCTTTTGATTTTTGAACCTCAGCGCACACTCGCACTGGGCTTTTGTACTTCCGCATTAAAGGTGTATGCATCTAATGTTCGTTTATAATTTACATATGCACTGTTGTACTGCATAGTACATTGTACAGCCACAGCCACTTGCATATAATTTCAACAATCAATGAATCCATTATACTGTTATGCGTGCACATGTGGAATTGTTCCTGTGCAGAGTGCTGCAACAGTCTGCACTGCACTACAAATCAGTTTTCTGTACAGTTCTACACTGCGGGCGTGCTTGGTGGCACTGCATGAGTGTGATATGCTGCAGGAACTAAGATTTTTGGTACTAAGTCACCTTACGTTCATATTTAATCAGCCTGCGTCTTTACTGGCTGTGTCTTTACACTACACATTTTTATCGTAACTGTGGCTGATTTATTTTTTTTTTTTATATGGAAAAAGCGCAAATATGATTTTTTCAAAGTTGGCATTGACAGTGAGCTGCAGCCAAGAAGGGACCCCTTGTCCTTTTTTATGCTCAATTAGAAGCACTTGTCAAACCCTTTTTCATACTTAAAAACATATTAGCCTTTTTTGGTGTTCGTCAGAGCATTTTTTAATACTAGTCATTTAAATTTTTTGATAATTATATATTGAATATAAATAAACCTGAGTTGCTTTTAAATATTCCCAATACTTTTTTCTTATTTCGCGCAATAATGCACTATTTAACCAAGTAATGCACACTGTTTTAAGAGGTTCAAGGTTTTTAAATCAAATTCACGTTATTTTTATTGATAATTTCATTTACTTGGGCTCCCTTAAATGTAATTAATTTAATTCCTTAAACTGATATTAGTTTTTGTTGCATCAAAGTATCTTTGTTGATTCTCTCTAAACAAGTAAACCCTATTGGTTTACAATGGAAGTCTATAGGAATTTGGCGATATATTTACAAGTTGATGACAAACTTGGCGGTATTTGGCGACAGAACAGGGTCCTGCCTATGGTCCCCCCCCCCTTATAGGTATGGAGATGCATTAAATGCTGTTCTATAACCAATGAGATGCGTTTCATTCGAGCGATTATCAACAACTAATCGTAATTTCTGTGACACAGACGATAGCGTAATATATATATATAGATTATCGAGGAAATCGAAGGTTTAGGCCACATCGTATTGTTTAGCTAGACCGGTTATACTAATATCGTTCTCATGTTTTGCTACAATTCCTTTTATCGAACAGTAATTAGCTTAAGTTTCTTACAACTGCTATCACTGAGCACTTTTTCATTCTTAGAAGCTATAATGAGAGCTAAAATTAGCGCAAACCTGACTAAAAGTAAAACAAAAAGTTAATTTTTTACAGTAATAAAGGTACACAAAGCTCTCTGATATGCACACCTTACTCTAAACTTGACTAATAACAACAGTTATGTGAGGGTTGCCAACTGAACTATTCGGCAGCCTTGGTCGTGAACCGAGATATTGCACGCCCACCGAGTCAAATTTTAATCATCGAAGTTGGACATAAACCGAAGTGGTCATAAACAGAGGTGGTTGTGAACCGAGGTTCCCCTTATATTTTGACCTATAAGTTTGCAAATATGGCATTATTTATATATTCGATGGCGATGATCATTAAGCATCTTGGCGATTTTGGCGATGAAACCCACCGATTTCAAAGTAACGTTCCGAAGTGTACTTGAATCGCCACAGACGTCATATGAACATCACCTTGACGGGATTTTTTTCTGACGCCAATGTCATATACGCACAGTGGTACTTACTATCGCCAAAGTTTTATTATTTTGCTTGATATGGTAACCCGAATGTTGTTGTTTATTTATTAATAAATTGTTTATTTACTTTTATTTTCTTTTTTAAATTTATATAAATTGTTTTGTTCTATTGTTATTAATTAAACTTTTTTAAATTTATTGTTAATTCCTTTTTAAAAAAATATATGTAACTGGTATTCGAAAACGAGGTTTTGGCCGAATTGGCGTCAGAAAAAATATCGCGCGAACGTGGTGCGTATATGATATCTGTACCATACTTGTTACAATTTGATTATCCTGTCGTCCAAAAAATTATCGCCAAACTATAAGATTAAATGACAATAATGGATCATAGCAAATGTTACATTCACTTGACATTAAACACGATACACGTGTTTGTTACGTCATCAAGTGATTTTTAATTCAAGTTTTGGCACAAATATCATATACCATATACCGCCAATATATATCATATATTGGCGCGATTTTTTTGACGCCGCCAATGTCATATACGCACTAAGTACTTAACTGGCGCCAAAGTGTTGTTATTTTACTAAATATGGTAACCCGAATATAGATGATATATGAACGATGTTTTCGCCAAATTGGCGTCGGAAAAAATCGTGCCAATATGGAGCGTATATGACATCTGTGCCCAAGTTTTTATTAGTATTTTTATTAATGTTTTACTAATTTGTTTATTCTTCCGTTATTTAAAATAAAAATTATGTCAGTTTGTATCATTTGACGAATAGTTTGGCGAAACTGGTCGACGGGATAATAAAGTAGTATCGTATCTTTTTGCTGTACATTTTCGACAATATCTCAAGCAAAAGTACCTAAAGTTAAATGAAACCCTAATTATTTAAGGCACAGATGTCATATACACAACGGGTTTAGAGCGGGGTTTTTTTCTGACGCCAATTTAACGAAAACCTCGTTTTCGAATAACAGTTACAGATATATTTTTAAATTACTTTCTATTCTTTTAAAAAGAAATAACTATAAATAATGAAAAGTTTAATTACTAACTATAGAACCAAACAATTTATATACTTTTAATAAATAAAATAAAAGTAAATAAAAAAATAATTGATAAATAAACAACAATAGCTCAGTTACCGTATCAGGCAAAATAATGCATTATCGCGCCAGTTATGTATTCAGGTGCGTATATGACATCTCTTCCTTATTTAAAATAGATGGAATGGTATTTTTTATGGTATGCTTAGTATGTGAAGTATTTATATTACTGCATACCTATCGCTTGTGTAAGTCAGGATGTTATGATGATAATTAAAAAAAAACATACACTTAGCTTCTGAACAGAAGCTTGGGATTTATCCTTTTTTATTTTTTTTCCTATCAACTCGTTTGTGCTCCATTGTGTCTATTAGTCCAGTTCAAAATATTAATCAAGAAAGTTTATATATACGGACGTTAGCCCACTGGAACGTTAGCTACACTTTGTTGAATTTTGTGTCTTCATTTTTTCGTTTATGGTTAAATAAAAAACTACTGAAAGCTACAGTAATTTTTTAAATACTATCAGTTTATTCGTCTCGTCGAGTTCTATCTTTCAAAAGAAAAATCATTGTCGTGCGTCAACTGGTTCACCAGAAATTTAAGATAGTCGTTTGCATTTTCTATTTCTTAATCATATTATAGCTTAACGCTACCGCGTTTGCTATGATAAAATTAATAGATGTAACATTTAAAACATAATACATTTAACCAGTACAAAAGAAATTCAAATATAGCCCCCTCCCCGTTTCATATATGAATGGAATTGCCTTAAAAATTACAGAGAGTTTGAAAAACCGAGTAAACATGTTCTAATAACCCACAATCCAATCCTTATTCAAAGCAATAAGAAATGAAATGGAAAATTATGAAAACACACAAGTAGCAGGTATTTATCAAATCAGTTGTTTAAATAATAAAAACGAAAAAATAAACTACATAAAAATGACTAGAAGGAAAATAGAAGAACGAAAGAAAGAGCATATTAGGGACTCCAAATTAAATAAACTACAGCCCTAGCAAGAAAAAATACAACAAGAGTATGCAGAGCAATTATCTAATCCAAAACATAGTTTTGCATTTAGCTACAGTTGTAAACAACAAAATAACCGCTGTAAGAAAAAAAAAAAAAAAAAAAAAAAAAAAAAAAAAAAAAAAAAAAAAACGGAAATACTACTGGCAATCTAGAGGCCAGTACTATTCCCGTTTTTTTAAGGGAATTTTTACCCATAAATTACGGAAAATTTTCCGTTTTTAAACAGAAAAACGGAAAATTTTCTGTACTTTATGGGTAAAAATTCCCGTAAAAAACGGAAATAGTACAGGCGTCTAGATTGTCAGTAGTATTTCCGGTTTTTTTTAAGTTTATGGTGAAAAAAAAATGCGTATCTTGGGGAAATTTGTAATGATTTAGAAAAGAATATGTGATTTTGGACTTCTTGCTATACAATATTTATGGTTTTAGAAAAAGGATCATAACTAGAGAACAGGAATTCTGCTTTTTCAGAATTTAGTGTCGTCCCCGATAACAAAAAAAAAAAAAAAAAAAAAAAAAAAAAAAAAAAAAAAAAAGATATGTCTATAAATATAGATACAGTAAAGTCCCGATTATACGAGTTAATAGAACTTATACTTTTGGAATGGGTCATTTTCTTCTGATGGACTGATGGCTTCTATTATTATGAAACAGTCGTTATAAATGAAGTGTTGGGTGAAGATGAAAGAGCAGCCGTAAAAAGTTAGAACTCTGATTTTCTGGTCAGAATGGAAAAAAAAAAATGGCCATTTTTTTTTTAATATGGCTATTTTTTCCTCATTCTGACCAGAGCTGCTCTTTCGTCTTCACCTGACACTTCATTTATAATGGCTGTTTCATAATAATAGAAGCCATCAGTCCATCAGAAGAAAATAACTCGGTTAAGACGACTCGGTTAACTCGAATAATCGGGACTCTACTGTAGTTCAGTTTTAAGACTTAAAACACGCGTTTTCCCCTATCTAATGATCGGTATGCCTTCATTTGTTTGTAATATTAATATAGATACTTAAAATTAAATATAGTTTATAATAGCTCCATGTTTTAACAAAACTCATTCGCTCATATTTTTTCAAAATCGCATGTATTTTAATTACATTTTTTTTCGTTCGTTATGAGAAAATGGCAACAAAAATATATAACTACTATTTTACAACTATTTTTCCTTTACTTACTACAGAAATGGAATTCTTCCGTTGCCAGTATTAAGCAAATGGTTCTAAAAATACAAAAAAATTAGTATTTCAAAAATAAATGGAGATGCAGTTTTCAAATAAATTGCATTTAAAAGTATTTTTTTTTTCCCAATACGACGGCATAAACATTGAAAATGTGCGATGCTCAGAAGTTTTCAAAATTGCTGTTGAGTATTTAATTGTACAATGATACACCGGCTTTGCTTTGCGTACTGGCTTATACAACGTAACGTTATTTTTTTGGAGGCGACACAAAATAAGCTGAAAGAAAGAAAAGCATACCGGGGGCTAATAACCCCCTAAAAATTGAAACCTTAAAGATAGAGAGAATAGCGAATTATAAAATTATACATAATGCCCTATTACGAGAAGCAATTGAAATTTGTTATTTCTAAATCTGAAGTTTGCAATGACATGACACGCGCGACTATCGAGTGTCGACGGAAGAAAATGCTGGAACAGGAGAAAAAGAAAGAGATAAATGGGAAATTATGGAATCTGCTTATGTTAAGGTATCCGCACACCTTCGGAAGTGATTTTTTCAAATTTTTCAAATTTTCTCTTGTTATCCATTTTTTATAATGACATTTACTTTAAAACTTTGAAAAATATATATAAATTTTAGCAATTACCCAGAAATAATTTTTTTAAAAGAGAAAAATAGTCAAAATTATGTCACAAATTGACATTTCCGCAAAACGTGATAACTCAAAATGACACAATGTATTGACATTTTGTAAATTGCATAATAAACAGAATAATTTTTCCTAGGACTTAGACTACACACATTATAATAGCATCTCTATCTCAGATGATATGGCAATTAAAGTACTAATGTAATGAAAAATTCGCAAAATTTGTCATTTATACCAGTATAAATATAAAAATATTTAATATATTATCATGAGGGTAGTCTATTCCCTCAAAAGACATTTGTAAAAGAAGTACAGAAAATTTCATGCATAATTTTTTGTTTTAGGATGTTTTACGTGTAGTAAATATCTGAAAAACTTCATTTTGAGAAAAAGATAAAATTATTTTTAAACACAATTCAAAAGCTCTAATAGCTGTAACTTTAAATGGCTGCAACTCGAGTTCTATTTTAGATACAGACAAAATTTAAGCAGCTTTCAATAGATAAACGGTTCAATTTTAATATTATTGCAAAAAAGATAAATCGATATTTTGATCGAAAATTGCGTTTTAAAGGTTTTCGGATACCACACGATAAATACAGAAGCGAAGGCATTTAGAAATTACCACTGATGATGCTCCGGTAGGAGTGAAAACGTTCTTGGCGTATATTTTATATTATGTGTGAACTCGTGGATATGTCTTTTTTAAATGCTAAGTCTGTTAATTTTATATATAAGATGCTTTAATATATTTTTTATAAAGGTTGACCTGTATGCCTTTCAGATAGTATTTTTTTAAAATATGCAATAATGTCTGATAAGTGTAACGGACGTTTCCCGCCACAGATAATACGGCCTTTGGAAACAGTTCGCGTTTACGTGTTTGCTCATATTTTCTCAAACGATTTATGGCATTTGAAAGAAAGAGATTTGCTTTATAACGCTGTGTTGTGAAAATTCTAAAAAAAATATCGTTATCATTAAGTACAAGGTGTCTGAAATGGAATTATCACGCTGCCAGATTAAAACCATCATTTACATCCAGTTCTCTTGCAAAAAGTCAGCTACAGAATGTCACGGAATAAAGTCTACAGCTTTAGGTACTAGTATTGTATCATATGGCACTGTGAAGGTTTGGCGGAATGGTGGTTATATATAAAATTACAGTTAATTATATATAGTATAATTAGAATTATGTAATGGTGATTTGGTGGAAAACTTTCGTTACAACCTAATATATAAAACATTAAGCAGATCGATGGTTTAACCTGAAAATAATTGAAGAAAGCTTAATATAAAATTATGTTAAATAAAAATACAAATCGTTGCGTTGGAGTGGAAAGGTTCCAACTACTTTGACATTCTTTTGAGAAGAAAATATATGAATATGTAAAATTCGAGCTAGAATAGTGTCAAACTCGATTATTCTCAAAATTATCGGCAGAATGCGTTGCGTGTCATCTCAAATTGTAGAAAAACCTGGAGGCATCAAACAGATGATAGCATTTATTTTAAGCCGATTCTGTCATTTAGAACTTTATCATTCCAAGGCAGCGAAATTAATTTGTATTCTTAATAGATTATTTCGTTATTTCTTTTGCAACGAGTGTCCCGTTTTTTCAAAAGAGATTCTATGCCTAATTTAATCGCTGAAATTATGTGAATAGATAAAACGTAATTACTGTTCGAAAATAGTGGTGTTCAAACTGAACAATTTTGCGCAGCTTGTACCGTGTCGCTTATCACGAAAGGCTTTTAGAAACATTTAAAAATATGACTTAGAATAACATGCTTACATAAGATTAATTAAAAATTAATAATGATACAATAATTCAAATTACCTGATAAGGCAGTTGCTGCAACACCGGTACAGTCGCATATAGGACATCTACCTTCAGAGATAGTCTTTGTTTTCACACAGTGTTGTGGACATGGAGCACATGGAGAATCACAGACACATTTCTGACACCCATCCGAACCTCGTATTAGAGAGCAGTTGTAACCGTTACAGTGGGGAGTAGGACAAGGATAAGATGCAAATGGATTGACAGGAACCTTTGTAGTTTGTTCTTTCTTCAGTCCATAGGCTTCAGCGGTTGGTGACACTGCAGGAAAAGAAAATTTGATTGGAGATTTTGTGGAAGGTCTTCGTGTCGTTGTAGGGCGAAGGTAAGTGTATTTTTTGGGTGTTGTTGTTTCATATTCATCTATGAATTCTTGGAGATCAATAGGTTTTTTATAATCGGGCTGGTGATTGTCAAAGCTTTCAATGAATTCCTGTTGATGGGGTTTGCTTGTTGTTGTTGTTGTTGTTGTTGATTGTGTTGGGGGAGAAAAGCGAATTGGTGGACGTCTAGAGGGTTTGCGTTTTATTTGCATTGGCCTTTTTGTGGTTGTTGTTGTAGTAGTGGTAGTTGTTGTTGCAGGGGGTGTTTCGTAATCATCATATTCTATGTCTTCATATGCCTCAGCCTCATGTTGAATATCTTCTTCTTCGACAAATTCTTGATCAACCCAATCTTCTTGATGTATTTCTGGTTTTTGCTTGAGCGGCCTTGAAGGAGCAGGGAACAGGTCGTGAGAAGGATCTTCTGATTCAGGAGAAGGTTGATATCCTACTGGATGAAAATGTGGGTGAGGTGTCACGCTTGGACGGGATTTTATAGCATGTGTTTTTGTAGTTTCAGGATCAAAAGGAGAAACAGAATGCTGTGTTAATTTCATATCTACATCTGCAATTGATTCATTCTTTTTGGTGTTTGCCGAAAATTGTTGAACTGGTTTCTTATTAGAATGAAGGCCGTGCGCATACTCTTCATTATGTAACCCATCATGATCAGTGTTTACTTGAGGATCAGCTGTTACTATTTGCGCAATTGGTTTTAATGCTGAATACCTGTCTTCGTTGTGCTGTTGCTGAAATTGATGTTGATGCGAGTCTTCATTGTTATTCTGCTCTTCATGATATTGCTGATAAGATATGGCAGATTCATCAATGTTTGTTTCTTGCATTTGTTCTTCATTTTGGAATTCTTGTTGAAAATATTGAGAATGCTCGGGATCATGATCCAGATCTACAAAGTACTGTTCAGACTGCTGTGAATGGGAAGAATCAGAAACAAATTCAGAAATTTTTGAATTTTGATTTTCTTCCGAAGATAACGTTTGAGGAACGGATGCTGGTTGATTGGGAATCGGAGCTAATTTATTTTTAGTTGAATCTTTTGGAACGTCAGCTTTATCTTCAACATTAATAAAGTGTTGCGATTGTTGTTGTTTATGTAAATTGTCTTGTAATTGCCCGGTGCTTATAAATTGTTGTTGATTTTGTGAAGGATGAATTTGTTGATAACTGAACTGCTGTGTGTGATGCTTCGATGAGGTGTGATCAGAAGTTTCAGCAGTTGCATATTGTTGTTGCGCTTGCGGAGTTTTAGTAGTCTTCTGATTGACGAATTGTTTAATTTGTTGGTCAGAGTGTATATTGCCTTGCGATTGCTGTGCAAATGCATATTGCTGTTGCGTTTGAGGTGTTTTAGTTGGTTGTCGATCACTGAAATGCGGAATATGCTGCTCAGTTGATGCGGTTGAAGCTTGTTGAGCTAAAATATATTGTTGATGATTATGTGGAGTCTTAGTTGTCTCCTGACTAACGAATTGATGAACTTGAGAAGGATATGAAATATCTGAACCCTGATTAGATATGATAAACTGTTGCTGGTTTTGAGGAGTTTTCAGTTGTTGATTGTTCATAAATTTTTGTGGATGCTGCGCAGAAGTTGCAATGTTTGATGTTTGAACCGGTATATTGTATTGTTGCTGACCTTGGAGAACTTCCGTTGGTTGTTTATTAATAAATTGTTGAACTTGGTGAGCAGAAGTTTTACTGTCTGATGCTTGTTCCGGTGAAACATACTGATGCTGAATTTGCGGAGTAGACACTGACTGTTGATATATAAAATGGTGATTCTGTTGCTCGGCTATTGTATCAGGAGATTGCTGAGAGATGATATGTTGTTGTTGCTGTTGTGGTACTTTTGTTGGAAGTTGATTAAATAATTGTTGAACTTGTTGTGAACCAATTGAAGATTGCTCTGGTACAATGTAATGCTGTTGACTTTGTGGAATATTTGTTAACTGTTGATTTATCGACTGCTGGATTTGTTGACTTGGTATAGTACTAGACACGGACTGCTGCGATGTTCCATATTGTTGTTGCTGCTGCATAAAGTTAGTAGGCTGTTGATTATTAAACTGGTGAATTTGTTGAACAGAAGATATAATATTTGTCGGCTGTTGAGATGAAATATATTGCTGCTGATTCTGTTGGATATTCGTTAGATGCTGATTACTAAGTGGTAAAATGTTTTGTACCTGCTGATTACTATCAGGATACTGCCCAGAGAAAGCATGTTGCTGATGGTTTTGCGGAGCATACGCTGATTGTTGATTGACGGAATGCTGCATTTGTTGCTCATTCAGAGGATTGCTTCCCGCGGATGAAGAAATGGACGGTTGAGCTTCCTGTTTCTCTATAATGAAAGTTGCTGGTTTTTGATTTGTGTATTGATATTGTCCTTGCTGTTTATTGTATACAGAACTGATGGATGGTGTATTAGAAAATTGCTGGTGTTGTACTGGTGATATTCGATCTGAAAAGTTCTCTGATGTGATGTATGATTCCTGATTCTGTTGTGCAGAATGTTGATTAACAAATTGCTGAATTTGTGGCTCAGTAGATATAATTTGTGGTAATTGTTCACCAGTGAGAAACTGTTGATGATTATCTGGAGATTTTGTAGGCTGTTGATTAATGAAATGTTGATTTTGTGGAACTGCTATTGACTGTTGATTACTAAAATGACTCGTAGGATGTTGTAATAATTCTTGATTATGAGATTGTTCTGAATTTATCTGTTGTTGATTTTGCTGAATACCTTGTGCTGATTCTTGATTAAACATATGTTGCTGAGTTTGAAGCTGAGATGGTAAATCGTCATTTGTGTACTGGACAGAACTCTGAAACTGGCTTTGACTTTGTTGAAATTTTTGTTGGTGCATTTCGCTGTTTAGATTGAAATGTTGACTTAGGCCTGTGGAAATTTCGGGTTTCAAGTTTGCGTTTACCTGTTGATAACTTTGATGGTTTGAAAAGGATGGATTTTGTTGATATGTAAAATGCTGCTGGTGAGCAGGTGTCTCTTTTTGAGATGCGTAAATTTGGTGAATATTGTGGTTTGAAAATTTTTCATCGGAAACAGGATTATTTTGCAAAATGCTATGATGCTGTGTTTGATGCTGAGCATAATTACTTCCCAGCCTTTGTTCCATTAATTGTTGTGGAACAGATTGAGCATGTCCAAAATATTGTCCTTCCTCTGGCATCTTTTGCAACTGTTCAGTAGATTCTTGTTGTGCTGTTCCCTGTGATGTAAAGGGCTTTTCAGATAGGGAAAATATTTGCTGGTTTTGTAGAGGCACTATAGGATTTAAATCAACATTAATGTTTTGCTGCGGTTTTTGAGCCGACATAATATTTTGATTTGAAAGTTGTTGATAAATTTCTTGATGAGATGAAATCGAAGCAGATGGTGATGGTACTTGATGTGGTTCATTAGTGATTTGATGTGAGCTTTGAACTGATGGGGTAGCTGAATGATGCTGCATTTGATTTTTTAAACTATCGTTAGGAACATACTGTTGGTGATTCGGAGTTTGAACTTCGATTATAGGATTTGTACCATACTGCTGCTGAATATGTTGGTGATGTAAATGTGCCTGTGTATTTTTTTCTGGTGTATGGATATAGTGCTGTTGATGTTGCTGTTGCTGTGGAACTGGATGCTGACTTTGAAAATAATTTTGTTGCGGAATTTGATATTGCGCATTTTGATTTAAAGCTGGTTGTACAAAAGATGGGCCTTGAATTCCATGTTTGACTTCTGTTGTCGCAATCGGTACATTCATTCCTGCTACTTTTTCTTGTTGCTGTGATTGAGACTGACTTGTTACGTACGTATTTTCAAGTTGACTTTGCTGTGGTGAATGGGTCATGTATGTTTGATGTTGATATTGTTGAAAATCTAATTGACCCTTATCCTGTTCTTGAGAATTTGTATGCTCTTGAACGGGTTTTGGAGGAGAATATTGTTGAGAAATAAATTGAGGTATTTGTTGAGACATATGAATATTTTCTTGAGTTTGTAAATGCTGTTCATTTTGCTGAAGTGAAGGATGAGTCAAATGAGTGTGCGTCCCTGAAATGCTTTGGATTTGATGAGGAGGCTTTGCGACAAGATCTCCAAAGTGTTGATTTTGATTTTTATTATAAAGTGAACTTGAAAAAGCCTCATTATGTTGCAATGGATTTTGTAAATTAATAGGAACTTCATCCTGATAATGGATATGTTGATGTTTATTTACAGGTTGAAATTGTACTCCATGCAAATTATGATTACTTATATAGTGAAACTGAACATTCTGCTGCTGACTAGGAAATATTTCTTTCTGGGATTGCCCTTGATTAGGATTGGTTTCTGAATTGATAAAAGAACTTGGCTTTTGATATTCCTCGTGGTTTTGATTATCAACTTGTGCGCTAATAGATTCTTTTTCAGCAGCAGAAGGGATATGAGAACCCGGATACTGCTGATAAAAATTATGTTGATATTGGCTTTGGTTTTGTAAATTTACAATCTGAACCTCAATTTGTTGTCCTTGCAATGGCTCTCGTCCCTCGTTTGAATGAATGTGTTGTTGGCCATACAGTTCACTTGACTTTTCTACTTGATTTGCATTTGGTACTTTATATTCTGTTGATATGGGTTTAATTTTTTCAGAGTTTAAATTAGTGTCTGATGGATAATTTGGAATATCAAATGAAGAAATATGTTGCTGAGGTCTATTTTCTTGTATTTTGTTTTGTTCAGAAGGTTTATCATTTACATTTGAAAATTTGTTCTGACTATGTTGCCACTGAGATGATGCGTGAGAAGCATCTAATGGTCTGAAATGTGCCGTTATATGAATATCATGATTTTGTTCCACATCTTGTTTATGATCAGGTTTCTGCAGAGAATCTTCTTGATGAGAACTCGAAATAAATGCTGATGAGGAAAATAAACCTTGACTAGTTGGTTTTAAATGTTGGTCGGTACTCAACATTTGGTTTTGCTGCAAGTTACTTAATTGAGAATCGAGATTAGATTGGTTTAGAACTATCGAATGCTGATAATTAGAATTATCTAAAACTGAAGGCTGCTGGTTAATAGAACTATCATGAAATGTGAGTTTCTGTTTTTCAAGGTTTTGTGAGGTGTCTTTTTGCTCATTTTGGACAGCTGGTAGTACTTTGTCTTGTGTATTTAAATAAGACGTTTGTTGGGCTTGAGGAGCATGGTGATTAAACTGCTGCATAACAAGAGGAATATCAGTATCTGGTTGTTGGGTACTCACATTCTCCTCAAAGCTGCCACCTTCATAGAAAACAGAAGATGTACTAAGTTTATTTTCATTTATAATGGTGGATACAGTGGTACTGGAAGTTTCGGGAAATGGTGGCATCGTGTATTCTTCTGGTTTATCGTGCTGTGATAACTGATTAACAGAAGAGCCCTGTATTTGTTGCGAATTCGAAAGAGCTTCATTAGCTTCATTTTGGTAAGGGGCCTCCGTTGTATTATTTTCATGTAGTAGAGAGCCTTTATCATCCGAATCTACAGATGCATGTGCATTCTCGCTCTGTTGAGGACTTGTGGATGAAACTCGTTGTTGAATTTCAGATGAAAGATTATTTTTCTGGATATTTTGTTCGGAAATTTGACTCGATTGTGTTTCAGTTTGTGCAATATTCACATTTTCGGTCGAACTTTCGGAACTAGTAGTTTGTGTTTGATGAACATTTTGTTGCATTATTGTTTGTTCATTGGGTTTAAGTAAATATTGCAAAAAGCCTAATGTTTGCGTTCCTGCTTGGAGTTGTTGTTGTAGTGATTGAGGTAAAGGTATGTTAGTAAGAAGTAGATGAGGATTTTGTATTTGTGTAGAAGTATGTGAGTAGTGATCGGTAGAGGAAGGAATGTTTGAGGGATAAACTTGTTGTATACTAGGATAAAATGAGGTTTGTGATTGAGCAGTTTGTCCGGTACTTTGAGCGTTAAGTGGATTCATAATTGAAGGCTGACTATGAATAATATGTGGACTAGAAGGAGGAATGTGGCTTTGGTAAGGAACATTAGATATTTGTGGTTGATGAATAAATCCATACCCTTGAATGCCACCAGATGTACTTTGATATGCAAAATGAGGATACATGGGATACTGAGGCTTCATATTTTGTTGAAAATATTGAGCATATTGTGGATTAGATAACATATGATGGGAAGAAAGTAAACTTTGAATATTGGGATTGTTTACATCCCAGTTCGGATTGTTTCCGTAATATTGTTGATAAAGATTGCTGGGAATACCAGAATACTGAGGTGTAGGTTCATTCTGGACTTCAGGATCTTTGGCTACTTTTTGGTTTTCTTGTTCAAATAGTTTTTGGCCATTTAAATTCTGATTAGATTTCTTATCATTATCTGAAGGAATTGTTTCTGTTGAAAATGATTCAGAAATGCTTTTATTTTCATCAGAAGACTGAATTTCTATTTTATAATCATGATTTTCTTCGCCATCATGAGAACTTTTAACATTGGGAGTTTTTTTCATAACCTCAATTGTATGGTTTAATGGTTTGGATTCGGAAATCTCCTGGATTTCTGCTCCCACTGTTGCAGATTGCTGCAAATGTAGAGGATTTTGATGACTAGATAATACATTGTTTAAATTTGACATAAGTTCCTGAAGGTTTTGTAATATTGGCTTCATTCCATTTGGATCTTCAGTGATATTTTTTACTTGTTGAACTACAACTGGTTGTTGCGACGGCACAGGTCTATTTGTAGGTCTTCTTTTATGATGTTGTACATGATACACAGGCCGGGTTTTCAAATTTTCTGTGCTCTGATTATTCGAAATTTGGACATTCAGTTGAGGCTTTGGCTTAATTTTATGTCCCTCCTGAGGCCTAATTCGATGGGTAGTGGGAGCTTTATGTGTGCTTGATGGAGTGGAAGGTTTATGTCTATTTGGGTGTTTCCTCTGAGGCTTTCTGGTTGTGTGTACTGATGGAGTTGTAGGTTTTCTGACTTTTTGCGTAATTTTATATTCATTGCTGGGTGAATGTTTGACCGTCGTTGTTGTGGCAATTGTATGTCCCGCAGAAGTTGGAGAATATTTCATGTCCTCAGTTTTAATTGTTGGAACTGACATGCAAGGTTTAGCTGTTAATTCAGGATTTTCAGTGGCTAAATCAGTAGCAGATGTAGAGGTTGGCTCAGTAGTTGTAGAAAGCGTTGTTTTCAGCTTATATAGCGATTCACGATTTCCAGATGTTGAAGTTATGGGAATTTCAGTTGTTGCAGGATTATGATGATTAAAAGTATTTACTTGCTCGAAATCTGAATCATCTGTAATAATTCCTGTAGTTGTATCAAATACATCAGAAGTTTCGAATTCTGTGGGTAAGTTTACTGTGACAGTTGTAAGTTTTGGCTGAGTTCGTACTTGTTCTTCAATTTCAGCTAAACTATTATAAAAATATAATGTATCAGGCTCTATAGTCGGTGGTTCTTTTTCTTCTATATTAATTACACTTGCATCTTGCAAAACTTTATCAGAGTTGTTTTCTGGAATTTTAGTAGTGGTATCTTGGAATGAAGGTTCTGCGTCAAACGCATCTTCTTCAAAGTAGCTGGCGGGTTTATCTTCGTTGTTTTCTACGTATTCAGATGGATTGCTTGAATCTGTACCATAATCGCTATCTTTTCCAGTTTCTATGTTAGGCTCCAATGTCGTGATGGCGGGAGATGTTCCTAAAAGATTCAAGAAACAGGAACATTTTCAAGGAGCAAGCATAAGTATTTCATTTTTGTTTCATTAAATAGCAAGATCTTACTAACATTAAAAGGAAATATTGCGAGTTTGAGTTAATTTTGAAAGATTTTTTTAAATAATATGTTTGTTAGTAATTGTTATTATAATCAAGACAACAATAATTTTATCAGCACATCAAAAAATATTGTAGAATTTTCAGCAGAATTTTCTGCAAAGTAAGGAGCTAATTTCTGAGCAGTTAGCGAAAATTTGGCAGGGCAGAAAAACTAATATATTTATTTTTATTCCATAAAGAACGATAATTAAAATTTTGAAAAATTATTGAAAGAAAAAAATAATGAAATATAATTAATTATACTCACACACGAAAATTTAAAAATTACCTTTGTGAATTTCAGAATTAAAAGCTTGCTCCTCTAAAACGTTTTCACTGTTTTTTGAAGTAAATTGTAAAGGGACATCCAAACCCTGCCATTAATGTATCTTGGGGTTATTTTCCCATGAAAACTGGCGACTTCATCCACATTGCGTTAAGATTCTTCTTTTCATATTATCTTCATATCCAACTATTTGTCGCTATGAGACGTCTGTCTTATTTCTTGTTATAAAATATTTACTTTTGTATATATTTTTTGTAATGTAAAAGGTAGATAAATTTGAATTTTTTAAATTTACAGCTTTTACTTAGCATACTTTTTAATATTTAATTTGAAGTTGAATGAGTCGATACTTTAAGCCAAATACATGTTCTTATTTTGTGTTAGATTTGTTAGTAAATGTTAAGTTCAAGTGTCATATTTACTGAGTTTATGGTGTGTGCTTATAATAAAAATACAAAAGCCTGTCATATTACACATTTAGAAATTTTAAGAAATAGATACAAGTAAAGTTGCCTTCATATAATTAGTATTTTAGGAATAGTTATTAAATAAACTGAAAATAGAATTAATAGAACAATTATGGTAATACGAATCATTCAATAACACAAATAAAAGCTCATAAATAGTATTATATAATCCAGTAACAATACTGTTTTTTTTTATATTGAAAAGCATATAACTTTACGTCGAAGGCAATTACATATTTTTTAAACAAAAATTTAAACGAAAAAAGCATCTGAAAATGAAAATTGAATGTAAACTTTAAATTATAGAAGAATTTTGTATTAATGTTTAAGGAATTTTGTGAATTTTAAGATTTGTCATTAATTTCAAAGAAATTATAAATATATTATAAAACATGTAAAAACTTCTGTATGCTGTGTTAAGTGCAAAATAGATACTTCAAATTGAAAGTAATTAACACAAAACAAATCTATAAAAAGTATACTGATATGTTTGTTTGAATTACAAACTAATTTATACCAAAATGATTTCAGTAAAAAACATTATTTGAAATCATCTATAAATTTTAAATGGTATTAACCAGCATTTTTTTTTAAAATGAGTTAATTTCGAATAAACTAACTCGAAGTTTAACTTTTACAATAGCTTTAACAATTAAAAAGATATATTTAAAGAGAAATTGCTACTACTTTAAATATTATCAATTATGCCTTTATATATATGTGTATATTTAATTTAATTGAAATTAATAATATTGTAAATTTAAGAAAATAAACTAAAAACAAATATTATGTGTGGTTTCCTCTTCCAGATTAAATGATGTTTAGAAATTTCATATTCCGAAAGATTTGGGAATTCATAAAATATACCTGCACACAAGTTTATGTACTGACACTTAAAACAGCATAAAAATATGTTTTACAGTTTCTTAGAAATAAATATTAAACTATGATGATGTGAATTGTTATTGTTTATAAATTTGCTTCACTGCTGCATGTTAATGAATTAGAAAAACGCCAAATGAAATTGCATTTTTTACAAGAAGCACATCTTTTTTTAGTTTTAGAATTAATTGTTATGGCCAGCCTAATGAGCTTTATCTGCTATGTCAGATCAAAATAATTTTTAAACATTGTAATCTTAATACTGTATGGTTTTTTTTCCTTGTGAGAATTGTGTTATAATTGAAACAAAATCTGTATATTATTCATTTAAATAAAGTGAAACTAATTTCAACATATGCACATACATCTTTAAATATACCAACCAAGGCATCTTTTGACAATTCAAAATAGAATTTTATTAATGGTTTAAGCAGGAAAATTCAACAAATTCAATTGACAGAAGAAATATAATGAAATTACCGATAAATTTCATTTAACTTTCAATGCCACTGTACCACCAGAAACACTTAAAAATAATTATTATAAAAATATAAAAATATGTAATGGGTGTACATAAATATAAAAAGAAAAACTCCGAATAGGCATACACATATAAAAACTCCCTTACCCTTTATATCCCAAATTATGAATTCATGAAAATTTCACATTCTAAACAATTTTTCCTGAATTTTTGAAATTACATTAGGAGATTTACACAATCATTTAATAAATTTTAGAAGGTTTTTGCAAATTAAAAAATAATTAAATTTGAATTTATAAGGATTTTGTGCAATATTTATAACTCCACTCAAATCTTTTATTTAAAATATCTTTTTAAGTATTTTATATAATTAGAAAATGTACTCTTATAATAGCAATATTTCCTAACTGAAACTTTTCCCCCACAATCTTTGAACGTCATAAAAGCAGAAAAGATGCACATGAAAAAGAAATAATCCTCTTAAAAATATTTTTGTTTTATTTAACCAACAACTTTTCGTAAATTTACCCGAAATCCTTGCCAAAACTCAAATATTTTTCTGATTTCTTGAGTCGTCTTCAAAAACAAGTTAATAGTCAGAAAAGAACTAGAGAGTCTACATTTTATAAAACGTAGAGTTCGCGGGTACTACGTAGTGTAGTTTTATGTATATCGGTAGAATATTTCAGCTATTTCGTGCAATTATTGAGTAAATTAATTAAAAAATAAACAACATCAATTCTCAAAACAGAAAAAAATAGCAATTAACCTTCATTATGTTTTAAACAAAGATTACGTATCATTTCTGTTATTTATATATTCGACTGCATTCGATTGCTTTTCGAACTTTTTTATACAGGTATGTAAGTAAATATGAAAGTACATATTTATAGAGGATTTTATAAATTTTTGTAAATACTGACAATCAAATAATATATCTTTCCAACATAAAACATTAATAGTTATTGCCAGAAAAGAATAGTTTAAAGTGTATCGTTTTGAACAATGAAGATTAATAATTTTCACAATTCAACAACACGATATTATTATGAATTAAAATAAGCTGCAATGCTTTCTATTCTATGGAATAAAGGTGAGTTAAACATATTTTAAGAGGATTATTATGCAAAATTCTGCGCAAAAAGAGTGGAACGTTTATTAACATGTTTCGACAGAGTTTTGAAAAATATCGATTCTGTGAAACGATTCACCGATGGGGAATACCTTAGTCCAATTTTGAGGGGCATTCACAAGGTAATTAAAGGAGTTCTTGCCGTAATTGATGTTGCTTAGAAAGAAGTTATCTCTGATACGGAAATAAGTGCATAACAGGCCTTGAAAGGGGTAGGAATGAGAGTAGTGTCATTAAACTTGACCAAGCTATTCTCATTAAACCCTCACAGCAGTGGTGAAGATAAATGGAGGTGCCGATGCAGCTAATTCGAGGTTATCCGCTTTATGGCATTAAAAGAGGCCTATTTTTAGGCATATCAATTGGTAAATAAAACATCAAATATTTGGGGATAATGCTATTAATGAAAGCAAGTTAAACATTGGTTCCAGACATTAAATTCCGGTAATCTGCACCTCTATTATGACCCTCGTCAGTGGACAGCTAAGGGTTATCAATAATAAGGCCCTAAATGTAGCAATAGAGGAGAAAAACAATAAAATGTATGGACAGTTTGTCAAACGGTTTCAGGATTCTGTTGAAACTGTTAGATTTAAACTTCACCGCATAGTGAAGATTTTCAAGTTGTGCAAGTGGGTGTATCAAACTCTGTCGGAATGTGAGAAGCAAAAATGAGAATTTCCCGGTTTCTTGTTGCTGCTTTATCAGGTTCCCTGTGCATTAAACCCACGAAAAATCATGTTCTGCGGTTGGTGTACTAGTCACTAAATAGTGCGTTTTGCTATCAACAGATCAAACAATCACTGCACACTAGAATTCATAGAACTTAAAGCATGTGCAACACGCACTGAAACAGAAGCAGCCAGCTCTGATTAATCGCAAGGATATGCTTCACCTTCATCACAATGAAAGGCCTCATGATGTGCAAAGGAACAGGAGTACTAAAAAGTAACTTGCCTGGGAAACCCTGTGCCATCCACAATTCTCCCCAGACCATCCACCAACAGATTACCCCCTCTTACATTTCCTGGACACCCATTTTCGTGAGCAGTCTTTCACAAATGAGGGAAATTTCCGGTAGGTACTCATTTTTCGCCTTTTCGTCCAAAACCCCGATTTTTACCACCAAAGCATTTCTAAGCTGGAGGAACGCAGAAAAAATGTATTGTATGCCGATGAAGAATACTTTGAGGACTAAAAATCTATGATATTTCTTATACATTTTGCAATAAGAAACAGCAAGAACGTTTTTAGTTATATTTTAATGCATTACCTCTCAGAAGAAACTGGTTTATACTTTAGATTTTCCATATTATATTCAATAGTTTGATTACTCAGTCTTCCTTATATATCTTCATGTTTTAGAATCATTTTTGTCTCATCTACTATCAATTATATCGAACCATGTATTAAATGCTTGTAACAATAGAAACAATAATCGTATCTCTTTTCTAGATGTTTCAATCGTCTGCAATTATGATTAACTTCTTACCAAATTGTATACATTAATTAACGATGATCTTATCCATTAAATTAAAAAATATTTCATTCTAAAATTTTGGCTTATAGTTTTATTACTCAGTCTCACTTATCAATCTTCATACTCTTGGATCCTGTTTGTCTTACCTACTATGAATTATATCGATCTATGTATTCAATTTTTGCAACAATAGAAAACGATAATCGTATATCGTTTCTTGACGCTTCAAACGTCTGCAGTAATGATTAATTTCTTACCAAATTTTATACGTTAATTAACGATGATCTTAGCCTTTAAATTAAAAAAAATACTTCCTTCTAAAACTATAGCTTATAGTTTGATTACTCAGTCACACTTATCAATCTTCATATTTTTGAATCATTTTTGTCTTACCTACTATGAATTATATCGATCTAAGTATTCGATTTTTGCAACAAAAGAAAGCAATAATCGTATATCTTTTCTTGACGCTTCAAACGTCTGCAGTAATGATTAATTTCTTCCAAATTTTATACATTAATTAACGATAATCTTATCCTTTAAATAAAAAATACTTCCTTCTAAAACTTTAGTTTATAGAGTTTTAGATGTTTGTTCTATCCCCGAATTATTCCCTTCTAAACATTATTCAAAAGCTGCCGCTGTGAGCCATAGCTACTCTTCAACATTCATTTTAGATGTATGCTCAATTATGTAAACTTATTTAAAATTTACTGATTCTGATTTCCCTGATTTGGTTGTTTTGCAATTTTATCGCAGATTTAATTACAAAATTGGTAAAATACTTAAAGACTTTTAGCGACATTTTTCTCTTGTTAATAAAAAATAAAAAAATTTAATGTTAAACAACCAATTGAAAATCTCACTGATTGAGATATTTATCCTATTTGTTGTAGTTGTATATCAGCTTATATCAGTCAGACAATAGAAGCATTAAGATTTAATGTAAAATAACACAAAAAATGTGCTTATAAAGTTTTTTAATTCTCCAGCATTATTGTTTATTTATAATTATTAAACCATTTATTAAATCCCTGCTCCTCTCGTATTGTCCACCATTGTTCTTCTTTCAATCTGAATTTATGGTAGGTCTTTTTTATATATCTTTGGCTTGATCAGACCTTCCTCCTATTTACTTCATGAACTTTCCAACACTCTGTATTTTCCCAGAATCTGACATTCTTTTATTTTGTGATAATTTTAATTCTTATTTCCGCTTCACACTCTCCCACTCGATTTAATTACCTTGCAACCATATGCTACTTCATGATTACCTCCAACAAGATATAAACTTAATCATCGGCATTCTGCCATGCTAAATTCGGTCATAATACCCAATGAGTTCACCTCAACAGTGAAGAGGTATCTTCATTCTAGACTGGAAGCAGCTGTCAGATCTAAAAAAACCTCCTCAACATCTCCTTATATATAAAAAAAATCACACGTTTCAAACATTATTATTTTATGTCTTCCTTGTTCGATAGTATATCTGGACAAAAATAATTCTGTACATAAAGAAACACTAAATAATATTTCTAAGGTGTATATCTGTTCGTATTCAGCTCTACAAGTTGCATTTTTATTTTCAACTCATTTTATTAGCCCCCGGTACGGTATGCTATTTACTTCTCCCAGCTTATTTTGTGTCGTGTCCAAAAATAACGTTACCTTACAGAAGCCAGCCGTAAAACAAAAAGCAGTACGATTAAATACTCTTTAGCAATTTTTTTAACTTCTAAGCATCGCACATTTTCAATTTTTGTACCGCCGTATTGGAAAAAAAAATACTTTTAAATACAATTTGTTTGAAAACTGCATCCCCATTTATTTTTGAAATACTATTATTATTATTTTTTTTTTTGTAGTTTTTTGAGCCATTTGCTTAATATTGGCAATTCTGTTTTGAAGTACTCCATTTCTGTAGAAAGTAAAGAAAAATAGTTGTAAAATATTAATTATATATTTTTGCTGCCATTTTTTCATAACAACCGAAAGAAAATGTAATTAAAACACGTGCTATTTTGAAAAAAAAATATAAACGAATGATTTCTGTTAAAACATGGAGCTATTATAGACTATATTTAATTTTGAGTATCTATATTAATGTTTCAAACAAATGAAGGCCTGTCTATCATTAGACAGCCGTTTTTTTTTTGGTCGAGTTTCTTTAATGACGGCGTCTTTTTGCTGCATTTGTGTATTATTTCGCGATAGTGACGTCCCATGCCTGCTTTACTGTAGATGTTTAAGAGCGGATCGTAAATGTGGAATTCTTAAGCGGATGCGAATGACGTCATTTTACATAAAATAAAAGCATGTGCTGTAAGTTTTAAAATTGAAATATGTTTTGTACTATTTATATATACATATATATATATATATATATTTTTTTTTTCACCGGGGACGACACTAAATTCTGAAAAAGCAGAATTCCTGTTTTTTAGTTTATTTTAATAGCTCAATACACACATTTTTATTTCTTTCAAATTAGTATTACTAAACATTTTCAATAGGTTTAACTCTCACGAATATTAAAGCAAAATATCATTAAATTCACTCATACTATAGGACTGTTTATTTTCTGTAAAAACGTTTTATTTTATCAGGGGTGGGACCTGCCTTCTTGAATCCCCCCGTTGTTTCGTTAATTTTACAATCATAAATCTCCAATCTTAAATCTTCTATCTAAAGCGTTTAAAATGTTGATTTTGTGATAATGGTATTGATAATTAATGTGAACCATTAATAATTCTCATATCAATTTTATTTATTAATTGTTCAATTTATTTTAAAATGGCTACTTGAGCCTCTCCCATACTTTTTTAATTGCCATTCCAATATTATTCGCATGCTTGCCAACCTCTCGCCTCTTAAAAATATTAAAAAAAAAAACATACTTGAACCATAAATGTTATTTCAAAAATAAAATCAATTAAATTTCAAATGACTATCACATAAAAACTAGATACATTTAATTAAATAAATCGTCTGGTTCAAAGAATGTTTTTTTTTCTTTTTATTTCATAAAAGTGGGAGATCGGCAAGTATGTATTTGTGCATGCCTATTCTCAGTTTTTCTTGTTATCTGTAAATGTAAAAGTAGCTAACTCCTACTTTGTGAGACATGCTTACCTGGAATGATTTGTGGAACTACGGTACTCCTTTGAGGACATGTACAAGTTGGGCATTTGCCTTCAGGAGGATCTGTTTCAATCCAGCAACCATCAGCACAGGTAGGTGGAATGCATATAGAATCGCACTTACAGGTTGGACAACCATCGTCCCCAATGACATTATAACATCTTTGGCCAATGCAACGAGTCCTTGGACATACTCTTCCTTCGGCTAAATACATAATAAAAATGAATTTTCTTTTAATTAGAATATTTTAAGGAAAAATAATAACTGAGTTTTTTAAAGCCGAGGTAAAAGTAGTTACTAATTGAAAACTTGTGTTAAATGTTTGGGGCCAATCTTAAGAAACTCATTGAAAATCTATATGACTGGGCTTAGGGATAGCTAGATCTATAAAAGGTATTAAAAGGAAAATCGGTATGAGGAATAGTTCCATGAAATCTCCTGTGAATAGTTTCAAAAGAAATTTTACCTCATTGGAATTCATTATAACGTATCCAGCGTTTTTAGCATTTAAGAAGATGCGACTTTCACCTTTATGATTTTAAATGCATTTTTTATGAAGATTTCATGTAAGGAAATTAAACTTGAAGAGAAAATTCTAACTTGTCATTTTATTAGAAAAAACAGTTTTGAGACTAATTAGAATAATATTTAGTATTGTTTCGTTTTTCTCTTTTCCCCCTTTCCTTTCAGCAGTTTTTTTTTTTTTTTTTTTTTTTTTTTATCAGTGAAATTCTTCTAGCAGATATCAGAATAAAGACCTATTTAAAATTTTCCTAATCTTATTTAAAACGCTTTCATACTTCTCATCTTTTTTTCGATGTAAGTTTTAATAAAATATACAAAATAGACTTTTAATATATACTTACATAAATATATAATTGCAATTTTATATGGGTTTTTTTTATTGCCACTGATAATAACATACAAGCTAAAGCTTTCAAACTAAGTGAAAAAGTGTCTAGGAGGAGTCGAACTCAGGCTCCTTCGCATACCATACGAACGCTCTGTCAACTGAGCCACTTCGACAATTCTGGCGGACATAATTCATTCCTACAACATTTTTACATGGCAATAAATCTCGTCTGTCAAATTACTGACAGTAACCTTAATATTTTTTATCGATTATGGAACCCCATGAGTTTTTGAAATTTTCGTTTGGCTGAAAATGAAAGAAAAAAAAAAAAAAAAAAAAAAGACACACAATCACAGAAAGCAGAGAAAGCTGTCTTTAAATTATTGAGAGATAAAATATGTTAAAAAACATTTGACACTTTTAATTACCATAATGAATTATTAAATAATACTTTCCCTATTAATGCGTAATAGGTAATACAGTGTATCATTTAATTTTAAAACATTCGGCACTCTTGCTCCGAATGGAAAGAACGCGTATATAAAGCGTATATATACTAAGATATAAAAATATTTAAGAGAAAATTACATATACAGTGGAGCGCGGATTTCCGAACTCGAATTAACCGAACTTCCAATTATCCGAACAGCCTATTTCTCTTAAAAAAATTTTTTTAATTGAACTTTCACTTATCTGAACAGCCTATTTCTCAAAAAAATTTTTTTAACCGAACTCCCAATTATCCATTGGCTTCGAAAAAAAATTTTAGATAAAGAAAAAAGTGGTAGTGGATCAGAAAATGAAGAATGTAAGACCAGTGTAGAATTCAGAGACTTTTCTCCGGGAAGGATTTCTGTGGCTCCAGGAGGGCATTATAGATTTCTTGGGGGGGGGGGGGGGATTGCACTTTTTGACCATTGAAAACACAAAATCTCAAATCTTCCGGGGGGACGTCTCATTGCTCCGGGGTGGATGTCACCCCCCGGGCCACCCCCTGAATTCAACACTGAAAAGGAGATATGAAGAAAATGAAATTAACGAGCTGTTAAATAGTGACGTACATGACCCTGGATATCAGATTTTAAATGATGATGAGATTGTGGGTGAGATTCAAGATGAAAAAGAAATTGGAGAAAATGAGAACTGAAAATTACCCGGGTCGATCACATAATGAAGCCTTTGAATGTATGGAAACAGCTATGAAATGGCTCCAACGGCAGAAGAGCGCTGATCCTATTCAACTAACGTGTTTAACAAGAATTTGAGATATGGCAACATTGAAAAGAATGGCTTTGTTGAAGCAAGCAACAATCAAAAGCATTTTTTCTTAAATTAAAATCTCTGGAATTCAGAAAATGATAAATAGAGAAAAGAAAAGTTTTTTCTAATGATAAAAATGTAAACAAAAAAATTAAAAAGACAAAAACAACAACAACAAAAAAAAACAACAACAATGTTTAAACAAGCCAGCACTAACTGGCGCTGCCAGTCCTAAACTTAGATAACGTGTGAAGGTTTTAGTATAGTCAGAAACATCCCTTAAATTGTCTGTCCATTTACTCGAACTTTTGCTTATCCTAACTAGGGACTGCCCCGACTTGTTCGGATAATCGTCGCTCTACTGTACTGGGAAAAAAATGGAAACGGCGAATTAAAAGGCTTGAATAGTAAAAATATTTATCATTGGATACTGAGTCAATCTGTTGAAAATCTTTTGAATGAAGAGACTTAGGAATTCCTCCGATAAGGTTTCAAATATTGATTTTAGTAAATTTGAATAAAACAAATTAATTTATATATAGATATCTTTAAAATAATTATTTAATATTTTATATAATATAAAATATTGGTTAAATTCACGAGCAACGTTTAATAGTAATCGATGCGGAAATATCGTTATGGAAATATCTTCTCTCACTAATGGATTATTTGTGAATAATAATCCAGAGACCAGATCGCATCAAAATTATTTTATGTATAATTGTGTATATACTGTAGAAGAGTTATGAAGATATTCATAATTACTTACCACCCCTTATTATCCCACAAAAGCAAGATGGGCAAACTTCGTCATCCCACTTCATGACCATACATCCAATAGAACACATTGGAATTGGGCATCTTGGTTCAACGTCTATGCCTAATACAACGTAAGAGAAGGTGGATAAGCAAAGACATTTGCAAAAAGTTTTAATCATGGTGACTATAAAAAAAATTCTATTGGATGTAATCATCAAAGTTTAAAATATCGATTTACTTACAAACCGGGATTGTCGGGCAGGGCGTTCTGATACATTGCAGCCGTCTGATAACACACTTCTGTCCTTCAGGGCAGTTCTTTTGCTGTGTTGAAGAACAGAAATAGAAAGAGACAATCAGTATTAATAACGCAAAAATATAAAATAAATAAATGATCTTTTTAAAAATTTTCAGCTTGTTAATGTCCATTTTTTTAAAAATATTTAAATTTAATGCTTACTTCCTGGTTTGGATCTCAAATAATAATAATAATTATTATTATTTTTGGTTCAATCGAAATAACTTAGAATTTGAATATATCCAGTAGAAAAGACTATATTAGACCAATATTGTTATATTAGGTACATATTAAACAATATTGTAAATAATTGCATGGAATATAAACCCACATTTTGTTTATATTTTACTAATATTGCACCAATATTAAGGGGTTTCATACCTTTTAAAATATTTGTTACCCATGCAAAAGTGATGTAATTTCAAGTTCTCATAAATGTCTAAATACTTATTGGAATTACACAAATCTCTGTAACATATTTAAGCAATATTTAAGGCTTTATAAAATGTAAAAATAAACATAATATAATGTAAAAAATTCTGTTCACATAATATTGCAAAATTTTCTAACATGGTATATCACAATCCGCACGATAACTTAACTTAGAATAAATATATAATCAGAAAAAAATGTTAAAATGAGCTCTAACCTATGTTATATAGAACTAATATTTATATTATTCAGATGAGTGAATATTTTGCATTTTTTTTAATCATTAATTAATTATCTTCTAAATTATTTTTTCATTTTTCAAATTGAATTTTTAAAATAGTGTCTGTCAGAAAACTTTTATATGATTAATTCATTGTATAAAGTATAGTTTAAAGTACATTTTAACATAAGTTTCATGTTGATATATCATGTAAAGTTTCTAAAATCAATAAAGTTTGATGTTTCGAAAGAAAAAATGCAGTATATAACAGAAACTTACAGCACATTTTCCATCTTGTTCATCGTCAAGAGTTTTTTCTTCTGCATATACATGATCATACCTATCTTCATCATCATATTCTTCAAAAGTGTGCTTGTCTTCACTGGCTTCTTCATGAAGATCATCAGAGAACGTTTCTGGATGTCCATTCTCTGATTTTTCCGTTGGTTTTCCTTCAGAGTTATATAAAACAGGTTCTAAATGTTCGCCTCCCACTGGAAATGCATGGCCTGCATCATAATGATAACCAGGGATGTTTCCATATTGATCTTGGTTATTGTCACCATGAACTAAATAAATTTTGTCAATGCCTGAAAGTAAAAGAAAATACATATTTATTAAGAAAATTCCTTCAAATTGAATGTACAGTCGTGGGAAAAAAAAAGTAAACACCCCTTACTAACTCTGTAATTAACTATAATAGAAGAAAGCTATCGGTAACAATCGATTGGAAATAAAGTCTACTTTTAAATGATGTATATAAAATTTGCTTAGGGAGCCATCTACAAATCAAAACTAGACCTAACTTTGTTCTTTTTACTGACAACATCCGATTTTTATAATATATTTTAAAGCTCCGGTTCCAACTATGCCAAAAAACAAAATTTCTAGTCATTTGGATGATAAGTCTTTGAATTATAAACATTCAAAATTTAGAGCTTCTAATGTTAAATTACATTTTCATATTTTTATTGATATCTCCTGAAATTATAATCCTAATGTGATAATTTAATGTGTGGTTATAATTCTAAAAAACCCAAACATAACTACATTGAACTTGTAATTCCTTGATGAGCAGAAAAGCATAATTTGAAAAAATATATTTCACTCATTTTATTGAAATATTTGTTGCTGTCAATATTCGAAACATATTAAGCGAGTGAAACGGTCACATTCGCAAGAAATAATACAATAATAGAAGTGACATAGTCATTCTGTAGCATTTCATCAATCGAGTACCAAACTTGAATTTGAAAAAAAAACAATGTCTAAGTTCGTTTTGATAGCCCTCTAAGCAAATTTTATATAAATCATTTAAAAGTAGACTTTATTTCCATTTGTTTGATGCCTGTAACTTTCTTCTACGGCAATTTGTTGCAGAGTTAGCAGGGGATGTTTAATTTTCCTTTCCACGACTGTAGATGTATTTATTACATTGAAGAACATCTTAAATTAGTTTGCTATGCAACAATTTTAATTTTAATTTGATTTATTTATGTAAATTTAATGTAAAATATGTCACGAATAGTTTCCTCAAAAATCCATAAAAATACTGCCATTATTTGGTTAGCCAAAATTTTAAGACTTGTTTAATTTAATAATTGAGGGAGCAGATTATTTAGAACAACATTACTTCAACTGAGATTTTAATGATGTATTACGACAAAAAGTAACGTTATACAGGTTGTCCATCTTCAACGGTATCCAATGGCTAACTTTTAAACCGTTAGTCATAGATGTATAGTTCCAATTACAAAAATGTTTTAAATGAGGTAAAAAAATTATTTAAAAGGTCGGTTTGATCAAAAAAAATTTCTTAAAAGTTACGTAATTCAAATTTTTTTATGGTCCCCCACTTCTATAAGTGATATTTAGTAAAAATTTCCTATTACGCTAACAAGTAAGACAAAAAGTCCTATTCATCTAACATTAAAATTGACCGAATTATGAAACTTTGAATTTCATGACTTACACCATTTTTTTGGACCTGAACACAGATAAGTTGGACCATGCTTCGAGGGATCGTACACAATCTGCTTAAAGTATTAGGAGGATTTATTTCGTGTGTAAATTTCTGCATTGCTGCCGAAGGGAATCACTTTGAGTAAGTTTTAAGATAACTTTAATTTTTATTAATTAATATTTAGATTAGATAATTAGAAAAAGGAAGTCCTTTTTCCCTATCTTGCACTGAAGGAGAATCTCGTTAGTAGATTCCAAACAGCTGTTTGCTGCTTTTCATGTATTATTTGTGCGTTTTATACGTTGGTTTTTCTGCTTTTTAATAATTGTTTATGGTTTTAAAAATAATTTTCAAGAATGAATTACTTTTAAATCTATATCTATTGCGTGCTACCCAATTACGAAAGATAAATACGTTTGCACTTAAAACAATATAAATAGTTCAGCGTTTGTTCCGGCTAATATTCCATAACGAAATTAAAACTTCATCAATAAATTAATATAATATGAATAAAATAGATATTTTACAGACACGTTGAAAACTGCTGAAATTATCAGAATTAAAAAGGGCTGCTGTAAGTAACGAAATCTTTGGCGATTCATTTGGCTATTATCTCCTTGTATGCGGTTAATACAAAAATATTCGCTTTCAAGAAATTTGAAACCTTTATTTGAATACATTATCCACATTTTTGGAATAAAAATGCATTTTGGTGTTGTTTATGACGTAATCTAGAAAATATATTAAATGTAAAACATCTCTTAGAGTTAGAAGAAAATGATTTTCACCCATGTTCTATAAACCGGGAAGGCCGGGTTCGATCCCCTAGTTATATTAAAATACAATAAAACCCCGATTATCTTGCGGTGCGGTTTATCCGCAAAGCGATTTTTTTTTTTTTTTTTTTTTTTTTTTTTTTTTTTTTTTTTTTTTTAATTCAAGTCAACAGCAAGGAAACAATAAGCCCTACTATCAAATATAAACAGAAAAATCAATGTATTCGAAAGTCATAGAAGTATATTTATAGATTATGTTGCCAAGTTTGAAATATGAGATATAAAGTCTTGATGTCTTTTCTTGATTTTATTAACCAAACGTAAACACAGCAATTAAAATATTTTACAATTAAATAACACTATTATGATAAATTCCAGAAGAGCATATCAAGAATAACTTCATTTTTGTGATAAAAATTATTCCATACTAAAAGAAAAATAATAGTTTACAATTTAGAATAAAGAAAAGGTGTTTCCAAAACAAGAAGCAAAAACAAGTGACTGATTTTTGAAAAAAAGATGTAACTCACCTCTTTTTGTACAGTATGTACGGCATTATTTCTTGTTTACTGTTCTTTATTTTAATGATTTAGACGTAAAGCAAAGGTTTCTAACGTACTGTGCATATGTGCGTATTTTAAACGTTTTATCATGTTTTTTGTACACTAAAACATAGTTTTTATGTTGAATTTTCTTTTTTTTTTTTTCGTGCTTGCACTCCATTTTCAGTCTTTTTGAGTTATCCGCGATTTTTGTTATCCGCGGTGCCTTTGCCACCCAATCCCGCGGATAATCTAGGCTGTAGTGTATGTGTGTCTCTTTGTATTTCATAACTCCTGCTCATTGAATATGGAACGCAGTGCTATGAAATTAACACCAGATATCCGCATGGATCCGATGATGTCATATAAGCTCTCATAATTTTAACATTTGAATTACTGTTCGACATATTATTATTTTTTTTTTGTACATTTGAATGCGATTTTTCCAGTGGTGGCAAACAATTTACTCTATTTTGGGGGTGAAAGAGGGAGGAGGGAAAATAATAGGAATCATTAAATTTTTATTGACGTCAGTTTCTCGTTAAAATTGAAAAAATATTTTTATTTGAATAGATGTTGAATACAATATTGTGATTAAATTACATTTTTGAAGACTTCACAGAAATAAAAACTAATTTTCACATACATTCAAGCTTGAGGAATCGGTTTATTTTAGAAACAAAAAAATCGTCTATCGAGGAATGCAATGAACGAAAATAATTTCTGGTGTCATCCAACGTCACGATAGGGCTTTTCTGTAATATAGCTAATCGGCCTCACGATTTTTCGCACAAGTGTTAACCAAAATCCAATATAGTACGGATAACTCCTCACAAGCATTGCGAGTTTCGCACAATGCATGTGGTCCAGCATTCTATCATGGCTTTTTTGGGTTTTACATTTAACCAATGAGGTAAACCAAAAGCAAATTTAAGTTCCTTTTATTAAGTAGAAAATTATTTCTCCTATTTGAAAAAAATGACTTTAAAGAAGAAACCAACTAATTATTTTTTAAAAAGTGTAAAAGTTTTTTTTTTTTTTTTTTTTTTTTTTTTTTTTTTTTTTTAAGGCAAGGCGCTAAAAGCTATTAGTGAGAAAAAGGAAATTTTTGTAAGCGCTTATTTTAATGCATAAATCTAAGAAATTTTTGAATAGGTTCGTTATTTTTGCACAAGTTCATGAAAATGTTAACATTTTTTTTCTCCACCAGACTCCAAATTAGAAGCTAAAACTTGAAAGTACGAAATGTTTTTTGACAAATAACAATGTCATTGATAATAGGCATTTTTATTAATAAATCTTACAACTTATATATTAAATTCGATTAATTATTTAAAATGTTTTCTATGCAAAGTTAATCTCATATATATTTTTTAATTTACCATAAAATTAGATTTCTTTTTTTCCCAAAGAGTGAAAAAATCACATATAATTTAAATGAAACATATGCAGTTGCCCAGCACCACGTAAAAAAAAAAAAAAAAAAAAAAAAAAAAAAAAAAAAAAAAAAAAAAAAAAACATTAAGTTGATGCAGTAAATTATGGGGTAAAAAATTGTACTGGTAAAAAACATAGCCATAAAATTTTTTCAGCTATGGTTGTAATTTTTCCACTTCTTGATAAAAGCACATTTCACAAATTAAATGTTTATAAATAAATAAAAAGAGTTGAATTTCATGAAATGTAAAGTACTTTCTTACATGTATACTACTTTAATCTTTTCAAAACTCAAGAAGAAAAAGCAATAATTTGCGTACTAATAAAAATAGAACGATCCTGTATGCATAGAAGGACGTAAATGAAGTCATGGTTTTTGTCAAGTCAATTAAAGATTGAAGCTAGGATAGTCCCTGTTTTGACTAACAAATGGAGTTTCCCGATTACAGATTGAATATCCAAAGTATAAAACAATAGCTCTGGATAACGACGTCATTCTTAAGATAGACAGCCGTTGTTGTCCTGTGTCCGGAAATTGTCGTAACATTGCACATGCCTAGTTCGTGCAGCAATTGGTAGGGTGACCATTTAGAGAGAATGCTCTCAGTCAATCTGCCACGTGCATAGTTACCCATAGCTATTCACATTAATACTTTGTAGCATTTGGCTCTGGAGATATCTGTTGTCAAATGATTACCGCTACAAATGGGCGTCATTGTCAACACCGAACAATGTCATTTGACGACATGTGTCTGCAATACCTACGGAGATGTTATTTAATGCTGTGAACAGTGCTATGACGTGTCTGACAACCATGCTGTTGAATGACAAACAGATTAATGAACATGCCTAATCTGTTTCTCCTCCTTATGTCTTATCCTATATTGGCTTGACTGAGAAAACTCAAGCTCCTTCTGGCGTTCGAGAATGCCAACTATACACCCGATAAATATTGATATCTCATAAAAAATGTTTTCGTTTCTACCTTTCCAGCACAAACAACATATCTTACCTTCATTAATTTAAGAATTAATGATTTTTTTTCTTTACAATTTTTAATTATCCGCAACGAAGTAAATTTTCTAAAGAAGAAAAAAAAAACCCACAATAAATCTATTTTTATCATCTTTACCTGGAACTATGTCTTTTCCAGGCATAGGTATAAAATCGGCTTCATGATCTTCTCTTTTCTCAGGTTCACCATCGCTTTCCTCATTTGCAGACGCACCACCTTCTCCTCTACTGCTTTCAGTATCTATAAAAATGAATCATGAATTAAAATTTATAGAAAAATACAAATAAATGTATCATTATTACTTAAAGGTGCGCACAACATAATACAAAAAACATTTAAAATACATTAAAGTTCTTTAAAACCAAAACGTTTTCAACCGAACTTACTCGGTCATCATCAGTGAGAACTAAAGGTTGTTGTCTCTTTGCGCCTTCTCAGATTAGAGCTATACATTTTACATTTCAAGAAAGATAATAAACATTTTCTATGCATATGTATGACAATGAGAAAATTTCGAGAAAGAATAAAAGAATATGAAGCAGATCTCAGATTAAATAAACCTCGCACTGCGTTGCTAAGATTAGCACAAACCTAACCTATAGAAGCAGATTTCAATAGACCCAAAATTATCTTCCGTACAAGTAATTGCCAAGAAACTATCTCAAGAGAATCTCTGGAAATAACATCTAATAAAGAAATAGTCTGTAATGATATGTTATCATATGATATCCACGCAGTCTGGAAGGAATTATCACATAATAGATAAAACCGGCGTTTGGTTGAAAATTTGAATATCTTTTCGATGCCACCTTATATTTCATACCACCCTTGAAGTAGAATGGTCTTTCTCGGGCGAATCTAGAAGGCACAAAAAGACAACAACCTTTAATTCTCACTGATGATGTCCGCGTAAGTTTAGTTGAAGACGTCTTGGTTTTAAAGGACTTTAATCAGTCGCGGAAAAAAAGTAAACACCCCTACTAACTCCTTAACAAATTATCGTAGAAGAAAGTACTGGTACCGAACGATTGGAAATAGTCTACTTTTAAATGATGTATATAAAATTTGCTTAGGTGTCCATCTACATATTAAAACGAACCTAAACATCGTTTTTTCCAATAGCAATACTCAATTTTAACAAGATATTTCGAATCTTCGGTTCAAACTATGCCTAGACACCAAATTTCAAGTCATTTGAATGATAAGTTTTTGAATTATAAACTTTTAAAATTTAGTGCATTTTCATATTTTTATTTATATCGCCTGAAATTATATTCCTAATGTACTAATATACACAATATTACATATATACACAACCATTAATAACGCTAATATGCACAAGCATAAATACGTTGAATTTGCAATTTTTATAAATTTATGATATGAATTATGAAATTAATATTCGAAAGAATTATGAATTGCAACCTACAATTTTTTTGATGGATTTAGATTTATTAAGTCCTGCTTTATGGAAATCCAAAATTTCACTTTTTTTTTTCAGGTAGTTTTCAAATTATGCTTAAAAAACCGCAAAATGATGGTTT
Source organism: Maratus speciosus (assembly GCA_963932465.1). Classification (NCBI taxonomy): domain Eukaryota; kingdom Metazoa; phylum Arthropoda; class Arachnida; order Araneae; family Salticidae; genus Maratus; species Maratus speciosus. The sequence continues at coordinate 256,105,582 of OZ010786.1, forward strand.
AAGGTGCAGTCTATGATAGAAGTGACCAGATATTTTGAAATTGCTTATGCTATTCTGTAATCTAGCGGTCTTCAATGACTGCTGGAGTGGTGCTTAAGATACCTTGATCAAGCAGAGAGTTCTCTCGGTCAACAATTGAGTACCGAATTTCAATTTGGATATAGCCTCTAAAATACGCTCATTTTAAAATAATTAATTTCTCGAAAACTTATCGAACGAATTGCATAAAAATTTGTTTTTAGGCTAATTGAAAGGTGTAGAGTTCATTTATGCTGCCAGAATTATGTACTGCTATTGAAAAAAAAAAAGTTACGGTTAGTTTTAATATGCAGATGGCCCCCTAAGCAAATCTTATGTACATCAATCAAAAATAGACTTTATTACCTATCATGTGGAACCAGTAACTTTCTTCTACGATAATTTTTTGCAGAGTTAGTAAGGGGTGTTTACTTTATTTTCCACAACTGTATTTTAAAGTATTGTACGCATCTTTAAGTAATGCTGATACATTTATTTGTATTTTTCTATACATTTTAATTATCAATAAAGGAGAAGTTTGCATTGAAATTTTTAACTTTTTATTTATCATGAATTAAGTTAAAAATTAAATTTCTTATAGCTCTTTTTTATGTAGTGCGCAATATATTAAACAACTCTATTCTAAAGAATTATTTATGACATCATACGCAAAAAAAAAAAAAAAAAAAAAAAAAAATGCTTAAAGTTAGCGGATCAAAAATGTCTAATTATTATTATTTTAAAATTAAAGATCTAACTAAAGCCATCATTATTAATTCTGAATAAATATTATCGATTTCATTTTGCACAGCTAAATTCTAATGTTAACTACAAGAGAAGGAAAAAAGTTATTTCTTTATTATAACTTTTGATATTTTCTGAAATGTATCACTTTGCTGTCAAAAATTACTATCAACAAAATTTACATTGTTTTGCTTCAACTCATACGTTAAGTTAAAAAAATCATCGTAAATTGACGGATGCGTTTAAATTATCAATATATATAATTATTTTTTTTTTAAATATTTACTGAGTTTAAAGAATATTTAAACTTCAAATGTACTTTACAGAAATGTTATTTTGTCAAGTCTCCATAAAATAAACTTAAGAAAATTGAATGTAATTTAGTGAAAATAACCGCAATAAATATCCTATTACCTTGTGAAGAATAAATGGGAATTTAAGAGAATAGATCGTTTTTTATACTATTAAGTAAGATATTTTATACAGCAAATAAAGAAATCCATAATTAATATTAATGGACATTAGGTATTCATTAAAACTTTTGCAGGTTAAAAAAATAGGTATAATAGAAATCATGATCACTTTAAATTAAAGAAATCAGATTAATTTGATTTAAATCAATTTTTTATGCAATTCAACTGCGTACGTTTTATATGAAATTAGAAGATATAATATACAATTTTAAATTTTGATAATATGATATAAATCAATTTGCCCGTGTTTGATGCCAAAATCATACATGTATTGTGCAAAACATACATTAAGAAAAATGAAGCTGAGTAAATTATCACAATAATTTTTATTTTTAATGAAGCAATACATTTAGGACTTTACTTTGCCATAGTATTAAGGGACCTATCTATAAATGAAAGCAAGCTTAGGCCACTTTTCTACGTCCTTGTCCGCTTGCAGTAAATAATTGGTGAAATTCCGGGTTACCAATCCAGTAAAGAAATTTGACGTAGCTGCTACTAAAGATAAACTCATTAAAAGGATCTGAATTTTCTTGGCAATTTTTGATCAAAAGTATGAAATCGGAAGAATATTTCTCCCTTGAATATAAAATAATAAGGATTTTTTTTTAAATCTGTGTTTTACGACAAAAATAACGGTACACTTACCAAACAAAAATGAGATATTCTCAGTCCTGTTTTATGTTACATATACAGAGATGCCAACCTTTTAGACTTTTTAATACAACTATTTTAGAAAATAAATTTTGCTTTATTTAAAGGAGAAGTTCTGTAATTAAATTATTAAAAAAATGTTCATACGAAAGTAGTATAAAAAAGCGATGTGTTGACAGATCTGTATATGGAATACTATTAAAGTGGACCCCTGATTTATCTGCATCTTTAATCTTTACTTTTATTTTCTAAGATTTTAAAATGTACATATTTGTAAATGTATACTTTTTAACAGAATGTAAAGTTGTAGCTGTAAATTCTAATCACCTTAAGAAATCTCCAGCATTTGTTTTAATCCAAAGTTGGTTGTTTTTATATTTAGTATTCTAAATTATATTCCCATGTTCCTCCTATATTTTTATTATATCTACACGGCTAGTTTGTTACATTAAATTCAGAAAAAGTCTATTCCAATGGACATCATTAGACAAAATTAGCTTCAATCTCCATTTGCGTTATACTTTACAGTAGAATCATTATATTTCTTATTGTTATGAAATTATTTCAGTTTATAAACTACTTATACTATTATCAGAATTAAATCATTTTTTTATTAATTGACTCAAATGAAGATTTTAATCATGAGGTTATTTGAATCAAACAACCCTGGATTTTTTTTTCTATAACAAAATTGTCCTAGAATTACCTTTGGTTGGTGTAAAGGTACTTTCTTTTTCATTTTCTTCCTTATCTATATTTTATGGATAAAATAATTTTGGGGGAAACATATCTAATCAGAAATCAATAAAATAATATTAAAAATCTATTAGATTTGCAAAATGAATATAAAATAAACTAAATTAAAACTGATTATAATTGGGATACTAGATTCGTGTGTGCATGTATGCGAAAATTTGAATTGAGTTATAAGTTTGACGATCATTCTAAGATAAATACTTAAAAATTTTTATTAGCATGATTTTTGAACTCATTTTAAGAGTCTTCTGTAGCATAATGGTTGAATGTTGCTTAAAAAATACAATCTGTCCGTCAGTAAATATATGAAATATTTATGCGAATATGAATATTTTAACGCTGCATTGCTTAAATTTTTCAAAAACACTAAACTTACAAGTCGAGATTATAGCAAATGAAATAAACAGGGTTGCTAATAAATTTAATTTTCTATGGAAAAATGTAAACTCTTATTAAAACTTTACATTTTACTTTACTTTAAAATCCTTTACATACTGCTGTAGAGGAAATTACAGATTTTCTAAAAAACATAGATGCATTTTCAATAAAAGGCAATGTTATAAGTTAGGTGTTAGTCTATACATTCTGAGTAAGGCAAGGAAAACTTTTAAAAGAATAATTTACGAGCAGTTTTTATCGTTAAATTTGAAAGGGCAGTTTGTGTTATTCTGGTAACCTGTGTATACCAAAATTACAAAGTTTGTCCCACTCGTTGCTTTAGACTATAACTTATTGAAAAATTATATTTAATCATTTTAGCGAGACTAGTTTAATTTTTTATAAAACAAAGAAGAGAAGTTATAAAAATATGTGAAATTTTAAGAGTGACAGTTTAATTCAATTCCGCATAAATGTAAAAAAAGAAAATGAAGGATTTCACAAATAATTCAAGATTTTGTGTAAGACATAGGGCTTAATATAAATCTAAATCAAGTTACGTAGACTCATGCATAAACCCTCAATCTGAAATTAAAGAAACAGAGCATTAATAAATCGCGTTTATTGATAAGAAATAAAATGTTTCAGTATTTTAAATTTTCTTCGCTATCTTACTGAGCTCACAATTGTTACAAATAAGTCAAAGAAGAGAATCACAAACGTAATGCAAATTAGTCTACAGTAAAAATAACTAACTCTTTCAGTGGCAAAGTTCTGTTGCTAAAATATTGAAATGGTTAAATGACACCAGAATTTACCAACAAATTTATTCAAAAATAGGTAAAAGCTTTTCTGCACGTACATTATAAAAGCAAAATTTTATTTCAAAATGCTGATGCCATTGTAGAATTTGAGGATTAAAGTTAAGTGGCATAAATAATGCCCCACTACCTTTCAAACGATTAAAACAGTGTATTTACTGTTAAAAAGGGAAAGAAGTTAATGCTTTTAAACCAGTGACGTATAAAAACTAATGTAAAAGGAAGCACTAATAATCAGAGAGTTAAGGATAAAATTACTTCAAGTCTTGTTTGTTCTTTTTGCTCTTTCTTTACATTTTCATTTTGCTCTGAACTATGGGGAACTTTATGAATCCTTGTAGCAGCTGTATACCTAATTCTCTGATCATTTGTGCTTGTCCTTACATCATTTTCTTCATTTTAAGTTTTCTCTGCAGCACAAAGCTTTTGTATTTATCAACGCAATACTTTCCACAGTAAGCCGTTAAAGGCCAATTTTATAATTCACCTGATTCTTCTCCGTAAGAGCAAATACAGCCCCGACACCTTCCCTCTGGAGCCTCAGCTTCCAGCTCGCAGTGACTAGGGCACTGGGGATTTTCTTCGCATGGCGATTCACAGAAGCATTTTTGGCATCCATCGTCACCCGTCATGACGCTGCAGTTGTAGCCGAGACAGGTAGGAGGTGGGCATTCTTTAGCTGTGTTATCTGTTACACAGTGAGGAATAGAAAATGTTAATTTAGCATGCAGTTAAGAAATGTTAGTAGTGTCATTAATAAAGCAAAGATTTAATAAAGAATAGGATCAAATTTCATTTTTAAAGAATTTCTATAATGAATAAATTATAAATATCGTTTTTTCAACCTATTTCAGAAAGAAGGAAGCTACACAGTTACAACCAGTATGCATTCTGGTTTTAATTTTTGCGTATAATAGGACGTGATACTAGACGGACTGCAATGTTGATTCGAATGCTTTCTCTTCGAAAATCCTTACTTGTAAGTATATGAAAGAAACTCTTAGAGTGCATTTATATATCGTAGTAGTGACACATACGCACAGGGCGACAGGGTATATGCTTAGATTGGGCGTTTTTGTTCAGACTAAGGCAAATCATATAACATAACTTGGTGATACTCATTTGGACATGAGTCAGACGCGTAAACAAAGCCTATCTTTGCAATAATTGTAGGGCTCTTTAAAAATTTTTTAGTTTGAAATCCTCTTAGACCAATCAAATATTACTGTCCGTATGGCATTTCTCTGATAAATATCTTCTTTAAAGAAATACATATAAAATTAGTTGATTCCTAATAACTTTCCTTTTAAACATCCTTTTAAACATTTGTGGTAACTGCTAAATGAAACATATTTTGTAGCTCTTTGCCTCTTTTCATATTGTAGGTTTTTGTTTGAAACACACAAAAGAAATTTAGCAAATATTTGCGCGATATTGAAAAAAAAAAAAAAGATTTCTTACACAATCAAAAAGGACTTCTAACTCTTTAATCGTTCAGTTAATCGCCGTTTTTAGTGAAAAATATTTGTTTAAAAAGAATTATGCGATTTCTTAAACTTTATTCCATTAGGATATCTGCCAACCTTCCGTTGTTGTTTTTTTAAGTCAAATAAATGCACTTTGAACAAAATATTTTATTTAGCAAATGCAATGAAATAAGCCTCACATCTAAACAAGACATATTATAAAAAAGAAAAAAAAAAGTTCTATGTTTATGTTCTCACTTGGAAAAAAACTGGAAGGTTCACAGTTCAGAACTAATGCATAATTTTCAACCTTACTGTTTTTTAAGGAGTTTCAAAACTCATAGAGGATGAAAATTCAATGAAACTTTAATACAAATATCATTAAAATCTTAAAATCAATTTAATATTTTCGCGATACATCTGATACACCTTTGTGACATAATTACGGATCTCGAAAAACGTATTGGGAGGACTAATATACAGTATGATCTATATTTTCACTAATAACTTTTTAATAAATAAAAATGCGTAAATAAAATTTTGAACATTTACTGTGATTATTTTCTTTTGCACATGAATTGTTCTACGCTCACCTATAATTACAGGTATGCACTTTCATTTTACTTTCATTTATTAAAAAGTTATTAGTAAAGTCATGGGTATTGACTTTTGAATTACGCTGTATCTTATAAAGATTTGCTTGCATCAGTAGCTGCAATGCGAGAAACATCAAATAGAGCTACAGAAAGGAAAAATAATGGTTAATTTAGAAAGCTTTTAAATATTCATGCATAACGATACCAACCTCGAGCTGATCTTGATAATTTGCAGACACATCCGGGGCATCTGCCTGGTTCAACATCTTTTTCAACCTGGCACCCGTCTTGGCATTCGGGCTCTGGACAAGGTGACTTACATATGCAAGTCGGACAACCTGACTGATCTTCACCTACAGTGCAGTTCAATCCTTCGCATGACACAAGTTTACAAGAATCCGGAATTGGTTTTGAATGAATAAATTCTAGAGCTATAGAAATTAAAAAATAATATTAGAAGACAAGGATTTTTTTTTACATTGAATACCGTTAAATTATTCAACCAAACTAAGCTAATTACACAAAAAATATTAAAAAATGCTTAAAGCTTACGAAAAACGCTTATATGCTTCAGCGCTATTTGGAGGTAGATGTTGGCCATTTCTGTTTCTTCTCGTGAAATCGTTACATTCAACTCAAAGTCTTTCCATTTTCGTTAAAATGTCTTCGTTACTATCTATATTCTAAAGGACAAACGTGTCCGTCAGTAGCGCTGACGTCATTTTGCAAATGGTAACATTTGACGATTAAATTTAGCTATTACTGCAATATTTTAAACTTCTAAACAACGCACATTTTCAATGTTTACACCGTCGAATGAAGGAAAAAATCTACTTTTAAATTCAATTCATTTGAAAACGGCATCGCAATTTGTTTGAAAATTGTATGGCAGTTTACTCTTTTTTTATAATTTTAAAAATAATTTTCAAGTATGCATCTTTTTGAAATCGATCTCTATCAAGTGCAGACGATTGCGAAAAATAAATCCATCTTCAATTCAATTAATATGAATAGTTCATCATTTGTTTCCAGCTTTTATTCCATAACGAAATTAAAACTTCACCAATAAATAAATAAAATACAAACTATAAATAAAGCACAAATTTCAGTTATGTAATCGAACTGTTCGCTTAAACTACTGAAATGATCAGAATCAAAAAGACTTGTTGCAAATACCGACCTTTGGCAATTTCTTTTTGTTTGGTTATATCTTCTGGCACGAAGACAATACGAAAGTATCGCTTTTTATGAATTTCAAAACTTTATTTGAATCCATAATTGCTATTTTTCGTATTAAAAAGATTTTTGTTATTATTAGTCGGCATTCCAATAAAATATATTAAATAAAAAATATATTAGAGTTTTCAGTTAAAAAATAATTATGTTTACCTATATACTGTATGTAACCCAGGAAGCCCGGGTTTAACCCCTTGTTAATATCATGAACAAAACCCCGACTTCAGATTGTACGCAGATGGCCTGTATTTTTTAGTAATTGGACATTATCTAACATATAATCTAAATTTAAATTTAAGACTATCATAGTTAGCCTACTTATAACTATATACAGTGAAACTTGGATAATTCGAACTTGTTTAATTCGAAATATTTGCTCGGTCCCCAGAATTCTGTATTAAAATAATGTTAAAAAATCGTGCATATTTCGAATTTTATTTTGGATAATTCGAATTTTTCAAAGATTGCCCTTAAAATTTTTCGGTATTTTTTTTTTTTATTATTATTTTTTTTTAAGCTAAGGTTCAAAATATCTTAACTGTTTATTTTAACATCTTTATAAGGAAAAGAAAGGCGATGGTTTGGAATAACACTATGTGGGGATTTCCAAGGAATTGTCATCTGACGCAAGCAAAATCCCAAGGCTTGGCCACACTCCTACACTTAAAATGTAAAATCTGATCAGATTTTACATGGATCGATCCATCAATCTTGTATGAGGATATGTCAGTGTGGACCAAAATGTGGCGTGGCAACTGATGCGGACATTATTGCTCAACTACCGAGGAACAACTAAACTGAGGACGGACTATCTGGGGATGAAGAGAACAAGTAAATATAGCACAAGAGAAGCCCCTATGCATAATTCGTCAGAAACTATTGTGCTTATGCATGAACTTCGACACTTTTTGACGGGGGAATATAATGTGGGAGATTCTATTTTTGTATCAATTGAATAAATTGATAAATTGGAATCATATGCTGTGACTCAAAGATTTCATTCAAAGAAGCAATCAAAAATATCTGACTTTTTTTCTTAAAAGTGATGAATAATTAATCTAGTAAAATATATTTCATTTAATGGGAAAAAAGTGTAGCAGTTATTCTTAGATAAAGTTTATGTGTTAAATCTTCCATCGTGGAATTAATCTTTTTTATTTATTTCTTCTGTGTGAGAGAATATATGTAATTTGAATTTTTGGATATTTCAAAGTTTTCTCTGGTCCCATCAACTTCGAATTATCCAAGTTTAACTGTAATACTTAATTCATAGATTTTCATTCAAAAATTTGAAGGTATGTCTTACAAAACAGTTTAGTTACTCACCTGTTGTGGAATTCTTGCAAGTGCACCCACATTCCAAACCACTGTCTCGAGGCACGTCCAAATCCATATCGCAACCTGCCGGGCATTCTCTAGGTTTGCAAGAGAGCTGGCATCTGCATTCTGCACAACCCAAAGCATTTACAATCATAGTGCAATTGTATCCTTTGCAAGAAGACTGTGCACAAGCACGTTCTTCTGTTAAAAGAATAAATAAATAAGGAAATTTAAAATATAAAATAAAAATAGAATACTTTGAAACACTAGACGTATTGAATTTCTTTTTCTTTTATTAAGGGGTCTCAGGAGTCTTACTTTTTATCTGGTGGTGCAATTTAGCAACATGTCCTTTTTTTTCCCCCTTAGTCTCTATAAAACATAAATGCGTAAAATTTCTAATATACACAACCTAATATCTATTCTATTTAAAATAATTTTTAATATTCTATATTGAAATTTTATTTTATTTTTTATGTTTAATTTTGATAAAAAATTTAAAATTGTTTTTTGACTTACATGCACTGCGCGCAACATTTTTCACAAACTAATAAAGCAATTTGCATGACACTTGGTAAATATCTTCATTTTAAGCTAAAGAATAACTTATATTTCAAATTTAGTATTATAATTGCATTGATTATTTAAAATGGGCAATTATTATATTAACCCCCAACCTGGAGGACGAAGGTGTCAGATTTGATCTGGCACCTAACCTTCCAGCAATTCTTAAAAATAAAATTTCTTTTGCTGCAACCGATTTTCAGAAACGTTTCCCAATGGTTTTTCATTAATCAGTTCCCTCAACACTGTATGCAGGTTTTTTGGATGCTATCAACTCTCAAGTAAAAATTTTCACGTTCAGCAATCACATTTTACGGTCAAATAAGAAAAAATAAACGCATTAAAAATAATATTATTTTGGTGTTCGTTGGTGTAACAAATTAAATTACGCAGCTGAAAATGCTTAGTAGAGAATTAATAACATACTGTGAACCGATATCCTGGTTTCAGAAAAAATATTATCGTACTAATAAAATTACTCAGAAACGATTCCGAAATTCAGTAGCAGACAAAGAAATTTTATTTTTATAAATGATTCTTTAAACCTCGAAAATACATTGGTTTCCGTGGTATCCAACGATAAAGAACGCATTTCAAAATCATGAGTAAGTCGGAAGAGGGAATTGTAAATTTTTGTTTTTGATTATGTTATACTTTCCTAGACTAAGGGCAGTTGGGAATGAAATTCGCATTTTTTTTTCTCCCTTTCGAATGGTGTGTTACTTTTGTTTCTAGGGTGACAAGAAGTTAAAAATTTTTAAGTAATTCAGTTTATTTACATCATACATAAACATTTACAGATGTAGACTTTAAACTCATAATTCTCTAAACGTTGCTTTTTGAACTTCGATGTACCTTTTTATAGAAACTACTACAGTAGAGTCCCGATTATCCGAGTTAATATGGATCAAGCTCGATTCGGATAAGCAAAAAACTCAAACCGAATTTACACAAATCGTCACCAAGGAGATGAAATATAATTTTTCATTTAATTCAATAATTTTTATGGTACTAATAAAATTTCATTGACGTACATTTCAGTAACTTTTAAGAAAAACGGGGAATGAAATTGTTTATTTCAAAAGGGCTTGATACATTTTTGTTTGCTAAATGTCAATTTGGCTGCAGTTGTTTTTTTAATATTATGCTACTACATAGTACCAATAGCTACCAATTTCTACAATTTTTTCTTACCACTAAAACAACTTACCAGCAAATTTTGCCTAATTCAATCACCGAAATCTAACAATTATCAACAAACAAACATGGCAAAAATTTGTATTAAATTTTAGAGGTAAACAAAACCGTACAAATTGTCAGGCAGCTATGCGATTCTATTACTGTAATGAAAATTGCAAGTGTAGCCTCTTCTTTCGGCTCAAAGTATTAAATAGTTTCTTTCAATTGAACTTATACCTTTGGAATGGATAATTTTCTTCTGATGGATTGATGGCTTCGATTATCATGAAACAGTCATTATAAATGAAGTGTTAGGTGAATATGACTAATTTGAAAAATGAAAAAAAAAAAATGGCCATTTCCCCCCCCCCCCCCACCCCCATTCTGACCAGAAAATCAGAGTTCTAACTTTTTACGTCTTGTCAGCTGTTTCTTGTCAGCTCTTTCATCTTCATTTAACACTTCATTTATAATGGCTGTTTCATAATAGTTGAAGACACCAGTCCATTAGAAGAAAATGACTTGGTTAAAGCGGAAATTCGGTTAAGCGAGACTCGGATAATCGGGACTCAACTGTACATATTATTTTTTGCAATCTTTCGAGAATATCCCACACATATCCCTGATCAGTCTGAAGAGAACTGTTGTTACGAACATTTCTACAAAAAAAAAAAAAAAAAAAAAAAGAAAAAGAATTCTTTGGAAAAATGCAAGTTTTTTTTATTTAAAAGTGGTTTTTATTCCAGATTAAAAAAATAATAATAATAACTAAAGAATGTCTGTTTATGAAGTTGACGTCACTTTATTCGGCGTTCATATTATGTATATAAAAAATTTCAAGTGAATATCTCGGTAGTTTCTGAGAAAAGGTATGTTAATTTAACATGGTAGGCATAGGGACTTCCAGCTGCCCTGAAGACTCCTGTCCCTGCCGGCGAAGGCACTCACGAGCTAATGCTAATCCTATGGGGAGTTTATTAAGTATATGCTTCTATATCCCATGAAACTTTAGAAACAGTTATGCATTTCGAGAATTAACCTCCTTCTTCATGACAAAACGAGTGCAACTACAACAGCAAAAATTTAGTAGGTACATTTTTTAAAAATATCTTGCCAAGAGAAATATATTCTATCTAGAAAAATGTTCTATACTTAACCTTATATATAATTTTTAATGTTTGGGCAACGCTATTTTAAAGTGTTTACGTCAATAACAAAAGAAGAACACGCATTATTTGTAAAAATATAAAAACTCTACGGAAGGATTCGAAACAATTATATTCTAACCAGTTTTTTGAGTTATGATAAGAAAAATGTTCAGTATTTAATCTCTTTGTGACAAGCCGACCGTATACAATTTTTAAAAATTTCAGCACCACTATTTTCAAATATCATCACCTTTTCAAATATTTTCAACCTGTTAACGAGAGCTTAGCCTTATTTAAATACAAGATTCCCGTTGTTTAAACAAGGTAGAAATAATTATTAGAAAATAATGGTAGCCAAAATTAAGGAATGTACGCACCTCGTACGCTACGAGTACATGGCATTCGTTGCGAAGGGGGTAAACCTTTTTGATGTAGAAATGAAACACTAATATGAGATATTTTTTTCCAAAAAAGAGAAATTCATTGTTATGGGAAATTAATTAATTTAATTTCTAGAGCAAATAAAGTATAATTAGAATGAAAAATAACTCACCTAGATTTCCTTGCGGACATTTACAAAGAGGACAGCCATCTTGATCTCTTCCAGTAAGGACGCAGTTTTCCTCACATGATTGTACATGGCATGTGAGCTTGTACTGAGATTCTGCTAAATGTGATAAAGAATTGGTTAAAAAAAGAGTATTTCTTTACAAATATATTAAGATAAATAAAAATCAAAATCAGCCACACATCCATAAAGAAAAATACATGTCAAAACCCATTCACTTTCTCCCACATTGCGTGCTGTAAATGACTGATATACTTCACATATGGGTGGATATATAACTATGCAATGCGAATTAATATGAGACCTTTACAAACAGACATATAATAACTTATGCGATTCATAAAAATGAAGCATATATTTTTTCAACACTTAAATTTAATATATGGCGGAAATAAATATTTACGTAAAATCATGACGAATTCTTGCACATAACTTGATAGATTATAAAGTAATACTTTTTAAAAGACTTAATGCAATATTCCACCTTAATTCAATCACAAACTACACAATATGAACTTTAAAAAGTTTACTGTTTTCTTAAAAGGTGACAGATGTTAATAATACAGTTGTTAGAAGTTTAAAATACAGATTTATTTAAATTTCCTAGTACATTCGGCCTGCAAAACCGCAGCTATCGGCAGGGAATATTTACATTAATTGCCGATCTATTCATTTCAAATATGTCACTTCGTTTGAAATGGCAAAGTCTATAATCCTTAAGGTAGCTCGAAGTAGAAGTAGTAGTAGAAGTAGTGCTCTGTATTAAACTTTTGTCGTTCAATTCACTTCAACTACGTTACTTCGTTTAATCCAGAGCACTACTTTACTTGTACTTCCAGCTATCCTAAGAAATATAGACTCACTAGCGTCTCGGGGTAGCTCCGCTCCCTATGGTGATTTTTCTCCTACCTCTTGGCTGAGGAATTGGCGCTAGTTATTTTTGAGGTTGCAGTATTTCAGACGAAGCACAAGCGCTCGCTCGCGCTGTCGTTGAAAGTCTGTTTAGGTTAGATGTTTTTTTGAGCGAAGATGGCGATGGCGGATAATACAGCGATAATTTCATACTCACAAATTTTCACTACTACAATTCTACACATTCTACTATTTCTATACTACAATTCTACTCTCATTATTTATTTATCAATCAGTTGATTGTGTTAAAAATAGTTAAAATGCTATAATTTAATCTTCTGTAATTGGGTAATCTTTTTAAAACAGGGCAAATTAGCATGTTTTTAGATAAACAGCAAAAAAATTGTATGCGGCATGATCTTTGTAGGTTGGAAGATAGGATTTTAATTTCTTGTGCATTATTAAACACTAGAAAAATTCTTTCTTAAAATTTTCTTGAAATATTATGTGAACCGTGGTACCTACAAATAAAAATTCAATAAAATCGCATATTTCTTCTATTTAAGTGTAAACACTTCTAAAAAATAATACCATTTTCAGGCATGAAAGTGTTCCTCCTAAAAGTGGAATTCCACCTTTTTAAAAATAATTTTGGTCATTTTCTGGATTGATGCAAAAATGCAAAGAAAATATTGGAAGCATATAAGGTGGGGGAGGAGGGGGGGGAATCTTGAAAATTTAATAATCAGACATTTTGTCTAATTAAAATCCTTGGAGTTTTTTTTTTTTTTTTTTTTTTTTTTTCTGAATTGCTGTGCAAAAGATCTATCAAATCAAAGGGAAGCTTATATTATAATCATATGAAAGTCGTGTAAATAAATTTGATTAAAGTATCTCTCCAGAGTGAAAGTTTTTTAAACTTTAAAAGAAAAAGGAAGTTTCATAATGTTCTTTTTAGAATAGAATATTTTCTTCTATTTATGCAACACTTTTGATTTAAAAGTTTAAATTTGTTTTTAATGCTTTCTATGCTATGAGAAGAAAATAACAACGTACAATTATATTTCATTTTATCCCATAAATAACTGTTAAAATGTGTCTAAATTTTAAAAGTTTGGTGCCATCATATGGACCGAAAAGATTTTCCTCCTTTTTTTCCTATTTCCCACTTTCATGCCTGCATTTTAGGCTCTTGGTTATCAACCCCCCTCCCCCCCCAAAAAAAATGCAATTTTATTCTTTAGATTGACATTGATACCTGAATTTTGCAGGCAGGTACATTTTGAACAGTAGTCCTGTTTAAGTGCTACTTTATTGAAAACTTTAAGAGAAGATAATCTACCCCCCCCCCCCCCTCCTCCTTGATTAAAAAAAAAAAGTTTTGGTGGTATGACTTCGAATAATCAAAGGTATTTTAAATTTTGTATGCAGGTAAATCCTTAATAGTATATATGCTAAGAAAATTTGAAGGGTCATAAACAAAAGTGTTACTTTTTGTATCAGGGGAGGGGAGGGGGAAAACATTCTTTGGACCCCACTCATTAAAATTTCAATTGGAGTATTTTCGCATCACTATTAAGGTTATATGTTCATTCAAAATTTCTAGTGTCTATGACTGTTTTAATTAAGGTATATATATTTTTTTAGATTTTTTTAAATTTAAGTATGATTCTATTCAGAATGTGCCTGCCTACAAAATGCAAGTATTTATGGCAATTAGAAGACACATTATCAAAAATGTTATTTTTCCGTGGGGGGGGGGGGGGGGCGAAACCCTTTGGAATCCACAAGTTGAAATTTCCGAAATCGGAATATATAATAAGCATCATCACTATTCAGCTTCTATCTGTGTTCAAAATTTCTAGTAAATTGTTTTCGATATAACATTTATGCTTCGCGAAACTAGCAACACTTCGCCAAACTAGCAATACTTCGCCAAATCTAGCTTCGATTCGACTTAGTTGAATCCAGTCACTACAATCTCCATAGGGAGCGGAGCTACACCGAGACGCTAGTATATAGACTCTCCCATTTCAAACGAAGTGACGTTTTGAAATAGATAGAACGGATATTAATGAAAATATTCCCTGATGATGGCTGCAGTCCGAAAGTACAAGGAAATTTATATAAAATGTATATTTTAAACTTAGTGTATCCTAATTTCAGTTTTTTAAAACTGAAGAAAATATTTTCAAAATGAGCACTGTCCTCTAAAAAAGAGAACATCTAGTTATCTTATATTAAACTTTGCATTCAAATTAGCGTGCAGATAAATTTGCAAAAAAAAATCTGTCAATATTGATCATTTTTAAATATAAATCATATTTGCATCTTCAGGCGTAACTTTCTCATGGCAAAACTGTCATGTTTGAGCTTCAATTTAATATATGTAGATGGCAGCACCCAAAGTTTATTTCCTCCCACAATTCATTTTCAGAGAATTCTGTTCTGTTTATTTTTGTGTCATGTGACCG
The DNA here is from genome assembly GCA_963932465.1 of Maratus speciosus. Lineage (NCBI taxonomy): Eukaryota > Metazoa > Arthropoda > Arachnida > Araneae > Salticidae > Maratus > Maratus speciosus. The sequence goes on from OZ010786.1 coordinate 256,120,829, forward strand.
ACGTTTGTAAGAGTTGAGATGTGTTTGTGAAATGATTATTAAATGTTTATCCGTATACGATATACCTTGTCAATTAAGAGTTATGTTAATTATTATTAGTTAATTATTAAATATACAAAAAAAAACATTTATATATTTAAAGCTAATTGAATATAATCATAAAACAGCTAGATTCAAATAATAATAATAGTTTTTTTTTAAATTTTGTTAAATATATTTAAATCATTCCTGAAAAAATACAATAACTCAAAGAATCTCAAATTACTTCCCCCTTCCCCAACAGTGGGCCTGTTAATTGGAAATTTATCTCTATAACTAAAAACATTCATATCGTTAACGTTACAAAGCAGGGAATTGGAAAGAATATACATATTATATGAGTTGTAATTTTCTATAACTGGACGAAAAATGTCTGAATCATGATTCGAAATAGGGATATCTTTGCAGAAGCTGCTAATGCTCTGCCACCTGAGCTATCTGGAGGACCTGATTCACTCAATTAATCTTATTGATCATAGCATCTGGTCTGATATATGAATCAGGTCAACAGAATAAATCGCAGGTAATGGAACTCCAGTAAACGCTTGAATTACATTACCCACGATTTATTCTGTTAAGCCGATTCATATATAAGACCAGATGTTATGATCAATAAGGTTAGCTGGGTAAATCAAGTCCTACAGATTTGAATCGGGATAGCTCAGTGGGCAGAGCATTGCCAGCTTCAACCAATAGATCCCTGGTACGAATCTGGACCGGACATTTTTCGCCCTGTTAGAAAATTACAACTCATATGATTTGTTTACCAATTAGAATAATTGTGATAAAATTAATCTAAATATACATATTATTTTCAATAATCATTTTATACCATCTCAACAATAAATAATGAATGAATTTCAATCCTGGTTTCACAATGTAAGAATAAGATGTCTCAAATACTATGCTATATAAACAGCTGTGGAGATGTTCTGTGTACACGCAATGAAAAGTGGGAATTCGGAATGATATTTGCGCCAAAGATATTTAAATACTTTTTATGACTAAAAAAAAGGAAAATTTATCAATTGTTTGGGAAGTCGTGTCCAGTGGATTAATATTCCTTATATATATATGTATACTTAACATTATGAAAATTATTTACAGAGAAAACAGAAAAAAAATTCATTAATGTGTCAATTGGTGTGTAACAAAAAAGAGTGCAGGGGCAAGTGCTACATTTTCCCATGCAAAAGAAAATATTTTGTATGCGCCATGTTACTAGCTTGATAATAAATATAAAAGGTCTTTGAGTACAAACAGAGTAATAACAGCCATCATAACAAATTAAACTGATGAACTGATAGCCCTCGAGCCTAAAATCTATGAAAAAAGAAAAGTCAATAAATAAAAATGTAAATGCAATGCTACCTTATGTGAAAACAGATATCTTTAAAAAGTATAGGTGCACTAAAGGCCAACCAACAGGCTCCACCCTATAGCGCACCAGGAAAACAACAACCCACGAGTAAACAAGGTATTAGTGAAAATTATAACTACACATGATTGTCACTACCACAACCAAGATATGTGACACCAACTACCAAAATGTGTGAAAATAATACACAAGTCATTTCATGAAAATGTTAACTAGACGAGATTGTGACTACAGGAGAAAACATAGCAACCAAGATACATGGCAACTATCATCATAATTTGTATTTAACCATGACAAGAGAACCCGTTATCAAGAAAAGTGAAAGAAAAACTTCAGTGAGAACAAACTAAGAAACGTGACTAAAAATCAAACGACGGTGATGAACTTTACGCCAACATCAAAGGCTGGCAACAAGACAAATCGGCATATACGGGCAGTGGTGGCCCAGTTAGCAGAGTGTCGTGCTCGTAGCCGGAAGATCATGGATTCGAGGCTCACTGCTAGCTAAAAATCTGCCATGTATGCTAATGGCACCTGGAGCATGTAAAATGCGTCGTGGGTGCAAAGTCCTCCAAGTTCTCTATGAATTATACCTCTGAAGGTGCCCAGTCAAGCGAAGATCTCGTCACCTGATCAAGGTTCAAAATTACGAGATCAAACTTGAGTAGGGATGGCCGCTCTTATAGGCGGCTCGTATGAGTTCTGTAGTTCTGTAGAAGAGTGAGCCACTCCTCCGCCCCGTCTTTTTTTCCCCTTCCATTTTCGACAACGTACGAACAAATCCAAACAGCATAATTAATAGCAATCTAGAACCGGCTAACACAGTAGCAAAAGTGATAACATAAATAATGATACAACGACAAAAGCCAAGGTGCAATAATAGGTAGATCTCCGCATGCGGCTTCCGCCCCGCGGCCAGGTACAAAACTCGTTAAGCTAGGCATATTGCCCGGAAGGTAGAAGCCTGGTCTGCAGTATAATAATAATAAAAAAGGTCTTACATGCATTAAATTGCAGTTCAATCTATTAATATACTGTTTTTTTTTTCCACGCATATAGGATTTTTTTTTTTTTTTTTTTTTTTTTTTTTTTTGTGATAGTTATGGGTTGTTACGGGTTGTTACGGGGCGTATTAAAGCTTATTCTCCCGACGGGTCTTAAAACCATATCACAGAAAATTTTAAGTAAAATTTATTTAATACAATTTAATTGAAATACAGTTTATTAATAGACGTATTATATTAATAACCGAAGCTGTTATATTTCACGGAAATTTAATATGCAATAATTCTCATCCGTGTTAACTGAAAACAAACGTGATTTTGATCTGCGTCAATGGACTTGTCTCACTTTCAAAACAATGATTTGTTGAAAACGCCGATTTTTTTTTTTTTTTTTAATGGGATATAGTTTTAACTAATTTTGTTTCAAAAATGGCCCCACTTTCCCAAATTCCCGGCTTTAGTTCCAAATAACAGCGATAGATGGTGCGGCAAGTAACAGACGCTCAATGGAGGCCAAAAGCCAAATTACTCATCTCTGATGCGAAAGAAGGCGATTAAATATATGGATTGGGTTTCATTTGCCAATACAACCTTGTTCTAAGGGCGTCCACTCCATATATTTAACCTTTTTCTTTCGAATCAATGCTGGATGATTTCGCTTTTGGCCTCCATTGAGTGCCTATTACTTGCAGCGTCATTTATCGCTTCTATTTGGAACTAGAAGCAGGAATTGCAGTAAAAGAACTCCTGACGTCGTACATAACCCTCCTGCAAGAATTTTTTTAATAACTGTCACAATTTCAAGTTACTGAATTTTAAAAACAGTCAATCCATTTTAGTACACCCGTTACTTAGTTATTTTTTTATTATTAATTAATTAATTAATTTATTTATTTAAACTGGGATATTTCGAGAATAATATTATTTGTTAAGTAATTCAATTTATTTAAATACAAGACGTAACAGTAACTATTAAATAAGCCCATTTTAATAAGCGAACCCTTTCTAGATTTCATAATTTTATAAAATGAATTTCTAATCAATCTCAAAATATTAAGGAGGAAGACAAATAGGTGGAATCTTTTCTAATTCTTACTTTGAGATACATAAAAGGCTAAAATATAAAGCTAATATAAGAAGGCAGTTCTAATACCTTTTATTTCTTTTTTGCAATAGCAGATAGGGCAGCTGTTTTCGTAAGATCCAATTTCTTCACATCCTTCAGGACAAGATTTCTGACCGCATCCAAAAGATACCTTCTCGCCTAAAACGACAGTGCTCTATTTTAAAACGCGACCTTTATACACAACACTTTAACTAAAAAGAACATAATCATATCACTTTCATTTTATCAATTTATAATTAGCTAACTAATTTTAATAAAAAGGCACGTTTAATATTAACCTTTAACTTATGTTACCGGTCTCACAGACCGGTGCTTTTTTCAATTTTCATAGTTTAACTAGCAAATTTCAGTTTATCTACACTTGTGTCCAAAATTAAGGACCAGTCACAAAACGCTAATTTTCAAGTAAGTGAATGCTCAAAAGGAAATAATATAATTCAAATAATTATTATACCTACACCACAGATAGGCCATATAGCATCTCATTCATTTCACACATAGTCACAAGCATCACAGTCACTAAGGTGAAATAAAAAAATAGGAAATTCCACACGTCTCATTATGCCTCTCAAATGATCACTATATCTAACTCCACTGAGACGTCAATGTGACTTCTGCTTTGTGACGAGTCACCAGGTGACTTTACAATGTAGTTACATTCTGACTCTCATGTGACTGTCATTTTTAGACTCAATTTCAAAGCCATCGTGAACGTTGCATTATGATAAGTCACCAAATAATATCACATTTTAGTCACATGGTGACTTTTCACAAAAGAGCAAAATGGTGACTTTACAGTAGTCTCTCTGTCACTTGAAGGTCGTCATGTGACTTTAATGTGACATTATTTGGTAACTTATCACAATGCAGCGTTCACGATGACTTTGAAATTGAGTCTACAGATGACAGTCACATGAGAGTCACAATGTAACTACATTGTAAAGTCACGCGGTGACTCGTCACAAAGCAGCATTCACAGTGACGTCTCAGTGGAGTCACATATAGTGATCATTTGAGACTCATAATGAGATGTATGGAATTTCCTATTTTTTTGCTTCACCGTAGTGACTGTGACACGTGTGACCATGTGTGACATGAATGAGATGTTATATGGACTAGCTGTGCTGTAGATATAGTAATTATTCGAATTATATTATTTCCTTTCGAGTATTCGCGTACTTGAAAATTAGCATTTTGTGATTGGTCCTTAATTTTGAACACCAGTGTACAAACACTACTGAAATTTTGTTTTGTTTGGAACTTTAGTACTAACACCCAGAGACTTTTGAATAGGTGAATTTTAATTATAACACTCCTGTACAAAAAGTTTAGTACAAAAATAATACCCTATGAGTTAATCGCGGCTTTTATTCATCTTTCGATGGAGCGGTCTCATAGACCGCTTCACACTAGTTATGTGACAATTTTTGTGACATCAGTAAAAGGTTAAATCTACTTTTTTTTAAAACCTTTACATTTAATGATACAAGAAAGACCCAAAACTTGTTCGGACAACAACAGTTGTGAAATCGTATTGAAAACAACTGATATTGATTCACCTTATTCTCGTGGCTACTTAAGTGATTTCAACATATATATACAGGGATTGTATAAAAAACAATGAGACCTATTTTTTTCTGACGCGACTGTACTTCGCGGCACGCTTAAATAAAGTATAAAAAAACACAAATTTAGCATACATGTAATCGAATTACGAGCGTAAACCACTGAAAATATCAGAATAAAAAAGACTGCTGTAAGTAGCGACCTTTGGCAATTTCTTCGGCTAGTAACGACAGGCATGAGGCTAATATGTGAAAGTATCGCTTGTAATATATTTTAAAGCTTTACTTGAAAGCATTATTGATATTTTTCAGATAAGAGTGCATTTTGTTATTATTAGTGGGCAATCTAAAAAATCTTCAAAAAAACTACTAGAGTTTTCAATAAAAAATAAAGGTTTTCTGCCATGTTCTGTAACTCGGGAAGTCAGGGTTGGATACCCTAGTAATTAAAGGGTCGTAACTATTGCATATTTATTTTTCTTTTTTGCAGATTGGTCAATTTACAGTTTAGCTATTGCAAAACTATTAGAAAAATATATTGAAATCGGTTCAGAAGATGGCGCGAAAAATGATATAAATATCTGCTGTTTTTATAGAATTTCGCAAGTGCTGTTGTCCCTTTAAGGCTGCTAGTCACTCAACTTCTGAATCCCTCTCGCTAATGTTAAGTCTATGGGCGTAGAATGCATTTGAATATTTAAAATAACTCCTCGGGAAATTAATATTTTTCACTCCTTTTAGGTAGATTTCGTATGAAATACTACGTATTGGGATCGTTCCTATGTTGGAATTTCTGAAAATTTTTGCAGATCTACACCGATCATGACCCCTAGAGCCCAAAACCCCCTCAGTAGAAAACTTTATCTATCTATCTATCTATATATATAACTTTCTTCTGGACACGATAACTTTCGTAATTCTGCACCAATCATTTCCAAACTGATACATAAAATCAATGGGCATAAAATCTCGGCCAAGTTCGTTAATGGTCAAAATCGGGCCAAGGGGATGGAAATAGTAAGGGGTTTTGTGAAAACAGAACCCCTCCCCCCCATAACTTCTTAATTTTTGTACATATCAAATCAGTTTAAAGTTTTTATTGCTTCTAAAAATAGGGCCAAAAATTTATGTATCACAGATTTTCGATAAAGTTAAAAATGGGCACAAGGGGCGCAAAAATAGGGTTTTGGGGAGAAAGAAATTCATAACATTGTCAATTCTCAAGATATCAAATCCAATTAATTTTATTATTAATCTTCTTAACATTATCTACAACTTTTATATTCACAAGTTTTTGATAGGACCAATTCGTACCGCAAAAAAAAAAAAAAAAAAAAATAAAAAATAAATAAATAAAAAAAATAAAAAAAATAATTTAAAACGAAAACAAAAAGGGGGTTTGAAGAAGAAAAAAATCCATAACTCCGTCAATTCTAAAGATATAAAATCCCCATGAACTTATCATATATCTTCTTAATATTGTCTACAACATCTACATAGACAAGTTTTGCATAAGACCAATTCTTACACCAAAATAAATAAATAAATAAATAAAAATACACAGCGGTTGAAGAATAAAATCATCTTAGTAAGGGTGTATTCAAATCCAAACTGCTTATTTTCTGGCTCATTTTACAATTCATTTTTGCTCTCAAAGGCTTCTCATTGGTACGTTTTCTTACTCAGAAACTATATAATGTACCGTAATGGTCGATTTTTTAATAGAGGCAGAATATATTTTTAAAAATGCTGTTAAAAAGGGCATTTTGAACCGAATTTACCGAAGCGGATTGTGTTGGAAAAATCATTGTATTAAGGATGCACTCAAATCCAAACTGCTTATTTTCTGACTCATTTTTAAATTTATTTTTGCTCTCAAACGCATTTAATTGGTAGATTCGCTTATTCAGAAACTATATAATGTACCGTAATGATCGATTTTTGATAGAGGCAGAATATATTTCAAAAAATGATATCAAAGTGGACATTTTCAACGGAATTTCCCGAAACGATTGTGTTGTCCTTCTGAGAAAATAATTGTTTATATATCAAGTTTTAATTAATTGAAAAAAAATAAAAACAGAGGTCGCTTATAAATCTCTTCAAAAATCACGTCAGCAAGTTTCATATTTTTTTTTAATTAAAAATGAATCTGGAATTATGCCAGAAAATTTCGAGTTGTTGATCATGGAAAAGTATTTTTTTGAATACCGCCCTAACATGATTCTGATAAAACCAGCTATTATATAAAAATGAAATAGAAACTCGTCAAAAGCGGCCAGATAAAATTGTTAAAGTGGATTTATCTCTAATCATGATTTAGTTTTTGTTTGTGAAATCAGTATATTTGACTTCGAAATCTACCTCTGCCTGTAGGCCGGGCCGGCAGGGATTTTCTTTTTTTCTTAGTACTCGTCTTAAAAGACTTTTCTTTTTCTTAGTTCTTAAAATATTTCTAAATTAAAGGCTTAATTTAATATTTTATGTGATAAAAGCTAACGTATTGTGAGTAAGATTTTAACACCTCGCATAAAATTAAGCACCCTAAACGATTTAGCCTAATGGCTTAGCCTAAATGATTCATTGGGTTTCAAAAGACTGTTTATTTACAAGTATACAAAGACGGATGATACATAAAAAAATACATACACTCACCAAGTTTCTGGTACATACTACAAATGTTCAATGTGTGCGCCCTTCATCACGCAGCACACATCCCAAAGGTAATCCAGTTCCGTCCATATGTTTAATAGCTGTCGATGTCCGTCACAGCAGCAGCGATGCGTTCCTGCACGCGAGCCAGAAGGCGGGCTTTTAAACTTGGTGAGTGTATGTATCTTGTCATGCATCACCGTCTATGCATATGCCGTCTTTGTAAGTCGTTTATCTCTCAATACACAGTATTTTGAAACCAGGTGAATCATTCAGGCTAACACTGTATATTTTAGAAATATTTTGACAACTAAAGAAAGAAGTTGGAAATTGCACGTCAAACGTGGCAAATGAGTTGCGTTCGTACTATAACTAGTTTTATAAATATTTTTTGAACTGCATATTGTACTGAATGTATATTTTAGTGTACTTCATAAGTTCATATCTATTTCATTCTGTTCGAAAGGCGGTGACATCATTAAAATTCACTTGAAATATTTTTTAGGTAGCTTTCTTTACAAAAAGTTACCTATTGCAGCCGTTCGGAGGAAAGCAATTTCAAAAAATTTTGGTATATTTTCATCGATCATGACCCCCAGACCCCGAAACCACCCTCCGTTCAAAAATGACATACATATATCTATATATAACCATTAATTAAACATCACCGACCATCATCAAAAACTGCATATATATATATATATATATATATATCTGACCTTTGTCACACTGTAACTCTCGTATTTATGAACCGATTTGGATGTAATTCGGTGTGTACATAGTACATACCAATGTCTCGACCGAGTTCGTTGGCCAGCTTCATTCGCCATTTTGTTTCAAAATGGCGGAAATTTAAAATTAAAAAAAAATAAATTTGAAATGTGGTACCAAAAAATTGAAAATTGAAAAAAAAAATTTTTTTTTATGTGTTTGACCTTCATAAGAAGATTCGGAAGCAGTTTTTGTTTCGTCTATATCTTAGAAAATGGCTGAGTTATAACATTTTGAATTTCTAGCGTTGCTGACATTTTGAAACGTCCTGATTTTTGTCACGTGATAATGGGCGTATTTATGAACCGATTTGGATGTATCTTGGTGTGTACATAGTATATACAAAAACTCGACCGAGTTCGTTATCCAGCTTCATCCGCCAACTTGTTTCAAAATGGCGGCCATTAAATTAAAAAAAAATTAAAATTTAAAATGAGATACCAAAAAATTGGAAAATGAAAAAGATTTTTTTCGTATGTGTTTGACCTTAATACAAAGATTCCGGAACAGTTTTTGTTTCGCCTATATCTAAAAAAATGGCTGAGTTATAGCATTTTGAATTTCTATTGTGGCTGACATTTTAAAACGACCTGATTTTTGTCACGCGATATCGGGCGTATTTATGAACCGATTTGGATGTAAGTTGGTCTGTACATAGTACATACCAATGTCTCGACCGAGTTCCTTGGCCAGCTTCATTCGCCATCTTGTTTCAAAAGGTTTGCCATTAAAAAAAAATTGAATTTAAAATTTAAAATGAGGTATTAAAAAATTTGAAAATGAAAAAGATTTTTTTTATGTGTTTGGCCTTGATACAAAGATTCCGGGGCAGTTTTTGTTTCTGAAAATTTGTTCTTTTGTTTATATCTTAAAAAATGGTTGAATAATAACACTTTGAATTTCTAGCATGGCTAACATTTTGAAACGATCTTGTATTTGTCACGCGATAACACACGTATTCGCCTATTTCGATGTAAGAAGGCATATGGATAGTATACATCAATATCTCGACCAAGTTCGCTGGCCAGCTTCATCAGCCATCTTGTTTCAAAATGGTGGGCATTAAATTAAAAAAAATTATATTTAAAGTGAGGTGTAAAAAAATTAGAAATTGAAAAAGGTTTCTTTCTTAAGTATTTGACCTTGATATAAGGATTCAGGTGCAATTTTTGTTTGTCTTTATCTTAAAAAATGGCTCAGATATAGCAATTTCAATATCTAATGTGGGTGACACTTTGAAAAATCTGATTTTTTTGCCTCCGAAAGCACTCGTATATATCAATCGATTCCGATGTGAGTCAGCATGTGCACAGCAATTACTAAGGTCTCGACCAAGTTCACTGGTTAGCCTCATCCACCATGTTGTCTTAAAATGGCAGGCACTTTAAGAAATCGCCGCATTTGGCAGCCAAATATAAGTTACTTTAAATAAAACAGCTTGGATAAAGCTGACTAATTTCGCGAAATTCTCATTCATAATGATTTAGAATTGATAAAAATTAGTATTGAATCTCCTATATTCGGTTTCCACTAAATTGAGCTTCGTGTGTTTGAATAATATAAGTTGGCTTTTTAAAAATAAGGTATATGAAAGCTACCTCTTCCTCCCGGCACTGGCCGGAACGACTTTTCCCCATTGAAACGGGAAATTTTTGACTGTCCCTGTAATTAAACTATACATTCGATTTTCTTAAAATTTGAAATGACTCGACAAGATTATGCAACAATTATATATTTTAAATTTCAAACGATTCAGTTGGGTAGGTTTTGCGCTGTTATATGCGGACAGACGGACTGAACGACGAGCATAGGTGCTACGTATTTATATAATTGTGAACGCACCTAAAAAGAGACATTTTTTAAGAAAAAATAAGTTAAAATATTGATTTCCTGAGGAGATATTTTAAAATATATGAATGCATGACACGTCCATAGGCTTGGCAATAGCGAGGGGAATTCGGAAGTTGAGTGACGAGCAGCTTTAAGATACTTTTCCGTTAAAAATAAAATTTTCTAAATAAGGAAAAAATAATTAGTACACGTTTCTAGCACAGATAAATTGTAAATTAATTTTAGAAGTTAAAAAAGAATAGTGATAAGACGAATTCATAAAAAAGTTGATACTCACATTGTGATGTTGGAGGACATTTTTTGCCGTCACATTTCTTTTCTACTAACATGCAGCGTTCATTTGATGCACATTCCATCTTCTGAAATGAAAAGTAATTATAGATGTCCAAGGTTTATATTGCTATGAAATAATAATTTGAAATGAAAATTATGCACAGTAAGCAAGCACTTGACAGAGCTTGTGTTATAAAACACATCCCGAGAATTATTAATTTAAACATAAATTATACCAAATGCATAAGCACATTGTAAAAAAAGACAAACATTTATTAATTTTCGAAAACGTAATATAAACACGTAACGAAGTTATTCAATAATCTCTTCCGAGTTATACCCAGATCCGAAAACCAATATACTTTCGAGATAAAACAAAGTTTCTTATGCTGCCACTGATTTTCGGAAACGTTTAGTAGTCGTTCATAGGGTGAAGTAATCAATTTTCTAAAACCAAAATATCGGTTTTTAGGATACTCTCAAATCTCAATCAAACATTTCCAGCTGAATTTATGCATGCAAAAGTAACAAAATAAGATTAATTTTGATGTTCATGTTAGTGCGGTTGATTTATCATGTTTCACTGTAAAACATGTTTGTTGAAAATGAAAATGTTTACTTGAGAATTAAAATCATCAGAAAAACCCACATCCGATATTAAGAAAACTGATTAATGCACACAGAAAAAAAAAGAAAATATATATATATATATATATTCGGAAACGTTTTCGAAAATCGGTGGCAGCAAAAGAAACTTTGTTTTATATGATTCTTTAAATACCGAAAATATATTAGCTCCTGAAGTTTTTAAACATAAAGATCTTTTTTCGGAAACGTAGGTAATTCAGACGAGGTTAGGATAGACGAGGATAGTTTCGTTTGTAGTTATATTTTGTTTTTACAAATTAAGAACCAATTGTCTTTTTTTACATTGTAAAGTTTCTCAGTATAGAACAGATATTAAAAGATATCAATAACGTTTGTGAATGTTTTGTTAAAACGCTCGTATTTTGCAGTTTGTCGAAACTTTCTTTATAGTTAAAATATTTGGATTATGTGATGTCTGGAGAACTTTTCTTTTAGTTTCTGCTGGCGCCATTGTCACGTGATACGTGGGCGCGGAGAGGAAAAGGGGACACTGTTTTTCAGCGTGGAAGAGGTTTTTGAGAAATATAGAGGTAGGCCGTGCATGTGGGCCGACGAGAGTTTTGATAGATAAAACGAAAGGGTGTCAGGTGTTACGGGCACCGGAGTATTATAATTTTAGTAGTTAGTGAAGTAAAGATTTATGTGCGTAAGATAAATATGGAAGTAGTGAAAGGTGAATATTGAGTCAGTATTGTGCACTTGAAACCTGAAATTTATAATCTGTACATAGTTGTGTCATCATTTGTGTCGTCATGTAACGTCTTTATGTACTCTGTAAATAAACTACATATCCTGTGTTAAAAGAATTCGTAATTTATTAACCAAGGAATACACCTCTGACAATTAGCGGGAATCGAGCGTCACAGATTATTTCTGAAACCTTTATGTTTTCTTTCAATTCTGTTCCAGTTGTGAATCTTCTGGGATGAAGTAAAGTCATGAAGTTTGTAATCCTAGCGTACAACCGCCTAGTTAACATTAGCAAAATGTTTTGCTTGTGTGTTAAAAGACTTGTTTCGTTAAAATGAAAATACTAAATGACTGATATCAAATTAAAATCTGATCTAATATGAATAGAAATTAAATTACTAGTGTTCATTCTCCACATGTCAAAAGAAGACTAAAAGTTTGTCGGGCAGCCTTCTTCTAACTCAACAATCATTATTTTAAACAATATTTGCTGATAAGTGGAAAACATAGTAAGTATTTGGTTAATTGTAGCTATGTTTTTTATTCATAGCTACAATATTTTTTAAATCTCATGGGTAACACAAAACACTAAATACTGCATACTGCCGACAAAGCACTGGACCTACTGTTACTATTATTTGCTTTGTAGGGTAGTATAGTACTCGCCTGAAACTCTTTGCAAATAAAGTAACATAAAGCGCCTTCACTCTTGATATTAACTTGATAATGCTTTTAATCTTAATTAAAATGCGAGACTTTGTACGGTGCTTGAATGTGAATGCCACTAATTCTGAGCTGTAATATTTGCCTCATTTAATGACAGAAATTCTGTGATTAAAGAAGCCGAAGATTACTATTTGGAAATAGCAGTATTCAAAAGTAAAAAAGTATGAACCCTGAATTTGCATTCCTTCTCGAATAGAGAACTAATGAAAGAATGAAGCAATTGACCTTTATAATGTTGAATTACAGCGCCAATAAAAACTTGGAAATATTTTTGTTTGTAAAAGAAAGAATGAAAAATTTGTATTGAATAAGAATTAAAATAATCGGAGATATTACTTTAATAAACAAAAAAAAAAAAATAATCATAAAAAATAATTCTAAATACTTATTCTAACCTTTTAAAGGACGAGCTTAATTTTTTTTTATCAGGAGTGGTCGCATAACGTATTTCTTGTACATATTAGTTACTCTATTAAAATTGCAAGATATTTCATAACAGTAGTAAGAGAAATTCTAGAAAAGCCATTATAGATATCAGTAGTAAAAATTTCATGTTAATTTCGGTTTTATTTGTGAGAACAAAGTTAAGGAAAATTCATTTTTTTCGCAAAATTTGCGACAGTGCACTACTGGAAGGTTAAAAGAACATCCAAATTACTCTCCTAGGAAAAAAAAATAAATTGTTGTAAAGTTTTTTTAATATTTAGATAAAGAAATGACTGAGAGTATTCGTTGCTTTTCAGAATAGGTATTAACTTCGAATGCACTCTAGTGCAATTTTTACTTACATATTCGATTTATTTTTTGCACATTTTTTTGTTTATATGATGAATGTTATGTTTCATAAATTTTAACTAAAAAGTAATTTGAAAAATAAATGAACTTTCATTCAAAGTGACTTTGATGAGAGCTTACTTTGCATTCTTGGATTAATATTTGTAAAGAATCTTCAGATGGTGCTTCTGTTGTTTCTTCTTCAGATTTAGAATTTTCAGCGTCTTCTGAAAAAAAAGTACAAAAACTCAGTCTAATTTTCCACTTTTTATCACAAGAAGTTTTCATTAAAAAGTAAAAAATGCATAAGAAGTGTTTGAGTTCAACATCTAAAAATAGAAAAATAACTACATCAACAGCTGTCTAGTGATATACTTTCACAATTGGAAAATATCTGATATTATAAATTAATAAAGATTTCATAATAAGCTGTAAAATTACTATATTGTAAAATTGTACAAAAATTAATATCTGTTAAATTGATTAATTTATATTAAAAAAATATCGATGTAAAAATAAAAATTGATAATTTAAAAAATCTTATCAATTTGTAAAAAATTTCAAATATTTCTTAACGTTACAAAAAAATTCTTTGTATGGAAAGAATAGGTTATAAGGTCATAGCTCTCAAACCTCCATAAGATTTTTCTGAACACCAACGTTTCCGAATAGTAATCATTTTTAGTAGCTAATTTATGTCATTAAATAAAACAAAAATTTCTATTTGATAAAACTGGTACAAAAAAATTTGGTGATTTGAAAGCTATGTACGGTATTTTAATATATATGTCGTAGGCTAATTGAGAAATCCGGCTCTTTGCAAACAGCCTAGGCTCTTTGCAAAGAGCCGGGCTAATAGGAGAATCCATCTCCCTTTTTTGCAAAGAGCCTAGAAAGCGTTAGGCTAATTGAAAAATGACCACTTATTATCCGATCAGGGTGATATTTTTAGCTCACAGGCTATCAAAGCCTGAGAGCTTATGTTCCCGCCGATTCTGTATGTACGTAACGCCATAACTCTTGATAGAAATATCCGATTTGCTTCAATTTTTTTTTTCTAGGTTCATTCTGATGAGGTTCTTCTCTCATTAGTTTTGGGGGTTCATTGGTTAAGGATAAAGGGGGAAAAGGGGGCTAGTCCCCCCCCCCTTAATTTATATAAATGGGTTTTTCATGCAGAAATATTCGATTTGCTCCAAATTTGGTATACCGGTTTATTGTGTTAAGGAGCTTCCCTGATTAGATTTGGAAGCTCATTATTTAAGTATAAAGGGGGGAAAGGGGGGCTACGCCCCTGAATTTAGATAAATCGGTTTTTCATGCAGAGTTATTCGATTTGCTCCAAATTTCGTATACCGGTTTATTATGTTAAAGAGCTTCCCTGATTAGATTTGGAGGTTCATTAGTTAAGTATAAAGGGAGGAAAGGGGGGTACCCAGACCTGCCAACCTTTGAAAATGAGAAATCGTAGCACACAAAATTAAATTTAATCTGGAGGTTGGTTGGTTGGTTTTCGTGTTTCGCAGCCATCTTTTGACATTCGTAAAAGGAATAAGGTTTCAGTCTTTCAACTCAATATAATAAATTTTTTCCTCTGAAAATTTTTATATGATTTTTAGAGTTTCTTTTCATTTCGCAGCGTTTTTTTTATATTTGTAAACGGAGCCTGGTTCCAATTTTTTAGCCCAGTGCAGTAAATTTTGACGAAATTCGCGATTTTTTCCCGCGATCATTTCAGGATATTCCCAATTTTTTTCCCACAATCGTAATTCACATTTTTCTATCATGATTCTTTGCTCAAATCCGCACTTTTTACCATGAACTTTTGACGAAATTCGCATTTTTTACCGCGATCTTTTGACGAATTTTGCATTTTTTACCACAGTCCTTTGACGAAATTAGTGTTTTCTTCATGCGATCTTTCGGTGAAATTTGGTTTTTCTTACTGATCTTTCGATGAAATTTGCATTTTCTTACTGATCTTTTGACGAAATTCTTGTTTTCTTTCTGCGATATTTTGACAAAATTCACGTTGTTAGTTTTATCTTTTGGCGGAATTTATTTTCTTCTGCGGTCAATTGACGAAATGGATTTTCTTTTTACTCGGTCATTTATCTAAATTCGCGATAGTTTATCGCAAATCGTGCGATTTTACAACTATTTCAAACCTTGCCCCTCGAAAAAGAACCCACCCTCCCCTCCAGAAATTCTTAAAATGACACCCTTGTTTCTAAGGAAGGGAATTCCTGTATAAATATTTACAGAAACACGATTCACTCGTGGTTAATATACATAAAGAATGTTTTATGTTAAGAAGTTTGTTTTGCAGCTCAGATTTTTTTTTTTCCATGAGCATTTTTTAATGTCCGAATTTTCGGACTAATGGCCAATTTTTTCAAACTTTCGGAAATGAATACTTTGAAATTTTGGAAATTTCGGAACAGAATCACTCCTGAAGAATATGCTGCGCGGGATAAAAATCTCAACTAGAAAGCAAAAATGAGTTTATGTTTTTTGCAAAAAATCGTAGTTTAAGACCGATTTTCGTAGCATCGTAGTTTATAGGTCCAAATCGTAGCAACTACGATTTTTTCGTAGCAGTTGGCAGGTCTGCCCTTAATTTAGATAAATCGGTTTTTCATGCAGAGTTATTCGATTTGCTCCAAATTTCGTATACCGGTTTATTATGTTAAGGAGTTTCCCTGATTAGATTTGGAGGTTCATTAGTTAAGTATAAAGGGAGGAAAGAGGGGCTATGCCCCCCCCCCCCTCCTTAATTTAGATAGATGGGTTTTTCATGCAGAGTTATTCGATCTGCTCCAAATTTCGTATACCGGTTTATTATGTTAAGGAGCTTCCCTGATTAGATTTGGAGATTCATTAGTTAAGTATAAAGGGAGGAAAGGTGGGCTAGACCCCCCTTAATTTAGATAAATGGGTTTTTCATGCAGAGTTATTCGATTTGCTCCAAATTTCGTATACCGATTTATTATGTTAAGGAGCTGCCTTGATTAGATTTGGAGATTTATTGGTTAAGTATAAAGGAGGGACAGGGGCTTGTGTCCCCTTAATTTTGATAAATGGGTTTTTCATACAGAATTATTCGATTTGCTTCAAATTTGATATACCAGTTTATTACGATATGGCTTCCTTCATTTGATTTGGAGGTTCATTGGTTAAGTATAAAAGGGGGGCAATTGCCCCTCCCCTTAATTTAGATAAATGGGTTTTTCTTGCAGAGTTATTCTATTAGCTCAAACTTGGTATACTGGTTTATTATGTTAAGGAGATGGCTTGATTAGATTTGGAAGTTCATTAGTTAAGTATAAAGGGAGGAAAGGGGGGCTAGACCCCCCCATTAATTTAGATAAATGGGTTTTTCATGCAGAGTTATTCGATCTGCTCCAAATTCATCATGAAAAACCGATTTATCTAAATCAAGAAGGTAGCCCACCTTCCCCACCTTTATACTTAAATAATGAGCTTCCAAATCTAATCAGGGAAGCTCCTTAACACAATTAACCGGTATACCAAATTTGGAGCAAATCGAATATTTCTGAGTTAAAAACCCATTTATATAAATTAAGGGGAGGGACTAGCCCCCCCTTTTCCCCTTTATCCTTAACCAATGAACCCCAAAAACTAATCAGGGAAGCACCTTATCAGAATGAACCTAGAAAAAAAAATTGAAGCAAATCGGATTTTTCTATCAAGAGCGCGTTACATACATATCGTACATACAAAATCGGCGGGCACATAAGCTCTTAGGCTTTGATAGCCTGTGGACTAAAAATATCACCCTGATCGGATAATAAGTGGTCGTTTTTCAATTAGCCTAACGCTTTCTAGTCTCTTTGCAATAAGCCGGAAAAATATCGGGCTAATTGGAAAAAGGGAGATGGATTCTCCAATTAGCCCGGCTCTTTGCAAAGAGCCTAGGCTGTCTGCAAACAGCCGGATTTCTCAATTAGCCTACGACATATACACAACTTTAGATAAAAATAATAAACAATTAACATACTTCTCATAATTTTTTTACGACATATTTTATAGCTATTGTATATTGAACATATTGGCAACCATGTTGGGTATTTTAATGTATACACAACTTTAGATAAAAATAATAAACAACGGAGATACTTCTCATCATTTTTTACCACATATTTATAACTTTTAAATGTCAGATTAGAAAAAAATAGTTTAGCTAAGAAAAAAAATAATTTTTTTTTTTAATGAACAGAACGAAAGCCTCACAAAGTAAGTCTACATAGTAATATTTATAAAGCACTTTTGTATTATTTAATCGTGTATTAAAAGGTTTAATTTTTTTTTCAATGAAACAATTGAAATGGCGGAATTTTTAATCAAAACATTGCACCAACAAAATGACAATTGAAAAGAACTTTTTTATGCCCCCTGATGAAAATAACGCGTTTTATTTATTACTCAGGCCTGAAATTTAAAACAAATGGTTCAGTGTCAATTTAATTCCTATAAAAATGAAAACTCGTAATATACAAGGTGCCCATAATTAAAAGATCCTATTTTAAAGTTGCCTACAGACGAAACTGTTATTCAGAATGTTGTGGAATTTTATGGAGGACATAATAAAGGTATGGGAATTTCTTTGAGCTAAAAAAGTTCAAAATCTCGCCGCCAGAGGGCGCTTTTTAACGAATCATACATTTAGCATACATTAACGATATTTCACAAATTTTAATACAAATACAACCAAACATATTCCACATGATGGTCCTCATTTTCAGATACAATCTGGAATCGTAAGATAGCATGTTCCACAGTTGATCGCAGTGGTTTTGGAAAAGGCTAACAACATGTCGCGACATGCTTTCTTTAAGATCAGGTAAAGTTAATAAATAAAATGTCTGTACTATCTTAAATTTATGCTAAATGTGTAATTCAGTGAAAACGCCACACCGTGAAATGTATTTCAAATAAACACATTCAAAATTCTGGTGGCGAAATTTTGAATTAATTTTTTTTTGTCGCTTAAACAAATTCTCATGCTCTTATTATGTCTTTCACAAAATTTCACAACTTTATTGACAATAGTTTTGTCTGCAGACAACTTTAAAGTAGGGTTGTTTAATTATGGACATCCTGTAACGTAATGCTTAATAAAATTAAATAGACATTTCTTAATACAATTAAATTGACAGTTATTATTAATCTTTAGATAACGTCTTTCACACTATTATATTAAATTAAATCATTTTATCAAAAAGATACATTAAAATATTGAAATTTGTAAACATGCACACACACGCAATCATTGTATATTTCAATTAAACACATTTAAAAGCATTAGAAGGATTTTCAAAATATGTATATCTTTAAAATACTTAACTTTCGTTAACCTGATGCTTTCCTTAACGTTTTTGATTAACGAATAAAATTTTTTTACCATGATCCGTCAATCATGCTAATAATTTAACCCCAAACCGAACGGACAATTTTTATACATCATTTCACATTCATCCCTCATAAAAATCGATATAATTTTATTTTATTCTGCATTTTAATCATCCCTCCCGTGTATTAATGACATCGCTATCTCTGAGTAATTTGCTTCTTGAAATATGTTTCGTGATTTATTAAAGACATATCTGGTATTGTGTATCTTCAAATTTGTGGTAATAAAAATATTTGAAGGTATCGTTTATTTTCCGATAAAAGTGTCATTTGCGTGTAAAAAGGATATGATAAAGCATCATTAAATTCTCGTTACATGTGTTAATTCGATGAAAAATCTTCAATATTGAGTTTTTTCTCATAAGATTAATCATTCCTAATATGTGGGTTACGACCTGGGAGGGTGGTAAATGTTAGGATAGTTTTGAAATAGTTGTTAAAAAATCGAGGGATCGCACGTTTAAACTGAGAGGTTGGAAATGTAGGTTTGGAAATATTTTTTAAAGTACTTTCTGAAAAGCTCATAATGATAACTTTTATTTACTATTTTTAGGAAGGGATTTAATATACAGGGTGTCCGGTCTCAACTGTGTCCAATGGCTAATTCCTAAACCGTTAGTCATAGACATATAGTTCCAGTTATAAAAATGTTTAAAATCAGGTAAAAAAATATTTTAAAAGCAATTTGGATCAATAAAAACATTTCTTTAAAAAATACGAAATTTAAATTTTTATACGGTCCCCCGGTCCTATAAGTTATATTTAGTAAAATTTTCTTTTATACTGACAAGTAAGACAAAAAAAGTCCCATTCATATAACACTAAAATTGAGCGAGTTATGAAACTTTAAAAATGTATGACTTATGCCACTTTTCCGCTCTGACAACAAATGAGTTCGGCTTGGCTTTGAGGGGTCACATACCAAGTGCTTAAAGTATTCGACGATCTTATTTCATGTGTATCCGTGCTTTGAAAAAAATCGTACAAGTATTTCGATTAAGTTAACATTTATTAAGTTTCAGATTGGCTAAAATAGCATATGTTTTATTTTGTCAGGATTTGAGACTGTTTCTTTTATGATTTCTTTTAACAAAAATTATGTTATTTTTTTTATAAGTTTTTATATGTTACTTCAACGATCGTATGTATGCTTTTCCAGTTCAAAATTTGTACTGGAACTTTAACTCACTTTTAAATATCCGATCGAGATTACATTTTACATACTGGCGCAAATCCAATAACAATCTAATATTATTATGATTTTCGGTGGTTACCATTTATACTTATTTTACAAGATAACACAAAAAAATTCGGATAGATTACCGCCAAGAAGTTTAAGAAAAAGTTTTAGATTAGATAATACAAGACTGCGATTGTTGTTTTTTAAAACTTTTATTTAATTTTTAGCACTGAGTCCGAAAATTACATTAATTTTTAACCATCATGTCAGGATATTTCGTAAATCATAAATTGTCAAATTTAAAGTATAACAAAAATCGGATACTATAAAGTAGAGGAAATGGTTGTGTTTTTTAACTTTTGATAGTTGATTTTCGCGTACTTTTTAGTACTGAATCTGAAAATGACCTTTATTTTTAATCATCACGTTAGAATTTTTTTGCAAATCGTAAGTGTGTAAGTTAAAATAGCGAAAATCTTATACTATAAAACATATGTAAAACTTTTGTTATTTTATTTTATTTTATTTTTGTTTATTTTATTTTATTCAATAATTTATTCGATAGTTTTGCCTATCCTGGGATTTTTACAGCTAAACAGCTGGGTGGTTTGATGAGATGAGGGAGGAGATTCAATTTTAACTTTGAACTTTTTAACTTTGAAATTTGCGAAAAATCCTGATGTGATGGTTAAAAATGAAGGTCAATTTCAGATTCAGCGGTACAGAATACATAAGAATCAATTATCAAAAGCTAATTAACATGACATAACCCAACTTTTGCCGGCTAGTGTAATCTAATTATATTTTAAAATACGGATCATTTTGTAAAGAATTGAGGCTGTTAATTTAGCATCCTTTTATTTAACAAATATTCTGTTTTTCTTTCTTCTTAAATGTTTATTACAAATTGTATATTTTGCATTAATATGTCAGAATGATTAAAGATTTCAAATTTATATTGCAATGTTAATTTTACTCTCAACCATTTTTTAATATATCTGACGAAATTATATTTCGACTAAATTTGTGAATGACACACAGTTTGCAGCAAAAAATATGCTCCAACTTTAAACAGCTATTACTCGGTCAATTTTAATCATAGAATAACGGGACTTTTTGTGTATTACTTGTCAGTGAAAAAGGAAAATTTTACTAAATATAACTTATAGGACCGGGGTACCGTATAAAAATTTAAATTTCGTAATTTTTTAAGAAATGTTTTTATTGACCCAAATCTCTTTTAAAATATTTCTTTACCTGATTTTAAACATTTTTGTAATTGGAACTATATGTCTATGACTAACGGTTTAGGAATTAGCCATTTGACACCATTGAGACCGGAAACACTGTATAACAAATTAACACATTATGATAATATGCTGTTTCTAATTCCTAAAATGTGTAACATTAAAACTTTAATTAAAATAGTTTTATTTGACTATTTACATGTTTCGACTCTAGTCGAGTCATTTTCAAAACAAATAAATAATAAAAAAGAAAAGTGCCCAGTTAAACCGATGGCATTCCGCTCACAAGCTATTCACATTAATTCTATATTATACTCTTATTTCAAAGAATAATGCTTTTCGAAAAATAAAGAAATCAACAAAAAACTCATTTAGCTAATTTAAAAGGGGGGAGGATTAGCTCCCCACTTTCCCTCTTCTATGCTTAACCAACGAATTTCCAAATCTAATCAGGAAAGCGCTTTATCGGAATATTTCTACAAAACGTAGATATTCCAAAAAATTAAATGTCCTACACATGTGTGAACCATGGGTCAGAAAAGAAATTTTTCAACTACAGCGTACGTCTCATATATTTGAAAGCTTATAAAACTGCTAATATTACTAATAAGAATAGTATAAAATAGTTAATGCGAACGAAAACTGTAACAAAACATCTGGTCTCTAGTGGTCGTTTTTCACTCAAAACTCTTGTAGAAAATGTGTTGTTAAAATATATTGTAATGCATGTGTGTATAAAATCATAAGTTAGAAATAGAAGATTTTATAGATATTATATGTAAGAAGAACCACACTGAATCTGTTAAAAGGAGCCTGGAGAACAAAGAAATAAGTAGAAAGTTATTAAAAAGGAAGTTGAGTTCAGTTTATTTTTGGGATGAAATCTTACGCGAAAGTGCAGTAGCGTTAATTTGGCAAATGCACCCAGAGCAAGGGTTATCAGCTTTCTCCGGTCTGCACATCTCAGGACAGGGCACACACCGTGATTTGCACCTACAAACGGCACAACCGTCTTCTCGGGTCTCCAGCCAACAGTTGGTCCCCTGGCAGATCGGGTCCGGGCAGGACGGACCTGCAATACGGGACAAATATTAGAAAAGGACTCTACAAATGGGTGTTTACACACCAAATTACCCTCCACCAAAGAATTAAGAAGAAATGTCTCTCCAGTTTTTAGATGGAAATAACCAAGAAGGTGTTATGAACTAAACGCCAATTATTAATTTTGTGCTCATGCATGTTAATGGATTCGTACAAAAAAAAAAAAAAAAGCTATTAACTTTTAAACGATTTCATAATTTTTTAACAGAATAATGATGTTTCATATTAGGCACATTAAAAAAAAGCACGATATAGATATTTTCTTCAGCAACAGCTATTTCTTTTAATATAATCAGATAACTTAAATTTTTAATACTCATATAGTTGACTCGACATTCATAACTAATTCCAAATTTTACTTACATATTCATTTGTTACAGTAATATTTAAATGCCGATTCATAATTCACAAATTTGTATTAAGACAGTGGGACACCACTTATACGATTCAAAATTGTAAATGAGAATTTAATTCAATTAAGCTGTTGATTTAATATGCAAAAAAAAAAAAAAAAAAAAAAAAAAAACAGTTTAAATTACGTTTTGTCTTGATTCGCTACTCACTTGATTCGCCTAAATCTAGTAATCAGCGTTTTGTATAAGTTTTGTGTCTTTAATGCATAAGTAGAAATTGTGTGAACTTGAACTCTGAAATTGTTAATTTTTAGAAATCTGCCTAATTCAACCATACAAAAATATATTAGTTAAAATCCATATTTTATTATCAGAAAAATCAAATGACTCACATTTATTTATTTTAATTTAAGCGAAGCCACTGATAAAATGGAACATATAATTACTTCATATATATATTTTTTAACATTAACGTTCTAGATACAGTAATGCATAATATATAAATGCTTAAGAAAATACATACATAAACAATTTTTAAAAGGTGTTCTGATAAACATTTTTTAAGTGTACTTTAGGTGTGATTTGATATTTTATTATATTCGGCGTTGACAGAATTGACGTCATTTACAATACTTTACACCAGGCCCTGACTATCGCACAGGCGCCCGGGGCCCATGTATTGGGCACGAAATTTTTTTTAATTTTACATAAATTGCCATAAAAAAAATCACAATTGTGAAAAAATGTGATATTTGAGATGAAATGACAAAAATACATCTCGATATATGGTTAAAAGCACATTTCAATAAATAATAGGAAAATATTCCATTTTTATTTCTAGAACTGTTTTCTATTTTATGGAAAATTTTTTTGAGTTGGCACTTTTTGAATAAATTTGTAACATGTAAAAAAAAAAAAAAAAAAAAAACTAGTATCAGTAAATCCTCCAATCTAACGGGGCACGAAAGATTGCAAATACTCTGGGTGCAGAAACTTGCTAGTCGAGCTCTGCTCTACACGCTGTAAAAATAGACAGATAATTCAAATTAAACAAAGGATATTATATAACTACAACCGAAAATATATTGTAACATACTTGCCAACTTTCCCTTAAACTTCCGTAAAATGTGAGTTAAATTGACTCAGGTTAAACACGTTTGGAACCAGAAATTCTTTTAAGAAATGACTTCAAATAGTTTTCATAGAGAAACATGACATTAAATGTATAATGATACATCAAATAAATTTTCTGGTTACTAATGTGTTTAACCTGGCTCAATTTAACTTACATTTTACGGAAGTTTAGTTGAAAGTTGGCAAGTATGCTGTAATTTCTTCCGCGTTATCAGCGATTCCAAAAAGCGTCTCTTTGTCTTTAGAAAACTCAGAAGCCAACCAGGATTTAAAGAAGAAATTATAAAAACAAAATTTCTTTTGCTGACGATAATTTTTGGAAACGTTTCCGAAGAAATTTTATAGTGTGGGGGGAAGGACGGGTAAAGTGGCCATTTGAGTTTTTTCCGCTGTACAGTGACACCACCACGCAGGAACTGGGCGAAACAGTCGTCACAGATGCTCGTACAATTGTCTGCGACTTTGAAATGGAAGGTTGTGTTTTTCTAGTTCTGAACTCATTTTATTCTTTTTTCGCATTTTTAATTTTTTCGTATTTTTAGTTTTTTCGTATTTTTAATTTTTTCGCATTTTTAACAATTTCTTGATTATAGCTAAATAATATGTAGTGTTACAATTATTTGCTCTTATGCTGTTTGATCGGAGATAAATAACCTTTTAAATGATGTGTGTTTGAAAACGCTAAGTCATGTAGATTAGATGCTAGGCTACACTTTTTGTAATGTGGCCACAAACAGATCGGGCAAAGTGGCCAGATGGCTACTTTGGTCGGAAACGATTTTTATTCACTTTTCATAACAAAATACTACTTAAAAGTATTTTCTTTGAAAGGAAGAAGACAGGTCGGGGCAATAACTTCTCCAGAGAAAGGCTTACCCTCGACATTTGCAGCCTGCATGTCTGCTGGTTGTATTCCTCCATTTGTCATATTGATACTCATTACGGTTTACTTTATCTTGTTACGATTTAATATTTAAAATATTACAAAACATAATTCATATTATTAATGTGTGTTACTTTGGCTTGTGTTGATTACATATACAACCTGAATCAATGTGATTTGTTCATTTACCCATGTTGGCTACTTTAGCCAGCCTAGGTGAACAAATTGGCTAAGTTGTAGTATTTCTTTTACAGTAACGTGCACATTTAAAAATAAATTTAAAAAGAAATAAAATAGAAATTGAAACTAGAGTTATTATAGTTACTATTAGTATTTGTTTATAGAACTTTACTGATTAATAAAAAAGAAAAGTGTCCAGTTAAACTGATGTCATTGAGCTCACAGGCTATTCACACTAACTGTATATTGTACTGTTATTTCAAAGAATAATGCCCATCAAAAAATAAATAAAGGGGGGTTGCTAACGTTTCCCCCCTTTATACTTTACCAATGAACTTCCAAATCTAATCAGGGAAGAGCCTTATCAGAATAAACTTGTATACCAAATTTAAAGCAAATCAGATAATTCTGCATGAAAAACCCATTTCGCTAAATTAAGGGGGTATTAGCTCCCACAAATTTCCCCTTTATACTTAACCAATGAACCTCCAAATCTAATCAGGGAAGCTCCATTTCAGAATAAACCGGTATATCAGATTTGAAGCAAATCGAAAAATTCTGCATGAAAAACCCATTTAACTAAATTTAGGTTATTAGCTCCCCGTTCCGCCCTTTATACTTAACCAATGGATCCCAAAACTAATCAGGAAAGCGTCTTATCAGAATGACGCCCCACCAGTGGCTGAGAGATTCTGCTCTCAAAGCTGGTAGACGGGGTTGCTGGGTTTGAACCTAATCGCGCCCGTCGGCCTAATCTTTCGGAGTTTTCGTGGTTTTCTTCGAGCCATGGATTTCCATGCGTAAATACGGGTTAGGTTCCCTTAGAAAGACCCCCACGGAGGGCACTCCCCCCTCGGGCCTATATCCCTTAGAGTAGATAATTGGCCGTCAAAATTCAACCAACCAAATTATCAGAATGAACCTAGAATAAAAAATGAAGCAAATCGGATATATCTATCAAGAGTTATCGCGTTACGTACATATATACGTACATACATACATAGAGAACGTGCGAGCACATTAGCTCTCAGGCTTTGATAGCCTGTGAGCTAAAAAGGTACTATAAAAATTCACCAAACTTTAGAGTGGCCACTTTACCCTTCGTTCCCCTATTAATCAGTTTTCTCAACAAGGAATATAATTTCTTCGAGTCCATTCGCAAGTAAATATTTTCATGCTCTAAAAATACGTTTAACCATAGATGCCAACATCTCGTAATTACACCGGAGTCTTATCAAAGACAAACATATTTTCAACCAGAAACTTTATTAAAACAAAATTTTTAAAATGAAATATACCTTATAGAAAGAAGACACATTTCCTTATATATTTTTTCAGATTTAAAACATGCTTGCCGTGAATCAGACACCGGAATAATTAAGAGATGTTGGCATCTATGCTTTAACAGAGAAACATGCTAAATTAACAGCATTAACATTAGCATTAAAATTAATATAAATTTGTTGCATTTTCGGGGAAAATTCCTTTACTAAGCTAAAAATGTTTGCTTGAGAAACGACAGCATCCGAAAAACTGATATTCCGGATTGAGAAGACTGATAATACACTGTAAAAGCTACTCGGAAATATCTCAGAAAATTACGAGCAGAATTGAAATTTTATTTCTATAAATGCTTTGTTAAATCAAGGAAATCTATTAATTTCTGAAGTTTCTAGAGATAAAAGAACGCTTTGCAGAATCGTGGGTAACTCGGATGAGGTTATATTACATTTTTGTTCATGGTTATATTATATTTTCGCACATTAAGAAGCTTGTTCTTTTACAATGAAGGTAACAGAACTAACTAGTACCCAGGGCCGATTTCAAACATTTTTTATTTGAGCCCAAACAGCAATCACCTAGTAGGTTCAAATAACACAAAGTTAAGGTATTTCATTGCTCGGAGTTTTTATGCCAAAATATTCAGAAATCTCTTTTTCCAGAATATCTAACATAAATGAGTAGTTGCTATATTTTGAGAAATTATATACGTAAAGATACACGGTGAAAAAAGACAAATGTTTTTAACCTGTTAAGCGAGTTTGACGTATATATACGTCATCGCCAATTTCAATTACGCATCCAGTAATAGATTTTTTAAAATAAATTACTCGCTTAACAGGTTAGCAAGGGATGAGTTATTTCATTTTAAACCTGTTAAGCGAGTTTGATATATATATATATATATATATATATAATAAATTTGAAATCACAAATATATGAAGAAATGGATAAAGTTTTAAAGATGATCCAGAAATGAACATATGAAACCAGTATGCAATATAAGAAACTATGAATGACTCACAGAATCATCAGAGGAGCTTGTGAGTTCATTCATAGAAGATGCGTTATTTCATCCAATTTTGTCGGCATTAAGCCTAAAATGACAAAATTTAGCTCCTAATAACGCAAACATTACAAAAAACAGATAATAAAAAGCCAAGAGATCCAAAGAAAGATACACCTCACACAGGACATTAAAAATTATAAAATAAAAAAATAAAAATTATAAAATTAAAAAATAAAAAAATAATAAAAGGGCAATTGATTAATTTAACGTTTTAAAGACAAAAAATTGTAATATAAAAAAATGAGAATATAAATAACATTTAAAAAGATGAGGAATATTTGAGATAGTAAAATTTAGCCTTGTATTATGTAAATAAATTTGAAAATTTAAAAAGCAATGAGGAACATTGAGACAGAAAAATATATCCTTAAATGATGATGCAATATATGGAAATATATTGTGTTAAATGCATGATACCCCGTAGTTTTTTTTTTTTTTTTTTTTTTTAATTATATGTCCATACAATATATAAGCATATATACATACACTTATACACGCTCACACACATAAAAACATACAAAGTTTTAATCTTTTTTTAGCATTCCCGACCTCAACCCTCCATAATGGGATTTTTATTTTTCTTGTGTTTTTTATGTTTTTAGTGTATAATGTGTGGAAAAACATACACATACACCAAACTTTTTTTTTTTTTTTTTAAGAATATATATACATATATATATATTATATATATATACACACATATATATACATATAATTTTTTGTGTGCATGATTTTTATAATTTTTTCAGCATTCCACATACCACCCTCCATAATAGTGTTTTCGATTTTATGGTTTTTTTTAAACATATTAAAAGCCTATACTGGTAAGAAGTAGAAAATAATGAATATTAAGATTTGAGCCATGCAGATATAAAAGAGATGGGATAATTATAAGACAATGCTAATTGCTTTAATTAAAAAAAATTAGGCTGTAAGAACAGGGAGGAACATAGACGTTTGATACGAAGACAATGATTAAGCAGAAGATTTCTATATACTGAAATATGCAAGCAGGAATTAAAGTTCGTAAAATTAATTACATTAAATGAAAATTCATTGCGTTTATCATAAATGTTGAATGTTAGGGTGTTATTCGGGAGAATATATATATATATATATATATATATATATATATATATCCTCCTGAGAACCAAGCAAAATGTAATGGATAAATTTTTTTAAATATGAGTTTTTTTCATAAAATAGCCATCAGAAATGACGTTTTTAAAGAAATTAATAAATTTCGGTTTTTTAATTTTGTTTTACAGCTCATCCAATTAAATGGATGTTCAGGCCATAACTCGCTTTAAAGTAAGTAAAAAAATGAGCGAAGTATGGGAAAGAATGGAATTTATTATAAAGAACATAAGGCAAGTATTAACATCTGATTTAAAATTGCAAAATAAAAATAGTTTAAACAAATTAAAATAACATAAAACGAAAATTACCAGCAGAACGTAGAATTCCAACTTGACTCATTTATTATGCAATTTTGTAAACAAAGTAGTTACCGTTGCCAAAATTCAAAAGCTGAATCTTGATTTTTGATTTATACATTACCAAAACCAATTGGTTTTAGATTGCTACAATGAAATTTAACGTAATAGAAAGAGAAAGCAAAACATCCATTTAAATGGATGCCAGGTCCCAGGACGATATATATATACATAAGAGAAATACACCCTGGGAGTTCCACACAAAGAGTGTGTGCATTGGAACCATCGGGAATCGAACCCACAATCTCTTACGCTCGCAAGCGATTAGCAGAGTGGTGCTTTGACCATTCAGCCACAGAGACACCAATTATAACCTTTTCCGAAATATGAAATATATATATATATATATATATATATCTGTTATGATTGAAATTTGAGTTGCCATTATTAGAAAAATGTATTTAAAATTAGAAAAAAATTAATATTTTAAAACTAATTCGAATTTAAAAATTCTAATACCAGTTTTGAGATCTGTGGGTCAATACGGATTTTTGGTGTTAATTTCATCGCAAAGTATTCCATATTTTAGGAGAAATCGCCGTGAAACATAATCAGTTGTTTAATCAGTCTTTTCAGAGAATCGTTATATAAATTCATTTCAATTCAGTCGCTTCATAATATCCGTTTCATAAATTCGTTTCATTAGGATTTTATATATAGTGTATATATATATACACGTCATGCAAAAGTTCAAAGACAGCAATAGACTTTTAAAAAATAAATTAACAGGTTAACAGGTTAATCTAAGGAAATATAACATACTAAAGAAAACCTGCAATAACCAATTCCGAGTTAGCCACAATTCCTAAAAATGTTCTTTATATTTAGAAACTTCAGAAACCGATGTATTTTTGAGATTTAAAGAAATATATACAAAAACAAAGGGTTTTTTTTTTTCCTGCCACTGATTATCGTAAACGTTGCCGAGTAATTTTCATAGCGTATTAATCAGTTTTCTCAACCTGCAATATAGGTTTTTCAGATGATATCCATTCCGAAATAAACATGTCCATGTTGAGCAAACATAGGTTATAGAGAAACGTGATAAATTAACAGCAATAACATTGACATTAAAATAAATATTATTGTGTAACTATTTCATGTCTAAATTCCATTACACAACTGACAGTGGTGGAAAATTGGCGCAGAAGAGAAGCCTATTGGCACCACTAAATTTTAGTAGAATTTTTCGTCTTATCTAATGACAGTTTTTATTAAGATGAAGAATACCATAAAATATTAGTGGTGTCAATAGGCTCCTCCTCTGCGCCAATTTTCCACCACTGCAACTGAAAATGTTTAATTGAGAATTGATAGCACTCTAAAGACATAAATTCTGGTTGGAGAAAACTGATTAATACACTATAAATACTACTGGGAAACGTTTAACACTAAAAAAACAGGGAATTTTACTCAAGTTTTATAAAAAAAAAAAAAAAAAAAAAAAAAAAAAAATGTCACCGGGATTTTTATTCAAAACTGTTTAACTTATTTATCTAATATTTTCTTCTTATTTGTCTTTTAAACTTATTTTATAAAGAAATTTCTGGTTTGAACCGAAATATATTCATTTGGTAGGGGTCATATGGCCCCTCAACCGTCCTTTTAGTGTTAAAAAAGTAAGTGTAGCAATAAAAACTTTGTTTTTATCAACTTTTCTTTAAATCTCGAAAATATGTGGGTTTTTGAGGTTTCTAATGATAAAGAACGCTTTTCGGAATCGTTAGCAATTCAGAAGAAGATATTGTATATTTTC
Source organism: Maratus speciosus (assembly GCA_963932465.1). Taxonomy (NCBI): domain Eukaryota; kingdom Metazoa; phylum Arthropoda; class Arachnida; order Araneae; family Salticidae; genus Maratus; species Maratus speciosus. The sequence goes on from OZ010786.1 coordinate 256,151,439, forward strand.
GTTCATTGCTATATTATACACTGGCCTCCAAAAATGAAGGAACAGGGGCTGCATGTTTTCGATTGTACACGGTTTGTCGAATCTCTACCAAAATTATTGGCGAATTGTTCTTGAATTTCTGGGTTTGGTTTATATTTGTGACGGCCAATTATCAACACGTGGGATATGGGCCCTGAGTGGGAGAGTGCCCTTCGTGGGGGTCTTTCTAAGGGAACCTAACCCGTATTTACGCATGGGAATCCACGGTTTCGAAGAAAACCACGAAAATTCCGAAACGGTTAGGCCGACGGGCGCGATTGGGTTCGAACCCAGCACCTCCCGTCTACCAGCTTCGAGAGCAGAACCTCTCAGCCACTGGTGGGGCCTTGAATTTCTGGGATGTAAAGAACTTGTTTGATTTCATATTTCTCGGTGAAGATTTAGTCGGGAGGACAATTAGGGGGCTAATATAAATTTAATAATAAAATAACAGTTGCGATCACCTATGTAACAGAAAATGCTGAAAATAGTTTGTCACTGTGTTAAATGACCATTCATATTTGTGAAGACGTTATTGTGTTTGTGAAAAATTCAAAAGTTTTTCGTTTATAGCATACAGAGTTTTTAACCAAATTTAACACAACTTTCCGAAAACCTGACAAAGAACAGTAGCAACAGTATGCTGCAATTAAAACATGAATATATTGAATATTTGATGAGATATGGGCAATTGTAAAAAATAATTTTTAACTGCGCATGCGTGGAAGAATTCAAAATTTTTATTTCATTATTTGATAGTCAGCTTTTTTAGGCAACTTCAGTAAAAATTCCAGTCAAATATTGTGAAAACTCAGAAAGATATAGTGAGCTGATTGAAAAGTTGTGGAAAATCCATTATAATAAAGCAATTTTTAGTAAGAAACTCACTATATCTCCCTATATTTGGGAATTTTCGTGATATTTGACTGGACTTTTTATATCAGTTGCCTAAATAGCTGACTAAAAAATTATAAAATAAAAAATTTCGAATCTTCCATGCATGCGCAGTTAAAAATTATTTCATACAAATGCATCTCATCGAAATACATCTCATCGAACATTCAATACATTCATGTTTTAATAGCAGTATACTGTTGCTACTGTTGCTACTGCTTTGTTTTTCAGTTTTTCAAAAAGTTGTGTAAAATTTGGTTGAAAACTCTGTGTGCTATATACAAAAAACTTTTGAATTTTTCACAGACACAATAACATCCTCATGAGTATGAGTACTATGCTTACGCAAATCCACACAAATGTTGAACAGGACCCAAATAATAATTTAATACAGTAAAAAACCATTTTCAGCATTTTCTGTTACATAGGTGATCGCAAATATCATTTTATTATTAAATTTATTATCAGCCTTCTAATTGTCCTCCCGACTAAATCTTCACCGAGAAATATGAAATCAAACATATTCTTTACATCCCACAAGTTCAAGAACAATTCGCCAACAATTTTGCTAGATATTCGACACACCGTGTACAATCGAAGGCATCCAGTTCCTGTTCTTCCAGTCCCAGTCTCTGTTAACTTTTGGAGGCCAGTGTATTTTCGTAGATTCAGAAACATATCTTTTTCTACATTATTTAGAAAACTTAAAATCTATTCGTATTTATAATATTCGCAGTACAAATCATAAAATATAATACAAAGGGGTTGAGTGGAGACTTTTTAATTTTACCTTTCTTTTCATGGCACTTATAGTCAGGACAGCAGGCATTCGGCTTGTACACTGCTCTGCAATGAGTGTAATCGCCGTTTGGAGGTGGTGGGCAGGAACTGTGTATACACGTAAAATCTGGCGGTGTTTTGCACGTGCATGTCACACAATGAGTCGGGTGTTTGATATCAAGCACATGTCCGATGGGATAATATCGACCCTCAAAATGACACATTTCGTCTATAAAAACAAGAACGAAAATTCATGCATCAGGCATAGATTATGAAACAATTTCCAACACGAACAGAATATTATTAAAATTTTTTTTCATAGAATGAAATGAGATACCTAAATTACCTAGTTAACTTATAAAACCACATAACTCAGTAAAATGCAATCCATATACGCTAATATGTGCGAAGTCCTTTCGTGTAGTCCTGTATGTGATCTATAGAATTTATACACACCATCTAAGACACTCAAAATTAGATCAGTTTAAAAATTCACACGACAGAGGAAAACTGTTAGAGAATTTCTCTTTAGTTTCAAGAACATTCCACCAGATGACAGCATCATACAATTCTCTTTGTTGTTTTACTAGCACAGAGACTCAGAACAGATAGTGTTCCTCCATGGCTCATAGCAGTGAGCAGCAAAATGCTGCTGGATTAAAAATCCACTGATATTCCAGAGGAATAATAATAATAATACATTAAAAACTGCAACAAACTATAGTTTAATACATAGTTCAAAGTATTTCTTTATATTTGTGTTTGTCAATAGTCTGAAGAATGTACATCTGTTTTTTATATAGCGAATTGTTATAAGTATTGTGTGCAGCATATTATCCTAGTGCACTTTTCTACAAATAAATGTTTTTTGTTCATCCTAAGAAGAATATATTTCTACTGAATAATACACCAAAACATAAAGATAAAACTTTTAACTTTTTTATTATTTACTATTGAGAAAATTTCTTATTCATGCCTTCATATGGAATAACATTCCAACAAAAACTCACTTCGAAAAATTATCAATCTTAGTCCGATAACCTAATTCTTTTATGTGTTCTGTAAATGAACGTTAAATGGTATGGACGCTACAATCTATAGAAAGCATCCAGTGCACTTCAGTGGTTTCGTTATGTTTGAAGTATCGTAAAACCACTCAATTGCACCACAAACGGTTTTTCCTGATAGATCATAATGTAATGGAATTATTTTGTGTGTCCCTGTAAAGAAATTATAAATGCAACTTGTTCTATCTCAATGATGTATATCAATCTCATTATATTTGAAATATCATTAGATCATAATGCAATCAAACTGCTGTGTGTCCCTGTAAATGACGATAAATTATATGCACACCCTATCCTACAGTGAGCACCTGATACACTTCAGTGATGTATATCATTCTCATTATGTTTGAAATATCGCAACGTTAATAAAATGCATAGTTATGGTAAATCGTTTTGATTTACCATATACCATAATTTAACGGGATTCTTTTGTGGGTAAGGTAAATGAACTATAAATGCCGCACACTTCATTTTCAACACCGAACATTCTATAATAAATAACTTATAAACATTTCATGGAAATCCGAGTATATTTACGAGAGTTAGAGCACGGTCAGACAGACAAACCGAATTCATAAACACTTTTCAACTTTGTTGGAAATTGTTAAAAGAGGGCTTTTGTGTTAATAAAAATGCATATTCTTCCGAATGTTCACGGTTATAAAAAATAACGCATCAGTTATTATGTTTATATCAGGAACTACGTTTACTTTTAAATGCTGATTTTTCAGTTTAATTATATTATTTTGTGTCATAAAATTATGCAATATAATTTTATTTTGTTGTGTATCATGCAAAATGTGTGCATTTATTTACGTATTTGTATACAATCCCACAGAATCTTTATTTATTAATATGTATACAACTCTAATCAGAAGTAATTGAAGTTAATATAAATTTAAAAACAACGTTAAAAACGCCAGACTATGCAATGCAAACTTTGAGTAGACTAGTAGTTTCGGAAGCGATTAGCGTCGCTAAATGCTACAGGAATTAGTCTGCTCAAAGTTTGCATATTCTGGCGTTTCTAACGTTGTTTTTAAATTTATATTATACTTCAGAAAGTATCATCTTAATAATTAATTGAAGTTTATCATTCTTATGGTAGGTACTTGTATTTTCGTTTAAATTAAAATCTCAAAATAAAATGTTACGAAAATAGGAGGCTGGGATTATAAATAAATATATATATATATGAAAGGAATCCGCTCCACTTCATTGTATTTGAGTGTAGCCATGGCCTTACAAAAGGATGAGGCAGTTTTGTCCTGAACCTGATTTTATTTTCTGTAATAATACATGATCTCATATGAAGTCAGGCCCAGACTTGGGAGTTAGTAGGAGCAAAAGCTCTCTATTCATGCATGATATTCAACAGATGATCACATCATAATCTGACTGATCTTTTCCCCCTGCACTCTGTTTTTCATCAGCTAGTTTTTACTTTTTCCACCAGAGGGCAGAAGTACATGGGAGGTTTATTCTTTCATGATTGGTGCATTATCTTTTTTATAACTGTTTTTGTATGGAGAGAAGAGTCTGAACCTATATGATTGCACAACCAAGAGCTAATTCTAATTTTAATGTTAGACCAATGTCAGACGAAGCATTGTGAATGGATAATACTTAAGCAAAAAAGACGCCCGTCTGACATTGGTCTTAAATATTATTTATGAGGTAATCATAGTCTGAGCTGTCAACCAGACAAAAGCTAATTATGATTTATCTCTTACCAATTTCCCACTTTGACACTAATTAAACTAAGATATTTACTTTGATTTATTGCTCTGAAATTAATCCTTTGCTGTTTACAATTTGATTCTTAAATTATCTAGCATAGCTTGAAAAACTAAGGTTGTTTATGCTATAAATATAATGATGCTTATAAGATAATTTAATTATGATGACTGTCTTATGTCAACAAAGGGTAATTTCTTTTCCAAATGTGTTTCATAAATACCAGTTAGTGTCAAAGATTTTTATGATGAGTAAACTGTTTTTAAGTATTTGATTTACGAGTCTATAAACAATAAGATGGGTCTTCTGATTTAAAAATTTAATTTAAATTGTGAATTTTAAAAAAGGGTTTATCTTTTAAAAAGGGGTTTATTTTTATTTATTTATTTTTATCCTTTCATATATAAATAAAATGTGTTCTATTTTTAAAATAAAAAAAATAAGAAACACAAATAGATCAATATTATGAAAAGTTGTTAATATGGAATAGTATTAGGTGTGCAAACAATTACATTAAAAAAATAATAATTGCAAGTTTTATGCAGAATTTCGTGAGCTTCACTTAAAAACTGTATTAATAAAATAATAAAATTTTATATTGGGATAGATTTTTAAAAACTTATATTTATTCATTTTTGCTTGTTTTAAATAATTATTCGTGATTGATATTCGCTACAAAATATTACAAAAAAAAAAAAAAAAAAAACAATAATAATACTAGCATTATTTACCTTCATCATCTTCAGATTTAAAGTTTGATCCTCTATTTACTTTGAATTCGAAATCATCATCAGCTGAAATGTATAAAAATAAGAATTTCAAGTATTAAATAATGCAATTTGTTTAAAAATCTTAAACATAAAAAATAGTAAGCTTCACAAATTTACTATAAATGTGTAAAAATGTTGTACACCTTTGAAAGAGTAGAATAAAAAATATTTCGTAGTATTCATAATTCTGTTAGAATACAGCCATTTATAAGCAACAGTCATATTATTGTTATAGTATGAATATCTAATTTATGCAAACGAAATATAAAACCAGTAGACAGTCGTATAAAAAATGCTATGATCTACGAAAACACAAAACAAAAATTTGGAATTTAATGGTGTATAAAACCAATGGTCAGGGCTCGACATAGACTATGTAGGGCAAGCAATATTTTTACCCCCCCCCCCTTCTATCTATCCTTAGAAATTCTTAATGAATTATGCTTAAGCGACTAGTACTAAACTTCATGCCTTTTGTATATATACATAAATTTTATACCAGGCACTATTCACATCCGTATACACTATACAGAGTAAGGGTAGATAGGTAGTCAACAAGTACAAAGGTAGTCAGTAGATAAAAATTCTAGTAGGAAAACAAATAGGAAACTATAGTTGAAAACATGATGATGTTGTTGATGGGAGTATTTGTTTGCAAACTTCCCCTTTGCTACGTATGTCATAAGATATCTAAAACAAAGTGCCACTAGTTGCTCATCTTAAATAATTTTAACTTGACTCGTTAAGAGGAAAACCTCAATAATGAATTTCTCTTAAAAACAATGGAATACTAAATAATAATAAAATTTTAATCATTACTTTTCTGATGATGTAGCTCATTCTTTTTTTCGGGGGGAGGGAGAGGTGCATGGGGAAGCAGAGGGGGAAGTGGTGGACAACACTCCCTTCCTAAATCTTTGAATATGTTTTTGGTCAGAAAGCGTTTGGGTCACTTTTGGCCAATTTTAAACATTTGGCACCCGCTTAATGAAAATCCTGATTACTCCCATGGTGGGCCCCCTCAAATGGGGGTCCGGAGCAGCTGCCAATGGTATATTTATTGGTATATAAAATAAATCGATAGTTGTATAAAAAAGTCCTGTGATATACGAAAACACAAAAAACAATTTGAATTTAATGGTGTAAAAAAAACCTTTTGAATTTACAAGCAGCTTTATAAACAGACAAAGAGAGAACAAAATATAAGCACATTTTAAAGTCAATTTTTCACTAAAATAAATGTTTTCCTAAACATAAAAACTATGATTTGAATAATCATTGTTCGTATGTTCATATGTTCACAGCCTTTAGCTGAAATGTATATTCGACAACACTGATCGGTGCGTTTAATGTACAATGTCAATCGCTTATTGTGGCAGAAATGTTTTTTTTGTGGCATATTGAAGCTAATGGAAGGTAGGACTACTTGACGAAAAGCTGTGACCAGCAATCCGTATTGCCAACAGGTCTCAATGTCAATAGTGTTGTATTAGATTCAGGTTTGATAACCTTACACACCACAGCATATTTAGAATTGTTTCTCTCTTGAGATATCTGTGAACCACTGAGCTCCATGTAGTCGCGCATTATCGTTATTTCGTCTGTATCCATTGCAAAACAAAAGAACGAACAATAGGGTGTAAGATTTCGTAGAGATATCGGACAGACATCATTGATCAGCTAGAATAAAAGATAGATCACTGCGAACGATCATTTTTCTACCTACCATTCTAATACACCATCTCCTCTTCTTCTTTCTGTGATGGTTGTAATTCGATATCGAGTTTCGGGATCTCTCCATATCAAAGACCTTTAAGAATAATTCTAAAGGTTAGATCGAGAACCATCTGTAAACAGCACTTGATTCCATTAATTTTGTGACAATTTCAGATGTTCACGGAACCGATTCAGCTGAGCCTTGATATGAGATTAAAGAGAAAACAAAACAGACACAACAGGACGGCTTCCAAACAAACTACCGTCACGAAGTCTAAGTGATATAGTTGACCGATATATGGATTTGACTTTTCTAGCAGTGAGATGTGTTAAATATCTGTGACCGGTGTCTGGGAAATTGCCATTGAAGGTAATCGGCTGTTGCTGGATAAATCCAATGATGCAGACGTCTTTTAGAAACATATTGATCACTTTAGTAATGGTTCCAATGTCGGTTTTTAATACCACGATGAACATTAAGCTATCACGCAGAAATTGATTGCCTAGCATCTGCTTAAAACGCTTCTTTACCGCCCAATGCATCGCATCTTGTAATTGGTTTCTTCTTCACGGTTTTTTTTTTCATGTTGCTATTTGCATTAATCAGAACACTTATAAATTGGAACTTGAAAAACCAGCCAGAATTAGTCCACTCTTCCAACCCCCTTCTTTTAATGCAAATTTTAATTCCGTACTTGTAATCAATGAGGAACCCAGATAGCATTTTTAATTTGCAGAAAATTAGCAGCAGTCTTGATTTGAAAACCTGCAAAGTTGCAGCAAGCTCAGCATGGCAAGATTGAAAGTTCATAACAAGACTGCAGCAAGATAACACAATCGTCGAAGTCACCACATTTTGAACTTGCAGCTAACTTGTCGTGCAAGTTAAATTCATGCTGTATCAAATGTATTGCAAATTAACGGCAAACAAGTAATCAAAAATACTGCGAACTTACTGCAAAGTAGTAATCTTTCAACGCCCCACTACCTGTTTACACTATAACTTGAACCCCTTCGGAGGGGTCCATAGACCAGATCAGGTCTATTGATGCGAACATACCGTCAGAAGACGCATGCATCGTTTTCATCACCATAAACAAGTTAAGGTAATATTTGTACTTTTCAATACGAGCCTTTTTTGGCATTTGATAAGTATAGCGTTTAGAAAAAGCGTTGCCAATCGAGTAAAATTTCTGCAATTTCTGCGTACGTGCTGATTGTCTATTCTCTCAACAGATGGATTTTATGCTTTCGTCACTTTTGTGAATTAAAGACAGTCTTGTCATCAGTTTCACAATAAACTACTCATGCAAGTGGAGGATGGTATACCTTGCTGGAAATTTGTTGCGAATTTCTCAATTCAAATTTGTCACGGCAAGATAATGTCACAAAAAAATCAAACTTGCTGCTAATGTTCATACTATCTGGGAATGTTCTATCTAATATTTAAATTTTAATTCTAAGCAATAAATTGTTGTCGTGTAAACAAATACTTGTACTTGTGACATGAGCTTATTTAAATATTTTAGTATGGATGCATTTAATTAATTGAAATTATTTAATATTTCACAAATTGAAATATCACTAACTTAATTATACAGGGTTACCACTTAAATGAGAAAACACTTAGCCAAAGTTATAATAACACTGAAGCGGAAATACTTTTTTCTTTGTTTCAGCTATACTTAATGGGTGACGGATTAACTTTAGAAGAAAGGAGAGCTCAATAAATGTTTAAATATGTTCAATAAATGTTTTACAATTTAAGTGTTAACATAATTTTGGCTAAAAGTTTTCCCATTTAAGTGTTAAGATAATCTTGACTAACAATGCAAAACATGAAATAGCAATCACAAGACTGACTATTTAAGTGCAGTTGGAAGGTCAAAACCTAAAATATATCGACTTTTCGATTTTTTAATATTTTGAATCTATCATTTCTCCTCTTTATACTGATATATTTTTTTTATTTCTACGGCAACCAGAAGTTGGAAAATTTTTAGTAATTCAGTTTGTTTATCTGATTTACTACTAGTGCGTTTATTTATTTTAAACTTGATTTTCTCAAAATGTTGTTTTTTAACTTTGATGCACCTTTTTGAAAAAACTATTATACATTATGCTTTGAAATTTTTCTTGAACATTCTATACATATCCCTGTTTATTCTAAGATGAGTTGTTTAAACTCATAAAAAGAACATTTTTTATTATTATCATTATCTTTGAAAAAATTGCATGTTTTTTTGAAATTTGAATGTGGTTTCTACTTCAGATTTTTTTTTTAAATATCTAAGCTTTATTTAATTATAAATTTAACTTCAGATTATTAAGAATTGTTTATTTTATGCATAAAAAATGTTCAAGTCCATATCTTAAGTAGTTTATGAGAAAAGGTACATTAATTTAACATGGCAGGTATAGGGAGTCCGACTGCCCTTAAATGTCCGATATCCGACTATCAAAAATAAGGCAACCACTTACAGCAGTGATAATCAATGGGGCAGCAAGTTTTCTCATGATAGATGGGAATGCAGCCCTGCTTGAGCTTCCTTGAATCTCTCTCCAGCATGCAGTCATGTTGTCTGCAAGTGGTACTGTTGATTCCAGTCCAATTTGAATTGCATAAGCAGATAAGGCAAGGATCTTCATCTGGGTAAATTTGTTCTCCTTCATAGTACATTTTACCCTTGTATTCGCAGATCGGAACTGAAAAAAAAAATCATTTTTAGAAAGTCGCCAATTTAAAAAGTTCTTATTAAATAAAATTTAGATCAAAGAACTGTTCCATATCATTTTGATGTAGAAAAATGAAATGCATTCGTTGAAGAACAGAAAGCTAGAAGAACTAAAGCTAGTTTAAATATTTTGTCTTGATTAGCTCTACTCGATAAAATCAGAATAAAACTAATAGCTCTCCGCCATTATCAACAGGCTCGCGGCAATCGGATTTTTTCGCGTTTATTTACCCCGTTCTAGAATATTTTCGGTGGGATTTTCCTACGTGCGGATTGGCTAGGAAATCTACATATACAATAGAGAGGGATATTATACATGTGGTCACTTCTGTGCCTGCGCCAAGGATTTTATTTATTTTTTGCTTTGGCATTTTTGAAATGGGACATAGATTGAATGGGAATTTTCTTTTTTTTTTCTTTCATTTTCGAATGGATAGGGTTAATATATCATATATATATATAGTTTATAGTGCGTGAACAAATAAAGTTGCGTACAGGGGCACACTTAGAAGAGGGGAAAGGGACTTAAAAAAATTGCTTTCCTCGAGAACTATTAATCAGAACTAAAAGTTTAATATATCTAGATGTCAGAAATTAAATGGGCGGCGATTTTTTTGACATTCGTAAAGGCATTTTCTTTTAATGTTTAGCTCAATATAATACATTTTGTTCCCTGCTATATTTTTTCTTTTAATTAATCTTTTGCTTTTTTGATCCCGGGCGTTGAAAGCGTGGGTCGGGTCAGCTAGTATACCAATAAAATAGAGTTCGAAAATCATCTTTATTACACTGTTCCGGTCTCTAAATTAAAGCTTTTTACAAAGAATTTTTGTCATTTAACTTGTGCATTCAATGAAAAATACACGGGTTTCTGCTAAAAAAAAAAAGCATTATAGATAAAGAATGTACAAAAATCGTTCTTGAAAGACAACCTAGACTTAGTCGGCAACCAATGGTGGATCCAAGCGGGAGCTGACGGTGGTCATGCACCCCCCTTCACACACACACACACACTTCCTGAACGAAGAAATTTCTAAAGATCATTTAAAAAAGGAAATATGTATTAAATTCTTTCAAATTTACCCGTTGCTCAACAATGATAATCTTTCTGACTCTTTAAAGATCTACTTAAATCCAAAGTATGTAATTTTTGACACATCCCTGAAGTCATTTTTAATCTCAGATGCAAGAAATTTGCATGTGCACTTAATCAGAACAAATGTGATTGATTAGTGTTTTTCATTTTTCGATAAAGACAAAGAATCTTTCGGGGAAATCTCCGTAATATGTGGGGTTTTAAACTGAATTTCACGGCATTATTGTAACCGTGAAGTCCTAAAAATTTGTTTAAAATGATCAATTTCTTGAATGATTCTTTAAAATTAAGAAAATGGGAAATTCTTCTATTCCTTGTATCTGGAAAAGATGTGTAAATTTTATATTTCTTGGAATATTAATGGATTTCTTTTTGTATATGTAAATGAAAATAACTTCCAAAAGTATCAGAAAAAGTAGCCATTTTGGATCTGTTAACAGACTTCCATATAAACATTGCTTTTTAGCAGATATGACCACCCCCCCCCCCCCAAAAAAAAGAAGCCATGACTCTCCCTCTAATTGGAAGGCTGGATCCGACCTTGTCGGCAACAGGGCCATCTGTTTCAATTGGAATGGTGAAAAGGGGCTCGTGTCAATAAAACTATAGCTTGAAAGAGTATTTGTGTTGCAGTTTCAGATAAAGCAGAGAATGGTTGCTCAAAAAAGCTCGAAATCATTCACACCGAGTGAAATTAGCGGTCGTGAGTCAATCCATCGAACTGACGACGCGACGTATGAGCCCCGTTAAAATAAATAAATAAATAAAAAATTGAGTGCCTCAGTGAGGTTTCTATTTCAAAATGATGGAAATTGATTTATATAAGCACATGAATGCTTATTCAAAGATATCTGTGTCAGCAGAGAAGACAGGGGATCATCACTCATTCCATTCAAATAGTCAGTGCCTGAAATTATGGATTTCAACGAGTATGATAATATATGTAACGAAGTGTGTCTGCTGTAACGAACTTTGATTTCCTATGATTGTGATCATTTATAATTTGCAAATGACTCGAAATGCGTTACGCTAAAATATCAATTTTGCTTAAAATTGAATTTTTAAACTATCTAAAAAATATAAATACTGATCTTTTGTAGTTATTGTTGGAGTAATTCGTTTTATGGTAAAATACCCACCAAATCCGGATTTACCCGTTCATAACGTCATCAGGGAGAGAAAGAGATTGATATCATCTCAAATACAACTCAGGGGTTTCACGAGAATTGAAGACCCGGGTAGAAGATCTTATGCAACAAAAATAAATTTCAAGAAAATTTAAGTGAAAGCTTTTTGTTGTAAATGTTATTAATTTATTTCCTTCTTATTAACGTATGTTTAACATGATACACCTTTAAAAGAACGTTCAAATCGCAACAAATAAAATTAATTTCGTTTGATTGACAAAATAGTAGGTGAAAATAGTAGGTATGATAATTTTATACAAGTGCGAGGGGCATTATCTGTTTGCAAACGAATTTTTTTCCTGACATTGCTGCGCCCAAGTAGCAAATGAAACAAAACACACACACACACACACACAAAAAAAAAAAAAAAAAAAAAAAAAAAAAAAAAAAAAAACAGTTTTTAGAAAAGAAGATGCAAAGTTAAAAATTCAATTGAAGTCTGAGTTAAAAATTTCAATAGACATATCAGTTTTCAATAGACTTTGTTCTAATTTGAATATTTTCATGCTTTGTTCGGTTCAAAATTGTAAAAAAAAAAAAAAAAAAAAAAAAAAAAAGAAAAGAAAAGAAAAAAGAAAAAGAAGAAAAAATGAGAGAGAGACAAAAAACCGATTTTTTTTGGAGGTTTAAAACTCTTGACTCTCCTTAAAGCATGTAATATAGTCATTTTTTTTTCAAATGAAAATATATTCTAAAGTAACTTTTTCTGAAAACAAAGTGAAGAGTTTCATCAGCGTTTGAGGAAAGACGTCAAGATTGATTTCAATTTCAATAACTTACTTCAATGTATATTGAAATAAATTTACTGAAATTCAGAAGTGTTTAAGCAATACAATAAAAGGAGTAAGACGAACAGGTTTCTTATTTTTTGTCAAAAGATAATTTTTAAATTTGCGCTGGAAGACCATTGTGTTTTTTAAATTTGTACTGGAAGATCACCGTATTTTTTTTGTTAAATTACCCTCGTTACCATAAAGATTGTTGATATTTTATAAATAGCTTAAGCAAGATAAAAAATATTCGTTATTTTGTGTGGGAAATAATTTATTTCTATTTACACAAATTGATATATAGATTAGTCAAAATAATGTCATTAACTTCAGACGAAAAAAAAAAAAAAGAAAAAGAAAAGAAAATGGGACTTTAAGAATTTTTTTCATTTGGAAACCAAGCAACTATCAAGAAAATACTTTATTGATTGTAAGACTAAAAATTTATTTATGAATATTAAACTAATAAACTTGCAGTGCACTTTTCAAAAAAAAAAAAAAAAAAAAAAAATGACATATACCTTTATAAGTGTTTTCTTTTTCTTTGGCAGCTGTAAATAAACAAACAAACAATTAAAAAATCAATTAAAATTGTGAATTAATAATAAAAATAAAAAAACTTCATCATTAATAACTATTCTTACAAGCACATTGAGCACAAAAGCAACGACAACGGTAATAATAATAATTATTATTATTAGAGTAATTTACTACTACATATTTTGATTATGAATGGAACTTGTCAAGATATTACCAGACAATAAAATAATGCATTAAAGCAGTCTGGATTTTTTAAAGTAACAATTGAAAATTGTAAATAAATAATTATGAATCAAACATGTAAGACAAGATAGGTTAACATTTACATTAATATATTCAGTATTTAAACCTTGAAATCTAGTCTAGATTGGTAAAAAATCAAAAATGTTCCCAATACTCAAACAATAAACACACACACACAAAAGATTAGTGCAAACAGATAACAATTTAATACTAAATTAAATTAAATTAATTTAAAAGTAATCAAGTAAAATAAAATATCATTTACCAAAACAAAAATGCTTTTAGTAGAATGTGAGAATTTTTCTGAATTTTTATTGTAAACGAAAGTATATATTTTCAGACTTTTAACATTTCATTAAAGTTTATTGATTTGTTTCCCTTTTTATTATTTCAAAACTAAAGTACGAATTTGATAAGCTTTGTTATAATTTCATAACAGGTATGAATATGTTAAAAAAAAAAGGTAAAATCTTTCCCATTAAAATGGAATTTATGTTATCAATTCTCCCTAGTGCTGCCATCTCTTAACGAAATATAAAGTAAAAGTACATGCACTTCAGGAAAAGGAATGGAATCAATGTTGACATGATCCACATGATGTTGAGAAACGGTCCTGAATTTTAAAACCATCTTATCTCATGACTTCATTAAATTAAATGGTGTGTTCAACCACTTCATCAAACTTTCTTTAATGTTAAATTTTGATGTTTTTGATGTTTCAAATATATTATTTTATCTCAATTTAAATACCATGTGGTTTTAACAGTCCTAACCCCAGACCAGCTGCTTAACGGTAAGCTTGAAATGATGAAGACAAATTTAATGAAATAATTAAGAAATTAATTGAGGGATTAAAAAATAAAAAAAAAGCCACATAAATGAAAGAACAAATGGGCAACTTTTCTTCGTTTTGAATTAGATTTATTTATTTACTCTTTAATATGATGAGAACATTTTATAACTTTGTGCCTGACGGCACTTTAAAATACCATTAAACTAACCTGTTATAAAATTCATTTAATAGAAAGATTCACAGTAATACAGTTTAGAATGAGATATAGACTCTTTACTTTATCTTGTTCCAAAAGCATTATTGGTTGCACAAAACAAAAATATTTTTAAAAGGATGATTTCTTTTGCCTTTGCATCTTTTCAGCTTTCTTGACGTTGAAAGATTAGGGGGGATAGGGGGTTCAGCTCGGAAATATTTCTGCATTTATATTGTAAGAACATTATATTTGTACATTAATAATTCTATAAAATACTAAAAAATATATTATTATAAAAGTTTTGAGTAGAGTTATAAATATTGCACAAAATCCATATAAATTCAAATTTAATTAATTCATTTTAATTGGCAAAATCCTTCTAAAATTTATTAAATGATTGTGTAAATCTTCTAATGTAGTTTCAGAAATTCACAAAAAAAGATTTAGAAGATGAAATTTTAACGAATTCATAATTTGGGATATAAAGGGTAATGTTTTAAAATTTGAGCCTAATCAGAGGTCTGAAATGACGACTTTCGAAATACAGTCGGTTAATATTTGCAAATTTAAATGCGTGTGGCTTCATTTAAATGAGAAATATTCATTTAAGTAAATTTAACAGAAATGAAAAAAAAAAATTATGAAACTTTGAAAGGTAACTTCCGATGCCTACAGAATTGACTACGTTTTTAATAAAGTAAATTAAATTAAAAAAATCGACTGCGTAAAAAAACTAATTAATTATTCCTCATCAATGTGAAACTATTTTTTATATTGTTAGGTTGTAGGTACTAGGTAGAAGTTCTAGGAAATTTTTAATCTAATAGTTACCAGAATTTGTATCGTATATAGGAGTACTAGTGGTATATCTATAGGAGTTCAGGAATTTCTACTCCAAAATGCCCAATGAACAGTATGATTTACGTATGTTGATCTGACAGGAGAAAGGGAGAGAAAGTCTAACTATTGGAGAGAAGGTCTAACGATTCTGAAAGCCGATTCTCAAGGGCCGTCGATTTGAATCCTTTAAAGACGTTGAAGAAGCATGTCAAGAGTTTTTCGATTCCAAGGAGTCGCCATGGTACTTCCAGCAAATCCAGAATCTGGCAAAACGATGGCAGAAAGTCGTGGATTATGATGGTCATTACTTTGAAGAATAGTCTTGTTGTTAATTTGCGCATAACAACGCCAACTTTCACAAATTTCCCAGAACTTTTTGCTCAACCTAGTACTTACCTATTTTTTTTATTTACTTGTATTCATGACTTTTAAGTTGTGTTTAATTGTTAATTCCTATCTATAAACACTGTTTTGATAAGGCGTATAGATGTCTGTGAAGGTTAGAGTTACAGTTAAGCTAGAGATCCTACCTACATAACTTCCAGGTTGTGTAATATTTAAACGGAGCTTCCGACTGTAAAATAGTCACTGAAACATCGCCTTCATTTTGAAAGACCTATCCAACGATACGCCACTCACTAGGGTGTGTAAATTGTTTTTCGTGTCTACCGCTATTTTGTATTTTACGGCCGCCATTTTGAATTTATAAAATCAAAACCTAGTCTATAACCATCGGATGATTAAGATGAATCGATGGGGACCTCAGCAATTAAAATGCATCCAACCGTTGAGATGTTTCGAGGGATAAAGAAATCCACATACCGAGATACGCGTGAAACGCATAACCCTTCTTGGCAGTCGGGTAAAAATGTAGGTAAAAAATCTGTTTTGCCGCATTTGTATTTAACTTACCAATGTTCATGAATGTAAAGATGGAATTTTGTAATCGATTTTTCACTCACTTCCTGATGTGATAGAGATTTAGAAATTACTATCTAGACGGTGGTTATAATCAAAGTTACCCTGAACCTACTTACTTAAGTTGAACCTACTTACTTAAGTTGAACCTACTTACTTAAAGAATATTTAGAATTCCTAGTTAGTTCAAATAATTTCTAGGCATTAACTTTTTTAAATTGATTACCACGTGACTCAACAGTAAATGTTTGTTTGCTAAAAGAATGTAAAATCACATTTAAAGTAGTATAAAAATGCTTTTCTTTTCTTTTCTCTTGCCGTATGTGAGAGAAATCGAACAAAAACTACTTTGACTAAGCTTTTTTTTAATGCAAAAATCTATTTTTTTTTACATGTTTTTTGTATGGGGATGCGGCTTAATAGAAACTTTATATGGCGCCGTATTATGACTCAATCACAAAGTCATTTTTATATGCGCAATAAATTTACAGAGATTAATATCCAATCGAATGGCATTGTTAAATTTTTCTAAATAATTGCATATTTTGTTGTAGCCGGTTGTTCTCCAATGAAGTACCCAGTTGTGTCGATAAAATGGGTTTAAATTTCCAATTTTGACATCATTTTCTTAACGAACCTTAGCCTTTACAGAAAATTCTATTTGATTTCTTAGTTTCTGAATCAGAATAGCTAAAATTTTTCTGCATTTAAAAAAGAAAATGGCTTTATGAGTATGCAGAAAATACCCAATTTGGATTTTAGAAAAGTATTGCATTAAAAAAATAAAGAAAAATACGAATTTATTAGGCTGTTTATAAATGTATCCGGTTAATTATGCTACGATACTCGGCCACATATGTTTGGCCAAAAAATTCGGCGTATGACCGTTCAGTATACGACCAACAGATTATTTAGCAAAAAGTCTTAACCCCCTTCTGTTTTTTTAACCATTTGGAAAAATGGTTATTGTCCTCGGTCAGGGTAGGAAATCAAAAAACATATCTGAAGCGTTTTATTAGTTGAATCCCGCATTTTATTCGTTTTCTGATGGGTCTATACAGTAATCTGTATTTTCCCTTTACTTTCAAGAGAGATGGATACTTCTATTGCCAACTATGACAAAAAAGTAATAAAAACTACAAAAAAATATTAATAACTCAGAAACAAATTGAGATACAGCTTTCAAACAAATTGCAATTAAAAATGCATTTTTTTTTTCTCTATTCGACGATATAAAAAGTAATATTGTGGGATGTTTAGAAGTTTAAAAATGAAATTTCATTTAAAGTTGGTCCAGGAATATTAATGTTTAATCTATGGCTTACGTAATGTATGACCAGCTCCGTAGAAGTTTAAAAATGAAATTTCATTTAAAATTGGTCCAGGAATATTAATGTTTAATCCATGGCGTACGTAATGTATGGGCAGCTCCGTAGAAGTTTAAAAATTTACCGAAAATTGTAAAACTGAAATTTTTTTTTAAATTTGTTCATGGTGGGTCCAGGAATGTAAATGTTTAATCCATGGCGTACGTAATGTATGATCAACTCCGTGTGATTTTTTCATGTCTTAAATTTTAGTCTTTGAAAAAATCCTTTTCCAAATGGTCGTTGTAATTTGTTAAATTGCTTTTTTTATTTTATTTTATTTATTTATTTTATTTTATTTTTTTTACACAATAAATTAAAAATAAGGTGAAAAAAAAACACTTTTTCCATACTAATATACAGTGTGTCCATAAAGTCATGGTGCACTTTTGACCGGTCACAGGAATTCAATGAAACAAGATGGAAATGTGAAACATTCACCAAAAAAAAAAAAAAAAAGAAAAACTCTCCAAGTTTCATACCTGTTCAGCGCAGTTTGATGTGGCATCCATTTGAAACAGAGAATCACAGACGTTATTCACTCTGTTACACCGACGTCCTTAACTGTGTGCGTGAAGAACTTGAATACCGCTTAGATGTGTGTAGGGCAAAAAATGGAGGCCGCATGAAACTGCACTGACAACAAAAGAAAAACATGGGGAGTTTTTCTTTTATTTGGTGAAGATTTCAAACTTCCATCTTGTTTCGTTGATTTCCTGTGACCGCTCAAAAGTGCACCGTGACTTTACGGACACACTGTATCTGATTTGTATAATCCAAAAATAACTGCCAATTAATAAAACAAAAGCTATAGTTAAAAATTAGTGGTGTTCAAAAGATTTTAGTAACGACGTAAGCAAACTCTTTTTGCGCTCGGCAGAAACTGTTAAGGGGTTAATAGCCTGAATATCAAATTGTGGTCAAATATTCGTTACACCCCTAATATAAAGAATATGAATTTTCATTTATGAAACATAAATTCGGCATGAATTTCTGTTTTTAAGTACCACTAAAAGAGTGTTTTTTAAAAAAAGAGTTTTTATTTTATTTCTGCGTTAAAAATATGAATAATCTCATCTACTTACGGCATTCGACAGTAGTAGGACAACACTCTTTTTCTTTATATACATAATGGCATCCCTCTGGTAGAGGAGTCTGTGAATAGACGGACGGACATTCAGTAGTGACGCAAGTGATGGTGGCAGCTTGCGTGAAGTAATCCGTTGTGCAGGAACATTGTTCGCACGTGTTTGTCGTAGGTATTTTGGAGCCCACCGGGTATACATGCTTCTTGTATACACAAGCTGAAAAGAAATAGCCATCATTACATGAAGAAATTTTATAATCAGTTAGTATAAAATATTAGAGGTTGATATGCAAAATAAAAGTTAATTTATATAGTTAAAAAAAATTGCATTAATACATTTGTGCTATCATAAATATGGGATGTTAAATATATAAGTACGATAAATATATCATTTGTATGATACAGGAGATGCAGAATCAATGCTAAAGGCATAAACAATAAAAAAACAGAAAGTATAGGAGTTTCAAGTGTTTTTAATTAAGAGTTATCATTAAGAGAAGAAAGTGCAACATCCGCGATTGCTACAGTCGTCGGTACTTCGAATTCCCACTTTCTTTCTTTCTTTTATTTCGCAGCGAAGAAAATTTCTTTTATTAACCCTTTAATGCGCGATTTTTTATTTTGTTCTGAACACTTTATATTTGAGTTTATGTTTGTTAATCGTCCACTAGAAAAAGAGTGGAAAATTTTATGTTCCCGTTGAACATAACGTCACTCCTGAGTTGCACAAAAAAATTGCTCAAGAAATTATAACTTTAAGTCATATACTTACTATAAAGTCTTTATACAGCACAATAACAGCTATTCAACGATATAATAATTTTTATAATGCTTTTGATAGTTAGCAGAATTAATAATTACTACGTCATAAAGATAGAGAAAAAACGCCAGTTGAAATTTAAAATTTTTGTTAGTGGACTACTGTAACGGAAATTGAGTTTTAATTAATTTTTCACGACATGGATTGACAATAAGAAAACGAGCTCGTTTTAAATTCATTATTTTTTTAAAATTTATTTACTGTAAACACATGTTTTCTTTTAAATTTTTAGCACCAAAATGAAGCGGAAACAGTTTTTCCTGAGGTGGTTTCACTTGCATAGGGAGGTACTCAACCAGTTCGGATGAAAATGAATGAAATGGTTATGAATTGTTAGTATTGAATTAGTTTGTAAAAAGTGTGATTGCTTTTATTTCTCGAATTCTTCTGTGAGGATAAATAAAAGGTCAAAGTTACAAAAATGCCAATGCCATATAGAAGCCAATGCTAATTTAGGTTGTTTAATAGAATTGTTTGGGACAAAAGTTTTGCAACAGACTATAAAACGAAAAAGGAATGTCCCAAGAAAAGTTTTATCACAAGTATAAAGTTTGATTAACACATACTGGACAATTGCACCATAAAATAGAATAAATAAAGACACACAACCTTGCTTAATGGTACACAAAACACAGACTGTAATAAGCTAAAAGTTAAATTCTACGTTTCGAGCTTTGACGTCTGTAGAAACAGCTCGAAACGCAGAATTTAACTTTTAGCTTATTAAAGTTCGTGTTTTGTGTACCATTAAGCAAGGTTGTGTGTCTTTATTTATTATAAAGTTTGAGTTGAAATAAGACTATTAAAAGAATTTCAGCATGATAGAAAGCCACAGGTAACAAGTAACATAGGAGTAAGCTATGAGCGTGCTAAGAACATCTAAAGAAATGCTTGTATTTCAGCTTTCCTAATTTTCTGAACAAAACCTGGCACAACCTACCGTTTCTCGAGATACGTTTTAGAATAAACTTACTTTCGAAAAAAATCTTCCAAAACGGTTAAGAATTTGATTGCCCTGTAAGAGAAAAAAATTTCATCGAGATTGGATTGTAGATTTTGAGATTATCTCAAACAAAATTTGAACTCTACGGCCGCATTCTTCTGATGGAAATCAGTATCCTAAACATTGTTTTCATGTTTTTATCCCGAATACTGGTATGATTTGATACAAGGTTCTCGTGTTCCCATATACTGAAGGACATAATCGGACATTGTATATAAAAATGCCTCGCTTATGGACTTCTTAAGACTTAAAGCCTTCCTAAATTAAAATTTGATTACAGTCGCAATTTTAAACCAAAAAAGATTGGTCTTCCCTTACTAACATTAGAAATAGGAAAAAACAAATAAAAAATGACAAATATGGACTTATTAAAAAAAATACTCGGAAAAATATTATGTCTATATTGATTAAAGTCATTTTTTTTATCACGTTGTTTAAACAAAACTATATTGAAAATTATTCTTGGGGTACATAAACTTAAATTTACAATATCTTAAAGAATTTTAATGGGTGAATATTTAGAGAAACTTCAAATTACGGAGGAAGACATTTTGTAATTTATATAATTCGACAAAAATGATTTACAAAAAATAAGCAGACTTTAACAGTTAATAAACGTTAATACAAGATGATAATGATGTAGTGTACCGTCCACTATCGTTGAGTGAAGTGCAGCTGTCACTATCGCCTATACGAAGGTAGCGATTATAATTTTCTTTATAGTTTTAAAATGTTCATAAAAACAATGAATAAGCAATCTACATTAAAGGATTTTTTCATAAATCATGAGAAAAAATACAAAATTGATTTTGTCATTTAAGTTATTGTAATTTTCAACGTATTTTCCATGTCATTTGGATGTTCAAGTTCCTTCAGAAGGATATTTATTGTTATTACAATAATTGTTTCTTTTGTTAACCACCATTAATTATAATAAATGTATTAAAAATGTTTAATGATTGTATTAAAAATTATTACAGTTTACCTCATATGATCAAAAAACCCGCTTATTTGAGCATTGCTGTTGGAAACAGGGTTGCCAATTTGGCCTCCAATTTTAATTCGAAATTTCCCATTCACACCGTAAATTTCAAAAGAAGAATTTTTACTTCATGTGCTCGCTAAATGTTTCTTATTAAATAAAGCATAAAATACTATTCTTTATTTATGGTATAAACTCGAATTTTCTGAATGAAAATGGAGGCCAAACTGGCTACTCTGGTTGGGACTGCTGATATTTGTTTTAGCGGGACCGACTGCATTTTGAATTATTCCTGCTTTACGAAACAAGCATTCATCCACAATTGTTTTACTATCGCAGAATAGGGATTTATGACATTTTATGCATCCTTCTATATACAAAAAAAGGTAACGATTTGTAAATTGACTATAAGATTTGGAAATGGACCAATGAAAATCTGCGTAAATACCGCGAAACGCATGTGATTGGTCAGAGCTTTCTGTCTTTTCTCAGCGGAAATTTTGCTTGGCGAAAACCATTAAAGTAAAGAATTTAGATAGGATGGGCGGGGAATGGGAATAATCAACTGAGTTTTGATACACTTCTGTTTTTTTTTTATTATTATTATTCTTTTTTTATTCTACGAGTCGATGGCAAAAGGGATTTTTACAGAAATAAGGCAATTTCCATTAACTAATGAGAAAGGGGGGGGGGGGATCTGTGTTTGGAATCTAAAAATTGAATGCATAGAAAATCAGGGATCGCTAAGCGATCCAGAAAGGAAATTAGAAACAATTACGCCTGGAGTTGGATAGAAAATAGGGATTGCTTCGTGATACCGAACAGAATCGCAAAGCGATTACGCGGCAGGTTGGTGAGCGTAGCGAACAGGAGGGCTGAGTTCTCCCCCTCACCCCCTAGTTTTGTAAAAACTAGTCAAAAATCGATTACTTTTAAAATAAAAATTATATTTACCTTTTTCGTCTGAATTCACTTCATCTGCTTGTGAACAGTCAAATCTCCACGGGCACGTGCATTCGGATTTGCCAACATCCGGTTTTTCTTCGTAGACTGGGCGGCATCCTTTGGCCTCGTAGTGTTTCAAATACCTCCATTCGCAATCACATTCAGGATCTTTAGATAACTGCTGCCCAGGATTTTGTGTGCCGTAATCTGAAATAGTAGAACTATATTGTTAGTACATGTTTCTGACTACTCTTATTAAATAACTTGTCAATAATAATAATAATTATTATTAAGTTGGTTCTCAGATTTCCTGCTCAAGAACGCAAAATTTTCTGACACATTTTCTGAGTCATTTTTAAGACGTTAAGCGCCATCTCAGTCGCCGGTAACTGACACTAAACTTTTCTTTCAGACAGCGACAGTTTTTAAAAACGATATAAAACTAAAAAAAATTACAATGTAAATAAATTTTAAACAATTACAGGATTGTATCATGAATGTACGTAAATATTCCTTATCAAAAATTGTAATGGTTTTTATTAAAACAAGGTGAACATAAAAACGGTTGCCCTTCGCAGGTATCACAAAATATGGCAACTTGCTAGTCAATGTTCTGACCATCTCTCTACTAAATTGTGCCGCATTTTCTTCGTAGCATAGTTAACAATATATTCGCACTGTAAATACTTTTCGAGGGTTTTTTCTTTTTTTTTCCGATTGTGTCGCGGTTTTTTAGAAGTATATGCAGTACCTCTAGATGGAATGTCGTCGTCAAGGCAATTTGTGAGGTGAACAGCTAATTTATTACAAAATTCAGTGATACAGATATATTTTTTTGGTGATACTTTTGTATAAAAAGTAAGAATTCAGAACTGAAGTATTCATTAAGAGCTTAAAGGCATCGCGGGCAAAACGGAAAGACTGGAAAAACAGGCTTGGCGCTTAACGTAAAAAACGTAAAGATATAATAAACGGTCAAGTGCGAGCATTACTCGCGCACAGAGGGTTCCGTAGAATAAATATATGAATTTGTAATTGCATTAAAAAAAAATAGTTGCTAAAAGAATACTAAGACTTTTTTAAAAACTATACAACGTAGGGTTGGGTATAACTGTATATATTAGAAAAGTGTAATCGGGTATACCATGAAAGTTCAAAGAGATATATGGAACAATATCAAATATAGCTATTCTTATAACTCTTTTTTTAATATTATCCTAATCTGTTTATGATGAACTTAATTCGGTACTGACAATAAAGGCAGTGCATAGTTAAACTTCATTTGGCATTTCATGAAACTAAATTCAGCGTAGTAATAACCTTTATTTCTACAGTGTATCTAAAATAAAACCTTTGTTCAAAGTTTAAATTTGGCATTGTGCTAGGCGCGCTTCGAATTGAGGTCTCAAAGTTGCAATGCCGCCTTGGTCAGTGCCGCGTTTTTCCAGATAGGTGTTTAATTAACTTTTAAAGTCACTCGAGGCGTATTGACAGATACAATCAATGCAAACTATCGCGAATCTCACAGTATTTATGCGATTCATTCTAATTAAATATTTCGAGGGCGATGCCCTTAAAAAACGGACACTTAATTTTAATTCCAAAACAGACAAATGGCACCAAGAATATTTAATTAAAATTTTCCTTTTATCATGTACGTGAAAATAAGCAAGTTCGCATTTCTAATAAATTCGTTTATAAATTCTGGTGTCAGTTCATTATTTCATAAGTTTATAAATAGAATTACTCCGTGCCGGAAAAGATTAAGTGGTCGCAGGACTCTTAAAGCTTCAAAATTTAAGAAATTTTAATTTTTTTAGATGTTAAACTCCTATTTTTTCTGATTATTTTGATATAATTGTTTCCTTGAAATTCCCATTAGAACAGACGTTTTGGCTTTTAGAATTATACCCGCTCAATAGCTGAAGCGGCGTTTCCGAAACTTTAAAGTCATTATTTTCCAAATGGCGTTTTAGGGTATAACGCGCAGGATACCTCAAAAACTTCTCAATATTGTTTCATGAAATTTTCAAAACATATATTCTATGTTATTCTGTATAAACTGAACCTAAAATTTCTTTTTTATTGTTCAAAAAAATATTTTTTTAGGTGATTTTACAGTTGAAAATTTCAAAATTTTGTACTAGCTAGATGCAGCATTGCATTAAAAATATAAAAATGCTTTAAAAACAAATTTATTTAAGTTCAGGGAAATTATTACAATCTAAAGTATAAGTAAGCACCAAAATTTTCATTCTAGTTGCAATATTTATTTTGTAATCCTGCGCGTAAACCAGGCATGTCAAACTCGTCTACCGCCGCGGACCAAATTAAGCATTGCATACAAAGACGCGGGCTACATCAAACAAAGTAGATAATATTATTAGAACTGCACACAGCAATATTTGTTCGTACGAAACATAGCCATATTAAACAAATATTAAAGTATAGTTCAAATGTTATTATAATTCATAGTTTATTTTATCTTATTTTTCGAAAAAATACTTGACATTACTTTTTATCAACCAAATCTACAAAGTTTAATCGGATTTTCTACATTGCATTACCTTAAAAAATTATTTTACACAAGCTATGTTAATCTAGCAAAGATATATCTTTTAATCTTCGGGATTTTTTTCAAGTAAAAACAAAAAACAAAAAACAAAATGTTGAAAAAATAATTTGTTTAATAAATTGTGCCTTGTATTTATGCGATACGTATTTAATTTCATTTATGAAACACATTTTCTCTTTCAAATTATGTTGCTTTTACCAGAAAATTTTTTCTATCGAACATAGTTAATATATGCTTAATACTTTACACTTAATACACTTTGCCTCATTGCCAACTTTTCACTCAGTTGGAAAATTGCAACTCGTAACTGAATTATACAAGGATAAACTGCCAAAGGATTGGCGGGCCACAAAGAAGTTGACAGCGGGCCAGTTGTGGCCTGCGGGCCGCGTGTTTGACATGCCTGGCGTAAACTGTTATGCCAATTTTTTGTTCGACAAATGTCTAACAGTTTCGAGCCCCCTATAAATACTAATTCTGTATCTTGCAATTTTTTAAATACATAAAACGAAAGAACATACATATATCTTTCATTCCAATTAAAATTCTGTTTTAAAATCATATACGTTTTTAGACATTAAATGTTGAAAATGGTCTGTTTTTTCATTTTTTCCACTTTTTAGAGTCCCGAGACCCCTTAAATTAGTATGTTTTTAACAATTTGGCGTTTATTGCTTTTATACTGTTACTGGACATTACATTACACATATATATCATTAAAAGTCGTTAACTAGGCATAGAGTACGTCGCCCTGTCCTTGTGTATGTCCAAACTACCGTACCTTTAAGGGTTAATATCTCAGCTAATTACCGATGATTTTTTTCGAAAATCATTATCAACAATGCTTTTATTCTTCTGCAACGATAGGTATATTCAGCGACGCTCAACAATTTTTCTGAATGCCCGTAAATCGAAATTTGTGTATAACAGAAAAATGCTAATTACTCGAAAACTATGTGACCTAGGGTAATCGCTATAATTTTCCGGCAAGGTTTATATTAACGCCTACTACCTCTAATTGTTTCATAATTTTAGTTTCAGTAGATTCGGAATTAGATGGGGGGGAACATATTTTTGCGCTACATTTTCAACAATATCTTTGAAAATATAAAACCTAAAATTAAAAGGAATGTATTTTTGAGTTCAGCGTTACAAAAGCTTTCACAGGATACCCCACATGATATACAAAGAAAATATTTTTTTTCAAGTAGCATAATTAGCCCCTCTACTTTTGTACTAAATATATTTATGAATGTTTATTAATCTGAAAATATGTGGGTAAATGGTCTTTATTACTTCCCCGAATTTGAACTTTCCACGTTCCATAGTTTACGATTAAAATGGCTGTGACAGACAGACAGACAGACAGACGGACAGACACAGGAGTGATCTTATAATGGTTCCGTTTTTACTTTTTAAGTACGGAACCCTAAAAATGGCAAGCAAGACTATAGCAGTGATTTGGAATCGAATAGAGTTTTCCATTATTGGATATGTAAATTACTTTTCAAGTTAAAAGCAATTCGTTTCAAGGGACAACAAGTTTTTCTACTTTCTTTCGCTGTCGCTTCGGGAATTCGATTCAAAACGTCCGGTTTAGAAATATTATCTGATAGTTCTGCTTACTTTATCAAAAAAGGGATAGCGCTATTTTGTTACATTGTTTCTAAATAAGAATACCTACCAATTTCATGCTTCTTGAACAAAAATGAATTGATAAATGGGTCAGAAAGTAACGCCTTTGGATTTGAGAACAGGCTGAAGAAAATCGACTTCAAATGATTTTTTAAATCACTCACATTACATCGTAATCAAGCTGAATCCTATAAATCCAATATACAGCTGAACTTTCTTGGGCCGAACCTCGGTAATTCAATTTTTTTATATCTCGAAAGTTTCTATTCTTCGCGTAAAAAACATATGTTTTGATTTTTACTATAAATCGAATTTTTTATAATTTTACTCATTTTTGGTTCCCGAATACACCTCAAAATATCGGAGTTTAAATATACAAAAGCTGATTCAAAATTATTTCTTCAAACATTAAGAGGTTGTTACAGTATGCTAAAAGAGACAATATTTGTATAGAAAACCAAGATCGTAAACCATTTCTTATTTTAAAACTTCCATAACTTTCCATGAGATTTTAAGATAAAGCATTTTCTTTTGATAAACAGTAAAAGTACAGTACAGTGTCGATTGTCGGAACTCCAATTATCCGAACAGTCTATTTCTGAAAAAAAAAAAAAGACAATTATCCAAACACCCTACTAGGCCTGGATATCAGAATTTAAATGATGATGAGATTGTGGATGAAATTCAAGACGAAAAATAAATTGAAGAAAATGAAAACGTATGCACTGTAAATGACCCAAGTCTATCACATAACGAAGCTTTTGAATGTTTGGAAACCGCTATGAAATACTCGAACGGCAGAAGAACGTTGATCCTATTCAACTAACGTATTTAAGAAGAATTCGAGATATGGCAGCATTGAAAAGAATGTCTTCTTTGAAGCAAGCAACAAACGATCAAAAAATTGACAAAAATCAATTTTTAAACATGCCAGCATTAACTAGTGCTGTCAGTCCGAAGCGTGGATAAAGTGTGAAGATTTTAGTGTCAAGAACATCCCTTAAATTGTCTGCCCATTTATCGGAACTTTTGCTTATCCGGACTAGGGTTAGTCCCGACATGTTCGGATAATCGGCCCTCTACTGTATGATAGATAAAGGGGAAGGTGAAACGGTAAAGGATAATACAACATAACTTTTATTGTTAAAAGACTATTCTATTATATACTGCTTTTTATGAATGTTAGTTATCATGGAACATATGTACTGATGTAAAAATATTGTAAACAATGTAACAATGGAACTTTGGTATTTGTTTAACAATTCTGAGTCAAGATCTTAGAATTTGTCAGTAAAGTTGTCATTGCCAAACTTTGCACTTTGTACAGCTGATGCGTTATCAACATTCCTTACAAAATTTGACAAAAAAAAAAAAAAAAAAAAAAAAAAAAAAAATACAGCAATTTAACACACACGTTATATTTACTACTTCTGTAATAAATAAAACCTTCTAAGATGAATTTATTTTTTATTTATCTTTTTTTTTTATTATTCGGCGACAGAATGTTCAGAATAATGAATAACAGAACGTTCTTCATTTTCAGCTTCGTTTAATCTAGTATTTTTTTACGTATTTTTAATCTAATGTTTTTATTTCTCATAAAAAAGGGGAAAGACAAAGTTAGGAAACTTCTTACCGCACTATTTATTTAAATACATATTATTTTTAAAAACATGAATTTGACGAAGAAATAACTTTTTTAAATATATTTGAATGAAAGAAAATAAAATGATTTTGTGATTTTGATGCAGCATGAACGGATTTATTTTTTATCAATTAATTATTCCTTTTTTATTTTTTCAATAAAAATATTTTACTTCAGTGAGCGTGACAGACTTTCCAAAATCCCAAGACAAAATTCCAACCTATGTTTAACTTAAGCAGTTTAAAAAACTGGCTTCCAAAATTTTTGGGAAATCTTTATGCAAAATGGTATTTTAGCGGGTATATTACTTTTTATTCGGTATATTACTAGTCGGAATAGTACTTTGTATTGAAATATGAAAATTTTCCTAGATTAAAAAATAATAAATACATAAAATAAACAAAACAAAATAAAATAATAAATAAAGAAAATGAAGAAGCAAATAAAATAAAAGTAATAAATAAATAAATAAGGATAAAATAAAATAAATTAATAAATTAAATAAAATAAAGAATAAGTAAATAAATAAAATAATAAATAATTAAAGAATAAATAAATAAAAGAAGAAATAGATAAAATGATCAATAAATAAAATAAAAAGTAAATAAGCAAAAAAAAGTAAAATAAGTAAATAATCATACTTCCTATTATAAAGAGGTAAAAATTGTTTATTTGTCGGAGATAAGCTCAGGAACTACCGAACCGATTCCAAATGTAATGGTATCAAAATGATGGTGTTCGCCCAACTTAGAACATAGGCTATATCTTATGTCGGTGCCACTACCCTAAAGGGGGTGCAGGAGCAAAAAACGTTCTAAAAATGCGATTTTTGCGTTACTGAAGGGCCTAGAAATATGAAATTTGGAATATTAGTTACTTATAAGATATAAATGGTGTATAAGAACAGTTCTTAAACGATTCGAAATTTAAAAGGGGTGAAAATGCGCGAAAAGCGTTCTAAAAAACGTTCTAAATGGTAGTTTCTACATAATCTCAGGAAATACCAAACCGATTTCAAAAGTAATGGTATCAACATGATGGTGTTAGTCCAACTTAGAACATAGGCTATATTTTATGTCGGTGCCACTACCCCGAAGGGGGTTCAGGAGCAAAAAACGTTCTACAAATGCGATTTTAGCGTTACTGAAGGGCCTAGAAATATGAAATTTGGAATATTAGTTACTTATAAGATATAAATGATGTCTAAGAACAGTTCTTAAACAATTCGAAATTTAAAAGGGGGGAAAATGTGTGAAAAGAGTTCTAAAAAACGTTCTAAATGGTAGTTTCTACACAATCTCAGGAAATACCAAACCGATTTAAAAAATATTAGTGTCAAAATGATGGTGACAACGCTTGCTCCAAGATAGGCTATGTTTTATGTCGGTGCCACTACCCCAAAGGGGGTGCAGGAGCAAAAAAAGTTCTAAAAAGGCGATTTTAGCGTTACTGAAGGGCCTAGAAATATGAAATTTGGAATATTAGTTACTTATAAGATATAAATGATGTCTAAGAACAGTTCTTAAACAATTCGAAATTTGAAAGGGGTGAAAATGCGCGAAAATCGTTCTAAAAAACGTTCTAAATGGTGATTGCTACACAATCTTAGGAAATACCAAACCGATTTAAAAAATAATGGTGTCAAAATAAGGGTGTCAAAATGACGGTGACAACCCTTGCTCCCACATAGGCTATGTTTTATGTCGGTGCCACTACCCGAAAGGGGGTGCAGGAGCAAAAAACGTTCTAAAAATTCGATTATTGCGTTGCCGAAGGGCCTAGAAATTTGAAATATTAGCTACTTATTAGATATAAAGGATTTCTAAGAGTAGTTCTTAAACAATTCGAAATTTAAAAGGGGGGAAAAAAGGGGTGCGCGAAAAGCGTTCTAAAAAACGTTCTAATGGTGGTTTCTATACAATCTCAGGAAATACCAAACCGATCTAAAAAATAATGGCGTCAAAATGATGGTGACAACGCGTGCTCCAACATAGGCGATGTTTTATGTCGGTGCCACTACCCCAAAGGGGGTGCAGGAGAAAAACGTTCTAAATTGCGGATTTTGCGTTACGGAAGGGCCTAGAATCGTGAAATTTGGAATGGTAGTTAGTTATAAGATATCAATGATCTCTAAGGACATTTCAAAAAAAAAATCGAAATTTAAAAAGGGGTCAAAATGCGCAAAAAGCGTTGTAAAAAACGTTCTAAATTGCGATTTCTATGCAATCTTAGGAAGTACTGAACCGATTTCAAATATGATGGTGACAGATCTTGCTCCAAGATAGGCTATATTTTATATCTGCTTCCACTACCCCAGAGGAAATGCAGGAGCAAAATGCGCAAAAAGCGTTCTAAAAACGTTCTAAATGCCGATTTGTCGGCAATATCTCAGGAAGAATGAACCTGATTTCAAACGTAATGGTAGGAAATTGATGCTGACAGCCTCTGCTCTAACATAGACGCTATTTTATGTCGGTATTACTATCACCAAGACGTTGCAGGAGCAAAAAAGCGTTCTAAATTTCGATTTTTGTGATCGGTAGGGGCTAGCAACTTAAAATTAGGCAAGGTACATATTTATTAGATATAAATGATCTTTAAGAACAGTTTCGAAAAAATTAGAAATTTAAAAAGGGGTGAAAATGCGCGAAAAGCATCCTAAAAACGTTCTAAATTGCGATTTCTACTCAATCTAAGGAAATACCAAAGCTATTTCAAAAGTAATGGTTGCAAATCAATGGTGACAGTCCCTGCTATAACATAGGTTATATTTTATGTTGCTGTCACTACCATCTGAGGGTTTCAAAATCAAAACATGTTCTAATTTGCGTTTTTTGCACAACTGAAGGGTCTAACACTGTGAAATATGGAATGGTATTTACTTACAAGATGCAACTGCTTTCTAAGAACAGTCGAAAGAAAATTCCAAACTTAAAAAGATGAAGTGAGTGAAAAGCGTTATAAATTACAATTTTTAAGCAAACTTATAAATTACCAAACCGATTAAAAAAATAATGATGACAAATTGTTGGGGATAGAACTTGCTCAAACATAAGCTATATTTTATGTTTGTTCCACTACCACCACAGGGTTGCAGGAGCTAAAAACTTTCTAAATTGCGATTTCTGTGACACGGAAAAGGCTAGAAACTTTAAATATGGAATGGTAGTTACTTCTAAAATATAAATGCCCTCGAAGGAACGTCGAAAATGAATTCGAATTAAAAAGGGGTGAAGCGAAGCGGAGGTGCGAAAAGCATTCGAAAAAAGTTCTAAATTACGATTCTATGCAATTTCAGGGAATATAAACCGATTATAAAAGTAATAGTTGCGAATCAATGGTAACAGTCTCTGATCCTACACAGGCTATATTTTGTGCCGGCGATTCTACCACCTGGGGTAATAAAATATTACCTATTAAAAATTTAGTTAGTACCTTTTAATAAAAATTAGACATATAAATATCACTTTGCATATTTCAAATATTACGCGGGCAAAGCCGCGGGGTTTGCTAGTCATATTATAAAGAGATAAAAATTGTTTATTTGTAGGAGGTAAGCTCTGGAACTACCGAACCGATTCTAAAAGTAATGGTATCAAAATGATGGTGTTAGCTCAACTTAGAACATAGGCTATATCTTATGTCCGTGCCACTGGCCAAAAGGGGTGCAGGAGCAAAAAACGTTCTAAAAATGCGATTTTTGTGTTACTCAAGAGCCTAGAAACATGAAATTTGGAAAGGTAGTTACTTATAAGATACTAATGATCCCTAAGGACATTTCTTAAAAAAATTGAAATTAAAAAGCGGTGAAAATGCGCGAAAAGCGTTCTAAAAAAGGTTCTAAATGACGATTTTTCAAAATTTCAGGAAGTACCAAACCGATTTCAAAAATAATGGTGTCAAAATGATGGTAACAACCATTGCTCCAACATAGGCTACATTTTATGTCGGTGCCACTAGCCCTAAAGGGGGTGCAGGATTAAAAAACGTTGAAAATTACGATTTTTGTGTTACTGAAGCATCTAGGTACATGGAATTTGGCATATAGTTACTTATTCGATATAAATGATCTCTAAGAACATTTTTTAAAATTCCAAATTTAAAAGGGGTAAACATTCGCAAAAAGCGTTCTAAAAAACTTTCTAAATGGCTATTTTTACGCAATTTCAAGAAGTACCAAACCCATTTCAAAAGCAATGGTGTCAAAATGATGGTGACAACACTTGCTCAATATAGACTACATTTAATGTCGGTGCCACTACCCCTAAAGGAGGTGCAGGAGCAAACACATGTTAGAAATTGCGATTTTTGTGACACTGAAGGGCCCAGATACATGGAATTTGGAATGGTAGTTACTTATAAGATGTAAATTATCTCTAAGAACATTACTTAAAAAATTCGATATTTAAAAAAGGTGAAAATGCTCGAAAAGAGTTCTAAAAAGCGTTCTAAATGGCGATTTCTATGCAATCTCAAAAAGTACCAAACCTATTTCAAAACTAATGGTTGGAAATTGATGATGACAGCCCTTGCTCCAACATAGGCTCTATTTCATGTTGGTGTCACTACCACCTTGCTGTTGCATTTTTTAAAATGTTCTAAATTGTGATTTTTGTGATACTGAAGGGGCTAGCAACTTGAAATTTGGCATGGTAATTACTTATGAGATGTTAATACTCTCTGAGAAGAGTTCCTTAAAAATTTGAAATTTAAAAGGGGCTAAAATGAACGAAAAGCGTTCTAAAAACGTTCTGAATAGCAATTTCTATGCAATATGAGGATATATAAAACAATTTCAAAAGTAATGGTTTCAAATTGATTGTGACAGTCCTCGCTCCAACACAGACTATATTTTACGTTGTTGTCACTATCACCTGGGGGTTACAGGAGCAAAAATGTTCAAAATTGCGTTTTTTGTATTACTGAGGCGGGTCTAACATTTTAAATTTGGAATGGTAATTACTTCGAGATGCAAATGCTTTCTAAGAATTGTCAACAGAAAATTCCAAATTTAAAAGGATGAAGTGAGTGAAAAGCGTTCTATAAGCGTTCTAAATTACGATTTTTATGCAATCGTATGAAATATGATACCGATTTCAAACATAATGGTTGCAAATTGATGGTGATAGAACCCGCTCAAACATAAGCTATATTTTATGTCGATGGTTGTAGGAGAAAAAAACTTTCTAAATTGCGATTTCTGCAGTACTGAAGAGGCTAGAAAATTTAAATATAGCACGATATTTACTTATAAAATATAAATGTCCTCTAAGAACAGTCGAAAAAAATTCGATATTAAAAAGGAGTGAAGCGAAGAGAAGAAGCGAAAAGCATTCTAAAAGTGTACTAAATTACGATTTCTACGAAATCGCAGGATATAATAAACCGATTACAGCAGTTATTTCTTGCGAATCAAGAGTGATATTCCCTGATCCTATACGGGCTATATTTTATGCCGGTGTCACTAGCACCTGGTTGGTAGGAAGAACAACAAAGCCTTTAACAACATCTAAATTTCGTTTTCTATAGAATATTAGGAAATACCAACCAATATCAAGGTTAATGTTGGCAAATTAATGGCGATAGTCTCTGTTTTATTTTTCGAGAAATTCTATTTCAACTCTGTTTCGGCATTTTATGTTGGTGCCACTAACACCAGAGAGTTGGCAGACTGTTAGGCAAGAAGCTTGGCATTTGACATGATGGTTAATTTTAAGATGTAAATGCGTCAAGATGGATTCTAAAAAAATTCAAAACTTCAAATGAATACTGAAATGAGCATATGAAGTGAGCATAAATGTCTCAAAATGTTTTTTTAAATTATCGTTTAATTGGAATTTGTTTTAGCTCTTCTTATTAATTAAAATCTCATTTCTGTCTATTGCACTTTTATTTAGTAAGTTTAAGTTTAGTGAAACTGTGGCTTAATTTGTAATTTTTGAATTATTTCAAAAAATGTTCTTCTAATAAAAAATAGTCATGCAATTATCACTTGGCGTATTTCAACTGTTACGCGAGCAAAGCCGCAGGGTTTGCTAGTAAATAAATAAATAAAGATAAAATTAACGTTTTACATATTTTTTAAACGATTTATTTACAAATCATACATTGCGTTACTCATACAAGTTGCTCAAAAAACGGGGAGGTCCAAATTTAAATGATTTAACATTGGTTAATAAATTGGTGGTAAATAATAAATTTTAATAAATGATATAAATAAAAAAAGAAAATTTAATAATTTAGATATTTAGACAAATTATGTTGCTCAAACAAGTTGTTCAAAAACAGGCACCTGAAATTTAAATGATGTAATATTATTTACGGAGAAAATGTTAATTCTAGTTGAATATTAATATACGAATTCATAAATTTTAAACAATGTTTTTATTAATTTTAGTAATTAAAAAGTATACATAGAGACAGAGTACAGTTTCTCATCTTTTCGCAAAAAAAAAAAAAAAAAAAAAAAAAAAAAAAAACTCGTTTTTTTTATGCTGGCGGAATGCATGGTTTGGTGTGTTCGCCTTGTATAAATCAATGCACCATTTTCCTAGAAGATATAAAGGCCATTTCTTAAAGTAAAATCTTTAAAACAGCAGAAAAATGTGAACAATTTATCATAGATTGTGTGTGTATGATTATTTTCTCATGCGCAAATTGCAAAAAGTTTTTGAAAATTTCGGTTTTCAAATGGAACACATGAGTAACAGCAATAAGAGAGATATTAGGGCGGGAAATTAATCAAAGATTGCTACGCATGATTAAATTAAAATACCTTAGAACCAGCTGTCGATAACATTTGTAACTAATATCAACAAGTACTCTAAAATGCATGCCTTAGTATACTGATATTAGTTCATACATATGTACGTTATTTCTCACAAGCATTTTAACTCTTGTATATAAATTATCTTTTGGAATTAGCCTTTTATCTGTTCATTTTTGGAAATTTTGGCATGCTTTTCTTTACACACCCTGATCATATCTAAACCTTATAATATATATAAAATTTTATTGGCATTTCGCAGTTGGTTTGAAAAAGTATCAAGATTTCGAAAAGTATTATTGAATTCACCGAAATGTATTTATTTATTTAGGAAGTAAATTAATTCAATTTAAACAGATACATAACTTTCTTTAAATCTTATATTTTGTTTAAATTTATTTACTTTGTCAAATTTTTAATCATTTTTTTCTGTTTTTTTCGAAATAAGAGAAACTACTATTGTAGTCTTTGGATTTTAGAAGCCATTTTTTAAAAATTTAAATGAAACAGAAAGAAAAAGAAACTTCTGATATTTATAAACTTAATTTGATTGAATTGAATTATTTACATTAAAGGGTATTCTTAGACACGACTTCTTGTCTCATTCAAATATAATGTATTTTTTAGAAATTTTCAATAGTTTCATTACAATGAATGCTATTTAAAAATAACTACTTGCCGAGATCATAAAAAACAAAATTCATTTTTCTATCCGGTAAAGTTTTGTCTAAAATTATTACCATCAGATATCTATTAAATGAAAAAAAATTGAATTAATTCAAAACCTTTTACAAAAAAACTCAAGCAAACTAATTTAATGAAATTACCTTTCCCTACACAAAAAAACACTTTTGATAAAAACATAACGCATAAAAAAATTAAATACTTTAAATTCAAACGAAAAAAAAAATATGCAAACAAAAAACAAAACATTACAAATATTTGAAATAATTAAAATCATAAAAATTTAAGAGAAGGCACCCGCAGAAAAAAATAAATATTAAATTAAAAACTACGCAGATTAAAAACCAAAGTATAAAAAATTTATAAAATGTATAAAAAGAATTAAAGGAACAATTATAACAATAAAAGCATTATGTTAAATGACTTTCGTGATGTAAATATGTAAAGCAGCTTTTTTGTTCCTTTTTTAATCGATAATTATGAAAATTGAGGTGATGCTTTAAAATTACTTCACGATATCCTATGTGTATATCTTTAAAATAGGAATTGATCTTTAAATAATCATTAAATATTAAAAATAATATGTGCTGCAACTGCACAAATAGTTTATTTCAGTAAACATATTCTTCATTACCAATTATATTTCTTTGAATAGCTAATTGCGTATAATTAGCTAATTTATTGGGAAAGCTTTTGACTTAAATTGTAAGTTTAATTTATTATTTGAAATATAGTATTTAATAAAAATAATACTATAATTATCTTCTAAATTTACAAAAAAGTTAGATTTCATTTTCCCCAAAAGAATCGAATGATTCGGATCGTGTGAAATTTATTTTCTGGGTTACCCTCGTACAATATATTTTATTCTTTTTTCTTATTACAATAATTTATTTATTAAAATAAAAAAAAAAACTGAAATTCTATAGTTTTGTTCTTATTTTCAAAAAAATGCATACAGCTGGTAGTAAAGTGTTTCTTATAATGTGTAATTCATCATTGTTAGCTCTGTACTAGAAGTAAATATAAGGTTTCAAAAGAGACATCAACAGTGAGTTTATAACAAAATTAATCCACTAACATTACCCGTTACCATATAACATTGTAGAATATTAGTAAATATAAGATGTAATAATACAATTTATTAGAACCTTATATGTCGTAAAAGTGACTTTTTCTTTCATCTCAAGCTACATTACTACGTAACAATTATATTTCTTTAAATAGCTAATTGCGTATAATTAGCAATAAATTGTTGATAATAAGATTCTAATAAATTGTATTACATCTTATATTTACTAATGTTCTACAATATTATGGTAACGGGTAATGTTGGATTAATTTTGTTATAAACTGGCTGTTGATTTCTCTTTTGAAACCTAATATTTACTTTTACAGTACTAATAATAATGAATTGTACATTACAAGAAACACTCTACTTACAGCTGTATGCATTAAAAATAAATAAATAAATAAATAAAATAAAAACAAAACTATAGGATTTCAGCTTTAAAAAAAATAAATTAATCATGGTAATAAGGAAAAGGAATAAAATATATTGTATGAGGGTCACCCAGAAAATAAGTTTCCTACGCGTCCGAATCATTCGATTCCTTTGGGGAAAAGGAAATCTAACTTTATAGTAAATTTAGAAGGCAATCATAGTATTATTTTTATTAAATACTATATTTCAAATAATAAATTAAACTTACAATTTAAATCAAAAGCTTACTCAATAAAAACACACAGATTCTAAAACTTTATTTGCTTCATTGCTTTTATTTGCGTCTTTTCATTCTTAAAAGATTTGGTTACTAATTTCGAAACTTGTAAAAAATGACGTCATTTGGGTAAACTTATATAAAAATGACCTTGTTTTAGCGAATTTATTCAAAAGCATTTTATATTTATGAATTAAAATAAATGCTTAGAGAAGCATATTTTTTTCTCTCTAAAACAATCGCCATCTTAAGGAAATAGTTGAAAATCTGTTTTGTTATTTTTAATTAAATAAATTTCATCGTTAAGTGTTGTCATTCACAAAATGAAGTCATCGTTACGCACGGACACGTATGTCCTTTATAATGTAAATAGATACACTAGGAATCTACAGGGTGTCCAGAAAATAAGACCCTGATTTCAAAATTAAATTTCTCAAAAACAAAGATCAATAGAATTATGCGGTAAACGATTTGTTTATTAGCTAAGCTGTAAAAATGTTATACAGAAGTTTCAAAATTTAGTTGCAAAAACCGTTCTCAGATGGCGCTGTAATCGCAATGCCTATAAATTGTGCTTCGAAGTCCAGAGTCTAGCGTCTTATTTCTAGATGGTTCCCTATGGAAGAACGAAAATTGGGAAAGTGTAATTTTTCGTTGAGATGATGTGCAGAAGTGGAAACATCTGGTCACAGAATTATTGCATCAGCTTTAATTTTACAGAATTTCAATTAATAGAATTTTCAATAAAAAGTTAAGAAATCATTATATAAGAACTTATTAAAATATTTCATTTGGGTGATGTGCAGAAGCGGAGCCATATGTTGACAGAATTGAGATTTGTTTAAAATTTTGTTATAAGCTATTTCGGTCTGTAGCAGCATCTCTGTGGTATGTCTTTTTTCTCCTAATTGGTAGATCATGGAATCGAATCCAAGTAGAGGAAGATTTGAAAATATTGGAAATCTTTACTTTTTAATATTTATTTAAAGTGTGAAAAAAAGTTTGAATAAAAATAATCAAAAATTTCTAGCTTTAAAATTTAATTAAGCTAAAATAAACCCTTAAAAAAAAAAAAAATCATTGAGCATTTATAATAATGATTCATACATTCTACATTTTTTTAAATTGTAGAAAATAGTTTGAATGAAAAAATACAAAATTTCTATTTTTAAAAACTTAATTAAGTTTTCAAAAATAGAAATTTTGTTGAAAAAAAAATCATTTTAATTTTAAAAACTCATTTTCACACATATATATATATATATATATATATATATTTTAAACCATTGAGGACAGATGAATGGTGCAGCTTCTAGCGATATGATACAAAGTTTCGGAAAGGAGTGCAGTCTCCAAAATACTTTTGCTTCGACGTTGATGATATGACTTATCATCAATTCCTTTTAAAAATGAAACAATTTAATGCATAATTTCTGTCTTTAAAGGTTTGTTTACAAGTAAAAGAAATATATGTGCTGTGCTAAAACCAAAATATTATGCCGTGATTTAAAAATATAAATGAAAAGTGCAAAATTGCTTTTATATTTATAATAATTCAGGTATAAACAATAATACGAAAATATTATTCCGTGAGTTAAAAATATGAAAAGTACGTGAGTTAAAAATATAAAAATTAAATAAAAAGTGCAAAATTATTTTTCTAAATATATGCATTTTGATTTAAATAATTATATGGCATTAAAAATTGAATTTAATAAAATATTTTAATAAGTTCTTATATATTGATTTCTAAACTTTTTATTGAAAATTCTATTAATTGAAATTCTCTAAAATTAAAGTTGATGCAATAATTCTGTGACCAGATGTCTCCACTTCTGCACATCACCCCAACGAAAAAGTGGACTTTCCCAATTTTCGTTCTTCCATAGGGAACTATCTAGGAATGAGACGGTAGTGCTCTGGACTTCGAAGCACAATTTATAGGCACTGCGATTACAGAGTCATCTGTTAACGGTTTTTGCAACTAAATTTTTAAATTTCCGTATAACATTTTTACAGCTTAGCTAATAAATAAACCGTTTACCGCATAATTCTATTGACCTATGTTTTTGAGATATTTGATTTTGAAATCAGGGTCTTATTCACTGGACATCCTGTACATTTAAACTATTTACATGCATGATATAAATATAAGTCTAATTGCTACAATAAATGACAACTGACATCAGCACCTCCTATATTAACAAAATTTAAGATATGTGTAAATATGATAATGAATTCTAGAACTTTTTAGGGAAAATAGTTTTAAAGAGTTAAAATAATTATTTAGACGTTATTAATTTGAACATAAGACACAACTATGATTTGTTATTGCCATGAAAGGAAATATATATATTACTGCAAATTCATATATTACTTCAAATAATATTTACATAAATTATATACAAATTCACATAAATTATATATTACTTCATATTTTGCAATAGTGATATCTCATTTCTGTTCATATACGAATTTTCGTTATTTCATTTATAGACAAGGAAGTCTGTATTTAAATTTTCGCATTGATTATGCAAATACAAGCACAGGAGCTACAGTGAATGACAACTTGCATGAGCACACCTCTCGTACTAACATACTTTAAGAAATAAAAAATATATATATCGAAGGAAATGTGACAATTTTTTTCCGTGTGTGTGTGTGTGTGAAAATAACTTTAATTTTTTTTAGCTTATTAAACGATCGTAATGCTTTATTGTTCGAATGAAAAGAAAAATTAGAGAACAGGAATTCTGCTTTTCCAGAATTTAGTGTCGCCCCGCTGAAAAAAAAATATTAAATAGTTTTTTTAATCGAACTTATTCCTTTGGAATGAATCATTTTCTTCTGATGGACTGATGGCTCTATTATATGAAACAGCCATTATAAATGAAGCGTTAGGTGACAATGAAATAACAGTCGTAAAAAGTTAGAATTCTGATTTTCTGGTCAGAATGGAAAAAATGGCCATAATTTTTTGTTCACTTCATTTATAATGGCTGTTTTATAATAATGGAAGCCAACACTAGAAAATAACTTGGTTAAAGCGGAAACTCGGATAATCGGGACTCTACCATAATTCAGTTTTAAGACTTAAAACACACGATTTTATTTGATATAAAATGACGTCATCCGCAGAAGAATTCCTCATTTGCGACCCAGTGTTAAACAACATCTACAGTAAAGTACGCATAGGATGTCACTATCGCTGAATAATACACAAATCCAAAAAAACAGATTTCGTCATCCAAGAAACTCAACAAC
This sequence comes from Maratus speciosus, assembly GCA_963932465.1. NCBI lineage: Eukaryota > Metazoa > Arthropoda > Arachnida > Araneae > Salticidae > Maratus > Maratus speciosus. The sequence goes on from OZ010786.1 coordinate 256,192,233, forward strand.
AAAAAACAATTAAATAAATAAATGAAATAAATAAATAAATAAATAAATAAAATCGGCTATCTAAAGATTCACAGGCCTTCATTTGTTTGTAATATTAATATAGATACTTAAAATTAAATTTAGTTTATAATAGCTCCATGCTTTATCAGAAATCATTCATTTATATTTTATCAAAATAGCACGTATTTTAAGTGCATTTTTTTCGGTTTTTATGGGAAAATGGCAACAAAAAGATATAATTGCTATTTTTCTTTTACTTTCTACAGAAATGGAGTTCTTCCGTTGCCAATATTAAGCAAATGGCTCTAAAAACTACAAAAAATTAATATTTCAAAAAATAAATTGAGATGCAGTTTTCCAACAAATTGCATTTAAAAGTACTTTTTTTTTTTTTACCAATACGACGGTATAAAAATTGAAAATGTGCGATACTTAGAAGTTTAAAAAATTGCTGTAGAGTATTTATACGTACAATGATACATCTGCTTTGTTTTACGGCTGCCTCATACAATGTAACGTTATTTGTTGGAGGCGACACAAAATAAGCTGGGAGAAAGAAATAGCATACCGGGGGCTAACAAATAAATACCTAAAATTTTACTTCAGAATATTTTTGAATTGCTAATAATTCGTTTATACAAACTCTCTTCATTTCATTTATACGCTAGGAAATCTACATTTAAAATATTCACATTCATGATATACAATTATAAGCGCAAGAGCTACAAGGAATGACAACTGACACGTCCTATATTAACATATTGCAAAATAAATAAATAAATAAAAATCCGAAGAAAATCTGACAACAAATTCTAGAATTTTTTTGAGAAAATAGCTCAAAAATTAGAAAGCTTATTTAGAGCATTTTTTTAGAGCTTATTAAGGGGACAAGGGACTTTCAAACTTTTTTTTTTTTTAATTGCACTTTAAATATTATTCAAGGACACACTATATGAATCATGGCATACATTTATCACGCAAGAAATTAAAAAAATAATAATAATAATAATAATAAAAAAAAAAAAAATTCCTGAATATTTTAAGCGTTATAAAGAGCTTTTCAAAATGCCTCATGCGCATTCCATATCAATCAGAATCCCCAATATTTTTTATGCCAGTTTTGTTTACATATACAAGTTTTTTGAAACTAAGTATAATAAAAAAAAATTAAAGTAGTTAAATGCAGAAATATGATGCAAAAATGCTAAAAATTACGTAAAATTTAGATTTTTTTTTTTTTTTTTTAACTTTTGTATTTAAATATATGAAATTCGATGCACAGCTTTATTTGCATATGTAAACCAAACTGGCATAAAAAATATTGGGGATTTTTATTGATATGGAATGCGCAATTAAAATCCAATATTTATAAAAGTTATTCGTAATGCTCAAAATATTCAGAAAAACTTCTTATTTTTCTCAAAAAAAAAAAAAAAAAAAAATATATATATATATATTATTTCTTGTGTCATAAATATGTGCCATAATTCATAGAGTGTGTCCTTTAATAGTATTTAAAGTGCAATTTTAAAAAAAAGTAAAAAAAATGAGTTTGAAAATCCCTTGTTCCCTTAAACGAATGTAATGCACAACTATGTTTTGTTGTTCTGCTGACATGAAAAATATATAAATAAATGAAATTTTACTTTTTTTGAATACTGGTTCGTTTCTATCAGTATACAATCTCTCTTCATTTCATTCATACACATAGAAAATCTACATTTAAAATATTCACATTCGTGATACAAATATAAGCCCAAGAGCTACAATGACATCAGCATACCGCATTCCCATCCGATTGGGCAACAATCTCTGTCAGCGTAAATGGGCGTGCAGCCTGGAAATCTCTTGTGATAGTCATCCCATGGGCAATCGATGACTGCACATGTGAACGCATTCGGCTCCGTAAATCCTGGGAAACAATGGCAAATGAGACACAGACCCCTTGTGGGCAACTCTTCTTTTTCTTCGTACCATGTCCCGTTATAGAAACAGGCGCCTGTGTTATAGAAACGGGAAAAGTGGGGAAGGAGGAGGAAGGGAGAGGAGGAAAAGGGAAAACAAGGATTTGATTACGTGGATGTTGAAGAAAATGAGAATATGTTAGGCATGTTGTTTTCATTTAAAATTGAATTTCAATTTTTTTTTCCGGTTTTTGAAACGTATTTGTATTGAAGTTATATGGCATTGTCGTGTTTTAGTATTATGTTTTTATGAATTTCAAAAAGAAAAAAAAAAGTAGTAAGAAATATATTTTAAAAAGCGTTGAGTATTTTAGGTATGAATAATTCAGGAGTTTCAGAGGAATAATATATGTTTTACATGTCCGTAAAAGAAATGACACATAAAATTTCATATATTTTTAAGTTTATGGCATATAAAAAAGAAATACGAAGAGAGATAGGTAGAAAAAATAAATGCATTTAAAAAATTATAATTTATTAGTTTTCGGAAAACATTTTTTATGAAATATAAATGTTACGTTTAGTCACGGATAGTGAAAAACAAAATTTTAATTAAAGTTTGGGTAAATTAATTAAATATGAATAAAGAATGCATTACCGAATGTATAAATGTCATTGTGACACGGGCAAAATTACAAAATTAATTTGCGTATTATTTATATTAAGCAAACAAACATTTATAAGCATTCAGAATTTCATTAGAACATGTAAATTGAAATTAAATTTAAATCTCAATAAGCAGATATGCAAGCGTCATTTTATAGCAGAAGTTAAATAAAAGTAAATTACAATAGAATATTTATCCGGAATCCATCGTTAAATTTTCATTACGCATATGATTAAAATAATAATATGTCAAGTAATAAAATAAAACGGAAAAAAGTTTGAAAATATATATAGGCAATGAACGAAAGAAGTTATTTTAAATCCAATAAGCAGAAAGAAATGTTGATTAAAGAATTTAAAAATCTCATTGAAATTACATATTCATTGAATTTTCAGTTAAAACGAGAAAAATGATATGCAATTTAAATTAGATTAAACGACAAAAGTGGATGTCAATATATTTTTTTAAAATTTTATTAAAGAATGTAAATAGGAAAATAAATTGACATACATTGTTTAAAGATGAATATAAATTTTGGTATATAGGGAGGAAAAAGGAAAGAATATGTCAGAAAATTGGATTGATAGTAAAAGGGGAAGGGGTAGAAGGAATAACGGAAAAGGAGAATAAGATAAATAGTTAGTAATTGGCATAACATTCATCAAATGTCACAGAATGGTTATAAAATTCAAAAGAAAGGAAACGACAGAAGTGAAAATAAATATTTATATTAGTAAAATAGAATTAAAGTCTCAGATAATAGTATAAAGGATCATTTCATGGTAACTTACATTACATTTAGGACAATTTACTGCAGTAATTGCATTAATAATTACTGCAATAATAATTACTGCAAACCAAAAAAATTTCAAATATGAAGTTGACATGATTTGTTAATTAAACCTATCCAAAGGTCAATTTGTATGAAAATTACCTAAAAAATGAGAATGAAAATTCTATTTTTTATGGTAACTTACATTCCTTTTTCAAAAATGTCAGTTACCATAATAAATATAACTGCCAAAGTTCAAGAAATAACAATAAAATTAGGTAATTTTAATCTAAATTGAGCTTTGAATAGGTTTAATTAACAAATCATGTCAACTTTACATTTTAAATATATATATATATATATTTTATGTGTGTTATTACTAAAATTACTAAAGTAAATTGCTCTAAATTTAACGTAAGTTAACGTGGAATGTCCCTAAATCGCTTTAAGTCAGAGATTAAAGAACAGGCATAGTATAAAATAGCTTAAAGAAGAATTAAAAAAAGATATAAAGAACACAAATTTTATGAAGTGGTATAGCAATCTATCTACGAAAATCAAATGCCTAGAAACCAAGTTTGCAGTTAATTTCAGTAAAACATACAGTGTGTCTTACTTCAGTACGAACTCAGATTTTATTCAAAGCATGAACAATGGTGAAGTTAATAAAACACACACACACTACAATATGTAATAAAATACACAGAAATAACGCCTGCATTCAACTGTTAACGGTATATATAAATATTAAACAGGCATACAACAATAAATACAATAAACCCAAGTGGAGTGAAAAATTAACAAGAGCCAGGAATCGAACCCGGGACCACAGCATTCCAGGCTGTCGCTTTAACCACTGAGCTACTCCGGTCGATACCTGGGTCTGTAATTTTTCACTAATAAACCATGTTGGGGAAGTCACCAGCCATCTGTCGTATGCATCTAAAGCAAGTATCGTATATGTATCGTAAAGGCACTTATACGACATGGCTGTCGTATAAAGATGGCTGGTGGCTTCCCCAACATGGCTTATTAGTGAAAAATTGAAGACCCAGGTATCTGTCGGAATAGCTCAGTGGGAAGAGTGACATCCTGGAATATTGTGGTCCCGGGTTCGATTCCTGGCTCTGGCTAATTTTTTACTCCACTTGGGTTTATTGTATTTATTGTTGTATGCTTGTTTAATATTTATATATATCATTAATGGTGAAGTTATTGCAACAAAATTTTCAATGGACTTGCAATGCTTTATGTAATATGAGATGACATCACGAAAAATGGTGAAAATGGACAGTGACATCATGTCTATTGTCAACGATTGGTGATTGCAAAAGTTCGTTCATATTTCATAGATGGTAAAAACTTGCAATTTTGATTGTGCTGGTGTTTTTGTTTTTTTTATAACCATATTATTAACTGACACTTATTTTCATGTATCGTGAGTGAACATAACGTTAAAAAAAGTTTTTTTTAATTAATTTGTGTGCAAGGTTAATATTCAAAACGGAAAATGAAAAATTACATTTTCGTCATGTTATGTTATATGAGTTTTAAAAAAGGAGTGAGTGTTGGACGTATACAATAGATATTCAAGATGTTTATTTGGATCGTGCTCCCGCTCTTAGGACAGTTATAAGTTGGTTTTGTCGATTTCGAAATGGTGATTTCAATCTAAACGATAAAATTCGCTCTGAGCGACTTTCTGGCATTAATAATGACTTAATCTGCAATTTAGTGAATAATAATCCACGGATTACTACTGAAGAGATTACTCGGAGACGAAATGTTGAGAATTCGACTGCATTTCGCTATTAATGGGAACGGGAAAGCCGTATCTCCGCCATGTTAAATTCCCCAACTTTATGTACCCTTTTCTCTGAAATGGTGCAAGACAGAGGTCTAGATTTTTTAGAGTAGTTAAAATAACATAATTTACTTATTTTAACAGACCATTTTCTTTCTAAGTGAAACTCAAAATTAATTATTAATTATTTATTGAAAGTCATTTTTAAATTAGCATTTTTGGTGAGATTTCACTGCCTAAAATAAATAATTCTCAACAAATCATTAAATCCTTGTGTTAAAGTATACAATACATCATTATATAAGTATTAAATAAAAATCTGAGTTCTTAAGTTTAACATATATTGAAAAAAGGGAACATAAACATGAAAAGTAAAGTTTTCAGAAAAAGTCAATTAAAGATTTAAATGGCCATTAAACTGTGAAGTACTCTTAGAAAAAATGATTAATTTCAACACTTATATTTTTATGTATAAACATGTGTGACACATCATTGGAAGGGATAAAAGTTTAAACTATTTAATGGTATGAAAAAGTAAAAATCGATATTTAGTTGAATTTTTCTTTCCCGGTTCCCTTAAAAACAACTTAGGTACACTTTAAACTCGATGCAACGGAAATCGGGCACGAACTTCTGCAAGCACCCAATACATTGCGAAAAAGGGAGCACCGCTTTCAGCACTGTTTTGACACGGATTGTGGCAATTTTCATCAATTTTCGTGATCTCTTTACATTGAACACAAAACAAAGTAAAGTCTGTTGAGAATTTCGATAAGACTGTAAAAGAACTCAACATGATAGAATTTCATCCAATTCAGAATTTTTTCCTTTTAAGAATTATGAAAATTTTTTGTCGATTAAAGTAAAGCTGTTTTAAATTTTACTTTTGTTTAGAGAATCATTATAACAATATAATATTTTGAACAATAGTTTTTAAAAATTGGAGAAGCATTCGTTCTATAAATAATTACCAAAATTCCCAATAGCTCTTAGATTTTAAAACCTTTAAATGTTATTAACACATACATTTCACACTGCATTATTATGAATTTTGCTGAAATATAACTACTTTAATTGGTATCAAATATCACCTTGTGATTGCTTCATTCTTTCACAAATATGATACAAAATATTCATATTTAAAAGTAAATTATGCATATAAACAATTCTGTAACAAGCATTATTGTTATTTTATGCACTCACTAGTCAGTTTTCGCAGTCTAGACGGTCACTTGGGGGGGGGGGGGGGGGGGTTAAAGCGTAAAGCCCAGACTTTGCCCCTGGGGAGCACATTTTACATGTTTGCAGCATTTTACATGTAGACAGAAAAATATTAAAAATATACTTTATTTTAAATTATACGAAAATATCACAATATATATATATATATATATATATATATATATATATATATATATATATATCAAACGGAAAAATGTCAACATATATTAAAATATTTATTTGCTTAAAAAACGTTACTAAAGACACATTAAAAGTATATTAAAAACCTATATTGACATGTTTCAACTCATTCACCGAGTCGTCATCAGAATGTATAACAGGAATTAGAAATATAATCCATATGAAAACTGGAAAAAAAAAACAGTGGCACTCCGGGAGTGCCAATGGAAGTGAAAACTTCAACAATTACATGTGTGTTTTTTTAATCGTCAGGAAATGTTTTATTGTGCAGGAAATACTTTTAAATATAGTGGTTTTTTATAGTTTTTTAAATATAGTGTTTTTTGTGTTAACTATAGTGTTTTTTTAAATATAGTGTTCATTATTATACAATAACATACACTATAGACATACACCATAACGCAAAAATAACACGAATTTAAAAAACAAGAGAGTTTTTCTGCTAAACTTACCCGATATTTGATCGAATAGTTCACTTTTGCCGCCAACTATTGACATAAATAACAACTGTTGAATAAAGATAATTTTATTTTGCTAGAGCAAGGTAGTTTTATTTTAGCAAGAGTCGCGAGACTTGGCTAATTTTTACATGAGATGTTTTTGATGAGATTTCCTTTTTCTAACTCTTGTACGTGTATTTCGGGAGCCAATAGTGCACAGGCAAGCATGCGGCGCGCTTGCCTGTAAATTGTTGTTATTGATTAAGCAATCAATAACTATTAATTGCCCGCCCTCCTCATACCAAACTATGCAAAATACATGTACATACTTATATACAGAGGTGTCGGTTACAATAACAGTACCACGAGTTCAATGGTTTTTCCCATCTCAAAAAATGCCAAACGCGCCCAAAGAAGCTTTCACTTCAATAATGAAAGTATCAAGTATTTGTCTTTAACAATAAACACAACAGCGTACTGCAACGAAAATGTAAATTTTATGTGTGTTCCTGTGTGAATACCGGGAGAAAAAGTGAGTTTTAGCTTCGTTCTTCTTTTGCGGATTGAGCTGAAGAGGGAAAAGTTCCTGTCATTCACCGCTTGGCGCGCTAGTGTCTATGGGCCAAAATGCTAGCATGTCGCTTACGTAACAGTGTCTCCAAATCAGTGGTTTTTCTCCATCTAAAAAAAAAAGCTCAACGCGCCTAAAGAAGTTTTCACTTCAAAAAAATTATCGAATACAAACAATTAAACATATAACATATAATATATAGTTTTATATTTGTGAGGCTCACAACCATAGTAGACCGGGTCCATTTTTCTTTATTGTGAATAATAACACTTTAAAGTTCTTAATAAATAATTAATTCAGGCCAAGGGATTTATAAGAATTATATGTGGTAATATTCAATTTAAGGTAACATTTTTATTGCGCGCTACTTTTACAAATGACAAATTTATATTTATATTGAAAATGTATACTTAAAAAAAAAAATAAGGATGGTTGTGTCCAGTATGGTTGTGAAATTTCCATGTGTTAATACAGACTTGTTTAATATAATTACAAAGATTCTTTATTTTGATTTATATTTGCTTATTCTATTTTCTACTCAAAGAGTGAAAGATGTTACCAGTTATCTTAAATCATGCACTGTGCACACTACTACCATCATCATCAACGTCACATAATGTACTCTAGAGGAAGTAGCTTGGAACTTGGTATTGACCTCTGCTGGAAGTTTCTTGAAGTAAACGTGATGAATTGGCGGAATGTATGGCAGAAGATCCATCCTATCTTTCTTTTTGGAAAAGTAATTTCTTTATGGGCCACGTACAACGCATCTTGACTGACATTTGACAAAGAAAGTAACTTGCGCTTACGAGCCCGATTTTCCAAATTTATTTTGCGAAGATGTTGATCCTCATTGAGGGTTTCTTTCAACAGTAACATGAAAAGAGAACCTCTCTCAACTCGCAGCCATGCAATATCCACCCAACTAAAACAGGTTCCCGTGGTATCCTTCTTTCTGTTTGTGATGCTTTGTTCCAAAGCTGTAATATAAAGAAAGACGGAATTTATCTTCAATGACATCAGTTTTGGGATATTTCCTCTTTGCATTCATAATAGTTTACTTCCGGTCTCCAGGAACATAGATGTCTTGTTTCTTGATAGTTGCTGTTTCAGTCGAGTTACAACTTTTTGCTGGTGTCTTGCAACAATGCTAGAAAAGTCGTGAGAACCTCTTCCTCCCTCTATTTCATCTATTTCATCCCAGACGTACATGTATCCCACATTATTATTAAAGGAATGTACCCCAAAGTTATAAACACATAGATTGCGTACTCAGCTATGTACGTTGAAAGCTTAGAAAGGTTAGTGCTTTTTTCAAGTCGAATGTACAGTAATAAGTTTCATCAGAGGTTTAATTTTATTAGTTTTCATTTTCTCTCTAGCATGTTTAGCTATCCGAATTTCTCTTTGACGGGTGTCTTATTCTTTTTCGTACATTCCTCTCTAGGCCTAAGATCGAACCATGTGATAAGAGATTTTTTCTTTGTAATGATTTTTATAAGAAAACGCTGTCGATATTTTTAGTTTTTTTACCGAGAGGAGGGGAGAGGGTCATCAAAAAACAATATTACTTTCCCTTCATAGTTTATACATCTGATTCACGAACATTTATTTTTCATCAGAAGTTTTGAAATCGCTACTTATTTAAAATACAACTCTTTTGACAGCAATGAGGCAAGATTTAGAGAATAATGGGTCACAGATAAAAAAGTAGTGATGGAGTAGTACACTGATGAATGGACTTGATTCAGTATGGTTGTGAAGGTTTCTCGTATTACTTCACCAACTCTGGACACAAATGAGACTATGACAACTATGAGAAAGTATGTGAACTACAGACTTGGTGCACTACGGCAGTAGATAAAACACAATTTACTAGTCAGGTTACAGTCTAGTGTGTGTGGGTAAAGTCAGACTTTTCTCCAAGAACACGTACTGCCAACAACACGCGGTTGGTGTGGTTAGATAGCCCTTGGTCTCCTGCTGTTAGTAAGGCAGTTTGGTCGTGGTGGGTGAACGTGGGAGATTACAGGGACACTCAAAAGAATTCCATTACATTACGGCCTATGGGAAAAAATCGTTTGAGATAGTTTTAGGTAGCTTTCTTTACAAAAAAGCTACCTATTGCAGCCGTTCGGAGGAAAGCGATTAAAAAAAATTTTGGTATATTTTCATCGATCATGACCCCCAGACCCCGAAACCACCCTCCGTTCAAAATTGATATATATATATATATATATATATATCTGACCTATGTCACACTGTAACTCCCGTAATTATGAACCGATTTCGATGTAATTCGGTGTGTACATAGTACATACCAATGTCTCGACCGAGTTCGTTGGCCAGCTCCATCCACCGTTTTGTTTCAAAATGGCGGCCATTTAAAATTTTTAAAAAAATTTAAAACTTGAAATGTGGTACCAAAAAATTAAAAATGGAAAAATATTTTTTTCTTATGTATTTGACCTTTCTACAAAGATTCCGGAGCAGTTTTTGTTTCGTCTATATCTTAAAAAATGGCTGAGTTATAGCATTTTGAATTTCTAGCGTGGCTGACATTTTGAAACGTCCTGAATTTTGTCACGCGATAAAAGGCGTATTTATGAACCGATTTGGATGTAATTCGGTGTGTACATAGTACATACCAATCTCTCGACCGAGTTCGTTGGCCAGCTTTATCCGCCATTTTGTTTCAAAATGGCGGCTATTTAAAATTTTTTAAAAAATTTAAAATTTGAAATGTGGTACCAAAAAATTGAAAATGGAAAAATATTTTTTTCTTATGTATTTGACCTTTATACAAAGATTTCGGAGCAGTTTTTGTTTCGTCTATATCTTAAAAAATGGCTGAGTTATAGCATTTTGAATTTCTAGCGTGGCTGACATTTTGAAAGGTCCTGAAATTTGTCACGCGATAAAAGGCGTATTTATGAACCGATTTGGATGTAACTTCTTTTATACATAGTACATACCAATGTCTCGACCGGGTTCGTTGGCCAGCTTCACCCGCCATATTGTTTAAAAATGGCAGCCATTTAAATTTTTAAGAAAAATTTAAATTTGAAATGTGGTACCAAAAATTAAAAAGTCCTTCCGGCCAGTGCCGGGAGGAAGAGGTAGCTTTCATAATCCTTATTTAAAAAAAGCCAACTTATATCATGCAAACACACGAAGCTCAATTTAGTGGAAACCGAATATAGGAGATTCAATACTAATTTTTATCAACATAATGAATGAGAATTTCGCGAAATTAGTCAGCTTTATCCAAGCTGCTTTTCTTTAAAGTAACTTATATTTGGCTGCCAAATTCGGCAATTTCTTAAAGTGCCTGTCATTTTAAGACAACATGGTGGATGAGGCTAAGCAGTGAACTTGGTCGAGACCTTAGTAATTGCTGTGCACAGGCTCACTCACATCGGAATCGGTTAATATATAGGAGTGCTGTCGCATGCAAAAAATCAGATTTTTCAAAATGTCACCCACAATAGAAATTGAAACAGCTATATCTGAGCCATTTTTTAAGGTAAAGACAAACAAAAAATGCTCCTGAATCCTTATATCAAGATCAAATACTTAAGAAAGAAACCTTTTTCAATTTCTAATTTTTTTTCCACCTCACTTTAAATATATATATATTTTTTAATTTAATGGCCGCCATTTTGAAACAAGATGGCTGATGAATCTGGCCAGCGAACTTGGTCGAGGTGTTGATGTATACTATCCACATGCCTTCTTACATCGAAATAGGCGAATACGTGTGTTATCGCGTGACAAATACAAGATCGTTTCAAAATGTTAGCCATGCTAGAAATTCAAAGTGCTATAAATCAACCATTTGTTAAGATATCAACAAAAGAACAAATTTTCAGAAACAAAAACTGCTCCGGAATCTTTGTATCAAGGCCAAACACATAAAAAAATCTTTTTCATTTTTCAATTTTTTAATACCTCATTTTGAATTTTAAATTTAATATTTTTAAATGGCAACCCTTTTGAAACAAGATGGCGAATGAAGCTGGCCAACGAACTCGGTCGAGACATTGGTATGTACTATGTACAGACCAAGTTACATCCAAATAGGTTCATAAATACGCCTGTTATCGCGTGACAAAAATCAGGTCGTTTTAAAATGTCAGCCACACGAGAAATTCAAAATGCTATTACTCAGCCATTTTTTTTTAGATATAGACGAAAGAAAAACTGTTCAGGAATCTTTGTATTAAGGTCAAACACATACAAAAAAAATCTTTTTCATTTTCCAATTTTTTGGTATCTCATTTAAATTTTTTTATTTTTTAATTTTTTTAAATGGCCGCCATTTTCAAACAAGATGGCGGATGAAGCTGGCCAACGAACTCGGTCGAGATATTTGTATGTACTATGTACACACCAAGGTACATCCAAGTCGGTTCATAAATACGCCTGTCATTACGTGAGAAAAATCAGGACGTTTCAAAATGTCAGCCACGCTAGAAATTCAAAATGCTATAACTCAGCCATTTCTTAAGATATAGACGAAACAAAAACTGCTCCCGAATCTCTTTATCAAGGTCAAACACACAAGAAGAAGATATTTTTTCAATTTTTAATTTTTGGTACCACATTTCAAATTTAAATTTTTCTTAAAAATTTAAATGGCTGCCATTTTTAAACAAGATGGCGGGTGAAGCTGGCCAACGAACCCGGTTGAGACATTGGTATGTACTATGTATAAAAGAAGTTACATCCAAATCGGTTCATAAATACGCCTTTTATCGCGTGACAAATTTCAGGACGTTTCAAAATGTAAGCCACGCTAGAAATTTAAAATGCTATAACTCAGCCATTTTTTAAGATATAGACGAAACAAAAACTGCTTCGAAATCTTTGTATAAAGGTCAAATACATAAGAAAAAAATATTTTTCCATTTTCAATTTTTTGGTACCACATTTCAAATTTTAAATTTTTAAAAAAATTTTAAATGGCCGCCATTTTGAAACAAAATGGCGGATAAAGCTGGCCAACGAACTCGGTCGAGAGATTGGTATGTACTATGTACACACCGAATTACATCCAAATCGGTTCATAAATACGCCTTTTATCGCGTGACAAAATTCAGGACGTTTCAAAATGTCAGCCACGCTAGAAATTCAAAATGCTATACCTCAGCCATTTTTTAAGATATAGACGAAACAAAAACTGCTCCGGAATCTTTGTAGAAAGGTCCAATACATAAGAAAAAAATATTTTTCCATTTTTAATTTTTTGGTACCACATTTCAAGTTTTAAATTTTTTTAAAAATTTTAAATGGCCGCCATTTTGAAACAAAACGGCGGATGGAGCTGGCCAACGAACTCGGTCGAGACATTGGTATGTACTATGTACACACCGAATTACATCGAAATCGGTTCATAATTACGGGAGTTACAGTGTGACATAGGTCAGATATATATATATATATAATTGACGGTGGTAGGTTATGTTTAATTAATGGTAATATATATATATATATATATATATATATCAATTTTGAACGGAGGGTGGTTTCGGGGTCTGGGGGTCATGATCGATGAAAATATACCAAAATTTTTTGAAATCGCTTTCCTCCGAACGGCTGCAATAGGTAGCTTTTTTTTGTAAAGAAAGCTACCTAAAATTGAAAAAATATTTTCTTCTTGTGTGTTTGACCTTGATAAAGAGATTCGGGAGCAGTTTTTGTTTCGTCTATATCTTAAGAAATGGCTGAGTTATAGCATTTTGAATTTCTAGCGTGGCTGACATTTTGAAACGTCCTGATTTTTCTCACGTAATGACAGGCGTATTTATGAACCGACTTGGATGTACCTTGGTGTGTACATAGTACATACAAATATCTCGACCGAATTCGTTGGCCAGCTTCATCCGCCATCTTGTTTCAAAATGGCGGCCATTTAAAAAAATTAAAAAATAAAAAAATTTAAATGAGATACCAAAAAATTGGAAAATGAAAAAGATTTTTTTTGTATGTGTTTGACCTTAATACAAAGATTCCTGAACAGTTTTTCTTTCGTCTATATCTAAAAAAAAATGGCTGAGTAATAGCATTTTGAATTTCTCGTGTGGCTGACATTTTAAAACGACCTGATTTTTGTCACGCGATAACAGGCGTATTTATGAACCTATTTGGATGTAACTTGGTCTGTACATAGTACATACCAATGTCTCGACCGAGTTCGTTGGCCAGCTTCATTCGCCATCTTGTTTCAAAAGGGTTGCCATTTAAAAAAATTAAATTTAAAATTCAAAATGAGGTATTAAAAAATTGGAAAATGAAAAAGATTTTTTTATGTGTTTGGCCTTGATACAAAGATTCCGGAGCAGTTTTTGTTTCTGAAAATTTGTTCTTTTGTTGATATCTTAAAAAATGGTTGATTTATAGCACTTTGAATTTCTAGCATGGCTAAGTTTTTGAAACATCTTGTATTTGTCACGCGATAACACACGTATTCGCCTATTTCGATGTAAGAAGGCATGTGGATAGTATACATCAACACCTCGACCAAGTTCGCTGGCCAGATTCATCAGCCATCTTGTTTCAAAATGGCGGCCATTAAATTAAAAAATATATATATATTTAAAGTGAGGTGCAAAAAAAATTAGAAATTGAAAAAGGTTTCTTTCTTAAGTATTTGATCTTGATATAAGGATTCAGGAGCATTTTTTGTTTGTCTTTACCTTAAAAAATGGCTCAGATATAGCTGTTTCAATTTCTATTGTGGGTGACATTTTGAAAAATCTGATTTTTTGCATGCGACAGCACTCCTATATATTAACCGATTCCGATGTGAGTGAGCATGTGCACAGCAATTACTAAGGTCTCGACCAAGTTCACTGCTTAGCCTCATCCACCATGTTGTCTTAAAATGACAGGCACTTTAAGAAATTGCCGAATTTGGCAGCCAAATATAAGTTACTTTAAAGAAAAGCAGCTTGGATAAAGCTGACTAATTTCGCGAAATTCTCATTCATTATGTTGATAAAAATTAGTATTGAATCTCCTATATTCGGTTTCCACTAAATTGAGCTTCGTGTGTTTGCATGATATAAGTTGGCTTTTTTTAAATAAGGATTATGAAAGCTACCTCTTCCTCCCGGCACTGGCCGGAAGGACTTTTTAATAATGTTACAGCCTTTCGAACATAATGAAATTGAAATGCTTTATGAAATGCATTTAAATATACATTCTGTAGCATATGCGGTGGAAAGAATATTTATTATTTATTTACAGGGCCACACAAAAGAATTCCGTTATATTCGACAAACTTTTGTTTTGTTTGTTTGTTTTGGTGTTTATTTCGCGGTGGGTAATCTCTGGAACTACCGAACCGATTTCAAAAGTAATGGTATCAAAATGATGGTGTTATTCCCTGTTCCAACACAGGCTATATCTCATGTCGATACCATTTAGATAAAGGGGTGCAGGAGCAAAAAACGTTCTAAAAATGCGATTTTTGTGTTACTGTAGGGCCTATAAACATGAAATTTGGCATGGTAGTTACTTATAAGATACAAATGATCTCTAAGAACATTTTCAAAAGAAATCAAAATTTAAAAGGGGGTGAAAATGCGCGAAAAGCGTTCTAAATTGCGATTTTTACACAATCTCAGGAAGTTCCGAACCGATTTAAAAAATAATGGTGTCAAAATGATAGTAACAGACCTTGCTCCAAAATAAGCTATATTTTATGTCGGTGGCACTACCCCAAAGGTGGTGCAGGAGCAAAAAAAGGTCTAAAAATTGGATTTTTGTGTTACTGAAGGGCCTATAAACATGAAATTTGGCATGGTAGTTACTTATATAAATGATCTCTAAGAACATTTCCTAAAAACATCGAAATTTAAAAGGGATGAAAATGCTCAAAAAGCGTTCTAAAAACGTTCCAAATTGCACTTTTTACATAATCACAGGGAGATCAGAACCGATTAAAAAAATAATGGTGTCAAAATGACAGCTCTTACTCCAAAATAAGCTATATTTTTATGTCAGTAGCAGTACCCTAAAGTGGGTGCAGGAGCAAAAAACATTCTTAAATGCGATTTTTGTGTTACTGAAGGGTTTAGAAACATGACATTTGGCATGGTAGTTATTCATAAGATATAAATGATGAATAAGAATATTTCGCACAAAGTTCGAAGTTTCAAAGGGGTGAAAAGGCGCGAAAAGCGTTCTAAAAACGTTATAAATTGAAATTCTCAGGAAGCACCAAGCGAGTTTCAAAAGTAATGGCTGGAAATTGATGGTGGCAGCTCTTGCTCCAACATAGGCTCTATTTTATGTCGGTGTCACTACCACTTGGGTATTGCAGGAGCAAAAAATGTTCTAAATTATGTTTTTTGTGATACCGCAGGGGCTAGCAACTTGAAATTAGGCATGGTATTTACATATAAGATATAAATTTTCTTTAAGAACATTCCCTGAAAAACTCAAATTTTAAAAAGGGTAAAAATGGGCGAAAAGCGTTTTAAAAACGTTCTAAATTGCGATTTCTACGCAATCTCCGGAAGTATCAAACCGATTTCAAAAGCAATGGTTGGAAACTTTGGAAATTGATGATGACAGCTTTTACTCTAACATAGGCTCTATTTATGTCGGTGTTACTGTCACCTGGAGGTTGCAGGAGCAAAAAACATTCTACATTGCAAATTTCGTGATACTGCGGGGCTAGCAAATTGAAATTAGGCATGCTAGTGAATTATAAGATATAAACCATCTCTATGAACATCTCCTAAAAAAATCGACATCTAAAAGGGGTGAAAACGCGCGAAAAGCGTTCTAAAAACGTTCTAAATTGCGATTTCTACGCAATCTTACGAAATACCAAACCGATTTTTAAAAATGGTTGCAATTTGGTGGTGATATAACGTGCTCAAACATAAGCTATATTTTATTTAGGTACCACTACCACTAGAAGGTTGCAGGAGAAAAAAACGTTCTAAATTGCGATTTCTGTGATAATGATGAGGCTAGAATCTTGAAACATGGCATGGTAGTTACTTATAAACTGTAAATGCCCTCTAAGAGCTAGAAAACAAATTTGAAATTTAAAAGCGGTGACGCGAAGGAAAGGAGTGAAAAGCGTTCTAAAAATGTCCTAAATTACGATTTCTATGCAATCTCAAAAAATAATGAACCTATTCCGAAAGTAATGGTTGTGAATCAATGATGACAGTTCCTGATACTACACAGGCTATATTTTAAGCTGGTGCCACTACCACTTCGGGTTTGACAGGAACAACAAGCGTTTAAAAAACCCTTTAAAAACTTTCTAAATTACGTTTTTAAAGGAATATTATGAAATGCAAAATTATCGTCGATACAATTCTTGCTTTTAAATGAGTTCTTTGGGGCTACTTCAATGTGAAATGTAGAAAATTTCAGTCCAGTTTTTAAAGTCAAAGGGCAAATTTCTCATCGAGTAGACTCGGTAATGCCGATACCAAATGAAATACCGAAATTCCTACAAATATATTTTGCTAGTGAGAAAAACTCGAAATAGATTATCGTTGCACTCACATTCTGGGAATACAACGAGAATTTATTCAGGGGTTACAACGTCTATTCCATAACCATAATCAAGTGATAAATGTGTTTAAGGCTAGAACGAATGGTTGCAGACAACTATAAGATTGTCATTCTGTCCGACAAAAGATCAGCCGGTGAGCATGAACGAAGGTTTACTGCACCACAAGTTAATGAAGTTGCAGTGATAATTGTGGATAACAAAGATAACAAATATAGCCATCGTTATACCTTTATTCAACGCCGAAGCAATGAACTGCAACACTGCTGAAATTGCTGAAACACATCTCTTAATGAGACTGGTCCTCATATCATAAATAATAATCGTGCAATAAATTCTGACCCGGGCAGCGCCGGGTATTGCAGCTAGTTATATATATATATATATATATATTCCAGTTTTCATATGCATTGTATTTTTATTTTCTGTTATACATTCTGATGACGATTCAGTGAAGGAGTTAAAACATGCCAATATAGGTTTTTAATATACTTTTAATGTGTTTTTAGTAACGTCTTTTAAGTAAATAAATATTTTAATATATGTTTTGACTTTTCCGTTTGTAATATATATTGTGATATGGTTATTAGTGGGAGCAATCAAGACATTTTACTCTCATTTATACTTAAATTTATACGAAAATAACTAATAAAAATATCAGAAGAGCATGTAAATAAAGTTTCCGCGATATAAATAATAGATTTTATTAATAAGACCCCTGACAAAGACCTGCTTGGCCCCGCCCATGCTTTTCTAGAGGGAAACAAGAGTTTCCGAATAAATAAATAAAAATAGAATAACATAAAATATATGGCGATCAGTATAAATGGGTCTTATGGGTTTCGCGACCATAAATTTTTAATGCGACGAAAATGAATCAGCATATTGACAATCACTTTAACACAGCCTTTTGGGTTTCACGTCTATAAACGTATTATATGGGAATCCCTATAACGGTACCTTGTATGCTTGCCCGAGCCCAAAAATATGGCGACCAGTATTTAAATCGTAAAGCTTTACTTCAAAAAAAGTGTTTTGGTTAGAGGAGGAAAAGTACTACCTTTGTATGTAGATTAAAATCCGATCGTTCAAAGACTAAAAGCGCAAAAACAATTTATAATATATATATATATATATATATTTAACTATATATATAAACACTTCCTTGGGAAAATATCTTGCGCAATATAATGGACTTTACCCACATGAGGTCAGCTGCGGGTATGTAGAAGAAAAGCGCCAATAGGCGTGAAAAACATTTCTAAAATCGCAAATTCACGCGTTTAACTATTTTTTGGGTTATTTTTAATGCTGAGTTTCACGATCCTAAAAAAAAGCTACAGCAATGTGACGAAATGACATAAAAATTTCGACCCCCGCCCATTTAAAACTTAGTGATTGAATTTCTAAAATCACTGAAATACGTGTTTAACTATTTATTTAGTAGAATTTTTATGCTGAATTTCCCGATCCTATTTAAAACTGCTGCTGAGATATGGCGAAATGACCTAAAAGTTTTGACCCCATTTAAGCCCCTTAGAGTGTGAATTGTTAAAATCCTCTCCGTGAGTGCCTACACTGTGTAAGGAACATGTCTTCCAAATTTCATTGTCCTAGCAGCAACGGTTGAGGATCGATGGTGAATATGGGTAAATCAGGACATGTTCTTTTATATAAATTTATAATATAAACATGAACACAGAAAACAATTGTTTGGGGAGTGGGGCACATTAATAAAATGGACGATATTAAACTTTACAGACCATTTGTAAATGGATTTCTAAAATTTTATAAAAAACATAGCTTTATGCATACACATAGAAAATAAATAGAAACTACAAAGATACACTTACAAGGGAACCGCTTTTGGTGCTGCTCGCACCAATTGCACAAAATCGCTCGCACATTGAGACCTGCTGTATTTCAAAGCTTTGTATTACGAAGTTTAAGAATCGATAAAAATTTTCTGTTAAAATCATATTTTTTGATTTTACAGCAGCATAACTTTCTGAAAATGTAATTTTCGAGACCACTTATCGGACTATTAACATAGAATTTTTTAAAGAAAAGCATTTAAAATACAAATTAGTCAATAATAAGTATAAAATATTGAAAAAAGTTTAAAAATACCTTCAAGAACCTACGAATATGATTTTGAAAAATTACAACATTATATTCACAATTTTTGGCGGTAAAAATATTACGTTAATAATACGTTTTTTTTTTCGGCAACCCTAGCCGAATGTCTCACAGCTGCTGTCGTGTGTAAGCAGTGGCGTAGACTTCAGTAGAAATTGTAATGTCCCACCTTATTAGACACAGTAAATCTTCTAAATTGTGTAAAAATATTAATTTAGTTTATTATTACTTGTACCAAAAGACACAAAATTTAATACAACATTTCATTTTAAACATTCGAAACTTTATTCCATCCGACTTCAAAAGAAAATAATTTGGTTATTTTGCATTTCATTTAAAAAAAATATAGTTTTCAATAACCTTAAAAACGCTTAAGAGAAATATATTTACTATTTATACATTTATCGTTTGCATAGAAAAAAACCTATTTTTTGTTTTTTATGCTATCAATTATGAAACAAATCGCAATCTGATTTAATTCTAATACGTACCGTACATATAGTCACAGGATAAGGCGAGCGAAAACTTTGTACCGCCATATTTAGCGACTTCACTCACATTTGGCGTGCAGTAAACAAACAGAAATTCAATAATAAAAAATTAAAAGTATAAAAAATATATAAAATATCATTTTAACAGAGAATTTTTAGCGGTTCTCTAATCGGTATAGGGCTACAAAATACACCAGGTTTCGATGCTAGGTGCGAGCAGCGCCAAAAGTGATTCAATTTTAGTACATTATTTTTATTTTATCTCATCAAATACACAATAATTAGAAAGCGTATAAAATATTCTTTACAGCCACATCTACTGATCAGTCAAATTTTCTCAGAAAATTAAATTGTAAACAGTTTTGTAATAGTCACTAATTGAAAATATGAATTAAAGTAATTATCTAGATTAAATAGCTTGGTGTCTTAATTAAACAGTTTGATGCCTTAATTAAATAGCTTAAAGAGCAGGGATTACTTAATCAAATTATTAACGTGCAAACAACCCTGCTTTACTAGAGATTCTAAGAATACATACGTGCAATTAAAGATCCTAGTAACATTAAAATGGATAGAGTATTAGTAAAAATATGAAGATGATTAGATCCAAGATGTTTATGATAGTTATTAACCTTAACTATAATTATTCAACTTAACTATAAAGAGATAAAAATGAGTATGAATGTCATTTGGTGCTTTTGAAAATATTTCAGCATTAAAAATGAAAATTCAAATAGTTTTAGTTAGCAAATTAATTTGCGAATAAATGATAAATGTTAAAACGAAATTGCTAAGTGGTGGATATAGTGCGAGTATAGAGAACATTTTTATAGAAGCTGAGAGTTCAAATTATCTAACAGATTTAAACTGCATAATCATGTCGAAATCTAGCAGTGTAAATAATTAAATAATCTCCTTGAAAAATGTTAAGATTTCTTCCAAAACCACTTCTTATAGTGTCATATCTATCCATCCATGTAAGGTAAATGCACCCACAGTGAGTCACGTACCAGTAGTTGGGCACTAATTCGTAAATTTTAAAAACAAGCCCAAAATGTATTTTTTGAAAACGACTGAAAGAAATCTGATCGACTAACATCCTTAAATGTCAACTTTCCATAAACTGTTTGGAATAATTGTTTTTTTTTTTCTGCTGGTACATTTGTTTATTTTCTAGAGTGCCTTCAAAAACAGATTTTTATTTCGCAAATTCTTAGAGATAAGAGAAGTTAATTAAGAGAAGTTTTTATTTAAAACATTGCTTCTTTAATGTTGTGTTTTATTTTAAATGACACTATTGTTGATATACTCTATTACAATATAAATAAGTTGGATAAGCCGAAAACTTAAAATTTAGTATTTTATTTTACTTAGTATCTTACCATATTTTATTTCCTGGTGAGTTGTGCGTATTGCTTTTTAATTTTTTCATGTAGGTTTTTTTTCTATATGTTATAAGGAGCGTATTGTTGTCATTTTTAGGCCTAATGCCGACAATATTCAACAAAATAACATGCTTCTCTGCATAATTTATAAGATATTCATGGTTTCTTATAGTTGCATTTACAATTTTCTGTGTTCATTTCTTGCATTATCTTTTCTATTTATGTTCGTATATTTCCTTTATTCTACATGTAATTTCATTTTAATTATTTACGTGTGCGTATGTATATGCCAGTTGTGGTTTTAAATTCTCAAAACACACTCATACAAGCAACAAGTAAAGTCATCAGTTTCCCACTGAAAAGTAGCGACCGTAGTAGAATTAAACTGCTGATGCACATTTTTGTATCTCTGAGCTTGGGAACGAATTAACACCATAGCCTCAGATTTCATTTCGAAGTGACAAAGATCAGACGGATCTAAAGAGCTCTAAGACGGAGAGCCGAAGTCGCTACGGAATGGGACAAGAGGGTCCGGTATGAATTCTCAATTGCCACGGTTGATTAATGCCGCAAAAGCCCTCCCCCCCACTCTTAACTTTGTAAATAGCTGTCTTGTATTAAAGTGTAATAATAATCCAGAATCATTAAGCTCCTTTTATTCATTAATATTTACCTTATTCCTCAATCACATATATGTAATATAATTTAAAATTTAAATTATCTTAAGTATATTCTGAATTGTTTATACCATTTAACTAAATTTATTTCCTTTTAATTTATTATTTTCCATTTACAATGCGTATTTTTTATTTTTATTTTTTACATTTCCTTATTCAAAATTTGTCTTGGAAACACACCAATACCTTTTTTTTTCCACCCTGAAAACATTCGATTTTAGAATGTTTTTTCTTGATCATAAGCTTTTTTCGAAGGACGTTTCGATGTATTCGCGTGCTTTTTAGGTACATTTGCTTATTTTCTCCGCTGGCTCTGCTATTGGCTACAAGCATAATGCAGTGCGGGTTTTTGTATTCCTACGCTCTAACCAATAATTTGCTTTGCACTGTGTCAGAATAAAACTTTTCTTGTTTCTCTTGTCTCAAAACCCACAGTTCCAGTTTCAGCAAAATGTCGATGTTGTAGCTGCTTAATATAAATTATGATTTTTCTCTAGTTGTGTGCTGGTTTACTTTTACGTAACCTGCTGCGTGAATATATCGAATATGTTCAGTTCGTTAAAACTGACTTTCCCATTTAACTATTATTGTCCTTCATTTACTTAAATAAAGACTTTTGCTGCATCGGATTATTTTCTTGGCGAAACTGTACTGGGGTTTTGATTAAGTAACTTGCATAACCACCTGGGGCACACATTGTCTGCCTATATTTAGCTACTTCATTCCCCAAGTGACGTTATTAACTGATTATTTCACTCATCTAACAAATAATAATTCATCACAACATCAATTTTTCGTGACATATACAATTTAATAGTTTCCTCAGAGAAAGTCCTCCATGAAGATTACCTTATTTTATTGGAATAATGTCAAATATGGATCGCAACAGCAATCTAGTCACCTGTCTATATTCTACTAATTTAAGGGGACGTTCTTCCGATACGGCTTGATTTTAAGAGCAGTTTTGAGAATTTAGTTTTTTTGTTTAAATAATATACATCAAAAAAAAGTTTTTGGGCAATGAATTTATTTTACTTTTGATTAAATGTGTGGATATTTTCATATAAAAATGCCGCTATACTATTCACTCTAAAGTACACAAATCTTCTCAATAAATCGGTGTAGGTGATTGCGTTCTCAATATAATCAATTGAAATACAAATTTTACATGGATTTTATCTTATTATTTTGGCGTAGCATGTCCCTTAAGGGATTTTGCGCCATAAAACCTCATAACACCAACCAGTCACATGGATTTTAAAATCAACGGCACCATACTTTTTTGGACACCAGACCTAAAAAAAGATACGATAAATCAAAAGTTTACCTGGCGAACCTTCCCTTAACCTATTTATGCCTAGCGTCCCTAGCGTCCCATCTTTGGGACGCTTCGAAATTTAACAAATTTGTATAATTTTTTCTTCTTTATAGTATGAAAGTTATATGAAATGATTATCTATAAATGTCTTCGTATGTTACCGAAAGATGGTAGCATAATTATTTAGATAGTAGATATTTATTTTCTTAAATTGGAGGCTTTTTTCGGAATTTATAGATTTTTCATTTTCAAGATGGCGAAATGTAAAAAGTAATTTTTTTTCTGTTTTTTCTACCAATAACCCAAATAAATAAGTCATAATCATAGGTTATAGAATTCTTTGAAATACATATGTTTTTAAATTGTGAAATTATGTATTCAAGCCTATTTTTATGCATTTTTGTAACGTACAAAAAAGGTGCTAGGCATGAATGGATACATATTTTTATTAGCCATTTATAGGGCAGTTATTTATGTAAAGTCCTTTTCAAGATGATTATGAACCAAACTGTTTTTAAGCCTCAAATACAATTATTCTTAGTTTATTATTAGTAATACTTATAATGTTATTAGTCTGTGTAAAGAAATATCTATTTTTTTTTTAGTAATTCATAAAAATACAAATTGTAGTATATAATATACAATTTAAAAGTTTATTTTATATAAATATAGACAAAAAATATAATTATGCATATCATATTATTACAAACATTATGCATATTCCCATATTTAATAAGGTTACATTTTATGAAATAATTACAAAAATCTTTTAGCGTAGTTTTTTTTTTTTTTTTTTTTTTTTGTTGTTGTTGTTGTTGTTGTTGTTGGTATTTTTCCAACATTTTAAAGTGATTTTTACCAACAAATTTGACAAAATAAAAATTCAGTCACAAATGGGTTAAGCAAACAGTTTGAATTGAAACACGAGGGAAAAACTATTCATTACATTTTGATAGACATTATAAAATGATTTGTTAGTTAGAAAGTATTAATGATAAGTGTAATTAAAAGAGAATTAGTTTAATAATGTATTTTTTTTATCGATATTTCGTAAAATAACAACAATTTATAATAATCACTGTAAATTTTTTTAAACATGTATTTTATTTATAGTAATTTCAACATCCTATGTATTCATTTCTTTAACTTAAAAATGTATTTAAAAAAAATTAGATTACAAATTATGAAAAGAAATGTTTTAACAGATTATTCTTTCATCAGAATTTTTTTAAATTCTATTTTATGATAAATTAAGCTTAAAAACAATTTAAAAAAATAGTTTTTATTTAATTCTTATGTCTTTTATCCTGATAAAAGTTTATTAAAATGTTAACTATCACAACAAAACGTTACAAGATACTTTCGTAGTCGCATAAGCAATTTTAAGAAAATGGAACTTATTTTTCATGCCAGGAAACGATATTGTAAAAAAATTAATTTATAGTATATTTCAAATATCCGAGTCTAATGTAACATGATAAAATGAAATAGATAAAAAAAATCTATCTTAAAAAGGAAAATTTGATAAAAGATGTTTCAAAAATGCTTCGTGGATACTGAACAAAACATATCTATGTCGAATTTGCTTTATCGATGGATGTATTTCTTTTAGTCTTACTTAATGGGGTACTTAGTTTTGAAGTCATTTCTGTAGATTCCAAAAGCAAAGTCATAACTGGAAAAATATATAAAAGATTCTCAAAACAATATTTCATATCCTTCTTTAAAAAGAGAGAGGAACGGGTAATTCTAAAACAGAATATTTTTGTGTAATCAAATAAAAGAATTTTACTGATAAACTGAAATAAAATTCATACTGAATTCTCTATTGAATGAAAATATAATACTTTAGGATTTATGATTACGAAAAACAATTTAAAGATTTCTGTTTTTCAATAATTTAAAAGAATGCTGAAGGAAAAAAAATGCAAGAAAATATTTTGAAGACAGTTATCAGATTTTTTTTTAAACTTTATAACGTTTAACTTTATAAAGTTCTTATACACGTTTTCCATTTAAATTATGTTAATAACAATACCAATGTGCAAATTCATTTTGTAATAAAATTTTAGAAAATTTTAGGAATTTTATGTTTAAAAAATAATAAGAGGTTTTTACTTTCCTTAAAATTAAAAATTGCTTATTAAAACTTTAGATAAATGATGACATAATAAAATTAAAGTTTCATAATTTCAAAAATGAAGGATAAATTTTTGTCAGAGAGAATTCTTCACTTCTGCACACTTGTACATAAAACAAATCTGCATTATTTTAAGATTGAGCCTGTTTCAGATAAAATGAATCGAAAATAAAATCCAAAGGAGCTTTAGCCAATGGATCCAGTTTCAGAGCCAGTGGAGTCAGTTTCAGATAAAATTGCTAGCTAAAATTTTAGACAAATGATGAGATCATAAAATTAAAACTTCATTATTTCAAAATTGAAGGATAAATTTTCGTCGGTGTGAATTCTTCACTTTTACACACTTGTACATAAAAATAATCTTCATTATTTTAATGACTGAGCCAGTTTCAGATAAAGTGAACCGAAAATAAAACCCAATTGAGCTTTAGCCAATGGAGCCAGTTTCAGCTAAAATTGCTTGCTAAAATTTTAGACAAATGATGATATCATAAAATTAAAGTTTCATTATTTCAGAATTGAAAGATAAATTTTCGTCGGAGTGAATGCTTCACTTCTGCACACTTGTACATAAAAATAATCTTCATTATTTTAATGACTGAGCCAGTTTCATATAAAAACCCGTTCCAGAGTCAGTGGAGCCAGTTTCATATAAAAACCCGTTCCAGAGTCAGTGGAGCCAGTTTCATATAAAAACCCGTTCCAGAGTCAGTGGAGCCAGTTTCATATAAAAACCCGTTCCAGAGTCAGTGGAGCCAGTTTCATATAAAAACCCGTTCCAGAGTCAGTGGAGCCAGTTTCATATAAAATTGCTTGATAAAATTTTAGACAAATGAAGATATCATAAAATTAAAGTTTCATAATTTAAAAATTGAAGAATAAATTTTCGTCAGTGTGAATTCTTCACTTCTTCACACTTTCACATAAAAATAATCTTTAATATTTTAAGACTGAGCCCGTTTCAAATAAAAGTAATCGAAAATAAAACCCAATGGGGCTTGAAACAGAGATACAATATTTAGTTTTCTTAATAGTTTTCAATTTCCATAAATTCAAAGCTAACATATTTGTTTATATAGAGATATAATTTTGAAGCTATGAAATACGCCCGAAATATTGAATTTTAATTGCATGAATTTTTGATTGGTAACAAGGAGCAAAACCAGCAGATTAAAAAAGGTCCAAGTCAGGACTTTAACTCAGGGTTTTTCACTCTATTGGGTTTTCGCCTTGTGAGCAATGAAAAAATTCCTGCAATTAAAATTCAACCAATGAACTCGTGCGAGGATTTCGCCCTGCATTCAAATATTTTTTAGCAATATCTAATATTTTTTAGATGCAGGTTTAAGCTTCTAAAGAAAAATATCTGGAAACAACGTTAGTCCATCCAGAATATCATCTCATTTATTCCATCAAAGTTACAGTAAAAATTGATCGAAGACAGCAAAAGAAACGCGCGAGAAAAAGAATAATATCAATCGTGTTTTAACTGCTGTAGAGGATGACGTCATCCACTTAGAGAAAAACATGCGACAAAGAAAAATAAATTGAATACATATAAAATACAATTTAAACCAATATAACAATGCATACATTTTAGGATACACATGAAATACCGCTGCTTCAGTTGGTCTTTTTCTTCTAAACGTTTCAATTTCAATTTTTCTTTTAATCATAAATATATATAAAAAAAAGCCGTGCGTGGACATCCACGCTTTACATTTTTTTGTACTATTTTTTTTTTTAATAATCATTGATGAGCATGATATAATGCAGTATTTTATTTTTGTGGCAACATTGATTTAAGAAAAACATTTTATTTCATTTATGAAAAAAATGCTGATTTAATTTTTAATTACCTGCAATTTTTAATTAAAAAACGAAATATACTCAGAAGTCGGTTAAAAAACCTTTCAAATGGTACCTCATCCATTGTTGCGAATTTCGTAAATGCATAGAAAAAAGAATGTTGACAACAGAAATAATACTCGTATATATGATATTTGTTTATATTTATAAGTACAAATCATAGCCATAAGAAGTTTCTGTTTTCAAAGCATTCTTACATTGAACAAAAAAGGACTTTTGTGAGGTATTTTATCACACCTTTTAATAAAAAAATATTATTTAAGGATAAATCCAAAAGTAATAAGATGCCTATCTACAAATATTTCATATCTTGAAGTTACTTCACTAATAACCTTGATTTTAATCTAAAAGATATTTTGTTATAAGAAAAAAAAAAAAGAGTTAAACTTAGGTATCCAGATAGTGTAGAGTCCAGAATATAAAAAGATACGTGACTGTACACCTGAAGAATAAACTAGACTGTTTTTTGAAAATAATATAATGGCATATAAAAATGCTATGGAATGTTAGAAAATTACTTGTAAGTAATTTTATTGGAAGTTAAAATAAGAATGTTTTTTTTTTAGAACATGAGACCTTTGAGAACAAACTCCAGTAAATATGTGTTTTTTTCCGAAAAATCATGGTGAAAAATGTATAGTTTTCAGTAATCATGTTAAAATTGTAATTTTAATAGTATTCATAATCAACAACGGATAGATAATAATATTGTAGAAATATTAAATAATTTAATTTGGAACATTCTTATATTTATTGATTGGAATTTGTCCCATGAACTTGCAAACTAAACTGTTATTAGACTTAATTAACAGACAAAACTGTTGATATAATTTTTTATTTTTTCAAATTGATATACCAGTAAAAGCAAAAAAATATATATATATTAAAAAACTCACGGTGTTTAATTGTTAAGAAAATCAAAAGGAAAAATTTATTAGATATGGAATAAACTTATTAGGTACATTCTTACCTTGTATGCTTGAATTTTCATTCTGTGTGTCATTTAAAAAACCTGAAAAAGAACAAATTTAATTAATAATTGATGGAAAATATATTATTACAAAATATTACCATAACATAATTATATTATTATAAAATATTTTAAAGATAATATTTAGTTTTCATATACTATTTTTATAGTATCGATAGTACATATAATATTTATTTAATATTTAGTAGTTACATATCACATAATTGGAAAATATATATTTTGTTATTTAAGAAAGGAAGTTAAAAAACAATTAAACCTTAAATATTGCATTAAAATATATTTCAAAGAAAAGTTTAGAAAAGTAACTAATTTTTATTTCAAAATACTCATTTTCTTTCCTAACTCAACTATTTTTCCCATTTTAATGACAAAATAAATTTATGCAATTTATTTTATCCTACCTTTATAACTTAAGTAACATTCATTAAAATATCTTAATTTCATGATTTATCCTTTGAGATGACGTTCCTTTTCCATTATTTTAAATTCAAAAGTGAAGGACAGACTAAGTCCTTATTTATTCAAAAGTACCCATCTCGACAATCCGATTCCCTTAGCAGCAGCGCATTAATGAGAATTTTTAGTTACGAGAGACCAAGAAAAGGAAGGGAATACTTATGACTTACGCAGAGACGCGTAGACAAGCAGGCGGACACTTTCAATTTGTAACGGGGGATTTAGATTTGGTAATTACAAATTAAAGTAGCTTTATTTCAGACTAAATACTTGCCGAAGAAAGAGTTTGAACTTATACATTATGAACGGGAATTTTATTATAGAAATTGTTACTGATCGTAATTAAAATCTCCCGTACGAGGGCGCTGTGTCAGCGCCGTAATTTTATTTATTATTCCAATCGTCTGCGTGTTGACGATAGATTGTAATTTAGTTACTAGTGAGTGGAAACACTGAATTACAATCTATCGTCAATATGGACCAAAATATTTGGTCCTTCGAGGCCAAAGTAAACGGATTTATCGTTTGCTTTTAGAGTCAAGAATCAGCGACGAGACTTGGTTTCTTCGAATAAGGTAGGACTTTTTCTTTAACATGTCTACTGAATTAAAAAATATTTTGACAAAAAAAAGAGTTTTAAAATGTAAAATTACTAAATTTGTGAGTGAAATTAAATTAAGTGACTCTGATGAATGTTCTTTAGAACTTGTAAATACGAAATGTGATCAATTCAATACAGAATTGAAAGAAATGTTTGATAAAATTTATTCATTGTGCGATGAGGAGGAAATTGATAAATATATCGATGAACAATCATCGATTGAAAAAGAGTTAGATGAAACTTGGTTAAAAATTAAAAGAGCGAAACAAAAACAAATAAATGTTCTTAATGAATCAAAGCCGAAACAAGAGAATAGTGTAACGGAAGTTCGACTTCCCACGATTAATCTACCTTCTTTTAGTGGAAACGTACAGGATTGGATATATTTTAGTGATCTTTTTAAATCTAGCGTTCACAATAATAGCGCACTTTCGGGTGCTCAAAAGTTATCATATTTGAAATCTTCGCTTCATTCTGAAGCTGCAAAAGTTGTACAAAGTATAACGATTTCAGATGATAATTATCAAACAGCGTGGTCCTTATTAGAGGAAAGATATTCCAATAAAAGACAACAAGTGTTTGCTCACATTAAAAAATTAATGTCCATTAATTCAATACAAAGTGAAACACCTAGTGCTATTCTTAATTTAGCAGATACCGCCAGTGAATGTATCAGATCTCTAGAAATTCTCGATCAAAAAATTGAAGGGTTTGCGGATACAATAATAACTTATATATTGTGGCAGAAATTAGATGGGTCCACAAAATTATGGTTTGAACGTGAACAAAAAAAAGACGAGCTACCAAAATTAAAAGAATTAATCGAGTTTTTAAAAAGACAAGCGAGAACACTGCAAGTTTCCAAACCTCTTATAAATAATGTAACTCCTAAACGCAATGCTCAACAACGAATCACTAGTATGGTATCTACATCTAATGGTAAAAACTCAAAAACATTTAAATGTGTTAAGTGTCAGAGTAATGAATTCCACGGTTTGCACAAATGTCCAGAATTCTTAAATCTTTCAGTGGCTTCTAGATATGAATTCGTAAAGAAAAATAATATTTGTTTTAACTGTTTAAAATTCCACTCGGTTAGAAATTGTAAATCTACTTATTCTTGTCAGAAATGTATGAAAAAACATTCGAGTTTACTGCATTTCGAGAATGAAAATGAAAAGCAAATTCAAAACAGCGATAGAAAAAATGAATTTATTTCAAAACCCGAGGTCAGTGATTGCAATACCCAAAACCAGAATCAAATCGTAGCGCATTCAAATCTAGACCCGAATGCTGCAACATTTCACATTTCAAACGAAAGAGCATTTTCAGGTACATCTGTTTGTGAGATGAATTATTTAAGTTCTGGCATCTTATCAACTGTCATTGTTTATATTAAAAATAAATTTGGTGAATTTAAGCCGTTAAGAGGTTTGATTGATGCTGGATCAATGAGTAATTTCATTACGATTCAGTGTGCTGATTATTTAGGAATTAAGAAAGAAAAAATAAAAGTTGCAGTTTCAGGATTAAATGGCATCTCCGTGAATATTAACTCCAAGGTAAAAACATTAATTTCGAACAATTCAAATTTTAAGGCGGAAATAGAACTTCTTTGTGTACCAAAAATATCGGATACTATTCCAGTAAATCGGATTAACGTTCCAACAGAACAATACCTTAATAACATTAAATTAGCGGATCCAGAATTTTACAAACCTGGAAAAATTCATGTTCTTTTGGGAGCTCAAATATTTTATGATCTTTTAGAAGTCGGTCGAATTGAAGTCCCCAATTCTAATTTAAAATTCCAAAACTCGGTATTTGGATTCATTGCCTGTGGAAGCGTATTAAATCCTGACAATCAAATCACGCAAAATACTCATTGTGGGCTTGTTTGTAACTATGAAGATTTGACAAAAGAAGTTCAAAAATTCTTTCAGTTAGAAACATTAGGGATAAAAGACGATCCCACATGTACTGACGAAGATAGAGCATTAGAAATATTCGAAAAATCTGTATCTTATAAAAATAAACGTTACGAAGTTACCTTACCATGGAAAAAAGATTGGCGAGAAATGAACGACAATCTCAAAATAGCCAATAATAGACTAAACTGTCTTAAAGTGAAAATGAAGCGAAAATTAGAGCTTCGTGCTCAATATTGTGAGACTTTGAAAGATTATGAAAATAAAGGAATCATAGAAAAAATAACGGAAACGCACAAGCCAGTGGAGAAACCACTTTTTTATCTTCCACATCAACCTGTCTTTAGACAAAGCCTGACAACAAAAATGAGAGTAGTCTTCGATGCCAGCTCACACGATGTTGGCGAATTATCGTTAAATGATTGTCTTTGGCCAGGTCCAAATCTAAATCCAAACATATTCGATCTACTTATCAATTTTAGATTAAACAAAATAGCATTGATAGGTGATATAGAAAAAGCCTTTCTGCAGATATCCCTAGCGGAGAAAGACAGAGATGCAGTGAGGTTTTTATGGATTGGAGATAGAGGTATAGAAATATATCGCTTCAACCGAGTTCTTTTTGGTATGAATGCTTCCCCGTTTCTTCTTGCTGCTACTCTAAGAAAACATATCAAGAAATTTCAAGTTAGATATCCTACAACAACAAAGTTATTAGATAGGTGCCTCTACGTTGATGATTTCATCGCTGGTGCTGACAACTTGCAAGATGCGTTAGAAATCTCTCGAAATGCTGTTTATGTTATGAGCGAGGCAAGTATGAAAACCAGAAAAGTGGCTTCAATGGTGTTCTGAGATCCCACGCCTCTCCGACCTAAAAATTCCAAGAAATGTGCTAAATTCAACGAAAGAAGAAAATTCAGATGTGGTAGAGATTCACTGTTTTTGCGATGCTAGTAAGAAAGCCTTCGGCACTGTCATATACCTCAGAATTGTAAAAGAAAATGCTATTGAAGTTAACCTTGTGACTTCAAAAAGTAGAGTTACACCTCTTAAAAAAATCACTTTACCAAGATTAGAGCTATTGGGAGCTTTACTTGCTGCCCGACTAGGTAATGCAGTCAAGAAAATAGTAGATCATAAGAAGCCATCAGATGTGTTCTTCTGGACAGACTCGAAAATCACTTTGTACTGGATTAGAGGTTCTAGTAAAAGATGGAAATCATTCATAGCGAATCGTGTCAACGAGATTCAATCTTTGACTGACTCCAATTCGTGGTTTCATTGTCCGGGAAAGTCTAATCCAGCCGACCTCCTTACCAGAGGCGTCAGTGTTGATATGCTCTTAGAAAAGGATTTGTGGTTTAAAGGTCCCCCCTTTTTGAGAGAAACTGTTCTCCCAACTAATGACTGCAACATCCAAAATTCGCCAGATGACTATTCTGATGAACTAAAGAAAACAGTTAAATGTGAAAATGATAACTCTTTAGTTACTCTAGCTATTTATGATCAAAATTATTTATTAGATTATATTATTAGTGTTAGTAATAATTATATAACTATCATTCGTATTTTATGTTATGTGCTTAGATTTATTCATAACCTTCGAAATGTTAATAGTGTGAAAGATCATCTTACTTCTAAAGAATTGAATGCTGCAGAATTATCACTGATAAAGATGGTTCAACAAAGTGAGTATCAGGAAGAAATAAAATGTCTTCAGAAAGGTAATTCGGTACCAAATAAAAGTAAACTAAATTCTTTAAATTGTTTCTTAGATGAAAGTAATATTTTAAGAGTTGGGGGTAGATTGGGTAACTCATATTTGACAACAAATGAAAAACATCCTATGGTTCTGCCAAGTAAGCATCCCCTTACTTTAATTATTGTAAGATATTTTCATTTAAAGTATTGACATGTAGGATCACAAACATTGTTGTACCATATTCGTCGTAAATTTTGGATAACTAATGGTAGAAACATCTGTCGCAAAATAACATATGAATGTGTCACTTGTTTTAAAAACAAGCCTGTATTAGTGAGTCAAGTTATGGGTGACTTGCCCAAAGAGCGTGTTACACCTTCATTTCCATTTTCCATTATTGGAACTGATTATTGCGGCCCTTTTTACATTAAATTCAAAAATCAAAGGAAAGGTACATATAATAAAGTGTATGTATGTATATTCGTTTGTCTCTGCACCAAAGCTATTCATCTAGATTTCGTTTCAGATCCCACTTCTGCAGCCTTCATTGCTTGTTTTAAGCGCTTTGTTAGCAGAAGGGGAAAGTGTTCAAAAATATTTTCTGACAATGCAAAAAACTTTGTAGGGGCAAACTTAGAATTGAAAAGGCTTCACAATTTGGTTAGACACCCAGATGAAGCATTAGCTGATTATTTTGCAAGGGAAAATATCGAATGGAATTTTATTCCTCCGAAAGCGCCGAACTTCGGTGGTCTTTGGGAGGCAGGGGTTAAATCATTCAAATTCCATCTAAAACGTGTAATTGGTAACGCGCACCTCACTTTAGAGGAATTTCTGACAGTAATTCTAGAAATTGAAAGTGTTTTGAACTCAAGACCTCTGTCCCCATTGTCATCAGATTTCGACGATTTCGAGACTCTGTCACCGGGTCATTTTCTTATAGGTAGGCCCTTAACGTCTATTATTGAACCCCAGCTCACTGAAATTTCGGAAAACAAACTTAGCAACTGGCAAAAAATAACAAAATATAGCCAGCAAATATGGAAATTATGGAAGCGGGACTATCTGAACACCTTGCAGCAACGTAATAAATGGCAAATAAATAAAAACAATATAAATGTTGGTTCTCTCGTATTGATCAAAGATGAAAATATGCTCAGCACAAAATGGGCAACAGGTAGGATTTCCGAGATATTTCTCGGTAAGGACAAAAAAGTTCGAGTAGTGAACATTCGTCTGCCTAACGGTACAATAATAAAGAGAGATGTGAGAAGTATTTGTCCTCTTCCAATTAATGGAAACTAATTTCTTTAATATATATATTTGGTATATTTTGAATATATTTTGTTGTTTAATTTCTATAGTATGTTTTATTGTATTCAAATGTAAAGTAATTTAGCCATTTTTCCTTTGTTATTAATTATATCTTTGCATTGTTATATGTAGTATTATGTAATTTTATATTATATATTAGAGTAGTTTTGAAACCTGCAGGTTTCAACGGTCGGGAGTATGTTACTGATCGTAATTAAAATCTCCCGTACGAGGGCGCTGTGTCAGCGCCGTAATTTTATTTATTATTCCAATCGTCTGCGTGTTGACGATAGATTGTAATTTAGTTACTAGTGAGTGGAAACACTGAATTTTTTGTTGTTGTTGTTATTGAGATAATGGAATGTTTGATTTGGAAACGGCCAGAGAGACTGTTTCACTCTTAACAATTATTGTTTTAAAATAAAGAAATATACAGTTCACTGCGAAGAGTTCCTTAAAAATGGTGTCATTGAGTAACTCATTGTTTTATTCTTAACAGAAATCAAATAAGATTAGTGAATTAACATGTTAAAGTGGGACGATCTTAGGTGATTATAAAATAAAGAAACTATTTTCCCCGCTCAACAACGCACAGTTTTCTGACATATTTTTGAGGTCAATTTTAAAAGTAAATACGGCAATTGGCAGGCATGATTATCGAAGCTGTTTGGAATCGAATAGCGTTTATTATTATTATTTTTTAATATACGAGGGTAGGCTGATAAGTAATGCACACATTCTTGTAGAGCGCAAACGAAATGGTCTTCAAAAGCGCGCCCGGTGACATGGGGAAGTAACATTCCCCCTCTATACGCATGTGCAGATTTGAAGTCGTTGAATTCATCCAGTGTGTTTTGAGAAGAGGAAGTATGGAGAAGTGTTCTAGTGTTATGTCAACGCAAGTTAAACAGCGTCCTGTTAGCGAATTTTTAACTGCTGAAAAATTTACCCATGCTGAGATTCATCATCGTTTAAAGGCTGTTTATGGTGATGATGCTATTAATAAGTCTACTATAAATCAATCGGCAGGATAATTTTGTGATTGCGAACCTAGAAAAGCCGTAATTGTCGATGAAAAACGCAGCGGACGTCCGATCACTGCTCAGGCGATAAACATTACAAACTCGTCGACGATTTGATTCAAAATGACCGGGGAATCACTCAAAAGCGTATTGCAAACCTTATTGGAATATCCAAGGAACGTGTCGTCTTCATTATTGAACAAATGGGATACTGTAAAATCCGCAACTGCAGAGGGTCTGCGAAACCTGAAGTTTGAACCGATTCCACACCCTCCTTACTTCCTCGATCTTGCGCCTTGCTATTTTTATTTTTTTTCCCTGTATTCAAGAGAGACCTTAAGGATAATCATTACACCTCGGACGATGAGGTGAATGCAGCTGTAAAGTTCTGGATTCGAGAAAAGTAGGAAAAAAATTTGAGTGACGGACTAAAAAAACTTGTTACACGTTGGGAGAAATTTTTTAGCCTTAACGGTTACTATGTTGAAAACAAATATATGATTTTGAAGCTTAAGAATTGTACTTTAATGTACGTTTTGCCCGATCTTGCTATTTGTTTTTATTCGTGTTCTACAAGCGTGTGTGCATTTCTTTTCAGCCTACCTTCGTAAATCCAGTACATTTTGAGTTGTAAGCGATTGCTATTTCATCACTGCCTGTAGCGTCCGGAAATTCTGTTTAGAATGCCAACTTTGACCAATTTTTCGAAGGGGTATGATCTTTTGCCTTTATCGAAAAATGGAAAACGTTCTTCGGTTTCATAGATTTTAAATAAAAATACCTGTCAATATTAGTGCAATATTGTTACGAAAAAAAAAATTCAGGAATGTGCCAAAAAGTAACGTT
Organism: Maratus speciosus; assembly: GCA_963932465.1. Taxonomy (NCBI): domain Eukaryota; kingdom Metazoa; phylum Arthropoda; class Arachnida; order Araneae; family Salticidae; genus Maratus; species Maratus speciosus. Next base: position 256,228,239 of record OZ010786.1, read on the forward strand.
TGTGCTTGAGAACAGCCTTAAGGCTCCCTTCCCGTCAGGAGGAGATACACGAGAGCTAATGCTAAACCTATGGAGATGTTCTTTGCCCATATCTCTTTTGCATTTTTACATTTTTAAATACTTTTTTTTTTTTTTTTTTTTTTTTTTGCATTGGATAGCCGAGTTGGCCTCTACATTTGCATTTTTTTTTTCACTTTTTTCAATTTTGATTGTAGTTTTTTTATGTTGACACTTTCATTTTTGAAAACGGTTCCGAAAGTGAAAGTAACTTTATAAAAATATCTGCAACCAAAATAAAAAAAAGTAAAAAAAAAAAAAAAAAAAGACAGAGGTAGCGATGAAGTTCAGCTATCCAATGCAAAACAAATTACTTAAAAATGTCAAAATACAAATGAAATATTGCAGAAGAACCTCCCCATAGGTTTAGCATTAGCTCGCACGTGTCTTCACCTGATGGGAAGGGAATCATAACTCCTTCGTGACGAACGCAAAATTCTAGAATTAGAACACCAGTATTTCTCAACAGTAGTTTTCTCTATATGTAATCACAGAATTTGAGCGATTAAATAAGGTGAAAATGACTATTCCGAAAATTTTGTGCAGAAAAAATTAAATTTAATATACGGAAAGTTCGTCGCGATGAACAAAATTCATTATGAACAGAAAATGCACGAATAAATTTGCGAAAATTTTAAATATTTTATTGTTCATTTAGAGGAATATCGCATTTCTATAAAGGTAATTCTCAGCATTTAAAAAATAAATTTAAAAAGAGATCTGCTGATTTATCCAGGATAATATTTGAATTTTCTCTTTTATTTTAATTACATTTCATACTGGCAGAAAAGAAAAATGAAGGTGAAAAATATATTCAGAAATAATATTCACAGTGATAACTGAAGGCTTGAAAATAATTTTCTAGGTAATTAATCGCACTCGAAAAGAAATATTTTGTTCAAAATAGCATTTCAATATCTGGTGCATTTTTAAATAAGAGTTACATTTTATTAATAGTAGAGATTAAAATCTAATTGGCTTTATTAGCACTAATATAATTTCATAATTTATAAATTTATTTTATTTTTCACAATCATACAAGCTTTTTATAATTTATTTAATTTGAAAGAAACACTGTAAAGATTTACATTTTTCGAAATTAAAGAATATTGATTAAATAAAATGTATTCTTTTAACATTTGCTGTTTCATTTTCAAAAAGAATTTGAAACTTCCAATACATTAAAAAAGAACAGGATATTTTGTATTCTATAAAGTAGTCAGTTTACCGATTTCCCATTAAAAAGATTTTAAATGGAGTAGGCAATTCTTTTGTAGTCAATAGAATTTTGCCCTGATATCAATGAATACGCGACTTTTAATCCGAAATTCCGTTTTAGATCCTAACCTTTTCGATATTAATTTAAATACCTTCAATTTTGTTCGAATAATGAAAATAATATCAATAGCTTTCAGAAAAGGACAGCAATTATTGCGATTGAGGTCATGACGAAATCAAGTAATTGCACTTAAAAAAAGTCCTTCCGGCCAGTGCCGGGAGGAAGAGGTAGCTTTCAAATACCTTATTTTAAAAAAGCCAACTTATATTATTCAAACACACGAAGCTCAATTTAGTGGAAACCGAATATAGGAGATTCAATACTAATTTTTATCAATACTAAATCGTTATGAATGTGAATTTCACGAAATTAGTCAGCTTTATCCAAGCTGCTTTTATTTACAGTAACTTATATTTGACTGAAATGTTGATGTATACTATCCACATGCTTTCTCACATGGAAATAGGCGAATACGTGTGTTATCGCGTGACAAATACAAGATCGTTTCAAAATGTTAGCCATACTAGAAATTCAAAGTGCTATATAATTCAACCATTTTTTAAGATATAAACAAAAGAACAAATTTTCAGAACTAAAATCTGCTCCGGAATCTTTGTATCAAGGCCAAACACATAAAAAAATCTTTTTCATTTTCCAATTTTTTAATATCTCATTTTAAATTTTAAATTTAATTTTTTTTAAATGGCAACCCTTTTGAAACAAGATGGCGAATAAAGCTGGCCAACGAACTCGGTCGAGACATTGGTATGTACTATGTACAGACCAAGTAACATCCAAATCGATTCCTAAATACGCTTGTTATCGCGTGACAAAAATCAAGTCGTTTTAAAATGTCAGCCACAGTAGAAATTCAAAACGCTATAACTCAGCCATTTTTTTAGATATAGACGAAACAAAAACTGTTTCGGAATCTTTGTATTAAGGTCAAACACATACAAAAAAAATCTTTTTCATTTTCTGATATTTTGGTATCTCATTTTAAATTTTTTAAATTTTTTTAAATGGCCGCCATTTTGAAACAAGATGGCGGATGAAGCTGGCCAACGAACTCGGTCGAGATATTTGTATGTACTATGTACACACCAAAGTACATCCAAATCGGTTCATAAATACGCCTGTTATCACGTGACAAATATCAGGACGTTTCAAAATGTCAGCCACGCTAGAAATTCAAAATGCTATAACTCAGCCATTTTTTGAGATATAGACGAAATAAAAACTGCTCCCGAATCTTTGTATCAAGGTCAAATACATAAAAAAAAATATTTTTTTCAATTTTCAATTTTTTGGTACCACATTTCAAATTTAAATTTTTCTTAAAAATTTAAATGGCTGCCATTTTTAAACAAGATGGCGGATGAAGCTGGCCAACGAACTCAGTCGAGACATTGGTATGTACTATGTACAAACGAAGTTACATCCAAATCGGTTCATAAATACGCCTTTTATCGCGTGATAAAATTCAGGACGTTTCAAAATGTCAGCCATGCTAGAAATTCAAAATGCTATAACTCAGCCATTTTTTAAGATATAGACGAAACAAAAACTGCTCCTGAAACTTTGTATAAAGGTCAAATACATAAGGATAAAATATTTTTCCATTTTCAATTCTTTGGTACCACATTTCAAATTTAAAATTTTTAAGAAAATTTTAAATGGCCGCCATTTTGAAACAAAATGGCGGATGAAGCTGGCCAACGAACTCGGTCAAGACATTGGTATTTACTATGTACATACCGAATTACATCCAAATCGGTTCATAAATTCGAGAGTTACAGTATGAGAAAGGTCAGATATATATATATATATATGGATATATATATATATATATATATATATATATATATATATATATATATATATATATCAACTTTTGAACGGAGGGTGGTTTCGGGGTCTGGGGGTCATGATCGATGAAAATATACCAAAATTTTTTGAAATCGCTTTCCTCCGAACGGCTGCAATAGGTAGCTTTTTCTAATGAAAGCTACCTAATAGTGTAATTTTGTTTAGCTAAAAGGTATTTGAAATAGTGATATTTTAATATGTACTAAATAGCACTCGTTAAGGTTTGACGCTAAGCAACTTGACAGTTTCATTAGGAAAAGTCTTTGAATTTTTAATTAATTGCTTTTAAATGAATCAATATTGAAATTTTGATGAGTTTTTATATTTCACTGCTTATAAGCGATTACGATACATAAAAAGTGATAGATGGTGCTGTCAGTCCAACTTACTCAGTTAATGAAGTGAAAGAATTTAAATTTGTAATTAAAAACCTTTTTTGCTTGCTTCTTAGCAAGGGTTTAACTAAAAATATTAATTAAATGGGTAAAGCATTTATTTTTACTTACTACAGTCTCAATTGTTGGAAAAAATAACAATATTTAGTACTTCGGAAAGAAAAATTAATTATACGACCTTTAAAATTTTTCATTATTTTATTTTTATCAGTCTGATTTTAAAACCTCGAATTTAAATTTTTGAGTTTGCGGTTAGTGACTTATGATATGTATTTTTAATTACTTTAATTTTATTTTATGTTTTCATACATTATTTCATTATTAAAGCATGGATATCAGGATAATTGAATATTTTTTCTTCTTTCTGTTTTTTCCTTTTCTTTTTGTTTTTTATGGAAAATAATTACATTCTTATCTTAGAATTACAGATATCTTAGATATCTTCTAGATAATAGTCATACAGAGTATAGCAACAATTGTAGATCAGCCTAATTTATTTAATCTTTAGTTACATGTAATTTAAATTAATTTAAATATTTTTAATACAAAATTAGTAATTAAAAAATGTTATTGGGCGTTAAATTTTGTTTAATATCAGTTATAAAGCAATCAGATGAAAAAATACAAATCAAATAACTTCTCCTCCCGGAAAAAAAAAAAAAAAAAAAAAAAAAAAGACTATGCAGAAATGAATTATCGCCAATAATATTAACCAAATCATCCTGCCAGGAACGGGGTTTGAAACAACGCGCTCTTCTGAGAACCATAACTTAAAACCGGCTCCTCAAGGTGCATTTATATTATGGCGCTATCGTCTTGGGTGTTGGCGTTCCTGCCGTTAAATAATAAGTCTCAACTAATCAGCAACGGTGTATCAACGAACAAAGACCGCTCATTGGTTGGGTCTTATGATTTAATGCCAGGAACGTCAATGCTTGGGACTAAAAACGTCGTAATGTAAATGCACCTTTAGATAAATCGGCTAGCATGACATTCTTCAACTTCATTGCAAAACGGAATACGCACTGGATTTAATTTTACGCATGCGCAGATCTGCCCATCTCGATCTTAAAATTTACTTTTGTATTTAATATATAAAATAGAGAAATTTTATATTTGAATAATGGTATTTGGTTAGTTATTAGTTTTTTACGCTAATATCAATCTTAAATTTATGATATTTTAATTAGGGCTGAAATTATTAGCTCCCAACATTAAGTTATTTGTTAGCTATGCAGCTTTTGGAATGCTGCAAGCGTGCATACTTTAAATAAATACAGATGATTGAAAAAGAAGGTATACAGTTACTTATAAGAGTTAGTAAACATTTTACATTATTTTGTTATTATTTTACGTATTTTATTGTTTTGCATTCACAAACTTCAAATAGATCGGTTGGTAAATAATTAAGAAATCGATAACATTAAAAATTAAAACTCCATTTCAAAGTGTTGTTGCGGGTAGATATTGGATTACAAAAAGACATAATTATTGAGGGCTGATAATTTGAGAACTTAAGGGGTTGTACTTAATTGTAATTTGTACCTTATTATTAGTGTAACTTAATAAAGCTAATTTGTTTTCTTAATAAAAACAGTATGCATACTTTTCCATCCCTCTGCCATACATACCCAAAAGGCTACATGTTTTGGGGTATTATTGATATTTCATGGAGAAGAAAACTTATTTTTAGTACTTTCATTTTTCAAGATTTAATATCGAATATTACAATTTCCAAGTAAAATAATGCTCTAGAAAATATTTAAAATTTTACTTGCAGAAAATATAGAAAGAAAAATGCATAAAAGACCTTTTTTTGTACATCAATAGTATCAAGTACTAGTCTATTTTTTTAAAAAGCATATTCTGCAATTTTTATTGCAAACTTTGTTGAAAGATCCGACTAGCCTATTCAGCTGTTATTACAAAACTCTACTGAATATGCAATGCAAGGAATGAGATATTGAAAACAGGGCATGAATGTTAAACGTATCAAAAACAAAAATGAACAGCGCGCTCATTCCATAAACAGACTGATAGCTTCAAAACCGTAGTTCATAATGTTTACCATATAAATGCATAAAGAATTTATTTGTATTTTTAAAAGGTTACAGATGAGATAAAATTACCATTAATAAAAAGTAAAAAGAATCTTTCAAATATTTCAGTCGTAGTATCTTAGCCCATTTTTTGGCCAATATTGCATTCGTTGACATGGAATATTATCCCAATATTGGGGTGTTCTCGTTTTTGCCAATATTGCACCAATATTGATTAGAAGTACTTAACTGATAGTAAGCCACTAAAAGTAATATTGAATTGATGTTGATGTTTCATAAGACATATGGATTTATATGATGAAATATTTCCAATGTAAAGCCAACGTACATTTGTGCAATATTGACTTTACGTTGGAAAGATTCCCAAATAGATGCCAATATTTCTCACCATTAATACGCCTATTTTGTCAGAATGTCAATGGTGTAATGGAGTAATATGGGTAAAAGATATAGCTAATTTTGGCTCACTACTAGGATATTTGTGTAGATAATTTAGTTCTGTTAGAGATTCAAACACAGCTGTCGTGATATTTCTCAGGTATTTACAGCATTTTAGATATGGAAGCGGTATGGTTGTTAGCATTTTTTGTTGTTGTTGTTGTTCATACGTGCACATTAGTACTAATTTAAATAGAATATTAATTTAGAGTAAACTGTTCTTTCGTTCAATATGTTTTTGTGAGATTTTCCCTGTAAATTCTCACCATTTAACAATTTAGAATAGATAGTATTATGGATTTAATATTCTATCTATAAATGCATATGAAAAGTCAAGGGAAAAACAATGATAGCCCTCATTTTGTGAAATTCTAGATGGCACTGCTATTTGATAGATTGATAGGCGTGCTACCTCTTGGTAACCTTGTACACTGACAAAAGGGGTACTCAAAATAGAGTAAAAAGTACTCAATTTTAAATATGTCACATACTCAAAATAGCTCCGATTCAAATGTACTCAAGATTGAGAAGCACATGTACTCATTTTTGATTCCATGGTTGTGTTCAAATATGAATCGTTATGTACTGCCCCTGAATCTACAAATTAAAGTAAAAATGTATTGACCTTTTTTTCCCGTTCAAAGTTATTAACAAGAAACGTTTAGGTGATTATGTATTAATAAAAATAGTAAAATTATTAACAGAATAGCCAAATCGAATATTTTTATGACATGATCATTATTTGCAAGCACATTTAAATTATTTTAAAATACTGTGCATAATTTAATATTTACATCTTTTATGCCGCATAAATGAAATAAACCATTACAGAGTACAAAATTATCGTTTTGTTTGAGTTTGATAACATGTGATGTTTCAAAATTGAGAAAGCATACGTTCATTTTTGATCCAAAGTTACTCAATTCAATATGAGTACATTGATATACTCATTTTTGAATACTTCATTTTTTTTTCAGTGTAAAAAGGCAAAAAGTAAGATAATCCTTTAAAAAATTCCAGCTGAAGGTAAGTATCAAGGGGCCGAGAACGATGAAAATCCTTTGAAAAAAGTAGTTGAAGACTGATATAAAGAAGAAGAAAGATGAAAGTCAACGCACAGAAAGAAGAAAAATGGTGAAAAATCATCACCTAATTATCCTTGACTATCATCGTATGTACCTCTGACCCTTCATATGCATACGTAAAATATATGTCCATGAAACATATTTATTAACTTGTCACCAGTGGTCGAAAAAAATACTTTTATTTTGTAGCGAACTACAAGAACAACTACCTTTCAGAAAATGTAATTAACTGCACCTACAATCAGTTCTTTTAAACAGTAGCTACTACAAATTACTTTTTAAAAGTAGTCACTACTTCGCTATTTCAGATTTTTCCCAAACACCAATCTGCACTCGGAATGGAGAACACGAATTGCAGTGGCCCCTCTTTATATCGCGTATGTCGGTATGCAATCAAATAAACGCAACGGATACAAACGGAATTAAAAATTGAGAAAGATATCATTATAAGAAAATGGTCTACAAAATGTTAATTTATACACATATTACATTTTTTTAGATCAATTAAGAAATATACGCAATGCAATAAACACATACAAAACACATATAAAAGTTACATAAACACATAAACACATAAACACATATAAAAGTTACATAAAAATTCGGTTAAATTACGGCTTATGCATTACTTTCGGATACACGAAAACAGAGCTAATATATCTCATAAAGTCATATAACGAGAGGCTACTATTGCATATAACATGGTTATTCCTAATCATACACTGCATAGATGTTATTTCTACTATTCTTACAGCAATTTGCTGCTGAAATTCACAAATTGTTGCATAGAGCACATTTTTCACACACGTGGCAAGTTATGATCGCATTATTTAAAGAATCACATTTCCCCAGTTGGAAGTACAGCCAGTACTTGCTACAAACTACTGATTTTTAGATGCGTTCGTAATTATACAAATACGTAGCACTTAGTTCATCGTTTGTTCTGTCCATCTGCTTGCAGATAACAGAGCAAAACTACCCAACTGAATTGTTTGAAATTTCATATATGTAATCGTTGCAGAATTTTGTCGAGTCATTTGAATTTTTTTGAAAATCGAATCAAAAGTTAAAAAGATATTAATAAAAGTTTTCTTCATTCTATTGAATCCTATCATATGCAATTAATTCAATGATTTCCCATGATAAGTAATGATTCTAGGTTGCCATAGTGATTACGTCCTATTTAAGATGCAGTTCTATTATTTCCGTATTACGGAATTCAATATATACAATCGTAATAAATTTTGCATTCATGCATTTTTACATAAGAGTGCAACAGCTATTGCACCAAGATCTGAATAGTTATAAAAATAGTTAGAGTACGAACGCACGTCATTTGCACGTTTGACGTACAATTTCGGACTTGTTTGTACCGCGCTACTCTCCGATATACATTTTTCACAGCTACTAGAAAATGTAGCGACTACTGTAGTTTCACTACTTCCGACCACTGCTTGTCACAATCTTTTACTGTTCCAACATGTGAATCTTTGCCGCTATCACAGGCGAATTCGCAAAAAATAAGTTTCGAGAATGCGTACTTTAAATATCCATCTATCATTATTGTAAGTCTGTCAGTTCATTTTGTAAACCACAACTTGGAATAGAGCAGAACTTCACATTGTAAGGTAGTTACTACAGTTACTGTTTAAAAAATGAATAGTCCTTTGTCGAGCTATGTCATTAATATCCACAACGCCTCATATATTGTTCAATATTTGAAAAATAGGAAATAACTTATTTATGCAGGAATACAGAAAAAAAATCTTTGTGTATCTTATAAATTATTCATATTGCTTATTTATGTTTACAACCACTGATTTAAAATTTAGAAAAAAAAAACAAATGCAATTTTTTTCCCTTCTAGAAATTAGATTTATCTTAAACTGAAAAAAGTTATTGTTTAATATGTATGTTTATCAGTGCGTTTACTTTGGAATTGCAGATTACTCATCCCTAGGTATATAGAAGAAAATTAAAAAAAAAAAAAATCATGGTACAGGATTTATAATAAGAAAACGTATTTATAAGAAATTATAATAGTTAAAAGTAAACTTTTACAATAATTCAGCGTATTTTATATTGTTTGAATTTTCTGGAATTTCAAAAGAGTTGCATCATTATTTAATTGTGAGACAAAACAAAATAATAAAACAAAATAAACAAAGTTCAAAATAAAAGTTACAGATTTCGAAATCATGTGTGAATTATATGAGGCTAAGCTAATAAAATATGATTAAACAAAGTAAATGCAGCAACTTCTAAAAAAATGTTTGCATTTCGGAAGAGAACAAATATTTCAAGTGCAAAATCAAACAAAAAATTCAGTTGACGAAAAAAAAAAAAAAAAAAAAAAAAAAAAAATGGAGCTTGAAGTTTTTACATTGTACATTTTTTTTCATCTTTTTACAAGTAGCTGCTATGTAATTATCTTGTTTTTATCACTATTTACTATACAAAAGCCTTAGCGATTTAATAAATTTATTGAAATAAAAAATACATTTATTAATTTAAATTAGATTCAAACTTGGGGGATAACTTGTGCGTCAGAAAACTTTATATTTAATTATTTTTTTAATCTATTTTCATATTTATTTTTTAATGTGAAAACCAAAATGAAATTTCGTATATTTTTATTTTTAAGGTTAACTGAGAGCTACTGAATGAAAATTTATATTATCTCTATAAGAAATTAATTTAGCATGTGAAATACTTCGCTCATATCAAAACATCTTTGTTGTAGATTCTTTAATAGATTTTAAAATATACAATAGATTTTTTTTTTTACTGTATTTTGTTATTCCCTTAGCATTTCAGTAAATTTATTGAGATAAAAAATACATTTATTAATTTAAATCAGACTCAATCATGGGAGATAACTTGTGTGTCATAAAACTTCATATTTAATTATTTTTGAAATATATTTTCATATTTATTTTTTAATGTGAAAACCTAAATGAAAAATTATTAAAAACACTTAAGATACTCATCAGCGTCCTACATATATAAAATAAAAATTAAACACACTTTAAAAATACACCCAACATTTCAGACTTATTCTAACAACATTTGAGGCGACGTCTGAAATGTTGGTGTATTTTTAATGTGTTTAATTTTGATTTTATATATGTAGATGAGTATCTTAAGTGTTTTTAATCATTAAATTTGGTAGCATCAGTCCAAGTTTTTATTGTTTCTATTATAATCAAAATAAAATTTCGCATATTTTTACTTTTAAGGTTAACTGCGAGCTACTGAATGAAAATTTATATTATCTCTACGAAATTAATTCAGCATGTGAAATATTTTTTTTCGTTCATATGTAAGTAGTCGACTATTAATTAGATATTAAAGTATGCAGAAGATTTTTTTTTAATTTACTGTACTTTTAAATTTTACTGTCTTTTGTTATTGCATTAGCAATTCAATAAATTTATTGACAAAATAATACATTTATTAATTCAAATTAAATTTAAACACTGGAGATAGCTTATGCGCCAGAAAAGCGTAAGAAAACTTTATATTTAATTATTTAATCTATTTTCATATTTGTTTTTTAATGTGAAAACCAAAATAAAATTTCGTATACTTTTATTATTAAGGTCAACAGCGAGCTACTGGATGAGAATTTATGTTATTTCTACGAAATTAATTTAGTATGTGAAATATTTTTTTTCGTTCATATGGAAGTAGTCGATTCTTAATTAGATATTAAAGTACACAGAAGATTTTTTTTAATTTACTGTACTTTTAAATTTTACTGTGTTTTGTCATTGCATTAGCAATTCAATAAATTTATTGACAAAAGAATACATTTATTAATTTAAATTAGATTCAAACACTGGAGATAGCTTATGCGTCAGAAAAGCGTAAGAAAACTTTATATTTAATTATTTAATCTATTTTCATATTTGTTTTTTATTGTGAAAACCAAAATAAAATTTCGTATACTTTTATTATTAAGGTCAACAGTGAGCTACTGGATGAGAATTTATGTTATTTCTACGAAATTAATTTAGTATGTGAAATATTTTTTTTCGTTCATATGGAAGTAGTCGATTCTTAATTAGATATTAAAGTACACAGAAGATTTTTTTAAAAATTTACTATACTTTTAAATTTTACTGTGTTTTGTCATTGCATTAGCAATTCAATAAATTTATTGACAAAAGAATACATTTAATAATTTAAATTAGATTCAAACACTGGAGATAGCTTATGCGTCAGAAAAGCGTAAGAAAACTTTATATTCAATTACTTAATCTATTTTCATATTTGCTTTTTTAATGTGAAAACCAAAATAAAATTTCGTATAGTTTTATTATTAAGGTCAACAGCGAGCTACTGGATGAGAATTTATGTTATTTCTACGAAATTAATTTAGCACGTAAAATAATCTTTTTTAGTTCATATGAAAACATCTTGGTTGACGATTCTTCAGTAGATATTAAATATACAATAGATATTATTTTATTTTTAATTTACTGTCTTTTAGAGCATTCACAGAGTCTCTCTTATACTTCTCATTTTCCATTTTTTGTGTTTCTTAAGGCTGTTCTTAACTGCTCAGCTGAACAGGCGCAAAACGTTCTGACACATTTACAAATTCATTTCTTAACGGAAAGATATAAAATTGGGAAGCCTGACCATGGAAGCGATTTGGAATCGAGCTGTTTTTTCTATTTTTGGATCCATCAATAACATATTGAGTTATAAGCAATTTCGATCACGTGACAAACGTGTTTTTCACCCTTTCTTCAATGGATTTTCTCCTTTCGCGCGGAAAGTCGGTGCAAAACGCCTACTTTGACACTCTTTTCTGAAAAATCTATTGTGTTTGCAAAAAAAAAACGAAAAAAAACAGCTCGATGACCTAGTTTCTGAACAACAACACCTGCTAGTTTCATACATTTCCGAACAAAAATAAATTAAAACTTACGTCAGAAAGTTGCCCTTTTGGATTTGAGAACACTCTTAAAGGCGTTAAGTGATTTTTATTGGTTTTAATGTATAGTTATACCATGGAAGACTTTCAATTTTAACTAACCCATCTTAAAAGTAAAATATCTAAAGCAGATTTTTTTTTCATAAAGTCAGATTCATAGTTTTATGTAGAATGTATAAGTATGATGTGCTTTGACGTAATTTTTATCATAGAACCTATATTTTGCTTTTTAATTTCACTGACTTATCCGAAATGGGAGTTATCTAAACAGATTCATTACTTTTAAGGAGAATTTTATGCACGATATTTTTTATCTAAAGACATTTTGAATGTAGCATCTTTACTTAGCTTTTCTAATTTCGTGGAATACCATAATTTGAGACATTCTTGCGGAGATAAAGTTATTGTTTTACTAGCACTTAATGCATTAAATATTTTAGCTATACTTATTTCCAGTAAAAAAATACTTATATTACCTTTATTTGTGGACCTTGACGAAATGAAGGATTTCTGAAGCAGATTTTTTTCATGTTTACACTTCCTGGACATAATGCCTATCTCGACTTTATTTTTATTTTTTAAATTGAAAAAACCTATTCAAAATAAAGTGTTCCTAAGGTAGATTTTTTTAAAAGGTGAATTAATTTTTTTGGATCCTATGAGAATCACATGGTGATATCACTGTAAAGTCACCGAGTGACTTGTCACAAAGCAGCCGTCGCGGTGACTTTTAACCGAGTTGACCAAATGAGGTCATTTGAGAGTAATGAGACGAATAAAACATATCCTCTTTAGTTTACTGTAGTAATTGTGACACTTGTGACGTCAAGGAAACATAGACTAGATGTTCTGCTAGGGTGTAATACTTATTTGCTACATCTGTAGTTTATATCATTTTCTTTTGAATTCACACAAAATCGAAAATTAGCATTTCGTGTTTATCGCTTAACTTTTGAACATCAGTGTATTTATATTGTAATACCCTCAATTTGCACTTTTTAATTTCACTTAGATTGATGAAATAGAGAATTTTTAATACTTTTTTTTTTATCATCTTTTAAGCACTATACCTCCTGTGTATAATCGGTAGTGTTGCCAGGTATCATGCGTAAATCGATGCTCCAAATGCTCTGGACAACAGTATTTTAAAGTAATTTTCTTCGCCTTATCTAACGGCAGAATTTTATGCAATTAAATGTGACGAAATAAATTGTAAGAAATTAATGGTTTCCAGAGTATTTGAAGCCCCGATTTACGTAGGGCAACTGTCAACACTAATAATCGGCTTTTTTTCAGTTTTACCTTACTTAGGTATATTGTCTATCTCCATCTGAAGTAAAGGAATGGAAAGTGTTTTTTTTATACAGGGTGTTTCATAAAAGATGGGCAAAATTTTAAGAGGTGACAGTACACATCCAAACAAACAACTTTCATCAAAGAATACATGGGGGAATTAAAACACAAAGACGATAGAGGGCGCAGAAGGTGATGTTGTAATAGAGGCAAAAAAATATAAAGAATGATTAAGTGATAAAAACAAGGTGGGAAGCTGCTTTCCATGCAATCGTTGAGCCTTTGAGCCATTTCTATTTTCAGTTCCGTAGATAAAATGCATATCAGCCTTTACGCGATTAACAAAGGGCCACATCTTCCGATACGTTCTTACCGCGCTCGACAGTTGCACACACAGATCAGCGGCTTTTATGTATTAATCGAGGCGAAATTTTGCATACGCGCTCTTCTTCTTCCCCATATTACATTTGCATGCTATTAGTGTCGTTCTTCTCCCGATAACTTGCAACAGGAATGAAGATTTAACGATTTGATGGACCAAGTTTCAAAATGCGCTAGTGCCTTTGCATTTTATTTCCGACCAGGTATTCTTTGGTGAAAGTTGTTTGTTTGGATGTGTACTATCACCTCTTAAAGTTTTGTGCATCTTTAATGAAACACCATGTGTATTTTATTTATTTATTTATTTATTTTATTAATATCACTAATTACACCGTGAAGAAAATCAATAGCACGCCGTGTTTCTGTTTTTAAATATCAAATTTATGTTATGAAATCCTATTTGGGTCACTAGGGGAATTTTGGCATTAAAAGACATTTTTTGCCACCTTTAGCGTTAATCTTCGTAAAAAAAAAAAAAAAAAAACTAGAATAATTCTACAAATGCAGGCAATAGTTTTCCTAATTATCACACTTTAAAACAAAAATCAGTTCTTAATTATAAGAGTCCTGATACAAAGAGTAAAATATTTAGCATTTATTTGGAAATAAAACGCTTTCAATTTCAGATATTAAAGTAATTTGAAACTGCAGATTAATTATTCTACAATAAAAAGTGTACTTCTGCATACGTTTCTAATTAAAATATGAAACACGATTCAATTCTGAAAAGATGAATATTTCACAATTATTATATAAAGCAAATTATGTTTTTATTAATGGGTTAATCATAAAATCATTAAACGCTTCATTATCACATTAATTTCAATATTTTAAATTTAAATAAATATTTTCAAGTGCATCTTGAAAGTTAATTAAATGTTTGGTTTTAATTTGCTTTCATTATGTAATTCATATTCTTTATATATCTCACAAATATTGAATAATTACTCCGTTATCAAGGTTCTAGTAATAAAAAGAATCTAGAGGGGAAAAAAATTAAACTGTCAGAGATCAGAACCATGACACTGAGTTGACAAATATATGCACGAGATGGTAAATTACCGAGCTTTACATGAAGTCACGCGTTTCATTGGGATTTCTATTGATTAACGCTTACTTCGCTTTGCGGCTCAGGGAATACCAAACAAACCTGCCTTGGGATTTAAGAAGACCAGGTTAATTAAACGTTAGTCTCCAGCTTTACATTTAATTAACTTTTTCAATTTAAATGATCGAAAACTAAAAACAAATGGAAATTCAAAGAATAAAAATTAAAGGTTAAAATTCTCATTTAAGTGAAGATGAAAGTACGTTTTAAATTGAATAAAGTTTAACAATTTATCTTTATTTCCTTATTGTATATATATTTAAACTTACAATATTGTTAATATATTTTTCATGTTTGATATATTATATTTTTGCAAACGTTAATTTTCCTTATGCTTATAAGAATATTTATTGGCCTGTTATGTTGTGATTAATTACGTGCATATAACGTTACTCCATAAAATTGATGGCAGCATTGCTGCCCCTAATTTTATGAAGTAACTTAACCGATGTAACTGCTGTAACGTTACACCATAAGAATGTAAATTCTTATATTTTCACATTATTATGGCGTAATATTCAAAGAGTTAAATCAGTTTAAATTACGAGAGACTACAGTTACATCAGTTAAATTACTCCATAAAATTGGTGGTAGTCATAGACTTCTAATGTAACGTCTAAGGTGGTAGCATGCTTCCAGCATTTTTACCGAGTAACGTTACATAAATGCTTCATAGTAAACACACCGACTTACATCTCGTTAATACGTTAACACTTCCATATTGAACGATACATATAAGTACCATTTTTTAACTACACATACCAAAAATATTTGAAAAATTGTACCTGGGATAAAAAAAAAAAGTATGGAAAATTTGGGTTTCAGTTGCACCAAATAGCGTTTACAGTTTTACAGCTCAGCGTAAAATGTCAAGCGATTTTTTTCTCATCAAAATACAAATTTATAAAAAGAGCAAAAACTCCCCCCCCCCCCCCCCAAAGTCTGATAGTCCTTTAGGGAAGAATATTGTATCATATGAAGTAACATAATATTTAAATATATATATATATATGTTTGTAATAAATGATAGCTTTCGTATAAAATTCTGTTATAACTTTTCTGTTGGTACTTATATATGAGGTAGACCAAGGAAGACCAAGTGAAAAACCTACAAGAACAAATATTTATCTTCACCGCTCGTCCATTATAAATATATTTTACACTATTTTATTTAATGTAACATGATTTTTGTATGTAAAGATAGAATTTGTAACTGATTGTTCACTCATTTTCTGTTAGGCTGTATAGAACTATAAAAATTATGTACACAGGTATACTTCTGATGACAATACAGCATTTTAATATTTTTAAAAATTAATTATGAATTAATAAATTAATTTTAAGATGCTTTTCCATTTTTTTAGACCGCAGTTGATAAATAGCTAAATAATCTTTATGATTACAAGTGTTTAAGACTTAAAAAAAACCATGGAGTTAATGATACGCGAAAGCACTCTCGCCAAAATAGGACAACTGGTAGTGAAACGGCAAAAACGAAATATTTTATGAACTAAATAGCAGAAAATATAGTAAAAAATAAAGAGTAATAATTAAATTATGATTATTGGTTGAAAATAATGATTAGATAGTTTAAATATATCTTTTTTTTTTCTTTCCAATTGTCATACTAAAAAAATTATAATTTCCTAATAAATTCACTTGTTCGCATTCTCTATCAAGCGAGAATCAGAGTCGATTTTTCAACAATCGCGATCCACGCCAAGTTAAAGTATCGTAACGGAAATATTTTGGAATAACATGAATTGCAAAAATGTAATTAGACATAATTTTTAAGTTAACCCATTATGTACTGAATTATAAATTCATGAAAATTTTAACCTCTAAAGCATTTTTCGTGAATTTTTTAAACTACATTAGAAGATTTACATAATTGTTTAACAAATTTTAGAAGGAATAAATGATTTAGAAGGATGAATTAAGTTTGAATTTATAGGGATTTTGTGTAATATTTATAAACAAACTCAAATATTTTATTTTAAATATGTTTTTTAGCATTTTGTAGAATTAGGAAATGCACAAATATAATGTTCTTACAATAGAAATATTTCCGAATTCAACCCTCCTCCCCCTCTCCCCTCAACGACAAGAAAGCTGGAAAGATGCAAAGGCCAAAGAAACCAACTTTAAAAAAAATATTTTTGTTTTGTGTAACCAATAATGCTTTTGGAACAAGTAAAAGTTAAATTTAGAAAATAAAAAAACCCGACTGCGTAAAAAGAGAACTAATTAATTATTTGTCATGAATGTGAAACTATTTTTTATATTACTTACCTATTTCTTTTTATTTACTTGTATTGATGACTTTTAAGTTGTGTTTAATTGTTAGTTCGTATCTATAAATACTGTTTTGATGAGGTCTATATATATGTCTATGAAGGATAGAGTTGCAATAAAGGTAGAGATCCTACCTACACAACTTCCAGGTAGTGTAATATTTAAACGGAGCTTCTGACTGTAAAATAGTCAATGAAACATCGTCTTCATTTTGAAAGATCTATCCAATGAAATGCCACTCAATAGGGTGCGTAAAAATTTTTTTCGTCTCTACCGCCATTTTGTATTTTACGGCCGCCATTTTGAATGTATAAAAACAAAGTCGGACCTATAATCATCGGACGGTTAAGACAAATCGATAAGAGACCTCATTCATTAAAATCCATCCAGCCGTAGGGATGTTTCGAGGGTATAAAGAAATCCACATAGCCAGATACGCGTGAAACACACAATCCTTCTTGGCAGTCGGATAAAAAGATAGAGCAATGCATCTATAACTCATTCTAAACTGTGTTAGTACTAATCGATGTATTAAATGAATTTTATAACAAATTATTATAATCGTACTTATAAGTACGATCAGTAGATAAAGTGTTAAACATTGAATGCTTGCAAAATAGTTTTTTTTTTTTTTACTTTTTTCATATTTCTTGTTGTACTTTTTTTATATTTCATTTAAAGAGAGTTACTTTTATTTTCAAACATGCATCCACAATAATTGTTCTTCTTTTTCAGGAAATGAATCACATCCCTGGAGAGAAATAATTAAAGAAAACATGACAGTTTCAATTATAGAAGTGATTTTGTGTTAAAGCCAAATGTTAATAATCAGAAACATGATTAGAATTATAAAAAGCAATTATGTTAATTCGCATTATGGCGTGATTTTTCCGAAGTGTTTTCAGATTCAGATAATTCAAAGCAATTCAGTCATCTATGTTCATGTTAAGTTAAAGTCATGAATAATGATTTAAAAAAAAAAAAAAAAAAAAAAAAAAAAACTTGCTGAAGACATGAGTTAATGTGTTGATTTTATTTATCATGTGGTTATATGCAAAAAAATCAGTATATATTTATGGTAGCTATTTAAAGGATAATTAATGCTGCACCAATTTGTTCCACATAGCTGCTGTGGGGAAAATATATCCGCATCCCCATGTATTTCAAGATGCTTATGCTCATATTCACTATTTACCTGAACTGTCGGCTAGAGTGAAAACCTCGGTCGAACTCTGAAATGGTATTAAACATTAGCCTGCTTAGATATGATCCTGTTTGAAGGCCGAGCAGATTAATCGTGGATTCTATTTAAGATTTTGACGAGCTTAACCGGCAGTTTAGGTAGATGGTGAATATGAACGTTAGTCAAGTGAGTTAATACATAAATAGTTAGTAGTTCAGTGGAAGTAAAGAATTAACATGAATGTTTGAATTTTCATCCACCTAAACGTAATTATAAAAATATTTTACATGGAAAATAATAACCAAAAGTCTAACTAATCGTAGAAACACATAAATAAATTGAGTATTTTTCGAATCCGCTCCAAAATAGCCATCGTCAATCAGATGTCTTAGTATATAAAATAGTTATGCGTCTAGAAACTGAAAGTTTTCTGGATAATCAGTTAAAAATAATCTTTAATCATATACAATATGTATGAATGGGAAAGAATGTGCACAGAAAGCAATGCTTATTAAATTTTGGAATGTAAAATTTTCTAAAAATAGTCTTTTACTCAATCTCATATTCCTTGCTCCATAAACATAAAGTATAATTGATTTACAACATTGTTTTCTTTAAAATTCAAAAAGAGTAAAAACATTACAGCAGGTTTGTTAATCGATTTTTTAAATGTGGAGGTTGGTAATTCGATAGCTGCGTGGTGAATGAATACATTTTATAGTCTTTTTTTTTTCGCTCTTAAAGATTGTTTTAAGATGTAAAATATGTATGTGGGTGTCTTTACGCAGAACTTAAATACAGATAAGCCGACTCTGACAAAACGATTTCCTTTTAAATTTCTAAAAGTCGCTCTTTGTGTTTTTTTCGTAATTGAAGTTGCGTTTGCACTTTGTTTTAACGCATAGTGTAGCTCAGGAGTTACATGATCTTTTTTTGCCATTTGGCGCTTTCTATTCCTCTTTTGGTGAACTATATTATGTTTTACTTATGTTTAATAATATGCATTTAACCCGAGATTAGCCGCGTCTTTTCTTCAGAACGATATTAGTTGCGTTCAATCTTTTTGCCGCCGGCCCCCCGCATACAGAAAATGTCTTTACGCAGAACTTAAATACAGATAAGCCGACTCTGACAAAACGATTTCCTTTTAAATTTCTAAAAGTCGCTCTTTGTGTTTTTTTCGTAATTGAAGTTGCGTTTGCACTTTGTTTTAACGCATAGTGTAGCTCAGGAGTTACACGATCATTTTTTTTGCCATTTGGCGCTTTCTATTCGTCTTTTGGTGAACTATATTATGTTTTACTTATGTTTAATAATATGCATTTAACCCAAGATTATCCGCGTCTTTTTTTCAGAACGATATTAGTCGCGTTCAATCTTTTTACCGCCGGCCCCCCGCATACAGAAAATGTAAAATAAGAAATATTTTTCACTTAATATTCGAATATTACATTTCAATGAAGTTATACATTTTCTGTTTACTTAAATTATATATTTTACTCATGGGATTTGGAATAGATTTTTCCATTAATTTCAATTTGCTTGTAAAAATTTACCTGAAGGAAAAACAGAGATGACTAGTTACTTCACAATGGTGGTGGAGAAATATTTAAACTCAGCTACATGGTAGTTCTCCATTGTGTTTGTAAGGGTATACGAGTTAGGAGAGGATAATTTATACGGGCGGCCAACAGACCGACACGCGACTACTGCCTGGTTAAGGACCTGAAGTCTGTTTTTGTTCTGATTTGTTATCATGGGGAGGTTTTAACATATTTTGTTGATACTGCTTAAAATTTGCTCGACTGGCGTTTTTTCTCAACCTTTATAAGGTCGTCATTGTAAATTCTGCAAACTATTAAAAACATTATGAAAATTATTATATTGTTAAATATAGTTATTGTGCAGTGTAAACACTTTAAAGTAAGTATATAATTTTAAATTATCCTGTTTTGAACAATTTTTGTTGTGTAACTCAGTAGTGACATTATGATATTATGTCCAACAACAATATAAATAATTTCTTTTACTATTTTTATAGTGGATAATTAACAAAATAGATTCATATAATGTTTTCCGAATAAAATGAAAAATCATGCATTAAAGGGCTATCTAATAAGGGTCTCTAGATGTATAAAATTCCAATCAAAGCAAACAAGAATGTTAACACATTTGTTTCATTCGCTGTAGTTGGAATTGGTATATAACATTAACCTACGCTGTTAAAAAAAAAAAAAAAAAAAAAAAAAAAAAAAAAAAAATTCTAATTTACGGAAATATAATACAATAGTTCCTGAGCAAGGTACAAATTTCGTCAGTTATTTCCTCTCGGCCGATAATTTGTAAAATGCTTCAGAGAGTTGTATAATAAAGTTCCGTGAACGCCAGCTGCGGTTCCGTGGGTGGTTGAGCAGCAGTAGCCTCCCACACACGTAAGGGAAAAAAAAATAATCATTTCCTCCCGAATGAAAATTTGTCAAATCATAGCTAACACAATATCTTGAAGAAAAAAAAATGTTGGCTGATTATAAAGTGGTGGTTAATACGTCAGCTGGTCACACGAACATTGAAAAAAATATATAGGGTGCAAAGGGAAGTCCTTTTAACCTGAAAGTACTTGTGAACGGAGAGACTACCGCTATGCAAGTGAGGTAGCGGTATAGTAAAGCGACTACGCCCGACCGAATGCAAGCGAAAACAGCGCCCCTAGTGGCGAAATTTGGAAGATAGCTATTGAAAATCGTAAACGAAAAGAGTTAGAGCAAAATTTCCAGTTAGAAAGTTTTAGAGCATCAATTAATTAGTACGAAGCGACATTTTGTTAACACGGATAAGATAAATCGTCGCCTGTATACCCAAAAATATCCGAAATCAATGAGCGACGATTCTACTTTCCACGTTCACAATACGTAAATGTAGCAGTGTACGATTTCAGATTGTGACGTTGTACTGCGCTGTAATGTCTGTAAAAATTTTATTTCCAATGCATTTAAATTTTTAGATTAGCCCTTTCACGGGCAGAATAATTCTGTTCGTAAACTGATGAAATAATTGACTGACACCAGAATACGGAAACGAATCCTAGAAAATAAAACCTCGCTAATTTTCACTTTCATTAAAAAAGCAAAATTTTATTAAAATATTCTTGCTGCCATTTGTCAGTTTTGAAATTAAAATTTGGTGGCTAGATAGTCTAGCCACCGCTCTTGAAAGGTTTAAATCTATGTCGTCGTATTGAAGAGGCTTGCAATAGACGTTCCATGCTGAGAAATGTGGCATGTAGAATAACTCTCACGAATACAAACGTGTATAGTCAGCAATGGCGAACGTTTCGAACTTACTGAATATTGACTTTTTATCACTGTGAGACAGTTTGTCTTTCTTTTTTTTTGTGTGTGATATTATCAAAAGTATTAAGATAACCACGTATTTATACCATAAATTGTGCGTATTTCTTCATACTTCTGGCTATTCCATTCAAATGTTTACACAAAATAGAGTGCATCGATTTCGGACATTTTTGGGTATACAGACGAAGATTTATCTTATCCGTGTAAATCAAATATCGCTTCGTATCAATTAATTGATGCTCTAAAATGTACTAACTGGAAATTTTGCTCTATGTCTCTTGGTTTCCGATTTGCAATGGCTATCTTCCAAATTTCTCCACTAGGGGCGCTGCCATCGTTTGCATTAAATCGGACATTGTCAATTTACTGTACCGTTACCTCACTTCCATAGTTGTAGCTCTCTCCTTTCGCAAGTATTTTCAGGTTAAAGGGACTTTCTTTGCACCTTGTATATTTTTTTCATGTTCGTGTAATCTGCTGACGTATTAATCATCACTTTATAATCAACTGGCTTTTTTTTTCTTCAAGATATTGGGCTATCTACAGTTTGACAAATTTTCAATCGGGAGGAAATGACTGGTTTTTTTTTTTTTTTTTCGTGCGTGGTAGGCTATTGCTGCTCAACCCACCCACGGAACCGCAGCTGGCGTTCACGGAGCTTCATGATACAACTCTCTGAATCATTTTAAAAATTATCGGCTGAGAGGAACTTGCTCATCAAAATCTGTTGCTGGCTCGCGGACTATAACCACATACGAAAATATACAATAACCTCTTTCGAATTACCCAGGATTGCGAAAAGTGTTTCCTTCATTTTCTGAAACCCTAGAAATTAGTTTAAAGATTTAAAGAAGCATTTAGGAAAGCAAAGTTCCTGTTGTTGCTACTTGAAACGTTTCTGAGTAGTTTTTATAGTATATTAATCAATTTTCAATATGAATTATGAAATTAATATCCGAAAAAAAATATGAATTGCAACCTACATTTTTTTTTATAGATTTATATTTATTATGACGTGCTTTATGCGAATTCTCAATTTCAAATTTTTATTTCAAATAGTTTTTGAATTATCATTAAAAAACGTCAAAATGATGGTTTAAGATGATGTGCAGAAAAGCATAGTTTGAAAAAATGTATTTTACTCATTTTATTGGAATATTTGGGCTGGCAATAGTCGAAACATAATAAGCGAGTGAAATGTTCATATTGGCAAGAAATAAAACATTAATAGAAGTGACATAGTCATTCTGTAGCATTTCAACAATCGAGTACCGAACTTTAATTTCGATACAGCCCCTAAAATAGGTTCATTTTAAAATAAGTAATTTGTCGGAAACTAATTGTACGAATTTCAAGCAAATTTGGATTTATAGACTAATTGAAGGGTGTAGAATTTATTTATGGTGTCAAACTTGAGTACTGCTATTGAAAAAAAGGTTTTGGTTTGGTTTGATATGTATTTGGCCCCCTCAGCAAATTTTATGTACATTATTTAAAAGTAGACTTTATTTTCAATCGTTTGGTACCTGTAACTTTCTTCTGCGATAATTTCTTGCAGAGTTAATAAGGGGTGTTTACATTTTACCGCGTCTGTACATTAGGGTGGGCCGAAAAAAACTTTTTTTTTATTTTCGATGATGGGTAGTGCGGAAAAGTGGCCACTAGTGACACCAAGTTCACACAAAAAATTTGAGATTTTTAGGACAATTCCTATATTTGCCGCTTTTGGCTTGAAGTTTTGCTAAAAGGCTGATTTTTGAACTTTTTTAGCAAAAATTTTAAAAATGTTAAATTAAACTTATTTTAATCGTATTTACTTAAAAAAGCATATTTAATGTTCCAAATGTATAAATAAGCTCTGATAATGTATTATTTAATTGCTATGTGCATTTTAAATTAGACGATTTTTATAGCCTTTTCGCGTTTAAGTGAGCAAAAGTTGCATGTATTGTTTGAATCTTTTAACGGTTTCTCTCTTTTGTCTTGTTTATGTTCCTTGGTTTTCCTTATTTTTTTCGGTGCTTTAAGGGTCATATATTTGAGTAACGGACAGCAGAATCCCTCAGAAACAGATCTGAAAGGAGAGAAGGGGGTGAGGCGAGAACTTAAGCGAACGCAGTGGCTCATCGCGAGGTTGGGGGAGTGAAGGAAGAAATACAAGAAGGAAGAAAGTGCGATAAGGGATGCTTATTATTTTCAGTGCTCAGTTTCCCTGAGACATGGCGGATGCTGTGTGAGACAGGAATATGCGCTTAGGAGTGTTTGGCTTTGAAAGGCCTGGTTCAAATTCAGATTCAGTCGAACTGCTTTCTTGAAAGCTCCCACTACTTGAATCTTCCAACAATATAACTGTCTTCCATCTGGATCTAAATCCACTCGTTGAAGGCTTTGTCGCAGAACCACTATTCCTCGTTGAAATTGTATCCCTTTTCATTTTCCGCGATATTTTCTTTGCAAGAGTTGTGTTGCTTGTTTTTAAATCAATATTTCCGATAAACATTTTTCGAACAGTTCTTTGATCCTTCAAGAAGTTCACCTCCCGATATGGAACTTTACGTCTGATGTCGCAGCTACAATTGTTCAAGCCTCTACACTTACAAGCTGCAATGTCAAAGAGAGAGGTTTCCGCATTTCGTACGAAATCTTCGCAGGAGCTTTGCCTTTAACGCCCGTATGATTACAAGATTTCTCCAAAGATCTACACTCATTGTAATAGTTTTTAATCCTCTCATTAATTGTTCGTTGGGGAACCACTGGTATGGAAGATTTTATTCAGATTTCGGAAACTTTTTCACCTACCATTTTAATAATATAATCCACTGGTTGAAGATAAATATCTCGATTTTCTTCTACATCGCTTCGCAACCAATAGTAGGGGCGCATGATGTCAGCAATAGTTGGCAATTGCCTTTCAATTTGCATGGTGCCTCAAAATGGCTATTTTTCACGCTATCACATGTCTTTACATGATCAGGAACTTTCGCACTAGCCATTTCTAAACTCGTCGTAATAAAACGCACAAAACACAGTAAAGGCACGTTAAACGATCCAAAAAGCAATGTATTGCAAGAGAAAAAGGTTTTACTTTTGCACTGAACAAATGTCACAGGGAAACCGAGCACTGAAAAATAATAAGCATCCCTTATCGCACTTTCTCCCCTCTTGTATTTCCTCCTTCACTCCCCCAACATCGCGATGAGCCACTGCGTTCGCTTAAGTTCTCGCCTCACCCCCTTCTCTCCGTTCAGATCTGTTTCTGAGGGATTCTGCTGTCCGTCACCCAAATATAAGACCTTTGAAGCATCGAAAAAAATAAGGAAGACCAAGGGACATAAACAAGACAAAAGAGAGAAACCGTTGAAAGATTCAAACAATACATGCAACTTTTGCTCACTTAAACGCGAAAAGACTATAAAAATCGTCTAATTTAAAATACACATAGTAATTAAATAATACATTATCAAAGCTTATTTATACATTTGGAACATTAAATATGCCTTTTCAAACAAATACGATTAAAATAAGTTTAATTTAACATTTTTAAAATTTTTGCTAAAAAAGTTCAAAAATCAGCCTTTTAGCAAAACTTCAAGCCAAAAGCGGCAAATATAGGAATTGTCCTAAAAATTTCAAATTTTTTGTGTGAACTTGGTGCCACTAGTGGCCACTTTTCCGCATTACCCATCATCGAAAATCAAAAAAAAGTTTTTTTCGGCCCACCCTACTGTACATGATCAGTGTTATGATTTAGTGATGGGCGATTTCGATTTTTTTAATCGATTTAATCGATACTATGGCCAACTCGATTTAATCGATACTATAAATTTTTTAATCGATGTCTCTAAAGGTCATATCATTTTCATTTTCCTTCAAAAATTTAAGGTCAAGTAGTTGCATGTCCAATCCAAAAACTTTCTTCTGTCTCATAAATGTTAAAACTTCAAAATTCGCTATCACAGTGTCAAATTTAAATAACCTATACCCATCATGAGGATCCAAAAGTATAGGTTCGTTGAAATATGTGTATTTAAAAAATATATATAAGAATCCCATTTTTCTAACAAATCATTGAATTTCGGCCCACACCCTCTTAGATGTCCGCAACGGAAAATCCCAGTTCAAAGGGCATAAAAGCGACACCTGCTGGGTAGTATACACCCAAGCCTAATAAGGATATGTTTATACGACAGTGTAACAGAATATGAAGTTTGATTAAATTCCGTGCATTAGTTTTGAGATATGGCTATCATGAATATCATGAAAAAAGCAGTATAGCAACGCAGCCTATTACATGATTAACACGAAAGACTCAGAAAAAACAACTTACGTCAATGACTAACAGAATATTAAGTTTGATGAAATTCCATTCATTACTTCTTGAGATGTTATCGCAAACATTGTGTAAACCCTGAAAAACAGTGTTGAATTCAGGGGCTGGTACGGGTGGACCCCGCCCTGGAACATTGAAATGTCCCCTTGGGAGATTTGAGATTTTATGCTTAATGGACGAAAGTCCAATCCTTCCCCCCTCGTAACTCTAGAATGTTCCTCTCCAGAACCATAGAAATCCCCCCCCGGAGAAAAATGTCTGAAATCAACACTGTTGATAAAAGCAGCATGGCAGCACAATTTGTTATATCATTTACACAAAAACCTAATCATGGATAACTTATGGCATTGTCTAACAGAATATTAAGTTTGATGAAATTTCGTTCATTAGTTCTTGAGATATTATCCTAAAATTGTTTAAATCCTGAAAAACGTGTTGAATTCAGGGGGTGGCCCGGGGGGATGACATTCCTCCCCCCGCAACAAAGCATAAAATCTCAAACTTTCTGGGGGGCATTTGAGTGTTTCTGGGGGAGGAGAATGTCACCCCCCCCGGGCCACCCCCTGAGTCCAATACGTTTTTGTACATTAAAAATTGATGAAATTTCGTTCATTAGTTCTTGAGATATTATCCCTAACATTATTTAAATCCTGAAAAACGTGTTGAATTCAGGGGATGGCCCGGGAGGGTAGCATTCCTCCCCCCCCCCCCGCAACATTCAAATGCCCCCCAGAAAGTTTGAGATCTTATGCTTTTTGTACATTAAAATGTACAAAAGTCCAATCCCCTCCCCCTCTGAACTGTCCCTCCCGGAGAAAAATGTCTGAATTCAACTCTGCTCATAAAATCAGCATAGCAACGCCCCCTGTTGGGCGATTTATACCGAAACCTAATAAGCAGCAATTTATGCAAACGTCTAACTGAATGTGGTTTTATGAAAATCCGTGTATTAGTTCTTGAGATAGAGCTATTGCGAAACTCGGGAAAAATGCAGCATAGCAGCGCCACCTGCCGGTAGATTTACATCAAAACCTAATCCTCAACAACTTATGTCAACGTCAAACTGAATCTGAAGTTTGGTGAATATTCGTGCATTAGTTCTTGCGATAACAATCTTGCGGAAATCATGAAAAATGCAGCATAGCAGCGCCACCTGTTGAGCGATTTTCACCAAAAAGTAATCAGCACCAATTTATATGAAGGTCTAACTGAATCTAAAGTTTCAACAGATTCCATGCATTAGTTCTTGAAATAGACCGCTCACAATTTTTTTGTCAGAGACAAACAAATAGACAGACTGACAGACAAAAAATTTATAAAAATAGTCAAATCGTATTCCAGACAAGAAGTTCTAACACTTTAAATCCTTAGAAACCGGAAGTCGAAAATTTTCACGAAAACAACACTTTATTTTTCTAAAGACAAAAGAAAGCAAGAAAAGATGAACGCATCGATTCTGCGCTTGGATCAGAAACGGTGAATCGATTCAGTTCAGATTCGATGCCGATGTCGATTTTCAGATGCGATCTTCAGAATCGTTACTTTTTTGATTTACCTCAATTCTTTAGATGCAATGTCGAATCGTTATATTTTGATTTACTTTCAATTCTTTAGATGCAATGTCGAATCGTTATGCTTTGATTTACTTCAATTCAAATCGCATCGCGGTCGATCCACGATTCGGGTTGAATCAATTCTTCCAATTTTGCTGTTTTAGTGCCAGAATTGCAGTAAAATTTTGTATAAGAGCCTTTTTTTCTTTCTAGTATAAATCAGTGTTGAATGCAGGTATTTTTCTCAGGGAGGGATTTATGCGACTCCGGTCGGGATTGGGGGGGGGGGGTATTTCAGAGTTCAGTAATGGGGGGGGGGTGCACATTTGTCCATTAAAAAGCATAAAATCTCAAAACTTACGAGAGGGACATTTCAATGTCCCGGGAGGGATGTCCTCTCGGGCTACCCCCTGAATTCAACACTAGGTTAAATCGTTATACTTTTGTTTAGAAGCCTAGTTATTCAGGTTACTAGTTTATTATATTGTATTTTTCAAGTTCGTCTCTTCTAATCTCTCCACCCCCCTCTCCCCTTTTCCTCGCTAATCTTAATTTACAGGGCCGTTCAAAATTTGCATGCAATTTTTAAAATGTCCAATTCTTGTTCTATTTTATTATAAAGCCACATTTTGAAACCTTGACCAAAGATACTTTTGAGGTCGCCCCTCCGACCGTTTGGGGCTTACGTGCTCCCTCGGGGGGGTGGGGGGATATTTTTTGTTTCTTCCAAACCATATCGTATAACATATCGTTAGAAAGCTTTTAATGTGATCTTTTATTTTCTGTCTCTAGCCTTCCTTCTTTTTGGTAAGGGTCAATCGTGCTCCAACTTTTGTATTGATATTTTTGACAGTAATTTCAAAGGAATATATATTTTTTCTTTCGGATTTACTGTTTTAAAGGCAGAACTGCTGTCAAATTTCGCATAAGAATTTTTTTCTTTCTAGGTTAAATTGTAATATTTTTAGTTTAGGAGCCAAGTTATTTGAGTTACTAGTTTATTAAGCTGTACTTTTTCAGTTCGTCACCTATACACCCCCCCCCCCCCCCCGATCAGAATTTTCTTAATTATGGTCCAATTTCAATGGGACCTTTTTTGACATTCTTCCCGAATCATTTGTTTACCAACTAAACACTGATATTATATCTGCAGCTCTTGGTGAGCTCTATTTATGAATGGTAATAACAAATTTCATCTCTTTTCCATTTTAAGCTTATCATTCTTGGTTTAAAGCCACGTGACTCAAGGTTCTCGTTAGTTAAGCCGTATTTTCACCCTTAAGTTTGTCAAAGTGTTTGTGTAAGTTGTATTATAAAAAATTCAGTCGTTTACAACCAAACTTACTGATTTATGATACTTTGAATTTTATGAAATTTCGGAGCTTTCCGAAACTAAAGGATCCCCTGTATGTTATTAATTTTTTTCAAGGGTGTAGGTATGAAAATACATGCTAAAATGCTTTAAAACCTTTTTTTTCAAATAATATATTTAACAATTTAAACAAAGTGATTCCCAAGAATTTTGTACTGTTTTAAAAGGGGACCACATCTTAGAATGTAAGGGGCGTAAAAATTCGAAACTTGGACAGGGCGATGCAAAAAAAAAAAAAAAAAAAAAAAATTCTCCTTTCAGAAATTCGAAAAAATATTATCTTAATTACAAGCTGAGATATTAATTATTATTTCACTAATTGGTTTATATCTATTAAATGCTTTTTTTTAAAGGCAGTCACGTGATTTTTTATAGCAGCATTAACGTTTTCTACCGTTTAGCGTGCGGTTCTTTGACGGCGGGCTGAGATAATTACTACTTTTTCAATATCAAAAATTTTATAAGTGTTCATACCACTATTTTCGAATAGTAATTTCACAAATATCTTGAATTCTTGCTTAAGACTACCACCCCCTAGACTAATGTATCTTCGGATAGGTTGTATAAAGGAGTTTCGTTTAGATACACTTTTGTTTTGAATAGACTGCGCTCCCTGGTGGTCGAATATAGAACTAACAGACCGCGATTTCATTTAAAGTAGAAAATCTAACAAGGCGATCTGTTCGAAACTTTAAAGATAGTTTATAACACATAAGAAAAAGTTTAAAAAAGAATGGTGCGAAAATTTCGGGAGGAGGGGGGGGGAAGGCCGCTAGAATTTTTTTTAAACCTTAGCGTTCCTTACCGTTTTAGGTGGGGTTTTTTGACGGAGTCCTGAGATAAATGCTACTTATTAAATATAAAAAAGTCAAAAGTTTAGTTACCACTATTTCCGAATAGTAATTTCGGCAAATAGCTTAAATTTTTGATCAAGATTGCCACACTCTTGAGTAATATATCTACTGATAGGTTGTTTAACGGAGTTTCGTTCACAGTTTTGTTAGGAATAGAGTGCGCACCCTGGTGGTGGAATCTGGAACCAACATAACGCGATTTTGTTAAAATTAGGAAATCTAACAATGCGATCTGTTTTAAGCTTTAAGATTGTTTATAATACATGATAAAAAATTATAAAAAAGAATGGCGCGTCACATTTCGCGGGGGGGGGGGGATAGAGGGGAGGGGCAGAACAAAATTAGAAAATATAACAGGGCGATTTGTTTGAAATTTTAAGATAGTTTATAACACATAATAAAAAATTTTTAAATGATGAATGTCAAAAATTGGTGGTGGTGGTGGTGGGGGGGGGGAAGGTGAGCGCGTTTTTCCGACCCGGTGGGCAAAGTGGGGGGGGGGGTACACCTATACGATGCTGTAGGCAGCGGGAACCCGCTTCGAGATTTCATATTAGGCGGAACCCGCTAGTTACTAGCTATAATGTTAAAGATTTCCAAGCAATATACATGTGCGTCCACTATCCTTCTAAGACAGTAAAATTAATTGCTTTTTATTTCTTCTGAGAAAACTAAATTTTCACGTCTTGCAGCGACGATTTTTTTTTTTTTTTTTTAAATAAAAGAACTTTAATAAACTTTGCTAGTTACATTATTAAACTCAAATTGTAAGAATACTAAATCGGTTCTTATGGCAACGTGAATTATGTCCCTGAATATTTAAATTTTAATTCAGGCTGGAAGAAAATCACAATGATTTAATTACAGGGACAGTCAAAAGTTTTCCGTTACATTACGGCCAATGGAAAAAATTATTTCAAGTGCATTTTAAGGATGTTACAGACTTTCGAACAGAATGAAATTGACATGCACTTATGAGGTGCACTGTTATAGTACGAGCGCACCACATTTGCCACGTTTGACGCGCAATTTCCAACTTGTATTTAACCGAGACCTTTCTTAAAAAAAAAAAAATAATAATTAATATCTAAATTACAATATTAGTAAAATTACATCTTAAAACTAATAATTTAAAAGTTAAAAACTTTATTATTTGACTCAAAGGTCTGTAATAGCTTACGACTGGGCCCCTGACTTTGTCTACCCTCTAAATGGGAGGTATGGGAGGTGGTCGCTACGGCTCTTTGATTCGCTAAGTTTTAAAATTAATATTTTTGAGCTTATCTGTGCGAATCTGTGACTATCGAAATATCGATTCAAGAATCGATTCTAGAATTTGGGAATCGATTCTTATTGTGATCGATTCAGTTTTATACGATGTCGATTTGAATCGATTCCTGAATTTTCCAGAATCGCCCATCACTATTATGATTCCAGTTGAAGTTATGCAAGTAATGATGAAAGTTATTCTTGTTTATATTACATGATATTTTGTTCATTTTCCGATGCTTGGACAAGTTAGATGATGGTAAAATCGCATTTTAAATGATTATGCCGAGAAATTGAAAAAAACATATATTTCGGACAGCTGTTAAAAATATAAGAAATAAATGATTAATGCGTTAAATATCTGAAGCCGGAATAAAACATTTTCGGACGCATGTCTTTTATCTGGCATTTTCTGCTACCGGGTAATGTTAAACTCTGCTATAAGTTTTCTCTTGCGTAAAAAAATGTGCTTGGAGGAATGGGATAAATTAGAAACGGAAATACTGAAATGCAACTTGTTAACACCATTCAGTTTTATGAAGGTCTTTTAAAAATAATCTATCATGAATAATTCTTAAAAAAAAAACAGACTTCATACAGATAACACTAATTGTTTTCACACAGATCATTAAATAAAGGATTCCTTTAAAAGATAAATTATTTTTTTGCTAATAAACCTTTTTTCATGGTTATTCCGCGCATAAATCATTTGTTGAAGAAAGTTACATATAATCGCTTTAATCGATATAATGTTGCATTGATCTGGAATCAAATAGGTTTTTGTTGAAAGAGAAAAAAAATGTAGGGAACTAAAAAGAACCAAAAACGATCAAGTGCGAATATTACTCACGCTCGGAGGATTCCGTACAATAAATGTATGAATTATTAAGTATATTATACAAAAAAAAAATCATTGCTAAAATAATAAGGCTTTGTAAAAAACTATACAATGTAGGGTTGGGTATAGCTGTATATACTAGAAAAGTATGAATGGGTATACCATAAAAGTTCAAAGACATATGAAGCCTAAATTAATCTGTATAACTCATTTTTCAATCTTATCCTAATCTGTTTATCATAAACTTAATTCGGTACTGACATTAAAAGCAGTGCATATTTAACTTCATATAGCATTTCATAAAAATAAAATCAGCGAGTAATATTTTTTTCTTTTTGCAGTGTAAGTAAAACAAAACCCTTGTTTAAAGTTTAAACTTGGCATTGTGCTAAGAGCGTTTTGAAAGGAGGTCGCAAAGTTGCAACGCCGCCTTCGTCCATGCCGCATTTTTCCAGATAGGTTTCTAATTAACCTTTAAAGACACGCCTGGTGTATAGAGAGAGTCACTCGATGCAAACTAGTCTCGAATAACATAGTATTTATGTGATTAATTCTAATTAAATTAGCCTGTTTTAAACAATTTGACGTTTATTGCTTTTATACTGCTACTGGACATTGCATTACACAAATGTATCATTAAAAGTTGTTATCTAGGCTTTAAAAGCCGATGGTACGTAGATTACGCCGCCTCTGTCATTCTGTATCTCCAAACCGTCCGTGTCTTTAGGGGTTAATTTCTCGGGTAATTACCGACGATTTTTTTTCGAAAATCATTATCAACAATGCTTTTATACTTCTGCTACGATAGGTACCTCTAGCGCTCCTCAACATCTTTTCTAAATGCCCGCAAATCGAAATTTGTGTGCAATGTAAAAATGCGCTTTTCTCAAAGCTATTTGTCCTAGGGTAATCGCTATAATTTTCCTGCAAGGTTTAAATTATCGTCTACTACCTCTAATTTTTTGATAATTGTAGTTTCAGAATTAATGTTGGGGGAACATATGTTTGAACTACATTTTCGACGATATCTCTGAAAATATAGAACCTAAAATTAAAACAAAAGAAGTGCAGAGTTCAGCGTTAAGAAAGCTTTCAACGATACCCCATACGATATGCAAAGAAAAGATTTTTTTCCAAGTAACTTAATTAGCCCTTATATGCTTTTCCTAAATATATTTGTGAATGTTTAATAATCCTGTAAATATGTGGGTCAATAATCTTTATTACTTCCCCCAATTTGAACTTTCCACGTCCCATAGTTTACGAATAAAGTGGCTGTGGCAGACAGACAGACACACGAGTGATTTTATAATGGCTCCGTTTTTACTTCTTAAGTACGGAACCCTAAAAAACAGAAATCTGAATTTAAAATGTGATTAAATATTGTTGAACAACAGATGCATTTTTTTTTTCGATTTCAATCTCAAATTAAAATTGTGAAACTTTTTAGGTTTTTTTTTTTTTTTAAATACTGGAAAAAAAACTTAAATCATAAGAGTAAACAAAAATATTTAAATGAGAATTCTGAGAAATAATACATAAAATTTACATGTAATAGCATGAAAAAAGAGTTAGAATTATAGCAATATAAATAAGACTAGACTTACGTTTAAAAGTTTTGTTGCTTAATAGTTATAAATAAATTTAAATAAATAAAATAATAGTATGAGAAAAAATGACATTATCTAGTTGTAAAGAAAACATAAGGTGCTTTTTTAAAAAAGTTATTGTTGTAGTTCGTATCTAGAAAAAAACTGAAATTGTATTTACTAGAATATGTTACAATAATATGCATAAAAAACATGCTATATAATATTTAAAGAAGATACTCATGTATCAAATGCTTTCAAATGTTAATAAAAAAGTATATTTAACATTATAAAACGTTTGTTAGCTTGTGTATCTTCATTATATACGATATAGTACAACTTTGGGGCTTACAATTTATTATTGCACATCTCAATGTATTACTTGATATATATTTAGGTTATTATTGCATTATTATAGGAAGAGTGATTTTTTAATAGTTTTAAAAATTGTTTTGTTCTTATTTCCTTTATATAATTACAAATAAACACTAGTACACTTGAAAACATGATTGTTTTTCGTTAAATAAACCTTTTCTAGAATTTTCAGAAGTATAATTATCTTTCTAAAATAAAATAATCTGAAAAAAAGAAGAAAAATCACAAAGTAACTGATGTTTAGCAAAATATTTAAAGTAAATGAAAATTTTGGTATTTAGTATACAAAATACCATCGCTTAAAAAAAAACACGGAATTTTTTTGTGATTTTTATTTAAATAGTTTAATTTAACCGTCACGTCAAATTTTAAATCCTGGATAATCTGCATACAGGTTGCTATAAAAAGACTGAAACTTCTCAAAATTCAGTAACAAGTAAACGATGACTAGTAAGTTATTCTTTCAATAAATAATGTATTAAAGCAGGATTTTTTCTACTACGATGCCTTTGTTTAGTTCCACGTATCATAAATAGATAGTGCTGTACTATTTCAAACTATTAGAACGGCCGAACTAAAGTATGAAAATGAATGAATTTACAATTTTTATCTTTGTTATGTTTAGCTGTTGAATCAACATGTGGCGTAGCGTAGCAGAAGAAGCTAAAAAGCTTGTACAAGCACCCCACACAAACCGAGGTGATTTCGAACTTGAGAACTTTGTCCCGAGCTCATCATTTTGTGACTAGCATGTTAACCGCTGGGCTGAGTTGTCCGAAGTGTAAGTAAAGAAGTTCTTGACTCCACACAATACTTTCCTGAAATACTAAATCCAGTAGATTAACAAGATTAATTTTAACGCAATTATTCTAATCGGTAAATAAATCATAAGAGTTGTAATGTTCTAACTGGGCGAAAAATGTTCTGACCGGTATTCGAACCAGGGATCTCTTGGCTGAAGCTGCCAATGCTCTGCCTTCGAAACAGGGATCTCTTGGCTGAAGCTGCCAATGCTCTGCCTTCGAAACAGGGATCTCTTGGCTGAAGCTGCCTATGCTCTGTCTTCGAAACAGGGATCTCTTGGCTGAAGCTGGCAGTACTCTGCCATTCAGCCAACAGATCGCTAGTTCGAATTCTAGTCCGGACATTTTTCACCTAGTTCGAATTGGAAATTTACATCTCATATGATTTACTTACTAATTAGAATAATTGTGTTAAAATTAATCTAGGGTAATTACGTATCCAGCGTTTACTGGAGTTCCATTACCTGTGATTTATTCTGTTGAGCTGATACATACGTCAGACAAGATGCTATGATTAATAAGGTTAGCTGGGTGAATTAGGTCTTCTAGATTCGTCCGGAATAGCTCAGATGGCAGAGCATTGGCAGCTTCAACTAAGAGATCCCTGGTTCGATTCGAGATTCGGACATTTTTCGTCCAGTTGGAAATTTACATCTCATAATTCCAATAACTATCGCCGTTTACTTTTAATTGAATTTTTAAAAAAGTTCACTCCATTTTTTAATACCCCGTAGGAGCAACTTAAAAATGATCATTGAAAAGCTAAAGTTAAAAAATCAAGATAAAGCTTACTTTTAATCTGTTTGTGAACTCAAGTACTTTTTTAAAGAGATACTATCTAGAAATTTCTAGCAATACTTTAAAAACATAGTATTACTATAAGACATTTAAATTGATTTATCATTCCAGTAACAGAATTTAAATAAAGTCCATTTTTAAAGAATATTTATTTGGTTATTGTAAGAAAATTCAAACGAGAATTGTATCATACTCCTTTTCACATGTGGAGCGTAGAATCTATTTTAAGTAAGACGTCAATAAATATTTCCCTCTTATCTTTTCTTTCTCAAAACATAATCATCCATCAAATGTTTCGATCACAAAAAAAATTGTTACTCCACTATGCATTAATCGATTTCAAAGTTCGCACTTTATATTGTGTCAAAACTCGATAGAAACATTGAGTGAACGGAATTTCTTTTTAAAGTTTAAACTTACTTTAATTTAACCGAGCTTGATGTGTCTGTCTAAAAGTGCCTCTTATCATGCATTGCATTAAAATGGATTTTGGATAAAACTGCTAAGAATTTATAACTTAAGCGTTGATATATTTTTGATGAAAGAAATCTAAGCGGCGATAGTGATAGACTTGATTTAAAATTCGGTTCAATTTTCCTGCAAAACATGGCGTCAGAAAAATTGGCAAAATAAAATGGTAAAAATTTGTTTCTAAATCTCCTGCTTCGATTGAATCATAAACATCAGTGGATTGAAGCATGATTTGGTAAAATATTGAACCAAGAACTAGGAAAATATTGATTAACAAACTTTTAAAATCGTCAAACAAATAGTGGCTATAGTTAAACTTTGAAACAAACTGAACCGCAGCAATTCTATTTTGCGCGTTGTGCGAAACACCTTATTAATTTTTCGGTACTTTTCGGTTAGCCGGGCTAATTTACATACATATATACGGGTACATACGGGTATACATATATACATACATACGGGTTATATTTACATACATATATACATATATATGCATATATATGTACACATATACATATTCATATGTATGTATATATTTATGTGTGTGTGTACATATATATATGTACATATATGTGCATATATATGTATATATGAATGTAAATATAACACTGGCGCTCGGCTAACCGAAAAGTACCAATTTTTCTACCACTAGGCTTCGCATCAGTAATGATAAGTGACGGCGCCGATGAAGCCTGTCAGTGCCTATTTTAACTAATGGTGCCTGGTGCACGGGCATCGTCTGCATCATCCTTACTGAGGCTTTGCAGACAAGGGGAAAACATAACAAATACAGTAGACTCGCTCAAATCCGCATACCTAAAATCCGCACACCACCACA
This sequence comes from Maratus speciosus, assembly GCA_963932465.1. NCBI lineage: Eukaryota > Metazoa > Arthropoda > Arachnida > Araneae > Salticidae > Maratus > Maratus speciosus. The sequence goes on from OZ010786.1 coordinate 256,265,067, forward strand.
GATGTAAACAATGAAACTTTCAGTTCAGATGTAGTGACAAAAAATCATAATTTTTTTAGTTTTATATCATTTAGTATGTATTTTAATATGTAATTCTCGATAGTATGACTGAACTAGTGGTTTTTCATGAAAGAAGAATACATTTATTTGTGGAAAAAAAATCAAGGTATTGCTGATATCACTGGTCATCACAATCTTTTTACCAAATATATTTATGTATTAAGTTTTTTGGGGTTATTAAGACTGGCTAAACATGAAATGAAACTTACTTAATTTATGATTTTGATGTGAATTAATAGGTTACCTTTATGAGGAATGTTTCATTGAATAATTCAAGGAAAATATATCTCATCTTTATTATTATGCATATTTAATTATACATTATAAATTATTTACTTAACCTTTACTTATAATAATTTAATAATTTTTTTTAATTACCTTACTTTTTATCATTTTAGTTTATTACTTTACTTAATTATTTTAATGTTTTACTATATTGCAAGCATTCATTATAATTTGGATTGCATTATTACATTCAAATTACTGTTTAAAAGATGTAAACAAAGCAATGACCAGAAATCCGCAAAATTCTAAAACCCGCACAACTTCTGGTCCCAAGCTGTGCGGATTTGAAAAAGTTTATGGTATTGACAAACATAATCACACATACAGGCAGACATAATCAATAGGGTGGGCCGAAATAAACTAAAAAAAATTTTTTTTCGAAATTGATTTTGGCATAGTACGCAAAAGTTGTGTAATGAGACAGTTAAAACTCACAATTTTTTTTTCAATATTGCCCAATATCTAGCCGCGCCCCTCTGACATTGAAAAACAGACAAAAAAGAGAAAAATCGTTTTTTGTGAAAAAATATGTTTTTAAAAATTTTCCAAAATTTTTACTGGCACACAATGAAAATGTTACACAATGGGTCAGTTATAATCCACAAAAATTTTTATCAATTTCTCTCAATATTTACCCGCGCCCCTTTGACATCAAATATTAGAGAAAAATATAAATATATCGGATTTTCTAAAAAACTGTTCTAGGAAAATTACTTTTCGAAATTAGTATTGACATTAATTAATTAAATAATACTATAAATAATTATAATTCTATAATTATTACGTAATTTAACTTTTTTTTCATTTTTTTACGAAATTAATACTAGCATTTTTTTTTTTATTACAGGCTGACAGAATACAGATTAGAACAAAAATCTAGAAATTTGAAATGTATTTAATAATACCTGATGAAAATTGAATGTTAGGCGTTAGAATAATATTGTCCCTTGTTGTCGAATGTTGGAAGTTCTTTCCTTGCTTGAAGCTTGGCACGAATATATCCATCTCTTGCAGTGTCACCACAAACTTTCATTGCAGCTTCAGATATTAGTTTAACACATCGTTCAACAGATTGCGTGTGACATGGAAATTCCTCAAAAGTTAGTACTGGACTCTGTTTTTCTTTGCACATATCTTTCAAGTCTTTGCCCTTTATATGAATTGTAAGAGGTGTTTCTGTTACAACAGTGTTTGACCAATCAATTAAATCAATGTAATCGGCTGCTTCCAAATTGCGATTTGGAAGCTTGAAAAAACGCAATCCACCCAAGTTCTTCGTCTTCTTATCTCGGACGCTGAGAATGCGCCTAACTGCTACTTCCCGGATGTGTTTTCAAGGATCATGTAGCATTGCTAATAATAGGTGTTCAGGATGCACAAAATATGCATTGTTTGAGAATACTTAGTAGATAATTTGCTTAACATTATCTAGAAGCTGCCCTGCAAGGGAAATAATTTTCCAGAAATATTGGTCCCATACAAGCAATTCGATTTCATTTTAATATCAATATTGGAGCATAACCAGCATTACATACTTCACGAGTTTATAAGATTTTGTGACGGTCTTGGAGTGCTAATGTACAACCGCAACAAACGGTTTGCAGTGGTCAACCATCGTGCATGACTCAGTTTACCTGGGTTATTGTCAGTCACGTTAGAAGAGCAAGTGCCATCTTTTATGGCAAGTCAGATGCGATACAAATATTGTTGCTCAGTACTTAGCTTTTGGATACCTTTCAGATCCATAGGCTGAAGAGTATCGTGAATTTGATCAAATTTGACCACTGGATTTTTTTTTTTTTTTTTTTTGCAATCTTTTACAAGCAATCCAATAGGTCCAGATTATGAATACGGAACATTTGTGCAATCGTCCATTTCCAGAATAAGGTGCCTTAGTGGCAACTCATTAATATGTAACATACATATATTCCATTGTAATGGTCTTCCAATGTATGTCTCAAGCCAAACGTATTACTCCGCCTTTCCATATAACCGATAGGTTCTGCAAACTCATATTATACGTTTTTGTAAATGTGATAATACTTTGGGCTATTTCTTTTGCATTTTCTCCATAAATTAACGATACATGACCTATATACTTTCTGTCGGGTTCCTCTATTAATGCTACGTGTCCTTCTGATGTTAATTTTTGATGACCTGATATTTATTCAATGGTATCATCTTTGCGCCCATCAAAATACAAACTCTTAAGGGGTGTCACGTCAAATGCCCTTAAATCATTCCCCTTAGTTGTTTCCTTTTTTTCTTTCATTCCCTTCTCACTTTGTTGTTATCAACTATATAAGTTTGTTTCTCAGGTGAAACTAAATTGAAATCTGCCAGCACTGCTGTAATAATTTTGGCCATTGCTCTACTTGAGGTACGATATTATTAAATGCACTTCAAATTTATAGATTTTGTTTTGATCTGAATTCTGTCTGCGTGCAATTCAATAAAAATATGCTTAATTAAAATTAATATTAAAAATATTAATGACAATACCAATTTCGAAAAATAATTTTCATAGCACAGTTTTTTAGAAAATCCAATATATGTTTCATTTTTCTCCAATTTTTGATGTCAGAGGGGCGCGGTTAAATATTGATAGAAATTGATAAAAAATTTTGTTGATTTTAACTGACCCATTGCGTAACATTTTCACTGTATGCTAATAAAAATTTTGGAAATTTTTCAAAATATATTTTTTTCACAAAAAAACGATTTTTCTCTGTTTTTCTGTTTTTCAATGTTAGAGGGGCGCGGTTAAATTTTTAGCAATGTTGATGAAATTTTTTGTGAGTTCTAACTGACCCATTACGCAACTTTTGCGCACTATGCCAAAATCAATTTCTAAAAAAAGTTTTTTCGGCCCACCCTAATAATCAATTAACTTTCATGATTCATATAAGTCCAATGGAATCCGACAGGAAATACGGAATTAGTTAAAGTACAGTAAAATCCAGCTGAATGTGATAAAATCAAGAAATTGGTTTATAAACTCATATTTTTAGATCTAAATTCGTAAAAATCTAGAAACATTTATAAAGAATATCGAACAAAAACTAAGCAATTTTAACTGCGGTTGGATGCATTATTAACCTTTTTGTACGCTGTTTTTCTTTTTGGTAGTGCGAGGGATAAACACTCTCCGGACATCAAAATTGGAACTGTAATTTGAGCTTGGCATTTCTTGATTTGTAGATAACATTGTATACAGATGGGATACCATTATTCTCTAAAGCACTATACCGAAAGAGCATAGAACTATGTGCTGTAATTGGCATATGGCATATCTCTATGGGAATTTGAAAAGTTAAACCATTGTTGAAGTTCAACAATATAAAATTTTGAAAAATGAAACGAACCATATTGGGATTTTCCTGTATTTATTTATTTATTTTGCACCGTGAAAGGTTCAATTATGAATTAAATTTATTTTTTCAGTGTAATTTGTAGGTGTGAAATGTGCGTAAACAACCCAGGTTAGCCCTTAAATGAGTGTAGAATGTTACACATCTGTGAAAAGAATAGAAAGAGTTTGAATTAAAGGTCAACAGCAACGATATTTGCATAATGATATTCCAGCGGATTGGCTCAAAATGTGATTGTATAAGAATTTGATTATTTGGTTTTTTAATTTCATTTTTTTTGTGACTTTTATGGGAATTTTTTTTCTTTAACTGTAATGATTTGCACTAAGGTGAAGATAACACCATTTTAGCAATTGATTAATATTATGATTTACGAAATAAATAGCAGCAGTAATTGTTAAATGCTACAGTATGTATCAGTAGCGCAAGTACAATTCGCTTATAAAACTGCCCTTTTAATTAAGAAGTATGAGGAAAAATTTAAATGATATAAAACAGTTAGATTAATTTTTTTTCAAGTACTTATTAGATAAATAAATATACGGTTGTTACAAAAAAAGTAAAAAAAAAATAGATATACAAATACAAAACTAAAGAAAACAAGTCGGAAATTGTACGATTTTATGTAGGACTCCATATTAAACAGGACGTAATCGTCATGGCAAACTAGAATCATTCTATATCACGGGTTATCATCATTGAATTAATTACGTATGATAGGATTTAATAGAATGAAGAAAACTTTTATTAATACCTTTTTAAGATTTTATTCGATTTTCGTAAAATTTGAAATGACTCGACAAAATTCTGAAACGATTATATATATTAAATTTCAAACCATTCGGTTGGGTAGTTTTGCGCTGTTATATACGGGCATACGGATGGAACAGACGGCGACTATAGGTACTACGAATTTATATGATTACGTACCTAAAAAGTTAAAAATATCTTCATAAGCTTGAAGTGTCGACGTATCAAAGGAAAATACATCCAAAGTTAATAACTTTAAAAAAATGTTAGTCTAATTTCAAACTTTTATGATTAAAAACAAAAATAATTGTTCAAAGAAATTATAAAAATAAGCGAAAATACCGGAATTATTTCTAGGAAAACTAATAGACAAGAAAATATGAATTAAAAAACTAAACAAAAATTTTGAAACTTCAAAAGTTAAAATAAATGATTTTTTAAAATGAAACATTTAAATTTCCTCTAATTATAAATACAGTCTTAAGTGCACTTTGAATAATTTATGAAAGAATACATTTCAAAAGGTTTGCAGTAAGTGCCATTTAAGAACAAATTTTTACTGAAAAGTTCAGATATTGTGCTGCAAGCTTGATGTAATTTCCTCAGTTACTTTGTAACCATTCTATAATATAATTGATGATGTTTGTTTTAAGAAGTACCGAATTTAAGCACGTTTATTCCTTACATTACATTTAAGCAACAAAGTTTGAATACACCAGAATTAAACTGCAATCGCATGCGTTTTAGAATAAATAAATAAATATAGAAATAGGCTTACTCATATAAAAATAAATAATCTTCAAAATTATCCTTTCAATTAAAATGCAGTTCTAAATTAATGTATGCATTGTTCAGTTTTCACTTTTTCCGTGTAAAATTTGAAGTAGTATATCTAGTGAATTTTTCATTCTGAAATTATCTTTTAATATGATGCATTTATTTGTATAATTTGCACACTCGAGGGCTTTACGGATCCTGAATTTTTGAGAACAAATTTTGATAAGAAGAAAATACTCACACAATAAATTAAAAATCTTTACTAAAAGACGTATACTACATAAAAACACTTTTAAGACATTAAATAAAAATTTTAAAGGTTTAAAAACCAACAAGTTTCGGCCACCCTGTGGCCTTCATCAGAGTCATATTCTAGTAAATGAGAGAAAGAAACTAATAAGTCCTTAAAAGTAAAAAAATAAAAAAAATAAAAAAACATACTCTGTTGAGCACATCTCAAAACAGTATTATTCCAAAATATCTCTATAACTGCACGCAACCATCCAACCATAGAAGAGAAAAACTTGGAAAAACTAGATTATAAATGTCGTAAATGACATCAAACTAATTCAACTTTGAGTTAAATTCCGCCTCAGATAGTCCAACCACAACTTATGAATGCCATAAGAATGCTATAAGAGAAGCAGTAGCTGTATCGAATTTATTTTAATGTGTTATGAGTATTATTTAATGTAGAGTGTAAGTGTTTGTGCAGTTTAAATTATTAATTTTTTTTTTAAATTGTTTTATCGCTACTGAATTTATAATTTCAAAGACTTGAAAAACCCGTTCCAAATCCTGGAATAAATGGGTTTTTTGTGGAATAAGCCAAGTTTTTGGGAATAAACCTGGATATAAATTAAGTTTTTTGCAGCTTTAGCTCCAAGCAATTTTAAAACATCCCTTGACAAAAAAAGAATAATACAGATTAATGAAAAGAAAGCAAATCATTTGTCGAACTAGTAGTATTTTCAAAGTAACAGCAACAAAAATTAACAATTCTTCTTATTCTTAAGAAAATTAAATAATAATAATAGTATTTAATAATAATTAAATAAAATTTAATAGAAAATAAAGGTAGGCGGTTTTGTTACTTAGAAATTTGTAAAATATAATAAGGTAAAAAATATTTTTATTACGAATATTTCGATGATTAAGAATGAATAAATCATCTTAATTTACTGATATCTTACGTGGCATACATATTTTATTAATGAAACGACCAACTTACTGCCTTCTCATTCCCCTAAAGTAAAGCACGCGCAAGAAATATATATATTTATGATTAATTATCAGTCTAAGTATAGGAACGAAGAAGCATGTACATTACATATTGATTACTTACATGATTATATTTGAAATGCGGCCAACGATATTTTCTTTCTGTTATTGCACAGATGAATAAGTAATGGAGTTTCTTCCTTATTTGGAAAAACTTACTCAATGTATTAAAAAAATTATGATACCACAAATTCTTCGAACTAAAAGGATAAAATATTTAAGACTTAAGGGGTATTCAGGCCTAGAGGCATACATTTTGGGCGTTTTGTCGAGATCGATGAAAAAGAAATATTTTTACTATTAATTTTTTACAACATAATTTTTGATATTTTGAAAATATACAAAAAATGTTAAAAAAAAATTAAGTAAGTTATAAGCTCGAATGTTAGGGGTAAAAAAAATGGGTTTGGTGGTCGACATAACAGCAAAACCTTCTGATGATCTGGAACAAAATTAAAAGATAAATTATTAATTAGTAAGAATGTCTTTATAACCCCTACCTAAGAGAAAACCGAAATTTTATTTTTCGTAAAAGGGCGGCTGTCTGAGATAATAAAGCATTTTTAGACTCTTTTTTATATATATATATATATTTTAAATAGTAAAAAAATAATTTTAATAAAAAAAAATGGTAGGGGCGATAGAAAGTACATTGAAGATTGGTACAAAATTTGAAGTAAATCGGTTAAATAGAACTTGAGATATCATATCAACTATGTTGAAAAAAGTAGTCTTGAGGAAAACGTAGTAATGTAGTGTTGTGAGAATAGTAAGTGTGCAGATGTCAAGCATAGTTCTGATTTAAATGATTTACACATGGTTCTATTGGTGACTAGTCAAGTCGTTACAATACCAAAAATGGTCGGGTAATCGGTCATTGCCCAGCGTCTATTATCCGATTTGCTCCGGAGTGACGGGCTTAGTTGCTACGTCACTAAAATAGCTTTAACTCCGTAAATTATAGAAATTTTTAAATTTTCTCTCGGGGATACATTCTTAAAGGTCTAAACTTTAAAAACAATTATTTTTTCAAAGTTCTAGACCAGAATACCCCCTTAAGTAAAATATGACAGCAATGTAAGAAATAGCTCAGCATACTGAATTTCTGAAATACATATACGTGCAATTCTATACATTATGAATTTATGCTTCTGAAAGCAATTGGTTAAAGTGATAATAAAAATTTTGATTTTTTGACAACAGGAAAACATAGCCGGGCTTTCATAAACAACTAAATTATTACACCGCGTAATACATTAAAATTTAGTTAAATTCAAAAGTTCATATTAAAGCTGAAAACGCACTTAGTGCAGTTATCGTTCATAGTCAGTCCTTTAAGGAGTTACATACGTTCTCGGCGGCAAAAAATTGAAATATTTTGGATTTTTTTTTTTTTTTCTGCTTTAGGAAGGGAGTGGAATTAATTGAAAAACTAATAATTCCACGTTCTTTTTTATTACTTCAAGTATTTAAAAATAATTTTTGTTGTTAAATTTGGTTGCATATTACGTCGGAAACTTGTAGCTGGTTTGACCTGTACCAAGATATCCGGGCTCGATGAGCAGCATCCTAACTTACTGTAGAAACAAAAAAAAAAATATTAATATCTCAGTTTCTTCTTGTAAAAGGTTGAAGCTAAAGGCCATCGGCTCAAATTTTTTAATTTTTGCAAAATAAAAAAACTGCGCAATTTTGAAAAAAAAAAAATCCTTTTTCGTTTAAAATTTTGACCTTTAAACTTATTGGAATATTTATAAAAAATTAAAAGTTTCAAAAAATGGCTTAATGGCCCTTAAATAATTTAATTGTACGTTAGAGGAGCTCAAATTTTATCTAAAAATGTAAAAAATTGTTAAAGTTATCATGCTGCCCATGTTGAAAAATGCAGTTTCCAAGAAATAGCGTTTAAAGTTTCAGGATACAATATATTTTGATCGCGTACGCGCTCACGTTTTTGCTCATATGTTTCTCAATAATTCAGATATAACTTTAAATTATTTTGCCCATAATCATACATACTATAAGGATTTAATTTTCATGATAAACAAAACATGAATTTTTCGAAAGTTGAGAAAGTCGCCTCCCCCCTCCTTAACTGAATTCTTTTGTGTGTGTTTGTAAATTAATGTCCATAATTAATGTCAATCCATAAGCTATCGAAAGTACATTGTAATGCAACACAGAGAAGTATATCAACTTAATGACATTTGAGGTAGTATAATACCATTTAAATACATTGCAAACATGATTCCCAACACATTATAATGTAATGGGATTATTTTGTGTGTCTCTGTAAACGATCTATAAATGCTATTAACTCCATACTCTTTAGAAAACCCCTTTCCATCCTTCTAAGAGATACATATCAACCTCGTTATAGTTGAAGTATTAAAACATCATAAAAGCCACTACAAACGATTTTGCACATAGACATAATGTACCGGAAATCTTTTGAGTGGCCCTATAAACGAACTATACATGTTACTTACTTCATTTTAAATAACGAGCAAGCTGTACAAAAAACCCAGAAATATATCAATTACATGGCAGTCCAAGTGTATTTGCCAGAGTTACAGCACGGACAGATGGCAGAAAAATGGAAGTCATAATCACTTTCCCTCTATGTTAGATTATGTGAAACAGAAAATTTGTTTTTATATTTACGAATGTTATCATTTCGTTTAAAATTCTAATTCTAATTTAAGATTATTTGTAAGAAATATCCGGCACTTTCTTTTATAAATAAATTATTTTAAATGACTAAAATTGTCTATTGACCATAGTAGTATTTAAATAGATTCAACACATCATGAAATGAATTTCGAATTCGAGTTCATAATAATATTAGATGCAAATATCACAAATGAAAATACACTTGTCAGATCTGTTTATTTTCATTTAAAGCATTAAATTGCCTTTTACATGAGGCCCACCTGCTTGTCTAGTGCCTAGGGCGCTGGCTGCTAGACAAGAGGTTCAAATCCCATTTCAGGCATAGATGTGTGTAGTGGGTCGTATTCTACTTTAAAGGGAGGTCCTGGTCTGTTTAGTCCTCGTGGGCAAAATATAACAAGGGCGACTTTGACCAATCAACCTTTACGTGAGAAACACAAAAAGGCAACATCATTATGTAAAAAACTTCATTTATACATTCTTCATTTATACATAGTTCTTATAAATTAATTCCAATAACTTTAGAACGCGTAGGTAAATATTAACAAATCGGAAATTGTACGTCAAACGTGGCAAATGAGGTGCGTTCGTACTATAACTAGTTTTATGAATATTCAGATCGTGGTGCAATAGCTGTTGCACTCTTATGCAAAATGCATGATTGCAAAATTTATTACGATTATATAAATTAAATTCAGTAATACGGAAATAATATGAGTTCATCTTAAATAGGACCGTAATCACCATGGCAACCTGAAAGCATTACTTACCATGGTATATCACTGAATTAATTACGTATGATAGGATTTAATAGGATGAAGAAAACTTTTATAAATACTTTTTTAAGTTTTGATTCAATTTTCATAAAATTTGAAATGACTCTACAAAATTCTGCAACGATTATATATATTAAATTTCAATCCATTCGGTTTGGTAGTTTTTACGCGGTTATATGCGAACAGGCAGACGGACATAGGTGTTACGTATTTATATAATTAAGAACGCCCCTAAAAATCAAACTCTGGTTGAAATTTAGATCCAATCCAGCTGTTAAAAGAAAGTTTTTATGATGATTATTTATGAATAAATGCGTTTTAAAAAGCATGAAACATATTCGTATGACAATCCGGTTCAAAATCACCTTTCGTGGAAAATCTCTGTTTATAAGATTGTTTAAGAAATTAAAAGAAGACGAAATGTTAATGCAAATGTAATGGGTAAATCGCGTGATTTTATGTAAAAAGAAATAAAAAAAAAGTAATAGTAGCTACGATAAGGGAAAGCAAAATCCTATACTGAAACTAATTAAATTAAAAAAACTCATTAACTTAAAATTTCAACTAGTTCCACACAAACCTGCTTTGAGGTATTGAAAAAAGAAGATATTAGAAATTTTCATATAATCCTGTAACTTATAATAATTTATAAAACTATATGAAAAATCACTTGAATACATCAAACAAAATTAATATTTACTTAAAGTGATGTATCACTTGTGAAAAAAATAATCAAGACCTTATTATTATTTTAAAGTGAAAGTATCACTTTATGTAACTACAATGTTTGTTGGGGTTTGTGTGCATAAGTGTTGTGGTTGTGTGTTTACACGGTTTATGTGGAACTAGTTGAAATTTTAATTTAATGAGTTTTTTTAATTTAATGAGTTTCAGTATAGGATTTTGCTTTCCTTTATCGTAACTACTATTACTTTTTGTTTTCCATTCTTTTTACATAGAACTTATTATTACTATTTTAGTGAAATTATCACTTTAAGTAAATATTAATTTATAATAATTTATCTGAAATTATCTTTGAGATCTTTAAAACTAGCTGTACATTTTCATGTTATTTTTAAATTTCTTGACAGAATAAGAAGTGGTATGTCATAATCAATTTAAATATTAACACAATTTAAAATATGAACACATTTTTTTTTAAATTAATTTATTGTTAAATAAAATTCAAGTCAGAATTTAAGATTATTTGTAAAAAGGTCTCGATTATTATTATTATTATTATTATTATTATTATTATTTTGTAAATAAAAATTTATAAACGACTAAAATTATCTATTAACTTTAGCAGAATTTAAATAGATTAGACATATTATTAAAAAAAATTTAAATAAAGTTTATAATAACTCAAGCACATAAGCACAAATGAAAATACCCTTGAGTGATTTGTTTGTTTCCTTTAAAATTTTTTATTATCCTCTTTACATCTTATTTAAGAAATGAGAAACAAAAGTAAAAACACAAACAACAACAACAACAAAAACAGCATTATATAAACCATGCTTATTCCTATAATTTTGTATAAACTTATTTTAATAACTTCGTAATATTTAAATAGCAAAAACTCACCACTAATTACAATTTAAATTAAATTGAGATGTTAAACTGGAGTTTTCATGGCGGTTATTTTTGAATAAGTTTGATTTATAAAACATTAAATATATTCATATGATAATGATATTCAAAATAACTATCTTTCGTAGAAAATCTCTGATCCTATGTTTGTTTAAGAAATTAAAAGAAGACGAAATGTTAATGGAAATGTAATGGCTGAATAGCGTGATTCTATGTAAAAGAAAATGAGGAAATAGGTAAAATATTTAAGTATACGGACAGAATGTAAGCAGTGGCTACGGGTAAAGGAAAACATAATCCTGTACTGAAACTCGTAAAATATGTTCAAAATAGGAATTTCAACTAGTTCCGCACAAAACTGCTATATGTATTTTTTTTTTCTTTTTAAGGACGTTGTTAGAGATTTTATATATTATTTTCTATTGTCAACATCCCTTTTTCCTAACTAATATGGAGAGTACAACGATGAGCGTGGTATCATTGGGCAGGATTTTTCCCCCACATCTGACATCGCATACTGAATTTAACTAATATGTAGCGCAAAGCGATGAATAAGATATCATTGGATAGGATTTGTTGCCCACATCTGACAACGCATACTGAATTTAACTAACATGTAGCATAAAACGATGAATGAGGTATCATTGGATAGGATTTTTTGCCCACATGTTACATCGCATACGGAATTTAACGTAGCATAAAATGATGAATGGGGTATCACCGAATAGGATTTTTTGTCCACATGTGATATTGCATACTGAATTTAACTAATTTGTAGCGTTAAACGATGAATGAGGTATCATTGAATTTGATTTTTTGCGCACATGTGACACCACATACAGAAATTAACTAATATGTAACGCAAAACGAGAAATGAGGTATCATTGGATAGGATTTTTTACCCGACATGTGACATCGCATACTGAATTTAACTAAAATGTAGCGTTAAATGATGAATGAAGTATCATTGGATAGGATTTTTTGCCCACTTCTGACATTGTATACTAAATTTTCGTTAAGAGACCCTGTTTATTTGAAATTCCACTTAAATTAAAAATTGGAGATATGCGGGGATGCAGGAAAGGATGACGTAAAGGGTAGAAGGAATAACGGAGGCTAAGTGCGAATAGTTCACACGGCTCCATTGATTTTAAGAAATCATTTAACTAATAATCCTTTTTTTAATCTTTAAAACTAGGTTCATATTTTCAATGCTTTTTTTAAAGTTTTCTTATTATAGAACAAGCAATTGCATATGCTAATAGCACAATTATTTAAAATATGCAGCAAAAAATATTTTATATATTTTAAATAACTTCGACTTTTAAAAATATTTTATTATTATATGTATTTTAAAATCAAATTGTAACTTAAGATCATTTGAAAAAAATATTCTGCAATTACTTTTTACATAAAATTTCATAAAAGACTAAAATTATCAATTGACAGTTAGCGTTCAAATACATTCAACGCATAATGAATTTTAAATTTGCCTTAATCATAATGCATGCAAATACGCGCAAATGAAAATGCACAGCTAATTTGTTTATTTTATTGCTCCTTACGTAAGAAACGTAAAAAAAAAAAAGGAATAGCCGCATTATATAAAACAAGCTCATTAATGCAATTTTCTGTTAACCAATTTAACTAATTTTGTAAAATGTAAATACTAAAAATCCAACCATGATTAGATTCTAGTTACAATTCATGTGTTAAATAAATGAGAGTTTTCATTCTGATTATTTATGAATGAACGTGTTTTCGAAAGCATTAAAAATTTTCGTATGATAATGGTATTCAAAATCGTCTTTCGTGGAAAATCTCCGATTCTAAATCTGTTTAAGTAAAAAAGAAGACGGGATGTTAATGCAAATGCAATGGATGAATCGCGTGATTTTATGCAAAAAAGAAATTAGAAAATATGTAATATATTTAAATATGCATACTGAATCCTTAACAGAAGTTACGATAAAGGAAGGTAAAATCCTGTTCTGAAACTCATTAAATCTGTTCGAAAAATGAATTTCAACTCGTTTCCGCACAAATACGCTTTGAGATATTAAAATAAAAAAAGAGAAGATTTTTGAGTTTTTAGGTATTAAGGGAAAGCAATAATAATTATTTGTATTTAAAATTATTGAAATAGGTAATTTTTATTTGAAAATTTAAAAACTAACTTCGTATCTTAATATTATTTTCATGTATCTATACTCTTGACCAAGAAATTATTGCAACATTTTTAATATAGTTATTGAAAATAAAACTTTTTTAACATTAGAAAAAAAATTTTTGTTTGAGCCAAATTTTAGTCAATCGTTAGAGTTTAGTTTTATACATATAAATAATTCTGGATATTTTTAGGAGAAGAGACTTCGCAAATTGACATTTATTTATGACTGATTTCAATTTTTAAAAGCTCAAAGAGGTAAAAAAGCTCAAAAAGCTCAAAAAGGTAAAATCCACTTGAACTACATCAACTAAATTAATTATAAATATTGGAAAACGTTTCACGATTTCCAATTATTTTATTAATTGGAATACAACTAAATGAACCTAATTTCTGCATATTTTTGTTTTAAAGAAGAAAATCAGATGACTGAAAAACTAAACAAAGATTTTGTAATATATTTTTTAACTAAATCGTTGGAATCGGCTTTTCATTTAAAAATTTAATTCGCGATTAAATATTAATGTTTGGTTATTAAGTATCTTCTGTCACACGTAATACTATATAGTAGTTATGTCTCTCTATGCTTAATCCTTAAAATCTGTATTCCTTGCAATATAAATAAGGTATATTAATGATAATAATTTTGAGGATAAACGTCATTAAAATAAAATTGTATTAAAAATAAAATTGGTTTGGCTATACATTTTAAAATATTTAAATTAACTATGAAAAAAAATTCTAAATGGAAAAGTTATGAATAAGTAGCAATAATTCGAAAAAAAAACAATAAAAAAACAATTTGTTTTAATTCAGTGATAGTTGAGGATGGCAGTGGAGCAGAATTTTTAAGTTAACACCGAATCAAATTAAAAGCTGAAACACTGAGGTAACGAAAGGGGGAGAAGCTGATCCCAAGAATTTCGTTAAATTCTAACTCTAACCCTAAGCAAGATGGCCAAGGAGATTGACACTCATAATTCTGGATAACATTAGGTACAATATCATTAGAAAACTAAATGTATCACTTGTAGAAAATGTCACTAACATGAAGAGAATCCCGTGGATCCTCAAAATGCTTTTATTTTGAAGTAATTAGCTTTACCACATAGGTCCCAGCGGAAGACTCTTATTCTACACTCAGTCAACTGGATATTGGCCCATCTCAGAATCCAAACTCAGAGTCTGGGAGGAATGAAGCTTTAATGACTCTGAAAATGACTAGATCCGGCCAAATCCGACCAAATCCGATGATATTCACAACTACCTGCATATGGGTCATTCCATGGTAACTTACGTTACATTTAGGACAATTTACTGCAGTAATTCTTGTAATATAACACCAAAAAATATTCAAATGTAAAGTTGATTTTCTATTTAAACCTATCCTAACGTCAACTTGGAGGAAAATTACATGAAAAATTAGAATGAAAATTACATTTTTATGGTAACTTACGTTTCTTTTTCAGTAATTTCAGTTACCACAATAAATATAACTGCCAGATTTCAAGAAATTACACTAAAATTAGGTAATTTCCATCTAAATTGAGCTTTGAATAGATTAAATTAACAAATAATGTTAACTTTACATTTTTAATATTTTGTTGTTGTTATATTACTAAAATTACAGAAGTAAATTGTTCTAAATGTAACGTAAGTTACCATGGAATGACCCATATTTATACTAACCAGCTAAAACAGAAACCCAATTAGCATATTACTGCATAAAATAACTGCGAAAATTAGCTTCAGGAATATTCAACAGTAAGAGTGAATTATATCAGCCAGGTAACGTCCAGATAGCTTAACAGGTAAAGTATTGGCATGGCACGCCAAGTATCCAGGTTCGATTCCTGGTCTGGACATTTTCCGCTCTGTTGGAATAAACTTCAACGGTGCTACTCTAGCCTTGAATGTTATTTAACAATATTTTGCGAAAGCAAAAGAAATGACACCACAGGTGACTCTTTCCCCCACAAGTGTTAGAATGCTGTTAACACGGTCACAGTCAAAATTTAACAATCCATTTAATCCTAAACTCATAAGAAATTAGCTAGACACTGCTTCAACAAATTATTAATTAAAATCTGAGAGAAAGTAGCAGAATGCAGTCATGCTATAAAATAAATAGTAAGAAACTATTCAGTAATAAATAACAACATGATAAAGAAACAAATATGCATATTTTAATAATCTAAAAAAAAAAAACACATTTTATAGATTAAAATACAGCTAAAACTTGTTTTTGAAACATGGAATGAACGAATGTATTTTAAATTAATGTATTGAGATTGAATTCAAAGTTACTATAGAAGGTTAATTTCTAGACAATAATTCTTTTTAATAATCTAACACCTTAATATTTTTTGTCTAAAAGACAGCTTTAAATGGAATAAAAGGGAATAATATTTTCAGAAATCTTACGTATTAGGTATTAATTTTAAATCTTCGTTTCGCGAATTTTAAATGTTTGATAAGTAATTATGCTTGAAACGTTAAGCGATAATTTGAACCTTCCTTAAATAAAAAAAAAAAAAAAAAAAAAAAAAAAAAAGCAATATTATCTAGACACTGCGAATATTTTATATAGCATTAAATTAGTTTTTTTCTCTTTAAAGCAAGTGTCATGAAACAACGCAGGCAACCTGGTGAAACGCCACGTTCTTAGAAAATTAAACGTGAAAGCAAAAATTTAATATGCAAGGTAGTTAGAATGAATGAAGAATTCTTGCATGTAATATAATAATAATTCGGACTTTTTCTTGAAACATTTTCTCGAGCAACTTGTTTCATGCTAAAAATAAAGAAGCACATTTATTCAGCATACGCTGCTTCCGTAATTATAATTACGCCTAATTAATTCTATACATATGGAATGTACAATTCAAGAAGTTATAACTTGAATTGATTTGAAATATGAACTTGAGATAAAGAATCTGAAGATTTAGTAATAATTTCTTTCTGCTCTTTATTTATATAGAATCTTATAATTTATTTTTCTATTGGAAATCAAACAAGAAAAAAAAGTATCGTTTTATTTATGTTACTGAATATTTCAAATTTAAAAAATATATATTATATTTTATAAAGTATCTGTGGAGTATTTTTTATTTAAAAAACATTATAAGTGTGTGAAAGTTAAAAATTATATAGATCAAAAGCAAAATATCTTATCTAACAAAAAACTAATACAATAAAAATAAATCTTGGCTGTTTTAATAACGTGTAAAAATATAAAATTAAAACAGAAAAATGTGTATTACATGATGCGAACAGATGTGCCACAATTATTTTTAAAGAACTTTTCTCCTCAATTTAATCTCAGAAAAATATTGCAAATTCTGCTACAATTACAATGTCTGTGACTTAAATATTAAATGAAAACTTTCTAATCGGAAATAGTGGTACGAGATTCCTCGGAAATTCCAAAGGGTCGCACTTTGATAAAAAAAAATCAACACTAGTTAAAGAAGTGTAATTTGCCCTATTTTATAAATACAGGGTGTTTCTAAATGAATATCGGAGTTTTAATGCTTGGTAGTATTTATTACATAAAACTTAAAATTATAATTAATACATAAAATGAAAGTGCAACTCAAACAGTTTTACCTACAAGCTTACAAGTTTTCAATGTGAGCACCTTTCGTCACACGGCACACATGAAGTCGATAGCTCAATTCTTCCCAAACGTTGATTAGCGTTTGTGGGGTAATTGTTGCAAAGGCAGCCGGTATTTTCAAATTGATGATACCATCTACGGATGTTATTATCCCTCGGGGAATAACATCTGAACTTAAGAGGCTACTTCAGTCAAGTGAAAAGACCCGCTCGCTAATGCTAATCCTATGGGAGAAATTTATAACGATATCTCGATTGCATTTCAATATCGTTAAATGATTTTTTTTTTGCACTGGATAACTGAGATCGATCTGCAGAAAGGCCGTTTTTCACTTTTTCGATTTTGATTGCAGATTTTTTTTTATGAGGATGCTTTCAGTTTCGAAACCGGTTCCGACAATGTAAGCGTCCTCATTAAAAATATCTGTAAGCAATATCGAAAAATTAAAAAACGGCCTTTGTACAGATTGATCTTAGCTATCCAATGCAAAAAGAATCATTTAAAAATATTGAAATGCAACCGATATATCGTTATAAATTTCTTCCATAGGATTAACATTAGCGAACGGGCCTTTTCACTTGACTCAAGTAGCCTCTTAATCCGGAACGCATGTTGCACAGTGACTAAAGATTCGGTCTTTACAAACTTCAGAACACAAAATGCTTTCTGTTCACTAGTCGCCATTTTTGCTACAAGCGCTTTCTAACGGATGGCGAAAGAAAAATTGCGTGCGTATGCGCATGCACAGGTACAAACAAAATGTTTGAGTTGCTCTTTCATGTTATCTATTAAGTATAATTTTAAGTTTTATATAATAAATACTACAAAGCGTTAAAACTCCGATATTCATTTAGAAACACCCTGTATTTATTAGTTTATGTTTGTTTTTGGTGAAATGTGATCGAAATTCGTCACAATTCATGCGTTAAATTGCAAACTCACATATTTAGTTTAAATTCTGAGACAGAAGTCGTTTACAGGTTCAGAAGGCAATCAAGAGTTATAATCAAATTTTCCCATTTGTTAAAAAGTAAATATTTTAATAATTTTAGCATTTTACAAGATGGGGTCAATTACTATCAAAATCTGTACGTCTTGTTGTCCAAATTTGTAAATTATGACACGTATATGGAGCGTAGAAAGCGTGAGTGTATAAAATATGTATTTTTCGTGTGAAGGGAAATAATAACTGATATTATTATTTTCTAAATATATTGATTGTTTTTTCAGGGTTTTGAAATGAATTATAATCACGTTATAAAATAAATTAAAGAAATAATATGAAAATAATTAATTATTGAACATGATATTAAAATAATTAAATTTCGAAATTTTATATTTGAAGAAGCTAGATTATTTGCTTGCTGCTTTTTTTGTCTCATGCAATTAATGTCTCATCATTATAATAATTAAAGCTAATATAAAACTGAAGCAAACCTCAAATATGAAAAATATATTTCAGTAAGGGGTAATATTCGCTACAGAAAGTTGTTGAATGAATATTTAATTGCCAAAGTTTTAAAGTCATCAAATTTATCAATCACCAACACACCTAAGTCTCCTTTGGAAAATATCTTTCAACCTGATTCTTAAACTGGTTGTCTTCGCTTAACACTAATGTACATAAATGTTTGCCGAAGTTCAAGAAATTTCTCATCCTTAGGACAAAAATATTTTTTTTTAAGTTAGTTAAGTAATTTTTCTTATATTACACGAATTAGAAATGATTATAGTATTAACTAGTTGGATGTGCCAATTCCAAAATATTCTTCTATCTTATACATCTTAATATTTCAAAATGTAGTTACAAATGTCAATACTTTAATATTACTTTTATATCTATATATATAAAAGCCGTTCTCTGTGTGTATGTCCTTTATACAAATCTTTAATTTTTGACCGATTTGCACGAAACTTGCTGTACATAGGCTTTAGAACGTGGAATAGATCCCTGTCACCTTTAAAAAATCATCAGACCAATATTTATCCCTTTTTTCTATCATCTTTCATAATTTAACATTATAGAAATATCTCATTTTAAATTTTCAAATTCAATAGCTTCTTTCCTGTTGCCACACATCTAAAAAACTGCTCAATAATTTAAAAAAAAATTGTTAACTCGAGTACTTTGTTTTATTAGCCAATAAAAATTCAGACTCGACTGCTATATTTTTACATTTTTGAAATCGACGTCATTCTAATCAGAAAATGTACATTTTTCATATATTTATGTAAAAACTTTAACTAAGCATGTTTTAAAATGACCTTAGAAGTACTTTAGTTGAATGTTAAAAAATCTATTTTAATGAAGTCGTTTCAATATCAAGAATCAAATGAGGAAAATGATAATAGTAAAAAAAAATCGTTTGCTAGATATGACGTCAATGCCATCAATATAATTTCAAACTGGCTCTAAAAACTGGATGCAACAATTTATTCCCTATTTCTTTGTAATCTTTAATTATATCATTTAGATAAATGTTTTAATACCTGAAATGCAGTGATAACATTCTACGATTTGTATCGAATACGGTTACATAAAATACGATTTTTGTACGATTTATATTAAATAGAAATTATAGCTACTATTTTTTAGGGTAAGCTTTCTTTTCTTTTTTAAACAAAATTTCATGACTGGCAGACTTTTTTGTTAGACGTTGAAATAATGGGATGCATGATGTTTAGAGGTCAAATTGCAGTAAAAGCGTAATTTATGGTACGGTTAGGTTGTTGCCACCAACAATATGGTGCTAGGCGTTACTCATAGATATGTCTTTTCTTCATAATATTGCATTAATAGCAAACGGATATATCTTTCTGAATTGGGTTACAGGTATATTTAAAAATATATCCGTGATTGAAAATTAATTTAAAATGGATAAACAATCCGTAAATTGAGATAAGCTTTTCAAAAAAAAAAATTACTGAAAGTATCTTTTTGTATTCTATTAGATTTTGGAATAATCAAATGTGCGATGTTTAAAGGTTAAATTGCAGTAAAAGTTAAATTTATGGTTGGGTTAGGTTATTGCCACCAACAATATGATGCTAGAGTTACTCATAGTTCATCAATGTCTTTACTTTATAATATTGAATTAAGAGCAAACATGTATATCTTTCGTAATTGGGCTGCATGTAGGGATGAGATTTCCACGTTTTTGCACACCGGTATATTCTTAAAGAAAATGTTGTTCTGTTAAATCAAGAGAGTGTCCCGATTAAATGAAATATCATTTACTCTAACAAAATACTGGTGTGAAAAAATGCGGAAATATTATCCCTGGCTGCATGCAAATAAAAAATATCCATGATTGAAAATTACTTTAAAATCCATTCACATGAAAAAATTGAGATACAATTTTCAAATAAATTTCATTTGACAGAAGCTTTTTCTATTCGACAGTATGAAAAACGAAATTGTATGATGATCATAAGTTAAAAAATTTTTAGTAAAGGCAAAATTTATGGGTTAGGTCATTGCCATCATGTCACAATTGGAATTGCGTTTGTAGTTTTTTATATATATATATATTCTGAAGATGACTCAATGAAAGAGTCGAAACATGTAAATTTTTAATATTTTTAATGTCTTTTATTATTTAAATGACGCTTTTTAAGCAAATAATTGTACTTTAATATATGTTATGACATTTGTTTGGAATATACATTATTATGGTATAGTTAATAGTAGACGCAATTAAAACTATTTTACTTATATTTCTTATCGGTCTTTTAATGATTCGTGGACGGTAATGCACCAATCTCAGTTATTGTCACTGCCGTATTATTTCATTTTAATGTATTTTACCCGGGTGGACCATTATTATTGACACGAGCGAAGCCGGGTAGATCTGCTAGTTATATATAAAGGACGAAAATGTCTGTGCGTAACGCTGACGTCATTTTGCGAATGGCAACACTAGGCGATGAAATTTCGGTTTAACAATTTTCGCTAATGCAATTTTTTAAACTTTTAAATATCACATTTTAAATTGACATACCATCCTACAGGGAAATAATACTTTCAAAAGTAATAAAAAAAAAAATCTGTATCTTAATTGACAGATTTATTACGGTTTTTAAAATAACACTGTTAAAAATAGCTGTTGCTTTAAGTACTTTACTGCATAATTTTACTGTAAATTACTGTATTGTAGTCAATATTGCGCTTGCCCGCTAAATATCAGTTACTGACAATAATAAGCTGCTATTGACCGTAACTGATAATTTTTTTCAGTATTAACATCACTCTAACAGTCATATACGGTCGGGGGCATAATGTAACGCAGACTTTTACAGCCGATCACTGGCTAGTCTAGTAAACTACCGTTAGTCGCGATCGCTAACCGTGATCTAACGGTGGATTACACCGGCACAGCGGCGCGCGCATTCTAGATTCTGAGCAATGACCACGTTTTTTACCGAGAAATTCAATAGCATTGTTGATGGCAGCCATCTTGCCTATAAGTTTGATTGTCCGTACGTAGGTGCTAGCGGATGCTAGCTGTAACAGTAATGGATAATACTCTAATTCTAGATGATTGTCAGCCTTTCCATTTTAAAATAAGGTAAATGGCAGATGTTTGTGTACATATCATTTAAATATTCGCATAAGTTTCCGTTATAATTTAAAGAAAATCGTTTTACTAATGTGTAATCAAATAGGAATAATAATATAATAATACATTATTATTGTGTTTTTAAACTATTATTATATTACTAAATTATTATGCCTTTATATTAATATAACGTTGTTATATTTTTATTATGTTTTTATATTATTATTACATTATTATTAAATTACATTATCAGTAATCTATTCAATCTCAGAAAAATGCACATTTCACAATTGTAAAACCTTTTAATAAATTTATTTAAAATTTTCTTCCAAATTACACTCACCACCTTTCCTTTCCTCATCCTAAAATAATAACAATAATAATAATAATAAAATGGATAATTAGAAAATAGAAAAATTGCTACGATTATCAGAAATTTTATATTGCAGTGAAACAAAAATTCAAATTAATAAAAGAGGTAGGCTATAGTTGTGAAAATATTTTATAATGTTCCAATTATTATGCAATTTAATCTAATATTGTAAAGGATTTTTTCTTCTATTTCACACCAATTGCTGAAAAGGTATTAAGTAAAAACTATAAAAATAGCTAAAGGATTTTAATAGATTGTTTACATTTTCATTAGATTCTCGTTCAATAAATTTCTGTTTATACAATTAATAAAGTATCCTTTTTTAAGAAAAATTAAAAATTTTAATTCTGTGTAATAAGTATATGTGTGAGGGGGGGGGGAGGGAGGAGTGTTTGGAGTATTATTATTTATTAAGTTTTTTAAACATCAGATTTTAGCGATATTAACTTTGTAGGGTGAAGAAAGGAAAAGCGCTAACTGAAATCTGGAAAATTATTTTGAATGAATTTATTTAAAAGTAGAAATCTATGTTTTAAGTGTTGTGAAGGGTCTATTTCTCTGAGATTGAATTTTGTAAAAGACAGATTACTGATAATGTACAATAATGTAATATAATAATAATCCAGTAATAATTATATTATTATTCCTCGTTTATTACACATTACAATAACGTTCTTTTGATAGTTTTTAAATTAAAACGGAAACGCATGCGAATATATAAATGACCTGTAAATAAATAAAAAGCTGTCACTTATAATGTTTTAGAATGAGAAGGCTGATAATCCACTAAAATTAGAATATTATCTATCGCTGTTGCTAGCACTTACGTAAAAAGCAGTTTCAATTCCCTAAAAGATAGAAAACACAGAGAATTTATATCTCTTTAATGGAAATTGAAACAAAATAATAATTGATACTAAAAAAAAAAAAAAAAAAAAAAAGTCATAAACGGTGTCAAATACACTCCTATTACTGTGATTTACGGTCAGATACGTTCTTGAAAGTTACTGTGGTTTACGGTCAGATACGGTCTTGAAAGTTACTGTGATTTACGGTCAGATACGTTCAAAAAATTTACTGTCATTTACGGCCTAATACAGTCTAAATAGATAACGGTACATACTGTAAAATTACGGGAAAATGCTGGAATCTGTGCTGCCAGGCTTTTCCCGTAATCCAACAGTGAAATTTTTATCAGTGAACTTGGAAGCATAATTTTTAATTTTTCTTCTTTTTAGCGCGACCGCTTCATAAAGGAAGAATTTATTATTGCTGTCAATTTCTATTTCACAGCTCTTCCTCCTAGAATACGGAATATTCATACAATAAACTTTAACTTTCATCTTAAATTTCTGCTTCAGTCAATTAATCTGAGTAAAAACGAATTAATCTCGATCATGATATCTATTAAAATCAATAGTTTTTTGTTATTCTGTTGTACATCAGCTGTTTCGCGAATATTTGGCTTATCATGATACAAAATTCCCGTCGCTTTACGAGCCGGTGTATAATAAATCTGTTAAAAATCAAGAAAATTATACAAAAATCGCTATTACAGTGCTCCCTTTCGGCGGAATGTTTACAAATTCAAGGAGAACTGGCTTGGCATAGCTAAAAACATGCACAAAAATTTGGTTCAATTCTATGCATAATTTCATATGCTTTTCGATGGTGCAATAATGAAAATGGCACAAAAATCGCTATTACAGCGCCTCCTTCCGTCGGAATTTTCCGAAGTTCAAGGAGGACCTTCTTGCTATGGCCAAACACATACACAAAGAATTGGGTTCAATTCTGTACATAACTTCATACACTTTTCAATGGTACAATAATGAAAATGGTACAAAAATCGCTATTACAGCGCCCCTTCCGTCAGAATTTTCCTAAATTAAGGGAGCTCCTGCTTCCCATAGCCAAAAACACACACACAAAGAAAATTTGGTTTAATTCTATGCGTAACTTCATACACTTTTTGATGCAATAATGGCGACATACGGACACACGGACAGACAAACGTTTTCTATAAACATGTTTCTTAGGATCTCTGACCCCTAAAACGTGTAAATCCGTCGAAAAATGGAAGTCGAAAGAAATTTCGATTACAATACTTTCTTTTATTGCAGATAGAAGAAAGTAAAAAACAAAAGAAGTCTGTTATAAGAAATTTTGTACGTTTAATGATTTTACTCAAATGGATAATGTAATATATAATAAATTTTCAACAGATCTAGCCATTTTGTAAGGAAAATAATAATTAATTAGTTTCATACGCATATGCTACAAATTTTATTAATATTTATTTAATTTGTAAAATTGCCGCATAATTTTTAATCATTACGTTTCATTTTTAATAACAATAAGTATAAAATTTGAAATCTCATAATAAAGGAGAATTGCAAGAAGAAAAAAAAACATTAGCAAAGTTTAATTTTTTTTTACAGATTCTGCTTTTAATATCAGGAAATGTTTTTAAAACTAACGATTCTCAGAGTTAAAAAAATAACAATACAAAAATGAGAAAGAGACAAGAAAAACCTATAAAAGAAAATCTATGGAAATATTTTTTTTTTTGTTATTAGTCTTTAAAAAAAAAGTCATTGTGATTTATAAGATGCTATGTTTACAAAAGTTTTATGAAGTCGAAAAAGATTTCGGTGAATTAGAAAGTGAAATATTTTATTTTTTAAAATCTCTTTCTATGTGTTTCACAAATTCGTACAATCTTTCTTTGCACACCGAAAAAACAGAGACTTTTTTCATATATATATATATATATACATATATATATACGTATAGATATAGTTAGAGATATAAAGTTTCGGAAAAGAATGTTGTGTCTTTTATATTCCTTACACGTGATTTCAGTTTTACTTTATAAGACCTATCGTATATTTTAGCGTATAATGCAAAATTTTGAAACAAGAAAATTGATCAAAATTTACCGGTGCAAGTCATTTCTATATTAAGGGGTTATAGGACTTTTAAAACTTCAAAACATCCAATCTTTGAAAATATATTATTAAAAAGTAATCATTTCTGAACCCTTTAAAAGAAAATGAATGACACACTTCACAGTTGTTAAATATGGTAGGTTTTCAAAGAGAGAACTTTGAGGCATTTTTTTTAAAATGTAATTTTGTGCCATTGCGTGCAAGGCAGTTAAAACACTTTTTGATACTTTTTCAGGCAATTTTCAGGTTATATATAGTGTATGGTAGACTCTATAAAGTGAACCTAAATTTTAATTTTTTTCTTTGTTGAAAACATATTTCTTTCTTGATGTTATATTGCTAAATTTTCGAAAATTTTAATAAGCAAGATTTTTATATAAGCAAGTTTTGTTTTTAAAATATAAAAATGCTATAAATAAACACTTTTTAATGTTCAGTGTAAACGCAAAGCTCTCGTGTGTAATTATATACCAACTATTTTGTTTTATATATAGAAATTCTTTTGCAATCATGCGTGCAACCTGTGATTTCAATTTTTTGCTCGACATGTTTAAAAAACCCCACAACAACCAGTTTTCCCCATTATGATCTGAAACAAATGTGAAATGAAAACAGAAATATGTATGGGTCAGTCCATCTCAAGTGGTCCAGCACTGGTTGCTCGACCATTTTTAAAAAAATCTGAAATTTTTTGTACAACAATCCTAACATGATGGAAGTTCAAAATGACTATTATTTAATTTTATTAATTTTTGTTTGTGCATGGCGGCCATCTTTGTTTCATCGTCTGCAGCAATTTTCTCACAAGAAGGGTTTACGGAATTGTAAATAATTCATCGTTTATTAATTCAATTCAAGTGCGGATTAAAGCAATTTATACAGAATACATTGGGCTAAAAATTTGGTCATGGAGTAGTTTCCGAAACTAACTGCTTATTGGTAAAATTTAAGCATAAAGTTTCAGTTTTTTTCCAAAATTTGCCCGTTTACAAGAGGAAATTTTTCTAGCAAGGAAAACTGTCAACATGACATAATTTTTTTTACAAATAGGCCGAAAGTACTTGTACTCACGCGCCGAGTTCCAGATCTGGGACTTGCTTTCTCTTCGCTAAAAAAATCCCAAATTTTTCAAAAATGATAAAAATCGCACTTTTCAGACTTTGATATCTCTGGTGGGACACGAGATGAAAATCTGATTTTTTTTTTATGAGAGTATTGTATAATAGTTGTTATGCACAAGAAATTTCAGGATGGAGATTTGACTGCAAGCTGACATATGGCAAGTGCAACATGTCAAATCAATACTGCCAAACTATTGTTTTGTTCTAGTCATAGCTAAGTATTTATCTCAGAGTGTAATTTAAATTTATTTTTTAGATTATCTTTAAATAATAGTAACAGAAAATAAAGCCTTTTGCAATTAATTTAAAAAATAATTATGCCTAAGGCCTACATTTTGTATGGTTTCAGTAATTTTTGTTGTAATTTTAGTAACTAAAAGAAACCTCAGCACTTTTACATATATATATATATATATATATATATATATATATATACATACAAGACCTGAGACAAAAACAGAATAGGGAAAGAGTAAAGCTGTTAATGTTGGCATACTTGTTGAGACATGATCAAACGTGTCAAAACACATTCCTGCTTGTTGGTTTAAAAACCACAATTTTAATGATGCTTGCCAGTCCCTGAAACTTGTTCCTACCATAAGTATGTTCCTGTAAATGAAACATTATGCGATGTTACCATGCATCAGCCTCAAGTAATTTTCAGAAAGTAAAGATACCCAAAGCCTTTTCAAAATTTATACTGCAGAAAAATCACATTTTTGCAGAAGAAGTCAGCTAGGAATTATTAATGAATTGACACTTGCACATAGTGATTTCAAAGTATATTTCTATGAGACAGCTGGGTCAAGATCTTCAATCAAGTTATCAAGAGATGACAAGACTTGGTTCCTACAAATAAAATTTTGAGAAAGATCAAAATTGTGGTTTTTGAACCAACAAGAAAGAATGTGCTTTGACACGTTTGATCATGTCTCAACAAGTATGACAACATTAACAGCTTTTCTTTTTCCCTATGCTGTTCTTGTCTCAGGTCTTGTATAAAAATATTTTTTTTCTTTATTTAAAAGTGCTGAGGTTTCTTTTAGTTACTAAAATTACTTACAATAAAAATTACTGAAACCATACAAAATGTATGGCCTTACATAATTATTTTTATAATTAATTGCTAAGCTTTGCAAAGGGCTTTATTTTCTGTTATTATTATTTAAAGATAATCAAAAACATAAATTTAAATGACACTCTGAGATAAATACTTAGCTGTGACTACAACAAAACAAGAGTTTGTCAGTATTGTTTTGATATGTTGCCCTTGCCATATCTCAGCTTGTAGTCAAATCTCCATCCTGAAATTTCTTGTGCTTAACACTACCATACAATACTCATATAAAAAAAAATTTCAGATTTTTATCTCGCGCCCCACCAGCGATATCAATAAGCCTGAAAAGTGCGATTTTTGACATTTTTGAAAAATTTGGGATTTTTTTTAGAGAATAGAAAGCAAGTCCCAGATCTGAAACTCGGCGTGTGTTTACAAGTACTTTCGGCCTATTTGTAAAAAAAAATTACGTCATGTTGACAGTATTCCTTGCTGGAAAAATTTCCTCTTGTAAACGGACAAATTTTGGAAAAAAAACTGAAACTTTATGCTTAAATTTTACCAATAAGCAGTTAGTTTCGGAAACTACTCCATTACCAAATTTTTAGCTCAATGTATTCTGTACAAATTGCTTTAATCCGCAGTTGAATTGGATAAATAAACGATGAATTATTTACAATTCCGTAAACCCTTCTTGTGAGAAAATTGCTGCAGACGATGAAACAAAGATGACCGCCATGCACAAACAAAAATTAATAAAATTAAAATAATAGTCATTTTGAACTTCCATCATGTTAGGGTTGTTGTACAAAAAATTTCAGATTTTTTAAAAATAGTCAAGCAACGAATTGATGATTTTCTGGACCACTTGAAATGGATTGACCCGTATCTATTACCACTATCAAAAATTGTGATTTTGTAATGTATACTGTTTAAGATATAAGATGGCAATTGTGGTCATTTTTTTCCCTTTTGACAGTTTAAAAGTTCTATGAACCCTTAATGAGCAAGAGAAGAAGACGTGATTATTTGAATGAACGAGAGTACGATTCCAGACGCTTTTAGGTGATTCAAGCAGACAGGCTTGACGGCAGCGTTATGCTCTCTCATTTGTTTACTTTCTTTGTGTTTGTAGAAGTTAATATACTTTTTGATGTTCTTTAATTTATTATCATGCTACATATCTCACGAAGGTTTCTTTTTTTTTTTTTTTTTTTAAAGGGGGGGAGGGGGTTCGTTTGATACAACCAATACGTCTAAAAATAGAAAAATACAGTTTCAAATTGTAAGTGCGCGTTATTCGCCGGAATATACGGTAATTATCAAATCTTTGAAAAATTGAACCGCACCATCAGAAAAATATTGGCGTCTTTTTAACACTTTCCGACATAGGTGAAAAGTGTTTATGAAATCGGTTTGTCTGTTTACGCTCTAACTCGCGTAAATATGCTCGATTTTTCATGCAATTTGTACATGCTAATGATGTTTACCATGGCATTTTCAGTATTGAATATGAATTGTGTAGCATTAATGGTTCATTTACAGGGGCACTCGAAAGAATTCAGTTACGTTATAGTCAAAGGGGAAAAATCGTTTGCAGTATATTGTAATGACATTATAAAATTTCACATGCATTGAAATTGATATAAATTACTAAATTTCCCTACAAGATGACTTTGAAAGATTACAAGGTAACTTTACTAAAAGATTACTTTAGAATAGACCATTCATAGCATTTATCGTACATTTATCATACATTTAGAGACACACGAAACAAATAGATTACAGTACTGTCTTTGACAATAAATGCTGGAAATGCGTTTTGAATTTCAGTATGCGCTTTTAAATTTAACTTTTTTTTTGCATGTTACTTGTTGTCTATAAATTCTATACTTCGTATACAGATCTGCACAAAAGAATTCATGTACCATTCTCCTTATTATGGAAAATTGCTGAACGAGAGTTTTCAACTGTGGTATGTATTTCCTAATTGAACTAAAGTTTTGTATACGTGTAGTTTATAGAACAAATCTATATATCATATACAGGGTTGCTCAAACAATTCGGATAATCGGATGACTACAGATGGGAATTGCTGAAATTGTGTTTTCTAATGAGTTATGCGTTTCCAAATGGTTCAATTAGACATCATATTTCAACTTATTAAACAGTGAAGTTTTGTTACATTATTCTGAATGTGTTGGAAAATGTTACATAATCTATGCTTGACGCATGATTTTATCTTTCTTGTTAATTGCTTCATTGATTTTTCTGTATATTTCAGCTAACGCTCTAACGTTATCGGCTGTTAGAGCATAAAATAGCAGCAGATAAATAAGCAAAAGAGAAGAAAAAAAA
The DNA here is from genome assembly GCA_963932465.1 of Maratus speciosus. Taxonomy (NCBI): domain Eukaryota; kingdom Metazoa; phylum Arthropoda; class Arachnida; order Araneae; family Salticidae; genus Maratus; species Maratus speciosus. Next base: position 256,294,838 of record OZ010786.1, read on the forward strand.
ATCTTTATCAGAAAATCCATAGAGGTATTTCTGTCAGAATTGCTCTAACCAAAGAAAAAGGAAAAAAAAAACTTAGTAAAAATAAAAAGCATTTTCTTCCTTGTCGGAAGGGAGTGATGATGTATAAGCTGCAATGTTTACAAATTTTTACAAAGTAGAAAAAATATTTCGGTGAACTAAAATGTGAAATATTTTATTTTTAAAAATCTCTTTGTATGTTGTTTTACAAATTCGTATAATCTTTATTCTCAAGGAAAGAGGCACCCTTTAAGATATTTTTTTGCCTCTAGAAAGGATTTATTTGTAACTTTTGAAATCTTTTTTGTTCCGCGTGATGTATCACGATGAAAAATAGCATTAATGATTATTATTTGGATTAATCTTCTTTTTTTTTTTTTTTACAATAGTCTCGTATTTCTTGAGAAAGTGTCTAACTATTTTTACTAATTAATTGTAAGAAGTAAATTTTTAAAGAAATGCATCGTGACGAAATATATAATGTATATCTGATTGTATATTGACAAATTATTCTTTTCGAATATTGAGGGAGGAAACATCTAACAGGATTAATGTAACTTAAAAGCAGAGATAATGCAGAAAAAAATATTTTCAGTGATCTGAATAAAACAGTTATTGGTTATTTTATACTTCGGTTTGAAAAGCATATCATACTATGCCTTTTCTCTTAGATGTTTCATGAACTAATTTCCTTCTTACTCGTTAGGATAAATAAGTATTTTGTTTCACCAAAAATTGTCAATACATCAAATAATAATAATAATAATCTTTTGTTATCCCTAACTATTTCTAAATCTGAAAACATAATGATAAACCAAATTTTATCATATCAGTTTTATATGAAATAAGTGAGCCTTGCACAGTTTGACTTCATGTATTTCTATGAAGAATTTTGTTTGTTATTTTAGAAAATTGATATGCATACGAGTATAGTATAAAAATAGTACCTAGATTGCAAAATAAATTCCACGAGATTTTAAGTCGTTTTAAATTCTTTGAAATAAATTAAATTAAATTTTAGCCACTAAACGTAAGAATTTTGATTCTTATTTAAATGGTACTATTTTGCAAATTATTATGAATTTTAGATATATCTGTGGAAGAAGTGTACAGTTTTACGATTTATTGCATTTTTAAAAATAAAACTAATATTTTTTTTAATTAATGAATAAAATATCTAAAAAAAAAGAATAAAAAAACGTCGTTAAACAATAAATTTTACATATTTTTAATGAAACGTGCTTCCACTTTTAACTTTAAAATTTCCGAATTGACTTTGAGTAGGAGAAAAATCAGTTTTTGTATTCCATGAGTTGTTTCCATTTTACAAATGTGCTATGTAATTTAATTTGATACTTTTAAAATTGATGGTAATGATTACGTAAAATATGACTCACTGTAATGCATTAATTTTTCCGATATATATGAAAACAGAAAATGTAGTTTCCGTTTAATTTTTTTTTCACAAAATAACCTATTTATAACCTTTTAGGTAGATTTCGTAAGAAATACTACCTATTACATTCTACCCTATGTTCAAATTTCTGAAAAACTTTTGCAGTTCTATGCCAATCATGATCACTAGAACACAAAACCACACCCAGTTCAGAACTTTACATATCCATCTATCTATCTCTCTATATATTAATAACTTTTTTATGGACACGAGAAACTTCCATAATTCTGCTCAAATCTCTTCCAAACTGAAGTTATGAAAACACAGGACAGAAAATCTCATTCGTAAATGATCAAAATCGGACGCAAAGGGTGGAAATGGGGAGGGAGTTTGTGAAAACAGAGAAAAACTAATAACTTATCCTCTTAGTTACGATGCATATCGTAATAACGTTATTATTACTTCTAGGAAAACAGCCAAAAATTTATGTATCACAGATTTTTGAATAATTAAAAATGGTCTCAAGGGGTGAAAAAAATGGTGTGTTAAGAAGAAACAAATTCATAACTTCGTCAATTCACAAGATATCAAATCCACTTAAATTTATTATAGATCTTCTTAATATTGTCTACAATTTTTACACTGACAAGTCTTCGATAAGACCAACTCTTACAGGAAAAAAAATCAAATAAGGGTGGGGGGAGAAGAAACAAATTCATAACTACGTCAATTCACAAGATATCAAATCCGCATAAATTTATTATAAATCTTCTTAATATTAGTTACAACTTTCACATTGACAAGTTTTTAATAGGACCAAGTCATACAGTAAAAGAAAAAAAAGAGAAGGGGGGGGGGGGGGTAGAAGATAAAAATATCTCATCTCCGTTAATCCGACACCAAGGCAATAAAAAAGTACATTGGCGTGATGAAATTTTTTGACAAATCTCAGAGATGCTGTATATTGGATTGCATTATTAAATGCGCGCATGTCTCAATAATAACTTCACTTTAACTTCAAAATTGAAATAGAGTGTGGTTCATTTAACGAAATAATCACAACACGGTTTAAATTTATTATATAAATATTCTTAATATTTTCTATAACTTTTGTAGCAACAAGGTTTTGACAAGATGAACTTTACTAATGGATGATATTAATAAAAATATTCTCAAGGGATGGAAAAAATAGGTGTTGAAGAAAAAAATTATTGCATTAACATGATTCTGATAAAATCAACTCTTACAGAAAAATGAAATTAAGAACTCGTCAATAGATAAAATTGTTAAAATTGGTTTAGCTCTAATCTTAAATTAGTACATAGCTTCGAAATCTACTTGTGCCTGTAGGCCTAGCAAACAGGGTTTTTTTTTTTTTTTTTTTTTTTTTAATAATGCACAAAACTAAAGAGGGAGAAAAAAAATCCCTTTTTGGTACATTTTTCTGAAATATATTCCATAGGTTGCATGATTAAGCATGACTTGACTCTTCTGATTATTTTGAGAGGTGCTATACACGCCATTTATCATTTAATTCTCAGTTTTTTCTTTTAATAAGGATATGAAGGTTCATATTTTAAATTCAGAGGTTTTATTTTTAAATATATCGTATTTTTGTTTTAATGAAATTCATATTAGAAATTATAATTAGCTAGGATAGCCTACTTTATATCCTCATTATTATCATTTAGTATTATCTTCGGATATCTCCCAGTAAATCATACACAAATTAGTAGACATAGATATATAGTTTCCAATGACCTTTTTATTCTGGGAAAGAGCTTCCCATCATTAAAAGAAAATGTTGTAAAAAATATGCTTTAGTAAGTTATGCATGCAGACGGTTAAAATATCTGCATTAATTAGCACAATATTTTCTTAATGCGTATTAAATAAAGAATAATACTACTGAAAAATTCCTGATTTAGACAAAATATACTTCATTATACAGAATTTTTTTTTAAGTACTACTTCAAAAAGAGATTTCATATAATTTTAAATGTCTTATTAATTTTATCTTAATTAAGTATTTAAAAAATACAATACAGATAAAATATCATGGTGTAACATTATAGTTGCACAAAACACTAATTATTTTAATAGTCTGTTATAAAAATAGACATTTTTGTTTTCAGTATGTGTAATAAGCTTGTTAATGAGCACCTCATTTAATTCTTTTGAGGAATAACGGAACACAGTTAGAAAAAAAAAATCCTTCTTTTTTAATGAGGTCAGGAACTAATATACATTTACTTACAAGCTTAAAATAGATGATACGTATGTTTCGTTTCTTATGTGTTTTAATGATACCTTAGAGAAATAATGTATTTTATGTTATAAGATAAATATATAGGAACGATTTTCTGTAGGTGTTATTCTATTTCTGTTCACTATTTATTTATTTTGAAGATACAGCTTGATAAATTCTCCTTTAAAAAAATTAAATGCTGCTTTATAGGTATTCTTAAAATAGACTAGGATAGCTTATCCTTTAGCATAAGTTAGATTTCACTCTGGGTTGAAAAAATTAAAAAAGTTGATTCTAAATTTAAGAACAATATTATTTCCAACAAAGGCATATAAAACATTCCAGACATCCAACAAACACATTGTTATAATTCATTTGCGTGAAATAATTTCTGCTGTATTATATTTAGTTTTAACTACTTTTTAATGTATCATTTCTTGTTTTTTTTTTTCTTTGAATAAGACAAATATCAGATTAAAGCTCTGATAACATAATTAAGATGCCGTATTTTAAAATCAAGTGAACGCTACCGTTTATCTCTTTCATATTTTGTAGTACACTTAATGTAAATATATATATATATATATATATATATTGAATTCCATTTTTTTTTTGTCAGTATGGATATTTTAATTATCATACTATATATTAGCATACTATATAATTATCATACATATAACTATCATATACATTTGGCTAATTTTAATTTTCAGTAAAATACTTACAGAAATTATTCAGAAATAATGGATAATTAACAGGTGCCGTGCACGTTCTAAAAAAACAATTTTGGTATTGAAAACCGGAATCAGAATCCTTTTATTTAGCTAAAATACAGGTCTCACTTGGTTGTCTCTAAGGGTGTCTCACTTGAATCTGAATTAGAGTCCTGTACTAATCACTAATCACCCACTCGGGGACAGCCAACCTTTCGATACAGGAGCTGATTAGTCCACGAGGGGAAAACACATATCGGAGTCCCCAGTACCCGGGAATGAGCCCGGAAGCCCCAGCAGCCTGGAAGACCCTCATAATATGTAATAATAAAATAAAATTTAAATCACAATGGGCTGCCCTATTCTTTCAGGGCGAGCGCAATGAAAGTACAAAATATAATATTTGAAGATAAAAATTATAAATAAAGTTAAGAAAATAGAGACAAACAGGTAGACTACTATTCTAAGATTTAAAAAAATCTACTCAACCTCTCATGAATTTTGCTGGGTTGTACGTGATCTGAACCCGAAAATTCCGTTTGATATCAGCCCGCAACCCGACCCGAACCGCACATATTTGACCCACACCAGAACCGAAATCAAAATACTTCAACCCGCAAACCAACACGAACAAAAATGAAATGAAAGTAAATCATGTTTTAATGCAATTATGAAAAGTAATCTATATTTAAGTCTCCAATACCAATTTTTATATTTTATATAGAAAAATGGACAAACCTATATTATTTAATATTCAAATACAGTAAAATCTCTTAATAGCGAACACCTCGTTGAATAGAGTTCTGCAGCGGGGCGAGTCGTCCCTATTTTTATTTATTTATTTATTTATTTATTTTTGGTGGGGGGGGGGGGGGGGGGAATTCTGGATGACTCTAATTTTCTTTTTGCGAGTCAGATTCATCCTGAAATAATTTTCCAAAGTCGGTGTTGTGATTTTCACAAAAAGTTTGATCAGAACTATATTTCAGATGGAAATAAATACGTATTTGAATATGAATGAGTATATATTCAATTTACTGCATAAGAAATAACATATACTGGGTGTCTTAGCTAAGATGTTACAAGCTTCGTGGGGTGGTAGGGTACACCTAGACGACTCGGAATCACATAGGAATGCCTAGTCCGAAACGCATTCCTGACGCTATAGAGGGCACTGAATCAGTGTTGCCAGTGGGCTATTTTTTTTTTAATTCCGATTTCTTGATTGGCACCACTTTTTTGAAATGGTAAAATTCCCTTTGTTTTCGACCTAATTAATATGTCATTAAACAAGGGGAAATTTGTCATTTTAAAATAGTAGTTACCAATCAAGAAATCGGAATTAATAAAAGGTGTCCCACTGGCAACTCTGTCAGGCCCAAAGATCAGTTTTGTGTGATCCAGCCTTTTCAATGCCCAATATTGCCAATGGGTTACCTTTTTTAATTCAGATTTTTTGATTGGCACCAGTTTCTTAAAATAGTAAAATTTGCCTTATTAAATAACACATTAATTAAAACGAAAAGAAAGGGACTTTTACCATTTCAGAAAAGTGGTGCCAATCAAGAAATCTAAATTTTAAAAAAGTAGCCCACTGGCAACATTGTCAATGCCATTATTAGGTGAGGAAGGCATTTTCATGCCGGCATTCTATGTGATTTCGAGTAGTCTAGGTGTACCCTACCTCACCTCGATGTTTGTAAAATCTTAACTGGGACACCCTGTATATAAGAAATGTGATCATAGTTTACTCTTTCTTTACCGTACAATTAAGAACCAATTTTTTCTTCCCTCGGAATGTGATGAATATTACTTATTGTATATATATATTTAACCTGAAAAAATATTTTGGACATTCTTTTGAAAGTATGAACCCGAATCCGAACCGCAAGAGTCAAATCCCAATCCGAATCCTAAACAATTAAAGTCAAACCAACTCGAACCCTATCCGCAGAAAAACAGTAGAACTCAACCCGACCCCAATTCGACCTGCAAAGAAACAATATAGCGCCAACCCAAACCGCGGTTCTGTTTGTGTGCGCGTAAAAGCGGATAACCCTACCCGACACAGGACTCTAATCCGAATTCAAATGTCTGTTTATAACTTGAACAATAATGAATACAGTCGGACCTCTATTTAACGAAACTCTATTTTGCGAATTTCTCTATTTTGCGAACTTTTACTTGGAACCAAGAACATTTTGCGAATTTCTTCGTAAAATAATCTCCAAATAGCGAAGTGCATTCTCTATTTAACGAACTTTTTCTTGTGATCTAAATTTTTTTTTCTCCCCATTTCTCAAAATATTTCTGGACATTTCAAAATTATTCTTTGTTTAAACACATTTTATGATGTTCAATGGCCTTGAACTGGTTTTACTAGGCACCTTCTTTGTCAGCAGTGTGAAAAATAAAAAGAATACAGCAATTAATTGCGATGAAGACGAATATGATGATGATGGAAATGAATATGATGTAGGAATTAACAAAACTTCGTGTGATGAAATGCTAAAATCATTTGAAAGAATCCGACACGGATTATTGTTAGAAGAAAATACGCATGCAGGGTTTTTTGGTGCATTGCAAAGATGCGAGACGTATTATGAGAGAAAGAACTTTTTGAAAGAAAAAACTCAGGCAAAATTAACGAGTTTTTCAGAAATTAAATTTAAGGACGCATATGCTAATATACGGATAAAATTATTTGTTTTAATAATAATAAATACGATAATGTCATTAAAATTCGTTAATTTTAATGTAAAACTATTTACTTTAAACAGAAAATACAGTGTATTCCCGTACAATGTTTTATTTTCCTTGCAGATTTCAAAGATTTAAACACATAGAAAAAAGGAATTAATGATAGATGTTGGCGGGCAAAATAAATAAAACAAATCGATATAATTTATTTTTTAAAAAATGTGATTAATTACTTTTAGTAAAAATATTTAGTGTTTATGAATTTAAAATCTGTTTTATGTAGTTTAAAGTATTTTAAAAGGTGAATCTCTATTTAACGAATTTCCCATATAACGAACTTTTTTCCGGGATTTAGCGACTTCGTTAAATAGAGGTTCGACTGTATATATTTTCACGAAATTTGAATAGACTTAATCTTTTTTGTGTGAAATGTAAAGATATGATACTAGAAATGCTAAAAAATGACTAACATCCTTATCCAAATAGCACTGAACTAGACGGTCTACATTTCCGAATGTAATTCTCAGTTACCGAAATACTGCACACCTTCATCACTTTTCATGGCATCATTGCATTTCGCACAAAGCAACATAAATCTGTTGAAAATTGCTTTCAAATCAATCTATATTTGAGTTAAAGTTATGAAATATAATTATGTTATTATTGTATTGAGACACCCTGTACATTTGAGTAAAAAATGGATTGCGACCCTGGATTACAATACAAAAATCGCTTGCTTTGGTGTACACTACGATACCTTAATTGTCCAGGAGGCAGCGTCACATTTTGGCAACCAATTTTAGCATCCACGATTTTGATATATAAGATAGACTAGATAGTACAGATAACGAAACTACCAGTCAGGGGGTTGCCATTGCAACATCACACCCTCGGCTGCAATGTGAAATGAACACGATTACCGAAGATGTCTCGCAGTTGTAATATCGGTAATCGGGTCGCCTTCCATTTCAAATTTCCGGAAACAGCGCGATATTGTCGTGGAAACAACCTCCCGATAGTGATCCATATGACTAACAGTTTCGTTGTCTCTACCATCTAATCTATTATATATAGCAAAATCATCGACGCTAAAATTGGTTGTCAAAGTGTGACGCTGCCTCCCTTACTATCAAGTTTGTCCAGTCTCTTGTAAATCATTGGAACAATTAATAAGGAAATAACACAAGTTTTTTTAGCTAGTGAATGAAATTCAATACAACTATCATTACATACATGCAGGCATTTTTCTTTTAACCTTTTATTTCATTTAAAAATCATTAATGAATATTTCACATATTCTATTCCATAATCTAGCAAAATAAATAGTTACTTTTTTAAACATGTAATAATACAATAATATGTAATGTATATTTTAGACATAATTATGTATTTAAATATTCAGTATGCAATGAATTATTGAAAATTGGCAACAACACATGTTGCATGAAGTAATGTAAGTAACTTGTTTTGTATCAGACATTTTTTTAAAATTCTAATTGTTACCAAATACCATTTATTTTAATATTGGTGAATAACAAACGAAAAAATGTAAAGTATTTTGTTTGATTTTTGAATTAAATTAGTCTAATAAGAGTTCACTGTGCACTCAGTTATTAATAATATAAAAATAAAAACAAATTAAGCACATGTGAAAATAACGGAATATAGATACACATTTTGAATTTAAGCTAAATAAAATACAGCCATTTTCTTTTATTGCTAGCAAAATAATCATTGTTTATATAGAGCTTTTCATCTGTTGTTAAATATAATTCTTACGGCTAAAAATAACACATGATAAGTTACCCGTGCTTACTTGAAATTGTACACATAAATAACAGATATTGAGTTAGCAAGCTTTTGTAGCTGTGTAATTTCTTTTAGCTATTTGTAGTGAAAAACTTATTTATTGCAATTCTAAAAACGACGTATTTTATTATAAAAATAAGTAATTTGTAGAACATATGGCTCTATGGATTATTTTTAAGGATTTCATTACTTTCGAAAATAATTTCAATTACTCTGAAGAATAAGTTTCTATTAAATTTTCTATTTAAAATTAAATAATGTGTGATCAGTTTTTAACGTTTTGTAAACTTTAAACTATACTTATGAATTCAAATTTTCTGTCCATCTCATAGTCTATATGTCCTAACACACATGAAAGGATAAAAACCCTTTTTTAAATTTAAAATTAAAGTGAAGTTTTTTAAATTAAAAATTCCCAGCTATAGTTTCTTAACTTTATCATTCTAAAGCTTAAAGCTGTTTTGCCTCTGATAACTTTCCTTTCCAGCCTAACATTTTTTACTTCCTCACTTCAAAATTGAACGATCTTTAAGGGGCTACTTCAGCCACCTGGAAAGACTCGCTCGCTAATGCTAATCCTATGGAAGAAATTTTTAAAGATAGCTCGTTTGCATTTTAATATTTTTTTGATAATAATTTAATTTTAATATAATGAATTTTTTTGCATTGAATAGCTGAGATTGATCTCTACATCTGACTTTTTTTAATTATTCGATTATGTTTGCATCGAAAAAGTAAAAAAAAAGTAAAAAAAAAAAAAAAAACGCCCTCTGTACAGATCAATCTCAGCTAGCCAATCCAAAAAGAATTGTTTAAAAATATTGAAATGAAAAAGAGATATCTTTAAAAATTTCTTCCATAGGATTAGCACTAGTGAGAGGTTCTTTTCAGGGGGCTGAAGTAGCCTCTTAAGGATAAATTTGCTGAGTTTTTATTTCTGCAGGCGTTTGTGGTTAATGGTGCAGCCGGGTCGACTAAAACCAGTTTCATCATAAAGCTATCAATCAATAGCTAAATAACCAATGCAATTCATGTATCTGCCCTTTTAGAGAGGGCCACCCTTTGCTAGAAATAATGTAAATTACATCCATTTATACGCGGGACGGAATTTTAGCGTGGCTTTTTCCCATTTTGGGTTGCTAAAAGTAAATCCCGTTGCTCGGTAGAGTATTTTTAAAGCATTTGTGACGATTGATTTCTCTCAACCCAGTTGGACCTGATTTAATAAAAAGAGCATGTACTGTACACTGTAAAAAAAATCTGTAATTCTACAGATGTTACGTTAGTTACATGTGTAAATGCCATTTTTTCTTTTTTATTGTTCATAAATTAATTAAACAAGTTACTGTTATAATTTTTCATTACTTAGTGTTATTGCCTGTACACTGTATTTTACCTGTACACTGTACAGAAACAGATGTAAATCTACAAAACTAGTTTATGAAAACCTACAGAAATCTATAGCTTTACAAAAGAATCAACTAAAATTACAATAATCTTACTAAAATTTTATCTGTAACCCAGGTTGCAGTTACATAAAAAGTTCTAGGTATCCCAGTTTCCTAAAAAATTCTTAGTAACCTTACAGATTTTTTTAATTACAGTGCAAAAGTGTATCTGTTACATGGATTTTTGTTGTTGCCGGTACATAAAAAGTTCTAGGAATCCCAGTATCTTAGGAAAAATTTAGTAACTTAACAGATTTTTTTTTTACAGTGTAAAGAAAAAGAATAATCGTCAATTCCATCGTAACTGACGTAACACTTGATCATCGAATTTTGTTTTCAAAACTGTGTGGAAAATTTACTAATAAAGCTAGAACAAATTTTTACAATTTAAAACATTTATTACTAAGGACTTAATACCTCAATACCTGCAGATTATTTCAATCTCTCTTTTAGACACAAAAATTGCAATTCAAAATTCTGTAACTGATGTAACATAAAAGATACAAACATTTTTTTCTGCCTTCATTGAAGTGTAAAAATCATCAAAACTATCCCATTAAAAAAAGTGATATAATGTTCTCAATAACACTAAGTAATGAAAAATTATAACAGTAACTTGTTTAATTAATTTATGAACAATAAAAAAGAAAAAAATGGCATTTACACATGTAATTGACGTAACTTTTATTGTGTAACTGACGTAACATCATGACTTTACAAAGACAATAAGGGTACTTAACTTAGTTTGTAAACAGTAATTTACAATACCTTTTTATTAGAATTTTATTATAGACATAAAAATATCAAGCTTTCTAATCATTCCCTTAAACTAAACATATTATAAATTTTATTCCCCCCCCCCCGAAAAAAAAGAGAATTTTCTGTGAAATTCCCCTAATAAATCAAGTCCCTAAAGACTCTTTATATCTAGTATTTCTTGAGTTCTAACTCATCAGCGAACATTTCTCGTTAAAAGAAACAAATCTCCAGAAGAGAGCAACTCCCGATCTTTACATGCATAAAATGAAAATGGATTGGGTGAAGCCCCCAGTTTTGACACCTAAACAGTAACTGACATTTCAACAAAAATCTAACTCAAATAAACATTTTCTTGTAAAATTCTGCAAATTAATGTCATTTGATGGTAACTTATTTGTCTAAATTGTTATAACTTATGTCTCAGTTATTGTTTTCGAAATAGGGATGGTGCTAGTTACTGGAGTTACTGGCCATATTTACGAAAAAATCTAATTTTTAGTAATAAAATTACAATTTTTCAAAATTTTATCAACAAGAATTTATTAATGCATCTCTACTATACTTTCAAAAGCAAAGACTAGTATAAAATAGATTCAAAGCTTTGTAATAGTGATTTGAATAACAAAGAATTTTTAAGGTGCCAGTTAATCAAAAGTTTATTGAATAAATTTCAGCACGCTACCTGTTGAAAAATGATTTTTGTAATATTTATAGGTTTTTCGCCGAGTTAAAAAAAATGTTTGACTGCAATACAATTAGAAAGTGTGCATGTGACAGCGCACTTTTCCAGACACAACTAAAATTTAGCATAAAATTTGAAACGCGTGTATATTCAACTTGCCAGTGAGATTACATGACTTTCCCTATCTTTTATAAAACTGTTCGGATCGTAGTAAAATTTTGATATATTTTCGAACTTAGCAGCTGCTTAATTCAAGAAAGGATTTTTTTCATAAAGAAGTTATACTTTTACAAACCTAGAGTTATTTTTTTAATACTATTTGTGCTTATGTAAAAGTGCTTATCACTTCAGCTTATTGCTTTGACTGTCTGATTGTTTATTATTATGTCTGTCTATTTACTTTTTCACTTGAATTGTGGCTTAATGTTTTCGTATGTCACTAAAGGCTACACTGTTAACAATTTTATACTGCGTTGAACCAACTTTTGGTGCTGCAACAAAAAGATGGGGATATCTCATTCCAACATGTGGAGCTACGATTCTACCGGAGCTGTAAATGTTGGATTTACACCTTTTCTTCTTTTATAGATTTCACCATCTTATGGTTTCAACTACTGCAGACACAATGTTTTTGAAAATGGTTACTGAAAGATGTGAAGTTTATAAAATTTTAATAATTTTAGGTTTCCGTACATAAAAGTAAAAACGAGACCATTATAAGATCCCCTTTCGTGTCTGTCTGTCCGTCTGTCACAACCGTTTTTATCGAAAATTATGGAACGTGGAAACTTCAAACTAATCAGAGATATAAAGGCAATTGACCCACATATTTATAGGTCTAATATTTTTATCAAAAATTTAGGGGGCTAATTAAGTCACTTGAAAAAAAAATGTGTATCATGTTGTATCTTTAGAAAGATCTCGTAACACCAAATTCTAAAATATATTTGTTTTCACTAAAGGCTACACTGTTAACAATTTTATACTGCATTGAACCAACTTTTGGTGCTGCAACAAAAAGATGGGGAAATCTCATTCCAACATGTGGAGCTACGATTCTACCGGAGTTGTAAATGTTGGATTTACACACTTTTTTTTTTTTTATATAGATTTCACCATCTTATGGTTTCAACTACTGCAGACACAATGTTTTTGAAAATGGTTACTGAAACATGTGAAGTTTATAAAATTTTGATAATTTTAGGTTTCCGTACATAAAAGTAAAAACGGGACCATTATAAGATCCCCTTTCGTGTCTGTCTGTCCGTCTGTCACAACCGTTTTTATCGAAAACTATGGAACGTGAAAACTTCAAACTAATCAGAGATATAAAGGCAATTGACCCACATATTTATAGATCTAATATTTTTATCAAAAATTTAGGGGGTTAATTAAGTCACTTGAAAAAAAAAATGTGTATCATGTTGTATCTTTAGAAAGATCTCGTAACACCAAATTCTAAAATATATTTGTTTTCATTTTTATATCATATTTTCAGAGATATCGTCGAAAATGTACTGAAAAAATATGTCCCTCACCCCTATTTTCGAATCTACTGAAACTGAAATTATGAAAAATTATGGGTTGTAGGAGTTAATTTAAAACTTGCAGAAAAACTATGGCGATTATTGTAGATATTTTTAAATTATATTTTATATAATTTATATAATTTTATATAATTAATTTTTTTTATTTTTTAAAGAAAATCACATTTTTTTCGCTACACACAAATTATAATTTTCAAGCGCTCAGTGGGAGCGTTAAGAGGCATTCGAGGTACGCATCGACGAGGAATCATCCAAGGATCGTTGATAATGATTTTCGAAAACATTTTTCGGTAATCAGCCGAGATATTAATTAAAAATCTGTCTAGAAAACAGCGGCACGGACCAAAGCAGCGTTGCATCTTTCTGACTTTCTTTGGAAGCGCGCTTGGCATAATAACATGTTTAAACTTTGTAGAATGACTTTGTTGTTCGGTTGACCTTTGTTGCGCGAGGAAAATTCGCTCTTGATGATTATTTTCTCAGCTTATACACACACCTCTTGTGAGGTACTTTTAAGCATTATCTGCATGAATTTGTTTGGATGTTTTATGGCATGATAGGAAAAATGAAATATGCTGTTTATTTTTTTTTGAAGTAGCATAAAAATATCCGTAAAGACCTTTAAAAAAAAAAAAAAAAAAAAAAAAAAAACAGAGAAAAGAGATTAATTCAGTCTGAAAGATAAATTTAATTTAAAGGAAGGAATATTGGAAATATTGGCCTGAAAGATTGCCCCACTATTAAGATCTATGCATTTTGACAAGATTTCATTAATATTTAAAAGAAATAGGGAGGTAGGGGAGGTTTGATACATAGGGAGGCGGAGGGTTGATACATTGACAATTTTTCTCAACAAATGGTATTAACAGCCATTGTAACAGATGTAAAGGCTTCTTTTATTAGCAGAGGCCATCATTAGTTGGACTTAGCAGTGAAGAACTGACAACGTTATTTTTTCTTTTAATTTTGAAGATTTTTTTGAATGTCAAAGTAAAATTTTTTAAATACTGATTTTCTTTCATAACTCTTATTACAGAGAAGATAATATCTGGTAATTAATCTTTATTTGTAAAGCACACTGTTAGGGTGAGTTTTACTAGAAAGCAGATTGGCATTTTGCAACTGCATTTATACAAAGTGATTGAAAATCCAATAAGGCATGACAGGGAAAAATGATACATTAGTGCTGGGGAGAAATGATACACTTGTATATTTGAAATTTAATAGTTTTTTTTTTTAAACTTTTAAACTAATGTGGGACTATAATATTCATTATTGTTTTACAGCAAGAGCTACTGAAATTGGTAAGGAAGAACAAAGAGACTATTCTATTCATAGACATTATGTAGGTTAATTAGAAAAGCAGTGCGATGATGATGATAGATGGTTAGTTCGCTTTGCTCGTCATGTAGAAGGAAAAAAGTTTAAATGGCCTGAAAGGCAAAATGTTTCTATAATTGACGTTCAAATTGAAAAAAAAAACAAACAAAAAAAAAAAAAAAACCATTAAATCTACCCGATTTTACTTATCAAAATGATATAGTTATTAGGTTTTCTTTTAACCATTTCAGGGATGGTGGTATGTTCATGAAACTACTTAATTTTAATTCCCAAAAGCCACATTCGTAAAAAAAATTCCATTTCTATGAAAGTGAAATATATCCCTTTTCTTATTTCTAATTAAATTTGTTGGTAAATTTAGGTGCCATTCATTTATTCAACACTTTAGCATTGAAAAATCTTTGCCTCTGAAAGAGTTAAAGAAATCTTAAATGTGCTAAATTTATGTTAAATTGTTTGCAAATCAGCAATGTTCACTTCATTTTTCCTTGCAGCTAAATCTCTAGGGAGTTTTTCATTATTTATTTTCTAAAAAGTGTGTTAATAGGATTCTTTAAATAATAGCAATAGTTTAAATATTTTTGTAAAAAACATTTCTGAAACAAAAATATGTCAATGTCATTTCGGTTTAAATTTTATTTAAATATTTCAAGATTTATCATAAAAAATTGTATGACGTATAAATTGAATCGCCTGCATTTTTTTTTCAATTTATATAACAATGTATCAAACCTCTCTTGCTAATGTATCAATCCTCATCAGTAATGGGGAGATTTGATACAGTAGTAACCATACAAAATGATTAGGGTATATTTTTTGAATGACTATTTTTTAAATTAACAATATTTTAAATAAATCAATAAAAGGTCATTTTATAAGAAAACACAAAAAAATTGTTTAAAAATAGCTTTCTGAGGGTTGTAAAAAATTAGTAAAAAAAAAGTGTATCATACCTCCCCTATTTCCCCTACTATTTCGCCTTTCATTGCAAATATTTTCAATGTAAAGCAAATATTTAACCAATATTGATATTTTGCTGGAAGTATTTCCAATGAGTGCAATACTAGACTCCAATTTAAACCAATATAAGAAATATAGATTTTTTATGTGTGTATTCTGAGCCGTCTGCTAGTTATCTACTAAATAAAAATGAAACCAAAAATATATATGACAAAATCTGCACATGGGGAAGAATTTTCTTTTCGCATTCATATACAAGAAGTGGTTTTGTTATGAACTGAACTACTGAAATATGAAAGTCCATGCAAGTTTTTTGAAAAATATCTAGAGATATTCGGAAATATTAAAGTGAATTAAAAATAAATAGAGCTTGCAACCATTTAAGAAATATATTACAGAATCATTATTAATCTTTTTACATTTTTTTTTACAAGATTTATGTACCCTAGGTTAAAAGTTTATCTTTTATCGTTTCCTATTCATTATTCATAACGTAAAAAAGGAAATATGGAACTAACGATTATATGATAATTATCACATCACTTTGTTGTAATTATCAACGTGCTTATCATTTCAATTTATCGGTAAAGCTGTTGGTTTATTCATCTTTTAATGTTTGTACTTGGGATTCCAACATTTTTTTTTATGTGTCACAATATAATTCCTTTTAAAACTGCCACTGCAACGTGTAATGTTTTTCAGATTTTAATCTTTTTACATCGTGTTCATAGCCATCTATTTTAAAGTAATTTTCAAACATCTTGCTAACGAAGTTTTTAAAGATGCTACCATAGGTTAGAATCTGCCCTTGATGAAAAAATTTTCTTTCTTGTTTATACATTAAATGTTTTTTTATTATATATCACGTAATCTGAAAAAAATATTTAAAATGATATTTGATGCAAAACGGATGCAAAAAGAACAAAATTTGTATATGTTTAACTGACGCAATGGGCTATTTTATGAAAATGCTCATTTGAAAATATAACCCAACGCATGCGTGACAAGAAAATTCCTTTTCGCGTTTATGTATAGTTATGTATAGTTATCCTTAGCTGAAAAGACGTGCCACGGACGTCATGATATTTTTGTGGCCAGTGTTAATTAGTTACATATGAACAGGTTTCTCGCTGCCTTTTGACCAGCAGTAGCGATTTGGTGAATAAGAAATAAAAAACAATAGCCAAATGAATAAAAAAGTTATCAAAATGGATTCGGCGTCAAACACTTAAAAATCTATCGTGACTTTTTTTTTTTTCAATCTGTTCTAAAATAACCTAAATTTTTGGAATTGCTTAAAAAAATAGAAATTCGACTATCCGTTACAGAAACTATTAAAAATAAGTACATTCTAATTGTCTTCTAAATGTGTAAATGTTTCAGACATATTTTTAGTAGTGTGAATAAAAATTCAAAGCAGCTATCTTTTATTTACCGTTATGAAAATACACACTAAAAATTGCTATGAGATTTGGACTCCAAGCGATAAAAAATTTGATCGCCCATTGATACTTTGTATACAACAAATACGTAGTATGGTAAATGGCTAATTTCAACGACACATTCCTGTAAAACCTTTCTCTATTTGGTGCTTGATGCGAGTAATTTTGTTTGTGCTTTTACCAGCGCGATGCTGGCGCATACATCTATGGCGTGTACATCAGCTGGCGTGTATCTGAAAAAAGGGGTAAAACTTTACGGGGTGATAGAACACAACTACACGAGCAAATTTCGTCATATAATGTGTGGTCGGAACGCAAGCGGTGAGAAGTAGTAGTTTTTCACTGTCGCAGTTAAGGAATTAACGCAAGAATGAAAGGAGATACTTCAGAAAACATTTTATTAACAGGAATGTAATTAATGTACATGCTCAAAGAAATTGTTCAAAAGATCTTCCGCCAACTGCAATGCACGTTTCACACCTGCGGGATAGGGACTGACGCACATTTGCGAAAAAAACAGGCATTTCCCGAATATCGCCGGCTACAACGACAATCCTGGCGAGGAAATCCATATCGGTTTCAATGAGACACTCGTAGATTATGCTTTTCATATGGCCCCACAGGAAAAAGCCTAAACACGAGAGATCCAGCGATCTTGATGGCCAAACTATGGGACCAACTCGACCAATCCATCGACCTGGGGCAGTGGAAAACTACCTTTTAACTTCTTACTGTTTGCGTTCCAACTACATTATACGACGAAATTTGCTCGTATAGCTGTGTTCTATCACCACGTAAAGTTTTGTTCTCTTTTCAGATACACCACCCTGTAGATAGTGATTAACTCACAATAGAGAAATACCTATCCTATAAACCTTTCTGTATCTTTCACTGTTGCTAAACTGAATTGGTGTTGAGTCAGTATCTCTATAAACAGAGTAATGTAAATGGTACGGTACGCGATGCAATTGAACGTGTAAAGCGACGTCAATCGTTCAGTAAACACGGATAAGAATCTCGACTGTATTGAAACACACACACATACACAAAAAAGATCAGAATTTGAGCACTCGCAATTCGGCGAGTCTGATTGTTCGTTTACTCGTCAAACGAAGCATTTTGTCTTGATTTGGCGCAATGGCGAGCGACAGCGAGAATCCTGCATATGAGCCAAGTCCCGTGCCACTATATTTTAAGAGTAATCTTCGTTTTATTTAATCGCACAGTTTCTGTTTGTGATTTTTCTAAAAACTATATACAGAACAAGAGCCAAAACGTACTAAGTGAAAATGATATAAACTATATCAAGTTTCTTGAATTCTTAATTCACCCTATTGTGACAAGTCATATAAAGTATTTCGTAAAAAAAAAAAAAAAATCATTTAAAATTATTTCAAGGTATTTTATTAAAATATATACATTGTACAACTAAAATAATGGAATCAAGTACTTTCGAGCATCTGGCGTACTTATCATCTGGGTTGAAATCGTTAAAAACCAGAGGTCGCGTTCAATCATTTATCCTTGATGGGCTGTTCCAAAATTCAAACTGAAAATAGGGGAAGGTTACGTTGTTTGTTCTCTTGCAAAATTCAAAGTGAAGTGGGGAGGGAGCTCATGTAATTCCTAATAAATTATACCAAATCTTGGGAATGCTCAAAATCTTGGGACACTATCATGAACCATTCCTAAGATTCGGTATAATTTACCAGGAATAACATGAGCTCCCTCCCCAATTCAGTTTGAATTTTGGAACAGTCCAAACAACATAATATTCCCCCATTTCAGTCTGAATTTTGAAGCAGTCCAAACAACATAATCTTCCCTCATTTTTTGTTTGAATTTTGGAACAGACCATCAAGGATAAATGAATGCTCCTCGTGTTTTGAATGATGCTAGCCCAGATGATGAGCACATCAGATTATCGAAAGTACTTAGTTTTGATATTTTAGTTGTACAATGTATATATTTTAATAGAACACCTTTAAGTAATTTTAAATGGATTTTCTTTTAGCTTTTACGAAATAATTTACATCACTTGTCACAGTAAACAATAATTTGTATGAAGAGCCAAGAAGATTTGATAGAAGATCTGACTATTGGTCCATTGTTCTGTCTGAGATGTCCATCTATTTTTCCCAAAATTTCAAAAAAGGCTAGCAGTGCTTTTTCATGATGTTTTCTTCAAGTCCTGAATATGACAAGTTAAAATATTGATTTACATAAACAAAACTGTAAGTACCACAAATTTCTAGATTTGATAAAGCTCTTTTTGATCATTCTCAAGAAGTGAAAAAGGAGCACAACGAAAATATTGACAAGTTACAGAAAATTCGCTGATATTGCAAATATATGTAAAGCTTACTTACTCTATTGGTAAATGACTTATTTGTCACATATTTTTTCATAAGAAACGCAGGAAATATTTCAAATCAAATTATAGTCAAAGAAATAAAGATACCTTTCATTAAAAGTTAATAGACAAATGATTGAATTTCTTAAAAAAAAATTAGCGGGTTTGTAAAACTAAAATGCTTTAATCTAGATACCTTTAACTTAACACGGATGTGCCTCTAGTTTGTATAAGTGCACAACTATGCTAGCCTGTTACAAAACAGCTTAGATATTTATCAAATAAGTCGAAGATTACTAATAGTGGCACGAGACTTGGTACCTATGCATATGCAACTAATTCAGAAATACACCTTTGCATGAGTGACGCGTCTTTTGAGAGTAAGATGTTTAATATTTTTTTTTCCTTTATGAAATAAATCACTGAAATATATATACTCACGCAATTTAGAAACCTATTTATAAATATTTGTAAATCCTAAGCAGAATTGTAAATAAAATGAGTTGGCTATTAAATGAAAATGCATTTTAGAAAGTTTGACATAACTTATGCGTAGCGAAGAATATTCATTTCTCATTTATATATTAAATACATTTTTTGTATAAAATAGGTTAGTAGCATATGAAAATAATCGCATATCTTTTGGAAAAACTATTTATAAAAATAAGCAAATACCAGATTGAATCGCAAATAAAAAATACACGCATCCATTTTAGAAATACGACTAGTTCATTATTAATCTTTTTTACATTTTTTACACGGATCACTTTCACGCATGTTAGGTTAATAGTTAATCTTTTATGAACTAATTTCCCATTTAATATTCACAGCAACCGTAAAAAAG
Organism: Maratus speciosus; assembly: GCA_963932465.1. Classification (NCBI taxonomy): domain Eukaryota; kingdom Metazoa; phylum Arthropoda; class Arachnida; order Araneae; family Salticidae; genus Maratus; species Maratus speciosus. The sequence goes on from OZ010786.1 coordinate 256,315,098, forward strand.
AGAAATATGAAACTAATGATCCTGTCATAATTAATGGCAAAATTTTGCAGCACTTCAAGCAAATGGCTATTATCCAAGATCTTCGACTATTAATATGAAATGCGAAGAATGACGTCACAGCTGATGAGAAATTTTTTTTCCCTTTCTCTCCGAAAGAAAAATTTTTGCCCATGAGCTCAATTGTGCATGACAATTATTTTTTCTTTCAGATTCTTTTTTTTCTCACGAATAATTGCTTTTGTTATATATTTATGAAAAAAGAGATGCTGAAATGTTTAGCTTTATTATTGTCATATAAGAAATGATTCTGGCATGAGTTGTCGTATTACAGTTTTTTTTCCTTTCTTATTCTTAACTTTAACTGAAAGACGAATCCTCTATTATAGACGACCATGAAGTCAATAAAACTATAAATTTTACTTACTTTTATATGTTTTATAGATACTCTTCTTTCACATTAGAAAATTATAAGGTTTGATTTTTTTTTTTTTGACAAATTCAGTTACGATTTCTTGCAGTATTATAGCAACTTACAGAATTAAAAAAAATATAAAAACGCAGATATAAAGCATTTAGATAGATGAAGTTACAAAAATAGTCTGGTAGCAGATATATGATATGAAATTGTGTTGTGAAAAGAATAAAAATCACGCATGGATTATGAAACACTTTCGAACACTAACAGAATATTATTAAGAACCTGAATATCTTTTTTTTAAATTTTGGTATGTTTGAAGCATCCTAATATCACTAAAATGTATCGCAAACGATTTTATTGCATAGCTCATAATGTAATAGAATTTTTCATGAGTCCCTGCAAACCAACGTATTCTATACTACCGGGAAATAATCTTTTAGTCTACTTCATTGATGCATATCAATTACATTATGTTTGAAGTTATGTAACTTCATTAAAATGTACCCGAAAAGATTTTTCTCCATAGATCATAATGTAATGGATTTCTTTTTTTTTTCTTTGTCCCTGTAAACGACTTATAACGCTACATACTTAATTTTCAATACTGAATATTCTATACTAAACATTAATAACTTACGAAAATTACATGACAATCCGAATATTTTTACGAGATTTAGAGCATGGAGGGACGGACGGATGGTCTGACAGACAGACAAACCATATTCATAAACACTGTTCCACTATAATAAATAAAAAACTTGTTTGTAAAACTAAATCACTAATAAAACAACGTTTGAACAGACAATATATGCTAATCAAGCACTATGAAAATGAACAGTTTGTGAGTACTGGAACTCACATCATCAGTGTATAAGATAAAATCAACCCTACCCCAAATACATGAGTTTGAAAGACGTAACACAAATATCAGTAAACAATGCATCGAAAGACCATTATGGTTGCTGGAAAATGATGGTCTTTCAGTGCATTGTTTACTGACTTTTGAGTTGTCGTCTTTCAAGTTCATGTATTTGGGGTATTGTTGATTTTATTTTATACACTGATGATGTGAGTTTCAGTACTCACGAAACGTATACGTTTGTTATTTTCACAGTGCTTGATTTGTTTATATTGTGTGTTAAAACGTTTTTAGTGACTGTTTTACAATGTTGGAAAGTGTTAAAAAGGAAAAGAAAACTACGAATGCCTTTTACACACACTGAAAACCTTAAAATTTAATGCACTTAAAATACCTTAGAGTATAATGCATATTTTAATAATAGTTACTTATAGGTATTAGTTTAAAAGATGTACGAAAATTAATTTTATTATTACTAGATCTCAACTGTTTTGAACCATAAAATATATATTTTTTAATATTAATGAAATGTAGTTGCTGCTGCTGCAATGTAGTTGAAAGATTAATTAAAATTATATTTTTTTTAGTTTAATAAAGTGTAATACACTAGCATAAAATATTTAGTTTTTGAAACATTTTATGAAGTGAAATTGATGTTTTATCGAACAAACTTTATCCATTATAAATCACCCAAATTTTATGATAAGGATTTTCATGAGAAAAAAAAAGGAAAAGAAAAATTAACTTAATGACCATGTCGTAATTAAGAGCAAAATTTTATGACATTTCATACCTCATGCTTTTCATAACGATAATGGAAAACATGACGTATTACGTCATTAATAAGAGACTTGATACAGAAAAAGTGTGGCCCTTAATTTAATAGTATGATATAAAAAGTTTTTAGTATGCCGCCGGGAAAATTTCGTTGAGTGTGAAAAAATATTAACTTATTCTTAGGAATAAAAATTCCTGTAGTTTATGTAAATTAGCTGATGCAAAATAAAACAAGAAAGGAAAATAATGCATTAAGCATAGATTGTTAAACATCTTCCAACACGTCCACAATATGTTTACAAACTTCATTATTTAATAAAGTAAAGAAGATACTTAAGTAAGAAATTTAGAAAACAGATATCACATTTGGAAACCAAATTTAATCAATTACCACGTAAACTTAATAGGTATTCGAATTCTTTCGTGCGTTCCTATATAAAATCTATAGATTTGTATGTATTCTACATAGTATGCTAAAATTTTATTTAGTTGAAAAAAAGCATTAGTCGAAAATTAATCTTCAGGAATTTCTGCCTATAGATAAAAATGGGTTTGAATTCTTCTATATACCCCTGTATATTATATACAAATTTTTATACGTGCTTCTTTTTAAACTGCGATTTAATTCATGCAAAAAATGAATAATATTACTAAAAGCACACTTCCAGAAATTACAATCCATTGATAGCAGACTATCCAGTTCTTGATGTAGTACTGTATATGAATGTTCTACAAACATCTCTTAAAAAACTAAATGCAGTTTAGTTCAGCTGAAAAATGCATAGCTGAATTAAATACCTCCTATAAGCAATGCATGCATATAAACAGTAATGTTTACCATTTTTTTTCTGTACTACTGTATATGATCTATAGCATATATACACGCCAAAAAATATACAAAAATTTAGTTAAAAATGCATAAATTGAAAATCCACTTCCACCTACTATCGTTATTAGATTTACCGTTACCGAAATCTTTTCTGTGTACCTCTGTAAATGATTGATAAATGCTGTACAAATCATATTCTACAGCAAGCATCGTGTAATAATTCTCAGGAATGTATATGAACTTCATTATGTTTCAAAAATTGGGTAACATCCATAAAATACGCTGCAAATAGTTCGTCCCCGTAGACCATTATGTAACTGAATTCTTTTGTGTGATCCTGTAAATAAATGATAAATGCTTTGGACTCCAATATTTCACAGAAAGCTTGTTTTGATGCTGCCGAGAAATTCATATCAATTTATGATGTTTTTAATAACAGCGTACATGTAATAGTAATCATCAATAACATATATCATATACATATTGAAGTATATTTACGAAAGCTAGAGCAGGCACAGACGGCAGGCAATCAAAAATTATAAACTCTTTTCAACTGTGTTGGTAAGCGTTAAAAAATGGTATGCCTGACATTTATAATAAATATTACTGAGTTTTTTTAAATCATTTTTATAAACTCTAAAATAATGAAAAATGTGGTGTAGTAGAATACTTTATTGCTACTATGCTGAAAGAATTACGGAAGAAAATGAAAGAAATTTTTACTTCATTAACCATTTTAGCTGCCGTCTTTAAAATAAACTCATGTTAATTCCAATAACGGGTACTTTTTTTTAGACAAAAACGTAAAAGATAACGTTTAAAGGGTTGGGTATTTTAGGAGTACTAAATGATTTTTATATATCGTTTTTATTGTAAACTAACTAAAGTACCCGGCGTTGCACGGAATTTTAAGAATGTTTATTTTGAAAAATCAACGATTGCGTGTTAATTTACACAATTTTCACTCTTTTGTTTTCTTTTAATCAGGACAACAGATTATCTACTTAGTAAACATAACCTGTGATCTGTATTGAAACCGAAATTAAAACCTTTTGACTAAAAGTTGTTTCCGAGTATTTTGTTATTTAAATAATTTTTTCATGATTAAAGAAAAATGGCAAGTACAAAAAAATCTATGAATGTTATTTAAAAAAAAATCTGAAATCTTTATTTCTGTTCTTCACTAAGAATAAGCTCTAGGGACCAAAACCTTTCCGGAAATTCTAACATACACGCATACACACACGTATGGAATACATTTAAATATCGCTAAAACAAATTCAAAGAACTTCAAAATGTTAAAATATGCAAATATTTCCATAATCGGTTTTATCATGTTTCAATATGTTTTTCAAAATCATAGGATGTTACATATTCACCTGCTGACGTTCATTATATTTCCAATATGACGTAATATTCAATTCGTCAAATTGTGTATTTCATTTCCACTTTTCACGTGGAAATCTTGGAATAGAAAAAGTAATTGTTGTAGCAAGAATTTTATTGTGGATTTTTAATTGTTGGCAACTGCTATAACGAAAAATGTTTAAATTGGTGTTTTTTTATTAATTAAAATTTAACTACAAAATATTTCGCTTCCGGATTACTTTAGTTGCTTGAACCGCGTTTTGATACACATGTACATACCATTTCACAATCCTGGCTTCCAAACAGTGGATTTGTATAGAATTACAAACAGACAGACAAATTTTCATTTTTATATATTAGATTTACGACAGAATATTAATCCCATCAATCCTGGGTGCGTGAGTCTATCGATATAGGCGTAAGTGAATGAATCTATATTAGGTACAGCTATTTTCACCAAATTACTACAAAAAAAAGAACTACACTTGAATAATATTTTCTTCTAATTATTTTTATAACACATATAATATTAATAAGTTCTGCTACGTATATCTTTTGATGCTGATTTTGCCATTATGCGTATTATCTGTATTTGAAAAAAAAAAAAATAGCCATGATTTTTTTTTTTTAATTTATGGCCATTTTTTTTAAATTCTGACCAGAAAATCAGAGTTCTAACCTTTTTACGACTGCTCTTTCATCTTCAACCAACACTTCACTTATAATGGCTGTTTAATTATAATAGAAGCCATCAGCTCATCAGAAGAAAATGATCCATTCCAGAGGTATAAGTTCGATAGAAAAAAAAAAGCTATTCAATATTTTGAGCAGAGAGAAGAGGCTACACCTGCAATTTTCATGACACTAATAGAATCACATAGCTGCCAATTTGAACGTTTTGTTACCTCTAAAATTTAATACAAATTTTTGCCATATTTAATCGTTGACAATTGTTAGATTTCGTCGATTGAATTAGGCAAAATTTACTGGTAAGTTTTAGAGGTAAGTAAAAAACCTTATAAATTGGTAGCTATGCAGTAGCGTAATACTGCAGCAAAATTGACATTCAAGAAACAAAATCTATCAAGTGCTTTTTCAAATAAACAATTTCATTCATCGTTTTTATTAAAAGTAACGGATATGTACATCAAAGAAATGTTACTAGTACAATAAAAATCAATGAATAAAGTGAAAATTTAAATTTTCATCTCCTTAGTTGGTGCCGAATTGTGTAAATCCGGTTTATCCAAGTTTTTTGCTTATTCGAGGTGAGCTTGGTCCATGTTAACTCGGATAATCGAGAGTCTACTGTAATAATTATAACTGTTAATTGAAAAAAGTTGACTTTTGATTAAATGTTTTAAATTGGATTTTTGCTTAGCGAAAATCCGGTAGCATCACCATCTACTTTATGAAAAGGTGGGTTCTCACAAATATTTCTTTCCAACTACAACGCTGTCTGTTAAGTATTACGTTTCATATAAGATGCGTGTGGTTTTTATTTTTTAATACCAGAATATTATAGTCGTAATCTTTGCCTTGTCCAATGGTAGAATTCTTGATAAAATAAGGCGAAAAATACTACACGTAATTTTCAAGATAAACGTGAGTGAACTACTTTACTTTTATACTTATTCTAGTGTTTAGTTGCTAATTTTAATGGGTATTAAGAATGGTAAATTGAAATAAATCTTTTAACCCCTTTGTTACGTATACGTTTTATATAGGGTGTGTATGGTTTTTATTATTTAGTACCAGAATATCATAGTCGTAATCTTTGCCTTGTCTATAATAGTGGAATTATTGATTAAATAAGGCAAAAAATACTATACGCAATTCTCAAGGTAAACGTTGAATGCTTATAAAAAGAGTGAGCTATTTTTATTTTTATACTTTAGTTTATTTTAATGGATATTAATAATTGTAACTTAAAATAAATCGTTTAACCCCTTCACGACAGGTGATATGTATACGTTTCATATAGAATGCGTTTGGTTTTTATTTTTTAGTACCAGAATATTCTAGTCGTAATCTTTACCTTATCTAATCGTAGCATTCTTGATTAAATAAGGCGAAAATAATACTATACGTAATTACTGCTATTAAAAATTAAAATGTCGTTAGAGAACGACTGCCCTTTAATGGGTTAATGTTCGTTTAAAATCTCAGAAATTCTTTTACTTCTGAAAGTTCAGTAGAAAATATTATTATACTTTCCAAAGAAGTAAAAATTCTTGAATTAGTCTTCTAAATAACGCGAAATTACTTTTGATTTATTTATTTTTTCTCAAGAAAAAAATAAATGCCCAAACTTTAAATACTAGCTTCTTGAACACGACACAATGAAAATATTCTGGGGCAAAATAGAAATAAACCATATAAATTTTCTTAGCCGACATTCAGGCGACAGATATTCTTGAAGATAAAACTAAGACAGCATCTAAATTATGGAAATCAAGCTACATAAACACTGTCCGACGATTCCACCATCTTGATAATGAAGGGTAAATATATTACACTATAAATAAAAAGTCTATAGTTCTCTCAAAAGTAACTTTACTTAAAAAAAAAAAGAAAGAAAGAAAAAGATTTAAATGAGCATATTTTATTTTAATTTCTTTCAGAACTTTAATTTATTGTGTTTGGTAATCTAAGAAAAAGATAATGAAATACTTTTGGTGTTAGATGACGTATTTTAGACAACTGATAGATATAAATATATGTTTTTTTTTTTTAAATTTTTTAATTCAGATATTATAAACTATTTAAAAAATAATAAATTGAAAAGTATTTTTTATAAATTAAAATTATTTTATTATAAATTAAAAGATTTTTTTATAATTCTATTTATCTAGTTATGTGACCAATGACAAACCTACTCATATTCATAAATATTTTTAAATTGAAAGAGGGTGAATTTATTATTGATAGTGAAAAGGCAAATTTTTCATATTAAAAATTGTTTTCGTTATTATAGCTATAATTTTACTGCACTAACTTAAAAAAAAAGGTATATTTTATCACTTGCAAAAAAAATATTGCATACTGAAAACAAAATCTATAAGGTTACTAAGAATTTTCTAAGGAACTGGGATAGCTAGAACTTTTTATCGGAAACTATCTAGAACGGCAACAAACAAAATTCAGGTAACATATTCATGTCTACGCTGTTTAAGAAATAAAAATCTGTAAGGCTACTAAGAATTTTGTAGGAAACTTGGATGTCTAGAACTTTGCATATAACTGCAACAAAAAAAATTTCATATAATTATCCCGGGTTACCTATGAAATTTTAGTAAGCATTCAGATTTCTGCAAGCTGTACAAAAACTAGTTTTGTAGATTTACATCTTTTTTTTTTTTTTTTTTTTTTTTTTTTTTTTTTTTTTTTTTTAGTGTACAGATGAAATTTTAGTACGCATACAGATTTCTGTAGCTTTACAAAATCTAGTTTTGTAGATTTGCAAAAAATGATTTTGTAGAGTTACATCTTTTTTTTTCCACAGTGCATGAAATACAGTGACAGTTAGTGACATTGTCATTTTAATACTCAACAAAATCTTTGTTTCAATAAGGAGTTTTTGTTAAATCTTTGCTGTTTTATAAAGAACATTTCATTATTTAGTTTGTTTTAACTCAGCCCATTCTATTATGTGAAAGAGAAAAATTAATAGGAATTATTGAAATTGGTGTCTCATTTTCGGATCTAGCTTCAAATAAAATAAAGTTGTTGTTGTGATGCTCTAAACACAGATTTTTTGTTATTACGTTTTTTGCTTAAAAGAAATTTATAGTTTAGTAATTTGTAATTTATTTTTACAATTATCCAGTATTTAAATATATATATACATGTATTTAAAACATTCTTTTAATGAACATTGGAAAAATGGGATTAACTAACTGCATTGTTCATCCAAGCATTTTAAGAGGCTTTTATGTAAATTAAATTTATGAAACACATAAAGATAAAATGAGCTTTAACTTCTGATCTGATTATACCCTTCAATCCTATAGAATTCGTTTCTGGATTTATTAGCGCTCCTGGTCTTAGGAACTATTTCTGATTGATGTGTCGATATTTAACTGAGCATTGGCGCTTTACGTTTTTCAATTTAAAAATAGTTCTATAACGAAAGAATTATCAGTCATCAACTTCGTCCCTTTGTCAGTCATCAACTTCGATTTAAAAAATATTTACTCGGATATTAAAAAACGTCATTTTAAGCAAGTAAAAAGTAATTTAAAAAATTAAGAACATAAAAATTTTAAATTATTGACTACACTGTACAAAAAAAGGAGTAAATTTACAAAACAAGTTTTTGTAAAAGCTACAGAAGTCTGTACGCTTACTAAAATTTTATCTGTACACTGTACAGAAAAAAAGATGTAAATCTACAACACTATTTTTGAAAAGCTACATAAATCTGTATGCTTACTAAAATTTTATCGGTAATCCGGGATAATTACATGAATTTTTTTGTTGCAGTTACATAAAAATTTCTGGTTCATACCAGTTTTCTAGAAAATTCTTACAAACCTTACAATTTTTTTTACTTTTTTTTACATAGTAAACGTAAATTTGTTAATTTACGAAGTTCATTTTACAATCACGATGTGAAACTGCTCAAATAATAAATAAAACTTTGGCATGGAAAATTAATTAGTGTCTCCGTCTGTTGGGAATTCGATGAAAAAAATATATTAACTGCTGTGTTGGAAGATAGCAGCAAAAAATAAAATAATATTTTTAAAGTCAAGTTAAGTTAACGCAGGGATTTAAGGAGTACTTAATTGGTCGTAACTAGTGTTGTCAGGTGTCCCGCGTAAATCGGAGCTCCAAATGCTGTACACCACTAATTTCTTACAATTTATTTCGCCTTCTTTAATGGCAGATAATTCTGCAATTAGATAAGGCGAAGAAAATTATTTAAAATTCTGGTGTCCAGAGCATTTGGAGTCCTGATTTACACGGTACACGTGGCAACACGAACCTCCATCGAAAGTGAAAAAAACATAACGTTAATTTTTACTAAAGAAAGCACGAACCAAGAAAATGTAAGAATTTCGAGACTCTGGTGGAGCGTAGAAAAAAGTCGAAGTCTCTTTATATGCATTCCACACTTGGCGCTCACTCTATAAGCAACCTGATTTTTGGGTATGTTGCAGATATGAGATATGCAACGCGGTGATACAAAGGGTTAATATTCTGTACCATCACGATGTTAATAATTAATATTTAAAAAATGTATGATTTTTATATTTTATAATTTACATGAAATATTAATTATGGCTGTCAGTTTAAATATGCAAAATGCTTGTAACAAAAGGAAAAATAGCATTTTGTTACATAAGGGGGCTCGGTAACACTTTACAATTTTTTTCTTTTTACTTATGCGCTATTTTGTACCTGCTTTAAATATCATAAAATAAAATTGTTAAACGAAAGGATTTTCACGACAAAAAAAATAACATCAGGGCTAGATTAAAAAATAAATAAACTGTTAAAAAAATTAAGAAAATTTAAAAACATTTAAACTTTTTAAAATTTTAATATTTTTACACAATTGTTTTTTTTTTGTGTGTGTGTGTTCACAGGAATATCCTTTATAACATTAATGACTGTCTTTTTTTTTTTATAAACCCATTAGTTTATGGGGGAAAAGAGTGAAATGTCCGTAATTGAGTGAAAAATGAGATGTAAAATTGAGTGAATAACACGATTTTCTTCGCATTTACATTAAAAAAAAATTAATTAGAATGATTAGAAAATCCTTTGCAAAATTCACCCCAATTCTATTGAATTTGCTTTTTCGACTATGTAAAACAATCATATGTCGTTTTTTACATATCTGTTAAAGTACTAAGTTTAAGTACTTAAATCTTTCAGGGGCAAAAGTACTTCTGTTGCTAAAATGTTAAAATGATTCATTGACACCGGGATTTATGAACGAATTTATATGAAAGTAAGTAAAAGCTTTTCTTCGCCTACAATATACAAAGCAAAGATTAATTACTAATTTCTGGTGTCTATGTGGCATTTGGGAATTAAATTTAAATGGTATATATAATATGCCGCTGCCCTTCAAGGGGTTAAAGATGAAAAAAAAAAAAAAAAAAAAACCTCGAACCGAGAGAAATGAAATTAAAGATTGGAACTGTAATGAAATTAAAGGGAAATGCATGCAATAAACAACCTTTTTCACATGATTATATTTATAGGAGCAGGATTCCTAAATACATTTAAAACAAAAAATTGAAAATTTTATACTGTTGTCATTTTTCACTAAGTGAAGGGTACCGAGTCTCCTCAACCTTTTGTTCACGAGCAAAGACTGGCGACCATTTTTATAATTCATCGCACTATAATTTACAAACAAATTTCTTTATGGCAGATATCTTTCGAGAATATTTTAGTATAAATGCATGGCAGTAATTATTTTTCAGGGTCAATCCATTTCAAGTGGTTCAGAAAATCATTTATTCGTTGCTTGACCATTTCAAAAAATCTGAATTTTTTTGTACAACAACCCTAACATGATAGAAGTTCAAAATGACTATTATTTTAATTTTATTAATTTTTGTTTGTGCATGGCGGCCATCTTCGTTTCATCGCCTGTAGCAATTTTCTCACAAGAAGGGTTTATGGAATTATAAATAATTCATCGTTTATTTCTCCGAGTCAAGTGCGGATTAAATCAATTTATACAGAATACATTGGGCTAAAAATTTGGTAATAGAGTAGTTTCCGAAAATAAATCCTTATTGGTGAAATTCAAGAATAAAGTTTCAGTTTTTTTTTTCAAATTTACAAATCAAATTTACAAAAGGAAATTTTTCTAGCAAGAAAAACTGTGAACATGACATAATTTTTTTACAAATAGGCCGAAAGTACTTATACTCCCACACCAAGTTCCGAATCTGGGACTTGCTTTTTCTTCGCTAAAAAAGAAATCCCAAATTTTTCAAAAATGTCAAAAATCGCACTTTTGAGGCTTTGGTATCTCTGGTGGGGCACGAGATAAAAATCTGAAGTTCTGGTTTCTAACAGTATTGTATGTTAGGGTTATGCACAAGAAATTTCCGGATGGAGATTTGACTACAATCTGAGGTATGGCAAGGACAACATGTCAAAACAATGCTGCCAAACTATTGTTTTGTTGTAGTCACAGCTAAGTATTTGTCTCAGAGTGTCACTTAAATTTATGTTTTTGATTATATTTAAGTAATAGTAACAGAAACCCTTCAAAAAGTGGTACGAATAGAATAAAAAAAATGTCGCTAGGTTGTACGGTGTGCCAAACCCATAATCAAAAGTTTAATCGTTAAACGTTTTTCAAAACTACGTCTTGAAAGACGGTAGTTTTTTTGTACCACCTAATTTAATCAAGATTGGTACCAGAATTTTTTACAAAAATTTTACTTTTATAGCTTCTGTCAATAAAGGCTACAAAATTGCACAAATCAACGTAACAGAAAGTACGGGATCCAATCCGGAACCCCCGGGTTACAGAATACAAAGAAAAACCATATTTTATATTGATATATATATTTTTTTTAGTTGCCCATTAACAACGTCCAAAGGCATTTTTATTTGAAGAGTATAAATTTTAAATTCACCATAAAGTTTTAACATTTATTAAGAGCGATACTTTCGAATAATTTAATGGCCGAAGAAATTGCCAAAGATTTCGTAACTTTCAGCAGTCCATTTTAATTATGATCATTTCTGTTGTTTAAGAGCGTACTTCGATTGTATGCTTGTTAAATTTCTGTTTACATTATTTTATTTTATTGTTGAAGTTTTAACTTTGGTATGGGATATCAGCCAGAAAAAATCCTAAGATATTTGTATTAATTTAAGTGCAAAACGGATTTATCGTTCATAATCGTCTGCAGCTTATAGAGATAGATTTTTTTAAATAATTCATGCATGAAAATTATTTTTAAAACCATAAAAAATGAGTAACTTGCGAAACAGTTTTCAAATAAATTACAATACAGTTTTGAAACAAATTGCATTTCTAAGTACATTTTCCCTCATGCAACGGCGTAAAAACTGAAAATATCGATGTTTTGAAATTCAAAAAATTAAAGTAAAAGCAAGATTTAATCATCTGTTGTTGCCATCTTTTTAAAACAACGTCAGAGTTACGCACTAATACTTTTGTCATTTATAATATAGACAGATACTATTATTATTATTATTATTTTGCATCTGAAAGGTTTAAAAGAATCTTGCTTAAAACTCATTTACTTGCCAGGAAAAATCTCAAAACACGCCATCATTTCACTATCAACGACCTGTATATTGCATTCAAAACAATAATTTGACTACTTTAGGGATCTTTTATCATAAACGTGAAGAACATATCATAAAGTAATAAAAGATATGCCCATTTGAAATTTTTGTGCAATAGATTCACACTTAAAAATAATTTTGTAGAATAAATCTTAGAATATTTCTATTGAAAAAATAAATAACTGCTTATCTTGTACTTTTCTCTTCATTATGGAATATGATAATCACTGCAATGAAAGACTTTCAACAGGTTTGGTACTTACCTAAAAAAGAAAGAATAAAGTATAAGTAATCACATAGAGAAAAAAAGTTGGAAAATATTACAATTCATTAAGTAAATTGATGATATAATAGCACCCGATTCAGTGACATTTAGAATGGAAAATAATTTGGTGTATTTTCTTACATCTGCCAACAACTTTATTATGAAAACAGAAAATAATAGAACGGACATGAAAATAACGACATCAAAAGAATTTTTCCAAAGTTTAAAGTAAAATAAAAGCATTTGAATTTTCGATTATACAATTTAAAATACTAGGGGGTCCAACCCGGCCTTCCTGAGCTACAGAAAATAGGGGAAACCCATTAAAAAAATATCATTGAAAAATCTAAAAAATATATATTTTTTACATTTATTTATTTATTTGTTTTGCCATCTAACAACATCAAAAATCTTTTTTATGTGAAAAATATAATTAAGTTATCCAAATAAAGTTTTAAAATTTATTAAAAGAGATACTTTCGTATTGACCTCCTACCAAAAGTTAATAATCGAAGAAATCAACATAGGTCGCCATTTACACCAGTAATTTTTATTCTGATAATTTTAGTTGTTTAAGCGCGTAGTTGAGTCACATGTTTTAAATTTGTGTTTTAATTATTTTTCATTATTTTATTCATTTATTGATGAAGTTTTAATTTTGTTATGGAATACAGGCTGGGAACAAATGTCGAACTTTTTATATTATTTTAACAGCAAACGGATTTATATTTCGTAGTTTTCTGCAAGCGATAGAGATAAAATAAAACGACATTCATGCTTGAAAATTATTTTAAAAACCATAAAAGAAGAGTAAATTGGGATATAGTTTTCAAACGAATTGCGATACAGTTTTCTAACAAATATCATTTGAAAGTAATTTTTCTTCCTAGTCGACGGTGTAAAAACTCAAAATGTACGATATTTAGAAGTAAAAAAAAAAAAAAAAAAACTGCAATTTAATCGTCTGCTGTTGCCACCGTCAATATGACGTCAGCGCTACTCACGGAGGCGTTTGTCCTTTATAATAAAGATAGTATATCTTACAAAATAAGATTGCTATTTCTATTATATATTTTATCGCAATAATCCCATTAATCCTAATTTAGTCTATTATCCCATTAAGAGGGCTGGTCATAGCTTCCGATTTCCCCTCACTACTGTAAAGTCTACGGGCATTTGATGCATTCGCATATTTAAAATATCTCCTCGGGAAATTAATATTTTTAACTTCTATTTTTTGTGTACACTTCATACATGATGTCTCTTTTTTTCTTAGCTCTCAAAATATTTTTAAAGTATAGACTTAATTTTATATGAAGTGTTAAAATCTTACTCACAGTTCTCCCGCTTTTAACACATAAGATATTAAATTCAACATAGGTTCTATAAATATTTTGAAAACTAAGAAAAAAGAGACATCCTTTAAGAAGAGTACACAGAAAAAAAGATGTTAAAAATAGGAATTTTCCGAGAAGATATTTTAAATATACGAATGCATCAGAAGTCCATAGACTTAACATTACGGAGGAGAATTCCGAAGCTGAGTGACCAGCCACCTTAACGGGACCTGGTAAGCGAAATTTGGGGGGAAAAATCGATTTTTACTTTTTAATATCATTAAAAAGTTTCAACTTTTTTCATTCCAACGATGTGTCTTACATGAATATATATATATATATATTGTGAACATGGCGTGAACATGTGATGGCAGCCTTCTGGATCTTTCTGTATGAAATGGGCATCCTAAAGTCTTGTTAAAAGAACGGGTGTCTATTGATGAATTGAAACGAAAGAAAGTTGCAGACTTGGAATTTCTGGCTTTTGATAATGGATTTGGAAGAAAAATTTATTTGTTTATAGTTGACGGGTAGGAAACATTATACAGGTATTCATGTTTTGAGAAATTTCATTTTGCGGGTTTGGGGGGGGCGCATGTTTATTCTGCATTCATGCTTGTTTTCTTATATATTTTTTTCTTTTGTTTTCAGTTTAATGATAATTTAAGCATTCCTCTAAAAGACCTTTTTATTAAAGTTTTTTATTTTTGTATGGTTAATATTATGTTTGTTAGTTTTTAATTTGAGTTGTTTTAGTTTTTTATGTAATTAGATTAATAAAATGACAATAGTTTTCAGTATTGAATGCGGGGTGAACATGTGTTCAGAAACCTGCAAAATTCAAAAAGTGGGGGGTGGAGTTAGTTTTCTGTCTGTCCTCCCACTGATGAAGAACAGACTGTTTTTGTTTTTTTACCTGTCTTTCTTGTTTTTATAAATATTTTATAGTTTAAAAAATTTCTGCAGATATACACCTTCCTTTTGAAGTTATGTTGTTTTAGCATTTTGAAATGATATAATATGCTTTATTGCATTTGATATGTGCTGCTGTAGCGCCATTCATGCAGTAATTTACCATTAATTTTGGAATAATATATATATATATATATAAGAAGTGTTGGAATTATTCATTCTTTCTAAAAGTACGTCACAACTTAATGGCCATTTAAATCTTTAAATGACATTTTCTCAAAACATGGATTTTTCATGTTTTTGTTCCTTTTTTTTTAATATCTATTAAACTTAAGAACTCTGATTTTTTTTTCAATACTTATATTATGTTATATTGTATACTTTAACACAGGGATTTAACCATTTGTTGAGAATTATTTATTTTAGGCAGTGAAATCTTACCAAAAATGCTAATTTAAAAATGACTTTCAATTAATAATTAATAATTAATTTTCAGTTTCACTTAGAAGGAAAATGGCCTGTTAAAGTACGTAAATCATGTTATTCTAACTACTCTAAAAAATCTAGGTCTCTATATTTAACCGTTTCTGAGAAAAAGGTACATAAAGTTGATGCATTTAAAATGGTGGAGATAGGGCTTTCCCGGTCCCCTTAATATTTTCAAGAGCACGCACAAACTCCAATGGAAAACCTGATGAAATATTTTATAATAACGAAACATTTATCAATTATGAAATTTATATTCACAAACATTTTGACAAACACATACAATACTGAAATTTCTGGAAGCATTTAATCAATAAATCTTTTAAACATAAAAGTTGAAAAGATGATTGTGAAATTCAAGCGATATGAGTTTTTAATAAAAAAAATTCAATATTTTAAAGCATCATTGTAAGGTTAGATTCGTTGCAAAACATGTCTAGACAAGTCTATTAATGAATACAACATAACGTAAAAACGATTTATGGGGTTATGATTAAATCTGAACGCACGAGCAAACATATTTAATTGATAAACATTGCATGTTTTGTGTTCCATTTTATTCATTCTGTATAACTATTCAACAGCGTAGACTTTTTCAAAGAAAATGAATATATAGTTTCGCTTTTTATTTATTTATTAATTATCTGCAGTCATTTATTTTATTAAGTATTTCATTTCTGATCACTCTGTCTTAAACTTATCTATTGATATATTACTTGTTTCTTTAAATAAAAGATAATAAAATGCAGAATATGTTTCACGCAGAATTCCAAAATAGAATTTTATTTTAAAGAATTATTTAGTCATTAATTTTAAAAAGTAAATTTTTCAGCTTCTATTACATATATCAGATCTAACCTTATCTACTTTATGTTAATGAAACTGAGAAAACTTAAATAAATTAATTTCACTAACGTTCGTATATTGTTGTAGCAAATATATAAATATAAAATATTCTCCTCCCCCCTCTCTCTCTTTTTTTAAATGTTCAGTAATCAGTATGCAATTTTTTTAATTGTTAAGTGCAAATAAGTAATTCGCTTGACAAAATTATTTAAAATGAGCACTAAATTGGATGGTAGTAACTTAAAGAGCTGAAAATTTTCAGGAATAATAATAATAATGGAAATTTATAATTTAATATGCCTCTTGAAAAGATGTTATATCATTAATTAACAGGTTTAAACTTATTTAGGACTGACGAATCAAATTGATTTAAATATTTTGAATTCAAAGAGAAAACTATCAAATACCCTGGTTTCCATCATTTAAGTACTCAAAAAATACTTTTTCCAGCTCAAAAACGCGAAGTTTTTTGACACATTTAAGGATACATTTAGCGTAAAAGCGTGATTATTGAAATGGAAATTTATTGAATTTACATCTTGAGATGTAAGCGATTGTTTTCTCATAACGGCAGTTTTTTCCCCTTTAAAGCGTCCTTTCTTCCGGAAATTCGTCTCAAAATGCAAACTTGCAGAGCAGTTGCAATTTTTTTGAAAGATGTTCTACCTTAACCGAAAAAAAACTGTTTAATTGCATCATTTCTAAACAGAATCACCTGCCAATTTCATGTGTTTGCGAACAAAAATGTATTAAAAAGTTGTCAAAAAGTAGCCAGTTTGAATTTCAGAACACCTTTTAGAATGTATTTTGATCCTTGAAAACCAATGTCAAGTAGAACCTTCAGCAAATGAATGCATCTTCTGAAATTATTAGTTCTGTCTTTTAAGACAACGATAACTGAAATTTTTCTTTAGCTTTGTAAATAGAAACTATTTAGTGCAAGAATTGAAAATAACTAAGTGTTTTCATAAACAAACAGAAAATTTTCTCTCCTCATCCTTAGCAAAAAGAATCTGAACTTTTAATGGTTTTTGAAAAATGTATAAATATTCGTCGAGGAGAAACATCCGGTAGCAACTATAACGCAAATATATATAGTATATATATTTTCTCCCGCGGAACTTTCTTTCACGTGAGCATTTTTAAATGTAAAACCATGCAACTGACAGACATTACATTGCAATTTATCAATTTCCGGTGAAAAGAAATGAATATATATATTTTTTTTCATTTCAGAAAAGGAAATTAATTAAAGTAATATTGTTTATTATTACAATAGAAATTCCCAGCATTTATTAAAGTAATGCATTTTTTAAATATCAATTTTATTCTTTTTATAATAATAACAACAATAATGACGATTATCATTGAGCTCGACTAGAAAATTAATTCATCAACTCACCATGCACATAATATTGCATTTCAATATCTACGAAAACGAAAGCGAAGAGTTTATCAAAAATTTTAAACTGAATGAGAGAGTGACTCTCTTATTGCTGACAACACAGATGATTAATCTGCACCTGGAGCGAAACAATCTAATCTAAGCGATTCCTGTTTATCTAATTCATTCTTGCTTTCGACAAAACTACAATAATTCCAGAACTTCTCTCTCGCTCATTCACAACCAAAGCAACTAAATTAATGGGACGCTCCGTTTCCTTTCTCCCGGAAATGGGAAAAAGAAATTCGTCCGGAAACGATTTCGGCATTCCAATTTCCCGCTTCGAATAGCAGCCGGAAGGAATCATCTGTGGTGGTGAATTGAATTAAATGGTACTCATGGCTCCATCTAGTGGTTGTTGTTTCCAGAAACTGTCATAACCACTAGACGTTTCTAGCTGGGAAGCTCGTCTCGTAGTCAACCAATCAGGGTAAACTAGTGAAAAAGCTTTGCCATTGTGATGAAAATAAAAAATCCAGCACCGTGCTCTGAGCTTGAGGGGGGTAGATGGTGATATTGTCAATTTTATACATTTTAACAGCAAAATTAATTAAGGCATTTAAAAAAAAAAATAGACTAAATAAGTAATATTCCTGTTGCATACAGTTTATTTTATTTCTGATTGGATTGATATTTTATCCTTGTTTAACTCCGCATTTTTAAAAAGTTTTCTCGTTTAAGCAAATTAAAACCATGTTTAAAAAAAATATTTTTCGGTTTCAAACAATTCTTCATAATTTTATTTTTCTAACCTGTGTGATAAAGTTGTTTGATTTCAGAAGTAAAAGTTATTTATACATTTGACAAAACTGGAGTTATAAAAATATATTTCGGTAAGTTAAACTTATTTAAACTTAATTCAGTGTCTAGAGCAGGGACGGCGAACCTATGGCACGCGTGCCGATCTTGGCACGACGTAAAAATATTTCTCTGGCACGCGTAAAAAAAAATTATAGGTTATACTCAGTTTATGGAGAACAATTCATTTTATGTTTTTTTTTACAAGGAAAAAAAATAGTTTTGTATAACAGGTATATAATTTACATTAAAGTAATCCGTTACTTTTGGATTAATTAAGGTATTATAAACTTTATAAGCGCCCTGTAGCGTCATTTTCTCTCCAAACCATTTAACATTGTAGTGTTTTTCAAATCGTTTTCCTTCTCTATAGAATTTCAAAGATTCTATTTTTGAAAATTAAATTTTAAGAGATACTTTGTATAGTAATATAACTAATTGACACGCTTCTACTTCAGATTAGGTTTTATTTTATTTAGGTTTAAGGTTTTAAGTTATTAGAGGTTTTATTATACATAAATTTTAACTTTGAAAATTGAATTTTAACTGTTAGTGCAAATAATCATGTATCTATTGAACCTTCGTCTACATGAAAACCTAAAAATTATCTTATTCGGAAGTATACAATAAAAGCAACACTCATTCACAGAATTTTAATACGGAATTCGATAAGACTCGGAATTCTATATTAGTGAGTAAATACTGCATAATAAATAAGTTAGGAATCGAATTTAGTATAAGTGTAAAAATATTTAAGTAAAATTTCTATAAAAATTAATTGTTCGATTTTATCTAAGTTTAAACGTTTCTGGCACGTTAGAATGTTGGTACATAATAATTTTGAAATGTTTAGCACGCATATTCAAAAGGGTTCCCCATCCCTGCCCTATTCTGTCATAATCATCCTGTGGTGAAATTCAGTGATTTATATCAGTTTAAATACTTTTGAAACAGCGTAATGTCATTAAAATACTCTGCAAATGATTTTTCCCCCATATACCGTAATGTAATGGAATTCTTTTGGGTAGCCCTGTAAATGAAATATTAATCCCACGTACTTCATATGCAATACCAAACATGGTTCGGTGATCCTAAATATGGATTATAAATTGCATGGAAATCCGAGTATATTTGCGGGAGTTAGAGTGTGGACAGACGGCCATAAAGACAGACGGACAGACAAACCGAATACATAAACACTTTTCAACTTTGTTGGAAAGTGTTAAAAAGACTAATATCAGTGAACTCTTTTGGAAAATTAATTAATTAACGCCCATCATTTTTGCATTATTTTTCTTAATTCAAGGGTATATGACTCTCTGCCTCCACACTTTTTAATTTCTTCTGTCTTTACAAGAAGAAAGTATTGGATTCGTGAAAATTTTCGACTTCTGGTTTTCGATGGATTTATACATTTTAGAAGGTCCTGAACATAATTTGATGGTTTTTAGAAAATGTCTGTCTGTGAGTCTGTCTGTCACTCTGTGAATCTGTATGTGACACAAATTTTGTGAGCGCTCTATGTCAAGAACTAATGCACGGAATTTCACAAAACTTTAGATTCAGTTAGATCTTAATATAAACTGGTGCTGATTACTTTTTGGTGTAACTCATCCAATAGGTGGCACTGCTGTGCTGCATCTTAAACGATTTCTGGAATAGCTATATCTCAAGAACTAATCCACGTATTCAGATTCAATTAGTACTTGATATAATTAGATGCTGATAATTTTTAATAAAAATCGCCCAACAGGTGGCGCTGCTACGCTGCATTATTCATGATTATCGCAGGAACTCTATTTCACGAACTAATGATGAATTTTCATCAAACTTCAGATTTAGTTAGTCCCTGATATAAATTGGTCCTAATTAGATTTTTGGTGCAAATCGCCCAACAGGTTGCGCTGCTATACAGAATTTTTTACGATTTCCGAAATATCTCTATCTCAGAAACTAATGTACGGATTTTCATCTAACTTCGGGTTCCGTTAGAAGTTGACATAAGTTGTTGATGATTAGATTTTGTGCAAATCACCTAACCGGTGGCGCTGATATGCTGCATTTTTCAGGAAGCATTGACATGTATGAGATAAAAGAAAGTTTTGGGTTTGGCACATCCGACTAGTTTAGAATTACTTTCGTTGAACGTTTAATATTGTCAATTCTCTATATTTTTAGAATACAATAACTTAAAATATTTCAAATCAAGTTAAATTAATAGATATTCTTTGCTACAAAGTTTATTTCATTTCCGTTTTCTCTCATATATACAGGGTGGCCATAATCAAAGCGCACGTGTTTGGAGGGCTCCACAAGTTAAATTGTTCGAAATATTTTTAAAAGCTTTGGCATTTAAACTTTTCAGAGTGTGCAGAAACGGGTTATGCAATAAAAAAGATTAGTTTTAAATTTTACCGATTGATGGCGCTTAAATGTTAGAGATGTTTTATTAGCAAATATTAACAAAAATAACTTATTTTAAATCTATATATTTGAGACGGCGATAGTCTTTCATAGGAATGCCATAATCACTATCATTTTGATTAAAACGGTTTATTATTTGAAAATTTCCATAAAAATATTTCAAAATTTAGCTGGTAGGAAATTCTCGATTTTTCTATTATAGATAGCGCCATCTGTTTTAAAATTTTTCAATTATTTTTTTAATTTCAGAACTTATTTCCTCATGCTCTGTGCTGAATGAACACCAAATATTTTTTAAACATTTGGAATAGTTTAGCTTGTAGAGCCCTTCAAACGCGTCCATTTTAATTATGACATATTCGTTTGTTTAACCCTCCTTTGGAGCCTTCCACAAATGATCTCACGCTTGCAGGGGGGGGGGGGGGGGTCTTGAAATTGTGACAGTTTGTGACAAGGGAGTGGGAGGGGGTAAGAAGAAATGTGACATCACGCATTTTGGTTAAAATAAAATCATTAAAAATCAGCTGATTAAATTTTGAAGTTACTTTGAAATTAAAGTATTTTGTGCTTATAAAGTAGATTTAATGCCAAATATATTAAATTCCATTTCAAATTCCAAAATACGACTGTTTTCAACTGCTCTTTCGTATTAATATTTTAATACTAGTGTATATTAATTATGTTTTTGTTATAAACCTTAACCTTATTTCATACAAAATAAGTACATGAATCATTTTTATTGTTATGCTCACAAATGCCGTTAAAACACATAGTTAAAAGTTTTAAAATAAAGTTTTAAATATGATCTATAACGTAGTGCTTCGTTTCTGAACTGCAAGTATATGTTTATGTAATATAGCGTGACATGTGACAAGGGGGGGGGGGGGGATGGTGAAGTGTGACACTTTGTGACAAAGGGGGGGGGGGGGGAAGGGTGTTAAAAATATTTTTAAAAAGTGTGACATAATTTATTGACCGCCCCTTTCCATGTGTTTTTGAAAGTTCAACGGTTTTACGATTTAAGTAAATTTTGTGTACGTTTTAAAAGAAATTTTGCGTTCCAAAAATTTCAAAACAACTTAAAATTTGTTCGAAATTGTATAATAGGGTAGTTAAATTCAATAAACCAGAAAAGTTTTATATTTTCCAAAACTAAATTTTAAAAAATGAATTTGTTTAAGTTAATCTTATTTAAAATACTTCAGCGTGTAGAGTAGAAACATTTATTGAGTGTATTTTACATGTACCCTGGAATGGAAAATCAATAAGCACAAAACAATTTTTCCTTCGTATTTTACTAAATCAGCGATAAACTGCCAAATAACAAAATTTGCATTTTTTTTTTTTTTTTTTTTTTTTTTTTTTTTTACGGTCGTATGATTTAGGTTCCGCAGAAATATTTGTTATAAACAGCTATACATACATTACAAAAACATTCCTTATTTCTTTCAGTTTTTTTTATAATATGCACTAATGGAGACCGTAATGGTTATTTTAAGTAACTTGTGAAGAATAAAATTTACAGCTTTCTTCACACTCATCAGAGAAAAATAAAACTTAGTTAAATTTTCTAAACGAGTTAAATTATTAAAGAAAAAAAAAAAATTGCAAAAGTATTATTGTTTTTTCAAAACTATTTTACTACGTAATCATTTTTTACTATATGTCCTATGTTGGCGAAGTTTTACCATTAGCTGGCTCTGATTGGTTGCTGGCGAGCCTAGCTTCCCAGCTTCCAAGTTCTTGTGTCATAAGCACGGAGTGCCGTTTCCATGGTAACCATACTCTTTCCTTCTGGCAAAATAGAATCCTGTTAGCGAAATGTTCATGAGACAGAAATCGTTTTCGAGTGGTCGGGCATAATGAGAGATTAAAACACTAAAATTCTGCTAAAACCCGGTACGCTGTTCAGATGGAAAAGTGCTCTGGAGTGCACGTGGAAATTATATGTGCACGACAAAGTAAAGAAGAAATATAAATGTGTACTGATATGATAATTTCTAAAGTATTTATAGTAAGAGAAGGAAATATTTTCAATGATTTTGGTTAACATAAGTCACAGGTACAGATACAAATTAAATTTTTATGCGAATTGTAAATTTTGTAATCTTATATGAGTTAACGGATAGCAGATTTTTAAGGTCATATATGGAAATTCAGACTGGCGGATGAGATATTGTGTTTAAGTGACGTTTAAAAATATGGATCTTATTTAAATCTATGTTTGATGTTGACATGTCATATATTGTTATTTCAAATGTTTAGTCATATGGTGAATGTGCAATTTTACAAACTATGTTAAAGTAAGAATTAGCAACAGCACGTGGTATATACAGAAAACAGCTATTGGAAGTATCATTTGTGCCTTAGCTGATTGTACTCAGGTTATTGCAAAATCTTCGAATGATATGCATATATTTTCAAAAGTAATTTTATAAACGCAGAAATAAATGTCCTGCTTCTAACACATGAAAGAAAAAATTGTATGAGAACCAAGATGCTGAAACTTCAAGTTATTCTGAACTGAAGAAAATACAAAAATCAAGGAATCTAAACATAAATTTAGATTAAATTAAATTAAAATATTCTTGTAAACTCAGACTTGTTTACTGTTTCTTGAATCATACTAATTGTTTATTATACTAGTCGTACTGATACTCATAATTTTCAATGTTATTTGATCAAACAGTATTTTAGCAATGACAAAATGGGTTGAGAATTGTGAGTGAAATTATTTCTATAAACAAGTTTCAACAAAGCACGACCATTTTTTTTTTTCAAAGTGTTATTACTTCTTTTACGCCGAGATATTTAAATTCATCAATATTGTCGTTAGAGTTTATCCCCATTCTTTTTCTTTTCACGGCCGTATAATTTAGGTTCCGCAGAAATACTTTTTATAAGCAGCTATACGCACATGAGCAAAGCATTATTAATTTTCTTCTTTTTTAAAAAATATGCACTAATGGAGACCGTTTTTGTTAAAGTTTAATTATTTTAAAGTATCCGAACACCTTTAAAACGTAATTTTCGTTCAAAATATCGATTTTTCATTTTTGCAATAATATTAAAATTGAATCTTTTATCTATCGAAATCTGCTTACATTTTTTCTGTATCTAAAATAGAACTCGAGTTACAGCCGTTTAAAGTTACTGCTATTACAGCTTTTGAATTATGTTTAAAAGTTATTTTTAGCTTTTTCTCAAAATGAAGTTTTTGAGATTTTTACTATACGCAAAACATCCTAAAACAAAAAATTATGCATGAAATGCCACGAAATTTTCTGTACTTCTTTTTAAAATGTCTTTTTTAGGGAATAGACTACACTCATGATAATATATTAAATAGTTTTATATTTACATTGGCATAAATGACAAACTTGAGACAAATTTTGCGAATTTTTCATTACATTAGTACTTTAACTACCATATCATCGGAGATAGAGATGCGATTATAATGTGTGTAGTCTAAGTCCTAGAGAAAGTTATTTTGTTCATTATGCAATTTACAAACTGTCAATACATTGTTTCATTTTTTAGTTATCACGTTTTGCGGGAATGTCAATTTTTGACATATTTTTAACTATTTTTCTATTTTAAAAAATTATTTCTGGTTAATTGCTAAAATTTTTATATTTTTCCAAAGTTTTAAAGTAAATGTCAGTATAAAAAATGGGTAGCCAGAGAAAATTTCAAAAATATCAAAAATTCTCTTCCGAAGGTGTGCGGATACCTTAAGTCAGTCGTGAAGAATAAAATTTAAGGTTTTCTCCACATTCATCACAGAAAAAGAAAACTTGGTTAAACTTTCTTAATGAATTGCTACGAAACAATCTTTAACACGGCTGCAAACTTTTATGTTATTTTGTTTGGTAACAAAAAAGTGTCATCACGCTACGCTTCGTCATCACGTCAAATCGCTGATGACAGCGATAAAAAATCAGTATAGCTGAAATGTGCGATTAAATAAGACAAAAACATCTATGAAATATTAGTGGTAACAACCCGCCCTCCCCCCCTAAAAGTTGGCAGGTAATGCCTTTAAGAACTGAAAACTTGCATCATTTTTTATTGTTTAATTATTTGCAATTTGCATTTTAAACGGAAATAAATGTTCAAATAAATAAATTTTTATGAATTTTGAAATAATCCAAGAATTGATTTATTATTATTATTATTGTTTGCTTTAAGTTTTCAGAAAAAAACTCTAATAGCAGAGCACAAAAAATTATTTTCGTTTAAGAAAAATCAGAAATATTTCTCTAATTTAGCATTATTTATGACAAAATAGCAAACATCATGAGGGGGACTCTTCCAGAAAACATCCGATATTATCACTGATGGTATTTAAAATATATGTTAAATATCTTTATTCAGAAAAAAAAATGATTATCATACAAAATAAAAATATATAGTGCAAACTATGAACATTTTTCTCGTTTCTTAATGAAACAGACTAAAAAAAAAAAAAAAAAAAAAAAAAAAAACCAAAAGAAGAACAGTTACAACAAAAAGTTAAATTTTGGGAAAATGTTAAAGCAGAAAAAAAAAAGTTACTTTCTTTCAAATTCAAACTGAAAAGCGTATCGCTCAATAATGAACTCTCCCCTTTTTTTCTGCAGAAAAAAAGTTTAAGCTCTCTGCTA
Source organism: Maratus speciosus (assembly GCA_963932465.1). NCBI lineage: Eukaryota > Metazoa > Arthropoda > Arachnida > Araneae > Salticidae > Maratus > Maratus speciosus. Next base: position 256,340,805 of record OZ010786.1, read on the forward strand.
TAAACGTCGAAAAATGATTTAGACATTAATATGTCTGAACTTGGGAAAATTTTAACAGGAACTGTACGAAAACTTTGAAGAAAATTATCTTTTCAAAGAGAAGAGACATAATTTGAAATCAAAAACTTGGTCCAGACGAAAGAAAATTTCAAATGAACAGACATTTTGTCACAAATAGTTTTTTCGTTTGAATTCTTTTTATTGGTGCAGAACGTAAAAAGAATAATGACGCCTTGTCAGAAATAAGATGGTGCTCCAAAAAGAAACAGCTTCGCTTTATGATAAAAAAGGTATTTTTTAACTTAAAAAAGGGATATATGAAGCATAAAAATAACATATGAACGTGGGTGTTTTTCTCTTTTTAAAATGTAAATATTTTTCAATGAAAGGGAATATTACTAATAGGATTAAAGTTTTTCTGGTATGTAATACTTCACTTAGGTACAGTATGTCTGATACCTATTAAAAAAATATATACTATTAAAAAATACCTTTTAAAAAAACTTTGATATACTATTTTTATTAAAAAAAAACAGCGGCATAACACTGTAAAAAGACAAGTGATTGAAAATATATTGAAAGTTTTTGCTTTTAAATCGATATAAATGAATCCTTTATTTTAGAAAGGGTACAACTCATATATATATATATATATATTTAATCTATGTTTTGATAAAAATATATTCTATTCAGGTAGCCGCATTATGTTTCAGAAGGGCACATTTCTAACTCTAGAAAAACAGGTTTACTTAAAAACAGGTATATAATCTGGATATGTTTTTATGTCTGGTGTAAAATTTGAAAAATGTAACATGTGCCCTTTCTAAAATAAACGATTCAAATGTATAAAACGAATATTTTTTAACATGCAGTTTTATTTAAAATATCGAAGTTTTTATTTATTGTATTTTTATTTTTATAACTACATGGTCACTTAAAAAAAATAAAAGTAAAATGAACCTTAAAATGATATTAAGATTTTTAATAGAAAATGTGTTACGTTTTATATAACATACATAAATACAACATATTCAAAAGGAAATAAAACATGTAAAAGCAAAAATAAATGAGTACAAGTATTCATTACTTTTATGATTAATAATCGTAAGCTTTTTAATTAAAGCATGGATCATTATTTTTAAACGCCCACATAGATACTCATATACTTTAAAAAAAACTATACATATTACATATGAATCATAATTTTAAAATTAAAAAGCCGTTTAAAACAACTAAAAATGCCCCAACACATTAACACCACATAATAAAATCAGTAACAGTAGACAATCAGTTTCAAGCTCAATACAAGCTCCTCATTGGTATTATAAATGTCAATTGAAAATAAAAGCTGTTTATTACAAATTTCTACGCTCAAAAATATGCCATTTACGTTACCTGCCTAGTTCAGAGCACTTGGAAAAAAATGAATAATATTAAATAGATACATATGTGTTTTGTTCAACTGTGATAAGGAATGGCGAAAAAACATAAAATCTTAGCAATATCTTCATAACATTTTTAAAAAATAAAGTTTTTTGCCATTTTTTTAAAGCAAAATTTCCTGTTTACGCCACACAGACTACAGTCTAAAAAAAAAAAAAAAAAAAAAAAAAAATTCTTTAAAATACGAAATTGTACTGGCAATCGAGAAGCCAGTACTGTTCCCGTATTATAACGGGAAAAAAATTCCGTAAATTTCAGAAAAAATTCCGTTTTTTCACAAAAATTTTCCGGTATTTCATATTTCCATATTTAAATATTTCCATCTCAAAGACAAAATATAATAATTTTTCATGGCGAAACTTACATATTTATGAATTTGACAATTCGCTTTTCAAGGACACGTTTACATCAAGGTCAGAAAATCGTAATTTAATTCAAACAACACAAAATCAACTCTGACGGGATTCGAACCAGAGGACTCTGTCTTCTTACAGATTAGTGCCCTTAACGATTACGCCACGGCTTCACAAACTGCGTGTTCAAATATCGTTACATATTTCAGATGTCTTTTATAAAGCAAAGGCTAACATGGTAAACAAGAAAGGTATTTTCAAAGAGATTATATTTTTTAATTGTGTATACAATTCTGAATATTTTACACATTTTTTCCCTATAATCTTGAACACTTAGCTTTTTACTTTCATACTTTATAACTGATAAATTTTACTCTTTAAGTTATTACAGGTATGAATGATTGTGTTAAGAGGAATGACTGCTTTTTTTTTTTTTTGCAAGATTTATAATTTTTATTTTAATATTATTTTTATTTATTTATTAATTTAGTTTTTCAAGAATTTCAACACATTTTTTTCAAATATGTATTTTTTCAAATTTTCCAAATTATTTGTCTGATGATCTACTGTAAATTCAAATAAAGGTAATTACTACATGGTATTAAGATAAATTTCCTTTATTGCTTATTAAACTTATAGATAAACGTCAATTTTATACTAATTTCATTATTGTATTTCAGATATATTTTAAATTTTAACATAACAGATTAAAAAGTATTAAAATTAAAAATAGATTTTTTCCTTTCAAAAAATCCTAACAGAAACTTAAGCTTCCTATAAATAATTCAAACATTTTTTAAAAATCATAATGAATAATAAACTGTAACATTTCCTTTTTAACGATCTCAAACTTAAAAAGATATTAATAAGATTAAACATTTGTTTAATATCGTAAAAATACGTTAGCTTTTTATAATTAAAAAAAATATTATAGCGAGTTGTTTAAAAATACATATTATAATAGATGGTGCCATGATTTTTACCGGTTTTACTTGAAAACTCATGTAAAACATACTATTTAGCCATTATTGGAAAATCATTGAATATATTTTCAATATAGATCCATATTTAGCCAATAATTGGATTTCAATAAAAATAATATCACTGTAAGACAAGTATATACAACAATTAATTACTTTGCTTTCCAAACAAAAGCAACAATTACAAAACATCATTTGCGGAACTTGTACTGTTTCGAAAGCAATACAGTAATATTCCTTAAAATTTAGGCAAAAATAACTGGATTTATGCAGATTTAGAATATCAAAATGTCAACTATGGACACTGTATTATTTTCTTAGAAAAATGGAACTATTCCGTAATATTTTACGAAAAAATTTGTGTATATTGACTTTTTTTTTTTTTTTTTTTTTTTTTTTTTTTTTTTTTTTTTTTTTTACAGTGAACACTTAATTCAATTAACTATATTACAATATCCTTTGAAATACATACTACTAGTACCTGTGCACTGAACTAGGAGTTTTACAATATCTTACAAAATTAACTGAATTATTTCAAAATATGTCAAACAATACATGCATTTTTATTAAAAATTACCATTTTTTTTTATATTCGAGTACTTATAAAATAACAACATTTTTACATAAAGCTTAGATTGTAGTTCAGAGCATAATGAGTAATATGTTAAGCATTCTGGCAAATTTTCACTAAGGGGAGTGGGGGCACATGCGAACATCGCAATTTTCCAATAGTTATTATAAGTTTTTTTATTTGAAAAAAATTACTAAAGATGATAGCACCTGTAGACATATGGTAAAATTCTTTTGAAGCTATTTGACATTTTATTTGTCCTCTGTAGTCAAAACACTGTTTTTAGATCTCAAAAGTAAAATATTTGTTCCAAGTTGGCAAGCGAATAAATTTATTTATTTATTCATTTATTGGAATTTGAGTGTTTTAACATATACTATGAACACTAACAAATATTTTTGATAAAATTCTTTTTCTTCTAAAATTGAGAAATGTTAATTATTTATCAATTTAACAGAAGCAGCAATGTGGGGCACTTGTGAACAGACTAGTTGGGGCAGATATGAACAGTTCATAAGTGCCCAAATCATTCTGTGCTTCTGTTCCTTTCAGTTGACTTAATGAGAAATAATATCAGTTCCATTATCTATAATTTTCCTGAAACAGAAGATATTTTCCTCACACAAAGTTGATTTTGTATTAAAACTTCCACAAACACATCTTTCAGCAAATACATAAAGACCAACAAGTTCGTTTACGTTCAATTGTACTTTAAATAAATTTAATGTTTTCTAAAATGTAATAAGTGTTATGTATTTATTTTACTAAACGGTTTACAACAATATTTTTTATGCATTGTTAATACAAAAGAACAGCTTGAACCTTGCACATTACAGCCTTGAATAATTTTGCAAATTTTTCTATTACATTTGTTCTAAATTTGCAATGATGGGTTACTTCCATCTATAACACAGTTATGTCTATGATGCTTTGAATAGAGATAGACATCAGTAATATTTTAAGAAAGTAAAATTTTTAAACTGATAACTACCGTAAAATGCCGACTGTAACCCCCCCCCCCCTTCTTTCAAAAGTAAAAGTACTTAGGGGGGGGGGGTATAGTCGAGATTTTTTTTAATCATTAAAAAAACCCTTCTTTACCTATAATTTACAAGTAAATAAGGCAAATACATGAGTGAAAATCTTTCTTATTTCGGCAGGTTTCCGATAAATAGTATGTAAATGCCCCCCCCCCCCCCGCTAAAAATTCCCCCAAACAAAAACCTCTAAGCAAAATTTAAAAGTGTTTTAATTTATTTTTTATAATTGCTTCTATTTTTTTATTTTATTGAACAATACTTAATGAATCATCTAAGTCTCCACCTTCAAATTTACTTATTTTTATTTTATAATCTTTTGCTTAAACATATCCCAGGAAACTAGAGAAATATATATATATATATATATATATATTTCTTTTTGGTGAATTTAACAGGTAATATAACTAATGATTACGACGACAAATGCATAACAGAATAAAAAACATGTCAAAGGATATTTTTTCCTTGTGTTCACATGTGCCCCAGGTGTGTTCACAACTACCCCCGCTGATGGGGCACATGTGAACAATTTTTTGAATTTATAAAACTATTAAAAAATGTAAGAAGAACTACACAGATGATTTTTAAAAAATTACCATGTGTAAAAGAATGTTCTGTTTACTATATGGAGTAGTTTTTGTTTATAGAAATTAAACCAGTTATGCGAAAAAGCTATATTTATGCGAACTGTTCACATGTGCCCACATCTCCCCTACTCCTAAAGTGCACTGTCAAAATCAGTTCGTCATCTTACTGCTAACTATTGCGTTTTCTACTTATTTAAGAAATAACAGCTGAAAGAGAGCTAAAACCAACTAAAGAAAAACAACTTTCTTAAATTTTGCCTAATGACCTTACTATCTTTTTTTTACGTATCATGTATGGTATGCAGTACTTCATTTTTTAGTCGTAAGAAAGAAAAAGTAAGATAACTTTAATTTAAAGCCTTTGAGAGTGAACAAAATTGAGTAAAAAAATATCGCAGATTTCTTTGAAACTAACTTAAGTATTTACATAAGGAAATGTTAAATCATCCACTGCTAGAAGAAATTTACACAGATTCGGAATTAGGTTTGAAGCTTTCAAATCAAATTAACTCTAGTTATATTTTCGAAAATGTAACTGGTACATTACAATCATTGAATTTAGATGTTTCGTTACTGTTAATGTGAAATTTTGTTCGCAGTTTTATTCTAAAATCAACCCTAAAATAATTTATGTAGATGAAAGTAAAATACTTATGCTTTACAATCTGTTCCATATATACACACACACATATATGTTTATATAAAGTAAAGTATATTTTATGCTTTACGATCTATTTCATTTACACACACAAACATATATATATATATATATATATAAATAATGCATCATACACATGATTGTGTATATGTATTTCAAAGCATGATAAATTTCAATTTCACACAACTTTCATTTGATTGTTAAAAACAAAAAAATTGTAAAATGTAAGCTGATATATTATCCACAAAGTTTTCACAAACTTGAATCTCATTTCTTTGTTACAGTGGAAAATTTATCTTGCTATAAATTTTTTACAACTGAAGAACAAAACAAAACAAAAAAATGTTTAGAATTTAACTTCTTGCATATAGAGAGAGAACCAAACTTGTTTATAAAACCGTAGACTCAAGTCTCCATACTTGGCACGATTCACTCCAAATACAGTCGTAGAAAGAGAAGATTTCGAAAGAAAGTTTTCATTTTACTGAAAATATATTTCAGATTCTTTTAGATTCACTTCCATTTAGAATATAAAAGTACAGAAGAAAAATTTACCTTAAGATTACTGAAGCACAGTTTTGTTTCTATTTTTTCTTTTATTTCTACTCGTTCTGAAAAAAAAAGGTTTCTTTATTTGTTTATTTTGTTAATGAGTATATACAAGATGTATATGGGGTAATTTCACAATCTTTTGACTTTTAAGTCCCTGAGTAATAATTTTTATTTCAGTACATATTCTTGGGTTTTTTTAATTTCATATATTGGGGAACATCCCATTGCATGACTGTATAAAAATATTAACGAAATAAATAAGTTTTGGACGATGGTAGTGGTCCAAATATAACAGGAAATTCCTATACCGCCCGGTGTCCCTGATGCTGATTTTTAAATTTGGAGCTGTCTGTATAAAATTGTTTCAATAAAAGTAAATCGATGTAATTTTTTTCCGAAACTGGGACTATTGTTTTATATAAATATGTAACAAAAATTAACCTGCACACATTTTTACGGTTGCTATTATTTTCTTAAACTCTGTCCCTGAGTTTTAGATTCCTTACCGCCCCTCTTGCTAAAATTATACAGAAAATCACTTCAGATGCAGCCACAGAATTTTTTACAACTTTTTTCTCATGCAGAAGTAAGCTAGAGAAAGAATGGCTAAAATTCTTTGACAGGAAATTTACTGCAGAATTTAAATAAGCATTTAAATATCGATTTCAAGCATCGTGTTTTTATTGGTAAATGTTTAAAACGTTCCCAAGGTTTATTCCTGCACTTTTCGAGGTAAATTATTATTTTTTTTAATTTAATCCAAAGTAAATAACTGTTTCTGAAAATCAATGAATTGTGACTATCACTTAGTCTTAACATGATTTGCCTGAAAATAGATGGTAATTTTCCTTACCGTCCCATCCTTGCCATCCCCTTTTTTTCCTTACCGCTCCTTTTTTCCTATACCGTCCCCTCTTTTTTCCTTACCGTCCCTTCATTAACGTCCCTTTAAGACAATGTTATAGTAAAATTTTGTACTAGAAATGTTACATTGTTATTATTTCTTATTTGATTGTCCTGTGGGTACTATGCAAATTTAGAAGAAAATAGAAAGTTATAGTGGTATATGGTAAGGAAAAGTAAACTCGAAAGTTTAATTTAAACTTTAGTTAAATAAAAAATGTTTCCCTGCTGAACATTTTCTCTTTATTTTGAATCTTTAAGGCATTCGTTTATAAGTTTAAAATGTTATTTTAGTAAGTTTAATTTCACCAGATATTTATTCCTGAAAGTCAAAGTGAGAATGCCCCATATACACATGTATATACAAGCATATCCATATATCCATATACTTGTATATATATGTGTGCTTTGGTATACGACATTTAAAAGTGCTTGCATTTTTTTTTTTTTTTTTTTAGAAAATAATCGAAGACCCGAGTTATAATCTTCGTATAATTCAATGTTAACACGTCGAAAAGCATAACATCAAATTGCAGGGTGTTAGAAAAGTGCTCAGAGAAACTTTAAGGAGTGGTAGAATATATTACAACAAACATTTTTTATGCATGAAAACAAGGTCATTTATTTAGAATTTTAGATTATCAAACAAGGTCTATTTATTTAGACAAAAACACGTGGTGTCGCTTTTGCAAAGTACGTTAATATCGTTTCCTTATTATTAAAGTTAAGAACAAAAATCTGGGATTAGATTAGAGTGAGAAAGTATTTTTTTAGCTTAATATATGGATTATGACCCTGGTATTATTCTTAATACGTTATGCGTGTAGTAGTATACTCTATCATTCCTTAAAACCCCCTCGCTGACAAGCCCGTGTTAATACGTTCACTAAGTTCCAGGTTTCACTGCAATACAAGCAATATTTAAACTAATATAATTCTATTGATTTAATGTATTTTTAATACATTGAACAATGATTAATACTTCCAAGGATTGCATTCATTTTTGCTATTATTTTTTTTATATAAAATTTTGAAAGAATCATCTTTTTTAAGCATTTAAAACAAAATGCAGAGAAAAAGACATTACAATTTTTCCCTTTTCCAAGACTGTCAGAGGGTTAAAGTTTGTCAAAGAGCTTTTCAATCGACCTGTATATTCTAGTATGAGATAAAAAAAATCTTTTTTAAATTACGAAACTGCTCTTTCACAGTATAACAATTTAAAGAGGTTTTTAACGAAATGTTTTAAAAGAAGCTTAACACAAGGTACTTTTATGTATTTCCGATGTTTCAATTTTTAATGTTAATGGTTATATATTTATTAACAATGTTATTTCTTTTCTATCATGCCTATAATTACTACCGAAAACAAGAATTTTACTTTTCTTTAATAACTTTCTTATAGTTTCGTTGTAAATCGATAAAACAAAGTCTGATTTGTCCACTATATGTTCTTATTGTCGCTGTAAGAGCTGTTGAAGCGTACCCCGAGCGTGAACTATTTTCGATATATAGTTTTGTTCTTTAAAAAAGTTATTGGTTTTCGAAGAACTTTTAGATTATTTTCTGCTGTGGATATTACTTTTAAAAATAATAACAAGATCAGCAATACAGCGTTTTCTATTAAATAAAAGCAACTATACAGCATAAGATTCCATTTAAAGGGACAATGGATCTTCCAACTCATTATTTTATTATTTTTTTAAATTGTACTTTAAATACTATTCAAAGGCACACTATATTAATTATGGCATATACTTATCACAAAAGAAATTAAAAAAAAATTTTTTTTTGGATAAAAATGAGGATTTTTCTTGAATATTTTAAAAGTTGTGAAGAACTTTCCAAAATGCTCCATGCGCATTCCATATGAATTATAATTACCAATATTTTTTTTATGCCAGTTTGATTTACATATAAAAGTAAAACTGTGCATCGAATTTTATATATTTGAATATAAAGGTACGAAAAAAAAAATATTTCTAAATTTTAAGAAATTTTCATCCTTTTTGTGTCATATTTCTGCATTTAACGACTCTTTAACTTTTCCAATTATATTTATTTAAAAAAAAAATCTATCCACAGTTTTATTTGTATATGCAAACCAAACTTGCATAAAAAATATTGGGGGTTTTAAATGATATTGAATACGCATGGGACATTTTGAAAAGTTCTTCACAACTCCTAAAATAGTCAAGAAAGATCCTTATTTTTATCAATTTTTTTTTTTTAAATTTCTTCTGTAATAAATATGTGCCATAATTCATATAGTGTGTTCTTGAATAGTATTTAAACAGCAAATAAGAAAAAAAAATAAAAAAAATGAGTTTGAAGGTCCCTTGACCTCTTAAAGTCGGAAATAAAACAGCAAAATACCGTTCATTAGAGTAGGAATCTTTCCTTCGGATAATCTAATTATTTCTGGGATAAAATAAACGCATTTAGGAAAAATGAGAACTTTAAAAATAATAAATTGTTATGGGAACGTCCATCCATTACTCTTGTGATAATTAGAGCAAATTTTCATATATAACTCCAATTATTTTATTACAAAATATAATTAAGATAAAAAAATTGATATAACCAGCTAAATACCACTGTGTTCCACATACAAACATATATCTAATTTGTAACAAAAAGTATTTTACTTATGTATATATTAAATGACTCTTGTGACACTCTGGTCACAAGAGTAACAAAATTTTGATTGATTATATAGACAAGGGAAATGCTTTTTGTTACAAATTAGATATATTTTTATGCGAGTGGAACATAATTGTATTTAATTGGTTATATCAATTTTTGTTTTAATTATATTTGGTAATAAAATAATTGGAAGTATTTGTGAAAATTTACTCTAATGGTAACAAGAGTAACAATGGACGTTCCCTTATATATATTTTTAATTGATGGTGGCCACTCATCTTATCAGCGTTATTAGCGTGCTAGTTTGATTTATATGCCTACATTAAAATGGGCATTTTGTTTAAAATTTTCGAAATTCGTTTTATTGTTTTATTTGAAAGAGCAATCTTTTATGACTCCAAGTCTGTCTTAATTTTAGTCCTACGATTACTAGAAGGAGAGTTATGGCCAATTTAATAAGCAGGAAATAATTCGTCAAATACCGGGAGTGGGTGTAGGAAGGTCAGGTGAAATATGAACAATATTTCTATGCATGATTTTAGTATACTTTTTACATAAAAACACTAATATAATTCTAAACTTCATTACATAAAATGTATTAAACATATATGAGTGAAAATTTGTCGGAATGCTTTCCATATTACTCATTATGTTCTGAATTAGAATCTAAGCTTTATGTAATAATGCAGTTATTTTATAACTACTCGAAAATAAAAAAATGGTAATTTTTAATAAAAAATATGTATTTTTTGACATATTTTGAAATATTTCAATTAATTTTTAAGATATTGTAAATCTCCTAGTTTAGTGCTTAAATAAGTGTAATAGTAGTATATAGTACAAATGGGGGGGGGGGTGGAAATTGAAATATATTTAATTGAATTGAGTGTAAACAATTAGAGAAACCATGAAATTTTGCTAAAAAAAAGGCAAAAAACTCCAATTTTTTAAATTTTTCTTGAGATATTGTTAGGATTTTATATTTTTTCATCATTCTGTATTACGAGAGTAAGTCAGTAAGTAGGTCACAAACTGATATGAGAGGTTGGAAATTAGTAGTAAATTGTTTCCAAGTATGCCAATAAGTGGCAGCATAATTCAGTTGTAACATGTTAATTTCGAATTTAGGACATAGCAGTTGTACAAGATGAGCAGGGTCGTTCAAAAGTTGCTGACGAAGAGTGAAGTGGTCGTCCAGTTGAGATTGCGATAGAAGAAACAGTGCATAAGGTTGAGAAAATACTTGTTAGAGCTGACATGCGAACAACAACAGACATCAAGTTGGCATTTGCTCGTCAAACGTGGCAAATGGGGTGCGTTCGTACTATAACTAGTTTTATAAATATTTTTTGCACTGCATATTGTTCTGAATGTATATTATATATTTAAAATTTCAGACCATTCGGAATTCTGTAACATCATTAAAATGCACTTGCAATAATTTTTTCCCATTGGCCGTAATGTAACGGAAAACTTTTGACTGTCCCTGTAATTAAACTATACATCCGATTTTCATAGAATTTGAAATGACGGGTCAACATTTTGTAACAATTATATATTTAAAATTTCAGACCATTCGGTCGGGTAGTTTTTGCTCTGTTATATGCTGACGGACAGACAGACGGACCTAACGACGACTATAGATGCTACGTATTTATATAATTACAAACGCACCTAAGAAAAGGCTAGGTGTATTTCTTTTATATGATATTTTAATATATCCTTAGAGGTATGTGCTATGAGGTATATTTCTTACATATAATAATGCCGTCACACAAACTTGAATAAAATTGGAAAACCGAGCGGTGAAAAAGAAATACTTTTTTAACACTTGCACACACTTTTTAATGCTAGAAGGCTTATTGAAATTCTTTTTTTAACAGTTGCTGTTTGTTGGTTATATAATTCTATTTCTTCTTCTTCTTTTTTTTAAGTACGTTTATTTTTTCAAATTATGTTTTAATGCTATATTGTTAATCACACTTAATTAAAAATTGACAGAATTATTTCATCTGTTTTAATATTTTTTTTCCTAAAATTTATGAGATGCGTATGCGTGTTGTCTTATGATCTGTTGTTATAATTAATTTGTTGTAAAACTTTCTGAAGAGTTAACAGTTTTCTGTTAAAGTTTTTTTATGAACGATATTATCATACCATACTAAATTTTCTCCCTTATTTGTGGCTTTTTGCCAACACATGAAGTTTGCGATTATCTCCAACCTGACACAATTGGCATAAGAGAAATATCTGCCATGAAACAGTGCCAAAATATAAGACGGTTAAAGTTAATTCATACTTTGTTTTTATTTACTAATTGTAATAAATAAGCCCAATTTAATGTGAAATAGGCTATTATTAAAGAATCATTCATTTTTATGGCAGTTTTAGGCTGTATAGTTCTACAATAGCTAGAACACTTTTTTTTTTCTTTTGCAATATGAATTATATTTTTTTTTCCATTTGTTAAAAAACAAAACAAAATAAAGAGAATTTTTTGGTATTTAATTGTAAATGGTACAGAGAATTTAAGATTAAGATGAAGAAATGTTTCTGAACATATGGATAGAAATTACAATTTATGCCTTACATGTACTTTTTGCATGTCATAATATGGCTTAAATATACTTTCTGCTTAATTATAAAACTTTTTTAATTTTAATTTTAATTACTCTGTAAAAATTTTTGATTCATAATATAATTTAGTATGAAAAATTTATGTGGAAATCAAATAATTAAGCAACGAGATGAAATTGCTTCATTAACAGTTTGTTTAAAATGAGGATATAGAATTGTATACCCAGAAACGTCAAGCATTTAAAAAAAGAAGAAGATCTTTAGGTAATTTCTTTTTTGGTTCTACTGTTTCATACACGTTTTCGGAATCGTCACTGGTTTTACAACTAAAAAGTACGGAGTGTCCCTTTCAAAAGTACCTTATTTTTGTTACAGTTATGAGTACTAAATGTTTTTATTAAGATATAGGCTACTGGTAAAATGGTACCAGGATTCGACTCCTGGTCTGTTTATTTTTCGTGTGCAGTAACTGACTGCATCTTTCTAAAACCAACCACTCTACTAAAATCTATTACACAAACATACTATTTCTTAAATTGTTAATTTTCATAAATAAGAATATATATTTGATATAAATTTGTTTATTCTGGGGAACAACAAAACAAAGGTCTACTACTTTATTTCATTTAATGACATGATGTCTGATTATTTTACTATACATTCATTATTTTCATTAAAATAGATATGATAAGAAAAGACTAATCTTAAAAATTGGAACTGAAAACGCAGGAAATGATTTTTATTATTCATCTTCGAAAATGATACTTGAAACGCAGTAAAAAATCTAAAATCAAAACAATACACACAATCATCAAATGAATACTATTTTCAAAATATCGTTTAATTATAACGTAATATTTTTCAAAAGAAGAATTAGTTATCCAATAAAGGGCATAAAAATCTCATTATTCTTACAAAATAGAAATTATAATGTGTTTGCTTTAATGTTTTTAAACGCGGAAATTCCTCTTATTTGATTTTCGTCGTTAATAGTTCTGCTCATCCACTTAAACTTTTAATTAGATTTTCCTTGCTAATCAATACAATTTTTCTTTTCCTCAATTGGTTTATCTGATTATAAATGTATAAATAAATATTTATGATCATTATCGGAAATGACATGTGAAAAAAAAATCTCAAATTACAAAAATTGCGACTTAATGCAACTTGTTTTTCTGATTTATGAATATTCATGAGCTGTTAATATTTATTAATAGAAATCTCTTATTCAGTTCTCATTGTGAAGAGAATTCGAATTAAGAAAGGAAAAAAAAAATACTAATTTATACAGTTTATTATTTGTATTTCTTGGTAGTTAGAAAGTAAATAAAATAGGAAGTCAGAAACCAAATGATATATTATTTTTATTGAATAAGTAATAAAAAAATATATGCAAGATTATGAAAGGCTATTTTTACGTTTTCTAGAAATTATTGAAAAAAAAAATGTTAAGGATGTTAATTACATACATGTTCAAAGAATTTTACCCCCCCCCCTCCTTTTTTTTAATGAATAATATTGTCCTAAATATAGTTAAAGCCAATATTGATATAGACAGATTAAAAAATAAAATAAAATAGTGTTTAAAACTCTGTAAAAATCTATAAAGTGATATACACCTTAAGGAAAGAAATTTTAAAGAATTAAGAAGATCATAATCGTATTATAAATATTATGAAAAGATATATATGTTGCGTAAAGAGTAAGTCGATTAAGTCGAACAATCCTGCCGTGCTTTTTACTACGGGGTGTCCTAAAAAGGACTGAATGATTTTAAAATTCAATAACTTGCAAACGGTGACAGATATTTAAAAAAATTCTTGCAGAAGGGTTATGCATAAGGTCAAAAGTTTTTTTACAGTGATTTTTGATTTTAGTTCGAATTACAAACGATAGATGGCGCTGTAAGCAATAGGCGCTAAATACAGGCTCGATTTTTTGGCCTTTCTCTTCTTCCATGAGGAAAAAAGAGGTTAAAATGTATTGCGTGGGTCCCGAAGTACCAAAAATCGAGCCTGAATTTAGCATCTATTGATCGCAGCGCCATCCATTGTTTGTAATTCGAATTAAAATCGAAAATCACTGTAAAAATCTTTTGACATTATGCATAACTCTCCTGCAAGAATTTTTTAAATATCTGTCCCCGTTTGCACGTTATTGAATTTTAAAATCAGTCAATCCTTTTTAGGACACCCGGTACATCCTACTGGATTACGATTATATACTAACCAGGCATTGGTGAGGTAATATACCATTCGTACCACTTAGTGCATACATCGCTATTGGAGGTATAAATATATTGTAATATTAGCAGCTGCGGACCGGTAGAGTACTTTCAGTTGACTCATTTAATAAACGCTACCGACTGTTTATAGTGATGAGATTGGCTCAGTTCAATCGAAACACCAGTTATTCATGATGCAGTGAAATGTAAGTGAGGCCGCATGAGGACTCAGTAATGGTTTAAGAAATCCGGCATTTTTCCCAATGAAACGGAGGCGAAATTCACTTGAAACTCTTTATTTAACAACACATATAAAAGTAAAAAATTCCAACATTGCGAGAATTTATCAGTGCCTTCAAGCTAGAGCACGAATTAATTATTCCATGTTAAAAAGGTGTTAATGACAATTTAGATATTCTACGATACGATAAGACACCTGGTAACTGCTTTTCAAAACAATCGCCAGCACAAAAAATCTCGTCTCTGAGCGCATGCTCGAGCGTTTTGTTAGAGTACGCGGAGGAATACCGATTGAAATGTAAACTTTAGAGAACCAAACAAATTCATAAGCGAGTCACGAAAGAAAATGCGACCCGTCTCTCAACGAATGGAGAGTGAGACGCGGGCGTAATACGAATGAGTTCCGGATCGGCTGACGGAGGGATTTCCATGTAATACAATCGACGCTAGACAGGTAAGCGGGAAAACTGATATAGAATAAAGTAAAAATAGTAAAATGGCTTTTATAAACATTCGAAAAATAAAAGTAGCTGCGCTCAGAATATACAGTTTTGGCAGCTGATAAAAATTAATGAAGGGATTAAAAGTTTAGATTAAGGTTTTGAATAAGATTATTATTAAGATACGCGTTTTAAGTTTATAGGAATTTAACTAGAAATAAACAATAGAGAGTATTAAGAAATAGGGAAATAATGAATACGCCGGCAATTTAGAATAATTTAAATGAATGTTTTAAGTAAAATTTTTATATAATATATATATGTAACAAAAAGTTTTGTAATTATTAACCATGAAACAATATGTATATATGTTACAAAATTGAGAAAAAAAATTCTTTCTTTACTATGTACGATGAATATGTTCAATAAAATAGTACATAATTTAAAAAATCCTCAATTATTTAATCATGATAAACCTAAAAATGTAATAAGCAATATGTTTATCTGTAGCCCATAAAGTTTGTATAGAGTAAGTTACAAAAATGGTTCAAATCTTCATCAATAGAGGGTGCTACGTTCAACTGTCCAATTCGGAAACTAACGTGTAAAAATGCATCAACGATCGCTCAATTGTTACTTTTCATTCAATTTAGCAATTGATATGCGAAAATAACTTTTGTATTTTTAAATTTTAGAGTTATTTTAGAAATTCCTATAGTTTAAAACAGCGCGGTGCAACTGTTCACGAAAATTCAAACTTTTTTTCAAATTAATGTATATAAAATTTAACAGCTATCTGATAAAAATGTTACCTATTTCATTATTTTAGTTTGCTATAGATGATAAATTATTGAGCTCAGAATTCCTTTATGAAGGATTCTGTATGAGCGAGGGTTTTTTGAAAAGTAAAGATACAATGCTGCATACTCATTCAGAAAACTTTTAATTGATAAAATGTCCATTACAAGTTACTTACTCATATATGGCTTATTTTTCGACATATTTGCCGTCATTGTCAAAGCATTTGTTAAGTTTGGGTAAAAGCTTTTGTATCCCACAGTCATTGAAGTTTACCGCCTGTTGTCAAAACCGCATTTCAACTTCGATTGTGATCTCATCATCGTTGTGGAAGTTTTTTCCTGCAAGATGTTTCTTCAGGTAAAGGAATAAGCGGTAGCCGCTGGGTGCAAGGTCAGTGCTGTGAGGTTACGCATCTGTTCTGGGTTCTTTATGAGCATTGGTCATACCTACAGAGAAAGCACGACGCCATTTTGTTAGATTTTGTCGATTCATAATGTTCCCATAGATGGAAACAACTTCTTTGTGAATATTCGCTGAGCTCTCATCTTGTGCGTGAAGAAAACGTACGACGGAACGTACTTCGCAATTGGCGGGATTCTGAATTGACGTAGCCATTATAAACATGTGCTATACGAAAAAAACTCACCGTACAAAGAACGAATGACTGCAAGGGAAAGGTCAAATGTTCAAGGTTACAATATGTGTTGCCAACGCGCTCATTAAACTTTTTCCATCCTGCTGGCTGAGGTGTATCTTTACTTTCCGAAAACACCTCGTATATATATATACACATGCATGTATATATATATAACATGATTTTACACATAAATAATGATTTATAAAAAGTAAATGAATTACTTTGTTAAAACGAACTTGTTCATAATTATTTTTCAGAATAATGAATACAATAATAGGTCTTTATGAAGAAAATTTTGTTACGATACAAACTTATGACTCGAAATTATCCCTTTAAAGCTATTTACTTACCCAGTTCTTGTAAACAATGAAGGTTTGGCTTGCAGAAGTCAGATTCATTTTAATCAATAGGGAATGTTACGCATTTCATAATAAGATTAAATGAATCTGGATAACTTCTCTTTAAGTTCAACTCAAATGCTTCAGTTTCAAAGCTGCAACTGTTCTAAAGTGTCTGGTAATTACTTTAAACTATAATCAATAATCAAGGACTTTGCAAATTCCATTCGATTCCTATTAAACATTTTACAGAAACGGATATATATCATCTAATCCTTAAATTCATTCATCCTTAGTAAAATATGTTACAGCGCCAAATTTTCTATGGTTCTAGTTTATTTAATAAAGTTATAAATAAGCCCCCGTGAGCATGTAATGATCTTCGTGAATGTAGTAATGTAGTTGTACCTCACAAATTTCACTCAGGCAAACCCTTTAGCTGGGAAAGTACAGATGCTCACCGCACGAAATTCCGCAGGCCAGCGAATTGCGGCACGGATTATAAAAGTAAAATATGGTAACGAAATTGCTGCCTGGAATGTAATTTTATTTTACTGAATAAAATCTTTACGTAAAACTATTTTTAAATATGTTTTATGTAATTAATGAATAGTTAAAGCGAAAAAAAAACCGAACTATTGTAAAGTAATTCACGATAAAAACACATGATTACCTTTTACTCTTTTGTGATAAAGCAATTTATTAAATAATTCCATGTTGAAAAGCTAATATATGGAATAAGAGAATAATATTATGTTAATTATCATTAAATTCTTTAAAATGTTTTATTATTTTTTACATTTTATGTGCTTTTATACTTTATTGCGATAGGAAAATAAATATATAAAATCTGTGAAAACTGATTTTCTCTGGAATTATTCCTAATTTTGCGACCTTTGTTACAAACTAATAATATAGTTAATCGGTATTTCTATCAATAATTATTTTTAAATGAAATAAAACAATCTCTCATGGTGACACGTCTTCAAGGATGTCTCGCATTTCATGATATAACAGGTTAAAAAGAGAGGTTTTTTTTTCCTTTTAAATTGCAAAAACAGTACTTTAAAATTACAGAAACATCACTTCAAAAGTAAAAGTATGGTCAAACAAAAAGCTTTGAAAAGTATGAGCTTTAAGAAACCTGAAACATAATATTTGACCCAAAAAAGTAATAGAGACTTTTCTAGCTTTACCTGCAAAATTTACTCCGCATCTTTGTTTTCTTGTGACAGGTAACTTTGGAACTCAATTTCGAAAGCAGTTTTCGTTTGCTGTGATGAGATTTTCTTTCATTTTACTTTTATTTAAGTTTTTTGGTAATTTTTTCTGTCTTTTGAAAGAATGATGCAAGGTCCAAAGGCAAGTTGTCGATAAAAAAAAATTGATGCGTCCGAGTTTTTTCCAAGCAAAGGTTAATTAAATTAACTACAATTTGATATGTATTCAACAAGGTTTTAAAGATATCTTCATAAATATGTAAGTAAGAAAGAAATAAGCATAAATGCAAGAGTGGTTTTAAAAGAAGCAAGAAAAATCATGCGTTAAGCATAGATTATGAAACATTTTCCAGCAGTTCCAGAATGTTTTAACAAAACTTCGTTATTGAGAGAAAAAGAGTAAATAAGATAATTAAGTAAACATTTTAGAAAACGCATGAAACTTTTAAAAGTTGATTCCAGCAGTTACCGTCCAAATATATAGCCAAATATATTTTTCAGTTCTTTTGAACAGCCCTGTATGTATTTGAACTGTAGGTTGATATATATACTATAAAATGAGAAATTTATTTTAACAAGAAAACGCACAACAGGTTGAAATTTCTCTTTCAGCAATTTATACTAATAGATGGAAACATGCTTGAATACTTTAGTACAGCCCTGTAATTTACCTAGTACCTTTACTACACGTCACTATTTAGCTAAAATTTAATTCAAATTAAAACACTCTTAAAACTACTGAAATGACATTTCCGGAAATTATCATTTATAGACGGCTATGTATCCAATTATTTGCGTGACCCAGTATATCATTCTATCTATATTCTACAAGCATTTCTTAGTAAACTTACTGCAGTTCAGCATAAAAATGCATAACTCATTTAAAAAACATCTTTAAGCAATTTGCGATCATACCTAGTAACCCTTACGAATTCTTTTGAGTAGCCCTGTATATGAATTATACTGAAACATAAAAGCGCATATCATAATTAAAAATGCATTTCCAGCAATCATCGCTAATGTGCAGTATTTCGGATACAATATAGCAACTGAAATCTTTTGTGTGCTCCCGTAAATGCTATACACTTTGTATTATACATGAAATAAGTTATAGTAAGCCACAAAGACGTATATCAATTCCATTATACAGTCGGCTCTCGTTAATTCGAACTCGTCGGGACCACAAGAAATGTTCGAATTATCCAGAGTTCAAATTATGAAAAGTATGAGAGAAAAACATATTTAAAGGGGTACTATTACAAAGGAATTGATGTATAATATTTTTTTTTTTATTTATTTTGACTGCTATCGTTAGAATATGACTTAATATAAATTAAACGATATAAATACATAAATTTATTATTAATATTAAAAGAATATAAATAAAACATAAAAAATAGTAATACGAGGGTGGTTCAATAATTATTGTCTCAAATGTGTATAAAATATTTGTACTGCGATGGGTGATGTGGAATATTGAAGCCTGGTGTCTTAGATGCTTATATTACCGATTTCAGAACTGTAGCTGCTATATTAACATTTTTTTTTTCCTTTTTGGTGTGAGAAGTCGCACCTAGCTTGAAAAGGGGGGGGGGGTAACATTCGTTAATATAGCAGCTAGGGCTCTGGAATTGAGCATATAGGCATCTAAGACAATAGACTTCAATATTCCACATCAACAATCGCAGTACAAATGTTTTATACACACTCGGGACAATAATTATTGAACCACCCTCGTACAGTATAAACCAGCTGCATTTTAAAATTTTTATTAATTGTACTATAATTTTCTTGCCTGAAATGAGATGAACATTTAAGAAATTATTTACACTATTTATCATCACTATGACAAAATTTATCAATTGTTGTTTGCTTAGTCCTATTCATTTTTGACTTTTGAAAAGAGGTTTTCCCTATCTTTAAAAGATGTCCACCATGTGGATTTCTGGGAATGTCACTGGGTTAAATGCTAGAGAAGGGATTAGGAAGAAGCATAATGGAAAAAGGGGTGGGGGTGTCATTGATGGACAGACGGGGCGCTATACATAACATTTCTGATTTTGGTGTCATTATACTATCAATTACACTAAGTAAAAATGATAGAAAGAACCCCTCATCACGCTCTGAAAAACATGTAATTTGTATGTAAAACATGTAAAAATATGTAAGATTTTAGAACTTTAAACAACGAATTAAGTGAATGAATATGAACCCTTCACTGCACAATTTTTTCTATTTTTATGAAAAAAATTATTTGAACTCTATATATCGGTCTAATAATGGAAAAAATAGTAAAAAAAAAAAATTAAATTTCAAATTTTCAGTTAAAATTTGATATTTTATGGCGTGAACCCTATGTACACGATTAGGGTTTTTAAATATTGCATTGCTATATTTTACAACTAAATAAGCTTAAATTAATTAATTTTATCTTCTTAACACTCTGCAAATTTATTTATATTAATATTTTTAAGTATTCGCTAAAAATAATGAAAGTAAATTTTACTTTAATAGTTTGATCGATTTTTTTTTTGTTGTTTCCGTAGAGCAAATTCTAATTTTTTGTCAAATGCAGCCATCTGACATGGACAAAGTGAGTGTTATTCCATTCTTTGGATTGTTCTTGATCAGGGATAGAGATCATATTGGCCAAATTCATGGCACATAATAAAAAATACAGTGTTTTTAGGTATGTGCCAGATGTGGCACGTCGTGCAGTTAAGGGTTAAATCAAATTAAAAGTAAAGCAAACAGTTTTAGGAAGATATTTTCTAAAATAGTCAGTGAACTAGTTTCAGTGACACAGCAATGTTTTACAATAATACTTTTTAATCTTCCGTTTTTTCCCCCTATTTGCTTTTCATTTTAATTCAAAAACCAATTTTTCTTGTCGACTCGACCATTAATTTCTATGCATATGAACAGTTATTTCATTCAAATTGTGTTCCCATGCAGCTGTTTCATACTCACTTTTAAAACTCTACGTATGAGAAAAATTAATGTACAATCAGACGTTAATTAATTTATTAATAGGAAAGAATTGATAAATAAATAAGAAAAGTAATTATTACATAAACCGTTTAGAACATAAAGAGACACATTTATTTTTCGATATGAAGTACGTCGATATACATGATGTTATTTTTGTAATACTTAGTAAGACATTGTTCCGTTAAGCTCTGAAACCATCTTGAACAAGATCGATAATAAGAAATATGATCAGAAAACTGCGCTGACATTTCTGTGATGAATGAGTTTATAAACGTAGCATTAAGAAAAGAAACTCCAATATTTCTTATAAGTTTGTTTAGAAAAGAAATTTTGTCCTGCTTTATGAATAATAACATTTAAAATAAAAAATAAGCATCATCTGCTAGGACCACTTACGTAATTGCTTTATCCGAAAATAACATTTTACTAATAAAGAAAAAAATACATTTCTTAGCTACCGGGTGTCCCAAAAAGGACTGACTGATTTTAAAATTCAATAACGTGCAAACGGTGACAGATATTTAAAAAATTCTTGCATGAGGGTTATGCATAAGGTCAAAAGTTTTATTACGGTGATTTTCGATTTTAGTTCGAATTACAAACAATAGATGGCGCTGTAAGCAATAGTCGCTAAATACAGGCTCGATTTCTGGTCCTTTCTCTTGTTCCATGCTGAAAAAGGAGATGGAAATGTATTATCCGGGCCACGAAGTACCAAAAATCGAGCCTGAATTCAGCGTCTATTGATCGCAGCGCCATCTATTGTTTGTAATTCGAACTAAAATTGAAAATCACTGTAAAAAAACTTTTGACCTTATGCATAACCCTCCTGCAAGAATTTTTTAAATATGTGTCACCGTTTGCAAGTTATTGAATTTTAAAATCAGTCAGTCCTTTTTGGGACACCCGGTATATTCAGGTTGCAGTTTCATGTTTTATGCTTTACATTAAATCAAAAATTTATATATGATACCACAGTTTTAGAATGCACCATATTTGTTAATTTACCTTAAATCGGTACTGTCCAACGAGGTAACTGTGAGCGTCATAGCCAGTAGCTCCAACTTTTGAAAAATTTTGCTTTATGTAAAAATAACATTTTAATAATAACAAAAAAAAAAAAAAAAAAAAAAAAATTAACGACATTCAGGTTGGAAATTCATGTTTTATGTTTTACATGAAATCAATAATTGATGTTGCAAATTCATGTTTATGCTTTACACTAAATCAGTAATTTATGTTGCAAATTCATGTTCTATGTTTTACGTACCCTAAATCAATAATTTATGCCACAAATTTATGTTTTACGCTTTACACTAAATCATAACTTATATGACGGAATAAAAAATATACCAAAGTTTTCGCATATACTATACTTGTTAATTTACCTTAAATCAGGGTTGTCCAACCTGGTAATTGGGAGCGCCATGGCCAGTAAGCGCAAACTTTTTAAAAAATGTTTCTTTGTGCAAAAATAACATTTCATTAATAGAAAAAATATATTTTGAATGACATTCACTTTGCAAATTTATGTTTTATGCTTTACACTAAATCAATAATTTATGTTGCCAAGTCATGTTTTGTGCTTTGCACTAAATCAATAATTGAAGTTGCAAATTCATGTTTTATGATTTACACTAAATCAATAATTTATATGACAAAATAAAGACGATATCAAAGTTTTAGAATGTACATTATTTCTTAATTTACTTTAAATCAGGGCGGTAACTGTGTTAAAAGATATACCAAAGTTTTAGCATATACTCATCATCATCATCATCATCAACCGTTTTCCATCCACTGCTGGATGTAGGTCTACCCCCGGATTTTTCCAATGTTTCCTGTCTAGTGCTTTAGTCATCCAATTTATACCGGCTACTTTTCTGATTTCATCACTCCATCTTACTTGAGGTCGTCTTCTTGGCCGTTTTACATCTCTGGGATACCACTGTAGGGTGTTTGTGCTCCATCTATTGTCTTATACTTGTTAATTTACCTTAAATCAGGGCTGTCCAATGCGGTAACTGTGAGCGCCATTGCCAGTAGCGACAACTTTATTGGGTGGGCTCAAAAATATTTGAGTAAATTAAAACATATAATTTTCCCCCCTAAGTGCGTAATAAGTAATTTATTTCTAGTAAATTACAGAAAATTTTCCGTTTTTCTAATTAAAAACGGAAATTTTTCTGTAATTTATGGGGAAAAATTTTCGTAAAAATACAGAAATAGTACTGGTGTCTAGATTGCCAGTAGAATCTCCGTTTTTTAGTCCCTTTTTTTTTCAGTGTGTGTTTGGAGAGAAAGGCGGGAGAGGAGCAAATAAGATGATAATTCGAAGTCAATTTATGGTTTTTTCTAAATAAAATATAAAATTATTATAATTTAATTATAATTTAATAAAATTATTTATTAAATTATAATTAAATTACAATAATTTTATATTTTACTCTCATAAGTTCTTTTTTATAAATAATTAATATTTTTATAAATAGCACAAAAATTATTAACTATTTAAACTGCAAAAAAAGTAATGTCAAGAAAAACATGCATTTTAATCACCTAAGTGCTTTAACGATTGAAGACATTAAAACAGGTGGCAAGAATGCAAGAAATTTGTTTTTGAGAGAAATTTAATTATACATCCACTGAAAGGGTTTTCAATGCTCCTGTAAGTCTAATTGATGTCCTTACTATAAGAAAATTATTTTGAGAACGTCAGTAAAACTAAATTTTATTTCAGCGATTAAATAAATAAATAATGAAATAAATTAATAAAAACTGAGTGGATGGACATGAAATTATTGGGTGGGTTTGCGCTCCACGAGCCCCTATAAGTTGGCGCTGCTGCTTCGAATATTTCTTGTTACGAACCTTTTTTTTTAAAAAATATTTTAGTAATTTTGCTTTAAAATCGTTACTATTTGCATACTTTTACTTTTAAATAGGAGGCATTAAATATTTCGGTCCTTTTCCCTGCAAAGATTTTTGGCATAGGTTCCTCCTCCTGTTCCAAGTATATACAGGATGTCCAGAAAGTCTCTTTACAATTTCAAGCTTTTATTGCAAGCACAGATGAACACATACATTTATGAAAAGTAGCACAATATTAAGAATATAAGCTGAAGTTTTTTTTCTCTTGTACCCCATTGATTGCAAGAAGCACATCAAGCAGCAAGCAGATAATCGTCGACGTTTTCCTCTTACACTCTTTTCCATCTACTCCTGGTTTTATCTAATACTGAAGCCGTATCCATGAATTTCTTGAAGTCAACTACAATATTTTAAAGAAACATTTTCATTTATATATATATATATATATATATATAAAGACTTTTAACGCTCATCTGTATGATGAATATTTTACTTTCAAGTCACTTAGTTTAAATATTTTACTTTATTTCATTTCATTTCATTTCATTTTGTCATATTGTTTATTAGTCATTCTGTCATATCGTTTATTAGTCATTCTGTTTGCTTTGTCATTTTAATAATTTTCATTAAACAGGGTCTTCCAGTCTGCTGGGGCTTCCGGGTTTATTCGCAGGTACTGGAGTCTCCGCGGGAAGGGAGATATGTGTTTTCCTCTCGTGGACTAATCAGCCCCCATACCGAAAAGTTGCCTGTCCACGAGTGGGTGATTAGTGATTAGTGTTATTCACGAATTGATATGGACGTGGACACAAGGAATTCGTCGAGCCCTTCCCTTTTCAGTATTCTATAATACTATGTTCACACTACGATACTTAAGATATCTTAGGCCGCCGAACTCTCTGAGAGAGTTCCACAAACTCTCTCATTGAGTTTCGACTTACTTCGGCTAGATACAGGAACGACCACTCACTCTCGTTGGCTATGAAGCTTCGCTGTTACTGATTGGCTGTTGCGGCCGTTTCTATTTTAAGCGCATGCGCATACTTTACTTTTGATCAGATCACAGACACAGTGACGTTACTGAGATATCTTAAGGGAAGTTTCTTGATGTGAACAGGCAACTAATTCCGGGAGGGTACCACTTCAAAACTGGCGGTCTAAGATATCTTAAGTTTCTAGTGTAAACAGAGTATAAGGCAAGGAGTGGACGAAAAAGAGTATCAGAGGACTACGTAGTGAATTATATTTTGATGTCTTTGTGCAACCAAAAGTATACATTGTGAAAAAAAAACTCCATATATAAAGATAATGTTGCTAAAATCTCCTTTTCTTACTAATAACTTTTACATGGAGTCCCTGCGCCATGAAATGGTACACAAATTCTTAGACAAAAACTATTTAAAAAATTCTATTCAATTTCAAAAATAGAAAGAAATTTGAAGAAATAATTATTATTAGTCATTGAAACATAATGAAAATGGTCTAATATCTCAACAATATGAATTCCTTCAATAAAGTATAGTTTAGAGGTCATTTTAACAAAAGTTTTATGTCCTTATATCAGTTCTAAGTTATCTCACGGATTATGACATACCATGTGAAAAATATTTGCAATACTAACTGAACTGTATTTTTTATTAGATTATAATTATAATTATTATATTATATTATATTATAATTTTTATATTATATTATTTTATATTATAATGTATTATAATTATATTATAAGTGCTTTTTTTCATTTTATAAAGCCTGGAATATGGCTAAAATATATTAGAGAAATTTATGTAATTTCAATAAATGTTTAAAAATTTATGAGAACTCGAAACCACATGATTTTGTATTGGCGGTTTAGCCTTTCAGTAGTATTGAGAACCTCTTAACTGGCAACGGCCTGGAATAAATTATAGTCGTAAACTCAAATAGATTTTTTTTTTTTTTTTTTTTTTTTACATCGGATTTAGGAAACGCACGTTGGAAGAAAAAAGAACACAGAGAAAGTAATATTTGCTAAATAATTTCTCTCTTCCATTAGTCCCCATTTTAAACATTCGTTCAGTTATTAACGAAAAAATATGTACCCGTATATTAATAACTTTGTTTAAAATATTTTCTTTGAAGTGTTTTCAATGAAAAACGTCAAATCGGCAATTGCTTTGAAATAAAATTTGAAAGTATAACACTAGAAACATTTCATTTAGTAAATTTTTATATTGAATGCAGACAACACACGCAAGGGGGAGGGGGGGGGGGTGGGAAGCAGAACAAATGTAAAATTTGTTAAATAATTTCTCTTTTCTATTACTAAGCAATGGGGTCAATATTGCTTCAGTTCTTTTCGCAAAAAATGCTACTAAATGTGTACCTCTACATTGATAATTTTATTTAACTATTTCTCTTTGAAGCTCTTTCACTGGGAAGTAACAGGTGTTGCGTGCACGAAATACTCAAGCTTCAAAGAAAGGGAATAGCGAGGAATCGGATCAAAACCCCTTTATAGAATTCACCGGATAGTAATTTCAGAGACAAAAACTCGTTGGAAAATGCATTACGCCGGAGGATTTTTTATTGATTAATAGTTTTTTTTGAAATAAAAGAGAGAAATATGATATGAAAAGCAAATGTGCGATGGGAATGAAAAAAATAAATTTGTAGCATACGTACTTTTGGAAATATATTTACATAATGAGAGACCAGAATTTTTTGAGGGATAATAAAAAAAAAAATTCAAGTTTTTAGGAAAAATTATTAAATACATTTAAATAAGAACGAAAAATCATACATCAAACATAGTTTCTGAAACACTTTCCAACATACGCAAAAAGCTGTAACGAAACTTCACCGTTAAATAGGGCGAAAAAAGATATGTAAGAAAACAGTTTAGAAAACATATAGCACATTTAAAAATTCAGTTTAAGCAATTTCCTTCGATAATCAACAATCTAGTCAAATTATTTTGCGAAGCCCTGTATATTATCTATAGATTTGCATGTATGCTACATAGCAAGCTAAAATTTGGTTAAATGTGAAAATTTGCTTTTGGAAGTTTTCGCCAATAAATGGAAATGAACTCGAATTCTTTGTACAGCCCTGTATATTTTCTAAAAACTTTTATACGCACCACATTGAGCTAAAGATAAAAAATTCATAACACAACATAAAATGCACTTCCAGCAATTACCAACCATAAACAGCAATGTATCTTGTTATTTCCCTATTCCTGTATAGGAATTTATTTACGTTCCACGAACTTCTATTAGTATACTAAATATAGTTCAGCAGGAAAAGGAACAACACAATTAAAAATTACCATTTAAGCAATTCACTCCCACAGTCAGTAATACTTTAGATAAATGCAAGTTTCCGCAAAGTAATACTTACGAATTCTTTGCGTAGCCCTATATATGATAAAAAGAATTTATACAAACTATGCAAAAATTTAGCTAAACTTAAAACAATCACAATACAACTTAAAATGCACTTCCAGCAATTACCAACCATAAACAGCAATATATCTTCTTATTTCCGTAGTCCCGTATAGGAATTTATTTACGTTCCACAAACTTCTATTAGTGTACTAAATAGTTTCTGCAGGAAAAGGCACAACTCAATTAAAAACTACCATTTAAGCAATTTACTGCCTTAGTCAGTAATACTTACAAATTCTTTTGCGTAGCCCTATATATGTTAAAAGAATATGCAAACATTTAGCTAAACTTAAAAACGCAAACCGAAGTTGAAAATAAACTTCCAGCAATTATAGCTCATAGACATTACTGAGACCGAATTCTTTTATTTGTTCCTGTAAACGAACAGTAAATGCAATGCGCGCAATACTTTTTAGTCAGCAACTTATAGTGCACCTCAGTAATGCATATGAATTTTATTTTACTTGTAACATCATTAAAATACACTGCAAACGAATTTTCAACGTAGACCATTATGTAACAGAACTGTTTTGTGTGATCCTGTAAATGAATAATAAGTAATTTGCCTCCCATTTTCTACAGAAAGCATATTTTAGAGCACTTCATAAATGAATATCAATTTCATTATGTTTAAAAAGGTGTAACATCACCAAAATGCATTTGAAACGATTTTTTCCCATTGACCGTAATGTAAGTGAATACTTTTGACTGTCCCTGTAAATGAATTGTATGTAGTAATGTATAGTAGTATAAATATATAGTAAGCCATATATAGTAAACATTGATAACATATAAAAATTACAGGCCCATCTGCGTATATTTACGAGAGTTAGAGCACGGCCAGACAAACGGAAGTCATAAATACATTTCAACATATTCATAGTACTTTTCAACTATGTTGGGATGCGTTAATAAAATAATGTTTTAAAATTTTTTTAAAGATTTTTGTATTTTTAAATGTGTAATTAATAACGAAAAAAAGGCCAGGAATTTAGAAAGAAATGTTTTAGTTTGTTTTTGATCACATGCTTGGATTTTTTTTTTTATTTAGGTTCAGAAATTTTTTATAATTTTGTAGTGATTTACAATTGTAAAACTAAAAGAAAAAAAAAATCCTGATTTAAAAAATAATTTCTTATGACAGCACATTTGACTGCTTATTACCATGGCTTTTACAGTACTTACAAAAATGAAACTGATATAAAAAATCTAATTATAATATTTTTTTATATGTGTACATACTGAAAAAAAAAACTGTACAAATTGTTATTAAATATAGTTCCATAAAATAACAAGTTTTTACAACATATATCTCCGACTTCCTTTCTCTGAAAAATCTTAATTCGTAAACGTTTCCAAATAAAATTTATAAATAGAATTGTCTAAATATTTCGTTTTGTAAATAAATTGTATCATTTTGTACAGAGCGCAAAAAAGTTAACATTTACCAAATAATTTAGCTTTTCCATTAACCACAGTATTAATTTTTTTTCATTCTTTCCACAAAAAATTACATTAAAGTGTACATGTACTTTGATAATTTTTCCTAACTATTTCTCTTTGAAGCTCTTTCACTGGGAAGTAACAGGTGTTGCGTGCACGAAATACTCAAGCGTCAAAGAAAGGGAATAGGGAGGAATTGGATCAAAATCCCTTCAAAGAATTCACCGGATAGTAATTTTAGAGGCAAAAACTCTTTGGAAAATGCATTATGCCGAAGGATTTTTTATTGATTAATAGTTTTTTGAACTAGAAGAATGAAATATGATATGAAAAGCTAATGCACGTACACTGAATAATAAAAAAAAAGTCTAAAATACTATTTGAAATATATTTGCATAATAAGGGAGCTTTAGAGATATAAAAAGGAAATCCAGTTTTAAGAAATATAGCCAAATACTTTTAAAATAAAATAATGGTTTAAAAATATTAAAGAAATTTTGTATTTGTAAAAGCTTCATTAACAGCAAAATAATGCGAGAAAATGCATAATAAATGTTGGCACAGATGTCATATACGCACAACGTTGGCGCTATTTTTTTTCTGGCGTTTCGTTTTCGAATATCAGTTACATATATATTTTTAAAAAATGAATAACAATAAATAAAAAAAAAGTTTGATTAATAACTATAGAACGAAACAATTTATATAATTAAGAAAAATTAAATTAAATAAACAATTTATTAATAAATAAACAACAACATCCGGGTTACCATATCAAGGAAAATAACGACATTTTGGCGCCATTTAAGTACCCCGGTTCGTATATGATACTGCTTCAAAAAAATCGCGCCAACGTGGTGCGTATATAAAATTTAGAAAATGCTCATTTTGATATTTTTAATTTGTTTTACTCCACTTCTTTTGACTTTTCTTTATTTTGTTTAGGAAATTGTTCCAATTTTAAGTATTAATTTCCATTTGTAAAATTAAAACTTATTATCTTAATTGCAAAATAAGTTTCTTTTAAAGGACAGTACACATGAGTTCTTATTTTCATGGTTTTTATAGCATTTAAAAAAATAAAGTTGCATCTTAAGTAAAAGAACAAATCTAATTAATATTTTTATGAGTACATTTCATTGTTAAAAAAATCGTACAAACTATTATTAAATGTGCTTCCGTACAATGATAACTTTATTAAACTATCTTTTCCTCTCTGAAGTTCTTTCGTTGAAAAACTTTAAATTCGCAAATGTTTTCAAATAAAATTTTGAAATGTAATTATATAAGTATCTTCTCTGATAAATAAATTCAATATTTGATGTAAAAAGAACATAAAAAATAATGTTTTCTAAATAATTAACCATTTATTTCTTCCATTTATTTTCATAAAAAATGATACTAAATGTGTACCTGTGCATTGGTATTATTTCCTAACGGTGAGGTTCTTTCAATGAAAACGTCTAATCCGTAATTACGTTGATATATAATTTAGAAACAGAATTTTAGCAATATTCCCTTTAATAAATAAATTTTGATATTGACTGTAGACAACATATGTAAGGAGGAGAGCAGAACAAATGTTAAATTTGATAAATAATTTATATCTCCCGTTTTCCATCGTAATTTCTCCAATTCCTTCATTTCAAATGCTACTAAATGTGTACCTGTATATTACTGATTTTATTTAACTATTTACCTTTAAAGTTCTTTCACTGGGAAGTAACAGGTGCTGCGTGCATGAAACATTCGAGCTAAAGAAAGAGAATAACACAGAATTGGATCAAAACCCCTTCAAAGAATTTACTCGATAGTAATTTCAGAGGCAAGAACTCATCCTAAAATGCATTACGCCGGAGGATTTTTTTTATTGGTTAATAAGTTTTTGAAATAAAAGAGAGAAATATGATATGAAAAGCAAATGTACGCACGCGAATGAAAAAAATGAGAAAATAACACACTGTTTGAAATATATACAGTATGAAAAATATATTTGCATAATGAAAAAAATACGTTTTTGGAGATACATAAAAAGAAAATTCTGTTTTATAAGAAAAATAACTGAATATATTAAAAATAAAATAATGCTTTAAAATTTTTCTTTTATTTTCATAAAAATATAATTAATAATAAAAAGATTCCAGGAAATTCATAAGAAATATTTTCAAATAATAATGCAGAATGGTAAATAAAAAAAAAATACTAATTTACAGCTTTTGAATTTTTTTTTTCTTTTTGTAATTTAATTCATGAAATTTTACAATTTTACGTAGCACATTGCAGTTATGAATAATTACTTCTTAGCAACGTTAACTTTGATTCAATAAAAAATGTGCTAAACTAAAAAAGAAAAAAATCTTTTATTCATGATCTGAAAATTAAATTTGTTTTGAATTCAACTACACCTGACTTTTTTATTCACAAAATTTGCATAACATTTTAAAAGTATGATTGTAATATTACATTAAAAAAAGCATTCGAATTTGCTTTCTAAGTACATTTTATTGTCTAAAGACATGAGTGTTTAATGCATTATGTAAACAATAGGGAGAGTATAAGGTTGTTTTAGTAATTTCATATTGAAAAACTGCTGTTCTTCCGGATAAAACTACAAGAAGAACGAAAAATCGTGCGTTAAGTGCAGGTTATTATTTTAAAGGAAAAAATTCAAGAAATTTGCAGATATTTGTTGTTTATGGCATGTGGGGATTTCAACAGAATTTAACGCAGCTTTAGGAGCATTATGACTAAAAACAGTAGAAATAATATACTGTAATTAGGATATAAATATATTATTTTCTGAAATAGGAGCATTTATATGAGATATATTTTAAATGCGCATGTGCGAACGATAATGATTATTTTGTATAATTCAGTAGCCAACTATATAGCAAAACATACCTAAAAAGTCCAGTCAAATATCATGAAAATTCTAAAATATATCAGCGATATAGTGAGCTGAATTATAGTTGTTTTCTAAAAGCACCCAGATGATAAGGGATTTTCACAGGCATTTTTTATGTCTTGGGCTGTGTAGTTGACATTAAAGCATGCAAAATAAAATTTGTTATCGTTTGAAAATGCGCAGTTAATAATTAGCTCGTAGAAATGTCCATATTTCTACAAATAATTAACACATTTATATTTTAATTTCAGTACATTGTTTCTACTCTAATTTGCCGATTTTACTGAAAGTGACGTTAAATTTGATTAAAAACACTGCATGCTATAAACAAACTAGTTCGATGTGCCAATCCTAAAACTTTCTTCTATCTTATACATCTTAATATTTCAAAAACTAGTTACACATGTTAATACTTCAATATTATTAGTTCAATACTATACCAACTTTGATTTTCATCTTAAATTTCTGCTCAAGTCAATTAAACGGACTAAAAACGAGTTAATCTAAATCATGATATTTGTTAAAATTGATAGTTTTTCCTTATTCTGTGGTTATCAGCTGTTTGCAAATAGCCGGCTTAGCAGGAAGCGAGTACCTACCGCTGCACGAGCCGCCGATGGACAATAGAACTACGAAAAATCAAGAAAAGTATACAAAAATCGCTATCATAGAGCTCCTTTACCGCGCAATATTTCCAAATTCAAGGAGGACCTGTTGGCCAAAGCCAAAAGCATGCACAAAAATTTTGGTTCAATTGTATGCATAATTTTATACAATTTTGGATGGTACAATAAAGAAAGTGGCACAAACATCGCTATTACAGCGCCCCCCTTCCGGCAGTTTTTTTTCAAACTCAGAAAAGACTTGCTTGCTATAGCCAGAAACATACACAAAACATTTGGTTCAATTCTATGCATAACTTCATACACTTTTCGATGGTACAATAATGAAAATGACACAGCTATTGCAATTATAGCGCTCCCTTCCGGCGAAATTTTTCCAAATTCAGGGAGCACCTTAATGCCATGACCAAAAACAAACACAAAAAATTTGGTTCAATTCTATGCATAACTTCATACACTTTTCGATGGTACAATATTCAAAATTGCACAAAAATCGCTATTACAGCGCCCCCTAACGGCGAATTTTTTCCAAATTCAGGGAGGACCGGCTTACCATAGCCAAACACTTAAAATAAAAATTTGGTTCAATTCTATGCATAACTTCATACACTTTTTGACGGTACAATGGCAATAAGCAGACGGACACACGGACTGACGGGCACACGGATAGACGGACACATCGACAGAAAGACATTTTCTATAAACATGTTTTTTGGGATCTCTGACCCCTAAAACGTATAAATCCGTCAAAAAACGGAAGTCGAATAAAATTTCAATTACAATACTTTATTCTATTGAGGACTTGCGGAAATTCCTTGAAATCGTTAAATAAACCTTTATAGCTCCATGAATATACGTGCTATTCTTACAGGAATGAATACAAATATTACACATGATCCATAGGGTAACGTGCTGCAGCTATAGAACATTTAGAGCTTTTTATTTTATAGTGTGATTGCAAATTATATATATTTTTTTATTCAATTTGTTGTTGGTACCCTAATTGCTAAAGTAACCAAACCTTCTATGAAATTTTGATGCCAAACATGTTATTTATATTTCCGAGCTTCCAAAAATAATTTGTCAAGTATTTCTCTAGTTATTCGACAAAATATCTAAAATCAAAAAAGTTCGGTAACTTTTGGTAATATAGTTCAGGCCTGTCCAGCCTTTTAGTAAACAGGGTCGCCCCTCACCTGGTCACAGACAATGGAGGGCACCATTATTCACATGAATTAAATCATACAACAATATTATCTCACTATTGTAGTGGCAGAGCTAACTTTCACCAGCATTTTTGTATAGTAATCATTGCCTTATTTAAATGCAGAATTTCTGTTATAACTATAGTGAAAATTTATTATTCGGAAATATTAGCGGACATTTGCCCACTGATTAGTGACAGTGTTATACGATCCACATACATCTCATAGTAATAGCCGTAAGGTTTCTACGATTCAAGAGTTTTGTGTAAAAATCGTTTGAAGAAATAATACAAATTGTAATAAATTTAGAATCACATCTTTTTAAGAGCGAGGGAGGGGAAGGGAGAGCGCTGTGTAAAAGGTTTTGTAGAGAAAAGAGCCAAAAACATTAATTGCTTTAATAACAATTTAAAAGATATATGCAAATATTATTTATTTAGAAAAAAGCGTTCTTTTTAAATGGATTTTTATCTTTACAAAAACTTGGTAACATAACAAACGGCGCTAAGAAAAGACCCCAAACTGCGCCATGGCAACCGCGGTCTCCGCGATGGACAGACATCATATAATGTATACACAGCGTTATTATTATTATTATTATTATTATTTTAATCTTTGACGATTTTTTGAAAATGTGTCTTTTTGAAAAGACACCCTAATGATAGAAAAAGTAAAAGATGATAAACAGAATTTATTTTTACCTACACATCAATATAGTTTATTTCGCAAATTATTGAAAGAATTATCTTTAATCAATTTAAGAGCTTAGAAAGGATTTCCATATTGACATTTTCAGAGAAAAATTTTCATCGAAGAATTTGTAACATTTCTCATTTATTTAATGTCGAAAGCCAGAATTAATATTTCGAATACAATTAATTTTTCCAAAGTTATACAAACAGAAAAAAAGTAAAAAAAAATCACTCATATTTTTTTTTTTTTTTTTTTTTTTTTTTTTTTTTTTTTTTTTTTTTTTTTTTAAATTCAACCAAAAATATGTGAAGATATTTTTATCTGTGAAAGACAAAAAAAAGTTCACCGGATTTTTTGAAATGAAAAATTATGAAATACATGCCACTTGGCCGATAGATACATATACATACATGCCACATCGCTTGCATTGATATGTATTATTTTTTAACAACAAACGCATTAGACCGAGAGCCGGCAGCACAGACACATAGTTCGCACGGATACCGTTATTTCTCCAGGAAAACTACCAGTTTCTTTTTATAGAAAAAGCAATCTAGGTTAAATGCGCAAAATTTCTCCTTCTTTTAAGAAGAGATTTTCTATAAGATAATACTGGTGCCGAAAAATTTTCTGGTCTGCCAAATTCAAGGAGGCGTACGAATCATGAGACAACCACCTCATCGAGTTGGAGGCTGAAATTCCAGAATTAGCTAAAACTCGATTCCCATATTAAAACGCAATCGGTCTGCCAAGTCATATCTTGGTTGAAAACACCTAAAAACCCGATTTTATCAGTTGACTCGTAGGCTTACCATTGTGTTTTCCTGCTACCAGTCCGGCATGTTTTCATACCTTTAGGTGCAGGAAAACGCAATAGTAAACCTACGAGTCGACCGCTAAAATCGGGTTTTTAGGTGTTTTCCACCAAGATATGACTTGGCAGACCGATTGCGTTTTAATACGGGAATCGAGTTTTAGCTAATTCTGGAATTTCAGTCTCCAACTCGATGAGGTGGTTGTCTGTGCTGCCGGCTCCCGATCTACATGTCAATATAATTGACCAGTAGACCAGTGCAAGGCTTTTGAACTGCAATCATATTTTAATTTAGTTGCTGATTCGTCTTTACATTAATTTTTAATTAACTATGATTTTTTTTCGAACGATTTTTTTCGATGTGTTTTAACGAAATGTGAGTATACTATAAGCCTTTTTAAATCCTTTCGAATGGTGCCTGATTCATCGTTGTGCATTTCGTATATGCATAGGAAAAGAGATGTAAACATCGGAAAAAAATATCAATGATAATTGCATTCAATGAATTCGTATTTCTTCATTCTTCTCTATCACTAAGATTCCTGATGTGTTATTTTAAGAAACACGGAGATAAAAGGAAAGTCAATGTTTAAGAAAAATACTATATTTAAAATAAGAATAACTTGGTACTTGTAAAAGGCAAAATGAGTGAAAATTGCCCCAATTTAACTAAATCATAATAACAATAATAAATTTTATTAATTTACATTGGTGTTTCATTTTAATATTTAAAACAATTGTACACGTTTTATAAATAAATATGCAGTTACTTTTTTATATACTATATAGTAATAAATCAAATATTATGAAAACCTTTATTCATTAATAAAAGAGCCGGACATTTACATCATGAAAATTACAATATTAACGTGAAAATAAAAATCACAAAATTACTGAATGTCGAATATAAAATAAATTAAAAACTAAAAAAAATATTAAAAAATTAAAATAATCAACTCTTCAGTCATCATCTATGACCATCGTCAAGAAAGAGTGTTTACATTGCTTTTAAAGAACAAAGCCAAACTGTCTGGAATTTAAAAAGTTCGATTCCGATTCTTTTTTGCGATTGGTTAAAGTGTTAAATGATTGGAAACATAACGAACTTTTTAAATTCAAGACGGTTTGATTTTGTTCTTTAAAAGCGACAGAAAAACTCTTTCCTGACGATGGTCATAGATGATGACTGAAACTTTGATTATTTTAATTTTTTAATGTTTATTTAATTTTTAATTTATTTTATATTCACCATTCAGTAATTTTGTGATTTTTATTTTCACGTTAATATTGACATTTCTTCAGTATCCATTTTATTTCTAAGATGTGACAAAACATATCGAAATATATGATATGAGATAGAAAGTAGCCTGTGTAGTTTTTACGGTTACAGTTCACTTTTATAGAAAATTTAAAAATCCGCGCACGAGATTTTGGCCTATGACTCAGAACGAGCTTGAACTTCTACTGCGGAAGAATATTCTTCTCAGACACAAATGGTGTAGGAAATGCATTATTTAATTAAACGCTATATTCTGCTAGTTCATTCTAGGGATTATAACTTTAATTAACGCCTTAAATGCATCCAAATTTGTTTAACTCATGGTCAAGTTATTGCGCGCCGACGAATAGTTCAACTATTTTTATGGCTTGGGTTGATCAAAGAATCTATGATGTGATTTGAGCAATTCGATGCTATTAGATGTGCTTGAACACGTTTCATTTTTTCTCTTAAAGTTTTATTTATAAGAAAATTTAATTAACTTCAACTTTTAACTCAGAAGCCTGTTCAAAATCCTGTCTTATGCTACCTCATTCATCGATATGCGTTTTGTACTTGCATAGAAAAAAGAATGCTGGTACACCAAGAAATTTGACAAAGTCTGACACGAGGGCCTCTTATACAAATTAATTCAGCTTAATATCCCACCGGGACTTATACACGTTATTGATTCATACTATGGCGATCGTAACTTGCATCTCATCATTGGAAATACATTATCAACTTTCCACTTTATTACCTTGGGTATTTTGCAGGTCTCTGTTCTTGGGCCTACGCCTTTTAACCTCTTTTTAATGACATTCCATGAATAATATTAACTTTACTTGCACTTTATTCGGAAAACACCACCCTCTTTTCATCTGCAAACCACCCCTACACTTTATACAAAATTGTAAAAAAAAAACAAACACTTAGGCTTGTTCATGGAAGGTCCAATTTGTGCTGCGTCAAAATAAATGAAAATACTCATTATCAGGTGAAAAATAACCGGAATTTCAAAATCCCTCTCTTTTCAGTTCCGTAATCCTTATCTTTATTTTCGAAATAAAAAAAAACCTATGATGCATGCATCCTTTCAATACTAACCTATGAAAGTCCGATTCAGAGCTTCACCTGGAAATGCAATATGAAAAATTTCGATGGAATGTGTAACAGGAATTTTAGGATTACTCCTAATGGTTCTCAATACCTTAGGAATTCAACTGTCAGACGTGAAAAAAAAATCCTACTATCTTTCCAACCAATCGGAAATCTTTAAAAAACCTTTATACTATTCAAAATGGAATTATCTTCGAATTGCTAGATTATGATGCTTTTCAATCCCTTTAACAGAAAACGACCACGGTATTCAACCGTTTTTGAAAACCACTCTTAAGCTATCTGAGCCCTTTTACAAAGTTTTCATCTTTTCTTAGTGAAAAAAAATCTTTCCAGTTAATATTAACTGAAAAGTAACAGCAACAATAAAAAGACTAATAAATTTTGTAACACAAGATATGGCTCTTAACTCATTTGCGCCTGAATTTTGGTTTTCTCAAATGTTTTGGTAAAATCACTTTAAAACATTGCAAAATAAACTGGAAAAATACAAAAAAAAATTACTCTTAAATTTTTTTGTATTTATTTAATAAAATGTAAAAAAACTACATATGAGTATTTCTAGTAGAATAATATGCATAATTATATGTTTTGTTTATATTTATATTTAAAAAGTTTTTAAATTGTATATTTTGAACGTTAATTAGTATTTTTATGAACTACAAAAATATATATATTTATTTCTTTACAGAGACTAATAACGTTATAACTATTATTAATAATAAAATAAGAATAATCGTATTGTTGACTTAAAAACAATTTATTTCATAAATATCTTCAAAAGGAGATTACATAAATAACTTTCTCCTAAATGCCCAACAAAAATATGTGCCCATTTGTGCCTAGAACCCTATATTTTGGACGTTACAAAAAGGCATAAAAAATAGGCTTGAACATTTAATTTCGCAATTTAAAAAATATATTTCAAAGAAGTCTACGAGCTAAGATTATGACTTGCGTTTTTGGATTCTTGATAGAAAAAATACAAATAAACATACTTTTTACATTTCGCCATCTAGAAAAATTAAAAATTTATAAACACCGAAAAAAGCCTTCATTTAAACAAATAAATATCCACCTTATGCTGTCGTCTCTCGGTTATAGATAAAGACATTTATAGGCAATTACTTCATACAATTTTCATGCTATAAAGGAGAAAAAAAATATACTTATTCATTACAATTTGAAACGTCCCAAAAATGGGACGCTAGGCACAAATGGGTTAAGTTATCAACATCTATGATTCATTAGATTAAAAAAATTATGAAATGAAATTTTGCCTTTATTTTTAATTGGGGATTTTAGGATCATTATACTTTACCACCTTGTTAAGTGCATATGTGTGTATTATCATTTTTGTTAAATTATTTTCTTACTTTGCAATTACTAGTACTTAATTTTTTAACCTATCTACATTCTTAAAACTTATATTTTCTTGTTACTCTCTACTTCCCAATCACTGGGGAAGCTTTTCCTTTCTATTTTCGGTTTGTTTGATCGCTGGCCAGTCCACATAACTACATGACTTTCCTATCCTTCTACCCATTTTGTGGAAAGCATTTCAGGAACATTTCAACGAACTCATTATCTTGAGACTTGTTTAGTGAGTCATGATATGAATATTCTCCTGATTTCAGCGGATTCAGTCCTGAAAATTTCCTGGAATTAGTTTAAATGTGCGGAAATGGTAGGACGTGTTTTTCCATGCTTTCGTATCGGACTCCACTCTCACATTTTCTGCGATTGTGTTTATCCGGTTTGACTTAAGCTCTCTTTGTAATTGCGATTGATCTTCGACGGACGATTAATAACGATGAATTCAAGAGTCTATTCTTTGGACACTTAATACGAATCTACTGCTGTCTTACTACCGAATTGCGCATGGGCTACTCGGTGCAGATATTGAGCACTGCCTTTCGTTTCTGTACAGACAGCACAATAAGTGATACCTTTTGTTCCGAATTACTGAGATCCTGGGACCAGGGCCTGATTAATGCACGGGCCTCCGGGGCCTCGGCCCTGGGCACACAAATTTGTGTGTATTTTCTCACAATTTAAGTTTTTCGACTGTTTGCATTTTATATTTTGGTCCCTGACGTAAAAACAAAATTTTACTGCAATAAAAAACCTCCATATTTAATTTTTCTGTAAAAGTCATTTTCAATTTGAGAGTACCTATAATTTTCAAATTTGCCGTATTCAGAAAATCAAATTTGGGGAAAATGCCAAAAACGGCATACTATGTCTATTGGTTTCAATATAAACGAGGATTTTAGTCAGAATTGTAGTTTAAAATGATTACTAGACTGTTAGGGAAAACACAATTTTTATGATTTTGGATAAGGCGAGATTTGAAAAAGACGTCCTCATTTATTTTGCAACATAAACTGTGGATCACAGATGTTTGTGAATTATACAAATGTTTATTTGAGAAAGTGGACGGTAATTCATTTTCTTGATTATTCTTGTAAGTTAATTTTTTCTTGTAAACTTGAAACTTTCACCCAAACAACTTTGTCAACTCATCAAACAAACCTACTTTTTTTTTCTGAAAGTATCGCCGGGAATGGGGAGGTAGGGGCGGGGGCAACTTTTTAACAGGCCTTGGGCCCAACTTCAGCTTGATTGGGCTCTACCAGGGACTAAAGCTGTAATTTTAGAAATACCGGTGTCGTAAACGTAAATGCAATACCAAACAGACCGGCTTTATTTCACTCGGGGCCAGTCTGCCATCACGAGCAAGATATGTCAAGTGTGCGGCTGCACACAAAACGTCTGACTGCACCAAACCATACGAGAATTCATGCAGATGTACTCATTGTAATGGGGCACAACCTGCGAATTATTAACTGTGCCTAAGGTAATTAAATAAAAATATCGCTAAAAATGCAGGCAGAAATTCTAAACCTAAAAACGCAGAATCTTTTCCCTCGAAAAAAAAGTGAAAAAAAACAAAACAAAAAAAAAAAAAACAGTCTCGCATGCGAGAGTTGCGACAGACGTGGTTTCTATGCCCCGACTATCCTCTCTGGGGATAGAAAAAATATATTAACCCCAAATTTATAGACCATTTATAAATTGAAATGTGATAAGAAGCGGGAGCGGGAAAATGATTTGAAATGCATTTTGAAATATATACGTATGTATCTCAAAATACGTTTTATACCTTTACAAAATACATTTCAAATTAATTTAGTTACATCTGTGTATTTCACCAATTTTTGTAAAATACAAGTTTCATTAGATAAAAAGATATTTATAATATATTTATATCAATCATTAGTTGTACAGTGGTAGAATATTTGTAAAATAATGTATAATATGATTATTAACAGTTTACTTATCGAACTTCATTAAATAATATTCAAAATACGTTCATAAATTCAGAAGTCAGAAAATATTTTATATAGGTCAAATATTATCAAATCCCTTTTCATTTTTATATTCTAGATGGCATAATAAATTTCCATCTTGAAGAACTTTATTTGAAAAGTTTTGGCGATTCCTTTTTATAATTTTGTGATAAATGGTTCATCGTAGAAAAATTTTTGGACTATCATAAGTGCTTAAATACTTATCAAATGACTAGAGAGATAATGATTTATGTAGTCACAACGAAAAGATTCTTGAATCAAAGAGAAGAGGGTAAAAATACCTCTTTATCCTGTCTTTATTTCTGAAATATTGTTTAAAGTGTGATTGCAGTTCGTTCTCAGAGAACAAAGTACTGATAAAGAATACAAAAGGAGAAATGAGTATGCTTCAGGGCATTATATCAAAAGGGCATAAAACATGACACTGTAGCTGCTATTTAAAAGATATCCTATTAATTGTCGGCGTGACAAAAAACTTTCTTTTCTTAAACAAAATAAACTACAATCTAAAAAATTAAGCACTTTTTTTTTTCACTTCCTTCTATCTTTAGAAGAAGAAAGTATTGGATTTGTGAAAATTTTCGACTTCCGGTTTTCGACGGATTTACACATTTTAGGGGTCAGAGATACGGAAAAACATGCTTTTCCAAAATGTCTGTTTGTGAGTCTGTGACTTTGTCTGTCTGTATGTGACACAAATCTTGTGAGAGCACTGTCGCAAGATGTAATGAACGGAATTTAATAAAAATTTATATTGAGTTAGTCCCTGATATAAAATGCTGCTGATTAGTTTTCGTGTAAATCGCTCAATAGGAGCAGCATTTTTCACAATTTCCGCAATAAAGAATTAATGTACGGATCTTAATAATAATGATCTTAAGAATTAAGGATCTTAAGAATAAATGCACGGATTTTCATCAAACTTCAGATTCAGTTAGTCCTTGATATGACTTGGTGCCGGTTACATTTTGGTGTAAGTCACCCAATAGGTGTGAATGCTGCATTTTGCAGGATTCACATGACTTTAGAGACAGTTATATCTCAAAAACTAATGCACGGAATTTGATATCTTTAGAATCTTCATGATGAGCATAGATTGACATTTAATTTTGGCACTGTGATAGCGAAATTTGGAGTGTTAACATGTATGAGATAGAAGAAAGTTTTGGGATTGTTACACCCGACTAGTCTTAAGTAGATACTAAAAGTACATAAAAATGTTTGTTATGATTGTTTGATAGGTCAAACAAAATATTTTTCTATAAATAGTCTTAATAATAATAATAAAATAATTATATAGTAATTGGGATAATAGGATATAATAATTGGAAATTAGAATAATTGCGTTAAAATTAATCTAGCGTAGTTACGTATCCAGCGTTTTCTAGAGTTCCGTTACATCCGATTTATTCTGTTGAGCTGATTTAGATATCAGACCAGATGCTATAATCAGTAAGATTATCTGGGTGAATTAAATCCACCAGATTTGTCCGGGATAGCTCAGATGGTAGAACATTGGTGGCTTCAGCCAAGAGATCCTTTGTTCGAATCCTGGCCCGGACATCTTTCGCCCAGTTGGAAATTTACATCTCATTTGATTTATTTATCAATTAGAATAATTGTGTTAAAATTAATCTAGAATAATAATAATTCAGATGACATAATAAATTTTAACCTGAAGGATCTTTATTTGTAAAAATTAAGCGATTCTTTTAAATAATTTTGTAATAAATGATTCATCATATAGAAAAATAAAATGGAAGCATCAAAAATTCTTAAATAATTATCAAAAGACTGGGGAGATAACGATTTATGCAGTCACAACAGAAGTGCACCAGAAACAATGAAAAGAGTATAAAAATATCTTTTTATTCCCTTTTTTTCTTCTACATTATTGCTTAAAGTGTGATTTCAGCTTCATTCTCAGATAATAAAAAGCTGATTAAGAATATAAATGAAGAAAGAAGTGTGCTTCGGGACATGACATAAAAAGGTGAAATGCATGGCGATATGGCTGCTATTTAAGCAATTTCCAATCAATTGTCGACGAAACGATAAAATATTTTTCTTAAAGAGAAACCTAGTGCAATTTGGAAAATTAGA
Organism: Maratus speciosus; assembly: GCA_963932465.1. NCBI lineage: Eukaryota > Metazoa > Arthropoda > Arachnida > Araneae > Salticidae > Maratus > Maratus speciosus. Next base: position 256,383,842 of record OZ010786.1, read on the forward strand.
GTAATTTATTTTTAAAAGATTCGCGTCTGTTTTTACAAGTAGATACTGCAGATAATAGACGTTTGCTATCATGTATTTGGAGACATTTAGTGAATGTGTTCGGTTGTTTGTGATGGGTTTTTTCTTCGTGCAAGAATTAATGAATTTGAAAACTAAATTCTTAAATTAATAAAATGTATTAGAAATTCTTATAGGAATTAGAATAACATTTTAATATGGATACATAAATAGTATATTAGGATAAATATACTATTATGTACTATATACTAAACCTTCATATCTAAAGATACATCTAATGTGAATTACAGTTCACCATCAAAATGATTTATAAGTTAAATTTGCAATTTAATGTTTTATAAACTAAAGAATTTCTTCGATGATTATATTCTACTAATCATAAGAATATTGGAACATTATATTTAATTTTTGGAGCATCAGCGCTATAGCCGGATGGCTATAAGTATATTAATTCGTATAGAATTGGAACAAACTGGAAATTTACATGAATATAGGTATAATTTTTACTTTCTTTTATCTTCAGTAGAAGAAAGTATTGTAAGCGAAAATTTTTTCGGCTTCCAGTTTTCGCCGTATTTACACATTCTAGGAGGCAGAGATCACAAAAAACATGTTTAAACAAAATGTCTGTCTGTCCACGTGTCGCCATTGTACCACAGAAAAGAATATGAAGTTATGCATAGACTTGAACCATTTTTTTTTGTATGTTTTTGACTATGCCCAGCAGGACCTCCTTTAATTTCGAAATATTCAGCCGGCAGGGGGTACTGCAATAGCGAGTTTTGTGCCATTTTTATTATTATACCATCAAAAAGTGTATGAAGTTATGCATAGAATTGAGCCAAATTTTCTGTGTGCGTTTTTGGGTATAGCAAGCAGGTCCTCCTTGACTTTCGAAATATTTCGCCGGAAGGGTGCGCTGCAATAGCGACTTTTGTGTAATTTTCTCGATTTTTCGTAGTTCTAATGTACATTTACAGATCATGCAGCGGCGGAAACTTCGCATCATGCTAAGCCGGCTATTTGCAAACAGCTGATGTACAACAGTAGATGAAAAGTGGGGCTCCGACCTCAGGAGGAGGTGTTGAGGTGCACGAGAGGAGGTGCAGGTGCAGGTGCAGGTGCAGGTGCAGGTGCAGCACCTCCCGTGCTCCTCCTCTCGTGCTACACCTCCCGTGCTCCTCCTCCTCTCGCGACTCTACTCTTGGAGGAGGGGTTAATGCGATAAGGATTTTTTTTAGATAAAAGCGGGAATTTTCGGGAGATTGATTTTTTGCTGTGTTATAGTACGAGGGTTATTTTTTTCGGTTACATAATTTTCGGGCGTTATTATTTTGAGTGTAGTATAGTATGAGGTTTAAATGAATAATTAATTAAAAAGTAATTAAAAATAATGAATGAAAAATATTAATTTAGAAATTTTAATGAGGGGACTTAGAATTTTTGAGTTTGAAATTTATTTTTATTCAGTTTTAGTACGAGGGGGTATTTTTTTACTGTCGGTTTACTAATTAGTAATTAAAAATAGCAATTAAAAATTTAATGAGAAAATATTTAATGAAGCGACTTAGAATTTTTCGAGCAATTTGAAATTTATTTTTAGTCAACTATAGTATGCAGTCGCGAATTTTTAGAATTAAAAATATTCATTCATTAAAAATAGTAATTAATTAAAAATGCTAATTAAAAAATATGAATAAGAAAATAACTTAATGAAGAAACTTCAGAAAATTTTTGAGAGTTTCATTTGATTTTGTTAATGAATTCAGTGGTTTGAGATATTTTTATTTGAAATGGAAATTAAAAAAAAAAAAAGTGGAAATTTTTAAATTTTTGTAGGAATGTGAATGTTTTTTGATTAAAATTTGCGGAAGGATTTTATTCTTTTAAGTGACATGTTTTTTAAAGATATTTGGGTCTTTCTAAGGGAACCTAACACGTATTTATGCATGGAAATCCACGGTTCGAAGAAAACCACGAAAACTCCGAACAATTAGGCCGACGGGCGCGATTCTGTTCGAACCCAGCACCTCCTCTCTACCAGCTTCGAGAGCAGAACCTCTTGGCTACTAGTTGGGCAATAATTTAATGAAGAAACTTTAGAAATTTTTCGAGGGTTTTATTTGATTTTGTCAACGAATTGAGTGTTATGAGATATTTTTATTTAAAATAGAAATTTTTTGAAAAAACAGTGGAAATTTTTAAATTTTTGTAGGAATGCGAATGTTTTTAGAATAAAATTTGGGGAAGGATTTTATTCTTTTAAGTGACATGTTTTTAAAGATATTTTTTTGAATTGCAGTCATGTTTTCACAAATATTTCTCGGTTTTATATAATTGAATTGAAAGTTTTGTATTAGTCGATTAGTAATTTTAGACTATCATTAGTTAGATAAATGAAGTTATACTTTTGTAATGTGCTTTATGACTAAACTTTACTTATTGAATGGTAAAAAATATATGTAACTAGGAAATTTGGTGAATATTTGAAGAAAAAATTAAATTTTCAGTGATCTTTTAATCTAGTCAATGTATGAATCAAAAATAAAATAAAATTTAAATTATACTTAACAAATATTTCAAAACACACCACAAGTATTCAGAGACTTAATACTATCCCATAATTTTTTAAAAGAGGAATATATATTAGCTGATTTCGTTTCATATAACATCAAATTTTACTGTATGCACGTATTCCCCAAATGGAAAAACCCTTTGGTAGATAAGCACCTCAACAGTTCGTACGATAAGTACATGACTCACTTTTCTGGAGGGTTTATTTCTAACGCAATGATGAATAGGGATTAGATAATTGTTAGTAGTTAAATATTAATTAAAAGGGAATTAGAAATTTGATTAAGGATTTTATTCTTTTAAATGAGATGTTTTCTAAAGGTAATTTTTAGAAATTGTAGTTTTTTTTTTTTTTACCTATTTTTCAGTTACGTTTTTGAATTGAAAGGAGGACATTTATCGGTTATACGTATTGCTTTAGTGAATGTTATTAATGAATTCACATATATATGCTCATTTTGGAGTCTTTTAGAAATATTTTGCTAAGAATTTAGAACGTATGAAAATATACAGAATATCATTAAAAATATAGGATCTTCACACATGTTAATTAAGTATAATTTAATGTAAAAATAATTGTAATTCCAATTTAATTTTTAACCTAGTAAATATGTGAAGCCACGCAAACTTCAAATTTTTTCTTAATATAAATAAATATTATTTTTAGATCATTTCTTATAAATATTAATACACGAAAGAAATGGTTGCGCTTTTAGAGCCTGTAACTTTAATCATCAAAATTTAAATAAATATTTATCACTTTCAAATGAAAATAATAAGCCTTTCGTTTAATATTTTTCATTTTAATTAATGCATAATTAAATTTTTCGAATGATTTTCATAATTAAAACAAATAGAAGAGGAATTCTTTTCAATTTTTTTAAGAAACAGGCAAGTTATTATTAGGCAATACACTGCAAACGTTTAATATGATGAGTCATCACTTAGACTTTAATATTAGTTTCACACATAAGTGTCATTATGTTCTCATATGTAATCAAGCGGGGGGGGTTTAATAAATATATTATTAATATCGAGGGATATGAATAGTAATGCTAATATCACTCTTTGAAATATATATACCTTCTTATGTGTGTCTTAAAAACCTGACATAGTCATTCTGCACAGTGTTTGTGAGATATAGATTTAGTTCCCATTTATGTTACGTAATAGAGATCATGTGATTTTCCCCCACCCATCGCAGTTCATTCTTTATCATTATTCTGACATAGTATTGTAAGTATCATTTTTTTAGGAAATGTATAGTGTTATAGAAGTGAATGACCAGAATTTGAAAAATTTCGTCAAAATAATTTTTATATATTAACTAACTTTTCAAGATATATTTATCTCACATATTTAAACTGCTTTTTAAATTCGTGATTAAGTTCCACAAATGCATATGCTTCAACAACACATATTTTCTAAATGTATAAGAGAAATAAGTATTCACATAAAAATCACACTTACCTTTTACGAACACATCTGTTTCACACACTTTCTCGAAAAAATGGAGAAGACAAGTCCTTATCCAATTGAAATGACTAACAAGTTATGAGTCATTCGTGGGTTTTTCCTACGTAGATAACCTCACGGATTAGGAATGCATTTAATTTTCGACACTAGATTTATATTATTTAAGTTAGAATTGCAATTAACACATATCCTTTAATTGATATTTAGAATAATTAAATTAATAATTCAATTAATCTTTTAAAAATTTAGTTTTTTTTAGTTTTATTCATTCTTAACAAAATATACAAAATTAACAAAGTCATTTTAAATACAAGTGAACTATTCACCCTATTGCTATACTCGACTTGCGCGAAATAAAATACAACCTGCTACTACTCTTACCTGGAGCGCACTGACTGATAACATCCCCGCTTTTCTACTTAAGCAAGATCATGTGATATCACCGCGCATGCGCTATGGTAACTAGTGACGTAATCGATCGCTGATAAGATTTCACATGACTGGATCGTATAGGATAACGAGGGTTTTAGGTTGAGTTGTTTTTTTACTGAATGTTGAGTTGTATTTTGCAGGATATTTAAGGGGGGAGGAAGTGGGGGAAATGTCACGTGATGGTTTGTATAGGATAACAAAGGTTTATTAATTAACGATGACATAATCTCCATGTTGGAATATGCATGGGTTTTGAATGACAATAGCCTTATTGTGTATTCACTTTTAATGAATTTAATTAATGACTCTTATTCAATTTTTATTTTAATTGGACTTTTGTACGATCACGTGGTGTCTACTTGAAGTTTCGTTGTGGCAACGTGACGGATCTTCTGCTCCATGACGTCACACATTCCTTTTGGAACATCATCTTTCATGTTAGGACTGGAAAACTGCCCACGTGTGCTATGACGTCATACGTGCATTCTTAAACACAAAAAATATAGATTAACCGGAATCGATTGTGAAGTTGAGTTGTTTTTTTATGCTTTCGGTGACGTTTAACTGTATCCAATCGTGATAAAAGTTTATTATTCAGCAATTGGCAACAGTTGTGTTTGTCAGTTGATTGTATTTTTCTTGTGAGTGTAGCATCGTTTGTGGAATTGCGAATTTTTTTGGTGTTTGTATAGATCTTAACCAAATTAAAAATGAAACGTCTTAATTCGGATATCTGCAATTTGGAATCCAGAATGCGGAAAGAAGCTGCAAACGAGTTGCATCAAAAACTTCGTCTTCAGAACGAAAATAAAAACAGAATTGCGAAAAGAATAAAAGTGGATGATGCCGGCGAAACATTTTTTACTAGAGAATCCTTACCGAGCCATATGTTTCATCTTGGTGACGACAATTATGTATCCATTGTTTTTTTCCTAACCCACATACGTGTGCATATTAGAAGATTTTTAACTGATGAAGAAGGATTTCTTCACCCATCTAAAAATGGTGTTTCGCTTTCTCCTTCAGTGTGGCATTCTTTTCAACGAAAATCGTATAACTTTGCGGAACAAGTTATTATTATAGACAAAGACTTATGTGTTACACGAGAAATTAAAGATGAAGGAAACCTTTATCTTTTTCAGAGAATGTTTCAGCGAAAAAATCTGAGTTTTCAGTTTTTACCTGAGAATGTAATTCTTGCTGGATCACACATGGCTAATCTGCAGGATCTTTTTTCTACCATTAGTGCGAAAGTTAAAGAGTGCCTAATTCAACAGACTCTCGGATACTTCGTATCTTTTGAACATACTCATGCTGAAACAATACCGGATAGCAGCAATGCTAACATCTTTTGTGATTTTCACGATTATGCCAATTTGACCTTTTCATTAAAAAAGTGTTTGACAAAATCGGTTAGTGTAAAAATTTGTGAACTTTTTTATTGTTTTGCATGCAAAGCAGACTATCCAAAGTCGGATCTTCATTCCTGTATTACCTTTTCTCCAACCGAAAAATTTGAAGGATATTTTGAATTGGCATTTTATAAACTGGACTTTCGTCAACTAGCAAAAGACTTTTATCTCGAAAATGCCAATGACTTTTCAATAGTGCCTGTAGATAATTTTTTTTCAACTTTAGATGTTTCATGTGTACTTGAAGACATTAAAAAAATGTATATTGAAAATGAAGAAACTGTGTTTAATAATGTAATTTCGTCTAATGAATAAATTTATATATGTTGATTTTATTTTAGTTTGTGTTTTTTTTCGTGTCATGTCCTGATTTTTTGCCTGAACTTGAAGTAGATTATTTAGGTTAACTGCTGCTGGCTACATTTTAATACTACAGTGCCACGTGTGGTTTTAACTCCGGGTTAATTTATATTTCATGAATAACAAGTTCTAAAAATTTACACATAGAATAATAACTTTGTTAAAATTTTGTTTTAAGTTAAATTATGTGTTAAACTAAAATTTCATTCGCTTCAATTAAAAAGATATATTTAGAATGACTCATCATTAGTATGAAAAGAGAATTTCTACCAAAAATACGCATGAAATGAATAAAATATTTTTCACATGATATAAATACATTTAGAATAGAGCATTCCACATAAATAATATCTTTTTAAAATATCAATTTACTTTTTAAAATCATTCAAAAGAGAACATTTCACATAAATAATATCAATTTACTTTTTCACACTATTAATTCAACAAGAAAAAAATGAGTAATACTTTTTTAAGATCGATCGCTGATAAGATTTCCTAATTAAAACTTGTATTCATTTCTTCCCAAGCAAGTGTATGAGGTGCTCGTGTCTTGGTAAGTAGCATTTAAAGTTATTTTTGTAATGTGTTTTAATATGTAGTGTAGGTGAAAAGGAATACACAGTTTTTTACAATTTTAATTCATTTTTTATTAATATAAACTTGTCCAAGTAGGATTTAGTAATACATTGTTAGATCTCTTCTTGGGTTTTACAAAGTTTCTTCTGGGTGATACAACTTTCGTTATTTTCTTCATTGAGGCAGGAGATAAATATTTATTTTTAACAATACTTGAAGGTACTCCAATTTCATGAAGCGCATGGAGAAATTCTGTAGGGGTTTTCACAGGTTTTTTATTCACATTAAAAATGAGATGAAAGAGTTCCGCTAAATTCGTATCTTGTAAGGTGTTTCCATTATAAGTGACTCTTCCAGTTTGATCCCAGGTCATTTTGCTTGATTTCGATTTCAGTAACCTGAGTAAAGATCCAGCTTGTTTCCTCATATGTGCTGGTGTTGAGGTTATCACAAATGTGTCGTAATCATCTTGAGATATTTCAGGGGGTCTTTCTATATGTACCGGTTCCGTCTTGGTAGATTCCGTTTGGACAGGTTCCGTTTTAACAGGTCCTGTTTTGACAGGTTCCGTCTTGGGAGGTTTGGACTTTTTTTCTCTTCATCATCATCAAAAGGCTTTAATGTCCCTTGGAGATCAAAGCCTTTTGATGATGATGAAGAGAAAAAAAGTCCAAACCTCCCAAGACGGAACCTGTCAAAACAGGACCTGTTAAAACGGAACCTGTCCAAACGGAATCTACCAAGACGGAACCGGTACATACAGAAAGACCCCCTGAAATATCTCAAGATGATTACGACACATTTGTGATAACCTCAACACCAGCACATATGAGGAAACAAGCTGGATCTTTACTCAGGTTACTGAAATCGAAATCAAGCAAAATGACCTGGGATCAAACTGGAAGAGTCACTTATAATGGAAACACCTTACAAGATACGAATTTAGCGGAACTCTTTCATCTCATTTTTAATGTGAATAAAAAACCTGTGAAAACCCCTACAGAATTTCTCCATGCGCTTCATGAAATTGGAGTACCTTCAAGTATTGTTAAAAATAAATATTTATCTCCTGCCTCAATGAAGAAAATAACGAAAGTTGTATCACCCAGAAGAAACTTTGTAAAACCCAAGAAGAGATCTAACAATGTATTACTAAATCCTACTTGGACAAGTTTATATTAATAAAAAATGAATTAAAATTGTAAAAAACTGTGTATTCCTTTTCACCTACACTACATATTAAAACACATTACAAAAATAACTTTAAATGCTACTTACCAAGACACGAGCACCTCATACACTTGCTTGGGAAGAAATGAATACAAGTTTTAATTAGGAAATCTTATCAGCGATCGATCTTAAAAAAGTATTACTCATTTTTTTCTTGTTGAATTAATAGTGTGAAAAAGTAAATTGATATTATTTATGTGAAATGTTCTCTTTTGAATGATTTTAAAAAGTAAATTGATATTTTAAAAAGATATTATTTATGTGGAATGCTCTATTCTAAATGTATTTATATCATGTGAAAAATATTTTATTCATTTCATGCGTATTTTTGGTAGAAATTCTCTTTTCATACTAATGATGAGTCATTCTAAATATATCTTTTTAATTGAAGCGAATGAAATTTTAGTTTAACACATAATTTAACTTAAAACAAAATTTTAACAAAGTTATTATTCTATGTGTAAATTTTTAGAACTTGTTATTCATGAAATATAAATTAACCCGGAGTTAAAACCACACGTGGCACTGTAGTATTAAAATGTAGCCAGCAGCAGTTAACCTAAATAATCTACTTCAAGTTCAGGCAAAAAATCAGGACATGACACGAAAAAAAACACAAACTAAAATAAAATCAACATATATAAATTTATTCATTAGACGAAATTACATTATTAAACACAGTTTCTTCATTTTCAATATACATTTTTTTAATGTCTTCAAGTACACATGAAACATCTAAAGTTGAAAAAAAATTATCTACAGGCACTATTGAAAAGTCATTGGCATTTTCGAGATAAAAGTCTTTTGCTAGTTGACGAAAGTCCAGTTTATAAAATGCCAATTCAAAATATCCTTCAAATTTTTCGGTTGGAGAAAAGGTAATACAGGAATGAAGATCCGACTTTGGATAGTCTGCTTTGCATGCAAAACAATAAAAAAGTTCACAAATTTTTACACTAACCGATTTTGTCAAACACTTTTTTAATGAAAAGGTCAAATTGGCATAATCGTGAAAATCACAAAAGATGTTAGCATTGCTGCTATCCGGTATTGTTTCAGCATGAGTATGTTCAAAAGATACGAAGTATCCGAGAGTCTGTTGAATTAGGCACTCTTTAACTTTCGCACTAATGGTAGAAAAAAGATCCTGCAGATTAGCCATGTGTGATCCAGCAAGAATTACATTCTCAGGTAAAAACTGAAAACTCAGATTTTTTCGCTGAAACATTCTCTGAAAAAGATAAAGGTTTCCTTCATCTTTAATTTCTCGTGTAACACATAAGTCTTTGTCTATAATAATAACTTGTTCCGCAAAGTTATACGATTTTCGTTGAAAAGAATGCCACACTGAAGGAGAAAGCGAAACACCATTTTTAGATGGGTGAAGAAATCCTTCTTCATCAGTTAAAAATCTTCTAATATGCACACGTATGTGGGTTAGGAAAAAAACAATGGATACATAATTGTCGTCACCAAGATGAAACATATGGCTCGGTAAGGATTCTCTAGTAAAAAATGTTTCGCCGGCATCATCCACTTTTATTCTTTTCGCAATTCTGTTTTTATTTTCGTTCTGAAGACGAAGTTTTTGATGCAACTCGTTTGCAGCTTCTTTCCGCATTCTGGATTCCAAATTGCAGATATCCGAATTAAGACGTTTCATTTTTAATTTGGTTAAGATCTATACAAACACCAAAAAAATTCGCAATTCCACAAACGATGCTACACTCACAAGAAAAATACAATCAACTGACAAACACAACTGTTGCCAATTGCTGAATAATAAACTTTTATCACGATTGGATACAGTTAAACGTCACCGAAAGCATAAAAAAACAACTCAACTTCACAATCGATTCCGGTTAATCTATATTTTTTGTGTTTAAGAATGCACGTATGACGTCATAGCACACGTGGGCAGTTTTCCAGTCCTAACATGAAAGATGATGTTCCAAAAGGAATGTGTGACGTCATGGAGCAGAAGATCCGTCACGTTGCCACAACGAAACTTCAAGTAGACACCACGTGATCGTACAAAAGTCCAATTAAAATAAAAATTGAATAAGAGTCATTAATTAAATTCATTAAAAGTGAATACACAATAAGGCTATTGTCATTCAAAACCCATGCATATTCCAACATGGAGATTATGTCATCGTTAATTAATAAACCTTTGTTATCCTATACAAACCATCACGTGACATTTCCCCCACTTCCTCCCCCCTTAAATATCCTGCAAAATACAACTCAACATTCAGTAAAAAAACAACTCAACCTAAAACCCTCGTTATCCTATACGATCCAGTCATGTGAAATCTTATCAGCGATCGATTACGTCACTAGTTACCATAGCGCATGCGCGGTGATATCACATGATCTTGCTTAAGTAGAAAAGCGGGGATGTTATCAGTCAGTGCGCTCCAGGTAAGAGTAGTAGCAGGTTGTATTTTATTTCGCGCAAGTCGAGTATAGCAATAGGGTGAATAGTTCACTTGTATTTAAAATGACTTTGTTAATTTTGTATATTTTGTTAAGAATGAATAAAACTAAAAAAAACTAAATTTTTAAAAGATTAATTGAATTATTAATTTAATTATTCTAAATATCAATTAAAGGATATGTGTTAATTGCAATTCTAACTTAAATAATATAAATCTAGTGTCGAAAATTAAATGCATTCCTAATCCGTGAGGTTATCTACGTAGGAAAAACCCACGAATGACTCATAACTTGTTAGTCATTTCAATTGGATAAGGACTTGTCTTCTCCATTTTTTCGAGAAAGTGTGTGAAACAGATGTGTTCGTAAAAGGTAAGTGTGATTTTTATGTGAATACTTATTTCTCTTATACATTTAGAAAATATGTGTTGTTGAAGCATATGCATTTGTGGAACTTAATCACGAATTTAAAAAGCAGTTTAAATATGTGAGATAAATATATCTTGAAAAGTTAGTTAATATATAAAAATTATTTTGACGAAATTTTTCAAATTCTGGTCATTCACTTCTATAACACTATACATTTCCTAAAAAAATGATACTTACAATACTATGTCAGAATAATGATAAAGAATGAACTGCGATGGGTGGGGGAAAATCACATGATCTCTATTACGTAACATAAATGGGAACTAAATCTATATCTCACAAACACTGTGCAGAATGACTATGTCAGGTTTTTAAGACACACATAAGAAGGTATATATATTTCAAAGAGTGATATTAGCATTACTATTCATATCCCTCGATATTAATAATATATTTATTAAAACCCCCCCGCTTGATTACATATGAGAACATAATGACACTTATGTGTGAAACTAATATTAAAGTCTAAGTGATGACTCATCATATTAAACGTTTGCAGTGTATTGCCTAATAATAACTTGCCTGTTTCTTAAAAAAATTGAAAAGAATTCCTCTTCTATTTGTTTTAATTATGAAAATCATTCGAAAAATTTAATTATGCATTAATTAAAATGAAAAATATTAAACGAAAGGCTTATTATTTTCATTTGAAAGTGATAAATATTTATTTAAATTTTGATGATTAAAGTTACAGGCTCTAAAAGCGCAACCATTTCTTTCGTGTATTAATATTTATAAGAAATGATCTAAAAATAATATTTATTTATATTAAGAAAAAATTTGAAGTTTGCGTGGCTTCACATATTTACTAGGTTAAAAATTAAATTGGAATTACAATTATTTTTACATTAAATTATACTTAATTAACATGTGTGAAGATCCTATATTTTTAATGATATTCTGTATATTTTCATACGTTCTAAATTCTTAGCAAAATATTTCTAAAAGACTCCAAAATGAGCATATATATGTGAATTCATTAATAACATTCACTAAAGCAATACGTATAACCGATAAATGTCCTCCTTTCAATTCAAAAACGTAACTGAAAAATAGGTAAAAAAAAAAAAAACTACAATTTCTAAAAATTACCTTTAGAAAACATCTCATTTAAAAGAATAAAATCCTTAATCAAATTTCTAATTCCCTTTTAATTAATATTTAACTACTAACAATTATCTAATCCCTATTCATCATTGCGTTAGAAATAAACCCTCCAGAAAAGTGAGTCATGTACTTATCGTACGAACTGTTGAGGTGCTTATCTACCAAAGGGTTTTTCCATTTGGGGAATACGTGCATACAGTAAAATTTGATGTTATATGAAACGAAATCAGCTAATATATATTCCTCTTTTAAAAAATTATGGGATAGTATTAAGTCTCTGAATACTTGTGGTGTGTTTTGAAATATTTGTTAAGTATAATTTAAATTTTATTTTATTTTTGATTCATACATTGACTAGATTAAAAGATCACTGAAAATTTAATTTTTTCTTCAAATATTCACCAAATTTCCTAGTTACATATATTTTTTACCATTCAATAAGTAAAGTTTAGTCATAAAGCACATTACAAAAGTATAACTTCATTTATCTAACTAATGATAGTCTAAAATTACTAATCGACTAATACAAAACTTTCAATTCAATTATATAAAACCGAGAAATATTTGTGAAAACATGACTGCAATTCAAAAAAATATCTTTAAAAACATGTCACTTAAAAGAATAAAATCCTTCCCCAAATTTTATTCTAAAAACATTCGCATTCCTACAAAAATTTAAAAATTTCCACTGTTTTTTCAAAAAATTTCTATTTTAAATAAAAATATCTCATAACACTCAATTCGTTGACAAAATCAAATAAAACCCTCGAAAAATTTCTAAAGTTTCTTCATTAAATTATTGCCCAACTAGTAGCCAAGAGGTTCTGCTCTCGAAGCTGGTAGAGAGGAGGTGCTGGGTTCGAACAGAATCGCGCCCGTCGGCCTAATTGTTCGGAGTTTTCGTGGTTTTCTTCGAACCGTGGATTTCCATGCATAAATACGTGTTAGGTTCCCTTAGAAAGACCCAAATATCTTTAAAAAACATGTCACTTAAAAGAATAAAATCCTTCCGCAAATTTTAATCAAAAAACATTCACATTCCTACAAAAATTTAAAAATTTCCACTTTTTTTTTTTTTAATTTCCATTTCAAATAAAAATATCTCAAACCACTGAATTCATTAACAAAATCAAATGAAACTCTCAAAAATTTTCTGAAGTTTCTTCATTAAGTTATTTTCTTATTCATATTTTTTAATTAGCATTTTTAATTAATTACTATTTTTAATGAATGAATATTTTTAATTCTAAAAATTCGCGACTGCATACTATAGTTGACTAAAAATAAATTTCAAATTGCTCGAAAAATTCTAAGTCGCTTCATTAAATATTTTCTCATTAAATTTTTAATTGCTATTTTTAATTACTAATTAGTAAACCGACAGTAAAAAAATACCCCCTCGTACTAAAACTGAATAAAAATAAATTTCAAACTCAAAAATTCTAAGTCCCCTCATTAAAATTTCTAAATTAATATTTTTCATTCATTATTTTTAATTACTTTTTAATTAATTATTCATTTAAACCTCATACTATACTACACTCAAAATAATAACGCCCGAAAATTATGTAACCGAAAAAAATAACCCTCGTACTATAACACAGCAAAAAATCAATCTCCCGAAAATTCCCGCTTTTATCTAAAAAAAATCCTTATCGCATTAACCCCTCCTCCAAGAGTAGAGTCGCGAGAGGAGGAGGAGCACGGGAGGTGTAGCACGAGAGGAGGAGCACGGGAGGTGCTGCACCTGCACCTGCACCTGCACCTGCACCTGCACCTCCTCTCGTGCACCTCAACACCTCCTCCTGAGGTCGGAGCCCCACTTTTCATCTACTTACAACAGAATAATGAAAAAGTATTGATTTTACTAAATATCATGATCCAGTTTAAATTGTTTTTACTCAGATTATTTGTCTGGAGCAGAAATTTAAAATGAAAATCAAAGTTGGGATAGTATTGAACTAATAATATTGAAATATTAACATTTGTAACTACTTTTTGAAGTATCAAGATGTATGAGATACAAGAACGTGGGATGGCACATCCAACTAGTTATATATATGCTTGGATGCATATATGTAAATATTATAGAAATCTTTTGGGTAAAATGATTTATGGCCAACTTTTTAATTAAACTCTATTTAATAACACTAAAAAAATTCATAAATTCGGAAGTCTAATAATAGTTAATGTATGTCAAATAATTGCAGTTATTATATATATATATATATATTACTCAGATGACATAATAATTTTTCATTTCAATTATCTACATTGGAGAAGTTTTTACGATTCCTTTTATTAATTTTTTTTATAAATAGTTTATCATAGGAAGAAATTTAAAGTAAATAGTTTAAATCACAAATGACTAGGGATATAAAAAATCACAAAGAAAATATACTTCAAGCAACGGAAAAAAATAATACTTTTTTTTCATATGTATTTTTATAATATTGCTTAAAGTGTGATTTCGATTTCTTCTTCAAAAAAAAAAAAAATCTGATAACGAATATAAATGAATAAAGAAATGTTCTTGAAGTTTTAATGTATGACATAAAAATTTGAAAAACTGTAGCTGCTATTTAAGCAATTTTCTGTCATTTGTTGAGGAAGGGAAAAAAATATTTTTCTTTGAGAAAAACCAACTACAATTTCAGAAAGTAAACACTTTTATGTTTTATATAAGCTTACGAGGTGTATAAAAAATGTTGTTTAAGGATTGCCATTTACCGAATTTCTGTGATGATATTTTTTTTTGCAATTCCGCGAACATTGATAAATGTCGCAATGTACGCGAAAATTGTTTAAAATACAAATATTTTTCAAATATTTTGTCTTCAAAGAGAATTTTCCACAATTGTATGGAAACAAAAATTTGATTTTCAGCAAAATGGGTCGCTTTTTATGTGTGGGAAAACAGGATCCATGAATCGAATGCCCTGCCAAAAATCAGATCCTGGATGAAGATATATAGCACCAGCAACATCTTCCGCATGCCTGGCAATAAAAATAGCAGATCTAATATATAAAAATAGAAATTTGTCTGTCTGCCTGTCAATACAAATCCACAGTTTGGAAGGCAGAATTGTGAAATTTTACGTACATGTGTATTAAAACACGGCCGAGGCATCTGTAGTAATCCGGAATAGAAATAATTTATAATTTATTTTTATTTAATAAAAAAACACCAATTTAAAAGCAATTTCCTATCACATTTAAACAATTTTCGTTATAGCAGTTACCAACAATTAAATTCCAAAATAAAATTCTTATCACAACAATTACTTTTCTATTGCAAGATTTCCACGTGAAAAATGAAAATGAAATAAACAGTTTGCCGAATTAAAAAAAAGTGAATATTATGTTAAAACTTTTCTATTGCAAGATTTTCACGTGAAAAATTAAAATGAAATAAATAGTTTGACGAATTAAAAAAAAGTGAATATTACGTTATAACTTTTCTATTGCAAGATTTCCACGTGAAAAAAGAAAATGAAATAAATAATTAAAAACTCTTATGATACTCATCAGCGTACATATAAATAAAAACTATATTAAAAACACATTACAAATTAATCCCAACGTTTCATGCTCTTTCTAATGAGCCATCATCAGGGGAGAGAGTTCTTGACCTCAACGAAGCAAAGTTCCAATCAGCACAGTCACTTTCACAACATCAAAACTGAAAACATTTCGGTAACTGATCATTAAACATCCAAAATCAATACGAAAAGCGCATGAATACGGAAAGAGCATGAAACGATTAATTTGTAATGTGTTTTTAATATAGTTTTTATTTATATGTACGCTGATGAGTATCATACGAGTTTTTAATTATTAAATTTTGACAGCGTAAGTCCAAGTCTTTCTTAATGAAAAAAATAGTTTGGCGAATTTAAAAAAGAAATGAATATTACGTCACATTGGAAATACAATGGACGTCAGTAAGTGTTCTTTCTTTATCTTTAGAAACCTCGAAAACCAATATATTTTCAAGATTTAAAAAAGAATTTATAAAATCAATATGTTGCAGCCATTGACTTCCGGAAACGCTATCAAGTAGATTTTATAAAAAAAACTTTTGTTTAATAGAATTCAGTTTAATTTGAAACTTCCTTAAAAAGGAGTGAGGGAACTTTATTTTAGTTTCGAAGAATTATTTAATACCTAATAAGTAAATATATAACAATGTAACCTAATAAGTAAGTTTTCAAGACAATAAAATCTGTGTGGTTTTTATTTTTTTTTTTAGTACACAGATTGTAATGCTATTTTATTGTTTGAGGATAAAGATTACAAACAAAGTTTATACCACAGTTGTAAAGGCAAAAAAAGTAGAAAAAAATTAACGCTACTAATGCTGTGAGAAATAGTAACCCGATGTCTGTTAGCTCCAACAAATATTGTGGTCACTTACAGCTCATTCTCAAACAGCAAAAATACGAGGACAAGTCAGTAAGTAAGTGCCAAATGCCAATAAAAAAGAGAAACCAAGATACATACTTAAATGTCTGGTTTATTTCTCTATATAACCGTCATTTACGCTGATACATTTGTTCCATTTCTTTATGAGTTTTCTAATACCTGCTACATAAAAGTGTTTGGACTGCATTCTCAGCCATCTGTGTACCTCACATTCAACGTCTGCATCAGTCGGCTGTAGGCTAAACCATGCATTCACCTTGTTGCAGTTGCTAATGCTATTTAGTGTTGTTCGCCTGTCATCTCTAACAATTTCCTTAACCTTCTGCGCCGTTTCTTCTGTCGCAATCTCAACAGGACGACCACTTCGTTCTTCGTCAACAACTTTTGAACGCCCCTGCTCATCTTGTACAACTGTTGGCTCATAAATTTGAAATTGAATCTTACAGTTGGACAGTGCTGCCCCCTATTGGCCTATTTGGAAACAATGTACTACTAATTTCCGGCCTCTCATATCGGTTTGTGACCTACTTACTGACTTTCCCTCGTAGGTTACCGGGTATAAAGATAATCTCTAATAATTTAAAGAGCTATAATATTAATAGATAATATAAAGAGCTATAATCATGTTTGAATAATAGAATTATTGTAACTGTTATTTAATGGATTTCCTATCAATTGTCGATATTGTCGGTGAGACGAATAAAAGGATTTTTCACTTAAGAGAAACCAACTGCAATCTGGAAAATTAAGCACATTTGCCTTATAAGTAGACGCTAGAAAACATATAATAAAAGTTTGCTATTGTATTTTTTGAGATGTCAAATGTTATCAATGCACTTTCATCAATAGTCTTTTTTATATATATATATATATATTCTTCAGATACTCGATAAATTTCAGCTGAGGGATAGAACCTTTACTTTGAAAAGTTTTGGCAATTCCTCTTAATAATTTTGTGAAAAATGATTCATGATAGAAAATATTTTGAAAATCAAAAGTACTTATATAATCATCAAATGACTAGAAAGGTAATGATTTATGCGGTTACAACTTAAACGTACTTAAAGCAATGAAAAGAGTATAAAAATATCTTTTTATCCCGTCTTTATTTCTATAATAATGCTTAAACTGTGATTTCTGTTTCATTCTCAAAGAACAAAATACTGATAAGGAATACAAATAAAGAATGAAGTGTGCTTCAGGGTATGAGATAAGAAGGCGAAAAGCATGACACTTTAGTTGCTATTCAAGCAATTTCCGATCCATTGTCAATGAGACGAACAACAACAAGGAAAAAACATTTTGCTTTGATGATTGTAATTTTGAAAATTAGTCTGATTTTTTTAATACGTGAATGGTAAAAGAGATATTACAAACATTAGTTTTCATGCATTTTGTAACTTAAGTAATTCCTATTTCCATGCATTTTTGCACTTAAGTAATTTCTATAATTATTTACGAGGCATTTTTACTTTTTTTGTATATGCTCAAGGACGTATTTAAATAATGAAAACGTTTAAGTTCCATTTTTGCCTGGATTTATAAGTTTTGGGATGTCCTGAATGCGATTTTGCGAAAATGCCTGTTAATTTGTCAGTGAGTCTGTATGGAACACAGATTTTTTGGTCGCTATATGTCATGAACTAATGAACGGTATTTTTTAAAACTTTGCATTCTGTTAAACCGTAACATGAACTGGTGTTGATTAGGTTTGGTTGTATATCGAAAAACATTTGGCGATGACATTAGCAATTTACCGATTTCCAAGATAGCTATATCTCAAGAACTAATCCACGGAATTTATTAAAACTGCATATTATATTACACCTTGAGATGGATAGATGCGGATTTGGATTTGGTGTATATCGCTCAACAGGTAGCGCTGCCACCCTGTGTTTTCCACTATTTCCACCATAGCTATTCTCGGCATCTATGGGATGGAATTTCCTCAAACTTCATATTCAGTTAGACCTTGATATAGGTAGATACTGATTATATTTCGGTGCAAAATGGCAGGGTCGTACTGGCCCACCGGGCAAAGAGGCAAATGCCCGGTGCGCCCACCGTCACTTTTTTTTTTTTTTTTTTTTTTTAAAGCACACTTAAAGTTGTGCATTCTGAAAGGCACAAAATTTTCAAAGATTTTCATTTGGAAAATTAAAAAGTAATGCTTTTCATTTTTTAAAGTATAGCATAAGCAAACTATGTGTGATCAAAGACAATTAGATAATCCAATTTCGAGATAATACAAGTTATCGACAGTCAGATATGCCATTGTTACACCTCACCATTGTTACCCTCGACCAGTTTCAAAGCCTGTACTAATGTACCTCTGTAAAAATGATTTTCAAAAAACTATTATCGTGTTTTTCTAATCGTGGCGCCCTTGGACAGATTTTTTTCAGCGCCTCTGTAAAAATAAATTTAAAAAAAAAATTATATCCTGTTTTTATAATCATGGCACCCTGGGACAGACTTTTTCGGCGCCTCTGTAAAAAAAAAAAAGTTTAAAAAAACTAATATCGTGTTTTTGTAATCATGGCGCCTTTGGTCAGACACTTTTCAGTGCCTCTGTAAAAATACCCTTCAAAAAGCTATTACCGTGTTTTTCTGGCGCCCTTGGTCAGATTTTTTTTCAGTGCCTCTATAAAAATGCCTTTCAAAAAACTATTATCGTGTTT
Source organism: Maratus speciosus (assembly GCA_963932465.1). Taxonomy (NCBI): domain Eukaryota; kingdom Metazoa; phylum Arthropoda; class Arachnida; order Araneae; family Salticidae; genus Maratus; species Maratus speciosus. Next base: position 256,403,001 of record OZ010786.1, read on the forward strand.
CTCTAATCATGGCGCCCTTGGACAGATTTTTTTCAGCGCCTCTGTAAAAATGCTTTAAAAAAAACTATTATCGTGTTTCTCTAATCATGGCGCCCTTGCATAAATATTTTTCAGCGCCTCTGTAAAAATAAATTCCAAAAAACTATATCGTGTTTTTGTAATCATGGCGCCCTTGGCCAGATTTTTTTCAGCGCCTCTGTAAAAATAAGTTAAAAAAAACTAATATCGTGTTTTTATAATCATGGCGCCCTTGTCAGATATTTTTCAGCGCCTCTGTAAAAACGCCTTTCAAAAAGCTATTACCGTGTTTTTCTAATCATGGCGCTCTTGGACAGATTTTTTTCAGCGCCTCTGTGAAAATGCCTTTCAAAAAACTATTATCGTGTTTCTCCAATCATGGCACCCTTGGACAGATTTTTTCAGCGCCTCTGTAAAAATAAATTTAAAAAAACTAATATCGTGTTTTTGTAATCATGGCGCCTTTGGTCAGGTACTTTTCAGCGCCTCTGTAAAAATGCCCGTCAAAAAGCTATTACCGTGTTTTTGTAATCATAGCGCCCTTTGTCAGATTTTTTTTCAGCGCCTCTGTAAAAATGCCTTTCAAAAAACTATTATCGTGTTTTTCTAATCATGGCGCCCTTGGACAGATTTTTTTTTTTCAGCGCCTCTGTAAAAATGCTTTTTAAAAAACTATTATCGTGTTTTTCTAATCATGGCGCCCTTGAACAATTTTTTTTCAGCGCCTCTGTAAAAATAAATTTCAAAAAACTATATCGCGTTTTTATAATCATGGTGCCCTTACCCAGATTTTTTTCAGCGCCTCTGTAAAAATAAGTTTAAAAAAACTAATATCGTGTTTTTGTAATCATGGCGCCCTTGTCAGATATTTTTCAGCGCCTCTGTAAAAATGCCTTTCAAAAAGCTATTGCCGTGTTTTTCTAATCATGGCGCCCTTGGTCAGATTTTTTTTCAGCGCCTCTGTGAAAATGCCTTTCAAAAAACTATTATCGTGTTTCTCCAATCATGGTGCCGTTGGACAGTTTTTTTCAGTGCCTCTGTAAAAATAACTTAAAAAAAACTAATATCGTGTTTTTGTAATCATGGCGCCCTTGGTCAGATTTTTTTTCAGCGCCTGTGTAAAAATAAATTTCTAAAAACTAATATCGAGTTTTTGTAGTCATGGCGATGTAGCCTTGGCCAGATTTATTTTCAGCGCCTCTGTAAAAATAACTTTAAAACTAATATCGTGTTTTTGTAATGATGGCGCCCTTGGTCAGATTTTTTTAGCGCCTCTGTAAAAATAACGTTCAAATAACTACTATCGTGTTTTTGTAATAGCACCCCCCCCCCCCCCCACACACACACACATACACACACGCACACTCCCCACAAACACACACATAAATTGATGCTTTTAATTCTACTAAATTGCACAGCTAAAGTGGAGCATTTCATAATTTCTTAATGATAATATAAGTTAGACCGCCAAGACTAATTCTTCACAAGATTTTGCAATGGAAACTTATGTAAATTTTGCTTTTGAAAGAAAAAAATGTTAATTTTTCATATTCATTTAAAAATTCGATAATATTTTTAGCATCCAAAAATGCCAATATCTAAAAACGTTTTTTTTTTTTTTTTTTTTTAACCGCATCTGCTTAACCACTTTAAACTTCAAACACCACCCCGATTTATAAATTGAAAAATACACATGTAATTAAAATAAATATATAAACCACTAAAATTGTAAAAGTCGTTTTACAAAAGAATGGATGAATATAAGTAAAGAGAAGCGCACATGTGTTTCTGTTCAGTTTTCAATGCTGTTAGTCAATAACGTGGGAGTTCCTAAGAAGACAAATTACCATTTCGGCGGGGTTTCAAATTAACTAGATACGGATTCTATAGATACCCAGGTTTCTGTAGTAATACCAGATGTGACAATTTTTATTGATTATACCGTATTCTGAGATTTCTGGAGCTCTGTAGCTTTATGGAGATAATAGAAATCGGATGTGGGGGTATTTTGCCATGAAATACTAATTAACATACGACACATGCTAGGCGTACAGGTCTCTGCGCAGAAAGAATAGTTAAAAACGAAAAAATAAAATATTGAATTAAGCAACTGTTATAGCAGTTTTATAATGTTTTGAGCAATAACACAAGTGGTGTATTACACAAAATTCCTTTTCAGTCGAGAATTATTAATTTTTTACATCTTTTTAGCTGTCCAAAACTTTTGACGACATTATTAAATAATTTTCATTGATACATACATAAAATTTAAAAAAATTTCCATTAAGGTGAAAACAAAAAATAACTTTGCCAATAAACCTTATAACTTTTTAGACACATTTCTTTTTTTTCAAGATATCGAGTGAAAAATAACTGGAAAATAATGAACACATATAAGCTTGTGGTAGGATAAAAACGTGTTATTCTTCTTCTTTTCAATTTTTTTCCACATTACGCAATTCAGGGGGCTGGTCACTCAGCTTCCGATTTCCCCTCACTAATGTAAAGTCTACGAGCATTTGATGCATTCGTATATTTAAAATATCTCCTCGGGAAATTAATATTTTTAACTTCTATTTTTTGTGTACACTTCCTAAAAGATGTCTTTTTTTTCTCTTAGTTCTCAAAATATTTCTTAAGTAAAGACTTAATTTTATATGAAGTGTTAAAATCTTACTCACAGTTTACCCGTTTTTAACACACAAAATATTAAATTCAGCATGAATTTTAGAAATATTTTGAAAACTAAGAAAAAAAAAAGAGACATCCTTTAACCCCTTGAGGACTAGCGACCGGTATTCGTGTCGCGTAAGGTGCTCAGAATCAGTTATTATTCTCACCAGTAAATGTTTATTGTAAGTTTTGCCTTATTTAATACGAGCATTTTCCCGATTCAATGAGGCAAAAATTTCTGTTTTAAAAAACCGGTGATAAAGGATTAAAAATTCTGTAAAAGACGCTCGTCCCGAAAGGGTTAAGAAGAGTACACAGAAAAAATATGTTAAAAATGTGAATTTCCCGAGAAGATATTTTAAATGCACGAATGCATCAAAAGTCCATAGACTTAACATTAAGGAGGAGAATTTCGAAGCTGAGTGACCAGACCCCTTAAGTATTTCTATTTTCTTTGACTTAGTTTTTTATTTTGTAATACAATGCTTAAATATAATTTTGATACATATTACTTTTAAAATATGCAAATATATTTGAAGCTATTGCCGCTCTTCTAGTGCGTTTTTTTTTTCTTCTTTGTGCGTGTGAGTTGCGGCGACCATTGTAGTTTAAATTTGGCTTATCTGAAATTAAAATAAACAGTAATTTTTAATTAAATATGACTCATTTAGTGACTAGACGAGGCAAAGGGTGAAGTTATGAAAAGCTCTTTTTATTTATTTATTTATTTTTATATATATTTTTTAAATGCTGATTATTTGAAGAGGGTATTCAACTTTTATCGTAGAAAAATACTGATTTTTGATTATTAAAAAAAAAAGTTCTTAATGCACTGCATAGTTACATAAGAAAAAAAAAGCTGACAAAATTAGAAGTGAAACAATTCAATATTATTAAAGTAATCGTGTCGTGGTCATCTATTTAAAAATGCAATTTTGAGAAAAACTAGTTTCAATTTTATATTATGATTATAATAGAATGCTGATTGTATTTTTTTTTCTTTTTTTCTTTCTTTTTTTTTTCTTTCTTTTTTTTTTTTTTTTTTTACTTACATAGAATCGTCTATTCCAGATTCTGGCCACATAAAGAAGTCTTAATTCCATTGATAAAGCCGCTAAAATAAAAACTCGATTTTCCGAAATTTATAAGTTATGATTACGTGTAAATCCTTAAAGCGGTTCTCAAAAAAATATTTTTTAACGTTCAATAATACGAAAATTTCTGTTAATTTACAAACATAAAATAGTGTTCGACAGAAACCGAATTTCGGTTACCTCCCTAGTTTCGACCGAAAACGAAAGCGAAACTGTTTTAAAAATAAATTCAAAGTAATTAACATAAACATAAATATATGCATGTCATCTGAATAATGTTTTGCGTAGAAACGGCAGAACATAATAATTAATTAAAAGTTAATTTGATTGAAATAAAATTAATTAAATATAAGGTGCTATAAACATACAAAATAATTTAATTTAAAAATAGCGAATTTAATCAATATTAGTAATACCTTCTAGATTTATCCCCTTATACGTAAATACATAGCATGTGCGGCTCTTTGGATTGGAGTTTGGGGGAGGCTAGGAGGGGCAGTTATAGTAATACAGAATATTCGGCAGTATTTTCGCCGAAACTAAGATTTTGGGCTGAAAACGAAAATGAAACCGAATATTCGGCCAAACTCTACACAATAGAATGAGCCTTGCAGGCTTAGTTATTGGAGTGATTTGTAATACAATAGATTCTTTTCTTTAAATTAATTACATCTTGAGTTAAAATTGATTGTTGTCTCGTGACAAAAGTTTTCTTCCTCTTCCCACACTGTAGCGTCCGGAAATTTGGTTCAAAACGCCACCTTTGACAGCATTTTCTGAAAGATCTTTTGCTTTTCTCAAAAAATATAAAAGACAGTTCGATTACAAAGTTTCTGATGGGCAATAAAAAATAGCTGGTATTTTCGGCCACGTAAAGCAGTTAGCAGTTGTAATGAAATTTAACGAAAACCTTTAAAACAAAAATTATCATGCAATAAAATTCAAGCAATACTACTTTTCAAAATAATACATTCAACGTTTAAAGAATTATTACTTTTCCGAAGATTTTCTGCCCCCTCCCCTTCCTTCCTGCCTTGCGTACACACATGAATTGCGGTAAAAAAAAAGAACAAGATCTTCGAAAAGCAGAAACAACTCCATTATTGGGCATAGCCTTTGTAAGTTTGCTCATTTCAAAGAAAACCAAAATACCTTATGTCCCAGGGAAAAGAGAGTACCGAAATCAGCCATCTATTGTCCACTCCACAGAAATTGGAAATGCATTCCTAATTTTCAACCGATAGCCGGTATAAATAAAGTGCCCCTGATGTGAAATCTGCTTCGTTTCCCTCGTTCTATCCAGTGTTAAAGAACTACTCCGTCTTTATATTATTTGCCTGTGTCCTGAATTATTTACTTATTTTTGTGTAATCTTAAGCATTTTTCTTATACTAAGCTTGTGCTTACTTTAAAAAAAAATAGTGTACAGTGTTCATTATAAAATATCATCACTATCACAGCTCAGATATGCTGATGTTGCATTTTCAGGGGTCTGTCCAGACTTTTCTCATAGGGTCCTGTTTTTGTGAAATTGTGAAGTTTTTCTTATATTTGTGAAAATTCATATCATAATTTTGTGAATTTGAAATTATCTATATATTCAGGTCCTATTATATCAGATTCTTCATATATAAAAAAGTTAAGCAATATGTTCTTTGATGAGTTCAGCTGTTTTGTTACAGGTCCGATTTTATTTTTAAATGATTAAATTTGTGCAAAGTTCAATTTGAAGTTGGAAAAATTCTTGAAAAATCTGTTTGAGAGAAATAATTTTGTGAAGGGTCCTGTTTTGGGATAAAAAGTTTTGTGAAGGGTCCTGTTTTTGGGATAAAAAGTTTTGTGAAGGGTCCTGTTTTGGGATAAAAAAATTTGTGACGGGTCCTGTTTTAGAATAAAAAATTTTTGTGATGAGTCCTTTAAAGAATCTAAAATTTTCCTAAACATGTCCCTGATCTTGCAAAACAAGAACTGTGAATTGTCCATGGAAAAGCAATATAAGGTAAGATTACTTATTATTATTATTTTTTTAATTGTGTCTCTTTCACAAGAGTGTTTATTAGTTTGAATTTTTGCGAAATCTTCAAAATTTGTCTAATGTATTTCTTTCTTTTCTCTTTATAACTGTTGCAAAAAAAAAAATCTGGGATGAAAATTAAATGATATTTTTAATACTTCCCGAAATATAATTTATTTGTTGCTACGAACAAAATTGAATAACAGCGAAAATTGTAGTAATAATGTTAAAGAATATTTGTCTTTCATGCAATTTCAGACTATATATTTATATTTAAACTATTTAAATAGCGAGATTCAAACCAAACCCTTCTCTATGATATCTTTTTAATGTTGAAAAAATAAAGAAATAAAACATTTTAAAAAAATAATTCACGTAAAATAGACGTCATTCTTCCCCTGAACAAAAATAATTTTTCTGAAAATTTTCACACCATAATTAGTATTTGTATCCGAGAGATTGTATTATATAAAATATTACTGAATTGTATAAAATAATGTTTTGCACTTTTGAGTTTTGACCCAACGGAATTGTTTTTGTTTCTTTTATTTTAATATTTTATTTTCCATTTGGAGATAATTGTATGGAGATTGTTATTCGGATATACGAGGTAAAATTTGAATTAACTCATTAAGGTGATCGGAATTCGAAAATAGAGATAGCTTTTTTAGAAAAGTGTGGTGGAAAAAACCCCTCTAAATTGGCAACACTGGTCTAACATCAGACTTTTTTTTTAAGTGCAATGTTTTGCGGGGAACTATTTTTGTGCATAATACATTTCTATAGTATAAAATACTAATTTGGGTGTCATAATTATTTTAGGAATAAAGTTTTCGCTATAGCAATATACTCGTATATTTTTTAAAGTGATTTTTTATACATAATTTATATAGCATGTGTGTATGTGTATGTATGTACAGTGTGTCCAGTAAATGACTGACCGATTTTGAACGTAAATAATAAAAAAACGGGTTGAGAAAAAAATGCGCCGTTTGCTGCATTGTTATCAGAAAATCAATAAATTTTTAAAAAGCGCTTCGTTGAAATAGTTCGGTTTTTTGCAAAAAGATGGCGCTGGCGGCAGCAAGCTGTAAGAAACACAGACATTACTCCAGTTTTCATAGGAATTAGCTTTTCGACTCATTTTGCAGAGTCGACTCTGAGTCGGCTTACCTAAATGACGATTCAACATGTTGAGTCGATTCTCGATCACCTGCAGAAATAGGACTGGTTGGTTAAAAAGAGATTTAAAATAATATTTGTGATTAAAACAGAGGCGTAGCTAAGGTGTGGCAGCTGCCCCGGACGCCGCTGTTAAGGAGCTCCAAATTTAGAGAGGTTTAACCGAAATTGACTCACATATTCTGACAGTAAATAAAAATTGTTGATTTTTTTGTGTGCGCGTGTGTGTGTAAATATTTCCTTTAGTAAAATATTTTGGGTATATCAAAGTGAGCATTAAAAAAAATTCTGTAAATGTTTCTAGAGATAACAGACGACACAGGTGTTCTGCCTTTTTTCCTCTTGAGTGAAGGTGGTCCCAAGGAAATAACGCAATTTTGTGATTATTTGAGGTCATGCCGGCAAAAAGCTGTAGCGAATACCTCATAGCTTAAAATTTAAAACTTAAACAAACGACATTTTGTGTGCAATTACGTGCAAATTATGTACCGATAATTACGCGCCTGAATCGAGATGTAAAATGATTAAATTAGGGGCACCAAATTCAGAGAAGGTTTAAATTAAAACTGCTTCACCTATTTTGACCATAAATAAGAATTGCTGAACTTTTTTGTGTGTGTGTGAAATAATTTCAACGAGGGGATGGGGGAGGGGGCGACGTATGTTTTCGTTGGTATCGTAATTTTCCTCTGTGAATTTTTTGATTTTCTAACTGATTATTTCACCCTTAAATATTACAACTAAATCGATACTTGATCATTGGCTTAAAGGTAACTATATAATTAACAGGTTATTAAAATTTCAAAGCTATTGCAGAATATTAAATATATGAAACGAAAAGTGACTTCGACGACTGAAATTTTTTCAAGGTTTTATATTTGCATTTTTTTAAAGTGGATTGCAGTGTTGCAAAGGGAACTGGAGGTATATGATGTTTTGTATTTTCTTTTCTGCGTATTTTGCTTTTCGGTGTTAATGAGTAAATTTGAAATATGCTGGAAAAGGGGGGGGGGGAGTGAGGAAGTCGTCCGGTATTTTAAATGCTTTTTAAAAAAAGAGTCGTTATCGTCCAAAATCTTAGAAATTTTTAGGATTAAAAATTTTATAAATTCCTAGTCCGTGTGAGACGGTCCAGAAAAAAAATTGATATTTAATAGTAAATTGGCTAAATTTGTTCGTAAAAGGCTTTTTTTATTTGATACTAGCAGTCCTTGCCCGCTATACTGGTCGGTTTCCCCAAAAGAATCTTGAATTAAGCGAAATGAAAACTTTTTTAAATATTTCTTTTCAAAATATCTAATCGGAAATCAGTAATAGTTGTCTTATTCATATGATCTTATACTATTGAGTTGAAAGTCGACGTTGGAGTAGAAACGGCTAAAATAGCTCTAAAATCGCTGAAATAAATGTGTTTAATTATTTTTTAATATGTTTGTTGCCTTGGATTTCATGCCTCTAGCTAAATTTGTTGCTGAGACCTAGCGAAATGTCCTACCATTTTCGCCCAACTCTTTAAATCCTTAGCGGTAGAATTTCTAAAATCACCGAAACATGTATTTAGTTATTTTTTAATAGGTTTGTTATCCAGAATTTTCCACTTAAACCTTTTGCTATGATATGATGAAATATCTTAAAACTTTCGACTATCCCATTTCATACAGCTATCTAAAACTGCTGCTGAAATATAGCGAAATGATCTAAAAGATTTGACTCTCCCTTTAACCCTCTTAAAGGAGAAATATTAAACTCTCTAAGAAACATTTTAAACTATTTTTTTAGCAGCCCTTGACCGCTGCTAGTCGTTTACTCTGGAAATTCAGAATGCTGTCTAAAACGGCTGCAGATATATGGTGAGATACAACGAAATGCTCTAAAATTTTCGACTCCCCCCCCCTTCGTTGAAATTATTTCACACACACACAAAAAAAAAGTTCAGCAATTTTTATTTATGGTCAAAATAGGTGAGGCCGTTTTAATTTAAACCTTCTCTGAATTTGGTGCCCCTAATTTAATCATTTTACACCTCAATTCAGGCGCGTAATTATCGGTATATAATTTGCACGTAATTGCACAAAGTGTCGTCTGTTATCTCTAGAAACATTTACAGAATTTTTTTTAATGCTCATTTCGATATACCCAAAATATTTTACTAAAGGAAATATTTACACACACACGCGCACACAAACAAAATCAACAATTTTTATTTACTGTCAGAATATGTGAGTCAATTTCGGTTAAACCTCTCTAAATTTGGAGCTCCTTAACAGCGGCGTCCGGGGCAGCTGCCACACCTTAGCTACGCCTCTGTTTTAATCATAAATATTATTTTAAATCTCTTTTTAACCAACCAGTCCTATTTCTGCAGGTGATCGAGAATCGATTCAACATGTTGAATCGTCACTTAGGTAAGCCGACTCAGAGTCGACTCTGCAAAATGAGTCGAAAAGCCCATTCCTATGAAAACTAGAGTAATGTCTGTGTTTCTTACAGCTTGCTGCCGCCAGCGCCATCTTTTGGCAAAAAATCGAACTATTTCAACGAAGCGCTTTTTAAAAATTTATTGATTTTCTAATAACAATGCAGCAAACGGTGCATTTTTTTCTCAACCCGTTTTTTTATTATTTACGTTCAAAATCGGTCAGTCATTTACTGGACACCCGGTATATATATATATATATATATATATATATGTGTGTATGTATGTATGTATATAAGTATTTGCGCCCTTTTGTAAGGCAATCGGCGCCCTTTTTATCCATTTTGCCACCGCCCTCTCAGTTATGCCAGTACCACCCTGCAAAATGGTGCCTAAAAAGTTGCGCCCAAAGACAGCCCAAACGGTGGCGCAGCTGTGCTTTATTTTTCACTATTTCCATTATAGCTATATATCTTCTTTTTCGGGATTTAATTTTATTAAACTTGGTATTCATCTTGACCTTGAGATAAGTTAGTGCTGACAACGTTTGGGTGCATCTTGCACAATAGGTGGCGGTGTTGTGTTGTATTTTTAACAATTTCCCCAATATCTATATCTCAGATTTTACGAGATGGAATTTCAGCAAATTTAATATGTAAGATATTTATTATAAATTATATTGTTTCAGGTATGGTTTTGTTCCTGCAGCATAAAACGCTGCTACTCTGTACTTTTCACTTTTCCCGTAATAACCATATCGCTACATCTATGAGATGGAATTTCAAAAATTTATTAAATAAGATACTTATTAAAATTATATTATTCAATTTGATATGTTCTTTCAACAGGTGGTGCTGCTATATTTTTTCGATGAACGTCATTGAAATCGAATCCCTTTACCGCGAACCGGAACACCTCACACCAGGTTAGAAACGCATCAAATTTTTTATTTGAATTTATTAATTAAAAATATATTTACTTATGTAATCTCGTATTTGAATATCCAACATGATACGCTGATAAACAGAGTCTTTTAATTTTTACTGATCACTGTAACCACAAGATAAATTCAATGAAATGCCCCCTACTTCTTGACCGGGGCGCGATTGCGCAGACCATCACCTCATCGACACAGTTAAAAATATCCCTGTAAAATTACGGGTAGAGGCTGGCAGCAAAGATTCCAGTCATACCCCGTAAAAAAAATTCATGCCCATCATTTTATGAAGCCCGTAATTTTAGGGATATAATGCAATTTAAAACACAATAACACTTTACTTACAGTTCCGTGGCACGAAGTACGTTAGATAATCATCACAGAATCGCATTTTTGGCGGGTTAAAAAAATATGTTACGTTCGCGGTTAAGTGACATTGTTTTTCGAAACACGACTAAAATGAAGGGTTACAACCTAGCGGAGGAAAATGCATGAGGTCGCTAACAGATTTTTGCTAAGAGATGGGTTAGAATCACTGAAAAAAACGAAGTACTCAAAAATGAGTAAACCGTTGTACTCATATCGAATTGAATATTTTTGGATAAAAAATGAAACTATCCTTTCTCTATTTTGAAACATCACATGTTATCAAACCCAAACAAACGAATAATTTTGTACCCTGTAATGGTTCATTTCATTTATGGCGGCATAAATGATGTTTATTAATGTAAATATTAAATTATGCAGAGTATTTTAAAATAATTTATAAGTGCTTGGAAATAATGCTCTTGTCATAAAAATATTCGATTTATGTATCTAGTTAAGAATTTTGCTATTTTTCTTAATAAATAATCAATTAAACGTTTCTTTTTAATAACTTTGAACTGGAAATAAATGTCAGTACATTTTTACTTTAATTTTTAGGGTTTCTTTTTTTTGGGGGGGGGGGGCTATAGAGGTCTGCACGGGCCCGGGCTTGGCCCGAGGCCCGTACCCGGCCCGGCCCGCGGGCCGGGCCGGCGGAATGAAGGCGAATTTTCAAACGGGCCGGGCCGGGCCGGCAGAATTAGGGCAATTTTTTCAACGGGCCGGGCCGGGCCGACAGACAAAATAAACGGGCCGGGCCGGGCCGGGCCGGCAAAAAAATTAATCGGGCCTATCGGCCCGATATAAGAATTTAACCGGACCAGATAAAATACGAGCCATTTTCAATGAATATGATTTTTTCGAGAAGTATAAATGTGCGTCACGAGCCGATGAGAGTTTAACAACATCAATACAGAAATGCAACATGTCCATCGTAGAGATCAGCATCGTACAGTTACAAGATGTCTGATTCCGAGTTTAATTTTTTTTCAGCAGACTCGTGCCGGGACGGAACTGGTCTTAATCGATATCAGGATGTGTAGATCAGTCATTGTGTTTTGTAGTATTAATAGTGATAATGAACTTCTATTACCAGTACCTTTGGAAATATACCTTAAGGTGGTTCTCATATTCACTGCTCAACAATGCGAAGCTTTCAGACACATTTTCTGACAAAAATTTTAACTATAAAGGCATAAAATTGACAGGCCTGCCTATTGAAGGCATTTGGAAACGAATAGCTTTTTCCATATTTGATAAATTACTTACAGAGATAACAGAGATTCCTGTCACGTGACTGTACGTTTTTCCCCTTTCCTGTGCTATCGCTTCCGGAAATTCGATTCAAAACGCTAACTTTGACAGTATTTTCAGAAAGATATATTGCTTTTATCTATGAAAAAAAACGACATTTACATAGCTTCTGAATAAGAATACCTGCCAATCTTACGCGTTTCCGAAAAGAAAAGAATTCATAAATGTGTCGAAATGTAGCTCCTTCGGATTTGAGAAAAGCCTTAAAATTGAGAGAAATATTTTCACAAATCTACTTCTTATTATAGAGCTTCAAAAGTTATCATGTTTTTAATCCTTTATTCTGAACTACATTAATCTTTTAATGAATCCTTACTTCCATTTTGAAATGTCTGTAGACACGATGACTAAAACACTAAGTAATCGTTAATGTTTACTATTGTGTGTTTTGTGTTTTATGAATATCATAGCAATGTAAAATATACTGTAAAATGTTCCCATAAATATGTATGTAGTATTCATTAAAAGAATCTTAATTGTATGTTGAAAAAAAAAAGGATTTTTTTTTCTTTTTCTTTTTTTTTGGTAGAAATTGTGTCGGGCCGGGCCGGGCCGGGCCTGTTTTCACTGATTTTTGTACGGGCCGGGCCGGGCCGAGAACTGTAAAAATGCAAACGGGCCGGGCCGGGCTCGGGCCGAACTTCTTATTTTTACATCGGGCCGGGCCGGGCCTGGAAATTCCGGCCCGTGCAGACCTCTAGGGGGGCAGTACATAACGATTCCTATTTGATCACAACCATGGAATAAAAAATGAGTATATGTGTTTCTCAACTTTGAGTACATTTGGATCGGAGCTATTTTGAGTATGCGACGCATTTAAAATTGAATACTTTTTACTCAATTTTAAGTACCCATTTTTTTCAGTGATTGTAAGAATATGTGGATTGCCCTTAATTTCCTAAGTATCTAAGGGATATGGCCGCTTATTTAATGAATCAAACCGTTTTTCATCAAATAAGGCTGTTGCCTGTGAAAATTGAAGGGCAAACACTCATAAATTTACTGTTTTTTCTGAGAGTGGAGTTGATGGCTGAAAATGATAGGTAGGTTTATCATTCTGTTTTCCTACACCCAGAAGAATGAAAACATGGTGAACTGGAAGTAGGAAAACACAATGGTAAACCTACAAGTCAACCACAAAAATCAAGTTTGTAGGTGTTTTCCAATCAAGATATGACTTGACAGACCAGTTGCATTTTAATATGCGAAGCGAGTTTCAAGGCTGTTCTCAACTGCTCTGCTCAACAACGGCAAAACGTTTTGACACATTTACAAATTCGTTTTTTAACGGAAAGATATAAAAATGAAAAACCTGACCATGGAAGCGATTTGGAATCGAACTGTTTTTTCCATTTTTTGATCATTCAATTACCTATTGAGTTATAAACGATTTTGATCACGTGACACGACATTTTTCTCCCCTTACTGACTGGATTTTCTTCTTTCGATCGGAAGTTCTGTTCAAAATGCCAACTTTGAGAGTGTTTTCTGAAAGATCTATTGCGTTTACAAGAAAACGAAAAAAAAACAGTTCGATGACATAGTTTCTGAATAACAACACCTTCTAGTTTCATGTGTTTCCGAACAAAAAGGAATTAAAACTTATGTCAGAAAGTTGACCCTTTGGATTTGAGAACAGCCTTAACTAATCCTAAAATTTCAGCCGTCAATTCGATGAGGGGATGGCTTGTGCAGCCGTTCTATTCGTAATTATTAAAGTGCAACAGTGCTATTTAAATTAATATATTAGAATAATAAAGAATAAGATTTTGTGATGGGCACAGTAAATTTTTATTTAAGGGGTAATGAAGAGGAAAAGAGCAAGGCTTTGAAAAGAATAACTTGTCATTTACTGTAAATTTTTAAACATATTTTTCATTCTTTTAGAGACAAATAAAGAAGTGTATAAAATGATTAGTTACAATTAAAGATCATTTACCAAACTGCATTGAACATTCAAGATACATTAACCCTTAAATGCCTGGTGTTGCTTTTCGGCAACATACCCAATTTAGGCTCTAAAATACTATTAGAATAATATTGAAGCTATAATGCCTAATGTTGCCAATAAAATACATTCTGAAAATATTATTAAATCGATTTTCAACATTTAGATGACAACACCTGTGCTGTTTAAGAATAAAGATAGATTTATTTTTTCAAATGTTGCTACTTGCTCTTTTTGTTTTGTTTGGAAGCTTGCGAAATACCCTATTTTGACCTGCAGTGAGCAAGTAAAATTTATTTCTAATTATAGTTCCTAAAATTCTTGTGTGTTTAATATTATAGAATTTTATCAAAGGAAATTATTTTTTCAATTAAACACCAGTATTGCCGATTAGTAGCAAACTGTTTTTTAGCCGTAAACTATACTTAAAACAAAATATGATTTTTTAAAGTATTTTTCCCATGATTTATTTAAAAAATGAAAGCCGAAAAACATTATTACAATGATTTTTGAAAAGTCAGTCATTTAAGGGTTAAAATTCGAAAATCGAAATATATAGTTTACATAGGTCAAATGTTATCTATTTTTTTTTATCAGATGACATAATAAATGTACATTTCAAAGACCTTTGATTGATTGAAAAGAGGATTTTCTCGATCCTTTTAATAATTTTGTAATATATGGTTCAAGATGGATAAAAAGTCAAGTATGAAAAGGGCTTTAATACTTATCCGATGACTAGAAAGACAATGATTTATGTAGTCACAACGAAAAGATACTTAAAGCAATGAAAAGAACGTAAAAAGTAGTTTTTATCCTTTCTTTATGCCCATAATACTGCATAAAGAGAGATTTCACTTCTATTATCATCGGATAATAAAATATTGATAAGCAATAAAAAAGAAGAAAAGAGTGTGCTTTGGGGTAAGACAGAATAAGACGGAAAGTACAGAGCTGCAGTTGTTGTATAAACAATTTCCGATCAATTTTAAATGAGACAAGAGCAGATTTTTCTTTAACAGAAACAAATTGCAATTTGGAAAATTATACACATTTAAAAGAGTAATTTCCAAAACTACTAGTCCAAGATTTAAAATTTTCAGTAATCAATAAAAATTTCGATACACATACATGCTAACTATTTTAAGAATTTTTCTATGCTAACTATATTTCTTAAATCTTTAAATATGGTTACCGGTTATAAGTTATTTATGTTATAAGAACATGATAATTTAATAAAAAACTTTGGGCGTTATATTGTATTTGTAGTGATAAATAGGTTTTGGTGCCCTACAAATAATACAAAAACAGATAGTAATTACAATAAATGGAAATTAAAATTCTAGTGCTATATTCACCTTGAGTTAAATAATTAAAATATACATAGAGCACAAATCCTTCTATATATAAAAAAAAGTTTTGATTTGGAAATGGACCAATGAAAATATGCGTAGATATTCCCGGCAGATCGGCATCAAATTTGAATGCTTAAGCATGGCCTTTCTTCGTTAACATTAAAAAAACTGTTGCATACAAAAATATAAAAATCGGTAGTATTATAGAGAAATGTTTGATAAACACGCTGATGCAGACAGTTTTCAAATCGAAGAATTATTTTGAGAGACATTTAATGCCAAAGTTGGACAAAATCGTTCCTTTAAAAAAGTTTTATAAGAGCAAAAACTGTACATAAGAATTTAATCATTTTTAGATTATTTTATGCGTCAGAATTTCCTGGTGTGCAGATTACATTTGTTTTTTTAATTTGACTCCTTTTTTGAGGTTTTATTTCTATTTTAAATTCAAATTCTCATCATTTCGAGAGATATTTTTTAGATATTTTAGAAAATTGTATTAATTTAAACTGTTGCCAACTGTATAAACAGCGCAAACAATAATGTTTCCTTCAAATAAATATTATTTTACACGTGACTATTATAAACAGAAAATATAAAAAGCAAGAACTCGTTTAAAATGACGTCATAAAAACTATATTTACACGTGAATTTTAAAAGAGAAAGAATATTGTAAAATAATAAATTCATTAACATGCGTTAGAAGTCTTAAATAGGAGAATTTATGTCACATTTACGTCACATTACACTTATTACGTAAAATGAACTAAAAATAATATTGCAAAACAGTTTAAATTTAAAAATTGCGCGAGACATTTATTTGATATTTTAAGATGATCATAATAGTATTTCATTTCTAACAAAAGTATTTTTACGTGAATATTAAAAAGAGAAAGAAAAGTTTGGTGAAAATTACCTCAGATTATAATTGCCAGATCCAAATTATAATTCAATCTTCCAAAATCTTTTTAAAGCCGATCTAATTAACGTGCTGTTAGTCTGCGGTGTCTGAACGGGGGTTGACAAGCGTAGCTCGTAGGGGCCAGAGCCTCCTAGTAATTGTACAAAAAATATTTTTAGGTGCATAAATATAATACTAGAGAACAGGAATTCTGTTTTTCAGAATTTAGTGTCGCTCCCGACATTTCCATTATTTCATTTTCTTTTGATGGATTGATGGCTTCTATTATTATGAAACAGCCATTATAAATGAAGTGTTAGGTGAAGATGAAAGAGCAGTCGTAAAAAGTTAGACCTCTGATTTTCAGGTAAGAGAGGGGGAAAAAATGTCCATAATTTTTTTTCACCTCATTTATAATGGCTGTTTCATAATAATAGAAGCCACCAGTCCATCAAAAGAACATAACTCGGAGAAAGCGAACACTCGGTTAAAAGGAACTCGGATAATCGGGTCTCTACTGTAGCTCAGTTTTAAGACTTAAAACACGCGATTTTATTTTATATAAAACGACGTCATCCGAATTCGCTGAAGAATTCCTCATTTACGATCCAATCATAAACATCTACAATAAAGTATGGGTAGGACATCACTATCTCAGAATAATACACAAATGCAGCAAAAAAAAAAAAAAAAAAAAAAAAAGCAAATCATTAATATTTTTTCAAAGTAGCACGTATTTTAATTACTTTTTTCTTCAGTTTTTATGAGAAAGTGGCAACAAAAAGATATAATTGCTATTTTTCAACTATTTTTTCTTTACTTTCTACAGAAATGGAGTACTTGAGTTGCCAAAATGAAACAAATGTCGCTAAAAACTACAAAAAAATTAATACCTCAAAAATCAATGGAGATACAGTTTTAAAACAAAATGCATTTAAAAGAACTTTTTTTTTCCAATACGACGGTATAGAAGTTGAAAATGTGCGATGCTTAGAAGTTTTAAAAATTGCTAAAGAGTATTTAATCGTAATGCTTTGTTTTACGGCTAGCGTCTGTAAGGTAACTTTATTTTTTGGAGACAAAATAAGCTGGGAGAAAGAAATAGCATTCCGGGGGCTAATAAAGATATTTAAAATACAAATTTAAAATATCTCAAAATACATCAGAAAAAACCTAGAACGTTTTCAACCATTACAAGGCCGTCTTCAGTAGCATTTAAATGCTGTTATTATTCTCTTTGCGCTTATTTGAGAATTGTCCAGAAGAAAACATTGAAATTTAATTTTAAATGTTATACGTCAGATGAGATGCCAGATAAAGTTATTCAAATTTCCAACAAAACGATCTTTCATATATTATGCAGCAAATTTCTCCATACACTATGGATATTGTATGACAGTGCATCGTTACATGCTGTATCTTTATTAGCAATTATTTTAATTGATTCTCTTATGATGGCTTCCTGGTACAGTGAAACCTCCCTGTGCGACCACCTCCGTTAAGCGACCACCTCCCTGAACGACCATTTTTTCATGGAACGAAATTTATTCCCATAGGCTCAATACTAATTTTACCTCCATTCAGAGACCATCCCAGTTGAACTCCCTCCATGAGCGATCCATTTCTTTCAAGAAAATGAAACAAATTCCGTTTTTTTTCGGGTTGCTGGAAAAGGTTTTATGAGAAAAATAATTCCGGAGAGCGTATTATTTTATAAATAATACTCTACTAACCTTCTTAGTTTAGAAGGTTAGTTTAGTAAACCTTCTAAACTAAGTTTAGGATTTCTTTTTCAATTCCGGCTACTTTTAAGTGTTTAAACATCTTTGTGCCTTTTTAGGCAATGAATTTAACTCTGATGACAAATTAAGAATGACGGTCAATAAACTCTCCTGCCCTATTCTTTCAGGTAACTTTCAAAGAAATAGATAAATTAATGAAATTGTCATTATTTGTACCCGTCCCCAAAAAAAAAAAAAAAAAAAAAAAAAAATACATTTCTTTACTGAATTTCGAAAGGGCTTGGAAATAAAAATTATAAAAGATAAATCCGTAAAATCACAGCAAACGTCAATGTATTCATTTTTTTAACTCTGTAATAATTAACTTATGTAATTAAATTTTGTTTTGATACTTAAATTTTCATATTTTTTTCTAAAGTGAAAAATAAATTTTAGTAACATTAATTGTTACCTTTTTTCAACAATTAAAATCTAGATCTAAACATGACCTCTATTAAGAGACCACCTCTCGGGGCGACCAATTTTTATTGGAACGGAACGTGGTCGCTTTAGAGAGGTTTTACTGTAATTAGTTGTACGAAAGATAATTTTTGATTTATTAAAATCTACTTTTATAGATTGAGTTTGAGCTAATTTTGATAATGCAGTATCTTGATAATGCAGAGTCTATTTAATCTGAGATCTACTTCATGTTCTTTAATTTGCAACATGTTCTAATAATAATCTTCAATTAAAGTACATGAAGCAGATCTCAGATTAAATAGACCCCATACTGCATTATCAATATTAGCTCAAATTCAACCTTTAAAAGTATATTTTAATAAATCAAAAATTATCTTTCGTACAAATAATTACCAGGAAGCGATCATAAGAGAATCAATTGAAATACTAGCAAATTATGGCTAAATACCTTCTGAAAACAGAAATGTGTAATGGTTTCTATCTATTATTTAAAGCTTTGACAAAAACATTTATATGTTTAAAAGTATCAGTACATACTTAAAAGTATTAATCTGTACGTACAAATGATAGGACATTCAAAATCTGATGCGTGTATTATAATGTAATAGTATTTGTTGAAAATTAAAATTGATAGAATTTATTCATTTTCTTAAGTAACTAAGAGTTAGCAATTTTTTCATTTTCATCAACAGCTATTAACTCTCGATTACTATCTTTAAAAAAAAAATATTACGTTATTGCTTTCTTTGTATCTGGGAGATAAATGACGTCATTTCCATATTTATACAGTTTATAAAGCGATATTTTGCGGGAAAATTTGTAATTAAACTAGAAAAGTATGTTCTTTTCCTTTTGAATCACACAGACACAAAAAATATGAACATAATTATGAAAAATTGTAGCTAACAAAACTAAAACTAAACTTGTCGTAATATTAAACCTAGACTTTGTATATTACAGACACAAGGATAGAAAATGAGTGTTAAGCAAGTTTCAATTTCCTATTAATTCTTAATACAAAGGAAAATGTGTAATTTATAAAATTATCTTGATAAAGAGGACGTTTTAAAAGTTTTCATTACAGAAATATCGTTTGTAAGTGCACTAGAAGGATATGAAATAGTCATTTGAAACTAGATCTTGACATATGCACTACGTATATTTCTAGATTTCTTCTAATAATGTTTGAACTTTTTGAAAGAACCAATTTATGTTATATAATGATGGAAATTAGATTACTTTATGATCCTTCCTTCGAATATCATTTGCTCCACTTTCAGTCTAAATGTAGTTAAACCAATACGTAATAAATCATACATTATTTTAAAATTATTTATACTCATTTAAATTTTTTTCACAGTAATTTGAAATATTTAATATATTAACTTGAAACGTTCCTGAAGAAACTTCAAAATACAGCATGCTACTTTTAAATCCCCATTCCTTAAAGCTCTTGTGAGCAAAGTCTCATCACGTATTCCGCGAAGCACGTAATTAAATAAATAATTAATGCGAAGTTCTTTGATTTCAATTCAAAATCTAATTAAGTTAACTGAAGATAAATTTTTAAAGAAATAGCTAAGCTGCTATCAATAGTAATTGTATACAAGCACATATTCAAGAATACATAATAAATTATTGAAATTTTGTGATTGTTTATAAGTACTTTTTATACTATGACATTTTCATTATTAATTTCATTATCAATAAATAATACTATAATTCATTAGCTTTTATGTTATTATTTTTATATAAATATAAAACCTACGCCTGGGAAAAACAAAAAATACAATAAAATTTCTGCAACAGAATGTTTTCCTTTTGCAAATTACTTTTAATTTTCCGTGTATTTATAAAAAATCTTTGTTTGTTTTTATGGATGCTTCTTTGAATCTCGAAAATATATTGGTTTCTGGGGTTCCTAAAAATAAGGTATACTTTTCGGAATCATGGGTAACTCGAAAGCATATACTGTATATATTTATTCGTGGTTATACACTGGTGGACAAAGCTTAAAGACCAAGAAGAAACTTACACGTAAATGAAAATCTACGTGAGATTGCGGGTCAAGAAGCAAACAATAGTATTGACAGAATATTACACAGGATTTAATACAAAAATTTTGTCAAAAGGATGTATACAGGGTATTACCAGAGGTTCTTTTTCTGAAATATTGTCCGAAAACATCACTGTAGAAAGACAGCAAATTACTCACAATTAACAATGTCAGTGCCATATCAATAAGAGATGGGCACACCGTGTAATGCGAGACAACTTTCGACACGTCGTGCCATACTCAGAACAACATGATTCAGCAGCTGTTGAGGCACGTTGCCCAATTCCTCCTTCACTGCACGGATGAGGGTTTCCTTGTTTGAGGGAGGAAATTGTAGAGCAGCAATACGTCTCCTCAAAGCGTCCCTTATATTTCTAATGGGATTCAGGTGAGGGGAACGTGCTCAGGTGAGGGGAACGTGCTCAGGTGAGGGGAACGTCTTTGCGATGGATATCTTCGGCCTCAAAATAATCTTGTACAGACTGTGTGCGATGACAAGGTGCGTTATCGCCCATGAAACGAAACTTTTCGCCGAGAGCGCCTCAAAAAAGTCGAACATGTGGAAGCAGGACTTCTTTAATGTACCGTCTACCGGTCATGGACCCTTGGTCAAGTACATAGAGATCCGTGCAGCCATCGAACATGATGCCTGTCCACACCATGATACTTGAAGTCTCATATTAAACATCTCTTTCTAGAATACTTTCGCGACAGTAAGCACTACCAACCTCGCGCCATATCAGTTTACGTCTACGATCAGACGATAGACTGAATCTACTCTCATCTGAGAAGAACACGGTAGACCAGTCGTCATCAGTTCAATTGCGATAGATACAGCACCACTGTAAACGGGTGCTACGTTGGCATCTCGAGAGTGAGACACACACAACAGGTCTTCGGGCGTATAGTTCATCCATTATCAAACGTCTTGCAACAGTTTTCCGCAATATTTTAGTTCTTGTGGCAGCACAAAGTTGACTTACTACTTGATGAGCTGTTTTGCGTCGGTTCCTTTTTGCCTAAATAGCAATATTGCGATCTTCTTGGGACGTCGTACCGTTAGGACGACCCCCGTGCGCCTAGTATATATTCCACTCTTTTGGAATGCCGCCCATAGCCTAGAAGCAATACTGTGCGCGATGATAAATTCACGGGCAACATCTCTCATTTTGCGTCCTTCTTCCAACTTTCCAATTATTCTACTACGAGTAATATCATCTAAATCGTGCCTCGAAGACATTTTCAAAATTTCAATGTTCAAGCTGCACCCCCTCTCATTCAATTTTTACATCTAATGACAACTCACAGCACCCGACGATTGCCTAAAATCTCTTAGCTCTGCTGTCACGTAATTGACAAAAGCTGAAGTACAAAATTTGCATAAGTTTCACAAAACAGAGTACATCCCGCATTCATGCAAATTTTGTTGCTGTGGATCTATTGCTAACTGTAATCGTAGAAAATAACAGTAGTCCTTAAGTTTTGTCCACCAGTGTATTACTTTTTCTCAAATTAAGGGGTCAGTGTACCTCAAAGTTGGTCAAAAAATCAATTTTCTTTTTTTTAAATATTAAATGAAAGTCTGTTTAATTGCGAATATTTTGACACCTCATTTTTACCCTTACGGCAATTCTATCGCGAAATATTGTAAATTTTGTTAATACACCCAGCGCAATCACCCTAACAAATTAACACTTAAGTGCTTTTTCTCCATGTTCATATTTTCTTCACATTACTGTTTTAACAATCCTAAGACTTTTTTTTTTTTTTGTTGCATTTGAGATAATGTTCTTTAAGATATTAGTGATAAATCCGCGCATGGAATTAGCTTTCAGGTTTTTTGTAACTTTTTTAAAAATAAGAGTTTATGAAGATGTGTTAGCTTTCATCGGTTTACACTATTATATATCAGTAAAAAAATCATATTAAGTGTAATATTAGATGTATCTAAAAATCCATGCGCAGTCTTGTGTAATATACATTTGAAAATATTTTTAAAAAGTTAGGCAAAAATATCAATATTTAAAAATGTAATAGGGATTTTTTTTAATTTAAATCTTTTTTAAAATTTTAATTTTATTTGAAGTTAAATATTTTTTTAAATGTACTTTTAGTTGAACATTGAAATGCAGTGAGTTCACCATTTGATCCATATTTTTAAAAATAAACAAAATTGTTAAAAAGGTAAACTGTCCCCTTAAGAAATATTTCTCCTTTTTAATAATAATAATAGCTTAATTAAATAATATCAGTCTTGCATAATATACATTTGAAAAACTTTTAAAAAAATTGGGAAAAATATCAATATTTAAAAATGTAGTAGGATTTATTTTTAAATCTTTTTTTAAATTTTAATTTCATTTGCAGTCAAATATTTTTTTAAATGTACTTTTAGTGGAACATTGAAATGAAGTGAGTTCACCATTTGAACCATATTTTTAAAAATAAACAAAATTATTAAAAAGTTAAACTGTCTCCTTAAGAAATTTCTCCTATTTAATAATAATATGTTTAAATAATATCAGTCTTGTATAATATACATTTGAAAATCTTTAAAAAATTTGGGGAAAATATCAATATTTAAAAATGTTGTAGGATTTATTTTTAAATATTTGTTTAAATTTTAATTTCGTTTGCAGTTAAATATTTTTTTAAAATGTACTTTTAGTTGAACATTGAAATGCAGCGAGTTCACCATTTGAACCATATTTCTTACAATAAACAAAATTATTAAAAAGTTAAACTGTCCCCTTCAGAAATATTTCTCCTATTTAATAATAATATCAGCTTAATCAAATAATATCAGTCTTGTATAACATACATTTGAAAATCTTTAAAAAATTTCGGAAAAATATCAATATTTAAAAATGTAGTAGAATTTATTTTTAAATCTTTTTTTAAATTTTAATTTCATTTGCAGTTAAATATTTTTTTTAAATATACTTTTAGTTGAACATTGAAATGCAGTGAGTTCACCATTTAAACCATATTTTTTTAAATAAACAAAATTATTAAAAAGTTAAACTGTCCCCTTAAGAAATATTTCTCTTATTTTAAGCCGCTTGAAAACAACTAACCGCAACTTACCGTTTCACGTGGTTACTTTTCCGATTAAATAGATTAGGCAAAAAAGGTACTGCATATTCTTTATTTTAAAAAAAGGAAGAAAAAGAAACTTTCTATATAATTTTTAAACTTTCTTTTCTTGCATCTACCAGTTAAAATGAGACATATTTTGTGCATTTTTCTACGTTTAAATTTCCGATAAAGACTTCATTAAAAGTTATTCAACCTTTAAAGGGCCAGAGCATAATCATTCATTCAAATGCATTAGAAAGGTTCTTCAGAAGAAAAATGCATATAAAAAAGAATAGCATTAACTTCAAATTTTCTTCCATGATACTGACTCAACGTCGGATTCTAAATTTATTCTCCGAAAAAGAAGATCCAAAGCAAAATATAAATGGACAGCGAAGTGTGTTCTCAGGCATGACATAAAATAGAAAAAAAAAATGTTTCAGGAGGGAGAAGTTTTTTTGCCCTTATTTCAGTTATGCAAAAGAAAGAAAAATCACATTTATAATACAAAAATTCTTAAAATTCTCAGAATATTTATAAGACGTTAATAGTATAATCTGATATTCAAGAATAACTTAAACAGATAACTTAAGTATAAATTAAGCCTATTAAATAAAACATCGAAGCATATTTTCTGAAATTGCCAGCATTTTATTAACCCTTTGTTGATATTTTAAAACTGGCAAGTCCCCAATATTAAATTTGCTGTTTTCTAAGTAAAAGGGTCACACAGAATGATAATTTTTTTTATACGTACAATATTGAGTGATTTGAAAAGTTCGTGCCCTATTTCATATGTGGCAGAAACTTGCAATTTTGACTATACTGATGTTTGTTTTATAACTATATTATTAACTGACATATTATTATCTACATGTGTCGTGAGTGAACATAAAGTTAAAAAAAAGTTTTTCAAATTAATTTGTGTGCAAGGTTTACTAATTAAAAGTTACATTTTTGTCATGTTGTGTTTTATATGTTTAAAAAAGGAGTGAGTGTTGGACGTGCTACAAAAAATATTCAAGACGTTGATTTGGATCGTGCTCGGACTCTCAGGACAATTAATAAGTGGTTTGGTCTATTTTGAATTGGTGATTTCAACCTAAACGATAAAATTCACTCTGGGCGAACTTCTGGCATTGATAATGACTTAATCCGTCACAGAGTAGCATAAACTTGCGATAGGAACTGTAAAGGAAATATGTTGGATAGGTAAAAAATAGCACTCTTGTCCGCTGTGGTGGACAATATGCAACAAAGGGTTGAGAAGAGTTTTTATGTTGTTGGCAAACATAAATAAATAAATAAATAAAATAAAATAAAATAAAATAAAATAAAAAAGGCACATTCAGTAATAATAATAATAAAAAAAATCAACAAAGATAGAACGATAAAATTCATAGGTGTACTTTTTTAAATAAGAGAATTGACATCTTAATATAGAGTTACAGAAAAAAGGACCCAATGATTGGCTAAATACAGCCTTTAGACTGATGAGACGATTTGGCGGTGGAAATTTCGGAGACTCGAAAAATTGTTGGAGAATAAAATCTGAACAATTTTTGCATTTTTTAAACATAAAGAACAGCAAGATTTAGAAAAAAAAGGAAACATTGTTTGAGTACGTCCCAGTGATTTACATATTTCCTTTTTAAATAAGACATTTTCTTTTTATAACTTGGTCAATTAACTATTCTTTTCACCATCCGTGCTTCACTTAAAAAATTTTGTTAAATCTATTTCAAATCGTTTAATTGTAGTTTCTGTTTATTCGAAGAATAGATAAATAATTAATATATTTTTTATCAATACAAATTTTCGAAATAATTGTTAATATCTTTCTTTTTTGACTTACGAGACAAAACTAAAATTTCTGCGGATAGTAACGTAGAAGAAAAATATAGATTTTAATGAAGAGAGAATGATTTCAGAACAAAAAAGATTGCACAGCTGGTTAGCGTATCTAAACCTCCATTTATAAGTTTAGTAAACATGTTTAACAAAATTTTGAATTAATTAATTATATATTTAAAAAATACTCAAGTCGTCTTTGATGTAAATAATAGTTGATTGATACCCCCAAAAAGTTTCATTAAAGGCTTTTTATTATTTTAGTCTAAAGCGTGGAGCCTAATTTCCTGAATATTTTAAGTCCAATATTACACGTCAATAGCATAATAGGGTGTTCGTAGGTCATTAACTTGAGAAAAGTGTTTTCCAAAGAATTTGTTTCAAATGTTTACATTCTAAATGAGATGCAACAACTTGAATTAATCTAACTTACTTAATTCTATAAATTTTGATTTGAAATTAAATACTTTTATTTCAAGTACTACTTTTTAGAATATCAACTTTATGAATCAGTGAAAAATGGTTTTTCGACCTTAGGAACTAAGACCATCCATCTTAACTACTATCAACAAATATAAAATAAAATAAAGTAAATAAGAAAAATTGGTACAAAAAAAAAAAAAAAAAATCTTGCAAAATTTAATGAAAATCATCTATGAGATTTGAATTTTGATTACCATGACTTTGAAAAAAAAAAACTAAATATAAATATGCATAGAAGTCAAATCGCATATAAGAATTCTATTATCCTTTATGAATAACGTGTATGCACATTAATCACCATCGTGATCAGAATTTTTCAGACTTCTTTGCATTTTTAATTATAAAAATGCACACTTTTTTCTTTGTCATCAATCATTTAGCCAGAAGGAAAGAGAAGAAAAATTCTTTAGTTTCTATCGTGCCATCATTTGCAATATTCTTATATCTCGGCTGCAGGGCCTCGCCAACGTATGTAGAATATTTTGAGTATATATTTGAAATATATAGTATAGACTTTGCATTTGATTGTATCCGCGTAAATTAAATTACCCCTTTCCTTCATTTTATTAAGAATATTTACTAAGTATTTTAAATGGCTCTGTAGAAATTTAAAAACAATCTCTTTTGAAAATATAGTAAAGCTTTGAGAGTAATTAGCAATCTGTTTCTTTAAGTAGAGCAGAATAATGCACCCTTAAAGTTATAAAAAAAATTTTTTTTTCAATTTTCATGGTATCTATTATAGGAGTATGCATCTTTACAGCTATTAAAGCAAAAAAGTTTAAAATTTTCAGATTAGTTTTTATATCATATATCATATTAAACGCTATTACAGCGTTTTATGAGCTTCTTATAGTTTAGAACGAAATTTAATATTAAAATTAAGATTGTCTTTTCAGTGAATATTTGGCCTTTTTTGTTATAAGAATCGAGTGCTTAAATTGTTTTTCTTGGAAGACTTTATGTTCTGTAAAGGAATATTATTATCATTAAAGGTAAAGTTATCGATTAAAAAATGAAAGAAAGAAATCTCAAACATTTTTCAACAAAGTATCTATTACAGGAGTATGTATCTTTACAACTATTAAAATAAAAAGTTTAAAGATTTACAGATTAGTTTTTATATCATTTATCATACTAATTACAGCATTTTATGAGCTTCTTACAGTTTAGAACGAAATTTGATATTAAAATTAAGATTTTCTTTTAAGTAAATATTTGGCTTTTTTTTTTTTTTTTGCTATAAGAATTGAGTGCTTATTTGTTTTTCTTGAAAACTTTATATTCTGTAAAGGAATATTATTATCATTAAAGGTAAATTTATCGATTAAAAAATGAAAAAAATGAAAGAAAGAAATCTCAAACATTTTTCAACAAAGATTGTCAACAAAGTATCTATTACAGGAGTATGTATCTTTACAAATATTAAAATAAAAAGTTTAAAGATTTACAGATTAGTTTTTATATCATTTATCATACTAATTACAGCGTTTTATGAGCTTCTTACAGTTTAGAACGATGATATTAAAATTAAGATTTTCTTTTCAGTGAATATTTGGCTTTTTTTTTTTTTTTTTTTTTTTTTTTTTTTTTTTTTTTCTGTAAGAATTGAGTGCTTATTTGTTTTTCTTGAAAACTTTATATTCTGTAAAGGAATATTATTATCATTAAAGGTAAATTTATCGATTAAATAGTGAAAGAAAGAAATCTCAAACATTTTTCAACAAAGATTGTCAACAAAGTATCTATTACAGGAGTATGTATCTTTACAACTATTAAAATAAAAAGTTTAAAGATTTACAGATTAGTTTTTATATCATTTATCATACTAATTACAGCATTTTATGAGCTTCTTACAGTTTAGAACGAAATTTGATATTAAAATTAAGATTTTCTTTTCAGTGAATATTTGGCTTTTTTTTTTTTTCTGTAAGAATTGAGTGCTTATTTGTTTTTCTTGAAAACTTTATTTTGTGTAAAGGAATATTATTATCATTAAAGGTAAATTTATCGATTAAAAAATGAAAGAAAGAAATCTCAAACATTTTTCAACAAAGATTGTCAACAAAGTATCTATTACAGGAGTATGTATCTTTACAACTATTAAAATAAAAAGTTTAAAGATTTACAGATTAGTTTTTATATCATTTATCATACTAATTACAGCATTTTATGAGCTTCTTACACTTTAGAATGAAATTTGATATTAAAATTAAGATTTTCTTTTCAGTGAATATTTGGCTTTTTTTTTTTTTTTTTTTTTGCTATAAGAATTGAGTGCTTATTTGTTTTTCTTAAAAAATTAATGTTCTGTAAAGGAATATTATTATCATTAAAGGTAAATTTATCGATTAAAAAATGAAAGAAAGAAATCTCAAACATTTTTCAACAAAGATTGTCAACAAAGTATCTATTACAGGAGTATGTATCTTTACAACTTTTAAAATAAAAAGTTTAAAGATTTACAGATTAGTTTTTATATCATTTATCATACTACATACAGCATTTTATGAGCTTCTTACAGTTTAGAACGAAATTTCACATTAAAATTAAGATTTTCTTCTTAGTGAATATTTGGCTTTTTTTTTTTTTTTTTTTTGCTATAAGAATTGAGTGCTTATTTGTTTTTCTTGAAAACATTATATTCTGTAAAGGAATATTATTATCATTAAAGGTAAATTTATCGATTAAAAAATGAAAGAAAGAAATCTCAAACATTTTTCACCAAAGATTAGTGACTTATAGTTATTTTCTAATTTTGTAAAAAGAAGGAAAAAAACAGTAGATTAACTTTGAAAATGTTTCAGGCAATACCTTAATCACTTCAGTTGTATGAATAATTATATATTTATAATATATAAATATATATATATATTAATATATATAAATATATATATTTATAATATATATATATATATATATATATATAAAGCTTCAGCCTATGTTTCTTCACTCAGCTACAAATGATCATTTCAATTTCAATGAATACTTTTATACTTGAATTGTGTTAAGGATATCGAGTTATTAAAACAAAAAAGGGCTGTAATGTTAAAACTAATATCAAAGCTCCACCTAATGTACGTTATATACATTTTTCAAAATTAAGGATAGAAAGTAATAAAAGAAAAAGAAATGCTAAAACATGAAATATCTAGCTAATACCTTATACTAATAAAATTTTTTGATCTTGTTTGCCATCTGAAAAAAAGAAAAAGGTCGAGGTTATACAAAGAATGAAATGTTACCAAAAACTATTAATCACATACGTATAAGATTTTGTTAAAAAAGGGTTATGCTGCCAGACAAATAAAAGTCTTTTGCTTGTAAGAGTGAAAAGGATTGCAATAAAGAGACAACTTGCTGAAATCAGAAATTTAATAAAAAGTTACGGTAAGAAAAATAGATATATTACCTTACAAAGTAACTTGCCAATTTATATATCATAAAAGCTTTTTTTTGTTTTTTGCCGCAATTACATTCAATTGTATCCAATGATTTTCCAAATAATAATAAGTAACGTTGCAAAGGTATTGTACTTACCTAGAAAGAATAAAAGTAATATAAATATCATGTTAAGAGATTAAATGTAAAAGTAAATGCATTAAAATGATTAACATAGTAAATGAGCTTTTCAAAAATAGAAACATCTTTAATGATTAGTACAAATAAAACAATTTAATTTCTTAAAATAGACGGAAAACCATAAAAGATTGAATGTACAGCAACACCAACAACAACAACAAAACAAAAAAATTAAATAAAATAAAAAATATGCAGATGAAAAAAAAAAGAGTATGTCTTAATCTTTACTCCTTTAATCTGTATACAGTAAAGTATGTGATTTAAGTCAAAAATAGTTATTGAGAAAAAAAAAAACCCTACCTTTATAGGAAAGAAAAAAAATAATCAAAATTATTCACATCAAATTCTATATTTCTGCCGATGTCACAACTTTAAGTTTTATAAAGAGTTCTGCACTCAAAGCAATTTCAACGTTCAACAAACAAATTAAGTTACACAAATTTTTATTTCAAGAGGATTCTTTAAAACATTTTCTGAATTTAGAACGACTTAAACAATGTCTTGAACTATATGCATTCTAATCAATTATCTTCATCTCATTATCAATGGAAGTTCTATTTCCATAAAATAATATCGTGTGGGTTCTCAGCTCTCATTATACATTTTAATACATTTTCTAATTATTGAGATAAACGTATTTCATTTATCGTTAATCATCTGTCCCTCGCTAATTAGCGTATTTTAGCGAGAGTATTTTGGCGTTGCAGCTTAACATTTATGGCAATCCTTTAATGGTATTTGAATACTCTTTAAAACACATTATTGCCAAAATAATTCATGTTTATCGTTAACCTCCACCCCCTCCCCTTTTTTCATCAGCGACAAAGTCCTATTTCTTTCACTAAAGCTCCGTTTGTTTGCTTTTTTTTTTTCAAACCTCTCCTACGAAAGCGATAAAAATGTCAACTGGTCTTTCTTTTCCAACTATTCTGTGGTCACCAATAAAAGAAAGGGTGAGTCTAAATAATGAAAAGAGGCGGAGATGGATTCGTCGGTCCGATTTCGGACCCATTCGGATACTATGAAAGTAATAAAACATGAAAAACACAACGTGACCCCAACAAAGGCAGCGCAGTCCGTAAGATCTGCCTGCTTGAACGTACAGGACTTTTTTGTTGCCTCTATAAATTCATTATTCACTTTCGGATGGCTGACAAACGCTTTTGCTATTTTTAGAAATGTATAACTATAACGACGGCAACGACCTGCATTTTCGCTTTTGCTTTTATTGCTTTTACACGAACTTTTAAATATCGCATAATTTCAATTTTTACATCATCAATTGAAACAGAAAAACATGTAGGGGAAGGAAGGGTGAAGAGGCCAGTGAGGGAAAAGTGACCATCTGAGTTTTTCTGGCTGCATGTATAGAGCCCTCGCCACGCAGCAACTGGATGAAACAGTGGTCACAGATGCTGGCGGTATTTCTCTGCGACTTTAAAGCGTTAGGCTAAATTTTTCTACTCCTAAACTTGTTTTATTGTTTTTCTCAATTTTTGATTTTAGACAAGTGGTACAATTTCAAATATTAATCAATTTTGTAAAGCATTTTGGTTCGATTATTCCACAATCAGCTCAAATAACTAAATCTTTTCCATGAAAGTATCATTCTAAGTACTTGAAAATTAATTCTTGCGGTTTCTTATAAAAAAGATTTATGAAGGGCCAAATTAAGTAATTCAATAAATACAATTACAGTAATTCAATAATTATAATAAATACAAGGATAACAAGTACAGTCGTGGACAAAAAAAAGTAAACAACCCTTACTAACTCTGAAAAAAATTATCGTAGAAGAAAGTTACTGGTACCACACGATTGGTAATAAAATCTACTTTTAAATGATGTATATAAAATTTGCTTAGGGGGCCATCTGCATATTGAAACGAACTATAACTTTGGTTTTTTTCAATAGCAGTACATAATTCTGACAGCATAAATGAACTCTATACCCTTCAATTAGCCTAGAAACAAATTTTTATGCTATTCGTACGATAAGTTTCCGAGAAATTAATTATTTTAAAACGAGCGTATTTTAGGAGCTCTATCCAAATTGAAGTTCGGTCTGGATTGTTGACCAAGAGAGCCCTCTTCTTGATCAAGGCATCTTAAGCGCCACTACAGGAGTCATTAAAAACAGCTAGATTACAGGATAGCATAATAAATTCCAAAATATCTACTCACATCTATCATAGACGGCCCCTTAAACCATCATTTTGCCGTTTTTTAAGCATAATTTGAAAACTACTTGGAAGAAAAATGTGAAATTTTGGATTTCCCTAAAGCAGGACTTAATAAATCTAAATCCATCAAAAAAATTGTAAGTTGCAATTCAAAATTTTTTTTGAATATTAATTTCATAATTCATATCATAAAATTATAAAAATTACAAATTCAATGTATTTATGTTTGGGTATATTAATATTATTGCTACACAAAAATTAGCACATTAGGAGTATAATTTCAGATGATATAAATAAAAATGTGAAAATGTAATTTAACATTAGAAGCACTAAATTTTGAATGTTTATAATTCAAAAATGGATCATCCAAATGACCTGAAATTTCGTTTCTAGGCATAGTTTGAACCGAAAATTTGAAATATATTGTTAAAATTGGGTATTGCGATTGAAAAAAAATGAAGTTTGGGTTTGTTTTAATATGTAGATGTCCCGTACGCAAATTTCATATACATCATTTAAAAGTAGACTTTATTACCAATCGTGTATCCTCTGCTACTGAATGTTTTTGATAACAAAGTTTCGTTTCGCTGCTTTCCTACTCAACTAACGAAAGTCGAATATATGGAACTTCATTACAGTTTAATTGGGCAGGAAATCACGTTTTGGTTAACAAAATTTTCTGCTAATGCACATGATTCTGGAACGAATTATCTTCGTTAACCGAAGTATTTACTATATAAATATTATATAAAGGGCATTTTTATAAAGTAATCGGAAATTTTATAAATATTACTTCAGAGATAGTTAAAATATTAGCCATCAGATGGCGCTATTTTCCTCAACCTATAAGATTGCTCAAACCTTCAAAGGAATCCCTTTTTGGGGCGCAATTCTACACTGGTGTGCAAAAATTAAGGAAAAGTCACAAAATGATAATTTTCAAATAGGCGAACACTCAAAAGGAAAATAATATAATTCGAGTAATTACTATTTCTACAACACAGCTAGTCCTCATAACATCTCATTCATGTCACACATGGTCACAAGTGTCACAGTCACTATGGTGAAGCAAAAAATAGGAAATTCCATACATCTCATTATGAGTCTCAAATTATCACTATATGTGACGTCACTGTGACTGCTGCTTTGTGACGAGTGACCACGTGACTTTACAATGTTGTTACATTGTGACTCTCATGTGACTGTCATTTGTAGACTCAATTTTAAAATGATCGTGGACGCTGCATTGTGATAAGTTACCAAATAATGTCATATTAAATTTACGTGATGACTTTCAGGTGACAGAGAGACTACTGTGAAGTCACCATTATGCTCTTTTGGGAAAAGTTTCCACGTGACTATACTATGATATTATTTGGTGACTTATCATAATGCTACGTTCATGATGACTATGAAATTGAGTCTAAAAATGACAGTCACATGAGAGTCACAATTTAACTACATTGTAAAGTCACCTGGTGACTCGTCACAAAGTAGCAGTCACATTGGCTTCTCAGTGGAGTCACATATAGTGATAATTTGTGACTCATAATGAGATGTATGGAATTTCCTATTTTTTTGCTTCACCGTAGTGACTGTGACACTTGTGACCATGTGTGACATGAATGATATGTTATATGGGCTAGCTGTGTTGTAGAGATAGTAATTACTCGAATTATATTATTTCATTTTGAGTGTTCGCGTATTTGAAAATTAGCATTTTGTGACTTTTCCTTAATTTTTGATAACCTGTGTATTACAGTAAACTCTTTGTAAGGTGGACTCTGTGTAAGACAAAAATCTGTCTCACTCGGAAAGATTTTCAAGTCCCTGGAAATCCATAGACATAGAGTAAAGTTCGTTTAAGGTGGAATATTGTTTACTACGGAAATTTTTCTCGATCGATTCCGCCTTAGACAGGGTTTATTGTATTCAATATTCAAATAGATTCTTTCAAACTGTTAAATAGAATGACGAGAGGAAAGTGGATGAATTATGGTGAGCATTCTTACAGATTTAAACAATTTAGAGCTATCTATTAACTGAAAGTTTTATATATTATTAAATTTATGTTCATAAAATCTTCGAGCTATCATATAAACTTGCCATTTATTTTTTTTTAATACTTATTATAGTTAATGAATCATTGAATTTTAATGTTTAAGGGTTGCTTTTTCGGACATCCTGAATATAGCAATATATTTCCTATGTATTTTATTAAGCGAAGATTTTAATATTTAAAAGATGATATTGCGCAGTTTTTGTACATCATTTGTAATATGTGTACTATGTAGGCGATTTCTTTTAACATTGTTACAATGTTTTTTGAAGTATTTTGGGGAATGTGAAATTCTCAAATGACAACTGAATAACATCAACAATGTAACGTTATCTGTATTATCTCGAAGATGTTTTTATAGGTAATGTAAAGACGCTAGCCTAGTTATAAGGAATATAATCCTATTTTATTACAGGCTATCGACATAATATTGCAAATAAACATGGAAGGTATAAGATAGATTGTTTTATAGTTGTAGATGCGATAATTGAAATGTCTGATGATACAAATTACCACAAGGATTAATTTGGTTTGACTCTAGCTTATAAGAAGCTTTGTTATCAGTTCTAAGAAATTATTTATTCTTTAGCTGTGGTATTTTTATATAATGTGTATTTACATTTAAAATAAATTGTTTTAATTCCCGATTGATATAATATATATTTTTAAGGTGTCTTATGACTCTTAAACTTGGAATAAATGAAAAAAAAAGACAATTTTCAACTTTTAATATCTTAAAATATATTTGATTTTAAGAAACAATTTTAATTGGGATGAAAGATATAGGTATGTTCTTTCATTTCATGTATTTAAAAATTGCAAGATGCAGAATTAGCGTTTAAAGGGGACTCCAAACTGTCAGACATTTGATGAGCAGAAAATCGGCATAACAGATTACGCGCAGGATTACAAAATAAATTTTACAACTAGAATTAAACTTTTGGTGCCTACTTATACTTCAGATTATAATAATTACCCTGAACCTAAATAAATTTGTATTTAAAGCATTTTTTATATTTTTTAAAGAGAAAGTTGTATTTAGTTAATGCAAAATTCAGAAAATTTCAACAAGATAACCACCTAAAAAATATTTTTTTTGAACTATGGAAAGGAAATTTTAGGTTTAGTTTATACAGACTAACATAAAACATATGTTTTGAAAATTTCAGGAAAAAATAGGCAGAAGTTTTTGAAATATCGAGCGCGTTTTACCCCAAAATGTCATTTAGAGAAAAATGACTTCAAAGTTTCGGAAACGCCGAATTTAATTACAGGAAATATATATATATTATTATTATTAATTTATTATAATTAATAAATAATAATTAATAATAATAATATATTTCCTGTATTGAAATTTAACCCAAGAAACTGCTACTGCCACTTCTACTTTCAATTCTAGTAATTATTGCCTCTCTCATTTTCAAAACAAAGTGATGTATTTGTATAAATAAACAACATTTAGTTATTAAGATATTCTCTGATGATGAGCTTGGAAGGCTTGAAAATACTAAGAAGTTTTAAATAAAATGTATAGTTTAAACTTGTAACAAATTTTTCATTACTTTAGTCGCCTTTTAAGTAAGATTGTGGACCTTTTTAATGTTCACATTATATATTTTATGTTGGATCAAGGTGAAAAATTGCGTTTTGTCTTATAATTTTATTTGCCTTAACTTCTGTTCTAATTGGAATTTCAAGGAAACAGTTACATCAAAATGTTCAGAAAAGATGGGAGTTTAACACCTAAAAAAATTAAAATTTCGAAAATTTTAAAGCTTTAAGAATCCTAAGACCCCTTAATTCACAATAATATCGGTATATAATTATTTGTTTTATTTATTTAAACCTTATATGCGCATTTATTTTAAGAATATGTTTATTAAAAAATGATAGTTTTTAATGAAACTAATGCTATACAACTACGATAAAAAATGAAATAAAATACAAACTTTAAAAAGCACGAATTTGTTTATTCCTGAATATTTCAAAAATGAATTATTTTATTTCATTTTAAAATATAAAGCTAGACGAGATTATTTATTTCGAAGATGTATCTAAATATTCCGTGTAACTAGTAACTCGCAACTATGTGAGCTTGACATCGAGAAAATTACTTGAAAGTAAAATAATAAATAAAATTATACTAGGATTTTTGAATTGCTTTAACATAATGAAAAGAAGCAATTTGAAATCCTGCGCTCGCTCGATAAATGGATTACAAAGAGACTGTAATCAATAAATATCATCTAAAATTTATGAATTATTTCGGATATGGAGCAAAATTTGCGAATGGCATTTTACATGCACTAAACGAAATGCAAAATGTATTTCATAAATAAGATTCATATGAAATTTATAAGCAACTAAAAGGAAAAGATATACCCCATTTCATGTTTTGAATTAAACGGATACCGTTTTTACGTGCTTTCTTTTAACTTGGAGTTATGTTTGTATAAGGCAGTCAAATATTGTGACTCACTTTTCACATAGAACTTTGAAATTTCAAATATATATGTATTCCCGAAGTTAATACATGAATTGGACATTGATTTTTAAATTTGATCCCTAAGGGGGGCAACGGGGGAGCAACGATTGATTTCCAATGAAGAAATCAGTATCACAATAGCGCCAAAGTTTGGCTAACATGGCGAAATATCGCTAAATTTGGCGACAAAAATAAGATGCCATACATGTAGCCAACTTGCTGATAGCTGGCTAATTTGGCGAAATTTCCAAAAAGTCTATATATTTTCTGTATTTTTGTAAATTTTGATAAAAGCATTTTTTTTTAAATTTACATTTATTTCAACGGCTTTGGGATTTAATAAATGTTCATTTTTACTTTTAAATGGCTTACTAGTATTGCTTAACTGTCGAAAAGAGTTTTTGTCTGTTCTCCTGGCTCAGATTTCGTTGGAGACTTTTTACCTCCATGAATACATCAAAACTAAGAATAAAAGTGACTGTAAACAACAGAAATAACACAGTATTTTCAAAATAAATTAAGCTTACTTCAAAATAATTAAAATTACATAAAATATGAAAAAAATACTGATAGAATTTCCATTTATGCAATTGTCCTTGCATGTTTGTGGGAAAATATTCATACAGCAGTAACTCAGATAACGACTATCTCGGTTAATGAATGTTTCGGCTAAGGATGACTGTTCTTTTTGTATTCTGACCGGGCTTACGTGAATACTTAGCTTGATGCGGGCTCTAACATAATGCAGAAGTGTTGAAATTTAATTGGACGAGAAATCAGTCTGAATTAACGAACATTTTGGATAACTAATTTAATTTCGTAAGTGATTATATTCGTAACAGAGGAATCACTGTATAGTTTTTTTTTTTTTTTTTTTATGAATGACTGCTTGCGGTAAAAAACACGACCCGGCCGCTCTCATAATAATTACATTAATAAAACTTTAAACTCTTAAGCATTTTTGTTGTAAAAACTACGATATATTGTGTGTCCAAACGTTTTCATGAAGTACATTGTTGTTTCTTTGTACTCTAATCTCTTCTGTGCCATTAATTTTATGTTGTTCTATGTATGTATTTTTTAAGTTAAGTTGGATCAACAAAATAATGTTTCGATTGAGAGTTTGAGGGGCATACCTTTCTTCTTCCAACTGTCTCTATCTTTTATAACGATCTGTAAATATTACTAAGCCCTTCACCAAATTGTGGTAATTACGTCTATTAAAGGTTTGCTTGTTAACCATTTGGATGGTTGTTCTTTTCGGTCAAGTATGGGGCCAAATGATGCTCGCATTTTATTAACCATTTGGAAATGGTTGTTGTTTTCGGTCGAGGATGGGGCCAAATGATGCTCGCATTTTATTAACCATTTGGAAACGGTTGTTGCTTTCGCCCTAGGATGTGGCTAAATGATGCTTGCATTTTATTTTTTATAACGAAATTCAACGATGTTCTTTACTTTTAGAAGAATTTTTATTTGAATAAGTAATAGAAAGGCATAAAATCGTTAAAAATTGAAAAAGTTACAAATTGGGTAGGCGCAAATTATCAGATATGGAAAAATCCAAAGCCAAAGAGCGACGCCGAAATGATAATCGTCTTGCAAAGAAAAAATCGAGATCTTCAACTCATTATGTAGGCCATGAAAATCGAGGTCTTCAACTGATTACGTAACCCATGAAAATCGAGGTCTTCAACTGATTATGTAGCCCATGAAAATCTATTACAGAATAAAAGACGAACGCGAAAAAAGAAACAATCTAATGTTTAATCGATTGATAGTAAAAGGCCATGTCTCGAGAGGCTCCAATCCACTAGCCACGGCGTTTTACAATCGGTCGATTCTAAACGGGAAAAATTGAGCTCAACGTAAGTAATTTGTCGCAATCTGTGGATGATTCGGTGGAACTGCTTTCGATTTGTAAACTGTTTTTCTTCTCGAAACGGGACTTGGAGAGTTTATCGATGAAGTTTTTGGTCGCCTGAAGTTTGATCTTTGCGATATGTTGTTGAAGAGGATGCGACGGAATTTGGTGGACGAAGTAAATTCCAAATGGTCGTTGTAATCTATTAAATTACATTTTTTATTATTTTTTTTTAATTCAAGAAACTTGCTTTGTTTCGCGACAAATGGCTACGATAATTCAATACATAAGTCAGTAATCGCCCTGCATGGTTCTTCTGTTTGGAAATTAACTTTAGTCAAACTCCACAGTTTT
This sequence comes from Maratus speciosus, assembly GCA_963932465.1. Taxonomy (NCBI): domain Eukaryota; kingdom Metazoa; phylum Arthropoda; class Arachnida; order Araneae; family Salticidae; genus Maratus; species Maratus speciosus. The sequence goes on from OZ010786.1 coordinate 256,441,421, forward strand.
CCTTTTACCTCCGATTGATTTTCTCTTTTATCAAAGTCAATGCACACTGTTTCACGTAGGAACTTTTTTCAAATGTTCTTATACAAAAGTTTCTTTAAATATGTCCAGTATTCGTTGATAGTAATTCGAGAAAATCAGTTATATATGAACCCTTCAGCGGTAATAAACAAGCTGGAAATTGCTCGTCAAACGTGGCAAATGAGGTGCGTTCTTACTATAACTAGTTTTATAATTATTTTTTGCACCCCATATTGTACTGAATGTATAATTTTTTGCACTTCATAAAGCGCATAGTCTGATACATCATTAAAATGCACTTCCAATATTTTTTTCCCATTCCCCGTAATGTAACGGAACACTTTTGACTGTCCCTGTAATTAAACTATACATCCGATTTTCCTAAAATTTGAAATAGCTCAACAAAATTTTGCAACAATTATATCTTTAAAATTTCAGACCATTCGGAAGGCTGTAATATCATTAAAATGCACTTGCAATAATTTTTCCATTGGCCGTAATGTAAAGAAAAACTTTTGACTGTCCCTGTAATTAAACTATGCATCCGATTTTCCTAAAATTTGAAAGGTCTCGACAAAATTTTGCAACAGTTATATCTTTAAAATTTCAGATCATTCGGAAGGCTCTCATATCATTAAAATCCACTTGCAATAATTTTTCCCATTGGCCGTAATGTAAAGAAAAACTTTTGACTGTCCCTGTAATTAAACTATACATCCGATTTTCCTAAAATTTGAAAGGGCTCGACAAAATTTTGCAACAGTTATATCTTTAAAATTTCAGATCATTCGGAAGGCTCTAATATCATTAAAATGCACTTGCAATAATTTTTCTCATTGGCCGTAATGTAAGGAAAAACTTTTGACTGTCCCTGTAATTAAACTATACATCCGATTTTCCTAAAATTTGAAAGGGCTCGACAAAATTTTGCAACAGTTATATCTTTAAAATTTCAGATCATTCGGAAGGCTGTAATATCATTAAAATGCACTTGCAATAATTTTTCCCATTGGCCGTAATGTAAAGAAAAACTTTTGACTGTCCCTGTAATTAAACTATACATCCGATTTTCATAAAATTTGAAATGGCTCGACAAAATTTTGCAACAATCATATATTTGAAATTTCAGATCATTCGGTTGGGTAGTTTTTGCTCTGTTACATGCGGACAGACGGACGGACAGACGGACGGACAGACGGACGGACAGACGGACGGACGGACGGACTGAACGACGACTATAGGTGCTACGTATTTATATAATTACGAACGCACCTAAAAAGACTGACTTCTACCTTAAAGTCAGTTACAGAGGTAAAAAAAAAAAAAACCTCTCCTTGCAGAATAAATATGTGAACTCTATAGATCTGATATCCTTAAATCTAAATATGGTATCCAAATTGTTCCAACACGTACAATTTTTTCTGAAAAACAGTTTTCCAATAATAACAGAAAATGAAGGATTGTTATATTAATTTAGAATGTTAGATTAAAACTGACACCTGTTAATCATTAAAGCTTCATGTTTGGTATAAATAACTTTTTTATGTGCAATCCAGAACATGATTTGAATGATACCAATTTAAAGAACGATTTAAAAAAATAATTCGTGAGAAAGAGGGTTAACAAATGATATCATATAGAAGACAAAGTTTTTATCAAAGTTCTTTTATGTTAGACTGTTAGTTTTTCTCTTTTTTAAAATTTAGCTTCACGATTTCTGACCATTTCTGTCCCCATATGCAGCAGATTAGATAAGCTGTACTTGCCGGACATTATTAAGTAAATTCTTACTTGGTTAAAGTAAAGTAAACATAATGTAATGATTGAAAAATACAAATGACTCTTGACAATTAAAAAAAAATAATAATAAAAATGTGAAAGTATCATCACTTTTGGGTTTTACTTTGTGTAATGAATGAAATAGTGCAAATTTTGAGGAAAATTTTTTTCGAAAAAAAAGTCTAAGCAAAATATCAGAATGACAACCCAATAACCGGTCAAGTGCGAGTATTTCTCGGGCACAGAGGGTTCCGTACAATAAATATATGAATGAGTAATCGGGCATTACACAAATATATCATTAAAAATTGTTATCTAGGCTTTAAAAGCCGATTGCGCAGCGCATGGAGTACGCCACCTGCGTATGTCCAAACCGCCCGTGTCTTTAAGGGTTTAATCTTTAAGGGTCTCGGCTAATTGTCGACACTTTTTTCGAAAATCGTTATCAACAATCCTTTTATACCTCTGCGACGATAGATACCTCCAGCGATACTCAACTCCTTTGCAGAACGCCCGCAAATCGATATTTGTGTGTAACGGGAAAATGCGACTTTCTCAAAAACTATGTGACGTAGAGTAATTGCTACAATTTTCCTGCAAGGTTTAAATTAACATCAACTACCCCTAATTTTTTCCTAATTTTAGTTCCGATATATTTGGAAATAGAGGAGGGTGGGAAACATTTTGCATTACATTTTCGACGATATCTTTGAAAATAGAATAGCTACAATTAAATGAAATATATTTTTGATTTCGGCATTATGAAAGCTTTCACACGATATGCAAAGAAAATGGTTTTTTTTCTCTCCAAGGGACTTAATTAGACCCTCTACATTTTCCCTAAATATATTTGTGAATGGTTAATAATCAATAAATATGTGGGTCAATAGCCTTTATTAATTCAGCCAATTTGAATTTTCAACATTCCCTAGTTTACGAGTAAAATGACTGTGACAGATGGTCAGACAGACAGGAGGGATCTTATAATGGTTCCGTTTTTACGTACAGAACCCTAAAAAAGCACAAAACCGCTTCTCTGTACCCACATTTTAATTACAAAATCATTCAGCTATTTGTTAAAAATAAATATAACGTATGTTATAACTGCAGACGATATTTAAGAATAATTCTCACGTACTAAAATAAATTCTTAAAACTTTTAGTCTACCATTGAAGGGAATTTATAGTGTAATAAATAACACTTCCCTTCTACTGACCATAAAGAAAATCGTTTAATGGGGTTCTCAGAAAAAAATCAATCGCAAAAGAGGGGCCCAGAATTCAGAAAAAGAAATGTACTTGATAAAATTCCAGAAGTGCTTAGAGACTCGGAGATATCAAATCTTTCTTCTATATATTCAGTCATTTAACTCAATTTAAAACGTGATCGCTTCTTTGATTTCGTCGACACTGTCTCATAAAGTTAGCTATAAAAATGTTATAATGATGTATCCAGGAAATTTATTTTAGATTTTTGACAAAGCTTAAGGTTTTTTAGTGTAGCTATTAATAAATTTCGAAATAATGTAACTTGATGTTCAGAAGTACTTATTGATATATAAAAACAAACTGTGAACATTTTAGTTTCCTCGTGTTATGTTAGAATTTGTCGTTTAAAGATTGTTGACTGTTTATTATTTACAAAGCAAAATTCATAACAGGTTCTTGTTTTAGAGTATTTCCTTTTTAAAGTGGTTTTGGCGAGTTAGACAAATGCTTTGGTGAAATAAGAGAAAAACTGCAAAGCTGTTTCTGATGCCAATATTTCATTAACGCAAGGATTTTTTCCAATATTTACAGGGTTTACTGCACACATAAAAATGTAATTTATATGGCACATACGTACGGGAGAAATACTTAATATATACATGAGCGAACAATACCGAGATAGTGAAATCGAACTTGACGAGAGAAGGATATTTTCCACAAGCGTTTTCTGGTATTCCGAATCCACTGTTTCATACACTGTTTCATTTACTCAATTTATTAGACAGATACTGAAGAAATTTACATATACATCCTGAAGGAATTTAATATATACAGAGCACAAAACGCTATCTACTGCACATATAAAATTTCTTCTGAATATGTAAGTTAAACTGCTTTGTATATAAGTCAATAAATTGCGTAAATACTGAAGAAATTGCTTGTGTGTATGAAAAAGTGAATAGAGTACCAGAAACTGCTTTTGAAAAATTTCTTTCTTTCATACAGTTCGATTTTAAGATTTATTTATCATATATGTATTGTCTTACATGTATGTTATACATTGTTATTTGTATTTGCTTTATATGTATTACTTTATGTTAGATGCATTTCGTCTATATTTACTCAGTGAAAACACTCGACAAAACTAACTCAACAAAACTAAACTCGACAAAAAGTTTGCCTGAGATATCGTTAGATATTCTGGTCATAATAGAATATGCAGGGAAAAAATCAATCAAAATATTTATTGAGAAGATTATAGATATGGATGCTGAAGATTTCGTTCTGAAATTTGTTGGAAAATCATCATTTTGTACTTATTCCATATTTTTCAGGAAATGACGACACTTGTATTGTGTTTTCGATTATCTATTTATCCTCATGCCCGGGGTAAAATTGATATGGAAAACAAGCAAAAGTTTAGAAATTTTAAGATAAAAAAGTGTATAAAAATGCTTTAATCATGATGATGATAATGATGTCATTGCATAAATATATTAAAATTTTCTTAAATGCTTTTATTCTTTTTTTAGCTAAAATGAGGTCAGAATTGAAAAATAGTACTTTTCCTACACGTTTTACCATACCTTAGACTACATAATACTTTACCAGTGTTACTTTCGTGAGTGTTTTTAATATCTGACAGCAATATCATTATCTTAATTCAAAAGTTCGCCAAAACCGCTATTAAAAAGAACTTTTCTATGATATTAAAAAAATTAATTTATCGCCAAAAGCAATAGATTTCTTTCTAATTAATCAGGAATTCAATGCAAAATTCCAGCTTAGAATTTATTCACATCGATAAAGAATTAACCTGTGTCGTTGTGCCATACAAAATATTGCAACTTACTTCTCCATCTAGTAAAAGATATCACCTTTAAGTGCATACAATTTACTTAACAATGATATAGTACTATTTTATTTTTATAGCGATGTCAGTATTGTGTGAAGGGTTAGAAGAATTATAAAATAAAAAATAAAATAAGATTTAATCTAAAATCTTAAAATGCTAAGACATACATATGCTATTAGATAATTAGAAAATTCTGACAAATATATGAAATATTAATTCATGAAGAATAACGTGTCCACGAAACAACTTTTTTTTCCCTCCAGTATATCCTAAGTTAGATAATTGCCCTGAATTGTACGGTACGATTCCCGTTTCTGACTTGAGTATTCGTATTTCTTCACAACATACATTAAATTCACGATCTCAGCCAGAAATAAACATAGCTCCCCACGATCAACCAATCGAACGTACTAAACTTAAGATAATGCTTTTAAATCATACTGGATGTCCCAAAAATAACACTTTATGAAATATAAAAAAGAAACAAGTGTAAAGAATAAATACAAAGATAAACAAAGTAATATGTTTATAAGGTAGCTCATAATTGCGCGCACTGAAATTTAAAGGTTGTTAACATCTTTGCAAATGAACGGCGCTGCACTGTTTGAAACTTTAAACTTGATTGAAATCACTTGAAAACTTGAAAACATTTCAACAACTAAGTAGAATTAAAATAATGTTGATCCAGTTTTTGAATCTAACTTGAGCATTGTTATGGTAAGTTGATACAACTTGACATCTGTTGGCGAAAATTCAAACTATTTTTTAAATTACTGTACACAAAATTTACGAACTGTGGATAATCATGTTGTTTGTTTAATATTCTTATCTATTCATATAAAAATTTATTATTTTTATGTATATTATACTTATATTATATATGTAATTATATATAGTACATTATATATATTAATTATGTAATTATACATATATAAATACACAATATTACTATGTACTTATATATATATTTATATATTTTTTTATATTTTATATTATATGTATTTATTATATATATATATATATATAAATATACCTAACATTATATTATACACATTAATGTTATATGTATCTTAAAACATATAAAAATGCAAAAAATATATATATTTCCATAATATTAGATCTAAAGAAAAATACCGTTTAAAAAAACAAAAAGATATACATTTTTCCGAAAAACATATGCTAAATGCTAAAAATTACACAAAAAAATTAATTAATTAAATAAATAAATAAACGGTCATGTGCGAGTATTACTCGCGAACAGAGGGTTTCGTACAATAACTATATTATTTTGTAACTGTATTATTACAAAAAAAAAAAAAAAAATTGCTAAAACTTTGTAAAAAATGTAGGATTGTGTATATACTAGAAAGATATAAATGGATATACAGTGAAACCTCTCTGTGCGACCACTTCCATTAAGCGACCACCTCCCTGAATGACCATTTTTTCATGAAACGAAATTTATTCCCATAGGCTCAATACTAATTTTACCTCTATTTAGAGACCATCCCAGTTGAACTCCCTCCATGAGTGACCATTTCTTTAAAGAAAATGAAACAATTTCCGTTTTTTCCTGGTCGCTTGAAGAAGGTTTTATTATAAAAATAATTCCGTAGAGCGCATTATTCATCAAACTTCAAAACTAAGTTTAGAATTTTTATTTAACCGGTAACTTTTAAGTGTTTAAACCCCTTAGTGCCTTTTTAGGCAATGAATTTAACTCTGGTGACAAATTAAGAATGAAGGTCAATAAACTCCCCTGCCCTATTCTGTCAGGAAACTCTCAAAGAAACAGGTAAGTTAATGAAATCGTCATTATTTGTCCCCCCCCCCCTCGAAAAGAAAAAAGTTGCATTTATTTACTGAATTTCGAAAGGACTTGGAAATAAAAGTTATAAAAGATAAAACTGTAAAATCAAAGGAAACGTCAATGTATTCATTTTTTAAACTCTATAGTAATTAACTTATGTAATTAATGTTTGTTTTGATAGTTAAATTTTCATATTTTTTACTAATGTGAAAAATAAAGTTTAGTAAAATTAATTGTTACCTTTTTTATAACAATTAAAATCTAAATTTAAACATGACATTTTTATTGGAACAGAACGTGGTCGCTTTAGGGAGATTTTACTGTATCCTAAAAGTTCAGAGACATATGAAGCCTAAATAGTATCAATAAATTGCTATTGGGTATAAATCTATTTTTAATCTTATCCTAAAATGTTTATGATGAACTTAATTCGGTGGTGACAATAAGAGTATTATATATTTAAACTTCATTTGTCATTTCAGAAATCAAAATTCAGCGCAGTAATAATAGTCCCTTTTTACAGTGTACCAAAAAAAAAAACGCTTGTTCAAAATTTAAACAAGGCATTGTGCTAAGCGCGCTTTGAAAGGAGGTCGCAAAGTTGCAATGTCGCCCTGGTTCGTGCCTCGTTTTTACAGATAGGTTTTTAATTAATCTTTAAAGACATGGGTGGAGTATTCAGAGAGCCCCTTATTTCATACTAGTCGCGAATCCCATAATAATTATGTGATTAATTCTGTGAGGCGACGAGCAAATTTTCACAATCGTTTATTTAACTTAAATTGGTTCACGTACGCTGTTAAAATTTTTGCAGCATTCTGGCAGGTCATTCGACCGTTTTTTTTTTTTAAAAACGGTTTCATAACCATAATCTAACTATATTCTGACCATAAAATGGCCAATAATATGGTCAGAATAGTGTTAAAATTACGGTTGTGTGACCGTTTTCGGAAAAAACGGTCAAATGACCTGCTAGAATGCTGCAAATTTTTAACAGTGTATGTAACGATGGATTTTTGCAATCGATTTTTCTCTCACTTCCTGATATGCTAGAATTATAAAAATTATGTACTCAAGTATGTTTCTGATAACAATACAGCATTTTAATATTTTTAGAACTTAATTACAAATTAATAAATTAATTTTAAGGCATTTTCCCGTTAGCCGGGGGAAAGTAATACTTAGTACAATGCATTACCTTCGGTACATCTGTATGGTTACAATTGTACACGAAGAGCAGTGAGTTATGCACAAACCATACTCGCTAAAATACGCCAACTGGCTATAAAACTGCAACAATGAAATATTTAAAACACCAAAAAGTGGAAAATAAAACATAAATGCAAAATAAAAAGTGGGATATTTTTTTAAAAGCACTTTTGTCGATTAATAGATTAATATTAATTAAACTATCACTATACATAGAAAAACAATTTCTAAACCTAAATAGATAACTCAAACAAAGATTTTTCCCCCTTAATTTTGCCAATTCTGAAACAAAAATAGATTAACATGAATTGCAATTTTCGATTAACATGCATTGCAATCTTAAAATTAGGCGTGATTATAAGATAAAATTAAATGCTAATAAAAGAATGGAGTTTTTTTTTTAATAATATTAGATAAAAACATTTATCCTTTCGCGCTTATTTAAAAAAGAATCTGATTAATTATCTTATTAGCTTAATAATTATCTTGATCTAAATATTTATTTTTTTCTTATACGATCGTTTATAATCATCTTGATCTAAATTAAAGAGAAGAATTTCTTTATTCAGGTTTAAGGTGGTACTCCATTATAGAGTACTGTATAAAATGATGTTTAGAAAGCATAAATTATTTTATTTAAAAAAAAAAAATGCTATCCCACGGCAAGTAACTACAAAAATACTTTCGAAATAACAATGTATTTTAAATTAAAAATGTTTGAAAGTTTTCTAATTATCTTTATCAATGTTTTTTTTTTTTTGTAAAATAAACATACGAAGTCTATTATTCAGGTTTACTTTGAAGCTGGGGAAAATAGAAAATAAAAATTACAAATCTCAGATTTTCAAAGGAAATGTTTACTCAAATGTTGATTGTAAAAGGGGAAAAAAAAAAGACAATAAAATATTTGTCGAAACATCAATAAATATTTGTATTACTTTTATTAAAACTCTAAAATATATCTGGCTATTTATTTAACAATTCAATCAAAATTTCTTTTTAAAAATATATAACGAGGCGTAACATGCATAAATGCTCTTTGATATAATTTGTCTCAGAACCTATTCATAACTTATACATACAATTTACAAAATTATGTAATAAAGCTTGATGCTACTTTTTAAGAAAATTTACAGATTCAAGATATAATTAACCATGCCTATAAATATGTTGTACTGATGACATTAATGAAACTTTGTTTGACGGAAGAGCTTTACACACTCTCAATGGTCACTCTCACTTAGAAAGGTTTATAGCAGTTTATAAAGCAGGTGTTAGTGAATTTTGTATCCAGTTTTGGAGAATAAATTATCAAGTTTGGATAATAAAAAACTGATTTTGGAGTAAGTTGATATTTAAATATTAATATACTAACCGCCCTTGGCGATCAGTTTGGTCTCCCTTAAATGTAATGCTAAACATTGTATCATGTTACTTTTATTCATAATTTACTTGTTAATCCTTCACCAAATTCGAAGATTCTGATTAACAACAACAACAACAAAAAAAAAAACTAAAAACTCGGTATATTTATGTTAGCCGGACGTAGGAGATAAATCGCTAAACATTGTTCCTGTCGCTTTTCTTCGTATTTTATTAATTTCATTTAAAATATTATCCTTCCGGATGTGGCAATCCCAAAACTTTCTTCTATTTCATACATGTTAATACTTCCTGAAAAATGCAGCATATTAGCATTCAGGTTAGATGATTTACACCAAAATCTAATTATTAACAACTTTGACAACTTCTAACTGAAACTGAAACTTGATGAAAATCCATGCATTAGTTTTTTAGATAGAGCTATTGCGGAAATTGTAAAAAAATCTGCATAGCAGAGCCATATGTTGGGCGATTTACACTAAAAACTAATTAGGACCAATTTATACGAGGAAGTAACTGAATCAGAAGCTTGATGAAAATTCATGCATTAGTTCTTCAGATACAGCTATTGCGAAAAATGTAAAAAATTCTGCATAGCAGCGCAACCTGTTGGGCGATTTACACCAAAAATTAAACAGCAGTAATTTATATCAGGGGGTATTTGAATCTGAAGTTTGATGAAAATTCGTGCATTTTTTCTTGAGAGCTATTGCGATAATCATGAATAATGCAGCATAGCAGCGCCACCTGTTAGGCGATTTTCACCAAAAAGTAATCAGCATCAAATTATATCCTGGATGAACTGAATTTGAAGTTTTATGAAAATCGGTGCAGTACTTCTTGAGATATAGCTATTGCAGAAATCGTGAAAAATGACGCATAGCAGCGCAACCTGTTGGGCAATTTTCACCAAAAACTAATCAGGACCAGTTTATATCAAGGTCTAACTGATATACAGTTTTGTGAAATTTCGTGCATTAGTTCTTGAGATAGAGCTCCCGCAATTTTTTTGTCACATAAAGACTCACAGAGTAACAGAGTGACAGACAGAAATTTTCTAAAAACCATCAAATCCTGTTCAGGACATTCTAAAACGTACAAATCTGTCGAAAACCGGAAGTCGAAAATTTTCATGAATCCAATACTTTCTTCTTGTAAATATAGAAGAAAGTAAAAAGTGCAAGTCTACCGAAATGCACACGACTCTCACCTTTGTAATATTTGCCATCCTCTGGCATTTATTGTTTTCAGTCATAATTTAATAGATTATCAGATATAATTTTGATCCCCTCCACTACACTTGTGGAAGGGAGGGTGGACAGCAAATTTCTAAAAGTGTATCTGATTACTGCTTGAGCAATCGTCCAATCCAAGTCCCACAACCTAATGAAATTTCTTCTCTTCAGATTTAATAAATTCTTAGATTTTCTTATTAACTAATATAATTAAAATACAATAATTCATAATAAAAAATATTAGCCAAAAATGATCGGAAATGTTCGTTTCGGTACAAAATTGTCAAAGAATTGTCTTTAAGCACAATTCACCGGATTGGAAAAAAGCTTGACACTGTAAATCTGTACATCGCATTAATAAATAAAGCGCTTTATTAACCATTTGGAAAAATGGTTATTGTTCTCTGTCAGGGTAGGAAATCAAAAGCATATCTGAAGGTTTTTATTGGTTTAATCCGCATTTTATTCGTTTTCTGATTGGTCTATACAGTAATCTGTATTCCCCTTTACTTTCAACAACGATGGATACCTTCTGTTGCCACTATGACAAAAAAGTAATAAAAACTACAAAAAAAAAAAAAAAAAAATGATAACTCAGAAACAAATTGAGATACAGCTTTCAAACAAATTGCATTTAAAAGTACATTTTTTTCTCTATCCGACGGTGTAAAAAATAATATTGTCGGATGTTTAGAAGTCTAAGAATGAAATTTCATTTAAAATGTGTCATCAGATTTCTTGGACGATGGAAAAGCCTTTTCCCGAACAGCCAATGAAATGCTTGGATAATACGTACGAGTCGCGGGCGATTTTTGCGCTTGCAATTTTTACGTATCATAACACTATTAATGTTTAATTCATGGCGTACGTAATGTATGATCACTCCGTGCGATTTTTTATGTCTTAAATTTTAGTCTTCGAAAAAATAATTTTCCAAATGGTTTATTTGTTAAATTGCATTTTTCTAATAAAATTGTAACATGTTTTACTTGACTACATTACGTATGAAACGGTGAAACAACATATTTTTTAAATGTGTAAAATTTATTACATCTTCAATAATAATACAGTTATAATTGCTTTATTTTAACCTTGGTAATAATGAATTATAAATCTATTTGAATAACTAAAAGTAATTATTTTGTTCCATGCGACTATTTTTCTCACTACTTTAAAATTAAATGGCATCTATGCGAAATAAAAATGCACTTTTATATTTCTACTGACACAGCTACCACATGTGCACCTCAACGCCATTCCGGTGACGAACGACATCCATTTTTTAAAAAAAAGAATTAGTAATTATCTTTTGTTGATATTAATCAGTACTTATCTTGATCTAATTTAGCTGATATTAATCAGTAATTATCTTGATCTAATTTGGCCATAAAATTTATAAATGGATTCCATAATTGAGTTCTACATTCATGCTGAGAAGAATATCAAATCAAAAGATATAATTTCAGATTATCAAAAGAAAATGGTTACACGAGTGTTGTTATTTATTTATTTTCAAAGAGAAAAAGCATTTGTTGAATGATCTATGATTATATGAATTGTATCTTCTTTTACTCTGAAATGTACCTATTTATTTCAACTAAATCATTTACTAATTTTTTTTTATTTTTTTTTTTCTCGATAACATATAGCGATATGTAACACGGATAAAATGCTTTGGGGTTTAACGTACCAAATCCTGTTTTAGTGTGGTCATCTTTATCATCTTTATAAAATTTTTATAACTATGTAGTATTGAAGCACGATTTTTAAAACTTATGTACTTATTTTATTTTATAAAATTTGGAGTTTTCATTTTCAGTGTATTGGGTTAATAATCGTACATAAATATAAATATATTATATTATGGAATTAATTTCAATGTAGAGAAATATTTTACAGATTTTTTTTATTTTTTATTTTTTATAAATTACTCATGAAATTGTAAAGCTACATTATTTTATAATGTGGAAATTTGATTTCATGTTTTTAAAATGTTCTGTAATATTTTATAAAGTTTTAGCATAAAAAATAATCACACTGATAGAAGTTTACACATCAGTATTGAGGGAGTTTTAATAAATTATATTTTAAAATTCATAAAATTTGCCAAAATATGCTATTTTTATATATTTAAATTTGAAAAAAAAGCTGCGATGTTTGAAGGACTAGATATTAAATATCACAAGAGTGTTTCGCATGAAATATAAAAAATATTTTTTAAAAACTAAAATCCATAAATAAACTTTTTATGTACATGAAAGTAAGTCTGAAAAATAGCTCAAAATAGTAAGAAGTTTTTAATATGTAATCTAATTAGACACTCGTGTTCAGCAGTTTTAAAATGTTAGCTTTTTAGAATTTCTTTTTACATTTTTCATTAATTTTTAATGAAGTACATACTCTCAGTCTAATTCACAGAACATATTTATGCTGATGTGTCTTACAAAAAATAATAAGTGCGGAAAAATTATTTACTTATCCCCTTTTTAATTTCATTTTTTCATTTTATATTAATTCTTACATCATTCAAAGATGGATTTTCTTCATTTAATAGAGGATCTTGTATTGATCAGTATTGGTAATATACAAATCTTATGAATGTCTATTAAATTAATTGGCCACTATTTTTTTTCAGTTTCATGTGCTATCATTTACAGGCTGGAAAATAATAATAATAATAATAATAATAACAAAGCCAAAGAAACAAATAGGCAGACAAGCATACTATTTTTGGATATTGATGACATTTCAATGGGCCAATTAAACAAAACGAAACTTTTCCAGAAAATAACATAAAATAATTAAATCTATACTAATAAATAAAAGTTTGGTTCTGTTTTGTGTCTGTCTGTGTGCGATGGTTAGCAAAATCTACGGAACGTACGAGGCTGATTTCTTTTGTGAGACTGGCCCAAAGTCTCTTCTGAGGCACATGGGACTCAAGCTTCTAAATTTCAAATAATTAGTTGAGTTATTGCTTAAAATTCTCAACTCACTCTCATTAAAAACTTATCTCGTTCCTTGCGAAAGGAAAAAGCTGTGGCGCAAGCACAGAAGCCTTATTTACCATCGGTTGAAAATGAAGGTCGAAAAGAAGGAATTTCGGGGGTATTTTGTCATGCTTTATTAACTTACATCGGCCAAACCACTTAGTTAAGGCTGTTCTCAACTGCTCTGCTCAACAAGCGCAAAACGTTTTGACACATTTACAAATTCATTTTTAACGGAAAGATATAAAACTGGAAGGCCTGACAAGATAAGCGATTTGGAATCAAACTGTGTTTTTCATTTTTGATAAATAAATTACCTATCGAGTTACAAGCAAATTTGATCACGTGACACGGCATTTTTCTCCCTTTACTGACTGGATTTTCTGCTTTCGTTCGGAAGTTCGGTTCAAAATGCTAACTTTTACAGTATTTTCTGAAACATCTACTGCGTTTACAAGAAAACAGAAAAAACAGTTCGATGACATAATTTCTGAGTAACAACACCTTCCAGTTTCATGCGTTTCCGAACAAAAATGAATTAAAACTTATGTCAGAAAGTTGACCCTTTGGATTTGAGAACGTAATTAATTAATAATCTGTTAACATTTAATTTAACATTCCGTTAATAATTAATTAATAATAATTAATAATCCGTTTGTAACGCCTTAAGTTACAAACGGAACACATATTGTGAAAGATCGCACTCTTACTTCTAGCATGCCGCAATCAATAAAAAAAAAAAAAAAAAAAAAATCACAGTTAATCATTTGAAAAAAAAAAAAAAAAAAAAAAAAAAAATCAGAAAGGGAATGCCTTGCGAAAGGCTCCGTTTCTGCAGGTTTTCTACTCATATATGCAAGCAAATAAGAATAAAATAGTTAATATTAATAATTGTAAAATATTTTATTTAAATTAAATTACAAATTGGGTATCTTCGTTTTATACAATATTCGTGGTTATACACATAGGCGGTTATTAATTATTTTTACTGTAGAAATTTCATTTTAATTAAAAAAGTATTTTATTTTTTTTTTGTTTTTAATTATACAAACGTGTCACGTATTTAAAAGGAAATGCAGCACAGAAATAAAAAGCTACAACATGAATGAGTCCATACATTTATTTGCTTAACAAATCAGCTTCATGAAGAAAAAAATATTGAAAAAAATAATTTCCCTTCTACCTCAAAATATAATAATACGTCTGGAGTTATTTTTAGTAAAGCACGCCGAGCAAATAAAGTGCTTTTTTTAAACTAGTGGAAAATATAGTGAATTTTAAAGAAAAGTGTACTTAACTTATTTTTTTATGTAGTGTTGTTCTGCCGAATTTTTTTAATGTAATATTTTCCGCAAATACGGTGAGATTTAATTATAAAAGAAACGTTTGCAGGTGCGTAAATCTCATCTCCTTTCACACTGTTTTTCAGTTCTCAAACATTACTCATTTTTAGAAGAAGTACTCGTATTATTGAGATAAACGAGTGAAACAGTTTTTTTTAAATTAGTTTATTTTTTTTATGAATAAAATTAAAGAAATATTATACATTTTTGAAACAATTTAAATTTTCACTGTTTCACAGTTTATTTATTGAAATGATTAATACTTGAACTGAATTGTATTGGTGAATATAATATTTTCGGCGAATATGGTGAGATTTAATTATAAAAGAAACGTTTGCAGGTGTGTAAATCCCATTTCCTTTTGCAGTGTTTTCTAGCCCTCAAACAATACTCATTTTTAGGAGCAGTTTTATTGGATAAAAACATTTTATTTTTTGACAATAAGTTATTTTTTCTTTTGTATAAATCTAAAGAAATATTATACATTTTTGAAATAATTTCAATTTTCATTATTACAAAGTTTATTGATTGAACTGATTAATAATTGAACTGAACAGTATTACTGAATATAATATTTTCCGCAAATACGGCGAGATTTAATTATAAAAGAAACGTTTGCAGGTGCGTAAATCCTATTTCATTTCGCATAGTTTTTCAGTTCTCAAACAATACTCATCTTTAGGAGAAGTGTTATTGGGTAAACGAGTGAAACAATTTTCTTTCTTTTGTTTGATTTTTTTTTTTTTTTTTTTTTTTTATAAATTAAAGAAATATATATTTTTGAAACAATTTAAATTTTCATTGTTACAAAGTTTATCCCTTATATCTCCAGGATTAACTTTATCTTTTTATTAATTTAAATTCAAAGTTTTTTTTTATAGTGGAAAATTACTTTTGTTAGATGTTATGCAATATTTTAATTTAGGTTCTGAACTTGATTTGTAACAATAACAGTGTACATTGCAAAAGTTTATAGGAAAATATAACTTTTAACATAAACCCTACCGCCTATGTAAACAAATAAGAATGTTCATTTTCCGTACAAAGGGCGTTCCATAAAAACTGAGAGTAAATTAATAAAAATAAATCAAGAATTATATTTACAGCAAAAAAATACATCATTCTTTATCAAAATACCTTCTCTCAGATGATATGCAACGGTCCCATCGTTCAACCCACTTTTCAAAACAAGTAGATAAGCCTTTTTCTGGAATCAGCTTTAAAGAACCGTGCACTGATGAAATAACTTCAGATTCTGTATTGAATTTTCTGCCACGGAGCATTTCCTTCAACGTCGGAAACAGCAAGAAATCGCACGGTGCGAGATCATTTTGAAACATTTGTTTCCAATCACAACATTGATAAATTCTTGTTTGCATTTGTTCTTTAATAAGGTGATGAGGAAACCATCTGGAGCAAACATGGAGAAGCTATAAATTGTTTGCAAAGAATGCGAAATACCGACGTTTTCTAAATGTTGGTTGATGTCGCTATCTCCTCACATATCGTTCGCCGATTTTCTTGCAATATTGACCACACAGTGTTAACATTTTCATCATTCACAACACTTTTTGGTCAGCCAGACCTAAGATCCAGTTCTGCAGACAAATATCCTTTTTTGAAATCGCCATGCCATCTAAAAATCGTACACTCACCAAAACATTTGTCTCTGTAAGCTTTTTTCATTAACTTAATTGTTTCTAGAGTAGTTTTGCCCAAACGATAGCAAAATTTTATGGCACAACGATTGCGTTTTTTAACTCTGAATCACTCACCCCCATTTTTGTAGGGCAAATAAAAACAGTTCTTTAAACAAGTACGAAACTAGGAAAATAAAATCATTTGCTTCTTTTAAAATATTTATAAACGTACAGTTAACAGTTTGAAAAAATCGCCTGCAGTTTTATTTTTTAGTTTCGCGATGTTACCACTACGTAAAAAAAATAACTCTCAGTTTTTATGGAATGTCTTTGTATATTATGAAAGGTTTCTTTTTCACTTTCTTCTATCTTTACAAGAAGGAAATATTCTAGATGTGAAAATTTTCGACTTCCGATGTTCGACGGACTTGCACGTTTTAGGAGTCAGAGATCCCAAAAAGCATGCTTTTACAAAATGTCTGTCTGTGAATCTGTGAGTCTGTCGGTCTGCCTGTCTGTATGTGACACAAATTTTGTGGGCGCTGTTTCTCGAGAACTAATGCATGGAATTTAATAAAAATTATATTCAGGTACTCCCTGATATAAATTAGGCCAGATTAGCTTTTGGTGTAAATCGCCCATAAGGTGACGCTTCTATGCGGCAATTTTCACGATTTCGCAATCGCTCTATCTCAAAAACTAATGCACGGATTTTCATAAAACTTCAGATTCAGTTAGTTCCTGATATGAATTGATGCTGTTTATGTTCTGGTGTAAGTCGCCCAACAAATGGCGCTGCTATGTTGCACTTTGCAAGATTTACACGATTTCCGCAATAGCTCTATCTCAAGAACTAATGCTCACATTTTCATCAAACTTCAGATTCAGTTAGTCCTTGATATGAAATGATGCTGATTACCTGTTGGTGTAAATCACCAATAGGTGGCATTGCTGTGCTGCATTTTGCACGATTTTTCTCAATAGCTCTATCTTAAGAAGTAATACACGAATTTTCATCAAAAGTTCAGATTCAAGTATACCTTGATTAATATTGCTGCTGATTATCTTTTGGTGTAAATCGCTCAACAGGTGGCGCTGCTTGTGATGTGGAATCACATATATTTTTCTTAAATTATTCTTTTCTCTAAATTTCAGTTAAAACTAACCTTTAATTACTTATTCATTTTATCCTAACCTTTATTTCAGTTCCCATTGTAACTTTCCTCCAAAAGAAAAGAAAGAAAAGATATTTAACAGATGCCTTTATCACTAAATAGGCTCTCGCATTGATAAAATTCATTTAGATGATTATTCACGCTGACTAAATAAAAAAAAAAGAATAAAGATCGACTTTGCTTTCGGCCAGTAGAAATAACTCTTTGATCTCCGCTTAATTTTTGAGTATGACTTCCTTGTTAAATCATAAACATTTCCAGTAAATGCGGTCTGTATTGTCTTTAACGCTATGTTCTCAAAACTTTGCTCTTAACGTACGAATTGGCGTTCGAATTCTTTTTGGCTTAATTTTTAGGACTGCTATGCTGGTAGCCCTGCCACACAATTCAAAATTCTCCTAATTGTCCAAAGCGTAACAGATAATTTTTCTCATATGATATCATTCATTTTTTCATGTGCTCTTTTCGCCAATTGTTTGATGCCAATGTGTATATTACAGAATAATTGGCAATTGCTCCCTTGCACTTCATGAACACAGTCATGTAAAAAAATCGTCTTTAGAAATTCTATCAGGCACCATCCCTATCCATTTCTGTATGAAAATGCTTTAATTTTATATAGTTACTCCAAATAAACAGATTTCGTAAAAAAAACAATTTAAAAGCATTATTTCTACACTGATCACAGCCTACAGCTATTTATAGACTCTAGCGAATGCAAAGAAACTGAACCTGGTAATAATTTACGATCTCCAAATATTTTAAAGTGCGGATCTCTACTACACTGCTATGCTGCATTTGTCATGACTTCCGCAGTAGTCCTATCTCAAGAACAGGTTCTGGTGTAAATCACCCAATAGGTGGCGCTGCTATGCTGCATTTTGCTGGATTTACACGATTTCATCGATTGTCATATCTCAAGAACTAATGTACGGAATTTCATCTTTTTAGAATCCTCATGATGAGTATAGATTGCCATTTAATTTCGGCACTGTGATAGCGAATTTTGTAGTATTAACCTGTATGAGATAGAAGAAAGTTTTGGGATTGGTACATCCGACTAATTTTCGTTTGCCTCTTTTAAATTACGTTAAGAACAAGTACGCAAAATATAGAAATATAACATAATATAAATGCAATCAGTGTATAATGTAAAAATATAAAACTGGTAGTTTAAATTTAAAATATTTTCATACAATAATTATATATGACGTAGTATTTATTCTTATATGTTACATAAATGACGCGAACCATGCTAAATTTGATGACGAAATACCTGACATTTATGTAACAATCAAAAATAAATAGCTTAGGTACAACAATTTTACGGAAATATTTTAATTTAAATTTTAACTTTATTTTTATTTATTTATTTGTTTATTTACTTAGTATCCAAGAGAGAAAAAAAATGAAACATTACTTGTTGGAATTTTTTATTTAAGTTACCTGAAAGTAACGAATAAAGGAATTGTGACACCGCTTTGTTTATAGTTTCATGCTTTGGATATTTTTATTTGTAAAACAAGATATCTAGCGTAAGTGGAAAATGAAATTAAATATCACACTCCTCTCCTGTAAAATCTACAAATTCTTAAAATGTGCAGCTGAGTGTTTAATAGCAAAACCAATTAAAATATATTCTGTTTGAAATATACCATATAATCGGGCTTATCGCCACCATTAATATTTTTATTAGCAGGATCACGTCTCATAGCAATTTTTTTCTAAACACTAAAGCTTTCTTTCTTTCTTTTTTGTTTTAATAAAGAAATATATCCTAGAGTCGTAGAGGAAAACAAAATTGAAAAGGGAAAGATAACTTTGTTTTTATGGAGGTGGCACATGTTTTAACGGACGAAAAAGTAACATGCTTCCAGAGTTAAGTGAAAATACTCGTATTCAACATCAAATATTTAAACAATAACACTTCTTCTGTATATATATATATATATATATATATATATATATATATATATATTGTCTTTTTTACTTTCACCAACTCAGAAATTTTATAGTTGCTATTAGTTTCTCAGACGTAATTTTATCTGAAGAAAAAAAATCGTGTAAAATATTCTTTTCTAAACTTTATTGATTAGTAATTTTGCTTCTATACTCTATACTGGAATTTACATTATTTGTTGGACAGTTTTATAGAGTGATATATTGAAATCAGTAATGAATTCTGGACGTACTCTGTCGGGGTTGGGAGAAGGGAAATTTCAACGTTCCAGGTGGGAAAACATATTTCTAAAAATAGTTACTGCTTGAATTTATTACTTACATTATTGAAAAGTAATATGTTACAAACATAATGTGTGGAACTGTTATGCTTACAGTTCTTTTCCCAACTATTATTATTTTTTTATAAAACAATATGTCCAATTTAACTCAAAAGGCAAGAAAAATGGGATATTTTCTTCTATAAATATTGTGATTTATTAAAATGCGTAGTTGATTGTTTAGAAGAAAAGATATTGAACTATTTCCTCGAGACGTACGTAACATTGGGTTAAAATGACAGCTTTACGCTTTGCATTTGCGAAGGTTTTGCGACATTTCTTTTAGTCAGTTATTTCATTGTCACATTTACAAGCTCAAAAACATGTTATTTAATTATTTTATGCATAAATAATTATGAAAAAAAAAGTGTGATTTGTAAGATATTTTGAGATGGAAAATAATAATAAAAAAAGTATATTAAGGTAGAAATAAATAAATAATATGTCAAAAAATAGAGAAATTTAAAATATAATACATTTATATACACTCTTATACATATAAATGTGATTTATGTTTAAGAAAATTTTATTATATATACGTTTACAAAGGTAGTTATAGGTATATCTTATTTTAACAAGAAACTAAAAAGTAGAAAATATTGCAGTAAAATTAACTAAACTAAGATTATGCTGAACATAAAAATAACTAAGTTTAGATATTATAATAAAAGAATATTTTTTCATATAAAGAATACCTTTTTAAAAATAAAATAAAAAGAGTAGTGTGAATCTTAAATGCAGCTAGCATTTTTCAGAGCTGCTTTTAAAAGTACAGTCGATACATAATTTTTAATCTTTGAATTTTTTCTTAAAAAATCTTAACTGGAGATTTCTTTATTTAATCTACTGATAGTGGAAAGAAATTTATGTTTAGGAAAAGTAAAATTAATTGTATTTTTGAATACTTTCAGAAACGTTTTGTGCCTTATTTGTAAGAAAAAAAAAAAAAGATTATTAAAGAAAAGATTTTTGAAGAAGAATAAGATATATGTGCACGTATATGGGATTAACATTTTGTTTGAAAAGAAAACAAACAAACGCAGAAGTATCATAAAGTACGATAGTTTCAAATTGTACTAGTAAGAATTGGAGATTTATCAAAAAGGTTGTGAATATTTAATTTCTTATTAAGTATATGCAATTGTTTTATTATTTCTAAATGTTTCACTACAGATGTATTATTGGAAAATATCTTAAAAGGTAGAAAACATACTTTTAAAGAATCAAATTTTCCTTATTCAACACCTGGAACACACAAGTTTTATCATACTGTCATTTTAAGTGCATTGTTTTTAATAAACATTTTGTTGTTGTTATCATGTCCATGAAAGTACATCGACAGTTTTCCTAGAAGTAAGGAGGCACCATGTCCTCAAAAAAAGATGGCCATTTCAACTAATAGTCGACCGTAACCGGAAAAGGGACACTCCCAGCTCGGTACCTCTGTCTCACCTACCGATCTGCAAGCGAGAGAAAATTCTACACTACTGATTTTATGTGTTGGTATGTGGCATCGGTACGGGGCCATAAGCATCGTAGCTTACCCAAAAGCCATCATCTAAAGTATTGGCAGTGACCGGTACTGTTTAAATTTTGGTGTTCTCATGGAAATCTGTGCTGTACCACATCGTATGCCTCTTAAAAAAAAATTGATGCACATATATATTGTGTGCAACGCGTATACGATCGTAAATTGTATAAGCGTATATGATCATTTGTGAGCTAAGTATTTTCGTTAAGAAACAACAACAACAACAAAAAATTGAATTAAAATTGAAAAGTACGCGATATAAAACCTTTTTTCATGAATCACAGAATTTTTTTTCTATTATAATTATTTTCAGCATTTTTAAACCACTCATAAATCTGAAAATAATGTTTAAGGTAAATTTAAAAGCAGAAAAGTTTTAACGGCTTCACATTGCACTGCTATACATAAAATACTATGTGGTATCATTTAAATGAAAATTAAAAGCAGAAAAAAATAATCTTGTTTCCCATTGTACAGTATTGAATCATAATGATAAATTTCACTTCAAAAAACAAAATAACTGTTAATTAAATAGAAACATTTCAATTATTTCTTTTGCTTAACGCCGAAAAAAACCCCCAATCTAATTAAAAGAATATAAAGAAATTAAATTACAAGGATTAAAGATTCAAATTTCAGCACTTGCAATTACAAATAATTCTATTGCTATGAAATACTCGAGAACCATGCTATTATACCTGCCCCGAAGTAAACTCACGGCTGTACTCATTACAATTATCTATGCTCTTATCCTAATAAAGCTAATTTTGATACATATCTGGTGCAACGTTTCAGAAAATATCTGATTATAAACTTTATATAGTCAGTAATATTTAAATACAAATAAAGGTAATTTACAAAATTTACAGAAGGTCTATTTCTAAACAAATAACTCTTATACGAATTTAGCTAAAGAACTGGTAAATTATAATAATTTATCGCTCGAGTTATTTTTGATTGCATTGTTTTAATGCATCACATATATTTAATTTATTTCATGAATAAATGATTTTAATGATCCAGACCAAACATTGTAAGTTGCTTTTGTATCACATGATAAACCATATTTTGGAATACTAAATATATGAAGACATTTATTAGAGAAAGAGCTTATAAAAGAACAGACAGCATTAGTAGGTGCCTAACCTATAAGACTTATCTGTCGGAATAGTCCTTTTAGATTGGTTAGAGGTACTACAGCTCATATTTAAAATATTAGAATAATTACTTTTTTTACAAGTTGAAAATATCGTTTGGTAATTTAATGTCGTTTAATGCAAACATGCAAACGATATTTTTATTAAGAACTTATTGTTGATTACACTTATTTATTAACTTAAAATTAATATAATTTTTGAAAAGATTAATTGGATAAAAAAATATTTTGAAAAGTCAAAATATTAGAATATTTATTGAAGTGGTTAAAAATATCAGAATATTTCACATTAATTCTTCTTTAATTAACACCAGATCATAACTGGTGGCATCATTGATTAAATTCAGACGATTTTATTTAAAATCAATATTCGTTTTGCAGTTTGTTTGCTTTTTCTTCTTAAAATGGGTCGTGTGAGTTATATTCCTGAATCTATTAAATTTCGTATGGTTGATTTGTATCAGCACGGTAAAAAGCAATGTTATATAGCGAATAATTTACATTGTTCGCAATCAAGCGTTAGTAAAATGCTAACAAAATATTCAAAAAATCGAAAATTTCAAAATAATCGCCGAAATGGAGGCTGAAAACCAAAAACATCTGCTAGAGATGACAGGGAACTGAAGCGTATAGTTAAGAAAATCCGAATTAAAAGAGTGCGATTCTTGCACCGAAAATGGAAAGAAAAAAAAGTTGAAGTTTCTACATCGACAACATTAAGAGGTCTCCATAAATTTAAGTTTGAATCTCGTGTACCGAAAACAAAACCTCCCATGACTGCAAAACAAAAGCGTATAAGATTAAATTGGTGTAAATCAAGACGTTTATGGAGCGAAGAAGATTGGAAAAATATACTATTTAGTGATGACAGTATGTTTTATGTTTCATATGGTAATCAAGGTATTCTAGTTTGGGGAATGAAGCAAGGAGCAATTTGATAAAGAATGTCTTAAACGTTCCGTAAAATTTGCTACTAGTGTCATAGTTTGGAGTTGCATGAGCGCAGAAGGCCCTGGAAAGTTATGCATCGTCTACGAAAAGGTTAAATCTCAGATATATCAAAAATTTTTGGAATACATGATTCCACCATCAGAAGATTTATTTGAAGATGATTTCATCTTTCAGCAAGATTTAGCATCCCAGCATACTTCGGTGTCAACTAAGAATTGGTTCCGCCAACGCAACATTAAGGTACTTCCATGGCCACCAAACTCACCAGACCTTAATCCCATCGAAAACTTATAGTGTACAATGAATAAAAAACTCCAAGAAAATCCTCCTTCAATAAAACTGAGTTAGTAGCGCGTAAAAGTCTATTTGGGCTAATATTGACCCATAATTTGTAATCACCTTGTATATAGTATGCAAGATCGATTGTACACTGTTATGAAAGCTATTGGGGATGCTACAAAATATTAACTACCATTTACTTCATATTCATAAGGTAATATTGTTGCGTAAAATAAAATATTCTAATATTTTCAACCAATCTAAATATTATTCTAATAATTTGATGTGTTTCAGAAAGCTGTATACCTAATTTATTGTACTGTATTTTATATATTGTAAATGTTAAAATTTTATCTAAACATTCCAGATATAATTTATAAGAAATTTAATTGCACTTACTTAGTGTCAAAAATAAATACATAAAAAATAATTTTTTTATTACATTTTCTCAATTATTCTAATATTTTGAATATGAGCTGTATACGCTAGAGATGAGACGAACTCGGCACCCAAACAGGCTCCGGCTCGCTTTTTCTGCTAGCCTTCGGGCTCGGGCTCGTACTCAAAGTGAATTTTTATTTATTCACAAATTCAAAAATGGAAAAAAAGCCCTTAATACTTGAGAAACAAGAATATAGTATAAGTTACTTCAAGTATTATATAATTCTTTAAAAATCAGTTTGAAAAGGAATTGAATTGTTATGAATGGGTATGGATTAAAATGTAATACAAAAAGAAAATATTAGTAAGTTGTAGCCATCACAAAACTTTTTTGATCTAAATCAGATCAATTAAATAATTTAAGTAGTACAAAAAATTGCCTTGTTCAAAAATCATCTGTTCTACAGTTTCATCTTATATCGCTTAAAATAAATAATAAAATTTTTCTGCCAGCGACTCAAAATTGTGTTTTATTCTTGAAAAATCGTCTGCTCCAAGTTTCTCCCACCATGTTTAAATTTTTAAAATTAATTCTTGAGATATAGCTATCACGGAAATCATGAAAAATGCAGCATATCAGTGCTACTTACTGCATATGGGACAACATCACAAAATGCAAAAATTGCAGTCCGCCCAATAAAATGTCTATTAAATGTTAGATAATGCAATTTTCTTTTTTACATTCCAATAAAAAATATTCTTAGAAGTATTTTCAAGAGATATTACATTCATAATAACACAAAAATAAACTAATTAAAAGACTTAAACTTTCAGATTGTCATTTTCCTGGAATGTCTCTCTCACTATAATGTGTGCAAAGTAAAAGGCTTTTTGCTATACTGTACAAATATCTTTTTCTAGTTTTTTTTTTAATTTTGATTATTAATTATACATTATATAACACATATATGAGGTAGGTAACAAGTTCTGTATTTTACAAATAAATTTCCATTATTAATATATGATTGTCACTGAAAATGTATGTCATTTTCCTGGCCTGCTCATTATAGTTCTTTATGAGGTATAAAGATGGCGCTGCAGAATAATTCCTCTTGTTCTTGACATGGTTCAAGTCAGAAGTAGTAAAATCCTTGCTACCAACAAGATCTTTTAGATATTTCTTTGAAAATAATGTGTTTAAAGGCTTTGCAAAAATTGAGTACACTTTTATTATGTCATTTTCCTGGCTTCAATAAATTACAAATAAAGCAAAATATTACACTGAATTTGAGGTACTATAGAGGAAACATGTTCCTTTAAACGAAATTCAAATGTTAGATCTAAAAAAAAAAAAAAAAAAAAAAGAATGTAAAAAAAAAAAAATTATAATGAAATTGTCATTATCCTGGCATACATATGCCAAGAAAACGACATATAATTACATAAAAATGAACTCAAGCTCTTCAAACTTTAACAATTTTACTCGCAATTCTTCTATTCAGCTGCTCAACTAATATTTTAAAAATAATCAGAAGATTTGAAACGATTTAATTTTTCAAAAAATTTTGTTTTCAAAATCTCACATTTTGTGATATTCACCCATATATACCCAAACCTAATCAGAATCTTTTATATCAAGGCCTAACAGAATATGAAGTCTGGTGATATTTCGTGCATTAGTTTTTGAGATTGAGCTATCACGGAAATAGTCAAAAATGCAGTATAGCAGCGCCACCAGTGGTGTAGATTACACCAAAAACCTAATCAGCACCAAGTTATGTCAAGGTCTAAATCTGAAATTTTATTAAATTCCGTGCTTTAGTTCTTGAGTGAGAGCGCCCCAGAAATTTTCACATACAGACTCACGAATGGACAATTTCTGGAAACAGTCAAATCTTGTTCAGGATATTCTAAAATGTATAAATGCGTCGAAGACCGGAAGTCGAACTTTTTCGTGATTCCAACACTTTTTTCTTGTATCTAGAAAGAAGCAATAATCTTTCATTTCATTTAAGTCATTTCTTTTATATAAAAGGTGTCCCATAATGGAATGAACATTTAACAATTTCAATAACAGCTAAACGGTGACAGCTATTGCAGTTATTATTGCAGGCAGTTAATATGTAAAGTCCAGAAATTCTTCACTGCGCTCTCTTTTTTTAGTTTCAAATATTATCGATAGGCGGCACTGCGCTATATACAATTACTAAAACGTTTAAACTAACATATAAAAATGGATAAAAATTCACTTAGTTTTTAACCTTAATTCTGTTTAGCTGTTGAAAGGACAAAAAAAAAAAAAAAAAAAAAAAAGGTTTGCATTTGGATGTGCAAGGCTATTTTGAGCATTATTACAATTTGACATGTGCAGCACATGGATCAGTCATTTTGGAACTAAAACAAGAAAGCATAAGAAATACATTTATTAGACACATTATTCTTCTGTAAGACTAACTTCAAGAGATGCCACTGTTTGCTTGTAATTGAATTTTTAGTAATATTTTAGGGCACCTTGAAGTATTTGTTAACTATTTTTTTTTATTTTTTTTATTTATTTTTTATTTTTTCAACGAACAAGAAGATTCAAGAAGGCTGTCAAATTTTATTATGATTGTGATTGTAATAACCGTTGTCATTTTTTTTTTTTTTTTTTTTTTTTTTTTTTTTTTTTTTTTTTTTAACAGAAACACAAATCCCCTTAAGGCGATTTCCAAATTCCCTGCTAAATAAACGCGAAACTTTCTGGCGATTTCCAAATTCCTTTCTCAACAAACGCGAAACTTTCTGACACATTTTCTAACTAATTTTTAAACGTAAATCCATAAAATTCGCAGGCCTGATTATTGAATTGAATGACATGTCCTATTTTTAGATAAATAAATTACTTATATATATTACTTATATTTATATTACTTATATAAGTGATTGTTTTCGCGTGGCGACAGGGTTTTCTCCTTTCCCTCACTGTCGCGTCCGGGGATTCCGTTCAAAATACCAACCTTGGCAGTAATTTCTGAAAGATATTTTAGCTTTGCCAAAAAAGTTGAAAACGCTATTCGATTACACAGTTTCTGTATAAGAACATCTGCTAATTTTTGGCGCTTCCAAACAAAATGAATTAAGGAAATGTATTAGAAAGTAGCTACTTTGGATTTGAGAATAGCCTATATCATTCCACTGAAAATAAACCGTAAACCACATCTTTATTTCAAATTTACTGAAATATATCCTGAGCCTGCTGAAAGAAATCGCTACACTGCTCTTGTTAGAAAAAAAAAAAACAAGTATTAAGGATTATAAACAAACAAACAAAAAAACAAACAAAAAAAAAACATAAGTTTTTGCAGTCTTCAAATATTAGAAACCGACACTTATTCAGAATTAAAAGAGGTTATATGTGTTATCGACATAGAAAATATCTGCTTAGTATTGAAATTTTACCATTCATTGAACTTTTTGTATGAGAGTTCAGCTTAGAAAAAATTATTTTTTTGCAGAATGTTTTTTAGGAACATAGATTCCTTTTAATGGTTATACTAAAAATGCGCCATGTCACGTATCTTTATTTCCGATTTACTGAAATGTATCTTGCGCCTGCAGTAAGAAGCAATGACAGTGTTCTTCTTAGATGATCAACCGAGTAACAAGAATAAAGAAAGAAACAGATACAGTTTTTTGCAATCTTCCAATATTATAAATTGAATCCTATTCAACAGAAAAGGGAGATTTGTGGTATCTATAAGGGAAAAATATGCTTAGTATTACAGTTTTACCGTTCATTAAATTTTTGGTATGAAAATTTAGCTTGGAAAAAGGAAGATAATAATTTTGGACATGTTTGAATAAACGCTGCCATTTAATATATACATACAGGGTGCAATATTTTATCTATCGCCGACCTTTAATTTCTCCATCGTTGGTCGTAGACATATAGTTCCAATTACAAAAACGTTTCAAATGAAGTAAATATATATGTTGTGACATTATTTAAAGTAAAAAAATCAGTTTTATAAAAATTACGAAATCTAACTTTTTATACGGTCCCCCAGTCCCTATAGTTATATTTAGTAAAAGTTTACACATATCATAACAGATATAGCACAAAAAGTTTGACATCTGTACTACAAAAATTGACAGAGTTATTAAATTTCAAAGTTTGAGATTTTTGCACATGATTTTGTCTTTCATTGAGGGATCAGTTAAAAGATGAATTAAAGTCATTCGAGATCAAAATCAAGGTGCAATTCCGCTGCTATTTATCTAGTCCTTAGTGAGTATGTTTTATTTTCCGGTTGTCGATTCTACCTACTTTGACGTTTGAATATTGTTCGACCCATAAAAAGCTCAAATTGTTAGATGAAATAACCCTCTTTGATGATTCCCCGATTTGGCGATACCTCTCTAAAGGTGGTTTTGCTGTAAAAAGGACATTGCTCTCTGACTTTGATCTCGGATTACTTTAATTCATCTTTTAACCGATCCCTCAATGAAAGACAAAATCAGGTGCAAAAATCTCAAATTTTGAAATTTAATAACTGTGTCAATTTTTGCAGTACAGATGCCAAACTTTTTGTGTTATATATGTTATGATATGTTTAAACTTTTGCTAAATATAACTATGGGGACTGTTGGACCGTATAAAAAGTTAGATTTCGTAATTTTTATAAAATTGATTTTTTACTTTAAATAATGCCGCAATATGAATATTTAGCTCATTTGAAACGCTTTTGTTATTTGAACTATATGTCTGCGGCCAACGGTTGAGAAATTAAAGGTTGGCGATATATAAAATATTGCACCCTGTATATTTATATTTCGCACTAAAAACAATAAAAATCGTTTTCATATGGAAAATAACAATTATGTATTCAAATGAAGTGTTGAAATTTATTTAAAGCGGTAATTTCGTGGAGTATAAGTTTGACACAAACGCTGAATTACAGTCGAAACCGGTTAAGACGGGTTTCTAGGAGATGGATAAAAGTCGCGTATTAAGTGGGATCCCGTGTTAAACGTGATTTTTATTAAGTTGCAAGAACTAGGCTTATAATTTACATTTAATCGTCTAAATAAACTTTGGAGCTTTCATTTACATGTTTACGGCCGATAATTGTGTCTTTTACGCATATTTAGATTAAAATTTAACAACATTCCACTTTACCCCATTGTTTCTGTTTATAGGACCAACGGGAATAATATCAGAAGCTAAATATGAATTTCGACATGGCTTTATTGTCGATTAATACGTTGCAACGTAAAATAAAACAACACAAATAATTTTAACACTAGACTAATTTTTTTAACAGAAGAATAAAAAAATAATACATCTTTGGAAAAGAACCCAGTTTTTAAAGTCATATTTAGCATTTGTAATAATGAGTACCATCATAATCTGTTCCTCTTTTTAATATAAGAAAAAAACTATCTTTATGAATCTTTGTGTAAAAAATAGTGTTAACATTGCAAAAAGTAAAGAAAACATTGAAAATATAAAAGAATTACTCAACCGAAGTCATATGTGTTTAATCTTAACAAGTTTCATTTTTGTTGCCTATATAATCTGCATTATAAAACATACTAGTGACGTGGGGGGAAAAAAAGTAAACACTTCCTACTAACTCTGCAACTAATTAGAATAGAAAAAATTTACGGGTACAAAATGATTGCAAATAAAGTCTACTTTTAAATGATGTACACAAAATTTGCTTAGGGGGCCATATACAAATCAAAACCAGACCAAACTTTTTTTTTTATCAAAAGCAAAACCCAATTTTGACAATAAATTTTAAATCTTCGGTTCAAACTATGTCTAGAAATGAAATTTCAAGTCATTTGAATGATAAGTTTTTGAATTACAAATAATCAAAATTTAGAGCTTCTAATGTTAAACTACATTTTCATATTTTTATTAATATCTCCTGAAATTATAATCCTAATGTAATTTTTTTTGCTTAATTATAATACTAAAAAACCCAAACATATATACACTGAATTTGTAATTTAAAAAAATTTATAATATGAATTATGAAATTTATATTCGGAAAAATATGAATTGCAAGCTACAATTTTTTAGATAGATTTAGGTTTATTATGTCCTGCTTTATGTAAATTCTCAGTTTCAAAATTTTCTTCCAAGTAGTTTTCGAAATATGAGTAAAAAAAAAGTCAAAATGACGGTTTAAATATACGGTAGTAAGTAGACAGTATGATGTCCGGAAAAGCATAATTAAAAAATATATATACATATTTTACTCATTTCAGTGAAACATTTAGCATGGCAATAATCGAAACATATTAATCGTGTGAAATACTCACATTGGCAAGAGATAATGTATTAACAGAAGTAACATAGTCATTCTGTAGCATTTTAACAATCGAGTACCGAACTTCAATTTGGATACAGCCTCATTTAAACAGGCATGACATCATAACAGGCTCATTTAAAAATAATTTCTCTGAAACTAATCAAACAAATTTCATGAAAATTTGGAGTTAGGCTAGTTGAAGGGTGTAGAATCAATTTATGGTGTCAAACTTGCGTATTGCTATTGAAAAAAAACAAAGTTTGGGTTCGTTATGTAGATGGCCCCCCTGAGCAAATTTTATATACATCATTTAAAAATAGTCTTTACTTCCAATTGTTTGGTACCAGTAACTTTTTTCTACAACAGTTTCTTGCAGAGTTAGTAGGGGATGTTTACTTTTTTTCCCAAGACTGTACATTTAAAACCTCACTAACAACAGGTATGATCATAATAATTTTTATGACGTATTTGAGTAACCTGGATTCGCCTGTATCTCTCTAGTAAAAACATACAAGGAGCGAGAGACAAAGATTAGGAGGCGGGATCAAAGAAGGATTGCAGTTTTGCTAATTTAGGGTTTTTTTGTTTTATTCAAATATGCACCAATATTTACGATTAGTAATTTTTGCCTTAATTAATAGGTTATTAAATAAAATAAATAATACTGTTCAGAAACAGTGTTTTTTTTTTTTTACCTGAGTAAAAAAAATCTGTTAAATTGGCAACACTTGAGAAGAGAGAAGGAATTCATGTCTTGATCAATGGATTCGCATCTTAAGCGTGATTCTTTACTCAAAGGACCGAAAATTTATCGCGTATTAAATGGAATCGCGTAATAACCGTTAGCGTATTAAACAGATTATTTTTCATTTAGCATTTTGTGCGATTTTCAAGGGATCGGAAAAAATCCGCGTATTAATTCGGTTAGTTTATACAATTAGTGTGAATAGCCTGTGAGCTCAATGCCATCAGTTTAACTGGGAGCTTTTCTTTTTATTTAAATGTATGACCACGCATAAATTCGGACGGATGACCCGATTTTCATTTTTTTTTTTTTTTTTTTTTGGAAAGGTCATATGAAAAGTTTCACGAGAATAAAGAACATATCAGTCTATGAAAAGTTTCACGAGAATAAAGAACATATCAGTCTATTTGAACATTTTCTTTTTACTTTTTAGGCTGTACCTTTCATCAGGATTGACCGATCCCTGATAAATTTATAATTCGTTTATATGCTTTTTGTTTTCAACCTATGTCAATGCATACTATTTGAATGAATGTTTCAATTTTCATAAATCCGTTTTCGTTGGAAAATAGTCATTGTAAGTTTTACCAGTAAAAAATGGCAGTCAAGTTTTACACCCCCTTCTTCTTTATTACTTTCTAGGCTGTAACTTTCATAAGAAATGGCCAATAGCTGAGAAATTTATAATTAGTTTTTATGCTTTTTATTTTTAATGTATGTCTAAGCATAATATAATCCTTTCTAGGGTATAACTATCATAAGAATTGACCAATTGCTGAAAAATTTACAATTCGTTTGTAGGCTTTTTGCTTTCAACATATGTTCAGGCATAATATTTGAACGAATGCTTCAACTTTCATAAATCCTTTTTTCGTTGGAAAATATTCGTTATAAGTTTCACCAGAAAAAAAAAAAAAAAAAAAAAAAAAAAAAATTGGAGTCTATTTGTACAACTCCTCCTTCTTTTTTATTTTCTAGGCTGTAACTTTCATAAAAAATGGCCAATCGCTGAGAAATTTATAATTCGTTTGTATGCTTTTTATTTTCAATGTATGTCTAAGAATAATATTTGACCGTATGCTCTAATTTTCATAAATCCTTTTTGTTTGGAAAGGTCTCATTATAAAATTCACCAGAATAAAGACTGTGAAAGACTATATGTATAACTTCTTCTTCTTTTTACTTTTTAGACTGTGACTTTCCAGGGATCTGTTTGGGAAGAAATTGGGTCCTTTAAAGGACCCTTCACAAAATTTTTCATCTCAAAACAGGACAATTCACAAAACTTTTCACCTTAAAAAAGGACCCTTCACAAAATTCTTTATCTTAAAAATAGGTCTTTTACAAAATTTTTCCAGCTCTAAACTAAATCTTTCACAAATTTAATCATTTAAAAGTAAAATCTGACTAGTCACTTTTACATATATAAAGAAAATATGTGTTTTGCATGTATATATCTTCTTAAAATATGTATAAAAAAGAACCTGAGTGTAAAGATCATTTCAAATTCACAAATTTAAGACTAGATTTTTCACAAATGTAAAAAAGCTGTTTACAATTTCATAAAAACAGGATCCTGAGAGAAAAGTCTGGACAGACCCCTGCTTTCATAAGAGTCGGTCAACCGTTGAGAAATATTAAAATGTTTTAAAGGTACATAGTACAATTTTGTGTTTTTAAAATAGTATTAGTATTTTAACAATCGTATCGAATATAGCTTTTTTTGAAAGTCTCATCAATGATTTTAATATCGGTTCATTTACTACGCGTAAAAATGTACAATATCATCAACGTTTGTATTTAAACTGAATATGGATATAATAAACGGTTTTAGCAAAAACACACTTTTTTTATCAAACCACTATCACTAAAATCAGGCATAAACCACTATCACTAAAACTGGTGTGCAGTAAAGTAGTCTCTTTTTTTTTAGCTCACAGGCTAACAAAGCCTGAGAGCTAATGTGCCCTCGGGTTCTGTATGTACGTATGTAAATACGCATGAATGTACGTAACGCAACAACTCTTGATAGAAATATCCGATTTGCTTCAAATATTTTTTCTAGGTTCTTTCTGATAAGGCGTTACCCTGATTAGTTTTGGGTGTTCACTGATTAAATATAAAGGGGGGGGGTCGGGGGGCTATCCCTCCCTTAACTTAGATAAATGGGTTTTTCATACAGAATTATCAGATTTGCTTCATATTTGGTACACCGGTTAATTCTGATAAGGTACCTCCCTGATTAGATTTGGAGGTTCATTGTTTAA
Source organism: Maratus speciosus (assembly GCA_963932465.1). Classification (NCBI taxonomy): domain Eukaryota; kingdom Metazoa; phylum Arthropoda; class Arachnida; order Araneae; family Salticidae; genus Maratus; species Maratus speciosus. The sequence continues at coordinate 256,474,961 of OZ010786.1, forward strand.
GTATAAAGAGGGAACGGGCGCCAACCCCTCTTAATTTAAATAAATGGGTTTTTCTATCCGATTTGGTCGGATTTGCTTCAAATTTGGTATAAAGGTTAATTCTAAAAAGCGCTTCCCTGATTCGATTTGGAGGTTCATTATTTAAGTGTAAAAGGGGAACGTTGGACAACCCCCCCCCCCCCCCTTAATTTAGATAAATGAATTTTTCTATCCGATCTGCTTCAAATTTGCTATACCGGTTTATTCTGATAAGGCGCTTTCCTGATGAGATTTGGTGGCTCATTGGTTAAGTGTAAAGATGTGAAACTGGATGGGGGCTAATTCCCCTCCTTAATTTATTTTTCGAGGGGCATTATACTTTGAAATAAGAGTATAATATATAATTAGTGTGAATAGCCTGTGAGTTCAATACCATCAGTTTAACTGGGTACTTTTTTTTTATTATTTGATTTCCTTAGAAATAACGTGTTTTATTTATTTCTGTTCTTGTCCAACAGTAACAATGACAAACAAGCTTTGTAATAAAAAGTAAAAAAGAAAAGTGGAATGTGGTGTAACACAGTTATGTTCAAACACGTTTCGTAATGTTTGTAAACGAATTTAAACATTTATCCAGACACCAACTAAATGAACTGTAACCGTCTAGAAATTTATTACTTAACTATATTTGGTAAGCGCTACAAGTACGTCACTAGACTAATGAATGAATATAATATTAATATAATAAATTAATCGCGTTAAATAACATACTAAAGCTACATAAATTAATGAAATTTCGTATGCATTGAGGATTTGTTCTAGTTAATAAATTAAAAGCGCGTATAAATTTATTACTACAGTACATCTTATAAGAGCTGCCAACAATATGCCAGGGTAATTTATGAACGAAATGCAACTTATGCATCAGCCTAAATGTCATATTAAAATTAGAGAAAAAGGAAAACGAAATTGTATGGACATTTTGCGATATTTAAAGAACTCTAAGCATGAGTAAAATTTTAATTTAAAATGTATGTATTAGGAAATTATACCAAACCTATAGATTATTTAATGAAAATACAATATATTGAAAGAGTTGAATATAATTTTAATGCTAAAAAAATTTATAAAAAATCTTATACGTCTGCTAGTATTATTCTGTGATATAATTGGATAATTAGGTTAAGGTATAAAAATATAATCTGTATAATTTAAAATTTTCATCTCATATATGTTCTGCACCATCTATATTATTTACAATTGTTTTAGTAGTTAACACTTCTAATTAATACCTTACAAAACTTCTAGAAAAGTAATGATAACAAGGAAATCGTTCCGGTTAAATAAATAGATAAAAATAACTAAGTATAACGAAACTTTCATTGTTGTATTAAACATGCTATTGTAACATAAGTATACTAATTATATATATAAAAAAAAAAGTCTTGTAAATTGTTTAAATTTAACTTCGAGTACTAAAAGGTAAAATTTGTATTTGGAAATAATACCAAGCCTAGAGATTATTTAATGAAAATGCAATATATTGAAAGAGTTGAATATAATTTTATTGCTAAACAAATTTATAAAAAAAAAAACTTATACGCCTACTAGTATTATTCTGTGATATCAATGGATAGTTAGATTAAGACATAAAAATATAATCTCTATAATTTAAAATTTTCATTTCATATATATTCTGCACCATCTATACTATTTCCATTTTTTTTCAGCAGTTAAGGGGGTGGTCCCTCAGCTTCCGATTTCCCCTCACTAAAGTAAAGTCTATGGGCATTTGACGCATTCGTATATTTAAAATATCTTCTCTGGAAATTAATATTTTTAACTTCTATTTTTCAATTCCTACTATTAGCTCACACTCTCCCTATATTTATTTATATATTTATATATTTATCTTGTACAAATTTTCAATCGTTAATAAAATACTCATTATTCATCCTATCAGGTTGAAATAAATTTTTTTAACTTGTACTGGATGACAATTGATGTTAATAAAGTTTTTTCAAATATTAATTAATTAATTAAATTTTAATTAATTAATTTTAGTTTTGCATGGGAAACAAAATGGCCGCCATTGGTTATTGAATTTCAATGAAAGTATTTTCAATAAGGGTTACCGTAGGGGGGGACCTGTTCTGTCGCCAAATACCGCCAAGTTTGTCGCCAACTTGACGATATATCGCCAAATTTGGCGGCCAAAATGAGTCGCCAAAAGTGACGCCAACTTGGCGATATCTGTAATATTTCGCCAAATTCCCATAGAGTTCCATTGTAAACCTACTTGCTTATAGAAAATCAACAAATTGAGATATTTTAATGCAACAAAAACTCATATTAGCTTAATTATATTAAATTTTTCTTTGATGGCCTAAGTAAGAATTGACTTTAAAAACAAAATTTTTATATTACTTGTTTGTGTACACTTCCTAAAAGATGTATCCTTTTTTCTTAGATCTCAAAATATTTCTAAAGTATAGACGTAATTTTATATGAAGTGTTAAAATTTTACTCACAGTTCGCCTGCATTTTAACGCATGAAATATTAAATGCAACATAGATTTTAGAAATATTTTGGAAACTAAGAAAAAAAGAGGCATCCTTTAAGAAGAGTACACAGAAAAAAGATGTTAAAAATATTAATTTCCTGAGAAGATATTTTAAATATACGAATGCATCAAAAATCCATAGACTTAACATTACGGAGGAGAATTCCAAAGCTGAGTGTGTGTGTGTGACCAGCCCAATTAATAATTCTAATTAATACCTTACAAAACTTCTAAAAAAGTAATGATAACAAAGAAATCGTTCCCGTTAAATAGGTATCTAAAAATAATTAAGTATAACGAAAATTTCTTTGTTATATTAAACATGCTATTGTATCATAAGTTTACTAATTATATATATATATATATAAAATCTTGTAAACTGTTTAAATTTAACTTAGAGTACTAAACACAAACGAATAAATAGCAATATTTTGCCTTTCATACCATACATGTGCTATGAATAAACTCCCACAAAATATTCGATTTAAGCTTTAAAATTATTTCAGTTTCCGAAATATTGTCAAGCTTTTTCAAGAAAGTCTTTTATCTCTATGTATAATTCATGAATCTATGTGATAAATATGGAAATATAAAAGCAACAAAGTCCAATAAAAAATTCGGAAAATCTAAAGGAAAGGAGAAAGAAAGTTACGTATTTTATGCAAAGTTATTGGATTATTTGTCACGATGCGTGAAGAAATAAAAGGCTGTTCACGGTAAATTTTAACGTTTTAAAAAGATGTTAACGTGTATATAGCAATATTTTTAGTTTTATGGCTAATTGCTAAGCTGTAAAAAATGAAAAAAAAAAGAAAAGTTCATTGATAATTTTAACCCTTTCCAGCGCGGAGTAAATTGGTTTGTAAAATGATGGACTGACATCAGAATTTACAAAGAAATTCATTGGAAAATAAAAGCTTTCTTATTTTTCCGTACTTTACAAAAGGGAAATTTTAATTAAATATTCTTGGTGCCGTTTGTCAGTTTTGGAATTAAAATTAGGTGTCCGTTTTTGAGGACACCGCCCGCTAAAGGGGATGAACCGAAACAGATTTTTAAGGTCGGAACCGAAACCGAATTTCGTTAATTTTCCTATTTTCGGCCGAAAACTAAAACTAAAACGGAAGTGTCCAAAAATTTTTAAAGTAATTAATGCATACATAAATATACATAATTACTAATTAATTATAGGCGTAATTATAGCTGTAGCCCAAGTAGACTCTCTGTGCCTCAGACTAAAACTTTTTATTTACACATAAAATAAAATGTAATTAATTCATCAACGACACAAAATGATGTTCCAGTTATAAGAATTTCATCTAATTAAAAAGATTTTAGGTATACATACCTCAATTTATCCTTTATAATGATTTTTGCAAATGATCAACTGTTGTACTAGAACTTTTTTTTAAAGTTTTCGAAACTCTTCTGCAGTTTCGAAATACAAATTTTCAATTACTGTTAAGTCTGCAGCTTTTAATGAATACGTCTTCAAAGTTTAGACATATATGCATTGCTTGCTTTATAATTTGAAGTCACGTCTTGCGTCAGTCATAACTGATAATTATAAACACTGAAGTTCATAGGAATAAATAAAGAGTGTCTTATTTGAGCCGATAAAGTTCAGATCAACGAGTAATGTTGAAAATTCCGGAAGGAAGAAACGAGACTTTTGGAATACAGATAGTTTCGGTCCGGCTGAATGTTCTTCATCCTTTTAGCCGATACTCAGATTTTTTGTATTATACTCAGATTGAGAACGAAAACGAATTATCGTTCGATCTCAAATTTTAGCCGAAGTAATTCGGCGAAATGATATAAAGAATTGTGTATGATTGTTTAGCTCTTAGTGGGAGAAATATGTTATACATTCGGATCCTGTTAGTTATAAAAATTGTAACTCAATTAAAAGCTATTTTTCAGTTCCTATAAGATTTGATTCCTAGCAAATTGGAAATTCTAAACATTTTCTAAAATTAAAAAGAATGAATTAAGAAATGTTAAAAATTCAAGTGCTGAATTCACCTTTAGTATAAAATTAAAATTAATATAAAGCACAAACAAAATGCACTAAAATTACTTGGAGGTGCATTCACATAAAATAAAATTATTCAAAATACATTAAAATCCATAAAAAAATCCATTAAAAATCCATTCAACATAACGTACAAGTAATTACCAGGAAGCTATTATAAGAGTACACTTTGAAATAATTTCCAGTAAAGACATAGCTTGTAACGATGCATTGTCATATGACATCCATAGAGTTCGGAAAGAACTGCTACAGAGTAGATGAAGGCTTGTTTTGTTAAAATTTGAATAATTTTCCCTCTCAACTTATCTTTCATACCACCTTCAAATTACAATGGTCTCTCCTTGACAAATAAGCGTAAAGAAAAATAACAACATTTAAACAACCATTGAAGATGGTCGTGTGAATTTGGCTGAAAAGATTTTGGGATTTTAATAGATTGTTAATGCATTTTTAAGGTATTTTAAGGTATTTTATATTAATAACGCCGACAAGCGATTTTGGTACATTTTGTTTGTGTTTTATATGAATTTTAATGAAAAACATTTCATTAGATTATGCGGAAGTTATGTCGAGTTTAATAGAGAGATCTGTATTTCCCTACGTTTTGAAATAACTTGGCTTTAGTTAATATTATTTAATATTTAATAAAGTTTTCATAAACAATTTTTTTACTTAAAAAATTAAGTTGCTCTTGACGGACATCTAAATAAAGATTATATTATTAAAGTGAATGCGATTATATTCAATTAAATCTAGTTCTTTTTTTCAATGATAAAGATAATTTGCGCTACAACTGAATGCAAAGTTCATTTGATAATACAATTTTCGAAATATAGGTTTCGATTTAGAGTTAATATAATTTTCTATTTCATAAAGATTCAATAAATAGCTTTTTTAAGTCAAAATTTGCTTATTTAAAACTAAATAAAAAAAATAATTACTTAAACACTTTAATATTCAATTGTTAACATTAAGTACTTACAAGTAAAGATATATTTTAGACAGTAATTAAAGGTAAGATACTTTTATAATGGGTAGATTGGAATATAAATACGTTTTGTAGTTAATATTGCCCATTATTTTGAAAAGATTTAAGAAAACCCTTACCTGCTAAAAGCTGAAATTTGCAACAGTTTATAAAGTAATTAAAAAAAGAGAATCATTAAAATGTAAACGTTTAATATTAAATCCACATTTTAAATATTTACAAGACTAAAATTATTTTAGACAGCAATTAAAATTAATAAATGAGTAAATATAATGAAATATAAGTTAGTTTTATTGTTTATCATTATTCCATAGATATTCGATAAACAATTTGATTAGTTATGAGATTATAATACTCTTAATTTTCTACTACATGAAATATTAATTTGGTAAAGTTTAATTGGTTCATATTCAATCGATATAGTTCTAATTCAGTAGAATATTAATAGTTTAGGAGTGGTTAAAGTTAATTTGGTAATAAATTGATCGAAATAAAAGTTCAGTTTTCATTAATTTTATTCATTAATACTTCCTTGATTACATATCTTAAATGCTATTCCTTATATTTTAGAAGTAAAACAAATTGTTTGATTAATTAAAATATTAAAAGGAGGTAGATAGATAAGCATTTGTTTTTGTCACCTCTGCTCCCTTCCCCAACAAAATCGGAATTATTTGTCAATTTTTAGAAATTATTAAAGTCAATTTGGTAATAAATTGATCCAAATACAAGTTTAGTTTTCATTAATTTTATTCGTTAATACTTCATTGATTACACATCTTAAATGATATTCTTTATATTTTAGAAGTAAAACAAATTGTTTGATTAATTAAAATATTAAAAGGAGGTAGATAGATAAGCATCTGTTTTTGTCACCACCACCCCCTTCCCCAACAAGATCGGAATTATTTGTCATTTTTTAGAAATTATTAAAGTTAATTTGGCAATAAATTGATCCAAATACAAGTTCAGTTTTCATTAATTCTATTCATTAATACTTCCTTGTTTAAACATCTTAAATGATATTCCTTATATTTTAGAAGTAAAGTAAATGAATTCACTAATTAAAATATTAAAAGGCGGTAGATAGATAAGGATCTAATTTTATCACCACCGCCTCCTCCCCCAACAAAATCGGAATTATTTGTCATTTTTCTAAGATATTTTGATTGTTTTAAAACAGTTTTGGAGGGAAATAATTTACTGCCTTTCTAATTTTTATTTATTTGTGTAAGGATTTTTTACACGTGTTTTATAACACCAGAAAAATGGATTTTTCTGAATAATAATAATGTATTTCAATTACATAAATTTGATATTTCTTTGATACGAAGTCTCATGTCAACATTAATTTTTACTTTCCGCACACAATACACAGTAAAGAAAGTATTGTAATCATGTTAAAATCCATATTATGGAAATATATGTATAGTTTTACATTTTGAGATTTCTTGAATCAGTTTTCATTCTTTTTAAACATATTTCATATACCGGGTGTCCTAAAAAAGACTGACTTATTTTAAAAATCAATAACTTGGAAACGGTGACAGATATTTAAAAAAATTCTTGCAGGAGGGTTATGCAGGAGTCAAAAAATTTTTTTTACAGTGATTTTGGATTTTAGTTCGATTTACAAACAATAGATGGCGCTGCGATCAATAGACGCTAAAATCGGGCTCCATTTTGACACTTCGTGAATCACTCAAAACATTTTAATCTCCTTTTTCCGCATGAAAGAAGAGAAAGGTAAAAAAATTGAGCCTGTATTTAGCGCCTATTGCTTACAGTGGCATCTATTGTTTGTAATTCGAACTAAGATCGAAAATCGCTGTAAAAAAACTTTTGACCTCATGCATAACCCTCCTGCAAGAATTTTTTAAATATCTGTCACCGTTTGCAAGTTATTGAATTTTAAAATGAATCAGTCCTTTTTAGGACACCCGGTATATGCCTGTGCTCTCTGAGGTAATTTCTATTTGTTTTTGATAATGTCGCTATGCATATGAGTGGGAGAGTGAACACAATAATTCCAAAACTGTGTTTTCGACTGAGTTCTTGCTCGGTGAATATCTTACAGGTGACTATCGCAAGAATTCTATATATTGCCGAAGAAATTGTATGGCAGGTTTGTTATCTAAACCTTTTTTAATAATCTTTTAACCATTCTGTGACAATAACTGCTAAGCATTTTCTCTTGTATCTCAATTAAATCATTTTTATTGTCCACATTCATGTTCTGTTGATACAGCAACTATGTTTCACGAGAACGTGACTTAATTTAATAAAATCTTTCTTATTCTCCTTCATTTTTTCCCCTTTCTCACAGTAAACTATTTTTACTCTGATTTGTAAGAAAAAACGATTTTGCTAAATAAAAGTATATGAAAATTTATGTATTGATTTTGTTGAAGAAAAATTAAAAAATATATCCATAAAAAAATTAAACCAAATATTTTTCCAACTAAGATAAAATATTCTCCAGTATTCCGTTTTGGGGGAAAAAAAGGGTTGTAATTCTTATACACTGGAAACTAATTGTTGGAAAGAATGGTCATGTTTGACGTTAACAATGGATACGAATCCCATTGTGAAAGATGATCCCTATAATTGAAATATTTTAGTAGAATTATTACATATAGTGCGTTACATAATTTTTCAATTACTTTCGAATTATCTGGAATCTGGATGCAAAGTATTCTATAAAGTTATCGGAAAGTAGAGCCACTCCAGAGTTTTTTGTTACGTTATATTTGAAAACTATATCTTAAAAATGAAACAGGAACAAAAAAATATATTTTTTAATAAACTAGGGGTCTCTGCCCCCTACGAACTACGCTCACCAACCCCCGTTCAGACACCGCAAACTCTTAAAGCACACTAATTTGATCGGCTTTAAAAAAATAAAAAAATAAAAAAAACCCGACTCCGTAAAAAGCAAACAAATTAATTGTTTCTCATCAATGTGAAACTACTTTTTTATATTACTTACCTACTTTTTTTTATTATTTACTTGTATTGATGATTTTTAAGTTGTGTTTAATTGTTAGTTCCTATCTATAAACACTGTTTTGATGAGACCTGTAGATGTCTATGAAAGTTAGAGTATCAGCAAAGCTAGAGATCCTACCTACACAACTTCCAGATTGTGTAATATTTAAACGGAGCTTCTGACTGTAAAATAGTCAATGAAACATCGTCTTCATTTTGAAAGATCTATCCAATGATATGCCACTCGGTCTCCCGGTATTTTTTAACAGCACTATAAGAAAGTTCTTTTAAATAAGACATTTTAAATGAATCGTTTTAAATCTGACGTAATTTTCACCAAAGTTTTCGTTTTCTTTTTAATATTGACGTGAAAATAGTTTTATTGCTAGAAAGGAATTATTATTTGCGCTATGTTAGAATTCACAACAGTAGTTTAAAAGATTATCTCAAAATACGAAATAAATGTCTCACGCAAATATATTTTTAAATTTTAACTACTTGGCAATATTATTGTTTGTCTATTTTAAATATGACGTAATTTATGACTTTTAACGCATATTAATGAATTTATTATTTTACAATTTTCTTTCTCTTAAAATTCGCGTGTAAATATAGTTTTTATGACTTATTTTTCTATATATTTTCTGATTTTAAAACGTAATCATTTAATTCTAATTTGAAAGTTTTTTCTGTTTATAATAGTCACGTGTAAATAAATTTTTCATTTTAAGGAAATATTATTCTTTGCGATGTTTTAAATTGGTAACAATTTAAAATAATACACTTTTCTAAAAGATGTAAAAAATATTTCTCGAAATGCTGAAATTTTGAATATAAAGTGGAAATAAATCCTCAAAAAATGAGTCAAATTAAAAAAAATAAGTGCAGTCTGCTCACCGCGAACTAATGCATAAAATGATCTAAAAATGATTAAATTCACATGTATAATTTTTGCTCCTATAAAACATTTTTAATGGAACGATTTTGACCCACTTTAACATTAAATATATCTTAAAATAATTCTTTGATTTGAAAAATGTCTCCATCAGCGTGGTTTATGAAACATTTCTCTATATTACCATCGATTTTCATATTTTTGTATGCAGTAATTTTCTGAATATTAACGAAGAACGATCCCCGGTCACAAAAGCGGTGGTGACAACATTAGTCACTTTTTTTTTAGAATAGAAAGATTCACTTACTTGAACTTTTTACGAAGCCTACAAAAAGCAGCAATTTTTCATAATCGCGTTCAGTGCCCGCGCCTAGTAAATATATTGCAAAGGACATATTTTGGAAAAAACACCACCGTCATGAAATTAGGTGTGATAAACATTGAAAACTTATAAAAGAGTGTTTTTAGCCCCCAGTACGGTATGTTATTTCTTTCTCCCAGTTTATTTTGTGTAGTCTCCAAAGAATAACGTTACCTTACAGAAGCCAGCCGAAAAACGAAGCAGTACGATTAAATACTCTATAGCATTTTTTTTTAAACCTCTAACTGTTTCAATTTTTATATCGGCGTATTGGAAAAAAAGGGTGCTTTTTCATGCAATTTGTTTGAAAACTGCATCACCATTTGTTTTTGAGGTAGTTTTTTTTGTAATTTTTAGAGCCATTTGCTTAATATTGGCAACGGAAGAAATCCATTCCTGTAGAAAGTGAAAGAAAAATAGCAATTATATCTTTTGTTGCCATTTTCCTATAAAAACTAAAAAAAAAATTTTTTTTAATTAAAATACGTGCTATTTTGAAAAAAAATATAAATGAAGGATTTCTGATAAAACATGGAACTATTAGAAACTAAATTTAATTTTAAATATCTATATTAATAATACAAAGAAATGAAGGCCTGTGAATCTTTAGGCAGCCGATTTTTTTGTCGATTTTTTTTTTTTTTTTTTTTTTTGAATGACGAAATCTTTTTTTTTTTTTTTTTTTTGATTTGTGTATTATTAAGCGATAGCGACGTCCTAAGCGTACTTTACTGTAGATGTTGTTTAACGCTGGATCGCAAATGATGAATTCTTCGGCGGATGTGGAAGACGGCACTTTATGTAAAATAAAATCGAGTGTTTTAAGTCTTAAAACTGAACTACAGTAGAGTCCCGATTATCCGAGTCCCGCTTAATCGAGCTTCCGCTTTCAGAGAGTTATTTTTTTCTGATGGACTGATGGCTTCCATTATTATAAAACAGTCATTATAAATGAAGTGATAGGTGAAGATGGAAAAGCAGTCGTAATAAGATAGAACTCTGATTTTCTGGTCAGAATGGGGGGAAAAATGGTTATGGTCATTTTTTTTTTAATATAGCTCTCTTTTAATTTGAAAATTATTTTGTAATTTTGAGACACTAAATTCTGAAAAAGCAGAATTCCTGTTTTCTAGTTATTTATTTTTAAGTATTTTTACTTTTACATTTATTTTAGTTTTAAAAAATCAAAATGGTTTTTTATTGAAACTATGTAAAGGGGAATTTATTAAAGTTTGATTGCTTTATATTCAAACAATATCTTCGGTCAATTGGGTAGATGTTTTCTAAACTACCTCTTTAACCTGCAAATGCAACGATATTTTCTTATTTACGTATCTATTTCTGTTTGTGTTATATGTTTCGTTCAATGTTACTCGGGATCTCCTATCACAGCGATGTGTTCTCCAAGCAATACATTTTCCCAATATTTCAGTAACGATCAATAACTGGATATTTTTGAGAAATGCCTCGGAGATATTCTGTTTCTCGATAATCTGCGGCAAGGCTTTGAACTGTGAAATAACATATAATAGAGTGTCTTTAGCTACAGTGGTTGTCAGTAAATTATTGAACTACGTTTATTTTCCTTTATTTTTGTTCTTTTGTTGTATAAAAGGTTTCTATTTTCAGAGTTTTGTAAGTTGAAAATTGCTGTACAGTTTTCGATTAACATTTACAAAGAATAGGCAGAGAGGCGGAATAAAAAATAATAATTTATTAACAAACTTGAAATAATCCAGTATTATTTATAAGATATGATAAATTTCTAGCATGTAACAAAAATAACATTTAAAAATAATTTTAAACGATATATTAAGAATTCTGATAACACTTATAAAAGAGTGTTTTATCTAAGTATTTTTTGTCTTACATTTATTTTAATTTTAAAAAATCAAAATGGTTTTATATAGAAACTATGTAAACGGGAATTTATTAAAGTTTGATTGCTTTATATTCAATCAATATTTTCGGTCGATTGGGTAGATGTTTGCTTAACTACCTCTTTAAACTGCATATGCAACGATATTTTCTTATTTACGTATCTATTTCTGTTTGTGTTATATGTTTCGTTCAATGTTACTCGGGTTCTCCTATCACAGCGATGTGTTCTCCAAGCAATACATTTTCCCAATATTTCAGTAACGATCAATAACTGGATATTTTTGAGAAATGCCTCGGAGATATTCTGTTTCTCGATAATCCGCGGCAAGGCTTTGAACTGTGAAATAACATATAATAGAGTGTCTTTAGCTACAGTGGTTGTCAGTAAATTATTGAACTACGTTTATTTTCCTTCATTTTTGTTCTTTTGTTACATAAAATATTTCTATTTTCAGAGTTTTGTAAGTTGAAAATTGCTGTACAGTTTTCGATTAACATTTACAAAGAATAGGCAGAGAGGCGGAATAAAAAATAATAGTTTATTAACAAACTTGAAATAATCCAGTATTATTTATAAGATATGATAAATTTCTAGCATGTAACAAAAATAACATTTAAAAATAATTTTAAACGATATATTAAGAATTCTGATAACATTTATAAAAGAGTGTTTTTTCTAAGTATTTTTTGTCTTACATTTATTTTAATTTTAAAAAATCAAAATGGTTTTATATAGAAACTATGTAAACGGGAATTTATTAAAGTTTGATTGCTTTATATTCAATCAATATTTTCGGTCGATTGGGTAGATGTTTGCTTAACTACCTCTTTAAACTGCAAATGCAACGATATTTTCTTATTTACGTATCTATTTCTGTTTGTGTTATATGTTTCGTTCAATGTTACTCGGGTTCTCCTATCACAGCGATGTGTTCTCCAAGCAATACATTTTCCCAATATTTCAGTAACGATCAATAACTGGATATTTTTGAGAAATGCCTCGGAGATATTCCGTTTCTCGATAATCCGCGGCAAGGCTTTGAACTGTGAAATAACATATAATAGAGTGTCTTTAGCTACAGTGGTTGTCAGTAAATTATTGAACTACGTTTATTTTCCTTCATTTTTGTTCTTTTGTTACATAAAATATTTCTATTTTCAGAGTTTTGTAAGTTGAAAATTGCTGTACAGTTTTCGATTAACATTTACAAAGAATAGGCAGAGAGGCGGAATAAAAAATAATAATTTATTAACAAACTTGAAATAATCCAGTATTATTTATAAGATATGATAAATTTCTAGCATGTAAAAAAAAATAATATTTAAAAGTAATTTTAAACTTTATATGAAGAATTCTGAGAATAAAAAATGAAAACGAAACGTGAAGATTGTGAAATAACTGGTGAAATATAAATGGTGAGATAACTGTGAAATAACTATTATTAAAATTAAAAAATTCTAGTAATATTTATACGATATAATAAATATCTATCATGTAAAAAAATAAGATTTCAAAGTAATTTTAAACTACACATTAAGAATTCTGATAATAAAAAATGCAAATGAAACGCGAAGATTTGAAATGTGAAATAACACATAATATGAAGTTTTTAACAACAGTGTTTATTTGTAAATTTTCAAAACTTCGTTTATTTTCCTTCATTTTTTTTATTTTTGTTATACAAAAGGATTCTATTTGTAAGATTTTATAAGCTGAAAATTTCTACGTGATTTTGAATTATTATTTACAAAGAATAGGAAAATATAAATTTTATCTGTATTAAAAAACTAAAATTATATTGAATATTGAACTTTAAATATGTAATCAATATTTACTTAGAAATGTCTTCAGCATATTTTTGAAATTTAACAAGTGCATAAATATTTAAAGATAATTTTAAATCACGTATTAAATTTTTTTTCGACATAAAAAAAACTAAAAATAAATAAATAAAGATGAAATACAGAGCGAGCTTTGAAAAACGGAATAATAGATTATAGATTTTATTTAGCAATTGTGCTTGAAATAGAATTTTGAACAATAATTATTCTCTTTTGGTTTTTATAGAATTTTCTTGAATGAAACGTTTTCATTTTCTATCTATCTTTTAATTTGAAAATTATTTTGTAATTTTGAGTTAATATTTAAAAAGAAAAGACTGAGACACGAAATACAGCAGTGAATCAATTAAACATGTATTGTATATCTGGCATACAAGATGCGTACACCCCTTTGTATTTCTGATTAAACTGACACCAATATTTCAGATCGGAAGTCTTTTTTAAATATTTAAACCACATATTTCGTATTCATTAATTTACTCGTAGAATTTGATTCGTTTTTCAGCTATTAAATGAGGCAAAAAATTCTACTAAAAATTGTGTTAGAATTGTACCATCCGGTGAATATCAAATTCAAAATGTAATTTTAGATGTACGAGGGACGTTCCAAAACTAAGTTTCGTCATTTTTTTTTTTTTTCAGACGGAAAATTTATTACCAGAAAAAAATTAAACCATGGCATGATGAACAATACACCTTGCACTATTTTTTGACATGGTCGCCACCGACATTAAGGCGTTTGTCGTAGAGTGCAATCAGTTTGAAGAAGCTACTGTGGTAAAACTTGGTGCCCTGCGATGCAAGGAATTGCCGCACAGCCTACTCCACCTCAGCATTGTTTTGGAAGTGACGTCCCGAGAGTGAGGATTTTAATGCAGGGAACAGGTGAAAGTCCGATGGAGCAAGATCGGGGCTGTAGGCCGGGTGATCCAATCTCTCCCATCCAAAGCAACGAATCTGATATTGTGTGAGCCTTGCTGTGTGCCCATTGGACTCTAACTTGTTCCCAGCATTGAAAGCCGCACTCTCGGGACGTCACTTTCAAAACATTGCTGAGGTGGAGTAGGCTGTGCAACAATTCCTTGCATCGCAGGGTACCGAGTTTTACCAGGTGGTTTCTTCAAACTGATTTCACGCTACGACGAATGTATCAATGTCGGTGGTGACTATGTCGAAAAATAGTGCAAGGTGTATAGTTCATTATGCCATGGTGAATTTAGTCATATAATTTTGGCATGAAGTAAAAAAAAATACATCAAAAACTACTTAAAACTAAAGCATATTCAAACTGATAAAAAAAGTAACACCAAATACATTATAATTAAAAAGAAAATAGTCAAATTTGTGTTCACATTTTTTACCGTGCTTAAACTAATTGACTATCGGATTTTGTCGGTTTGCTTACCTTTATTTAAAATTGCATGTTGGTAAATAAGATTTTCTGATTTAATGCCAAAGTCTTTTTGAACAAACGTTTCGGAATTTCGCTGAAATTGCGAGACGGAAGATAAGTATAGTTCATGTAGTTAATACAATTTTTGAGTTTAAGAAACAGTAATTTTTAAAAATGTTGATAAATTCGTGGCATTTAAAAAAAAGGGTCAAACTTGAAAAAATTAGAATCCTTTTAAGTTATGAAAACTTTAAATCTGAGAGTCCCGTTATAAAAGTTAGTCGCCATATGTATACGTGTTTCTCAATCAATTACATATACTATAAAATTACATAAAGGATTCAATACTTAAAAAATCATTAAACAATTAAAAAGATGTTAAATGTCTTTCAGATAATGCTAATCCATCATCCTGATGATGGATTAGTTTCCTGATGAATGCTTAGTATAAGCTGAAAGTGCTTGATTTTTAACATATTTTTAATTGTTTAATCATCTTTTAAGTGTTTCAACATTTATGTAATTTTATATTACATTATTAAGATGAATTTTAGCATTCATAACTAGTTTATTTTTCAGTTACATGTACGTTTTAATTAACATATGATGATTAATATCCTCTATAATAAAAATATCATTTTTCTAAAGAATGGTACCTCAATTTCACGATGAAAGCATAGTTAAATTGTGTATATTAGTTTTACATCAAGAAAAATAAAAAGAACATCTATAACTTATCTTCTTTAAAGTTTTTATTCGATAAAATAGCAACTGCTGAAAATTTGCAAATGGAGGGAAATTTTACGACAGGAAAGATAAAAATCAATCAATAATAGAAATTAAATTGAAGAGGATTACATTTTTTACTATTCAAAATTAGACTGTTATTCAAGTAGTGTTTTTAAAATTGAAAAAAAAAATTCTTGTTTTAAAGATGAATCTAAATAAATAACTGAAGAGTTTAAATCATAATATTAAATTTGTTCTAATCTTTTATTATTGTTCCAAATTTTTAAATAAAAAGAATTAATTCGATTTAAATTTGTGCTTTAAAATAATAGCAGAATGTATAAGTAATAATGACAGATAATAAATATAAATATTTTATTTCATCTGGAAGACAATAATGTAGATGAAAATGAATTTTAATTTCATATTTAGAATAACACCGTTTTTTGTGACTCCCAGATTGGTATTATATATTGTCCTAATAGAATTTTAAACCATACATAATACGAAACTAGTTGGATGTGCCAATCCCAAAACTTTCTTCTATCTTATACATCTTAATATTTCAAAAACTAGTTACACATGTTAATACTTCAATATTATTAGTTCAATACGATACCAACTTTGATTTTCATCTTAAATTTCTGCTTCAGTGAATTAAACGAACTAAAAACGAGTTAATATATATCATGATATTTGTTAAAATTAATAGTTTTTCCTTATTCTGTTATTATTAGATGTTTGCGAATAGCCGGCTTAGCAGGAAGCGAGTTCCCGCCTTTGCACGAGCCGCCGATGGACAATAGAACTACGAAAAATCAAGAAAAGTATACAAAAATTGCTATCACAGAGCCCCTTTACCGCGCCGATATTTCCAAATTCAAAGAAGACTTGCTGGCCAAAGGCAAAAACATGCACAAAAAATTTGGTTCAATTGTATGCATAATTTTATACACTTTTCGATTGTACAATAAAGAAAATGGTACAGACATCGCAATTATAGCTCCCCCTTCCGGCGGAATTTTTCCAAATTCAGGGAGAACCTTCGTGCCATGACCAAAAACAAATACAAAAAATTTGGCTCAATTCTATGCATAACTTCAAACACTTTTCAATGGTACAATATTCAAAATGGCACAAAAATCGCTATTACAGCGCCCCCTACCGGCAAATTTTTCCAAATTAAGGAAGGACCTGCTTGCCATAGCCAAGAACTTAAAATAAAAATTTGGTTCAATTCTATGCATAACTTCATACACTTTTGGATGGTACAATATTCAAAATCGCTATTACAGCGCCCCCTACCGGCGATTTTTTTCCAAATTCAGGGAGGACCTGCTTGCCATAACCAAAAACTCAAAATAAAAATTTGGTTCAATTCTATGCAGAACTTCATGCACTTTTGGATGGTACAATGGCGACAGACGCACGGACAAACAGACATTTTCTATAAACATATTTTTTGGGATCTCTGACCCCTAAAACGTGTAAATCCGTCGAAAACCGGGAGTCTAAAAAAATTTCGATTACAATACTTTCTTCTATTGAAGATAGAAGAAAGTAAAAAGTAGTAATGTACATAAAATAACATGTATTTCTATATAAGATCAAGATTTTTTTAATTTAACAAATACATTACCTTATTTCTATAAACTTTAAAACAATATGTTAAGTTTTTCAGTCAAAATATTTCTGAACCAAAATATTTATTTTTGATTAAAAAGAAATATTTTAATTAAAATATTTTAGTTGAAATATATATGCAACACATTAGAGATCCATCAGAGTGTTTCCAAGTTGAGGATTTTGTAATTTAATATACCTACCACTTTTTAGAATTAGCGATCTTCGCTTTATTTAATCATTGAATATCTGTCATTAAATAAAGTTAAAATTACTATTCAAATATTCTGCTAAATATTTAGAAAAAAAAAAAAAAACACGATTCCTCAATCTGGTAATGCTGATCTAGCAGAAAATATTTATTTAATGTTTATCCTGAGCGCTTAAGTTAAACATGATATGCCAGAAATCAATAAACATATACAAAATTTCTTTTCTTTTTATCTATATGTGATTTTTTGTTTCCTTCACCAATAAATTTAACTACATTAATTGCAATGTTATGCTTTATATGTTAAGGGAGTCTTTAGTGAAGTTTCCCCTCACATATCACTAAATCTTATATAAACCTAAGAAGAAAATTTAAAAAAGGTATTACTCATTACTTAATACATTTTCCAAAAATTTTGTTTTCACACCCTGAAACTTGATGTCCAATTTATACGTTCCGCATTTCAAAAATTATGTTCATAAGTTTCTGGTATTTTAAAAATCGCAATATATTTTGAAATACTTATTTACGTAAACATTTCAATGCTTGCAAAAAGGAATGCATATTGTTATGAAATTTGTAAAACATAAAAAAAAACAAAAAAAAAAACCATGATATTATATTCTTCATAAGTAATGAACAAAATGAATGATTTCTTATTTTTACAAAAAACATGTCAACGATATGTGAAAAAGTAATTTTTACCGATCATTTTTGTACAATGCATATTAATAATTTTTATGCGTGGTTTATGCCACGCTACAGATTCCTCCTTTTATTATTTTATAGCGAATGAACGTCAAACATTGTCTGTGAAAAATCATTTTTGTTCTTTTACGAAGACATAAACACTTCTTATCAAAAATATGCAACGACAGCGTCAGCAAAACTGACATTAGTTGTCATTGAAAAGATTGATTATAGTAAAAAAGGAATGCAGACACTTTAATAAGCATCATTTGGGTGAAAAATCGTTGCTTTATAATATTTTATCACAATTTCTACCAAAAAAAAAAAAAAAAAATCTTAATTTTCCCTTTTTGTCTTATTGTTTGGTATTACATATGCGGCCGAGTGGAATATATTGATAAAAAAAAATGCTTTCTGTTTTAAAAGCTACATTTCACCCTCTGTTAGAGCACTAAGAAAAGTTACCTGTGAAAGAAAATCGTAATGATTTTAAATAACATTTTGCTTTTCAATAATCAAGGTGCTAGCATCTTTTCCGTGCTCAGAGTTTCTATTGAGTGGCATGCAAAATATATCATATAAAATAAAATAAAAAATAAAATTTTCTTTAATGTAGTAATTATAAAGGAAAAAATATTTTTCACACTTTTAAAAATCACCTAACTCTACTTAACGCATTTTCTGTGCTATTAATTGAAAACATATAAAAGAGAAAATTGAATTAATATAAAAAAGAAAGTATGAAAAGGTTTATATTAATGTTGAATACCAAATGCTGAAAATTATAAATGGCATTTCACTCTGTCTGAATCATGGTGTCAAAATCTTTTCTCTTATATTGCATTAACTTTTAGACAAAAATAATTTAGAATTCATTACACGTTCTGCAGTTAAGAGGATTTTGATGCTCTATAAAAGCATCGAAATCTTCTTAACATGTTTTTTCTAATCTTAATTTAAACCGCAAAGCAACAAGAACGACAAAAA
Source organism: Maratus speciosus (assembly GCA_963932465.1). Taxonomy (NCBI): domain Eukaryota; kingdom Metazoa; phylum Arthropoda; class Arachnida; order Araneae; family Salticidae; genus Maratus; species Maratus speciosus. The sequence continues at coordinate 256,494,127 of OZ010786.1, forward strand.
GTTGGTCGCTATAAAGCATAGAAATCTCCTTAATGTGTTTCTTTTACCTTTTCCCCCCATTAATTTAATTCGTAAATTAAAAAAGAAAGATTGTGTGCAAAATGTTGGTTACATTGTTCCTTTTTCTTTATTGTATCAGTGACTATAAGAGTGTGGCTGACATGTATGAGGTTTACGCTTTTATTATAATGAATATTTAATATTATATAATGAATATATATCTATCTTTCAGTTATGCTTTTTTAATCTTTTTTTTTTTTTTTTTTTTTTTGGAGACCGTTCTTTATAAAATATATGAGCGGGGTTTCACAATTTATGAACCATATGTCGTTATTTTTCCATCATATTACAATGATATTTGCATCAAATTAATTTAGAATTTATTACATACACATTTTTTAGAGTTTGATAAAGCATCTCTAAACTTTACCGTATTTTTACAATTAATTTGAACTGAATAATAAAAATGAAAGACGGGATGCTATAAGACATCGAAATCCTCTTAACGTGTTTTTTTTTAAACGATAATTTAATTTACAAAATAAAAAAGGAAGATGAGACACCTAATGTTGATTATTTTTGTTTTTTTCTCCATTGTTTTAGGGTTTATAAGAGTGTGACTGTCATCTGTGGATTTAGGCTCTTGTTATACCACATACACAACGTGTAAGTTAATAGTTGTGATGTTTTTCAGTCAGTTTTATTAAGGAAGGATTTTTGAAAAACATATAAACGTTGTATTAATAAATATTAATGATACGTCATTCTCTTTTATCTTATACTATAATAATGTTTTGAAAAAAAAAATGATTAAGAGCTTATTACATGTTCTTTAATTTTTATAAGGAATATAAATTTTCTTAAGATGTTTTATATCACCTATTTAAACTGTAAAATAAAATAGAAAAATCTAATAACAAATATTGATTGTAATGTTAATCATCAAATCTTGAAATGTATAAGCGGTTTCAAATAACGAAACATATTACGTCTGAATCAAATTTCAAAATTAAAAAGACATTTAAAACCATACATTTATTAAAACTAAAAAACACATGGATTTCACATAATCATTATATATATATATATATATATAATTATATATTTAATAAATCTTTATAATAAGTTTTTGTCATGGTCAAATGTATATTTTGGCAATAAATTTCACATAATAGTTTTTTTTTCTCACTCATAGTACCTTTGTTGGGAAATTGCACAACTAAAATTTTAAAAAGCATTTTTTTATGTTTTCTCATACGGTAACCATACTGCAAGTTAAAATTAAGTAGTACAGATTTAACAAAACTTTCTTTTATACTTATAATGGCAAATGACTTAAAATGATAAACCAAATTTAAATAAAATTGATTTTCTTACGTATTACTGCATGACAACCGTACTCAAGATTAAGGTAAATAGTATTAATTTAACACAACTTTCTTTTATGCCTATAGTGACCACTGGCGGGAAATAGTTTAACTACATTTTAATAAAAAAGTTTTTTATGTTTGATTTTAAGAAGACATGCCGTGATTACTTTGAATTTAAATAAAATTTTAAATTGTGAATATGGGAATAACCATAAATTAGTAATTCACTGCTGCTACTCAACAATCAATTAAGTTGTTTCATATTTCTCAGCCAAACACAAGATTTATGTTAATGTACTTCGATTCCACTAAAAGCCAGTAACTCTTAAAGATCATTACATGAGAAACGGATAAAATGTGCCACTACATAAATACTTATATTTATTAATTTATAAGTTGGTAAAATATAAACTACACGTTAAAATTAACAAACCCCCCTATATTTCTATATTAGCATAGTTGTTTTAATTTGAGGATACAACAGCATTGTTTAAACAGCAGTAATATATAGAAAAGCTGTTCCACACGTAATATGGAATGTCCCCTTAATAGGTTTAAAATTTTCCACGTTTTAAACCCCAGACCTTAGTAAGCTGCCTGCTTTTAATAATAAATAAATAATTAAAAAAATAGATAATAAAAATCTCCACATTTTAATCCTAGACCTACATAATCTGCCCCTTTCAGGGCCATTCCACGAAATACTGACAAAATGTCCTGCGCGCGACACTTACATAAATAACTATATCTATTGACTTATAAGTTGTTAAAATATAAAGGATACATTAAAATTAACATAAAATCCTATATTTTTATATTAGCATAGTTGTTTTAATTTGAGGATACAACAGCATTGTTAAAACAGCAGTAATATATAGAAAAGCTGTTCCACAAGTAATATGGAATGGCCCCTTAATAGGTTTAAAAATTTCCACATTTTAAACCCTAGACCTTAGTAAGCTGCTTGCTTTTAATAACAAATAATAAAAAAAATAGATAATAAAAATCTCTACATTTTAAATCCTAGACCTACATAATCTGCCCGTTTCAGGGCCATTCCACGAAAAACTGACAAAATGTCCTGCGCGCGACACTTACATAAATAACTATATCTATTGACTTATAAGTTGTTAAAATATAAAGGATACATTAAAATTAACATAAAATCCTATATTTTTATATTAGCATAGTTGTTTTAATTTGAGGATACAACAGCATTGTTTAAACAGCAGTAATATATAGAAAAGCTGTTCCACACGTAATATGGAATGGCCCCTTAATAGGTTTAAACTTTTCCACGTTTTAAACCCCAGACCTTAGTAAGCTGCCTGCTTTTAATAATAAATAAATAATTAAAAAAATAGATAATAAAAATCTCCACATTTTAACCCTAGACCTACATAATCTGCCCCTTTCAGGGCCATTCCACGAAATACTGACAAAATGTCCTGCGCGCGACACTTACATAAATAACTATATCTATTGACTTATAAGTTGTTAAAATGTAAAGGATACATTAAAATTAACATAAAATCCTATATTTTTATATTAGCATAGTTGTTTTAATTTGAGGATACAACAGCATTGTTAAAACAGCAGTAATATATAGAAAAGCTGTTCCACAAGTAATATGGAATGGCCCCTTAATAGGTTTAAAATTTTCCATATTTTAAACCCTAGACCTTAGTAAGCTGCTTGCTTTTAATAATAAATAATAAAAAAAATAGATAATAAAAATCTCTACATTTTGAATCCTAGACCTACATAATCTGCCCGTTTCAGGGCCATTCCACGAAATACTGACAAAATGTCCTGCGCGCGACACTTACATAAATAACTATATCTATTGACTTATAAGTTGTTAAAATATAAAGGATACATTAAAATTAACATAAAATCCTATATTTTTATATTAGCATAGTTGTTTTAATTTGAGGATACAACAGCATTGTTAAAACAGCAGTAATATATAGAAAAGCTGTTCCACACGTAATATGGAATGGCCCCTTAATAGGTTTAAAATTTTCCACATTTTAAACCCTAGACCTTAGTAAGCTGCTTGCTTTTAATAATAAATAATAAAAAAAATAGATAATAAAAATCTCTACATTTTAAATCCTAGACCTACATAATCTGCCCGTTTCAGGGCCATTCCACGAAAAACTGACAAAATGTCCTACGCGCGACACTTACATAAATAACTATATCTATTGACTTATAGGTTATTAAAACATAAAGTATACTTTAAAAATAAAAGAAAACTTTAGATTTTCATATTAGCATGGTTGTTTTAATTTGAGGATATAATAACATTGTCAAAACAGCAGAAACATGTAGAAAAGCTGTGACACACGTGGCATGGAATGACCCTACATAATTTTATATTAGTGACAACGAGTCCCTGCTCACTGCGCCCTATATGCAATTTGCCTGTCTACCGGTTTGTTCATCGAAACACAATTAAAAATTCTTAAAATCCTCTTAAATCCAAGAATTATAAATTTGTTATAGTAGTATATAACAGGATGTTTCCAACTGTAGATCAATTACGGACAAATTTGCAACACGCGAGTCCGCCGAAGGTTCGGGGGTTTGTTCGCTTAGGAGCCAGAGGGATGAGACACGTTGTCATTAATATGAAATTACAAAATTATGTAAGAATTATTGGCATTTGCTGGATTTAATAGGCATCTAAATACTTTAACATATAATAAGTAACTCGTAGATATATTATGTGTAAGTTAATTTTAAGCTGTACTTTTTTGTCATATTTTTATTGGAAAGTATTCATTCAGAAGCACATAAACAAATTTACATTTATTTGAATTGTAAGTCATTTTATTTTCTTTTACTTCGTAATAACTTTTGGGTCAAATTGATTTAGAATTAATCACTTTTTTTTTCAGAATTTTATAAATCACGCAAATTTTCTATTTTTTTATTACGTTATTAAGTTACACTACAACAACAACGAAAAATAAAATAAAAAAGGTTACAAAACGTTGCATAGTTCATTGTTTTTCTTTACTATTTTGGGGATACTAATATTGGAACCTGAGAGATTTAGGGTTTTAATAAAACAAATGTATAATGTTCAAAATAGCTTTCATTTGCAAGTTCTTTCAAGCTCACCTGCTTATTGGAGATAATTCTTTTAGAAAACTATAAACGATGTTTTATTTAGTATAAACCATATGTTATTGCTTTTTTCTCGCAGCACATTACTATTTAGATAAATTTAATTTAGAGTTCGTTACACGTTCTTCATACATTTATAAAGCATAGAAATCCTCTCAACGTTTTTTTATGCCATTAATATATTCCTAAGGTATCTCCTGTTTTTTATACATTATTTTATTTTGTCGATCAAAATAAATGCCTCTGGAATAAGTAATTAATTAAGTATTCATTAGTGAATTCATTTAATTCTTCGAATGGGAATTTTTCAAAAGAAATTATATATAATTATTTTTTATATTTATTCCTAAACGAAAAATAGCACCAAACTATCATTAAGTTGAAGAAAAAAAATATTATCAAAATATGAAATAATTGCGTATGTTCGAAAGCTTCATGAAAAAAAAAATGTTATTTTATTTAAAGAAATGTATCTGCACAGAGATAATTACGACTTAAAATAACTAGGCATAAGAAAAATAAATGAAATTATAGTGAGCAAAAGATCAACGGTAAATGCAGTAATTTTATTATTTGAGTACATGTATTTTTTGAGAAGACCTTTAACTTTCAATTTTGATAATATTTTTGATTGGAAATGCTTACATTAATTTAATTACGTTTTACTAATAATGCATAAACTTGTCTGACGGCATTTACACTTAATACCGACATATACTAATGGGCTCAAAATTATTTAAATAGATGTTTAGGCGTATGGTATGCATGCGTATGGTGATAATACGCATTAAGACAAACAATTTTTGTTTAAGAAATTAGTGTAGCAATCCATTTATTTAATAAAAAATACAGTGTATCTCACTTCAAGCAGAACAAGGATATTCTTTCACTTTTACCAATAACAAAGATATTGTAACGATGAAAATTTAAGTAAATGAGATGTGAATAAACCAAAAATCCTTTGCTATATTTGTTGTACAAGCATTTGACATAGATTAAAAACATTAAAATCATTAAAAACTTCTACAATTTCGGCACACACCTGTGGCCATCCTCAGAAATGCAAATGAATTAAATAATAATTAATTTACATTCATTAGTAATTTAATTCATTTACATTCCTGAGGATAGCTAAAGAATGTGTGCTGCTAATGTAGATTACTTTAATGTTTTCAATATATTAAATGTTTGTACACAAACATAGCAAAGGATTTGTAGTTTATTCACATTTCATTTATTTAAATTTTGATTATTTATTGTGTAATAGTCCAAAATTGCTTATAGTTGCAATGTAAAAAAGACAAAAATTTCTGAATATATGAAAATATATTATAAACACGAATGAAAATGTACAATAATCTTTTCCGAGTTACCCGTTATTCCGAAATGTGTTCTATATCGTCAGAAACCTTAGAAACAAATTTATTTTCGAGATTTTAAGACTCATTAACTAAAACAATGTTTTTTTATGCTATGGATTTTCGGAAATGTTTCCAATTAGATTTTATAGTGTAATAATCAGTTTTCTTTAACCGGAATATCGGTTTTTAGGATGGAATTAATTTGTTATTAAACATTTTCCGCTGCATAAATGAATTAATACATGCAAAAGTAATAAACTAATATTAATTTTAATGCCAATGATAGTGCTGTTAATTTATCATTTTTGCTGAACATGATAATGTTTTTGAGAATTGATAGCATTCGAAAAACTATGTACCGGTTTGAGAAAACAGATAAATGCACTATAAAATCTAATCGGAAACGTTTCCGAATATCAATAGAAGCAAAAGAAACTTTGTTTTTGTAAATGATTCTTAAAAATCTCGGAAATATATTGTCTTCTGAGGTTTCTAAGGATAAAGTACGTTTTTTGAAATCACGGGTAACTCGAAAGATTTTATAGTATATCGTTATTCAGGGTTATATTATATTTTTCTAGGCAACTATTTTTCTGCTGATTCATACCACACTTTATAAAAAAAATTCTGTGTGGTAGATTTCTTGTAAAATTATCCTAGTATAAGCGTATGGCTGATATTAGTTTTCAAAAATTTGTGCGAAAGTAATAAAAAAATAGTCTCTGGGACGACATATATCCCAAACACGTAATCAAATAGTTAAGAAACATTTGCCATTTTTTACAGTGTCTGTCAAATGTCATGGCATCACGAGAAGTTCTGGAAATTACCACCACTCGCGTCCCGAGCAACACTGTGTTATACGCGCTGTATTTCAGAATGTAGTTGAAAGTGCTATTTCTCACCAAATTATAGTGCACTTTTTGCACTTCCCGTGAGGTTTTCACATTTCACACAAAGCTAAGTACCAGTTCCTAATAACCAAGAAGACTGAATTTATAGTGCAAAAAGAGCCAAATGGTTTTTAATCTACGAAAATGTAACATAACCACGAGCGAAAATATACAATAACCTCCTCAAACTTACACACAATTCCGAAAAGCCTTTTTTATCTTTAGAAACTTTAAAAACTAATATATTTTCTATATTTAAAAAAGCAATTATAGAAAAAAATTTCTGACACTCGAAAATGATTCTGGGCAGTTTTTATAGAGAATTATTAAATTATTGAGTTTCTGAAACATATTAGCGTTTTTTAGGATGCAATCAATTCTCAATTAAACAGCAATTCAAATGTTTCAGCTGCATACTTAAATTTGTACATGCAAGAGTAAAAACATAATATTAATTTTAATGTTAATATTAATGCTGTTTTCTCTGCAAAACATGAACGTTGGACACGAAAATGTTTAATTGAGGAATGATTGAATTCTGAAAACCGATATTCTGTTTTGAGATAATTGTTTAACCTTACTATGTAAAAATGTATAATAAATATTTACCGCTTATAATTTTATTATAAAGCCTCCCAAAATTACTGTTTGATTATTTTTAGTTTAAAATTAATTTTTCGGCCATTTTTTATGTAAAATGGCTAATTGTAAACGTTGAAAATAAAACAATCTAACAGGAAGTTTATTTTTACTTTCAATATTTCGTTAAAGACGCCTTTAACAAATTAATTTATTGGAGTTTGAGCGATCGTAGATCAATATTTTTTCAGTTTTTTAAAGGAAAATAAATTTTGATATTTGTAAAGAATAACAAGCTAACAAACAAATCGTTTCTATATTTGACTTAAATGCTTCGAAAAGGACTGCTTATATTCTTTATGTTTGAGTTTAAGGAATCACAAAAATGTATTATTTTTCATTTCTTCTTTAAAAAAAAATAAAACAACAAAAGAAACAATGCAAATAGTTGAAATCCGACGTAAAAAATTCTGCTGTCTTTCCTTTCAATTGGTAATGACGGTTTGTATTTAATGTTGATGCGCAAAAATCTTCCTACTCTTTAAACTTTAAAGGGATGTAATTTGAAGAACCAAATATTTGACATTTTACTAATTATCCTTTGAAATAATCTTCTGCTATGATTTTGGTTTACTTTTTTCATTAAACTTTACCACTTTATTTTCTTCACCAATCTATTCCTTGTGCAATCAAGCTTTTTTTAATTTCAATGTACTTTCCTTAAAATTTCATAATAAATAATTACCGCTAATTTAATTATATTACTACAAAGCCCCAATGAGTTACTGTTTGGTTATTTTTAGTTTAAAATTAATTTTTCTCCATTTTGTACATAAAATTATTAGTTGTAAAAGCTGAAAAAGAAACAATCTATGTAAGAGGAAGTTTATTTTTAGTTTCAATATTTCGTTAAAGACCCCTTTAACTAATTAATTTACTAAGTTTGAGAGATTGTAGATGCATCATTGTACTGCAACTTTTTCTTAAGTTAAAAATAGACATAAGAACAAGCAGGAGATTTTAAATTCTTTCTTTGCTATCGTAATCCCACCTTACATTTCTCGTTCATGCACAAAAATAACCTCTCTATTCACTAATACCTTTAAAATGGGCGGTATTTGAAAAATGAAGCACTTTATTTCACTAATTATCTTTTGAAATAATTTTCTGCTGCGATTTTGGTTTACTTTTTACATTAAGCTGTACCACTTATTTTCTTAAATAATCAATTTCTTGTGCAATCAATGATTTTTAAATTTTGGTATATTTAAAAAAAATGCAAAATAAATATTCACCGCTCATAATTTTACTATAAAGATTCAATAAATTGTTGTTTGATTATGTTTAGTTTAAAATTAATTTTTCCTCATTTCTGATGTAAAATTGTTTATTGTAAAAGCTGAAAATAAAAGAATCTCTCTAACAAGAGTTTTATTTTTACTTTCAATATTTTGCTAAAGACCCCTTTAACTAATTAATTTATTGGAGTTTGAGAGATGCATCATTAAACTATATTACTTTACTTAACTTAAAAATAGACGGCATAATAACAAACATGAGATTAAAATTTCTTTCTTTTCAATCGTAATGACACCTTGCATTTAAAGTTAATATACAAAAACCTCTCTGCTAATACTTTTTAAATGGATGCATTTTGAATAATCAAGCACTTGACGTTTCACTAATTATCCTTTTAAATAATTTTCTGCTGTGATTTTAGTTTACTCTTTTCATTAAATTCCGCTTTTATTTTCTTAACTAATCAGTTCTTTCCCCAATCACGATCTTCCGAATTTTTAGATATTTTCTGTAAGAATTCATGACTAATAATTTACGTTTATGATTTTACTGTTATTATGAGTTACCATTTACTAATTTTGACTTTTTTTGTGCATATATTTCAAAGTGCAAATAGTAATTTTGAAAACTAAAGCTAAATACCCTCACTGACGTGTGTATTTTGACTTGAATAATTTGATCGTTATTACTGGTATTTTTGCTTGAGTTTGAGAGATTAAAAATACAACATTATTCTGATTATTTTAGTCTCAATTTTTGAAAAAGGAATAAAATATGTTAGATCTTCTTCTTGTTTTCATTTATTCCTTTTTAATCCACACTGTAAAAAAAAGAGTTTCTCAATCTAGGAAAATATAATGTAACCACAAACGAAAATATACAATAACTTCTTGGGAATTACCCACGATTCAATAAAGTCTTGGAAATATTTAGAAGCATAAAAAACAATATATTTTCGAGATTTATTGAATAACTTGTAAAAACAATGTTTCTCTTGCTGATACTGTTTTTCAGAAACGTTTCCGGGTAGTTTTTATAGTATATTAATCAATTTTCTAAAACCAGTTCAACCGGTCTAAAACCAGTTTTCTAAAATAGATTTTTCGAATGATATCAATTCTCGATAAAACATTTTCATGTTCAATACACATTTTTCAAAGACAAACATGATAAATCAACAACCTTAACATTAACAATAATATTATTTTGTTATTCCTGCATGTCTAAATTCAATTATTCAGGTGAAAATGTTTAATAGAAAATAAATAACATCCCAAAAACCGGTATTCTGGTTTTGGAAAACTGATTAATACATTATAAAAACTACTGGAAAAAGTTTTCGAAAATAAGTGGCGTCAAAAGAAAATGTTTTATAAATGCTTATTTAAATATCCAAAATATATTGACTTCTGATGTTTCTGAAGAAAAAAAATCCTTTTTGGAATCATGGGTAACTAGGAGGAGTTTATTGTATTTATCTGTTCATGATCAGGTTATAATCTAGTTCAAATCTAGAGGAACACACTTCTAGGAGGGGTCCTAGAAGAGTTAGATTCCTAGACCAAAGTTGGCGAACCTTTTTGCTGCCGCTTGCTAAATTTGATGAAAAAAAAATTTACATGATCATGACGTGCCAACTAAAAAACAAATTTAATAGGTGGAAAAATAATGGATAAAAATTACTTAGTTTTCTATTAAGATTTTAAAAGTATGAGGAACATACATGTAGGTATGTAAATAATTATGGAAACAAATATATTTTAGAAATAAATGGAAAAATAAAATTAATGCGATGTAATTTGATTTATGTTGTTGAATCTTAATACCTGGTTTAATTTAATGCAAACTGAACCGAATTTATCTGACAAGTGCTTTCAGTTTGATATTTAACATTATTCATTTGTGAAAACAGTGGCTCGAAAGCATAAATAGGCGGAAAAACTGTTAAACGCCAGTTTCTTTGAATAGATCTGAAATAAATTAAAAGTTGCCATAACTTTACCACCGGAATTAAATAATGTCTAATAACCAATATTTTCAAATATCGTCTTTGTTTGAAAAAAATTTGAGACCATAATTAATTAGATTGGAATATAACATGTCGTAATTAAAATTTGTGAATTCCTATTTAACCGGATTTAGAAAACATCAGTCGCGGTTTTGTGTAATCTCGCTTTATTTTGATTTAAATCCATAAGTAATACCGTGCCAAAATTATTCTTTCACGTGCCAAAAGTGGCACGCGCGCCATAGGTTCGCCGTCCTTGACCTAGACGACTCGGAATCACGTAGGAATGCAGGGACGGAAATGCAATCCTGACGAGATAGGGTGGTTGTTATGGGCTGAATCATTGCGATAGGAAATTGACATTTAAAGATCATAAACTTAAAATAGGTCATGATTTTTCCGTTAATGAAGTTCCCTGAAGTTCTGTGCCTACGTGACTTGTTCTTACCATCTACAACTTTGCACGTTGAGGTAGTAGGCGCATTTTGAGATGGCGTATCTTCGTTGCTAGCGCGAGCATCCGACGAATGCTCGGCCTATTTCAAAACATCCGAGATTCCATGTTACGAATGTTTCATTCCCACGTTACGAAACATCGGGAAACTTCATTATCAGAAAAGTCATGACTTATTTTAAGCTTTTGATCTTTAAATGTCGATTTGCTGTCGCAATGATTCAGCCCATAGCAACCAACCTATCTCATTAGGATTCCATTTCCGACCCTGCATTGTTATGTGATTCCGAATCGTCTAGGTGTACCCCATCTCTCCTAGAAGTTTGTTCCTCTAGTTTTGAATCACCCTGTATATAACTGGATTAAGTAATATTTATATATTTCTACAGAGTAGATGAAATTACAACTGCAAAAATTTTGCGGTTTTGTTAATGTACTGTTTCAATTAAGCTAAAATTGTATATCTTGCTATTTTATTCTCTAATAATGAAACATTTCTATAACAAAAATCTTTCTCAAGTAAGTTTACAAAATATTTCAGAAACCATGTAACAATATTAAAGACATTAAAAATATTATATTCATACAGCACCTGCATATAAGTCACAATGATGATTAAGGAATCCATAGTTATTATTTTGGAAATTTCAGAATTTATGATTCTTTAACCAGGAAGTACTTACCTAAAAAGATAAATATTAATAATGTAAGTAATCTATGTCAACAAACAAACTGTTTAAACAACTGAAAAACACTAAATAATATGTGTCACTTCATTATTAATAAAATAAAACAAAATGTGTTAATCATTGATTCCCGAAGAGAATTATTAATGTTAGTTTGAAGAGCTAAATGTTAGTTTAAACATTATTTAAACGAAAAATAGTAATTTATGTAGTTCATGTCAACAAACGATATCGTTATGTTCAAACATCTGACAGATATTAAATGATATGTCACACTAAATTAACGATAAAATCAAGCAAAATATATCTGCCAATGATTTCTCTGAAGATTATTAATATAAGTTTCAAGAAGTTATACTTAAAAAAATAATTTTAAAATGTAAAATTAATGTTCTAAGTAAGTCATGTCAGCAAAAATAGATTGTTTTCTTTGAACATCTGACAAATATTAAATAATATGTCGCACTAAATTAAAGTTAAATAAAACAAAACATGACATTTAGTCTTTCCCAAAGGCGATTATTAATATTATTCTTAAAACTGTATGTTAGTTTTAAAAATTTTAAAGCGAAGATCAAGATGTTATTAATTCGAAGTTTAAAATCTTAGGAACGGTTTTTCTAATTCAGTCAAATATGCTCTGAAAAGGAAAAAAAAAGTTTGAAATAAAGCATTTTTATCACTTTTAGCAAGCATTAACTTAGTTTGATAAGGAACAATTTCAAAGTTTTTGTAATGATATTTATCTTTAATTTATGTCGTTATTAAGAATCTGTTAAAAATCTGTTAAATTTATAATTTTTAAGAAAAAAATTAATGCAACTTAAATTACTGCTAGTATTTTTACTAAAAACATTTTATGCACGTGTGCAAAAAGAGAACTTTTAAAAACACTTTTATACAACCGAAATTATCTTTTATTAAATCAGTTTGAACTTGATGAAACTTTCAAACATTTTGAAAGCATTTAAAAAAAAATAGTAGTACAGTATGAAAAAAGACAATTGTTTTTTAATCTACAAAAATGTAATATAGTAATCCCGCACGAAAATATACATTAGCTTCTTCCCAGTTCATCCGCTATTGCAACAGGTTTTCTTTTTCTTTAGAAACCTTTGGAACAAATGTATTTTCGATATTTTAATAAGCATTTAAAAACAAAATTTCTTTTGCTGTCACAAATTTTCCGAAACTTTTCTCAGTAGTTTTTATAGTGTTATAGTAAGATTAATCATACATCTCAAACCAGAATATCTGTTTCTAGAATTCTATCAATCCTTAAGTATACATTTTTATGTCCGACAAACATGTTTTACAGTTTTTAATGTTAATGCTGTTAAAGTATCATGTTTGTCTGCAAAACATACTTGTTAAACATGAAAATGTTTACTTGAGAATAGATAGCATCCAAAAAACCTATATTCTGGGTTGAGAAAACTATTTATACATTATAAAAACTACTCGAAACGCGGTGGGATATTATAAATCCCACCGCCCTTCAAGAGGTTAAAGACATTAATAGATGCATGAGGTTCAGTCGCAAATTTTTCAACTAGAAATATTTAGAAACTTCAAAAACAACCAAAACACCTTCAAAAGTACCTTATTACAACTTTTCTAAAACATTATTCCTTATGTCAAAAAACGGATTACAGCTTAAATATTGCACAAAGTAATGGAGCACTATGGCAACAAGCTAAACTTAGATATTTTTTAAATAGACACAAATAATTGATATCAGAAATTTAAATGACACTTTGGAAATAGTCCTTTGGCATGCACAGCCCATCATTTTATTGCCACTGGTAAAAAAGCTTTTTGGACACTTTTTGTATATTTTTTTTTACTCATTTACGTATCCCTTTTTAAAGTTATTTAAATATTGATGGTGTCCCTTTATTTTTGTTGACTTTTTAACACAAAATTCCACAAAATGCTGCATTTGCTGACGCTAAACCAAATTTGGTTTGTGCCTTTAGGTACCTACTTTAGATAATCTTTAGGTACAAAGATTACCTTTTTTGATGTGAGATAACGTTGAGTCTATTTTGGTATAATGTGGCAAGCCTTTAACAAGCCGAAAGCATAATTTTTATCAGAATGATATTTTTTCATAAATCAACTAAAATCTTTTAGTGCCATAAAATTTGATAGACTATTATGTGGTTAAAGTATAAGAAACAAGGCTTAAAATAAAGTTAGAAAATTCCCTTGTCAGAGACAATTAAACTAAAGCATCACTTTGCTTATAAATTTCTTCTTAAGCTTATTTTTTAAATTAGGAAATGCGTTTTGTTTGCCTGTAGACTAACAGATATCATTAAAATAGCAATTAAAGCCTTTGTGCAGGAATATTAAAAAGCAGTAAACCAACGTTTAAAATGCACAAATAATGCATGAAAAGTAGCAAACATGCTGCTTTTCACGCATTATTTGTGCATTTCAAACGTTGGTTTACTGCTTTTTAATAATAGATATCATTTTTAAAATTCCTTGTCAAAGACAATTAAACAAAAGCATCACTTTGTTTATAAGTTTCTTCTTAAGCTTATTTTTATATTGGAGATGTGTTTTGTTTGCCAGTAGATACTAATAGATATCATTTAAGAAAGAGTAAAATATGTGTCACTATATCTAACAAACGAGATTTTTGCCTAATGTTCTCTACTATCAAACGTCAAATCAATTTAATGGATTTTATTTGTACTTCTGTATAAGATGGGGCATTCTTCTTTTTTATAACGTTTAATTTTTATCAATAGATATTGTTATAAACAGCTTTTGATACACATTGTTGTGAATGACTAAACTTACTCGCAGTTTTATTCTAGATTATGTTATCTTTTTTTACCCCCAGAAAGATTGTTTACTTCCAATTTATTCTTTTTAGTTATAATCCTTGCTGTTTGCTCGCTACTTATTTTTGTTTCGATTGCAGAGTATTTAATTAGTGCATAAACAGTTTATTTTTGTAGATCATCTGACTTTTTGTAGATCTTAAATAAAATGCATCATGCAACGTAATTTTTCAATGCGTTTATCTTATATTATAATGTGAGTAACTCTTGTGTATATGTGTATATGTGTGTGTGTGTGTGTGTGTATGCAAATTTTATCTAAATACCGGCTCTAAAGATTTTGACAAAATTTTGTATCATACCATTTTGGCGTAAGAGAAGACTAATTATCAAGGTCCTATGTTCGAGAAAATTCGATTAGTGGGTTATTTTGATGTCACTGTGGGTAAGTGCATTTCAATGGGAATTAAAGTTGAAACAGTTATTAAGTTCAAACTAAGCTATTAAGTTGTTAAACAGTTGGCAGTAAACAAACTCGCAAAGTTGGCGAAATCCTGGCGACATTTGACGGGAAAATCAACTTTCAAGATTACCAATGCCAAAGCAGATGCTTTGTGCCAAATGACAGAATTTCGCTAAATTTAGCAATATTTGAGAAAAGTTTGGCAAAATTTGGAGAAAAAATTGGCTTTCAGAATCTGAAGGAAATTCTAAAAGCCCTGCTACCCAAAGAAAGTGCGCAACGGACTAAAAATATAGTATAGAGGGAGGCTCTTTCGTTGTAAATATGTAAATAATGTAAAATTTAGAAATATGTACACAGCTTTAATAGTCATTGTTTCTGTAAATAATACTTTATTAAATAAAAGACTTTATAGCCATAATACAGCAAGAATTTATTGTTATATCAAATTGAACACAAAGCTAATTTTAACCGAGCATAGCACGGTCTTCCTCGCTCGTTCTTTCCAAATAATTGTACAATACGACTATGAAATATCATTTCTTAAGTCTTCAATTTTATTTGTTTAAATCACTATTTTCAGACATTTTTTGTTTTA
This sequence comes from Maratus speciosus, assembly GCA_963932465.1. Lineage (NCBI taxonomy): Eukaryota > Metazoa > Arthropoda > Arachnida > Araneae > Salticidae > Maratus > Maratus speciosus. Next base: position 256,509,774 of record OZ010786.1, read on the forward strand.
TACATATTAAACAGAAGTTTGGAAGTAAATATATTTCAAAACATTGATGAATCTAGAGTTAGTCCTTTCCCAGTGGCTATATAAACTGCATGTTGATTTTTAGTTGTAATCCCTTACGGTATTTTTCAATAGCGATTCTATAATCACGCATAACCATTGTATATTGCTTAACATCTAATACAAAAAAAAAAAAAAAAAAAAAAAAAAACCCTGCAATTTTTGGCTTAGCATAAATTATCGAATGGGCGTAGAGAATTTCTGGATAAAATATTAATCTTATCATTCGAAATAACAGTCTTTAGTGAATATCATCTTTCCAGAAATAATTCCACCTGCAGGATTGTTTCGCAGTAAGATATTCTTTTCCGTATGCGACAGTTATTTCAGGTTCAACAACCGTGGGCACATTCTTCAAGGTCACTTTCATCCGACGGATGCCAGTCCGTCTATGTTTTGTGCATGATTTAACTTTACTGATGCGCGAAATCTTCCGAAATCTTTTTATATATTTATGATATATTTCTTCTTTCAAGTTCATGTGGCAGACAAAGTACTTTCAACTGTATCCTAACATGTAAACTCGACAAAATGTCGCAGAAAGAAAACATCCGGTTTCCCTTTCTTTAGTCTGTTGTTTTTAAAGAATTTTTAAGCTGCATTTGCGAGAAATAACCCTATTGTATGATCATATATATTTAAATATTTATTAAGGGAATGAGTTTAGGTAATTCTTAGTTATCCCGTCGACCAAATTACTGTCGCCAAATTGTAAGATTAAATGCCAATAATGGTTGCCATTAATTAATTAATTGTAAGATTAAATGCCAATAATGACCAATAAAACCATTAATTCGACGTTTTATTTGTATTTTATTAATGTTTTACTAATTTATTTGTTCTTTCGTTTTTTAAAATAAAAATTATGTCAATGAGTATAATTTCGCGAGTGGTTTGGCGATTTATATAATTTGGTGAAATTGGTGGACGGCATAAATAAGAAGTACCTGAGTTTCTATACAGTAGAACCTCGATTATCCGAAGTAATTGGGATCGGCCCTCTTTCGGAAAGTCAAAATTTTCGGATAATCAAGAATTTTAAGATTAAAGAGGAATATATGCAGTATTTCTTATTATGGTAACAAGGGCTAAATAAAAAATAAAGCAATAGCAAAATAGAAACAAGAATAAATTAACTGAATTTTTATTTTGAACTTTTACATATATCAGAATAGTTTCAAAAAAGTTTTTTTTTTTTTTTTTTTTTTTTGTCGCAGTTTGGATTGCCGTTGCTTTGAAGCTCTACCACGGAGTTTTTAAATATTATTAATTCAGCACTATCACAATCTTTCTGCTGCTCCAGCCATGCCAAACCTTTTGCAAAACATTCCAAAGCTTCAGAATTTCTAATTTGTTCGTTTTCCTCGTTGCACCCGCAGCTTACAGGAGCTCAAATTAAATTCAAAGGAACGCTAAGAAAGTAGATCCAAAATATTTATATGTACTCGTAATTCGGAAAGGATCGCTTGCACACAAGGTATATGATAGTTTAACAAAACTATAAAAAAGTTTTCAAAATGGATTTCACACACAAAGAATGCGAGAATAAAAAAAAAGGTTTAAAAATGCATTTCGGTTAACCGAGAGTTTCGGTTAAAATAGTTTCCGATAAAAGAGGTTCTACTGTACTTAATAAAATATATGTAACCTTTTAGTTCATCAAATATATAAATCTTTAATATTAAAAAAATACATAATTAGCAAGCATGTCGGCATCCACAGAACTTTTGCGGTTGTAATCTTGGCCTTTAGGTCATCAATGTTCGACACTTTCGTCCTGCAAACGATGTCCTTTACAAATCCCCAAAGGGGAAATTCCAGCAGCGTTATACCAGGTGACAGACATTAAGCTCGAAGACGCAACGGTCGTCCGAAGTCTTCAGCCCAAACCTTCCCGCTTTTCGATGCATTCGGGGCTCAAAATTCTATTCTTCTTATTTATACAGATTTTGTTATGAATTTTTTTTTTCTGAAATAGTTTTTAATATAATAAGAATATTGTATGTAAAAAAAAAAAAATCTGAAAATTTTTAAATATATATATATATATTTTTTTAAATTGTAAAATTTTAAACATATTTAATTTTTCATATAACTCTGGAAGTACTTACTCGATTTACAAAATTTTTATACTTTTGTGTACAGAAAATATGCCATTTTAATTTTTCTTCAGGATTTATTAAAATATTGATTAGAAATTTTATAAAAAAAATTTAAGTAAAAAAGTTTTTTATGAGTGAGTTTTTCATTAATTAGCATATTTTCACAATTATCACTCAAAATTAAAAATCCCGAAAACAATTTGTTGGAAATGTAGCATAAAATCTCTGTTAAAAATTTCATACATATATCTTGCAAGGAACTTTAGATATATTCTTTTAAAGTTGACAAATCGTGAAAAAATTCATTCTGAGATAAACGGAGCTAAAGTTTTCGTCAGCGGGCGGCTGATACATCGCTTCTCAAGGGAAAAGGCGTTATATCTCTGGATGTAAATTAAGATAAAAGCATGCAGTTTGCGGTATTTAACGCTAAAAACTCAGTATTTTCTTTTAAGCCAATAAAAAAATTGCATTTTTTTGAGAATTTTCAGCCCCGGACGCTAATATCCGAACCCTCAAGCTTAGACGCACCTTGGCGAAAGATGGAGTGTGCCAAATGATTTTGGGAGAAAAGCACTTTGCGCGCGTGCGCTCGTTGACATCGACATTACTGACAATGCATTTCAATTCATGTTAATTCAAAGGTTATTCTGTTTTCAAGAACTCTTTTACATCACTTATAAATAGGGATTTAGCGTTTAAAAATTTATTACTCTTATAAGAATCATGACAACCATTCAGATTTATGGAAATTTATAATTTGTTCGCCTCTAATAAATGTTTTAAAATGATTTATACCATTGACACACATGTAAAATGGAAATGGATATTTTAAAAACAAGTACAAATTGGTAAATCTTAATCTATTTATTTAAAAATATTAGTGATCGATGAATACTGCTACTCATTGAAAAAAGTAATCTATCTATCTATCTTCGGTACTAACAATGTACTGTAGTTAATAAACAATAAATTTATCAAAATCTTTTTAATGAATGGCGAACTTTGAAAATACGTAAGCATTTCTTTTTAAAATAGAAAATGAGGTCAACAAAAATCCGTTTGATTTAATTATTTCTTTAATAAATTATCTGGATTCACCTTAAATCAGTCTGACTGTTAAACTGAAAAATTGAAAACATTAAATCAATATTTAACTTTAATTAAAATCACCCCCCATCCCTCTCCTAAAAATTAAATTAAAAATAAATAAATTACTCTGAAAATCTAACGTCTAAAATTGCACTTGCACTACTTCCATATTAGGATGGTAAACCATTCAGCATCAAATCAAACTGCTATTAGGTGCTTCTTAAAGATAAAGAACTGTAATTTATGGTAGAATTTCTAAACCTAAGCTTATATTTTAAATGTATTGACTTGAACTGAAAAATAAGGAGGAAAAAAATATGTTACTACAAAAATAAAAAACAACACTTAAACTTCAGCTTTTTGTTTTCAGAGTATCACAAAAAAAGAAACCTTTAAAGGCTTATATGAAGTAACTGGGTGTAGAATAGTTTTTTATGAATAAAATTAAATATTGATAATAGTTGAACAATTAAAGTACTCAAAAATACTCAGAATGTCAGAGACCTATTCGTAATTTCATGATATTGGATACAATAATTTTATATATTTCATTAATGTGATCCTGAATAAATTATCACTGTGAAATTGAAAAGAAAATAACCCAATTACACTCATTTTCACAAAAGTTCATCATTATTATAAATAATATCAAAGTTATGATAGCCAAGAATTTCACCAGATTTACATATGTAAATTAGGAGTGTGAAATATTCATTTGTACACTACGTTTGGAAAACTTTTTATAGGGAATCTAAAAATCATCCATATTTGAAAGGGGGGGGGGGGTGACAGCTGAAATATCAATTTTAATACTTGAATTTTTCAAAATTTGAAGATTGTACTTTCTGTAAAACAGCACGTGATGACCAAATGAAGAGGAATAACATTTATAGCACAAAAAGTGTTCTTATTTTGTACCATTATGTGTAGAATTTTTAAACATTAAATTACATGATGATATATTTATTAATCTCTTAATTGGAGTTTTTGAACCATGTTAATGAAGAACCATTAACATAACTTACTAAATCACAACTCTTACATTATTACAAACTTTCATTCAGTCACAATGCAAAATATTTTCAATGTTTTATTATTAGTTATTTTCTATTATATTGGAGACTCATAAAACATTCATCAATATAAGACACATTTATAAATTTTAAAATATCGTTTAAAAAATTGCGATCTATTAATTTTGTCAATAATTCATGATTTGTAGTATTATAAAGGGTTCAAAATAAAGTCTCTTTTGAAGTATTAATTTCATATTAAAGACAAGCTCTAAAAAAGAAACTTTTGATAGTAAAAAGCATTTTAAATAATTAGAATTATTTTTTTAATTTATATTTTATGAAGTTTATTATTTATTATATATGCATTGAAATTACTTCAAAATTATCACAAAAAGCCGAGCAAATTAATGAATTACATGTTAATAAAAATACATTTTAAGTGAAACTTTTAAATTCTTTCTTGCTCACAAAAAGTTTGACTACAGGGGGAAAAAATTCATAACAAATTCATAACAAACATTTTATGATTCACCGTTTTTTAAATCAAGCAATATTAAACTATTTTTTAGTGATTAATAATCAAAACTTTGACCTGACATGAGAAAACGGAATAGATAAAAGAATATGAATAATATTAAAGTATTATAAGCTGCAGAAGTATCCTAATTAAATAAGACCCACACAGTCATTTGTTTAATTGGTGCGAAATGATTTTACTTTCACGAGATTAAACGCTTAATTGTCAATATGAGATTCTAATGATGTCTTATCTTAAAACTGCATTATGCATATTTAAAAAGTATAACACGCCGAACTGAAAATAATGCAGCTGGGCACGCGCGGAAAACGCTCTTCTTCCAAAATCATTTAGCACCCTCCGTCTTTCGCCAAGGTGCGTCTAAGCTTGAGGGTTCGGATATTAGCGCCCCGGACCCCCCTTAAACTTATTGAATTTCACTTTTAAATTTGTTCGATGATGTCTTTTTATTTTTATTTACTTTTCGGCCCGGTCAAGTATCGGAAAGGGTATAAGGACCTCCGACGGGCGTGCCGAACGCCGCGTTCCGCAAATTATGATAATAAAATAAAATATTTGAGTTATTCTATGCATAAATGCCATAGGTTTGTTTATATCTTCATTATTTTTTGAATTAATAAACATTAAAATGTTTCAGCCCTTTTATAGACACCCTGTACATCTCATGGAAGATGCTAAAGTGTATTCAGGTTTTAAAGCATAAGAAATTTAATTTATCTAAATATGTCTGTACACTTCTTATAAATTGCTTTAATGACTGCTCTTTAATTTAAAGAGTTTTTATTTTTTATATTTTATTGTAGAATGATAAAAAAAAAAAAAAAAAAAAAAAAAAAAAAAAAAAAAAAAACTAAATAAGGATTATACAGTTCCAGTTCAAAACCAATCGTCGAATTTTTGAAACAGTAATACATTTGGCTTAATATTTATTATTCATTTATTAAAATGTTATATTCACCTTACAAATATTTTTTCTCTATTCCAAGTTGTGCTTAAAAAAAAAAAAAAAAAAAAAAAAATGTATACATATATACAAAATATCTCTTTTTTTCCCACCTCCTATTTTCAGAACTGAAAATATAAAAAAGGAACGAAAAATACGTCAGTAAATAAGATACATTTTGAAAGCAGTAATTTGCATAAAGTGGGACATTTTCGATTTGTCTGTCATTTTATAGGAATGTGTTAAAGGATAAAAACAAAATCATTCATGAAGCTGTCACATGCAACTATATAGTTTTAAACAAGGCAGAATATTCACGTATACCTACTTACGCACAAATTTATCACTAAAGAAAAGGAAAAAGAATAAAACAATGTTTTTGTCAGTCAAGTAAACAGAAAACATATAAAAACTTTTGTAAATATAAATGTATAAATTGACATTTACACCACAGGAAAATTTACTAAAAATGTTTCTTCTCATAAAATGAGAAAACTTTTTGAATAAAAGCTAGCCATTAAACAAAATATATTGGTCAATAAAAATAACTAAATGCCCGAGGCACATAACTTTAAAAGAAAATCCTTTAAACTACAGCCTGTTAATATTTAATGCTTGTAAAATGTTTTGAAGCTATAAAAATGCTCAGAAAAGTGGAAATTTTTCATGTTTGTTTTTGCAATTCTTATATTTTATTCTCCTTTATTTATTTTTTATTAAGTATGAAAAACTTTCTGAATATCAAAAGAAAAGAATTAAACGTTAAGAATTTATTAGTTATATCAAAGAATGAAATATAGTTTGTCTTTTTTCTTAATTTTAAAATGTATGCCTTGAAGGGAGGATTTTATTAAGCATTGGGTAATTTTGTCCATATAGCTTTAGGAGGGATGCCTTTATGGAGGACTTTTAAAGGAAACATTATCCGAATAATTGTTGTCGGACAATGAGTTTTATGAAAACTTTGCATAATCATCCGGCCTACTCCATAGTCCCACTGGTTTCGCACCCGTGGACGTCACCGAAATTTCTCATTTTGTGGCCACCATACTAACTACTGTGTTGAGTGGGTAACTTAACTGTAAGCTCGAAAGAAAATACTAAACTATTATGTTATAGTTATGTGCAGACATTTAATTTAGTTAATTTTTTTGTGAAGGTTTATAGAATTTTAAATTTATTTATTACTTGCATTCAGAAATGCACCATGCTTCAAAGGCCGTGCGCACACTTAAAAAAGGGGAGGTGTTAAATGTGAAGCTTTTCATCAAATTTCGCTTTTTATAAAATTGCCATTTATAATTACATATTGATTTATGCTATTTATCCATTAACTTTAATTAATTAAGCATTAAATAATTGTATATTTATTTACATTTATCACATCTTATAATTTATGCTTAATTTCATATCATCAAAATACCTGTAACATAATGCCTACAATGATCACGCTAAGAAAACCACAAAAATCGTTTAAACATGCCATATTAAGTAAGAACTGGCCTTCGTTGAGCTAAGTAACTTACATACATGGACATACATAGAATTTACCGTTCGGTTGTCTATGAAAATCCACCTGAGTATAAGTAATTTTATAATAATCCTCATGAAAATCAACAAACAAAAGTAAAATTAACTGAAAAAAAATCAAAGCCCTTGTACTAAAGAATAAATATTCATCAAATGCACAGAAATAAAGAAAAATTATTCCAACAACTTTGTTCTGCCAATTTTCTTCAAGCTCAAAGCATTCTATATATCGAAAGATTTACCTACGAACATCGGTGGTAACAAAGTGAATAAATGAAAATAAATGTGCCCAGCTAAACTGATGGTATTGAGCTCACAGGCTATTCACACTAACTGTATATTATACTCTTATTTCATAGAATAATGCCCCTCAAAAAATATATGAAGGGGGATTAGACCCCCTATTCCCCCTTTATACTTAACCAATGAACCTCCAAATCCAATCAGGGAAGCTCCTAAACAAAATAAACCGGTGTATTAAATTTGAAGCAAATCAGATAATTCTGTATGAAAAAACCATATCGCTAAATTAAGGAGGGGGGGGATCTAACCCCCCCCCCCTTTATACTTAACTAATGAACCTCCAAATCTAATAGGGAAAGCTCCTTATCAGAATGAACATAGAAAAAAAATTGGTTAATTCTGCATAAAAATCCATTTATCTAAATTAAGGGAGGTTACTTGCCCCACTTTCCACCTTTTATACTTTACAAATGAACCATACTTTACAAATGAAGGAAGCGCCATAACGGAATAAACCGGTACATCAAATTTGAAGAAAATCGAATAATTCTGCATAAAAATCCATTTACGTAAATTAAGGGGGGGACTACCCCCCCCCTTTTTACTTAACCGATAGACCTCCAAATCTAATCAAGGCAGCTTCTTAACATAATAAACCGGTATACTAAATTTGGAGCAAATTGGATAACTCTACATGAAAAACCCATGTATCTAAATTAAGAGGGGGGGTCTAGCCCCCCCCACCCCTTAGTCCTCTTTGTACTTAACTAATGAACTTCCAAATCTAATCAAGGCAGCTTCTTAACATAATAAGCTGGTATACCAAATCTGGAGCAAATCGAATAATTCTACATGAAAAACCAATTTATTTAAAATAAGGGGGGGGGGTCTAGCCCACCTTTCCCCCCTACATACATAACTAATGAATCTCCAAATTTAATCAGGGAAGCTCCTTAATATAATAAACTGGTATACAAAATTTGGAGCAAATTGATTAATTCTGCATGAAAAACCCATTTATCTAAATTAAGGGGGGTGGGGACTAGCCCCTTTCCCCCCTATATACTTAAATAATGAACCTCCAAGTTTAATCAAGGAAACTCCTTAACATAATTAACTGGTATAACAAATTTGGAGCAAATCGATTAATTCTGCATGAAAAACCCATTTATCTAAATTAAGGGGGGGACTTGCCCCCCTTTCCCCCCTATATACTTAACTAATGAACCTCCAAATTTAATTAGGGAAGCTCCTGAACATAATAAACTGGTATACCAAATTTGGAGCAAATCGATTAATTCTGCATGAAAAACCATTTATCTAAATTAAGGGATGGGGGACTAGCCTCCCTTTCCCCCCCTTTAGTTTCAACCAATGAACCCCCAAAACTAATCAGGGAAGCGCCTTACCAGAATGAACCTAGAAAGAAAAATTAGCAAATCGGAAGTTACTATCAAGAGTTATCGCGTTACGTACATACATGCATACATACAGAACCGGCGGGCACATTAGCTCTCAAGCTTTGACAGCCTGTGAGCTAATAAAAAATAAAATAATTGAAAGAGATTATATCCCTAAAACAAACCCCGTTTGCATTGTTTATTTAAAGGATCACATTATTATTATCATTTTTATTTTGCATATATTAAATAGATAACACGACTGTCTAATAGTTAGATTGCGAATTTTACATTTCTTGGCAAAGCCTATTTAAAAAAGAAAAAAAAAAAAAAAAAAAAAACTTGATAAATATATAAATTTTCTGAGACATACATATCTGTAGAAAATACTGATATAAACGAAAACAAAATTACAAATATTTCAAAATTTCTTAAGATGTATGAATTCCAGTAGAATTCGGTAGTAGACTGTCATTTCTCTTAAATGTCAACTAAAATATAGATAGAAGAAAAAAAAAAAGATTTTTTGGGGGGATTTTTAATGCTAATATTCATTGCTTAAAACTATGTGTCAAATAACAGTTTGTCGAACATTAAAGTAATGCGTTATTTTAAGATATCGTAATCGAAAACACACAATTTAAAAATGCATATTGTTTCAATAAAAGTTTTTCATTTGATCTTTAAAATTTTCACTTATCCGCTAGCGGAAATTTAAAAACAGGAGCAAGGAACAGGGAGACCGTTAATACGCTGTCATGGCTTAAAGAGTGATGTATGAAAAATATGACTGATATCCCTATGGCTATTTATATTGTCAAACTGGCAGCAGGGTAACCTAACCTGCTCACGTTTAAATGTACTTGAAATTTTTTAGGAATTTTAGGAATTGCATAAATTTAGAATGCGCGAGCTTACGGTTAAACTGCAGTTTGCAAGTTATGTGAAAGTTTAATATGCAAGATATACTTAAAATAGTGTATATTCACAAGTAACAGTTTAACGATAAAAGTTATATTGTGAAATTTATAGTAAATTAGCCAGCAAGATTTCTAATGATTAAAATGTATAGTTATAAATGTAATTTAATTTAATTTTAATAAATGACCCCCTATATTGGCTCATGAATGTTTGCCCATTTTTAAGTTATGCCTTACTGCAGTTATATCATTAAGAAAAATGAACATAGCAAATACTGTATGATATAGCTTTGAATTAATTAACTTGAATGAAGATAGTTTAAAATATTACATACAAAAGTTTCATGAATTAATTCTTTAATAACGGAATGTAAAAGTTAATGGATCAAACTAAACTATCGAATCACTAAAATCACTGTCTCATACACAGACGGAGCAATAAATAATATAAGGGTGGTTCAATAATTATTGTACCGAGAGTGTATAAAATATTTATTGCGATAGTTGATGTGGAATATTGAAGCTTAATGTCTTAGATGCCTGTATACTCAATTTCAGAACTGTAGCTACTAGATTAATATATTTCTTTTCGTTTTTGGTGTGAAATGTCGCATCTAACTTGAAAGGGGGGTGGTGTTGGAGGGAGCGACAGTGAATGAGACGTGGCTACTGTCGTTTAGACTCGGGATCATAGTGATGTAGCAACGTCTCATCCACTGTCACAAATCTATCACAGAACTGCTTCAGGTCTGGCTACATACCTTCCCCCCCCCCCCCCCAACACCCTCCCCTTTCAAGCTAGGTTCCACCTCTCACACCTAAAACGAAAAATATTAGTTAATATAGCAGCTACGGTTCTGAAATTGAGCATATAGGCATCTAAGACAATAGACTTCGATATTCCACATCAACCGTCGCAGTACAAATATTTTATACATACTCGGGACAATAATTATTGAACCACCCTAGTACATCCAAAGAGTGATTAAGGTAATTGTCATCTACGAATACGAAAAGTATGTGAAATAATTAAAAGCACTCGGCATACAAAACACAAAAATAAAATATTATCAACTTAAAAGAAAATATTTTTAGAAATTATTACGTAAAGGTTAAATACAAATAATTTAATGCAAAAAAATTCAAAAATTAGAATTATTTTGTCACAAAATTAAAAAAAAAAATCAATTTTTAACCTAAAATTACTAAAATAATATTTGCACAAACTTCAACTGCTTAAATTATTGAAAAATTAAACTCTATTAGAATACGTAATCAAGATGAGTAATTATGATGAATTTATCGATTGAGACTTTTATGTTTGTTTTTATGGGATGGAAAATCAGTAAAAAGGATTTCGCTTTGTCACATCATAAAAATGTCCCCCATGAAATCTAAATTGTACGTATTTTCAATTCTAATAATTTACATACGCACCACTAAGGTATTTTAATGCGCAATAGATTATTAAAGAATGTATTTCTAAACTTAAAGACACGTTTCTCCGATGGAACTTTTCATGTGAACATTCGCACAAACTTTAAGTTCTAATCTCAATACCCGCGGAAAAAAAAAAAAAAAAAAAAAAAAAAAAATCTGAAATTTGCCTTTAGTTTTCATAGTATTGGTCCAATATTTAGTTTTATCAAAATAAATGATCGTTTTATTTTAAATATGACATAATTTTTACTCACTGAATCATTTTGCCTATAGCGTCTCAAACTCAGTATCAGTGTAATGTAAAAATATTGAAATGTAACTGATTTATCAAGAAGAATGCGTGTTTTTTTTTTAATGTCTGACATCATTTTCTGTTCAAAAATTATAAAAAAGTTACTTTTATTTGTATTGTGAAAATGACATCAATAGGGATATAATCAATAAAAATAATAAGCCATGACTATTTTTCCTTTACTTTCAATATAAATTGAGTACTTCAGTTGCCACAATTACAAAATTTGTATTAAAAACTACAAAAAAATTAATGTCTCAAAAATAAATTGAGATATAGCTTTCAAACAAATTGCATTTAAAAGAACATTTTTTCCTTTATACGATGGTGTTAAAATTTAAAATGTGTGATGTTTAGAAGTTTAAAAATTTGCCGTAGATATAATTGCAAAAACAAAATTTTAATTCAAATTTCAAAGTGTTGCAATTCGCAAAATGACGTATGGGGATACGCACAGATATGTTTGTCCTTTATAATATAGATACTTCAGTTGCCACAATTACAAAATTTGTATTAAAAACTACAAAAAATTAATATCTCAAAAATAAATTGAGATACAGCTTTCAAACAAATTGCATTTAAAAGAGCATTTTTTCCTTTATACGATGGTGTTAAAATTTAAAATGTGCGATGTTTAGAAGTTTAAAAATTTGACGTAGATACAATTGCAAAAACGAAATTTTAATTCAAATTTCAAAGTGTTGCCATTCGCAAAATGACGTATGCGTTACGCACAGATATGTTTGTCCTTTATAATATAGATAGTGTTTGTAACAAAAAGAAAGGCTATACTTTTAGATGGTTCTGACTTTAATCTATTACATTAGAGTAAAGTATATATAAAATCTTAAGTACAAAAAGTTAATTTCGATATATATAGTGAAATAGTTGTTCTGTAGCAGTAAGTAAGTCCTATTTTTGTACATTGATGGTGACGAATAATCCGCCTGAAGCACAAAGAAGTTACGGTTTTTTAGCAAAGCAATCTCTCAAGGGAAATGCAGTTTTCTTCAGCTCAGTGAATGTATAAAAACTTTCGTTGGAAAATATTTATACTTTTCTATCTAAAGACGAATTCTATTCAATTTCACAGAAAGTGTTTATTTCCCGAAGTTTGCACAGATCTCAAGAAACATGTCACGAATAACATTGTAAATAAAATCGCCTTTGACTGGCTCAGTATAAAGCTAGTGGGAAAGGTTGTAACAATGCTATAGAATATATATAACTTGCTTAAAACTTTCATTGCTTAAAATTATTTATTATACAAAAATACTGCTTTCATTATTAATTAAGGAAACTTAAAACTCTGGGGTCTTTTTTTGTTTAGTTTTTTAATCTGTTAAATAATTTCGGGGCAAAATAATTGCTATTTAAGAAGCAATCTGGTTAATAATTGTGAAGCAGAATCTAACATTTATTTATAGGGACATTTATTACAATTACCAAATTATATTGTCTCATTACAGTTGCCAAACTTTTATTTTGATAGAGGCTATTTTATTAGTATCTTCAGAAATAATTACAAAAGAATCAAAATATACATCATCTATAGTAATGCATTACAACTACTGACAAGCATTACGTCATTTAATATCTAATGAGTACAAGCTTTTCTAAACATTTCACGATATAACTTTAAAAAATTGAGCCCTACGAAACATTATTAAGTTGTTGATTTATTATCCTCGTTATAATTGTCAAATTTTACAATGACAGAACAATTGTTTTAGGCATCTACATAATGAGTAAAAGAGAGTAAAATTAATAATATAAGCACATATACAAAACCATACAAATCCATATATACAATACGTACAATTATGCTTTTTTTAAATTAGTAACTTCGAAAGTTAAAGTAATAGTTTAAACACAATGCTACAACATATTATATTTTAAATGTTAAATTAGGTTAATATATTCTGATAAAAAATAAATATTAACATTGCTTGTTTCCATCTTATCGAACTATAAATATAAAGGAATTCAAAAGTGATATTTTATTTATAAATAGAATTCTAATATTCTTAGACATTATCGAATGTTTATTCGATAGGAAAACAAATTTAATTGTAAATTTAAAATTCTATGTTCGCTGTAAAATACAGTCTATGCATCAAAGCGTACTGTTTCTAAAAATATCTACTAAGAACTTTTTACACATATGAAAGGAAAACGTTTTCAAATATATATAAATATTTCAAACTACCATAACATCCATATATTTATTTCGCAAAATTTTATTGTCTTTGAATTGAAAAATGTTATACAACATTCAATTCGGTTCCAGATTAAACAAATTAAACTAGGAAAACGTGTGAATGTAAAAATTTTTAGTTTGTTGGAATTTGAAGATTTATGGACATTCTCTAAAATCGTTTAAGCTTTAAACTTTGAAACAATAATGAAGTTAGATAATTCCATTTTATTCGCATTTTTTCGCCATTCAATACGAAAATATACTATTTTTTCGCATGTAAGTATGTAGCTACATGTTGCTATTACAATTTTATTATTTCATACTTCTTACGTTTTCGTTATATTCTATGATATTGCAGTTTTAATTTAAGTTGTAGAGGAGGGATGCTTTAATTTTAAAATTGGCTGGAGAAAAATTTAAAACTGGGCTAAAAATTATACTAGAAGTTACTAGAAGACGATATTAGTATTTTTTTTTTTTTTTTTTTTTTTAAGTGAACATTCGTTACGAGCAAATTATTTTTTTCTTTTTACACGTTCATCACCCGTTATCAGTCTCACACAACCGGACTCTATTGCTTTACTGATATTTTCTGCTCCTAAACAAATAGATGGAATAGCTTTTTTTAAAACCTTGAACTCTACACTAATGCGAATTCACACCGATCAAATGTCGGCGGTTTCAGAAAACCTTCTTTCATTAAGCGGCATTTTCATCAACAAAATTAATTTTCTGGCAAAAATAAAAGGAAGAGTTCCATATTCTGTTTTTTTTTGGCAAAAAAATGTTTGAATACCGTTGTTGCGATGTTCGGAATTTGGGAGTTACCTGTTTTATTACTTGAATGCTACTGGTGGATAACTAATAATTTTGCCTACATAGTTTTTTATAATTAACTTCTTCAAATTTATAATTTTCCGTTTTTTTAAACGATTTTTTTCTGTAGATGTAATAATATGTAAACATATTTTTTTGTGCATTTTTTATGTTTTAAGGCATATAATTATAACTTCAATGTTTATAATATAATGTTATGTTTTAACTTCACACATAAAATAAATATATAAAATATGAAATATATAAATTTATAAATATATATGTATATATAAGTGTATAAATATATAGATATAAGTGTAAGATATTTATATATGTGTGTATATAATATGTATTTATATATCTATATGTATAATTACATATAATATATATATAAATAAATAATACATATATAATGTTTATAATATAAAAATATATGTTTATAAAGATTTAAAAACTGTGTTTTTCTGCCATCTTGAAAAATTTGGTAAGATGCTAAAATGGTTTTTTGGCGCTATTTTGGATTCCTTTGTCAATCGCGCCAACCAGAATAAGATACGAAACTCTTCCCAAAATAAACGTCCCAATTTTGATTTTTCATTAAATTTTGTATAGGAATCGTGTGTTACACTTCATAATCACTATAATACCAACAAAATTATACACAGTTGAATGTGTGGAATACCAAATCGCATTACCGTGGAGTTTGCGGATGCTGAACCGAAGTTTGGAGTCCTCGGATTAATATCTACTGTTATTATCATTGTTATTATTATTACTTGTTGTTGTTGTTTTTATTTTTGTTGTCATATAATATAGAATAATTACTCTATAACGAAATATAAATATCTTATACAACAAACGCAAGTGGCAAAAATCTCGACAAAGAATTTGAAGTATAACTCTGCGATGTATGCACGAATAAAATAAAATAAAATGAAATTGAAACTAGAGAAAATATGGACTGTGTATTCCTGATAAAGTTTCGGGCTTCCAAGCAAGTGGTTTTCAGATCGGATGCAACGGAGAGAAAAAGTTCAAAATGTGTAACATAATATATATACATTTCAAAATCGAAATACCCTTACGTCTTGAATGGGAGAACAGTGCTCATTGAACCTTTAAAAATCTTGTTGCTTTAATATTTTTATCAATAGCAGAAGGGAGAAGCATAGATTACGTACACACGTTAGTAAAGAATTAGTCCTTCCTTGATGGCATAGTCAGTCGCAAAATGTTTCTTTCAAAATTGCAGTTCTGTCGCTAAATGCAAATGAATGTTCTAATTAATGCGCTTCCAAATTACTATCATCAAGAACCGAATAATTAAATAAATTTAAATAAACTAAAAATAATAAATTATTAATACTAAACAGAAGGATTTTAAAATTAACCGCAATTCGCTGTAAGGTTAATCGCTTAATCATGCAAAAAAAAAAAAGAACGAAAAATCATGTGCCCAGCATAGATTATGAAACACTTTCCAACACATTCAAAATACTGTAACAAAACTTCACAGTTCATTAAGGTGTAAGATGATATCTAAATAAACAATTTGGAAAACGCATAACGCATTTGAAAACATAATTTCTGCTATTACCATCGAAAGTCGGAAAATCATCCGAAATGTTTTGTGCAGCCTTGTATATGATCTATAGATTTGTATGTATACCACAGTATACTACATAATATGCTAAAAGTTAGTTCAAAGCAAAGCACAGTTGAAAATTTCAATGCAGCAGTTTCCATCAATAAACGGAAATGTATTTTGTGCAGCCCAGTAAAGGATAGAGGAGAGTAGCCATATTTGGACTGCCGCTTTAATTGGACCGTCGCCATTCTGCCGTTAATTACAAGAAGAGACGCCATCTACCGCTGAAATCCTACTCATCAGCATGACGTCACTCATGATTAGAAGAAGCAACCGCCTACCACGTGCTGTTTCCAGACAATTTTATAAAACCTAAAGTTAGCTGTTTCGATCTAAATTTTTCCTACTAAACGTAAGTGAACACTTTAAAACTAAGGTAAGTTGTTATGTTTTTATATACATGTATAAATTCATCTGTTTATTGCGCATAATTTTCACGCGGATTTGTTTGATTTCATTTTTATTCTTAGTCTTTAGATTATCTGTTTTAAAAAATGGCGCAGTTGCCGTAATTGGGCCAATTTAAGTTGCTTAAATTGGACCAGATATGCATAAATTTGAAAAAAAAGTAATGAATTCGGAGGACGATACGCTTTGTACACTATTTTTTTAAATTTTTTAATATTTTATATTGGATTACTATCTCCATACATTTTTTTTTTTTTTTTTTTTTTTTTTTTTGTATATTTGGATTTTTTTTTTTTTTTTTTTTTTTTTTTTTTTTTATACAGTATAGGCCTATATAAACAAAAAAATATTTTTACATATTTATGCAATAAATTTTTTTTACAATTTCTTTTATCTTGTATGCATTTGCATTTATTTCCTTTGAGTTTTTTATTCGTACGGCGTATTTTGTGTACAGAGTTGAATTCAAACATTTTCCTCCTGAAGAATATTTGCAATTCCGTGAGGGAAGAGGACAGACTTTTTACAGTTCTGGAGGGTGAAATTGCATTTTTTTTTACCGTTAAAACGCATAAAATCTCAAATCTTCTGGGGGGAGTGGATTTTTCAAGGCTCAGGGAGGGGGGGGGGGACACTATCTGAATATATAATGTTTGCATTTGATTAACCTTAGCGTATTTTTCAATAGAGCATATTTCTTAAACACCTTTTTAATATACTGTTGAAAATGTTGAAAAAGACGCAGACAAACTGTCTTGAAGAAAAACACCCGTGACAGGAAAAGCTGTTAAAGATATAGGAAACAAAAAAGAGAGAGTAAGTTGTGAAGAAATTGACCTGCAAGAAGGCTGCAGCTACAAATCCTCCCCAAAAGCCAAAAAATCATTAGAAATGTTATCTCCCTTGCTAAATTCAGTTAAACCAAAGTACAGAGGGAGCCAATAAACAGCTGTGTTAAGATCTTTGTCATATAAATTAAACCTTGAAATGAAAAAAAAACGACAAAAGGAAGCTTTCATAGCACAAAAGAAATTAGAACATCAAGTTTAAAAAATAGGTTTAATGCAATTAGCAAGAAAATGATGGAAGGGAAGAACTACAAACATAACGTAAAGAAAACTTCTGTTGCAAAAAAAAAAGTCTAATAATTCAGAATCTAAAAAGAAAAATATAGACAGTGATGATTGGTTTTGCCTAATTTGTAAGAAAAATAAAATAGCAGAAATGATCCAGTGCTCAGATTGTCAAATACGGTACCATGTTGTGTGCGCTGGAAAAAAATATCAATAAACGAAATTCATGTGTAAGCTTTGCAACTTCTTTCATGATATTTAAGTAGCTGACAATTAGTTCCATAAGTTCTATTCTTAATTACTGATAACTTTGATTTATATTTTGAATACATTTTCATTTAAAACAATTACTCTTATTTTCAGATATTTGATTTCATTATATTTCATTACTGTTGTTTTGTTTGATTGTTTCATTAATCGCAAACTTTGCTTTTAATAAAATTAGTTATATTCCCTAGTGATTGAAACAACCTGATATTACTTGGTCCAATTTAGGAGACTGGGTGTCCAACTTTGGCGACCAGTTGCTGAATTTGGACCACTTTTGACAAATTTTTGAAATTAAAACAATATTTAAGATTTTCAAAAAGAAATTGATCTAAAGATATATTTAGTTAGTAGATGAGTAGATTGACACCGTGTAATGATGTTTTGCAGATATTCCAAAAATTAAATGAATTACACCTAAAAATATGTGAATTGGTCCAAATTCGGCTACTCTCCCCTATATAGAATTTATACATACTACGTAGTATTTAAAAGAAAAGTAAAATTTTAAAACGCGTACCACAATTGTAAACGCAATTCTAGCAATTATTGTTTACAGGCTTCAATAGTTCAATTACTGTTAATATTCTTCTGTAGCCAAACTCTTAAGTGTGTTCACGTAAGCGAACGACAAATCCTATGCACACCATATTCTGCAGTAAGTACGTTGTAGTTTACCTCAGAGATATACATCAATTTACATATGTTTAAAATAGTGTAATATTATTAAATTTCACCGCAAACCATTTTCCCGCATATAGATCGTAATGCAACGGAATCATTTTGAGTGTCCCTGTAAACGAACCGTAAATGCTGCTTGTGGAAATGCTGAAATGCTGAAAATCACATCATTTTTATTACCGAACATGCCACAATAAACTTCAATAATATATATAAATTACATGGATATCCGAATATATTTACGCGAGTTAGAGCACGGCCCGATGGACGGCCAGACAAATCAAATTCATAAACATTTTTCAACTAAGTTGGGAAGTGTTAAAAAAACAATTGTGAAATTTTGATGAATATTCTTTCATTCAGAGTAAAAATATTTTATGTCATCCTCAAAATACTTTGGTTACAAAAGAAAAATTTCTTCGATAAATTTAGTGATCTCCTAAATAATCAGAAAACATCTGGTGATCTTTACTTCCGAAGATGAATGATTTACAGCTCTCGAAATCGTCCGTGTCGCAAAAGTAGATTTATGTACTTCACTTAAGGTATAAATGGAATTTTCCTCTCCAGTTGTATCGTAATTTGTAATCTTGTGACATCAAGAAAATGTAACATGCAGGAAATTTAAACTTCTCAGGCTTAAGATTTCAGATTTTGACAGAATGTAAAATATCTCCTGATGATTGCTTCGTATCTGAGCAATATCTTTTGAATAAAATATTATGCAAGTCTTCAATTGGGATGGAATTTAATAGTGCAAAAGAGATTAAAAACCTTTTGAAAACAAATTTTATTTTCTCATTGTTCTTATTCTTTTCATTTTTATTGAATAACACGAACTTCTACGCGTTATGGATTTCTTGGGATACATTCTAAGATCTAAAGCATATAATGATATATTATTTAGAGTCTAATCTAGATTTTTGAGCATTCCTATTTATGTGAAATGCAGTATAAGTAAAACATAATACATAGATTTTAAAGTTTTATCTTGGTATAACAGTTGCTGTAATTATTCTCACACATACATACCGCGTGACCCAAAAATGACTGATAGATTTTAAAATTCAATAACTAGCAAACGGTGACAGATATTAAAAAAAATTCTTGCAGGAGTGTTATGTATGATCTCAGGAGTTTTTTTTTTTTGCAGTGATTCTTGATTTTAGCTCGAACTTCAAACAATAGATGGCGCTGAGAGCAATAGGTACTCAGTCCAGACTTGATTTTTGATACTTCGGGATCCATTCAATGCATTTTAATCTCCTTTTTTCGCATGGAAGAAGAGAGAGGCAGAAAAATCGAGCCTAGATTTAGTGGTTATTGTTTACAGCGCCATCTATCGATGCTATTTGTAACTAAAACTGAGAATAGCATCATAAAAACTCCTGGCATCTTACATAACACTCCCGCAAGAATTTTTTAATGTCTGTCACCGTTTGCAAGTTATTGAATTTTAAAATCCATCAGTCATTTTTGGGACACCCGTTATATATGTATACATATATATATATATATATGTGTGTGTGTGTGTGTACTTCAAAAGTGATAAATTTGAATTCTAGATGCATTGTCTGTAATTGTAGGTATGTGGAGAACAGATGGTACCTGCTACAAGGGGAAAGGTGCCATCTTTATTTGTGACATTGCAAAATTTCTTCTAAACAAAAGGGAAAACAATGTGTTAGATTACTTATCATGTAAAGAAGTCAGTCCTTACTACTCAAAGACAATGTAAAGTTTCATATAAACAACAAAAAGCAATCTATAAGATTTCTTATTATGAAAAAAACTCAGTCCTTACTAGTTAATGATATTGTAAAATTTCATCAAAAAAAGAAGAAGAAAAAAAAAAAAAAAGCAATGTGTCAAGATTATTTATCATGCAGATAAGTCAGTCCTTACTCTTCAATAACATTTAGGGGGGGGGGGCTGTGAGAAATGTAGAAAATCCCTGGACGGCAAGTTCACTTATTAGTGGAATGAACATATATTTTTATAAAAAAAAGATCCTTTTTTTCTGCACTTGCTTTTGAATATATTACCCTTGACTTACATATCTCTCATATAAATACAGCACATGTTATGCTTTAAAGAATTAAAACGGGTTCATTCTTTTTCATTCAACCCGTATGTAAAATAATAATAATAATATTAATAAATAAATAAATATTATACAATAAATACTTAAATATTATTCAATTAATATTATATAAATATTAATTCAATATATTAACCTTGACTTTGATATCTCTCATATAAATACAGCACTCTTTTTCATTCAACTCGTATGAACTCGTAAAATAAAAATAGTAATAATATTAATAATAAATAAATAAATATTATATTAAAAACTTTACAAAAATTCCATAATTGAACAAAGTTTAATATAAGAGGTAACAAAATATGTATAAAAAAAGAATTGGAAGTTAATTGTAATTTACCGTAACTTTTATAACATAAAAAAAATTAAGTAGAAATAATAAAGAGAACTACTATAAATTTCTTAATCATTCACAATATAATATTTATGTACTTGTCACAATACTTTGTTTACAGCAAGAAAAAAATAACCTTCGATATCTTATTGCACTCCTAAATAATAATAAAAAAAAGTCGTATGCTATTTACTTCATAAAATGAAAGGTTTATGGATTCATAAGATCGCCCATGTCATAAAACTAAATTTATGTACTACTGTGGAGGAAAAAACTAAATTTTCATCTGTAGTTCTTCCAAATATTGTAGTCTTGTGGCAGCAATAAAATGTCACATGAAAAAAAAAAAAAAAAAAAAAAAAACCTCGCACTGTTGATTTCATATTCTTTAAGAATGTAACGTACTTTCAAAAAATAACCTGATATTCGAATAAAATTTGAATTAAATATTTTGATCATCGACAATTAACACTGTAATTAAATGAAATGCTTTGTAAAAAAACAGACCAAACTTCCCACTCAGTACAATATTAGAGTCCTGCGTAGAATCAAAAATTTTATTTCATGTATACCCGCAACACTAACAGAACTCGACAAAAAAATAACGTTGAAACCTGATTTGGACCCCCCCCCCCCAAAAAAAAAAAAAAAAAAACATTAAACCGTAACTTGACACTTTTCAATCTGAACCCGAAATTAAAGAAAAATAATCAATACTTTAATACAATTATAGAAAAGCAGTTTACAATCATATCTCTAATAACAGTTTTATCTGTTACGTTAAAAAATCAACACACACATATAAATACTGATTAATGTTCAAATATTTAAATTTTTTCATCTAAAAATATTCAAGACTTTCTTTTGAAAAATCGGGTTAACCCAAACATGACACGAAATCATCATATCCCAGAAACCCTTAAAGCCATCCCGACCAGAAATGGAACCGTATCAACAAAATAGTAGTCAACCCAAACTTAAAAAAAAAAAAAAAAAAAAAAAAAAAAAAAAAAAAAAAAACCTAGCGTCAACTGGAATAGACCTGGACCGCCGGTCGGGTCTGGTTCGGGTAAAATCGCATTACACGACCCGATGCAGGACTCTACACAAGACTTGGAATGAGATTGATGGCAGTTGGAATGCAAATTCGTGAAAAAAACCTTTTTTTTATTTAATATTTTGAATCCTTTATTTTTTCCTTTTCGAATGATGTGTTACTTTTGTTTCTAAAACAACGAGAAATGAATTTTTTTAAAATAATTAATTTTATTTACATCATACATAAACATTACATACATACACCTTAAACTTAATTTTCTCAAAATATTGCTTTTAGAACTTCGGTGTACCTTTTTATAGAAACTATTACATACTAGTTTCTATAAACTTGCTTGAATATTTTACACATATCTCTGATCAATCTGAAGTGAACTTATTTAGCTAAAATACGGATACAATTTTTATTAAAAAGTTTTTTTTTTTTTTTTGGAAAAATGCAAAGTTTTTGTTATTTAAAAGTTATTTTTATTCCCGATTTTGTTTTTTTAAGTAAGGATATCTGTTTATAAATTTGACCTCACTTTATTAGGATTTATTTATATTATGTATATAAAAAAATTCAATGAATATCTTTGACAGTTTTTGAGAAAGGTACACTAATTTAACATGATAAGTATAGTGCTGCCCAACACCCCTGCCGATGTTATAGAAAGGAAACCTTCTTCCAACTCCCATGCCGATGTTATAGAAAGGAAACCTTCTTCCAACTCTCCTGCCGATGTTATAGAAAGAAAACCTGCTTTCAACTCTCTGCCGATGTTATAGAAAGGAAACCTCCTTCCAAATTCCTTGCCGATGTTATAGAAAGGAAACTTTCTTCCAACTCCTCTGCGATGCTATAGAAAAGAAACCTCAAATAAGTAAAATTTATATTTATTAAAGATTCTTT
The DNA here is from genome assembly GCA_963932465.1 of Maratus speciosus. Classification (NCBI taxonomy): domain Eukaryota; kingdom Metazoa; phylum Arthropoda; class Arachnida; order Araneae; family Salticidae; genus Maratus; species Maratus speciosus. Next base: position 256,532,826 of record OZ010786.1, read on the forward strand.
TTTAGACACACGCTTTCGACCTTAAGTGCTATAAAAATTTATAACTATTTAAATCCTACACCATTTAATTCCTGCGTTTAAAATGGTGCGAAACGTCTATTTTAATTAATATTCTAATTTATCTTTTCTGTTAAAATGGTCAAGAAACTGGAACGGCTAGAACATTATTAAGTGAGGGGGATAAAGCCCGAAATTAATAATCACAATTTTTCTTATTAAAAATGGATGTATAAAAATATCGAAATGATATTACTTTTTTTTTTGTTTTTTTTTTTCACAACCAGAACAAAAATATCTTATGTCAATTTCAAAATACATTATTTACAGTAAGAAAGAACCCTAGAGAAATTTATTACTCGTCACAATAATGAAGAAAGATGTTCCGGTCTTTACTTTTGAAAATGGGTGATTTACAGCTTCTGAGGACCGTCCGTGTATCAAAAGTAGATTTATGTACTTCAGTTAAGGAATAGAAGAAATTCTCTTCTCTTTTTGCACCATAATTTGTAATTTTGTGATATCAATAAAGTGTTACATGTAAAAAATTGGAACTTTCAGAGACTATCAATTTCAGATTTCAAAGAATGTAAAAAAAAAATTGTCTTGCGATAATTTAATGTCCGAACATTTACTAGTCGGTTATTAGTAAGGCTGGTTGCAGAAAAACTGCATGGAAGATATAGTATGGGTTGGATTTGTTAAGCATAGGACAATTTTGGCCGTATTTCTATCGAGCTTTCAGGCATGCCTGCTCAACGGATACTGAAAAGAATTATCATCCTCGTACAAACTGCATGAAAGACATGGAATTGAATGATTTTGTTAAGCAAAAACGAATTTTGTACATATTTGTATTGGAGGGATACTGTCAGGGAGGTCTGTTTAATGGATAGTGGTACCATTTACCCTTCTCATACAAACTGCATGAAAGACATGGAATTGGATGGATGTGTTAAGCACAGACCAATTTTGACCATATTTCTATTGGATGGATACTTTCAGAGAGAACTGTTTAACGGATAGTAACATCAATTATCATTCTCGTACAAACTACATGAAAGAAATGGAATTGGATGTATTTGTTAAGCATAAGCCAATTTTGGCCATATTTCTAGAGAAAGGATATTTTCAGGAAGGTCTATTCAAAGGATAGTGACCAGAATTTTGTTTCTCGCACAAACTGCATGACAGAAAAAACGTAATTTTAAAGCTTTTGAGTTATAATTATGCTTCATTAATGGTAGAGCTACAATGCTTACCTGTAATATTTAAAAAATAAAAGCTTTCTGTACGTATGTGTAAATTTATAATGCTTGGAATCAATGATATTTTGAGCATACATTATAATAGGATATGCATATGTTTCAATTTAAAATGTACACGTGCTTAGTAGTTGAATATGAATTAGATTAGAGTTGATAATGATAGAATAAAAGCATTTTATTACTTTATTGTACTTTATTTTCAGAAAGAAAAGGCCTTCGATAAATTTAGTGTTAGCTTAAATAATCAGGGAATATATTTACTTTTAAGAGCAGTGGATGTCGGAGAAATAGATTTATGTACTTCAGTTAAAGCACGAAAGGAATTTTCCTCTCTAGTTGTACTATAATTTGTAATCTTGTGACATCAACAAAGTGTTACGTGTAGAAAATTTGAAATTTCAGGTTATTGATTTTAGATTTTCAAATATGTAAATGGATTGCCTAAAAGTAATTTAATATGTGAAAATTTTATCCCATCATACTAGTCTATTATTAACATATTAACATAGTTATTTATAAAAAACTACGTGAGAAAAAAAGCATCTTCCTATAAGTTGCTTGATAGCTATCATGTTTCATAGCGGTAGAGTTGCAATGCTTAACTGTAATATTTAATAATATAATTACTTTCATATGCACATAAATAAAATTGTGATACACAAAATATATTTTCAATAATATTTAGAGCATGCATTATCATATAATATACAAAAGTGTTAATTTAAAATGTGATTCATAGTTGAAAATGCAATAAATTAGTGTTCGCAAGTTATAAAATAAATGTATTTTATTTACAGTATACTTTTTTACAGGAAGAAAAAGCTCTCCATAAATTTAATACTTTCTTAAATAATCAAGAAACATACTCTGTTCCTTACTTCTGAAAATGAGTGATTTACAGCTTCTGAGGATCATCCGCGTCACCCAAGTAGATTTATGTACTTCAGTGAGGGAATAAAAGGAATTTTCCTCTCTTCTTCTACCATAATATGTAATCTTGTGACATCAACAAAGTGTTACATGTAGAAAAATTGAAGTTCTAAGGATATTGTTTTCAGATTTTCAAAGAAAGTAAAAATGCGACTATCAACTTAATATCTGAATAATGCCTTTCAAATAAAAAATTATACTACTCGATAATTGCCACAGTAATTAATAGAAAAATGTAATTTCTTATCAAGTGAATTAAATGTTTTTCGAAACAAATATTTATAAATTTATATCATATGCTTTTATTTATTGCTAAAGAATATTTTTCAATTATTATTGTATTAATATTTATAAATATTATTTAAACTTCATTTATAAATATTATTTATACATAATTATCTTTTTTCCTTGCATTAGATTGTTAGAATAAATTTTTATAATTTCTGACTGGCCGTAAATGCTTCCTTTGCATTCTAGATTACTCTGTGCTTCACTAAGCCATTTTAAGCGTTTTACTTTCAAGGAAAGTTCATTTCTTTGAAACACCGTTTGCTATTGTGCATTTTAATGAAAATTAGTAAATTATACTTTTAAAAAAATCAGAAGTATATCAAAGTTTGCTCTAAAGTTATACATATATTTCAACAAAGCTGCATTATAAAAATAACAACTTTAAAATAAAATAAAGTAATTAATTACTTCCCATTCCTGATGTAACGGAAAGTAAGATAAAATTTTAGGTGATCAAAATCAGACAGCGAAAAAAAACAATAAAGATTAATAGAGTACGCTTTTTTTTCCAAGCTGGTTGCGTGTTGTTCTGAATCTACGCAATTCAGTTTTAAAAGGAACACAAGGTAAAATTTTAGATTCATTAATACTTTAAATTTTGAACTGTCTATTAAAATATTATTGTTAAACAGAAAGACTATGAGCAAAAGAGTTGTATTTCATAAACAAAACAACCTCAAAATCTCTCTCACACACAAATATCATGAAAAAATCTTCTTTTAGAATAACTGTTTAAAAGGAATAAATAATGTTTTAAAATAAATTACCTGCCAAATGTTCGCAAACATTTTTGAAATATTTGTTTTGACTTTCCAAGAAATAAAGAATTAAATGTTTTAAATGGTAGTTTCGTGCTACTATTTTAACATGAAATTAAAAAATTGTAAATTTTGCGTGCAGGAACTCAAAGTGAATAATATTTAAATTTAGATAAAAAAATACTTTTCATATAAAGTTTTTCATTTGGAACAGTTTATTAATGGTTGTAAATAGCGGATTTTTTTCTTGGGAATATAAACAAGCAAGAAACCAGTGCTACGAGTAATTTTTATTAAAACCTAAAAATTGAATTTACAAACAAATTAATATTTATGATTCTCAAGATAAAAATGAACAATTAACGATGTTTTGTTACAATGTTTCAGAAAATTTTCTTCGCATATGGTAGAAAAAGAAAAATATAAGCACGAAAACCCGTTTAAAGATAGTTTCGTAGGTAGGTAAATTAATTAATAGTTGATCCATTTAATTTATTTTCATGAGAAGTTAATTTACTGAGACAATATACAAATAACACAGTTTCGACATCTTTACTTTTGTAAGTATGTTACTATTAGTATTTCCGAACACTAATCTTAGCCTAAATTAATCTCACAAGGAAGGTCTGCATACGCGCATACTCAGAAAAATCTATTAAAATTACATAATATGCTTCGCACGTGGGTATATACATTTATAAAAAAAGTTCTGCGGAACCTCGATAGAGCGTCGGTAAAAAAATAATGAAAATTTTGTTTATTTGGCGATTTATCATCTGTTGACGAAGGAATAATAATAAAAAAAATACACTTTTATGTCGAATTCTCTTTCAGGTAAAACATTTTCACGCTGAACTTCTTTAAGTAAGTTTAACTTAAATAAATGCATTTTTAAAACTAAAAATTTGTCATATAGATTTATATGTACCTATAGCGAAATTTAACGATTGTTTTATACGATTTAGAAAAAAAAATAAGGGACTAAAATTGCTTCAAACTCAAACTTAAGTTCCGATTCTGAGCACTGTCAATTTTATTTCGATATTGCTTATGTCGTGTCGGCGACAATAAGAGAATAGTATTGTTGCCAGGGAAATCAAAACTTGCTTAAAATGGAAATGCAGGAGACCATTCTTAATTGGGCAATTAGTTTTAAATACACTTAAAACTTATAAAGCCAGTAAAAATGTGTAAAATTAAATAACTTCAACAACACGCAAGTAGTATATATTATATAAACGTATAGAAAAAACAAAACTATTTTCTTAATTGAGTTTAAATTCATTAAGTACTGCGCATTTAAACACTCATTTGACTAGAAATTTCAAAATGCATTAAAATTGCTTGCATTTGGCGAGGGGAAATGTTGCTCGCCAAATGGTGTGGCGCGTTTGTCTTTTCGCGCCAAATATTCGAAAGCATTTTATTTTTTTACAGACAGACATTCTACTCGAATTCCGCGGTTAAATTTGACTTATTACATACAAAAGTCGTTTCATTAGCATTTTTTTTTCAAGATATTCTGAGAATGTGCTTAAGGAGACTTTCCTTGTCAGACGACTTTAGGATTAAATAAGGCAAATATGAGTATTTGAAAATATTAGTAGCAAAGTGCTTAGAAATATAAAGACCGTGAGAACCCTAAAATAACAAGAAAACAAAATAATGTTTCTGTGAGTGAAAATTTGTGTTGTACAACAGAATATTGGTAAATTAGAAAAAATAAAAAATAAATAAAAGGTTGTATCATACTATTATTAAGGAGTTTTTTTTTTAATTATACTATGACTCACCTTAACATCTTATATTAGTTAAACGGTAACAAAGAATTCGTACTAGAACAATTCCTCAAATATACATGTCTTTCATTAAATTGAAACGTGCAGCATCATAAATATTATTTAACCATTATTTTGAGAAATCGTTTAATAAATGACATGCAGAAATCCTTATGCATAAAAGAAAAAAAAAAAAAACATCAACAACATTAAAGTAAACTAACAATATAGTTTAATTATAACTTTCGGCCGCCATGTTCACTTTGATTATTAAATGAAAAATATACGAATTGAAAATTCTGATTTATTTGACTAAGAATGTGCTAAAATTCACAAAAAGGTATTCTTCATATTCAAGGCTGGAGTAGCACAGTTGAAGTTTATTCCAACAGAGCGAAAAAAATTTTTCGCTCTGTTGGAATAAATTTTAACTGTGCTACTCCAGTCTTGAATATAATTTAATCGAGTTGAAAAAATATTAGTTCTATTCATTATGATCTAATTACATGGTATACAGGAGTTTCCATGTTAAAACACACTTTCATCATGTAAATGATATAGTTATATCTCGGATCAAAGAAACTAGCACTGCAGTTCGCAGTGCACAGTTATCACAAATAAGAGTGATTTGTGCCAGCCAGGTATCGTCCGGATGGCTTAACAGGTAAAGCATCGGAACGGCACGCCAAATATCCAGGTTTAGCATGAACATTTAGCCTGAACATTTTGCGCTCTGTTGGAATAAACTTCAACTGTGCTACTCCAGCCTTGAATATGATTTATTCCAGTTGAAAAAATATTCTTAATCTTCATTATACATAAAAAGGCTTCTAGAATATAAAAACCTTTAAACGATGTTAAAACCCAAGCTCTGCCAACTGTTTCAAAACAGTCATCATCAAGGGGAAAAGACACACCACTGAAATTACCCCTGATGATGGCTGTTTTGTAACAGTTGAAAGCGCTTGGGTTTCAACATCATTTGACGGTTTTATGTTCTAAAAAACTTTTTATGTATTTTAACACATTTTTAGTAAAATGAATGCGAAGTTTCAATTCGTATATTTTTTATTTAACATTAAAGTATGTTGTAGAAATAATACTCTATAAAATTTCACATCAGTTTGCCTTTACTGTACACTGAATTAAAAATAATAATATAATTTGTTACTTTATATCCGTTGGTTAAGAATCTGGTTAAGATGGCGTTAAGTAATTGGTGCTTGTTCTGAATTAAAACAATACATCCTTAAAATGAAAAAAAAAAAACTGTTTTCTTCTTAATGCATTAGGTTTGAAATTGTCGATTAAAGTTCCATTATTTAAAAGAAATGCTGTGAGCAAAAGAATTACAATTCATACTACCTTACAAAAATAAAATCTCTTCCTTACAAATATAATTTTAAAATGTTTGCTATGGAAATATATAATTAAAAGGAATAAATAACGTTTTAAAATAAATTACCTGCCAAACATTACCCGCAAACACTGTTGCATTATTTTTCTGACTTTCGAAAATATAAAGAATTAAATGTTTCAAATAATAGTTTCATACTCAAACTTAAAATTGAACTTTAAAAAAAATGCAGAAATTCCAAGTGAGTAATATTTTAAATTTAGATAAAGAAATTACTTTCCGTAAAAAGTTTTTCATTTTGAACGTTTTATTTAAGGTTGGAAATAGCAGTTTTTTCTCTTCTTTTTCCTTTTTAGGTGCGTTCGTAATTATAGAAATATGTAGCACCTATATTCGTTGTTTGGTCCATCCGTCTGTCTGTCTGTCCGTCTATCCGCATATAAGAGAGCAAAAACAACCCAACCGAATGGTGAAATTTAATATATATAAGCGTTGCAGAATTCTGTAGAGTCATTTCAAATTTTATGAAAATCGAATCAAAACAAAAAGATAATAATAAAAGTTTTCTTCATTCTATTAAATCCTACCATACGTAATTAATTCAATGATATCTCATGACAGGTAATGATTCTATGTTGCCATAGTGAGTCCGTCATATTATTTTCGTATTACTGAATTTAATATACATAATCGTAATAAATTTTGTATTCATACATTTTTGTATAAGAGTGCAACAGCTATTGCACCAAGATCTGAATATTTATTAAACTAGTTATAGTACGAGCGCACCTCATTTGCCACGTTTGACGTACATTTTCCGACTTTAAAAAAAAAAATTAGGAATGAAAAAAGCAAAAAATCAGCGGTACAAGTAATGTTCATCTTAAAATGAGATTTAAAATCACGTTAAATTGTAGGCATTTCAACATAAAAATGAACACTGAAAGATATTTTGTGGGAATATCGCAAAATCATATCTCTGGTTCTAAAGAAAAAAGAAAAATATGAAGGCTAAAATCAGTTAAAGTGCGTTGCTTAGACATTTAAATTAACCAGCAGCCTATTCATTCATCTATTTTTCACGAGAAACCGTTTTACTCAAACAATATATAAACACCAAGGAAAGAAGATAATGTTTTAAAGTACAAACTTAAGTTGAGCAACTACATATTAATGAATTAGAAAGAAGCAAAAATGCTTTTTATATGTTCTTATTTTTCAATAACAGTTTTATCTTTCCTTGTTTCTTTTTGTAAAATTAAATTATTGGTATCTCTTTTTATCATTTCTGATTAGTTGTATGTTTCCCTTGTTTTCCACAACATTCTCTTCAACATTTACATCATTTACGCGTCTGATTTTCAAGATAAAATTGTTTCTTTGACAATGTTGCTTTCATTTTTTTCTGGGGCTCTAAAGATTTTCATGGTTAAATAAATTATTAGTTTTTTTAATTTTTTTCAGGTTATTTCAGAAATTTTCGTCGAAATATGAGAAATATTTCTGAAATGCATTTCTGTAGAAATTCATTAAGAGAATTAAAGACCGTTGAACTTTATAAACTGACTTAATATATAATTAAATATAGTGTAAGATAGAAAAGTAAATAAAAGTAATATAAAATAAAAATGTGTGGTATATGACAGTTCATACTGATTGTACTTACTCTGTATTGAATTTTAAAATAAAATAAAAGAATTTATTATTTGATATCATTGACGTACCGGAAACACTTCTTCCTCCAAATATTAGTGAACAATAATAATCGTTCAATTGAAACAAGTAATTATGTCAATATATAGTTTATATTAAAGTTTATTAAGATATAATTTATTAAGTGTTCAATTTTTTTAATTTATGCAGTTCGGTCTTAAAATTAACATAAAAAAGAGAAACTCCTATTTTTACTGAATACTTAAAAAATATTAATATAAAAAAGTGCAGAGTGTTAAGCAGATAAAATTAATTAATTTAAGCTCATTTAATTGCAAAATATAGCAATACAATATTTTAAAACCCTAATTGTGTGTATTTGGCAAACAAAATAAAATATAAAATTTTAGCTGGAAATTAAAAACAATTTTTTTTTTTACTATTTTTCCCTTTATTAGATATATAGATTTCAAATATTTTTTTTTCATAAAAATAGAAAAAATCGTGCAGTAAAGGGTTAAATAATTTTATATTGTGTATATCCCTTTAAGACCTGACCTGCACAACTGTGTAGGTGATGCTAAAGAAAAAGAAAAATCATTTTCTTCTTGTGCGATTTAAAGTCGAGCTAGCACCCACAGAATTGCGTGGATCCCCCCTTGGAATAGTCTGACATCCAATATTTAGAAAAAAAAAAAAAAGTTAGATATGATCCTATCATTTAGGGGAAAACACCAAAATTTTTCATTTCTACTAAAAAGCTTCCGGTCTTAAAGGATGATGCACCAGCAAGCAATTTTATTACATTTTATTTATACTAAAAAGTATAAATAAAATATAATAAAATGAATTTTAATTATTTATTCAATGTGAATTTAGCATTAGAATTTTAACTTTCCTTTAGAGTTCCATTATTTAATAGAAATGCTGTGAGCATATGAATTACACTCCATAGAACCCTCCAAAAGTTTCTCTCTTGCAAATATAATTTTAAAAGTTCCTTGTTTTAAAATGATACATTAAAAGGAATAAATAAGGCTTTAAAATAAATTGCCAACGAAGTCCTACGCGAAAACACTCTTTCATTATTTTTTTGACTTTCCAAAAAATAAAGAACAAATCCTTTTAAATAATAATTCCGTGGTCATATTTTAGAATGAAATTAAAAGCTGTAAAATTTATGTGCATGAATTCAAAATTTGTAATATTTTAAACTTAGCTAAAAGAAATTACTTTCCATATAAAGTGTTCATTTGGAACATTTTATTAATGATGGTGAATAGCAGTATTTTTCTTTCAGCTGGGAATAAAAACAGGCAAGAAATCAGTGCAATAAATAATTTTCACAAGAGCCTTAAAATTAACTTTATAAGCCTGTTACATTTTAGGTTTCTCGATATAAAACTTTTCGCATAAAGATGTTCTACTACAATATGTTAGCGAGTTCTCCGAATAAAATGAGAAAAGAGAAATATGAATATGAAAACAAGTTTAAAGAATTTTTTTTCAAGTAATGTAACAATTTAACAACTTAGTAACAATTATGCCAATCATTTACATTATTATTATTATTTTTTTTTGAGAAATTATTTTACTGAGACAATATATAAAAGTAAAGGAAGTAAGATAATATTTTTATGAGATAAAAATTTAAGTTGTAAAATAAAATAATAGTAAGCTTGAAACGTGTAAAACACAGCATAAGTACTGTTACTATAAAAGAATTCTTTGTTCTGTATTATAAAATAATCGCTTTAAAACCTTATATTAGTTAAAATATAACAAGATACTGAATTAGGAAAATGTGTAGTGTATCTGTATTTCTTAATTTTGTAATTAAAATATTCATTTTAAAATGTTATATCGTTAAAATATAAAGAAATATTGAGCTGGTAAAATATCTGAAGTGTAGACGCAGTTGATTATATTCATACGTGCTGCATCTAGAATTTTTTTCTTATAATTTTTCGAAAGAATTATATAAGTAATAAATGGAATCATTTTCAATCCTATAATCTGCTTTTCTGGATTTTTTTAATAAGTGCAACTTAAATTGGGAATATACAATACAATTTTTTTAAATATTTAATATAAAGAAATATGTCAGGGAATTTAGAATCAAACTGTTAATTTTTTTTTTATGAAACAGTGTTTAATGAACTTTCAACGGAATCATTTTCAATTCTATAATCTGCTTTTCTGGATTTTTTTTAATAAGTACAACTTAAATTGGGAATAGACAATAGATTTTTTTTTTTAAATATTTAATATAAAGGAATATGCCAGGGCATTTAGAATCAGAATGTCATTTTATTTTTATTTTTTTTTGTTTTTATGAAACAGTGATTAATAAAGTTTTGTAAAAATATAATAAAGCTGTCTCTCAGATGCTTAGCAATAAAGCACCCTATAATTTAATTTTTTTATAAATAGAGTCTCATTCTTTAATTTGAGTTACTTTTATATAAATATTTTAAAAAAATGTTGTATAACTGATTATGTGCAAAACTACTTAAAAGATGAGGCAATATTTAAAAAAAGATGTTAAATTTATATCTTAGTACTTTCAACTATAAAAACATACTCTTCGTCAGAGAAATATAAGAAATACTATTGTCATTAACGTTTTATTTCTCATATTTCTCTGACGAAGACTATGTTTTTATAGTTGAAAGTACTAAGATATTAAAGTAATTTAACATATTTGTTTAAATATTGTTTCATCTTATGTAGTTTTGCACATAGTGTAAGTCTAAGTTTAACTTTTTAAAGATGAATTAAGCATTTCTATTTATTTATTTACTGTTGTATAACTGTTTTACCCAAATAGGACGAATAGATTAAAAAATATTGTGTAAATGCTAATATAATAATGAACTTGGGGGAAAAAATCATATTTTTTAAAATGGGCTGTTATTAGTGATAGGAATTTAAATCGACGAAGATTCATGGATAGCACCTTTCCAGATTCATTTGATTTATTATTTATTTTTTACTCTTTTATCTTGAATAAATTTTTAGCCCCACTCTTGCGATATAAAAGAAGTCATAAATTGTACGTGAAACGTGAAAAATGAGGTGCGTTCGTATATAACTAGTTCTATAAATATTGAGATCTTAGAGCAATAGCTGTTGCACTCTTATGCAAAAATGCATGAATACAAAATTTATTACCGTTATATAAATTAAATTCAGTAATACGGAAATAATACCACTCTATCTTAAATAGGACGTAATCACCATGGTAACCTAGAATCATACCTAGCATGGCATATCATTGCATTAAATATATATGATAGGATTTAATAGAATTAAGAAAACTTTTATTATTATCTTTTTAAGTTTTGATTCGATTTTCAAAACATTTGAAATGACGCGACAAAATTCTGCAACGATTATATATATTAAATTTCAAACCATTCGGTTGAGTAGTTTTTGCGCTGTTATATACGGACAGAGGGATATACAGACAGACCAGGCGGTGACTATAGGTGCTACACTGTAAAAAAAAATCTGTAAAGTTACTGAAATTTTTCTAGGAAACCGGGGTTCTTAGAACTTTTTATGTAACGACAACAACAACAATTCATTTAACAGATACACTTTTGCACCGTAAACCAAAAAAACTAAGTTACTAAGAATTTTTTAGGAAACTTGGATGCCTAGAACTTTTTGTGTAACTGTAACCCTGGTTACAGATAAAATTGTAGTAAGATTACTCTAACATTAGCAAAATTACTGTAATTTTCGTAGATTCTTTTGTAAAGCTACAGATTTCTGTAGCTTTACAAAAGCTAGTTTTGAAGATTTACATCTATTTTTTGTACAGCGTATAGATAAAATTTTAGTCAGCATAGAGATTTCTCTAACTTTACATCTTTAGAATTACAGATTTTTTTACATCTACAGATCTTTTTTTTTTACAGTTTATATAATTACGAAAGTACCTAATAAAACGCGAGTGTAAAATGAAAATCTCGTAATAAAAGTACATTTCCTATTTTAAAACATTTTTACAGTAAAAACACCTAATACTAAAAGAACTTCAAGCTCGAAATGGTTAATTATTTTTGCATTAATTTACAGGTTTTAATTAGTTTATTGCCCTAAACGTTTGACATATATATCTGTACGCTGATAGAAAATGGCTTTTTGAGAGAAAGTAGATTTGATATTTTTAATTTTTTTTTTATCACCACGAAAAATTAACCTTCTTATGGGATATATCAAATGGACATTGACCCTATTTTTTATGATACCTATGACTATTATGAAGTGATTTACGTTTATAGACCAAAATTGGTGAAATGAATGTATACGACCAAGGTACATTCATACCATACAAATACCATACAAATTCATATACATTTCAATATCATACAAAATTGTTGGACAAATAATACAAAACTTTACTAGTTCGCATTTAAGAATACTATTAATTATAAAACATGACATATTTTCCCCTTTTTATTTACAGACCACAAAACAAAACATTTACTCGAAAGAAAATATTTCAAAACAAGCAATTTTATATTTCCTAAAGCTGGAGGTATTTCCAATATATTTTACAAGAATCAACTTTAAGCATTCCATTTTTTTTAAATTTAGGTACATATGTTTGGTAAACGTATTTTAACACGGCTCGTTATTTTGCGAATAAACGATGCAGCAAGATAAGCCATAAATTATAAAAACAAACCGCTTTTATATCTAAGTTTTTTTTTTTAGACGATTTTTTTTGTAACGCCTTAAACCATGTTTTGCAAAATCTGAGATAACTTAGCTTTAAGTATAAGACGTTATAAAAATAAATAAATAAATGTTTTGCCTCTAGCGGAAAATTGTTTCTAACAATGTTTGAGATTGTAATAAATCTTGAGTGAAATATTATGTTTTTTTTATATGTTTAAAATAATTGTAACGTGTACACATAAGTTTTCTCTTTTATATTATGCAACATTTTACATATATGAGGAGCAAACATTCAAACCGTGTTTCTCACAAAAAAATAAAAAATGAGTTATTGGTAGTTTTATGAACGCTGTGTTAAATTGCAGAGAAATAAACGGTATTTTTAACCAAAAAATATTTTTATCCGATTATAAACCAATTTTAAAACTCGATGCTTCAATCAAAGAATGTTTCCTCGAAAGCCTGCATACAGTCAAACAGTGATTTCTCCAGTTTGCCAATCACAGTTGTCACTTGATGCCAACTTTCGAAACCTACCATACATCTCACAATTGAGACGGATTGTTTTAGAGAAAAATAAGAGAACTTTTAAGATTAAAGGATTCCTGAATTATATATTTCAAGATCTAAGGGAAGAATCTGGTGTAAATCTTCTTAAAAAGGGAGTTACTGTTGCCCGTGTTCAAAGGGTTGTTTTAGAATCTCTTCCTCCTAGCCACGCCATATCATTTGAAAAGAAAAAAGATGTTGACAAACTTTTGAAGGTAATGTATGGTGAACAGTGGCAAAATCAACCTGATGATGTCTTCAAATGGTACAACCACTTTATCCATGATTTACCAGCCTGCAATGAAGAAGAGGGGAAGTGTGTGACTGTCTACATGAAGATATTGGTTTGAAAATTTGAAGTGGATTTTTGGCAAACGAGTATTTATTTAGTAAATATTTAATGAATACTACTAGGTACCATAATCTGCCATTTTATTTTATAAATAATCAATTGAAGTTCAGTATTTGCTCAAATAAAATAATGCTTTTGTATTATTTGTGAGTTAGAACTTATTTCATTCAGAAAGCGTTTTATGCACTTGTCAAACAATCAAAACATGTTTCCTCCTCTGAATTCGGTGAAAACGTTATTTCTCCAAATATTAAATGCATTTTATTAATTTGTTTTAGGTTTAATATCTTATGTATGCTTGCAATTCTTTCCAATAACCAGTAACAAAACTACACAATAAAAATTAGAATTAAATACAAGTTATTTTCTAATTTATCAGTTTTTGTGTTTTTCGAAAATTTGTATCTAAAGGAGAAAGCGTGGTTTGAATGTTTGCTCCACATATTACTTTTATTTAATTTTTTAGAGTTATATATTTAAAGACGTAAGTTAAAACAAATTCCACATATAAATTAACGATATTCAGATACGGAATGACATATCTCATTTTGATTGCATTGGTATACATTTTGTATTTTAAACTAATATACACTTCATTTTCCTTAATCGAATTCAGCTTCACCTATAAAAATATAATCCTTGGGAAATATCAAGTTACAAAAACATCTTCGGTTATCCTGTTCAAGGGAAATAATATTGCCTTTACTTAGTAAACACCGTATCTGTTTTGCTGTTGTTAAATTAAACATACATAAAATCTTATAAAGGTAATCAATAACAATCAAAAGCTATAACATTAATAAAAAATGCATATTTTCTTCAAAAGTGATTTCAGACTAAAATTCTTCGTTGCACTGTAAAATAAAATCAATAAAGTTACTAAGAATTTTCTAGGAAATTGGTATGCATAGAATTTTTTATTTAACTGCAATAAAAGAAATTTATGTAACAGATATACGTTTGCACTGTAAAACAAAAAATCTGTAAGGTTACTAAGATTTTTTTTAGGAAACTGAGATGCCTAGAACTTTTTGTGTAACTGCAACAAAAAAAAAAATTTAACATGAAATTATCCCCGGGTTACAGATAAAATTTTAGCAAGCATACAGATTTATGTAGCTTTACAAAAATTTGTTTTCTAGATTTACATTTTTTTTAAGTGTAAAAATGAAACTTTAGTAAGCATACAGTTTTCTGTAGCTTTACATCTGTAAAATTACATTTTTTTTTCTTTTACGGTGTACACGATAGAAAATAATCAGCAGTTATTTCAATAACACCCTATTATATTGTCATCAACATAAGTTCTTTCGTCTATAAAATGTATCGCATCGTCCTTCTTCTAAATATAATCTTTGTCAAATCTTAAAATTCAGAAGCATCCTCGATGTTTCTGATTCAGCGAATCTTCATTATTATGTCTCAAGTAACTGATGTTTAAAAATATTCATTAAAAGATCTTGATTCTTTGATGCTTTTAGCTTTAACATGTTGCTTTTATTTCATCGAGAACATACTTTGTATTCACAACTTATAATATATTAGCATTTTTGAGAAACAGTTGCTTATTTATAGTTAGAGTTTAATAATTCGGGGAAAGTAATCTTGAAAAATTAATAATTCTGGAAAACACAAGAGCGTCAAGATCAAAAGAATATTACAGATTGTTAGATAGGAACAAAATTTAAATCGGTCACGTATTGGGGAAAATACTTTGTTTAGATGAGTAAAGCTGAAGAATTTTTAATGTGAAGGTTTAAAAAATTCATAAACATTTAATTTTAGCATACATAAAAAAAAATTAAACACATCTTTTTTTCTTTTACGGTTGGAGAATAATTACACTATTCAATGCCAAATATTAAATAAACATTGAATCTTTGCACATAAAGGTGCTATGATAGTGAAAGTTAGAATTTGCACAGTTTCAAAACGTCAAATTTGCAATAATCGGTAGTTCAAATGACAAACGTCAAAACACTGATTTCTGAATATATTGGAAGCCATTTAGACTTGAAATACGTCTGAAGATTCTAAGCTAAAATAATTAGATTTTTCGGAAATGATAATTTTACTTAATATTATCTTAACCCTTAATTAATTAATATTATCTTAACTCTTATTAATTAATTAATATTATCTTAAACCTTAAACATTTTTCTGTAATTGATCTTTCCAAGGTTTAAGAACCAGATTTAAAATCATGGAAAGAGAAAAAAATATATACAAGAACTGTAAATATTCAAGAATTTTTTGTGTGATGTCGGTATATTGCATAATAAAAGGTTGAAGTAATTTGCAAATATTGCTTAGTTTCATAATAATTAAGGATTTTAAATTGTAGAATCGAATACAAAACAAAGTAGAGGTTGCTATCCAAGTCATATCCCTTTATTCGTAATTTTAAAGATGATGTAAAAAAAAAAAAAAAACACAAATAAAATAAAACTTAATGTTTCGACTAATCTTCAAAGTCGTCTTCACGAATAAAATTTTACGCTTGAAGGTGGTTTTATGCAATTTATGTGAAAATTGCATCGCGCTATGAATTATATATTTAGATCTAATGAATTTTTACTCAGAAGGTTACCTTTGGATCACATTGTACATGTATGCTTTTTTTAAGTAAGCAAAAAATTGATTAAATTTCTTAAAAATAACTTGGGGTGAAATTTATAATGAGACTAAGAGAATACATTTTGTATTAATACATAGATTCTCTGAACTGTAAACTTTAATTTACAAACTACTGACATATATGAGACGCCATTTGCTGGTAGCAAATTTTAACAATATAAGAAAACTTCTGTTGCTATAAAAATGGCGTTTTTTGAAAATATGTGAAAATTGCACCGTGCTTTGAATTACATATTTAGATATAATGAATGTTTACTTTGAAGCTTACTTTAGGTTCACACTGATGTGTGCTTTTTTTTAAGTAAGCAAAAAATTGATTCAATTTCTTAAAATAACTTGGGGTGAAATTTATATTGAGACTAAGAGAATACATTTCGCATTAATGCATAGATTCTCTGAACTGTAAATTTTAATTTACAAACTACTGACATATATGAGACGCAATTTGTTGGTAACAAATTTTAACAATATAAAAAAAACTTCAGTTGCTATAAAAATGGCGTTTTTTGAAATTATGTTAAAATTGCACAGTGCTTTGAATTACATATTTAGATATAATGGATGTTTATTTGAAGCTTACTTTAGGTTCACACCGATGTGTGCTTTTTTTAAGTAAGCAAAAAATTGATTCAATTTCTTAAAAATAACTTGGGGTGAAA
The DNA here is from genome assembly GCA_963932465.1 of Maratus speciosus. Taxonomy (NCBI): domain Eukaryota; kingdom Metazoa; phylum Arthropoda; class Arachnida; order Araneae; family Salticidae; genus Maratus; species Maratus speciosus. The sequence goes on from OZ010786.1 coordinate 256,549,747, forward strand.
TTTATATTGAAACTAAGGGAATAGATTTTGCATTAATACATAGATTCTCTGAACTGTAATTTACAAACTACCAACATATATGAGACGCCATTTGTTGTTAGCAAATTTTAACAATATAAGAAAACTTCTGTTGCTATAAAAATGGCGTTTTTTGAAATTATGTGAAAATTGCACCGTGCTTTGAATTACATATTTAGATATAATGAATGTTTACTTTGAAGCTTACTTTTAGGTTCACGCTGATGTCTGATTTTTTAAGTAAGCAAAAAATTGATTCAATTTCTTAAAAATAACTTGGGGTGTAATTTATAATGAGACTAAGAAAATACATTTTGCATTTATACATACCGGGTGTCCTTAAAATGACTGATGGATTTTAAAATTCAATAACTTCCAAACAGTGACAGATATTAAAAGATTCTTTCAGGAGGGTTATATGATGCCAGGAGATTTTAACTGTGATTCTTGATTTTAGTTCAAATTTATAATAATAGATGGCGTTGCTAAAAACAGGTGCTAATTCCAGACCCGATTTTTGAAACTTCGATATCCACTCAAAACATTTTAATCTCCTTTATTCGCATGGAAGAAGATATAAGCCGAAAAATCGAGCTTGGGTTTAGCGCCTATTGCTTGAAGTGCCGTCTATCGCTGCTATTTGTAACTAAAACTGGAGCATAATAATTCCCGACATTTTACATAACCCTCCTGCAAAAATTCTTTTAATATCTGTCACCGTTTGCAAGTTATTGAATTTTAAAACCCATCAGTCATTTTTGGGACACCCGGTAGATTCTCTGAACTGTAAACTTTAATTTACTACTGACATACCGAGTGAACAAAAAGTCCGTATAAACTTTAAAAATTCATAAAAACCGAAAAAATAACCCAAATGAAAAACCGTTTGCAGGATTAGCATCTATAGGTCACGGGATTTTTTTTAAGACAGAAATAAAAAATAACTCAAAAAACAGCCAACAGATGGCGCTGGTTCGTGCGATTTCGGTGGAAATATGCAAATGAAACGGTTATAAGAACTTGCGCTCTTAATCCAGAACTAATTCACCGTTGTGAGCCGTGTACGTGATCAATGATGCTGGGTATGAAGGATAAAAGCTTTGTTGGTGAACTTATTTTACATGAACTAGTTCTAGATTAGGAGCGCAAGTTCTTTTAGCCGTTTCATTTGCATATTTCCACCAAAATCGCACAAACCAGCGCCATCTGTCGACTGTTTTTTGAGTTATTTTTTATTTCAGTCTTAAAAAAATTTCCATGACCTATAGATGCTAATCCTGCAAACAGTTTTTCATTTTGATTATTTTTTTCGGTTTTTATGAATTTTTAAAGTTTATACGGACCTTTTGCTCACCCGGTATATGAGGCGCCATTTGTTAGCAGCAAATTTAACAATGTAGGAGAATTTCTGTTGCTATTAAAATGGCGTTTTTTGAAATTAGGTGAAAATTGCGCCATGCTTTGAATTACATATTTAGATATAATGACTGTTTACTTTGAAGCTTACTTTAGGTTCACACTGATGTCTGCTTATTTTTAAGTAAGCAGAAAATTGATTCAATTTCTTAAACATAACTTTGGGTGAAATTTATAATGAGACTAAGAGAATACATTTTGCATTAATACATAGATTTTATGAACTGTAAACTTTAACTTCAACTTAATGAAATATTTTTCTATCCATTCTTATCCTAATTAAGCTGTCATCTAGAAGGAGTTCATTAAAATGTTCACTCATTTATTTTAAGCTCTTTCATCATTGCGCTAAAGTTCAAAAGATTCCGTTTTTTGACTAGCTAAAAAATTTCCTTTCAGATCTTTTAAAATGAAGTGGTGACTCTAATAACCTTTTTTAAAGGAAGTGAGCATTCAAAATTTGCTTGAAAAGCTCTTTAAAGAAAATACTTGAAATCAATGCTTTAAATAGTATATCGCTTTTAATTAAGGCCAAAATTGTCATTAAAGTGTTCTTTGCATGTCTAAAATTCTATAACAAAATGGTGTTGCTTTTTTTTAAGAGAAGTATTTTAGTAATTTTTCAGCTGCATATTTTATAATACAGCATGAATTTACAATTAATTTTGGATTAATTGCATAGAATAATTGTTTATTTTTAATTATCACAATTTGATTCTTTTAAATGTCATATTTCAATTCATCATGAAATGTGTTGTTTCAGGAGAAATAAATTTATAAACATTTATACAAAATGTTGTTTTGAAAAACATATTTTACTATAGAATATTCGTTAAATAGCACTAGGATTTTTTTCACAATACATTTTATCAGCATGTACATTTTCTGTGAAATGTCATAACACTTGTTTTGAGGTTTCGTAAAAAACATGTTGTTTGTGGCTAATTAAATTCATAAACATTTATACAATATGTTGTTTTCAAAAACATATTTTAATATAGAGCATTCATTCAATATTGTCAGGAATTTTTCGCTATACATTTTATCAAAGTGTACATCTTCTGTGAAATGCCATAATACTTGTTTACAGGCTTTTTAAAAATCTCTTATATTTTTTTCTGCATAATCTCTCATTCATCATACATAAAACATTTTTTTTTTAAATTTACAACTCAGCTTTCAAGGGTTTTGAAACATGACGCACATTAAAGTAAATTTTAAAAGAGAATGAAATCGACTTTTGCCTTGAAATTAGTTCATTAATATATTGGTTGATGTCAAGCAATTTTATGCAACAATTACTGTAGAGCGCCGATTATCCGAACTTTAATTTACCGAACTTCCAATTATCCAAACAGCCTACTTCTCTTTTTTTTTTTTTTTTTTAACCAAACTTCAAATTTTCCGAACAGCCTATTTATTTCAAAAAAAAAAAAAAAAAAAAAAAAAATTAAACCGAACTTTCAATTACCCAAACACCCTATTTCTCGCATATATCGGGTAAAGTTTCGGTTAAAGTTCTTGTCACCTAATGTTACATCTGTAATCCAACCCATGGATCAAAGTTTGATAGAGACATTCGAACGACTTTATAGAAAGCAAATGTTAAGAATGCCCTTTTTATCAGAAGAAACAGAAGAGATTGTCTTCTTTGAAGCAAGCAACAATCGAAAGCTTTTTTGCTTAAATTATAATCTCTGAATTTCAGAAAATGATAAAAGAGAAAAAGAAAATTTTAAATGATATAAAAGTAAACAAAAAAAAAAAAATAAATAAATAAATAAAAAGAGAAAAAATATATATAAAACAATTTTTAAACATTCCAGCACTAACTGGTGCTGGCAATCCTAAGCCTGGATAAAGTGTGAAGGTTTTAGTATAGTCAGGAACATCCCTTAAATTGTCTGTCCATTTATCCGAACTTTTGCTTATCCGAACTAGGGTCGGTTCCCACTTGTTCGGATAATCGGCGCTCTACTGTACTTCAAAAAAATCTCACTTAAACTGCAAAATTACAGAGTTCCTTCTCCATTACCCGACGTAATAACAAATAAGGAAAAACAGTTGCATTTCTTCTTAATCATGAATAAAAATTTTAGATATCTAACTTTAAAACTTACTTACGTCTCGTATATATACTATTGTTTTCTAATGATGTCATTATAATTGTTAAACTTAAAATTTTGAAAATATTCTATTTATTATTTAAAAATAGTTAAATATAATTATAATAAAAAAAAATCATCAATGAAGAGTATCGGCATTTCTTGTATACAATGATACGGAAACATGAGGGTATTTCAATCAGGCGAAAACAACCGTTCGCTAGTTACTCCTATGGAAGAGTTCGTTTGAAATAGCTCGTTTGCATTTAAAGATTTTAAATGATATTTTTTGCATTAGATAGATGAGGTCGATCTACAAAGGTCATTTTTTAGTTTTTATATTTTGTTTACGTGTGTTTTTTTTGTTTTCGACTTTCATGTCTTAAACCGATTCTGAAAGCGGAAGCATCCTAACAAAAAAGAATTCGCAAATAAAATTAAAAAAAAGTAAAAAACAGCCTATTCAGAGATCGACCTCAGTTGTCCTATGCAAAAAAATCGTTAAAAATTTTTGAAATGGAAAAATGATATTTTAAAAAATCTATGTCATAGTATAAAAGGAAAGAGGATGTTTGAAACAAATACTTCCATCAACCAATCTACCACCACATTTTTGTCATAGGGAGCATGCGAGGAACCGTTTTGGCGACGTAGGCCAATCCTATCATAAATCTGTTAAACGTATACCAATAAAATTCCCCGAAATCATATGTACAGTAACTGTCATACTGTCATAGACAGGCGTTTCTTGCTGATCCACAGTGATGTCCATTGTTCTTTCCTTATTAACATTAGCGAGCAGCGAGCTGATGTTTCAACGTGAGTTAAGTATCCCTTAAGTCCTTTTCTTTAAGAACAGCCCACTCAGCCCGGTGGATAGCATGTTGGCCACAAAATGAAGAACACTAGCCTATGTTTTTAGGTCCAAACTCAGTGAATCTGGGCTAGGTGACTGTGCAAATTTTCAATCATTTTTCTTGCACGAGAATGATAGTACGGATAACTTTTCTTTTGAAAGTCCTCCCTGAATGTCTCCTACTTATAGAATTGTGGCCGAAACTGAATTCCCAGATGCTGTAACAAAATCCTTTCCTTCCCTTTCTTCTAAAAGACATTTCTTTCTTTCTCAACTCGGAAGAATTCGGCTCCCGCCTGATATGTCTTGCTCTGGAGACGCAATCTGGCGGTTGAGCTATTGGGGCGTTGATGTGAATGTTTAATTATTTTTTTAATCATCAGCGTATTATAAAGCTTATGAAACATGCAACCGAATGCTTTGTTCACAGTTACTCGAAATATGTATTTTTTTACTTTCTTCTATCTTCAATAGAAGAAAGTACTGTAATCGATATTTTTTTTCGACTTCCGGTTTTCGACGGATTTACACGTTTAAGGGGTCAGAGATCCTAAAAAATGTTTTTAGAAAATTTCTGTCTGTCCGTGTGTCCGTAATATCGCCATTGTACCACCAAAAATTGTATGAAGTTATTCATAGAATTGAACGAAATTTTTATTTTAAGTTTTTGGTTATGGCAAGCAGGTCCTCCCTGAATTTGGAAAAAATTCGCCGGTAGGGGCACTATAATGGCGATTTTTGTGCATTTTGAATATTGTACCCTCAAAAAGTGTATGAAATTATGCACAGAATTGAACCAAATTTTTTGTGTATGTTTTTGGCCATAGCAAGAAGGTCCTCCCTGAATTTGGAAAAATTCCGACGGTAGGGGGTGCTGTAATTGCGATTTTTGTGCCATTTACAATATTGTACCATCGAAAAGTGCATGAAGTTATGCACAGAATTGAACCAATTTTTTGTGTAAGCTTTTGACCATGGCAAGAAGGTTCACCCTGAATATTGAAAAATTCCACCGGAAAGTGGCGCTGTAATAGCGATTTCTCTGCAATTTTCCGTATTGTACCATCGAAAAGTGTATGAAGTTATGCATTAATTCTAATAAAAATACTAATAAAACCAATAAAAATGAATTATTGTATTTGTAACAACATTTTGAAATATTAATATACATGAGATAGAAGAAAGTTTTGGAATTGGCACATCCAACTAGTTTCAAGTGTCTTTTAAATGCGCGTTTAAATTATGTAAAAGAAATTAAAATGTATTTTAAAAAGAAACAGTTGGTTTTCACAATATAAGGTTTTCAGCTTACTTTCAATTCCCTATTAACTATTTCCATTAAATCAATTTGACGAATCTAAAGTATATACGTGTGTGTGTGTGTGATTTTTCTAAAAAAACAAACAATGTATAATTTTTATGTGAATGAATAATAATAATAAAAAAAAAAGATGTAAAAACTACATTTAAAAAAATAATTTAAGCTTTAATGTAAAATAATACTTAAGTTGAATTTTAAATAAGATTTAGCCAATTTACGCCAATGAAAAAGACAATTTTTTAATAAAAGTAAACACGAATTTTTATTACAATTCCTACACGCAGATTTATCTCTAAGTTTCAGTTTTCAATCTTAGTATTCGTTAAAAAGCTTTCTATTTATTTTTGGTAAGTACAGAGCCTAATTAATCCAGAGTTATAAAATAAAGTTTCATGCTAAATATACAGTTCTATATTAATTAATATGTTTCATTTGCAGAGCAGCAAATGATCTTTTCTTTGTTTTTCTTTCCATTTTTAATTACAACTTTAGATTTTTCTTACAAGTAATTAATTCACGCTCATTATGTTAAATTGATAATTAATTTTTTTAATATATGAATAACTTTGAACAAGATGTTTCTTTTTTAAAGCTGTTTCTTTTTAACACTTTCCAACAAAGTTGAAAAGTGTTTATAACTTCGGTTTGTCTGTCCGTCTTTCCGCGCTTTAACTCCCGTAAATATACTCGGATTGTCCTGAAATTTTTGGATGTTATTAATGTTTACCATAGCACGTTCTCTATTTCAAATGAAGTTTCTGGCATGTTTAGTTCATTTACAGGGACAGTCAAAAGTTTGTCGTTACATTACGGCCTATGGGAAAAAATCGTTTAAAATGCTTTTTAATGATGTTACATGCTTTCAAACATAAAAAAAAAAAAATTTATATGCATTTATCAAGTGAACTAAAACATGCATTCAGGAAATTATATGCGGTGCAAAGAATAGTTATTATTTATTTACAGGGGTGGCGCACAAAAGAATTCCGTTACATAATGATATAGGGGTGAAGAGAATTGTTTGCGGCCTATTTTAATTATGTTAAATTATTTAACGTATAATGACATTGACTTACGTCGCTGATGTTTACTATAACTTATTTCATGCATAATACGATGTGCATAACATTTACAGGGACACACAAAAGATTTCAGATAATATATTGTATCCGAAGTTCTGTTTACAGTAGCGATGATTGCTGGAAATGCATTTTTAACTATGTTATGTTCTTTTATGTTTCACTATATTTATGCATAGTATATGGTGCGTATAAATGCTGTAGTTTATATGCAGGGCTACACAAAAGAGTTCATAACGGTTACTGGGTATGATTGCAAATTGCTTAAATGTGGTATTTAAATGAATTATGCATTTTTACGCAGAACTGCATTTACTTTACTAAGAAATGTTTGTAGAATATAGATAAAACGATATACAGGGTTACGAAAAGCATTGGATACATGGCGTCTATAAATGATAATTTCTGGAAATGTGATTTCAGTATCTTTAAAAGTGTTTTACTTTGAATTAAACTTTAGCTAAATGGTGGCGTGTAATAAAGGTACTAGGGTACTAGGTTAACTACAGGATTGTACGAAAGTAATTCAAGTATATTTCCATCTTTTGGTATAAATTGCTGAAAGAGAAATTTCAGCCTGTTATACGTTTTCTTGCTAAACTAAATTTCGCCATTATGTAGTATATATGTCAGGTTACAGATCAAATACAGGGCTGTTCAAAATAATTGGAATACACATTTGCTATGGACGGTAACCACTGAAAGCAGTTTTTCAAATGTTTTATGCGTTTTTTAAAATGTTTACTTAGTCCTCTTACATATCTTATTTTCCTAAATAACGAAGTTTTGTTAAAGCATTCAGGAAGGGTTGGAAAGTGTTTCATAATCTATACTTGAAGCATGATTTTTCTTACTTGTTGTCAATATTAATGTGGTTTTAAAAATCTGAATTTATTCTGATTATTTTGAAAACATTTCACTGGCATTTCCGAGAGACTCTTTTTAACGGAAATAGAAAACATAATATGTAGGTTTTTGGAATACTTTTAACTGTACATAATTACTGCATCAAGGCACTTGATTTAACCTTTTATGTACCGACGGTATTTTAAGTCCCATTAAAGAAAATGCAATATAAAATTTATTTAATTCGTATACTAATAAAAGTAATATGGTACTTTTCATACAAAATATTTTGCTGGAGCACATTCAGTTAGCACAACAAAACAGTTGAAGCTAAATATTTTTTAATGTGGTTATTTTCTCAACCATTTAGAAAATGTTTTACGAAAAATTCGCAACTGCAAAACACTTCTCAATTACAGATTTGATCACAATACATTTATTTACATTGTTCTTGTAAGAATTGTGAGGTTTCCATAACAGTATTTTTTCTTAATTAAGGGGGTCAGGGACACATTTTAAAATATTTTTTATTTATTGAGTTAAAATTCGAATTTTTTTGTGATGGTTAAACTTATCATTTGTAAACAAAATCACATGATAAATCTTCTCTTAATTTTTTTAAAAAAATTTTAAATAAAAATTTATTAAAAAAGTGGGGTAATTTTAAATCGTTATAACTCGAAATATTATTTATAGAATTTCAATTTTTTTCATTTAAATCAACAGAAACATATAAGTTTTAATTTTGATTCAGCATTTTTAAAAATATTAATTTATAAAAAAATTAAAAATATTTAACGAAAAAAAAAAAAATGGTGCAACTCTTTTTTAAAAAATCATACTGTTAAAAGTAATTTTTTTTTTTTTATAATATGCTGAAACAACATTAAAGTAAAACAATTGAAAAAGATATGCTACAAGTTTGAACTCTTTATCTTTAACGGTTCTCGAGTTATAAGAATTTAAATATGCGAAATGGTGAAAAAACCTATCATGAAGAAAAACGCATTTTTACAAGAAGTCGTTTCCATAAGAGCCATTGCTTGAAAGCTAGATTTTGAAAACAAACCAAAGCGAAAAAATTAATATTGTTTGTTCTAATTATTGTTTGTTCAGATAGAAACATGATTTAAATGTCATTTTAAGCAGGAAAAAACAGAGAAATTTTTAATGAAATAAAATGTTTTTGCAAAATTTGAAGATTTTTGCGTCCCGGACCCCCTTAATCTAATTATACTTGTAAATATTTTACAGAAAACCCCCTCTAATTATAGATCTTTTAAATAAGTTTTATTTAAAAATCTATCTAAAAATCAGATTGTTATTATATAAGTCGTTTTGGATATCTTCAGACATTAACGAAGATAATTACTGAAGAGGGGCAAATTTCTGATTCATAATTCGGGTTATAAAAGTTTAAGCTTAAAGCGACTCTCAAATTCCTTGATCAACAACGCAAAACTTTCTGAGCGATTGTCTGCCTAACTTAAAATCATAAAATTGGCAGCCCTGACTACTGAAGCGATTTGGAAGCGAAAAACTTTTTTGCACTTGCTGGTAAATAAATTACTTATCGGGTTATAAGAAATTCTTGTCATGTGATGACAAGATTTTTCCCACTTGCTCGCGCTGCAGCGCCGAGAATTCGGTTCAAAATGCCCACTTTGACAGTAACTTCTGAAAGATCTTCTGCCTTTACCAAAAAATGAATGTAAAACGTGACTCGATTATATGGTTTCTGAATAAGAACACCTGCCAATTTCATGCGTTTCCGAACAAAAATGAATTCAGAAATGTGTCAGAAAGTACTTCTTTTTTATTTGAGAACACTTTTAATAAATCCAAAAATAAAAATAAGGGGAGCTTAATTTTCTCTAGATTATTATATCCAAATGGCGCGTACAAGGTTGCTCTTCAAGAGCGCATAAACTGTGAGGAAGAAAAATTCTCTCTCGGAGAGCATAAAAACTGATTAAATTGATTAAAACTGAATAAATAATAATAATAATAATAATAATAACAACATATCTTGACGAAGCATAGCTTTTGAGTAACATGCAAAAGAAACTGTGTGATTCCAGCATTCTCTTCAAACGAATCATATCCCGGTATTTGCGAACGCTTGTATTTTGAAATCAGGTTGTAACAGTTATCGTGGTAGATTGTTTCCAGAAGTCTGGTTTACTCAATTACGATCGCCAACATTGAATGAAGCCTGTTCCATTCCTGATGAATACTGTTTGTTTCTTTAAAAAATAACTTTAACTGCATTTGATTTGTCCTGTTGTTTGTTGCACAATGGTTAAATTGTACTGATGTGGCTTTGCGGTTGCTTGGTGAAACGTCTATCGTCTACTAAATGGATTTTTAATGTATTTAGTGTTTCAAACATTTTATAAATTTTATTTTAAACTGTATTCAAGCCTGTTTTACTTTATTTGTTTTATTTAGTCTTTTAAAAGTTTCAAATTCAGACGTTAAATGTATGTATATTGCAAACAGTGTGATGTCTAAACATCGATACTTGTATTATGATACTATGTTTACATGAGCAGATTTTCGAAATAACATATGCACCTATTTATACATACTAGAGTAAATCGTTGAATAGAACAAAGTAGATGTAAGGGTGTTGGTCAGGCAAATTTTAAATTCCCCTCGCTAATCTGAAACTTGTGGGTATGCCGTGCTCTGAAAATCATTATTTTTAACTCCATTTTTCTGCATTTTTTTTTAATGTCTCTTTCTTATATACAGTAGCGCTCAAAAGTATTTTGACAAAGATAATAATTGACTTAATTGAAAAAAATAATAAAATACAAAAATCAATCATTTATTTTATTTAACCATATTCAATGTTTTAATTTTAGTAAATTAACAATAAATATTAATAAAATTATATATATATATTTATATTTATATCTGAATTTTGTCATGCTGTAACTCTCGAATTTTTGAAGCAATTTCGATTAAATTTTTCATATGCATAGTACATACTAATGCCTCGACCGAATTCATTAGCCCAGCTTCATCCGCCATCTTGTTTCAAAATGGCTTCCATTTGAATTTTGTGAACATGTTTGGAAATTTTTAGATTTCCTAACTTTCTCTTTATAATGACCAGGGGTGGGGAATTTTTGGAAAATCTTACCAGCCAAGGATTTATTTTATCCGCCAGCAAAATGCAATTACATTGCTATAATAAAATTTACATGATTTCAAAAATAGTTGATTACTATTGCTACTAATACATTTATCACATATATATTTTTTCACCCTGTAAAATTAAGAAATATACACAAGAGAGAAAAGTTTAATAAACTATAACAACTTAGTACCGAGTTTACATCACAGTAATTTGGAAAGTTATAAAATATGGCTAACTAGTAGAAAAAAAAAGTTTTTGGCATTGAGTTTTTAAAAGACTGCTTACAAATTCACTCGCCATGTCAGAAAATGTACTCGCCAGTGGCGAGTAAAATGATGTATTTCCCCACCCCTGATAATGACCTATGTTGTTAGCTTACAGTATGTGACTCTTTAAAATATCTGTTATGTTTCTAGCATTATGTTTAAAATTATATATAAGAGTTTGCATTTTGTGAAACGTAACATTTTTTATTAGTATACAATGTTAGAAAGCATAAAAAAAAAAATTCAAAAATTCCAATGGCTGCCATTTTGAAACAAGATGCGGATGAAGCTGGCCAACAAACTTGGTCGAGACATTAGTATATACTATGCATATGAAAAATTTCATCCAAATCGGTTCAAAAATTCAAGAGTTATAGCATGACAAAATTCAGATAATACATATATATCGGGTGTCCCAAAAATGACTGATGGATTTTAAAATTCAATAACTTGCAAACGTTGACAGATATTAATAAAAAATTCTTGCAGGAGTGTTATGTAAGATGTCAGGAGTTTTTATGCTGCGATCCTCAGTTTTAGTTACGAATAGCACCGAAAGATTGCGCTGCAAGCAATAGCCGCTTAATTCCGGCTCGATTTTTCGGCCTCTCTCTTCTTCCATGCGAAAAAAGGAGATTAAAATGTATTGAATGGATCCCGAAGTACCAAAAATCTTGTCTGGACTGAGCACCTATTGATCTAGGCGCCATCTATTGTTTAAAATTCGAACTAAAATCAAGAATCACAGTACCAAAACTCCTGACATCATACATAACCCTTATGGCATCAATTTTTTTAATATCTGTCACCGTTTGGAAGTTATTGATTTTAAAATCCATCAGTCATTTTTGGGACACTCGGTATATGGATATATATACATGTATATATAGTATATGCATCATTTTATTAATATTATTAATATTTATTGCTAATTTATTAAAATTAAAACATGGAATATTGTTAAATAAAATAAAAGATTTATTTTTGTATTTTATTATTCTTTTCAATTAAGTGAATTATTATCTTTGTCAAAATATTTTTGAGCGCTACTGTAGTTTACAAAATATTTCAAAAATGCATGCTTAATTTAATAGTTTATGTATTAATAGTTGACGAGTTGTGAGTAACATTAAAACACTTCAAATAAAATTAAGCATATATTTTGGAAATATTTTGTAAGCTAAAAGAGAAAGAGGCATCCATAAAGATGATTACGCAGAAAAAAGAAGTTAAAAATTCTACTTTCCTAATGAGATATTTTAAAAATAAGAATGCATTTTACGTCCATACGTTTAACATTAGCGAAAGAAGTTTGAGATCTTATTGACCAACAAACTTAACTGAAACATGCCTGTGGAATTTAGTAGAGACTGCGAATGCGATTATGGATTGCATTTACTCATCAATCTCTGATTGCGCTCAATTAACACTTGATATGCAGGACTGTTCATTTTGAGCATTTTCTTACGCAAGCATGATACGAAATCTAAATCGAATTATTCATATCAATACTTTTATTAACGTTTATTTTATGTGGAGCATGTGTAACATCAAACTTTTCCTTTCGCATTGTTCTCAAACACACATGATCATAGAGGTATGGTTCTTTAGCAAATTTTTATGTACTCGGGGCGAGGATTCTTTCTCTGCGCAATATACGCGATCTTGACATAACACATTATATAAGAGGACTTTTATATATATATTATCCGGTATTGATTAAATGAATCTCATATAATTATTGTGTGCGTTTGCGAGTACACTGTAAAAAAAATCTGTAGATCTACAGATGTAAAGTTACATGCTTACTAAACTTTTATCTGTAACTGTACAAAAAAAGCTGCAAATTTACAAAACTAGTTTTTGTAAAGCTACAGAAATCTGCAAATACTCTCTGTAAATGTAACTCTACAAATTAATCTGCTAAAATTTCAGTAATCTTACTAAAATTTTATCTGTAACCATAGTTGCAGTTACATGAAAAGTTCTAGGCATCCCAGTTTCCTAAAAAATTCTTAGTAACGGTACAGATTTTTTGATTTTCGGCGCAAAAGTGTGTCTGTTACAGAAATTTTTGTTGTTGCCGTTACATAAAAAGTTCTAGGAATTTCAGTTTCCTAGAAACACTTTAGCAACTTTACAGATTTTTTTTTACAGTGTAGTAAAAAGATAAAATGTTGGTGAAATAAAAAGCATATAGTTCATGAGATGTCATATGTTGTTGTATAAAATTCTGAGAGTAAATGGACAGCGGTTGAATTAAACATACTCACAGTATGTTTCGCGTACGAAAAATACAAGAAAATATCTCTTGCAAAAATAATGAAAAACTATAAAAAGATTAAAACACCAAATAAAATAAATTAAGACAGGCTTGAGCACAATTAAAAAATAAAATTTATAAAAAATATACTTAAAAACAATAAAAAATAGAATTTGTAAACGTTTCGCCAAGCGACACGCGAGGCATCATCAGTACAAAATATCGCTTGCATAGCAAACGACGGAACAAATCAAGAACAGTTAAAGTTAGTTATTTTAAAAACAGATAATAATCACTAGGGACAGAACGAGCTTCATTCAAAGTCTGCGATCGCAATTGAGTGAAACAACCCTCAAGGAGTAATCCACCGTGATAGCTGTTGCTATGCAATGGATATTTTGTACTGATGATGCCTGGCGTGTCGCTTGGCAAAACGTTTGCAAATTGTATTTTTAATTGTTTTTAAGTATATATTTTATAAATTTTATTTTTTAACTGTGCTCAAGTTCAAGTCTGTCTTAATTTATTTTATTCGGTGTTTTAGTGGTTTTTAAATTCAGACGTTAAATGTATAAATACTGCACATAAAAATATTGTTTTTGCTGTCTAAGCATATAAATTATTAATGTTTTTACTTATCAAATTTGACATTTTATATGCTTGCAAAAATATAATTATCTGTTCAGAAAAAAAAATCATATTTAACTATCTAAAATTTTTCAAATAAAATGTTTACTCTTTCTTGTACTGTAAAGGAACATTTTTTAACTGAATCTGGTTTTACTCACTTTTACAATATTAACTATTCTATTCTCTCAATGCAAGTTTAATAAAGGTATATTCTTTTTCCCTCCCCACTTCACTTCGTAATTAATGTGTCGTTTAAGAAGACCTTCATATCGTCCAACAATCTTCCTTCATTATGTTCTTTGAAAAGATTTCATAATTTTTTTTTCTTTTTCCTCTTGCGATGCGAAATTCAATAGAATTCTTTTACATCCTGCACGCGATACGATTTACGTAATTTTCCTGTAAATAGTTAAACACTTAACTATGTGAAGAGAGCTCTTTGGAACGAATTAATTGAAACCATGAATAGCTCCTCAATTACCTAAATCGACACTCAGAGGACACTCTTTATGTGTTATAAATCAATAAATTCACTTTTAGTATGTCCTGTTAGGGAATAGCTTAAATTATTGTTCTCCAAAATAAAATTGTTTAAGATATAGTTAAAATTTAGTTTTGTTATTATTTCGTTTTTGATTATATTAGATTCTCCATAAAAGTAATTAATTATTTCATATTTTCAATGCTAAATTTTTGATTAATTGTTAGAAATTGGTAAAAAAGTATTTAGAAAAAGCAAGTATAAGACAGGTAGTATTTTTAAAAATCCATTTTAACAATTTTTTAGGAGGTGAATTTTATCTTATCTATTTAAGGAACTTTCATTGGGTACGAATAATTTTTGCTTATCAAATTCGATATTTTAAGTTAATGTAAAAAATATAATTATATATTAAAAAAATTACATTTAACTATCTGAAACTATTCGAATAAGATATTTACCCATTCTTGTACTGTAAAGACATATTGTTAAAAATATCTGATTTTACTCCCTTTACGACTATTAACTATTCTTCTCTTAGTACAATTCAATTCAGCTATATTCTTTTCCCCCACCACTTGATTCGGTAATTAACGTTTCGCTTAAGAATGCCTTCATATAGTCCACAACCTTCCTTCATTATGTTCTATGAAAATATTTCATTTTTTTTTCTGATACATCTATCGAAGCGAAATTCAATAGATTTATTTCACATCCTGCCTGTGATACGATTTACGTTATTTGCCTAAAATTTAACCCTATTTAAAATCTAAACTACTTGAAGAGCTACCTTTTTGGAACGAATTAATTGAAATTGTGAATCGCTCTTCAATTACCTAAATTCAAACTCAGAGACACTCTTTAAGTGCTTTATAAATCAATAAATTCATTTTTAATTTGACCTGTCAGGAAAAAGATTAAATCACTGTTCTTGAAAATGAAATTGTTTACGATTTAGTTACAATTTAGTTATATTATTATTTTGCTTTAATTACAAAATTAGATTTTTCATAAAATAAATTATTTCATACATACAATGTTAAATTATTGCTTAATTGTTATGAACTGCGTAAAAGTATTTAGAAAACACGAGTACAAGAAAGGTTACATTTAACAAAAAAATCAGTTGTAACATAATTATTGAAAGGTGAATTTTATTTGATCTATTTAAGAAAATTTCATTGGATATGAACAGAGACACTTATATGAAATTCAAACAGAACATAGATATCCAAAGTGATGACTTTTATTCGAGCTGCAACTTAGATTAGCACTTTAATACAAATGGGTGATGCACAAATAAGATCTATATTGTTAGAATAAATTTAGCTGGACTTAATTTTTGCTGCATTTAATTTTTGAGGCTTTACAAACCCAAACAATTTTCTTTCATTACGTTGCTTCATAAGATTTCATACTATATTGTTCTTCCTTTTGCGAAGCGAAATGCAGTTGAATTCTTTCACAACCTGCATGCGATTTATGTAATTTCCCGGTAAATTATTGAACTTTTAAATCTTTTTAAGGGCGCTCTTTATAAATAATAATCAAAAATGTTAATCTCCCTTCAATTACCTAAATCGACTACCAGCGACACTCTCTATTTGTTTTATAAATCAGTTCATTTATTTTTGGTGTGACCTGTTTGACCTCAAGGAACTGATTAAATTGCTGTTTTAGTTTTTTTTTCTTTTTAATTACAGCTTTAGTTTCTTTATACACGAAAGTAATTTTTACATAGTCTTTATATTAAATTGACCGTTACGGCACTCTTTATGTGCTTTGAAAATCAATTAATTCATTTTTAGTATGAACTGTCAGGAAAATGCTTAAATTGTTGTTTTTAAAAATAACATTGTTTACAATTTCATAACGATTTAGTTTTGTTATTTTTTACTTTTTAATTAAAACTTTAGGTACTTTATATGCGAAATTAAGTTTTACATAATTTTTATATTAAATTATCGGTTGCGGCACTCTTTGTGTTCTTTATAAATCAATAAATTCGTTTTTTGCCTCACAAGGATCTCTGACGAATCGGTTAAATTATTTTTCTTCAAAATAAAGTTGTTTATGATTTAGTTACAATTTAGTTTTCTTATAATTTTTATTTTTATTAGAATTTTAAACTCATATTATAAGAAATAAATTCTTACATAAGCTTTGCAAGAAATTATCAGTTAATGTTTAAAGTTATGAACAAAGAAAGTACATATGAAAAAGCAAGTACAAGATTTTTTTTTTTTTTTTTTTTTTGTCAATAGAGGCATATTTTTTCCTGATCACTTAAGCAACATTTATTGAATATAAACATAGTCACCTATATAGAAAATCATGCAAAATCAGTCACACGTTTTATGAATGATGTTTCATTTTAACGTCATTTCCATTGCTCTTTTTATGGAAATGAATGATATATGTATAGGGTATTATTATCTGCGCTTTATTATTGCATGTAACTGTTGCTCGTTTTTGCAGAGCTAACAGTTTTCCTCCATTCTGTCGCTTCAAAAAATATTAATTTTATTTCTTTTACTTACGAAGCGAAATTCAACAGTACAATTTATTAGGTTGTACCAAATGAAAACAGAAAAGGAGCCACAGAATAAAATGACATTGTTTATTTCAAACATAATACCCAAAGATACAGAAGCATTTCTCTCATTGTTTCACCAAGTGGTTAAACCTTGCTAATAGAAGTCATTTGGCTGAAATCTGAACCAGTTTTTAATATTGTCCAAGACTTCGCTGACTGCGAAAAAACGGTGGCACTTCAATGTCTTTTTCAGCGGACTAAATATAAGAAAGTCGTACGGCGAATTATTCGGACAATATGGTGAGTTTTCAACAATTCCCACAGAAACATCACCAGATTCCCTTCCAAAAGGGAATTCCGGCTAGTGTTCATCTTGCACACGAGTCAATGATAGTGTACGGTCTTCGTGCACTACCTTCATTCGCCGATTCACTTTGCAAAATCCAACTCTTTCTGCCACTAAATATCCAATAAAACTACGTCCCTCTCTTTCTTTTATTGGAACCATTTCGCAGATTCATAGGAATAATAGCAACAAATAATTGGCGTCCAGACGATACCAATAGCCGACCGTCACAGCATATCACTTGTTTTTTCATGACTACCAACGGCAAGTCCATTTTTGCTGTAGCCTTATTCTCCATTCTACCGCTATACAGAATTTCAAGATAGTCATACAAAAATAAAACAAAGTACAACCACCGTTCCGTTTTCATCTAATCTACCCTTCTAACATGCTGCATGCGGTGTGATGCATTCATGTTTGCTGTAAACAGTTATACTCTTAAGTTTTAGTCATACTCTTAAGTTTTAGTCATACTCTGTTATAGTCATACTTTCAAGAGCTTTTTTTAACGAATTCATTGAAAATATGAATCCATCTTCATTTGCCTAAATCGACACCGAGAGACACTCTTTATGCACTTCATTAACCAATTAATTCATTTTTAGTATGGCCTATCAGTGGACAGCTTAAATTAGTATTCTTCTAAATGAAATTGTTCATGATTTATTAATTGTAATCAAATGATTTTAAGAAATACAATCGTATTCATTGTTTTTTTGATTAATTAACATACAAATTAAATTTCAAACCACCAGATATAAATATTTTCATCAGTAATTTATTCTGAAAAGTATTTTGACTCTTATTAAAACAGATTTTTGAATTTGATAAAGGTAAATTGAAAAATTTATCATTGGACTGTTTTTATTTTCATCGATTTCACACACATTTTTTCTGATGTTGTTAATATGCATAAGCGACAAAACTGCTTACAACTGTTTTAAGTGTGACTGTTTATTGAGAGTTTTCAATTAAAAATCCTTCTAAAACTAAATATGTGGCTTTACGATCCTTTAAGAGTCAGGTTCTACAGGGATCGACCCTGTTTTCTTGACCGTGAGCCTTGAGGTGTTATACAGCATACATGTCAGGTTGTCAGCCGAAAGTGAGATCCTCAGCGCTTAGTCCCCAAGAAAGCTTGGTACACATTTTACTAAACCCGAAAGAATGAAAGGCTGAGTGAACCTTGCCCAGACACGAGTCGAACTCTGGACATGTTACGCGGTAGTCAGACGCACTGACCACTGCGCCATTTGACCTCTTAGAAATCATAAACATACTTCTAATTTATTATAGACGCTTTGCCTACATTTCATAAATCTTTTCTCGGGCGTAAGTCACCGTTTAAAATTATTTAAAATGACCTTGTTTATGGTGTTGAATTCGACATATAAATTCAGAGGAGTGACAGTACGCATAAATAGGATGAAAAATTACCATAGAACATGGAGTCGCAAACCACGTATTTAACCAAAGATACAGGATGATGTTCTACCCTAACTCAATTTGGGTTGACTGTAATAACTTTCAGAAAACTGAAGTACATTATAATAAAACTTTTAACAGACGTTCTCAACTTTGTTGCAAATGTGATAATAATAATAAAAAAAAAATATGGTAGAAGTTTCTATTATACGCGCTAGCAGTATGCACTGGAGCTTCTCATTTTGGACTGCGATTACCAGTTCATACGGTATCGTGGACTGCTTGAGCACCTTGCTTTTCCAGAACTTTTCCTCATATTACAACATTTCACACAAAACAAGGTACATATCGTTGCATTTGCATTGCAACGTTTTTATTTTTTATTTTCAAAATTATTTCCGTCAACTCAAGTTCAGTTAGAATGAAACATCCTGTGTTTGCGACTAAATAGGTGGAATGCGACCCCAAGTTTTTTGGCAATTTTCATCATTTTGATGCATGCCACCACGCCTTTGAATTTGTCGGTCTTCTGCAACACCCTGTATATTGCCATATTGTTTTGTTTCATAATATCTTTCGAATAATCATATCTTACAAGCTAATTCAAACTGAAATAAGCTAAATAACTTGAGCAGTCACTTTCAATTGCAACATACAAAAATTTTTTAAAATGTAATATGTCATAAAGTATAAAAAGCATGACATTTTAATGCTTAAATAATTTTTTTTTCCGAAATAATTAAAGTAAATTTTTTAAAGTTTAACCAAATCATATTTTGCAAAAATGTTCTCATGAATCTTTTTAAACATCAACGTACTCTGTTAAATTTGTGAAAAGAAAATGCAATGCCAACAACAAACACCGAGTCTAAGTCTTATTATTTGAAACTTAAGGATTAAAATACAAGAAGGGATTAATTTAAACAAAGAAAGAAAATAATATTTTAAGATTAAGCCCAAACAATTTTGAAGCGTGCAGTTAAAGCCTTTATCTGTTTGGATTTTAAATAGACAAATTGAAAGCCGCATAGAGATCTAAAAAACATTCACTAGTAAAAACATTTACAGTTTAAAACAGAAATATTTAGAAAGTTTCACGCAAAATGTTTATATTTAAATCAAAAAAGATTATTTTATTGTTTTGATACAGGTTTTTGCACATACAATAATCTTGAGTTGAATAGCTACAGATGAAAGCTTTGAGGATTTTATTTTATCACTATCATCATAGATACATGGTCGTAAATTTAAGGGGAAGGTCTGTTAGCAGATGTTTCAGGTAAAGACCGTAAAAAAGGGGATTTTCCCAAAATAATATTTTCATGATATAAATTTACGGGATTTGATCGTTTACCTTGAAAAAATTGCGTTTACCATAATGCTATTAAGTAAATTACACGTGAATTTACATGTTTCTTACTGTGATATTAACCTCATTAATATTATAAACTTACTTGAGACATAAAAAAATACATTAATTTGTTAACTTGTAGAAATTCACCAATTTATATTTAAGGTTATTAAAACGTTGTTTTAGATGGGGGAAATCTTGTAGCTCTTACATTTACCTTCAACAAAGAATCGTTTTTATAACGCTCCGTATATTGATCGCAAATACGGAGTTCAAGCTTTCTTTTTATGTTTGTTTTTTATATTTTATGAAAAGAGATATTTAGTAGCGAAACTCAAATTTCTTCTGGCAAACGATGTATTTTTTCCTTTATATAAATATTATGTTTTTAAGTAATTTTGTATAAATCAAAGTAAAATGAAGAGTTAATGTGCTAAAATTATATTATGAGTATAACTTTTTCAAATATGCGATTGAATTGGAAGTGTTAGATACCAAAGTAGTGAGAAAAGAGAATCCCCGAAGATATATTTTTGTGAAAAATACTATAATGTTACAGGGGTGGTGATTTTCTAGGAAATCTTACCAGCCAAGGATTAATTTCACCAGCCAATAAAATGCAACGCACAGTAGAAAATTTTTATTACAAAATTACGCAACTTAAAAATGGTTGGTTACTATTACTATAATGCATTTTCATATTTTTCCCCCTATAACATTAAGAAATATAAACAAGAGATGAAAGTGTAATGTAGAACAGTACTACCATGTTTACATCGTAGTAATTAGGAAAGTTGAAAAATATAGTTAACTACTAAAAAAAAAGTTTTCGGCATATCTCTATAGTTTGCAGTTTTCAAAGACTACCTAAAAAATCACTCGCCCTGTCGGAAAATTCACCTCCCAGTGGCTAGTAAAAAGATGCATTTCCCCACTCCTTCATGTACAATGAAATTATTTTTTAATAGATGCAAGTATACATACCTTACTATACAATATTGTAAAACGAAATATATGATCATAAAAGTGTACTCGATGTGACAATAGAAATGCAAGGAATTAAAAAAAAAAAATGTGTAAATTTGGAAAATGCAACACATGTTTTTAAATTTGCGATTCCGGATAGACTTGCAGAGCATCACAAAACTGAATTTATGTAAATCAGAACCGTAGGTAAAGATAACAAAATAAGTGGCGTTGAGAGCAACCACAAAATTTGGAGCATGTGTCTTGAATCCTTTTTTCTGATTCCCCACTCCTTCATGTACAATGAAATTATTTTTTAATAGATGCAAGTATACATACCTTACTATACAATATTGTAAAACGAAATATATGATCATAAAAGTGTACTCGATGTGACAATAGAAATGCAAGGAATTAAAAAAAAAAAAATGTGTAAATTTGGAAAATGCAACACATGTTTTTAAATTTGCGATTCCGGATAGACTTGCAGAGCATCACAAAACTGAATTTATGTAAATCAGAACCGTAGGTAAAGATAACAAAATAAGTGGCGTTGAGAGCAACCACAAAATTTGGAGCATGTGTCTTGAATCCTTTTTTCTGATTCCCCACTCCTTCATGTACAATGAAATTATTTTTTAATAGATGCAAGTATACATACCTTACTATACAATATTGTAAAACGAAATATATGATCATAAAAGTGTACTCGATGTAACAATAGAAATGCAAGGAATTAAAAAAAAATGTGTAAATTTGGAAAATGCAACACATGTTTTTAAATTTGCGATTCCGGATAGACTTGCAGAGCATCACAAAACTGAATTTCATTTAATAAAATTTTCTGATTTCATTTAATAAAAGGAAAATAAATTATTATTTTAGATTTTCAAAATATATAATCGCTATTTCAGATTATGCTTGGATTAAAATTGTGTTTTTATTTTCAGACTTTCTCAAGAATATTTAAGCACGTGGGAAAATTTCCTATTCTGTTAATCAAAGTAAAGTGATTTGCCCAAGCAAATGATGCATTCAGTTGGTTTCAATTAGATGGCAAAGAGAGGCAAAAAGTTTTTTTTTTTTTTTTTTTTTTTTTTTTTAATCTGCTCTAGGTTGTGCGTAATAGATATTTTCGAATTTAGTTTTCTTTTCAAAATACCCGTTGGTATCGTATTTACATTGAATTGCAGTTTTAATTAAAAAATGTTAGAATATAAATAAATGAATACATAAATAAAAAAAATATCGTGTACGCTTAAGAGGAGAGATTAAAACTAAATGAGATTTATTCCTAAAAATACTGAAAGTGCATAAGATTAAGCGAAAATTTAAGAAAGGGCCACTAATACCCCGAATTAATATTCTGAATAATAGATTTTCATTATATGACATTCAATGTGTCGTGAACTCACCGCCGCCGGATCAGAATGTTTCGAAATGCAATGTAGTTCAATGATCAATCAGTTGACTATTTCGTACGGGAATTCTGTAGCCAATGTTGTATGAAATTATGATATCCGCGCTGATACTATGTATTACCTATGTAGATATTGATTCTATAACATTACCTATGATGAGAATTATTTAAGAAGAATTGCACACTGGGTGGAAATAATCATTTTTTAACGAACACCACATCTATTACAGATAAAATATGGGATACTAAGAGTCTGTGCATTACTACAATTAATCACATTGCAAGAACAAGAATTTTAGATATTACGATAAGGCAATTTTACCAGAAAAATTATGCTGGCACTTATATTCTGATGTCGTTTGCTTTAATAAGACACAGATAATATAATAAGGATGTAACACAAAATTGTAGAAAATACTAATTCGCAAAACAAGATATGTACATAGATTTTTATTTAAATAACAAACTAAAATGTTACCTGCGAAAACAATGCCTTACTGCTTTTGGTAGGTCTTCGATATTGACATTCATTTCAAAAAGTACTGTACAAAGTATCATTTTAAGAACGTTTACATCCATATGAACAATTTTCTGAAGGATAAACTTTTACTTACCTAAAAAAAGAATGAGAGGGAG
Organism: Maratus speciosus; assembly: GCA_963932465.1. Lineage (NCBI taxonomy): Eukaryota > Metazoa > Arthropoda > Arachnida > Araneae > Salticidae > Maratus > Maratus speciosus. The sequence continues at coordinate 256,572,856 of OZ010786.1, forward strand.
TATAAGCATGGGAATAATTTTTATCTGAATAAATCCTATAAATTAAAAATACTGCATGCTTCAACACTAATAACATATATTTAATAATTCCCTACTAATATTCATTTAGATTTTAAACTGCGAAAGTAAGAAGATAGATTTCGACGTTTTATAAATCACGCGGAGAAAATTGTTAACATGAATAATATAGTCTGAAACTGATGTTACGTGCCAATTGATTTTAATTTAAAGTTTTAAGGAGAAATGATCAAAATTTTACATTTTGAATAGATTGTTACTTGAAGTATGTTCTTGATAATTAAATTCAGGAATAAATGTCAGTAATAGTTCTAAATGGTTCAACATTACTTACATCCCGTATACCAAGCATAGTGGCAGTGACGTAGCTGCAAGTAAAAGTAGTGATGTGGATGTCACATCTGTAACTAAAATGCCACCCCTCAGCGACATTACATTATTAATGAAATGTGAACTTCTTCGGAAACTTAAAACTTAACGTCACAGTGACGTTACAGCAAATCTCGTACGTCATGTCACAAAAGTAGCCGCAAAATCAGCAGTATTTGAAATCACGATGCGGGGCCATAATATAATTTTTAAATATATTTGAAAAAGTGAAAAAAGTTTTTGAAAAGTTTCGTCTCAATGAATTTGATGGCCTGAACCGGTTAATTTTTGTGAGCCCCTTGCAAATTACGCACTTATTTTATCAATCTGCAGAAAAAATTATCGCTAAGTAGATTAATTTTAGTCAATATGCATTTGTAAATTATGATACAAACACTTTAAATCATTCGGAATATAAATGCAATGCTAATGATACTACTACTAATAATAATAATAACAATAATAAAAATAATAACAATAACCTTATTAAAATATCATGCTTAAAACTAAAATGCTGTAGGAAAATAAGACTTAGCGCTGAATATACTTCACTATATACAGCAACTTTTGTGAGCACCAGAAAATCTACTAAAATTCCCCACCAACGT